>OY293412.1:63338716-64589966 GCA_958502065.1 Chrysolina americana | reverse complement strand
CACACTTGTTATACTTAGTAGGAAATCTCAATGTTGATCTTCTTGGTAATAGTACGGTTACGAATCATTTCCATAATTTTCTGGAATCATACTAGTTGAATCAATACACGATCTCAAAAATTGATGAAATTTGATTATAAAAATAACCCAGCCTTTCGCATATTTTCCTATACTATAGGATTGCGGGCAAACGTCGAACAGAAATAATTCAAGAGCCCTATACTAGTGCCGAATCACGTCTATCCAACGCCTGGCAAAGTTTTTCTACAAGAATATACTCTGCAATACTTCCTGTAACAACCCCCAACTGTCAATCGAAAGCATGTCGGGATTGTCGGCAACCGTCGAACCGACCTGAACAGAAATCTTCAACGCCAAAAGTAAGAATTATTCGTAATTATTTGATTTAATAATTAAAAAAAATATAAACAACTTACAGACAGGGTATTGTATGAAGTCGGTCTAACTAGCTCATATCCAATTATCGTAACAGTAATAATTCCCCGCCAGAGAGCATCTCCTAAAGTGAAGTCTTTCTTAGACAAAAAAACAAAATAACTTCCTAGGAGGGTTAATAGTGAGACGTTCCTCAAGGCAGTGAGACATTCCTGTAAATGAAAACATTGATTACTTTTTTTTTTCATGATATTTTCTTTCATTGCTGGTTTGATACAATGAATTTATAATTTTTATGTATAGCAGATTTCATAATTTCATTATATTCGTTAGGGGAGGCCTATATTATTTGTCAAATTGGCTCGAATTTTGAAAAATTGTGAAGGAGAGAACAAGATACTGTGGCGTATTCACTTTTCAGCTGTAAGAAATCCCGGAAAATCTACAGCACCACCCCGGGTGGTCGGCGCGAACTCCAAGCAAGCACCAGACGTCGAGATTGGCATCTAGACAGCTTACATTGCCTATCGACTTCTATGAAATTGGGAAATTTTTTCTCGTTTTCCAGGATTCGAACCTAGCCAAATGCAAGCGGAAGTTTAGAAAAAATAAATAAATAAAGGTATATTTTACACAGTAATCTTTCAATTCTACACTAGGATTGATATATTCATAACTCCCGCATACTGCAGATCAATCTTCGCCCAGAGGGCTCAGGAGAGGAGAGGTTCGGGAGGACGCACTGAGGGCCGCCTCCCTCACCCCCAGACCATTGCTGGACTGAGGGAGGGGGAGCGCCTGTGCCAAGGGGTACACAGGGTCCCGACAAAGGGGCGCTGGTAGCCATCCCCGCTGGTGTTGGCGGAGGTTCGAACATTCCAATCCATAGTGGTGGTGGTGCGTATAATACATGCCTCCTGCAACGCTCATGCATGTCGTTCGAGTTGAATTCAATGTAGATAATTCTTATGTCTGAGTTTACTCGGAGGTGGTTATTCACGTGCTGTCCCGGAAAAGGCTGATGCAAAAAACCGGGTTGAGGTACTTGCGCCTAGGTTTTACAGGCGGCTTGGTGCCCTATGGAACTGGTTCTGCCCATCTTTAAAAATGTGGAACACTTCACGATTTTGCGTGTCATCCTTGCGCAGGGGCCATGCTAATCTTCTCTGTATCGTTTCAATTTTAGCATATGTACCGCCGAAGCGAGTACGGAAGTTTAGAAGGCCGGCATCTAACCGCCTCGCTACCGAGCACCTCTGCGAATACACTCCGCAGTTGAGCCTTTGTATGAACGGATATATGAGCAAAGAGGGTTAAATAAAGGGGTCGGTGGCTGCAAGGAAAACCTGCTGATCGACAGACGCAGGACTCCGTGCAGTATAAGCGTATATTTCAATGTCCTTGATTATCGCAAGGCATTTGATACAACATCACATGAGCTCATCATGCATTTGCTCAGATGCCTTGCGGAACCCGATCATATAGTGAGATGCATTGAACAGCTCATGCCGCTCTGGAGGGCTCGCTTTACCATAACATCTGGTCAAGTCGGAGTCCAAACAGAGCAAGTTATCTTTAGAAAACAAAATTGTTAAAATTGTTTTTTTCGTTAACCAGCCGTCGTCCCACTACGAACGACAGCCCTCAGAAGTCGAAACTTGTGCAAGCCAAGGATTAACGAGGTCTTACCGTTCAACATGCGATTCCTAGCACTTCCTCAGGCCACCAGAAAAATGAATTGAAATCACTGGGATAGAACCAGTGACCGGTAAACCAGAATGATTGAAAACATTGACCCTAACCACTCGGCTACCTGACCTTAAGGGCGTGTTTCAGGGAAACTCCCTCAGCCCACTTCTCTTCTGCTTCTCACCACTGCCATTGTTCTTTGCACAAAGTTGCTGCAACTAATATGCTTGCTGTTTCAATTATACTTTACTTCTTTGGAGTAATGAAATGGACTCAGGAAGAGCTGCAACAACTCGACGTGAAAAACTCGCAAAATGATGAATCTCCAGTTTGGAGTCTCTACACAACAGAATGGTACTGGATGGAGCCTGTAAAGTCATCAGGAGTTCAGACCCCCTTTTGGATTGGAGCATTTTTTTCAAGGCAGCAACCCGTGCAGCTGATGAACTCGGTCTTGTATTCGACACTGAACGGATGAACCCAAACTCTGTCACCGAGTTGGAACCCGTTCAGCAAAAAGCCCGCGTTAAAGCTGCGGAGAGTGAGAGTCTTCTGCAGCTTCATAAAGATGAGCCAATGCATGGGGTCTTCTTCAAGAACATTGAAGACCTTGGCTTATCCAGAAAACTGACCCTTGCATTTCTCAGGTCAAGTGGGATGAAGTCGGAACCCGAGGGATTCATAATGGCCTGCCAGGATGGTGTCTTCAACACCCTTGTCTACCGTAGTCGCGTGATGGATATAGAGGTCCCTGACACTAGATGCCTTGGGGCAGCTGAGGCCATAATGCATTTGCTGTCAGCTTGTCCAGCTTATGCGGTCTCAGCCTATATCCACAGGCATAAAGCGGCCCTACTGTTGTACTGACATCTACGACACTCGCACGGTGTAGACGGGACACCGGTGTTGCCTTATGCTCTGGGGGATATTGAGTCCGTTGTGGAGAATGAGAAGTGCCGAATCTATTGGAACTACTCATTCCCCACCCTCAGGCAAATACTAGCCAATAAGCCTGATGTAGTCCTCCTCGACCATCAAAATAGGATGATTTTCGTCATGAGTTTTCAGCTCCTGGCGTAACGAACATCGTCCGAGAAGAGGAGAAAAAACAGACTAAATATCGAGACCTACTCTTTGAACTACGCAGGCTTTACCTAAACCATTCTGTGTAAATGGTGGTTCTGATAATAGGGGTCCTAGGTGGAATGATGGACACACTGCTCTCAAACTTATAAATCATTCCGGCTTGCCGTAATATGTCAGAAATCTTAGCAGAAGGCCATAATTCTTGGTTATCCGCCTGCTCAGGGCACATAATTCTCGGACCCAATAGTAACTTAACCCACAGCGTGGGGAGTGGTTATTGGGATCAATGATCCAGCGCGCCCTCCGGAAGTGTCGGGTTTCCAGAGACAGAGCCTGATTGGGATAAAAAAATAGACTTCCTCATACACACTCATAGAGTGTACCCAAAAGCATAGCCTGTGCGAGTAGAGGACGGCTATTATTATTTGCTGTGGCGCTCCGGGGCGACTTACTGATGTTTTCGGTGGTGTATTCACTTTTCAGCTGTAGGAAAATCCGAAAAACCTACAGCATCACCTCGGGTGGTCGGTGCACACTTCAAGCTAGCACCAGACGTCGGGACTGGCATCTAGGCAACTCACATCACACTTGATTCACAACATGACATGTGACTACATAAAGAGACTCATGTACTTGAGAAAAAATATTCCGTAACGGAGCCTCTGTCTGTCTGATGCGAGCCAGAAGTTCCACTGCTAGATATCTCAGCCACTGGTTCACCAACCACCTTATATCTGTTATACTCTTGGCAAAGTTTCCTACAACAACCACCCTGCAATGCTCTCTTACTATCAGAGCTGAATTTATTTTTCGAATTAAATGAGGCAACACCTAGGTACCGGTTTCACGGCTCTTGCCAATAATCAGAGAAGGCTAGATCAACCCAATTTAGTCGAAAAATACTTTTGCTTTTGTTGTGGATTTCAAGATAGCTACTAGAATATGTACACAGTGTTTTGCGACATTGAACAAAAATAGCACCTAGTAATGGTTTCTTGAGGGGTATTTTAAATAACATCAAAAGAAACAAGATGATTCAAAACTAGACCTATAGAAATTATTGTAGTAAAAATGCACTAAACTAATTTTGCTAATTTATTTAAAACACTATTTCAACAATTACTCAACTTAAACAGAGACTTCACTAACTACTTCAACTTATGTCTACTGTGGCTATCTATCTGCGAACTCTCGAACTGTATTTGTAACTGTTAGTGACTATCTCTGACTATCGTGCCCTCTGCTATCCAGCGCTTATTAACTCGCATTTACAGTTCTCGATCAATCGGGATTTCACGTCGATCTAGTCAGATAGCTCTCTCGAATCTTCCATTTCGTTCATTAGAAAGATCGCGTTTCTTCTACGCGGGACACATGTGTTTGAGAGGAAAGAACTTGTTTACTTGTCGAGTGTGCATTATTCATTAGATAATCAGGGCCGGTCTCGTTACATTGCCCCCTTCTTAATGTCATTCTGGGAGTGTGGAGATATCTGTAAGAATCTCCATATCTGCACCTAGACGTTCGATGGAAGTAACACTCCACAGTCTTCAAGTTGTGTCGAGGTAGATAGTTGCAGCACACCAGAATCTTGATGCTGCTGGATCTGAATATTGTCTCCAACATGCTCCTTATGACTCTCCAGTCCAGCCCATCAATCCCACAGACCAATTTTGGGATTGCCAGGTCCACAAGATTCTGGTCCAGCATCGTGTCTCTTAATCTGGTAAGGCTCTTCCAGACATCTTCATAAGACGGCTTATCTCGAGAAAGCTTCTTGGTAACCAAATAGTAGATGTTTCTCTGGCCCTTCCTCAGCTGTAGGACCCCTCCAACTTCCGGGTTCTGTTCCGGCAGTTCCTGGAGTCGACCGAACTTTTCGGAGAATTCTACGACAATGCCTCTGGACATTTGGAGATCTTCTGTCACACAGAGAGCTAACACGTAATCGGCAGGCACCTTGAAAAGATCTCGTGACTCCTCTCGGGTTACCCCATGTTTCTTCAATAATGGACTGTTCTGTATTTGAAATTGAACTGTTTAATAAACAAATATTGCCTATCGAGGTCTTACAAATGACCAAAAATGCAATTTTTTATATTTTTCTGACATGACAGTTCTTTCTCGTAATTTTTATTATTCTGACACTTTTTTTGAAATTGTGTCAAACACTCTACGATGATTTTGCGCGATTCACAGGGGGATTGTTTTGGATTACACACTTTGTTCAACCGAGCGTCAACATGCCCTCCACCTTGAAGGATCCACCTTTAACCACACATACATACAGGCCGTTTCTTTTATCATGTGGTAACATTGCTATATTCTAAACCGTAATAGATACAAAGACGATTAAATCAGAAAAAATGTAACTATTGTGGTGAGCAGTACATTGGTCAGAGAAAATCTACGAGGACTCTCGCCCTTCCCGACTTATACAGGGAAAACTAAAAATGCTGTTTTCAGTTTTTTACGAATAGAATGGTTATTTCAGAAAATATAAAAAAATGAAAGAGGAAAGTTTTATTGTATTCAAAATGTACTAGAACTACGTAATGATAAATTTTTAATTAAACGTAAAAAACCGAAAACAGCATTTTCAGTTTTCCCTGTATAAGTTGGGAAGGGAGAGAATCCCCGTAAATTTTCTATGACCAATTTACTGCTCACCACAATAGTTACCTTTTTTCCCATTTAATCGTCTTTGTATCTATCACGGTTTAGAATATACCACATGATAAAAGAAACGGCCTGTATACTATACCATCTTTGGAAGTGGACAAATCTTGGAAAATGCCCTTTTCAGTTCCCCGCTAGCAGTTTTCACTGTGGCGACACGATTGATGTTGTCCTTTCCTGGAAAAACTTTAGTGATACGCCCAAGTCGCCATCTTAATGGAGGTAGGTTATCCTCCCTTATTAAAACCATATCACCCTCTCCCAATTGGTCATAATCGGTTTGCCATTTCACCCGTTGCTGAAGTTCTCCGATGTATTCTTTGCTCCAACGATTCCAAAAATGTTGTCCTAGTTGCTGAATTTGTTGGTATTGGGAAAGTCTGTTTTCTGGAATGTGGTTCAGCGCCGGATCAGGAACGTCAGTCAACGATTTTCCGATCAGAAAATGGGCAGGTGTCAAAGGATTCAGGTCATTAGGATCGGAGAATAATGGATAGAGACGACGGGAATTCAATATAGACTCAATTTGAACCAGAAAAGAGTAAAACTGTTCAAATATTAAATGCATTTCCCGCAACCCGTTTAAAATGATGCTTAGTGGACTTGACCCCAGCCTCCCAAAGACCCCCAAAATGTGGAGAATTAGCTGGGATAAAGTGCCACTGAATGTTCTCACGCGTGTATAAGGTTAGAAGTTCATCATTATATTTCAATAAATAGTTTCCCAATTCTTTCAACTCTTTTTTGACTCCTACGAAACACGTCCCATTATCAGAATAAATGTGGCGTGGAGCTCCTCTACCTGCTACGAATCTTCTCAAAGTAAGAATAAATGCTTCAGAAGTCAAATCTGTTACCAATTCGAGGTGGATCGCCTTTGTTGAAAAACAGACAAATAAGCTTATATAGCACTTTGAAACCTTATATCCAAGACCTTTTCTATCCCTTATTTGAAACAGCCCTGCGTAGTCCACACCCACTTCATCAAATACCTGCCCGGGCTCCAAACGAGGTTTAGGTAGGCTTCCCATAATGGGTTGGACAACAGGTGCATTAAACCTGTGACATTCAACACATTGGCGTATCGTCGCCCTCGCTATGCTACGCCCTTGCGTTGGCCAGAATCTCTCTCTGATCGAGGCGAGTAATTTTTGGGGACCAGCATGCATTAATCTTACATGTTCATTTCTCATGATGAGTTTACTGAAAGCGTGTTTAGCAGAATACTAATATTGGATGCTTTTTTGAAAACTCATAATTTGAATTTTCCAAATCTACCGCCTACACGTATTATACCATCTATATCCATGAATGAATTCAAACTCAAAATTCTGCTTTTTATACCGACCGATTTTTTACCTTGGAGTCTGTCATATTCTACAGAAAAGGATCCCTTTTGACAGAGTCTGATTAAACATTTTTCAGCATCTACGATTTCCAATAAGGTTAAAGGACCTTCATTTTTATTTTCAAACCTGAGTAAATAAGCAGTAACACGTTTCAGTTTATTAAAATTTGAGTATCTATCGAAAAGAAATATGGAAAACGTATTTGTTGCTACCAAACCCTTTAGGTTGGATCTTATTTCAGTTAAGCTTTCCACGATGATATCAGATTTGGGCCAGAATTCCTCAGACATACTGAGCCAGTCTGGGCCATGCCACCACATCTCATTGTCACATAACTGTTTGGGCATTATCCCTCTGGATAACAAATCTGCTGGATTCTGAGCAGTGGAAACATGGCGCCATTCGTGAAATGCTGTCAGTGATTGAATTTAACTAACGCGGTTTTCAATAAATTTTTTCAAGTTGCTAGAAGGCATCCTCAGCCACCCTAAAACTATACTCGAATCTGACCAAAATAAACATCGATCATCCCACGAGATCTTTTCACGCCATAAGTGTTGCAAATTGATTATTGAAATGATTGTACATGGACTTAAAAGTCCCAGAGGATCGAATATCTTCGCAGTGTGTGATAGAATAATTCGTTTGGTTACAGATTCACCATTCTCAACCTCATTTATTTTATAGTTCAATTCATCCGATTGGCATGACTAAATCAACCCTAAAGTTTTAATTTACGTGAAGTTAGCCACACTTTTCCAGCAACGGTTTCAGACTTGAGGACCGCTGACATTGGGATGTAGCGTGAATTGCACACAGTGTTGCCAGATCAATAACAAATACGTAAATAGTTTTCTACCAATGATAATTTGAAGCATTGTGATCTTTCATGAAATTATAAGTCATTCACGATTTTGATCAAAAACTGAAAATGTCGAGGTGAAAATATTGATGAATGAATTGAGACGGAGTTTTCGTCGAAATGAGCTACGAAAGGAAGAAAATAAATACTTAAGTATACATTAATTAAAAATCCAAACATATTTTAAGATATTTGAATTCTGGTTGCTAGTAACTTGATAATTTCTTCATCAGCATTGCTCTACACATTATTAGATAATGATAACATGATTATAAATTCGCGTATTAAGGAAAGTACGCGATGAAAAAGATTTATGTTATTTGTTTTCCAAAGAGGAAATCTTTTGAGAAAGCATTCCTGAAATTTGACTATGAAGCTGATGGAATTCGATAAATAGTTGCGTTGCCATAAAACCGGCATTGTTGATCTTTGGATGGCCGTCATGGTGATCGGATTAGCTATGAAGTATCGATAAAAAGTAAAGCTGCCGAAAAACAAAAATTACTACAAGGAAGAACACATCCAGAAACCTATGAAGTCGTTGTTATTTTTCTTTGAATGGCCGTCAGAATGATATGAAAAAAATAAAATATTTTCTCGGGCTATGAAATAACGATAAAGAGTCGCGCTGTCGAAAAACAAAAAATACCACAAGAAAGAACATGTCAAGAAACATATAAAACAATTGTTATTTTTCTTTGGATGGCCGTCATGGTAATATAAAAAAAATTAATATTTTCTTGCGCTATGAAATATCGATAAAGAGTCGCGCTGTCTGAAAATAACAAATACCACAAGAAATAACACATTGTCAAACCTATGACACCACTGTTATTTTTCTATGGATGGTCGTTAGGGTGATATAAAAAAATAAAATATTTTCTCGGGCTATGAAATATCGATAAAGTGTCGCGCTGTCGGAAAATAAAAATACCACAAGAAATAACATGTCAAGAAACATATAAAACAATTGTTATTTTTCTTTGGATGGCCGTCAGGGTAATATAAAAAAAAATTAATATTTTCTTGGGCTATGAAATATCGATAAAGACTCACGCTGTCGGAAAACAAAAAATACCACAAGAAAGAACATGTCAAGAAACATATAGAACAATTGTTATTTATCTTTGGATGGCCGTCAGGGTGATAAAAAAAAATAAAATGATTTCTCGGGCTATGAAATATCGATAAATAGTAGCGCTGTCGGAAAACAAAAATACCACAAGAAAGAACATGTCGAGAAACATATAAAACCATTGATATTTTTTTTTGGATGGCCGTCAGAAGAAAAGAAGCTAGATCAGATTGTTTTTAATCCCATAATAATTGATCTCTGAAATACGTTACTTTTTCCTCCTGTCATCACCTCTCTATCGTTGGTCGTAAACGAGATCATAGCATAGACTCGAATTTGAATAGCCTGTTTATTTGAAGAAACTCATTCCACAATAATAATGTAATAAATTGTAAAATGTAAAGTAATGCAAGTGAAACGATTGTTCCCACACTATCCTCACTAGAGACGGTAGTGATAATACTTTCAATAAAATGAGATAAAGCTCTCCAGAAAAGTATTTCAAAATTATAAAATCGTGTACTTGTGAACGGTCACTCTGAGCGGAAAATAGCTGTCATGAAAAATACGTATTTTGTCTTGAATTATTGGTATGTCCAATACTGCACACATGAGAATTGAAAAAATAAATCAATAGGAATCGAATAATTTTTACTCATACCCACAGATTTCGTAAAAATACGCATATTTTGCCGAATGCATTTTTTCGCTTAGAAATGCATTTTACGAGTTATGCTGTTTTGTAATGCCGAAATAATTCTATAGGTGTACTTAATAAATTGATTCTTTAGCTATGTCGCATCGCTATCCCATTTGCTTGTTGGAAGGTATATCGACACTTTATCGCGTTTTGGCTCTTAGACTTTTCTATTGGAACTATTGCTCTCCTGTAGTCTGCATATTCTTTTCAATTACATTATTATAGATTCATAATACTTTTGAATTCTTTTCATTTTTAGTTTTCATTTGAGTAGTTATTTTCGAAAACAAGTATTTTTACTGTGACAGGTTAGGAAAATGGCATCACTCAAAAATAAATTTCCTATTGAGAGTTTGGCGACTTTCTTAAACACAAATCTTGATTTGATAGACTGTTCTCTTGACAACCTATCCGTATCTAGTTCTTCATCTCTTCTCTTCTAACAGCAGTAAATGTAACGCTGTTATACGGGTACTGAGAAGAAACACTTGCAATGTAAGGACAATGATCAATACTTCTTCTATGCCTCCTAAAGAAGACTCTCGTAAAATAAGGATTTTCCAAATTATTGAATATCTCAAGCTTACAAATAGTACCACCGATAATTTTGTTCGAGAGACATATCATTCAGCTAAATCAATTTATGGTGAAATTTGTGAATTCACAAACAGAAAGAACAATAATAAAAACAGAGAAGTTCTCTACACGTTCTGTAAAAAATATATGAATGATATAAAAGATTATATAGAAATAGAGGTGTCTGATGACGTCAAGATGAGCCATGAAAATAATATATTCCATTCTACACCAATTAACTCAAGTGAAATTGAAGATAATTTGAAAAACAGTCCCACATCAGTTTCGAATGTTGACTGTGACAGTATTTTCAATAATAATTTTGTATCTTCTCCTGATAGTGAAGTGGCTGATGAATATTCATTTGTTCTTCAACGCCTACTAGGGATCGAGAGGATGAGACTACTCCGATCAAGCATGTTACTCCCGATTCTGAGGAAATTCCAGTGGAAATTTCTTACCTATACGAAGAAAAGGAATCTTGTGTTGAAATATTGCCAGTCGGTTCAACGAATAGAAAAATCCAAAATTTCCGAAGACCGAACTATGATGAGTGTAGTGTCAAAGAACACATGCCCACTTTACTTTAGGCATCACCGTTTTCTCAAAAGATCTGATACAATTAAGGTATACGCTTATTGTCAGCACGAATGTAAGGCATTCATTCTCATTGTCAAAGATGTATCCAAGCCAGACCAGATATCGCATTGTGTGGACGTATTCAGCTCTTCTTTGGATTTTAATCACGTGAAGGAGATGAGCAAACAACTGAGGGGAATGGAGCGAAAAATAACGAAAAATAAACTGCTATATTCGAAACCGTTAGATCAACTCCAAAATGATGTTTTGGCGCTGGAAGAGTCTACTGTTTCAATACTGAAAAACAAAGGAAAGGTTCGATCTGATGCAGTATACAGGAAGACCAAAGCAGAAATTACTGCTAAAAATGATAGACACTCCAACGATATACCCAGAATCTATCAAATCCTTTGCAATTCCTCTGCACGTTTATGTTTGGACTACTGAACAAATCTTCTTAAGCAGTAAAGGTCATACTTTACATCTAGATGCAACTCGTTCTATCATCCGCCTGATAGTTCGTTCAAACGAGTGTATTATTACGATGGTGTTATACAACTACTCAGAAATAACCGCGTATGCCCTGTGTTGGAAATGACTTCCTGTGAACACGATGGTGATTCGATCGGTGCGTGGTTATTGAGATACAAACCTTTTTATTTATCTTCAAACTCGAAAAAATGGCCCGCATTCGAAAGTGTAGTTGTTGATTTTAGTTTTGCCTTTTTAAATGCGATACCCATTGCTTGGAACTTTATGGGACTTAGGGAATATTAAGATCTCACATTCGACGTAATTGCCAGGTCGCAGCCATTTTCCAAAGAAAAAATCAAAATCTGCATTTGTTGCTTCCACATGTTCCGTATAATGTCAGATGATATAAAGGAGCATTATTCAGATAGTACGGTTCGGAGTCATCTGAAAGAAATGTTGGCTGCAGCGTTCAATGAATGGAACAAGTTTGGACGATGGTTTCAGAATTTATATGTTATTTTGAATTCGCCAACGAAAACACCCCTTTTTGAAACGTGTTTGGTTTCTGTCTTGAATGTTTGTTGCGGAACTGACGGACTTTCCACAGATGATGTTTCTGTTCCAACTGGAAGTGCAACAGGAGTGGGACACCTTTCTAGAGACGAAACACTCTTTAGGAATAGCCCTTTTTATATATTTTTTCGAGAAATGGCTTTGAAGCAAGATAAACTTATGTTAGAAGAGGATAGAGACGGAATTTTTAGTAGTAATTTGTATATCAATCCAAAATTTTCAATGATTATAATGAAAAAGTATTTACCCTACGCATTTTTATGGACTACTTTAATGATGCAGAATAACGATAGGAAGAGTAATGCACCCATCGAAAGGTATTTTGGTATCGTTAAAAACACAATTCTGAAAAAGCAAATGGGGCAAAAATGCAGTCGAGTTTTGAGAAAAATCAGAAAATATGTTCTTTTTATGTACAAAGAAAAAAAATTACAACTAACGAATAAAATAGGTGTCTGCAACAAACTCAGAAAACCGCAACAGGTTTCTCATGATATGGGTTTAGCTTCCCAAGAAATTTGGCAGAAGAAACTAAAAGAAAAAAATAACAATTTCAAGGGTCGAATTCTAAAAGGAATATTAACTAAAAATACATCGTTAAATTGCAATAATGTACGAGATGATGACACCATTCACCCGTGTCTACATTGCGGTGTA
The DNA here is from genome assembly GCA_958502065.1 of Chrysolina americana. Lineage (NCBI taxonomy): Eukaryota > Metazoa > Arthropoda > Insecta > Coleoptera > Chrysomelidae > Chrysolina > Chrysolina americana. Next base: position 64,577,271 of record OY293412.1, on the reverse strand, counting down.
GGATTCCTAGACCAAACAGCACTCTGGTATGGATGTGATATTTGTCTGGGATGGGTACATGCATGTTGTGAAAATGATCCTCCGCTAAACGAAATCGATCCTTATTATTGTAAAATCTGTCTGACAATGAAAACTACTCAAAAGAATTGCAATTTCAATGAAGAAACCCTCTCTTCAACCGACATGCCCACAATAATTTTCCAGTGTTCTCTGTTTTTCGAAAGAGAATACAAAAAAACACTCGATGAGCTGCTTGAAATAGAGAGCAAGACAAGAAATCAATCTAATTGTCCACTATGGTTTGAAGAGAGACAAAAACGAATAACAGCATCGTTTTTTGGGAAAGTTGTCAGAGCAAGCAAAAGATCGGTTCATGAAAAGCTTGCTTCACATATTATCACTCATCCTGAAATATCCACAAAGGCAATGACTCACGGCAAAATCAATGAAACCAATGCTAGATTGTCCTATGAACAAGAACGGAATCTCAAATATGAAACTTCTGGATTAGTAATTCATGAATACTACCAGTTCATTGCTAGTTCACCTGATGGGCTGGTCGGAGAAGATGTGATCATAGAAATAAAATGTCCATTCAAGATTAGAAATATGGATCCTAATATTGCTATCGCCAAAGGACTTCTTTCCTATTTTGATAAAGAGAGTGGAAAGCTCAAAACGTCTCATGAATACTACTACCAAATTCAAGGTCCTCTACAGATAACAAATAGTGAATGGTGCGATTTCGTCGTTTATACCTTCAAAGGAATCAAAATCGAAAGAATAACAAGACACAGAAATATCTGGGAATTGATTCTGAAGAGAGTAAAGGATTTCTTCAATTTTTATATGTTACATCTTTGGCAGGTGTAACCGGACAATCCACTTTTCTGAAATGGAAAAGTGAAAAATGCCCTGAAGTTTTGAGCAACGGACTAATTTCAGACCAAACCTACTACAGCAATATCGGTAGAAATTATGTTGTAGCACAATTCAAAAATCTTTCTACTGTCATTAATGAAATCACCAGCGAGGACTTCTATATACTGTCGACTAGAGAGTGGCTAACTAATTTTATAATAGATATTTTTCTAAACATTTTAAACAAAGATGCTCCAGAATATCAAGTTGTACCGTGTTTATTGGCCACCAGAATATTTTTGTTCTCTGCAGGTGAAAATCACGAGGATATTATGAATTTCCTAATAAATAGTGACAAATTAATTCTTCCAATTCTCCAAAATTACTCAGATATAACTCCCCGACCAAGTATTCATCACTTTTGTCTCAGTGTTATAAACCTTCCTGAAAAAGAATTTGAGTTTCTCAAACCGGTGGGTAGTTCTTCAACAGAAACGAGATCATACATGTTTAAATTTTTGGAGTATTTGAACTATTATAATGAATTGAACAACAGCACGATAGAACTTGATGGATGGAGCTGTTAAGTATTACAACATGACAAACAAACAGATTGTTTCAGTTGTGGTCCATATATTCTTTACTTCTTCGAGAATATAGTTGAAAGACAGTCTATGACAAATGACGCAGACATTCTTGAGTATAGAAATCTCATTAAAAATAAAATGATTGCAGAAGATCGATCAAACATATTGATGATTTGATTCAAAAATGTAACAATTGTTCGAGAATACATCATAAGAGGTGTAGAATTTTAGAAAAACAACATCTAAACGAGAAAGATGAAATTATGTGCGATCTATGTTCGATATACTAACACAATAAACTCATAGCATTAGTGGTTCATTGATATACCATTGAAAAATTCAAAGCAATGCTACTCTCGTTATTGAAGTACAACAATATTTCCGTCCTCCGAAGGATTTGAGAAGGAGTAACATAGTTTTTCATTCGATTATATTTGATGGGATTTGACATATTCTTTCATGTGGTTTATCTTATTGAGTAAAGAGCAAATTCTTCAAAAAATTTCATAGACCATGAAAATAATAACATTAGAACCCTGACGGTCATCCACACAGAACTGACAATAGTTTCATAGGTTTCCATACGTTCCTCAATGTGTTCCTTCTAGTGGCATTTTTAGTTTCCCAGCAGCGCGACTCTCAATATTTGCTGGCCCAAGAAAATATTTTATTTTTTTGTATCACCCTGACAGCTATCCAAAGAAAATTAACAATGGTATCATAAGTTTGACAATATGTTATTTCTTGTGGTATTTTTTGTTTTCCGTCAGCGCGACTCTTTATCGATATTTCATAGCCAAGAAAATATTTTATTTTTTTTATATCACCCTGACGGCCATCCAAAGAAAAATAACAATAGCTTTATACGTTTCTCGACATGTTCTTTCTTGTGGTATTTTTTGTTTTCCGACAGCGCGACTCTTTATCGATATTTCAAAGCCCAAGAAAATATTTAATTTTTTTTATATCACCCTGAAGGGCATCCAAAGAAAAATAACAATAGCTTTATATGTTTCTCGACATGTTCTTTCTTGTGGTATTTTTGTTTTCCGACAGTGCGACTCTTTATCGATATTTCATAGCCCGAGAATATATTTTATTTTTTTTATATCACCCTGACGGCCATCCAAAGAAAAATAACAATGGTTTTATATGTTTCTCGACATGTTCTTTCTTGTGGTATTTTTTGTTTTCCGACAGCGCGACTCTTTATCGATATTTCATAGCCCGAGAATATATTTTATTTTTTTTTTATCACCCTGACGGCCATCCAAAGAAAAATAACAATGGTTTTATATGTTTCTCGACATGTTCTTTCTTGAGGTATTTTTTGTTTTCCGACAGCGCGACTCTTTATCGATATTTCATAGCCCGAGAAAATATTTGATTTTTTTATTTTACCCTGACGGCCATCCAAAGAAAAATATTAATGGTTTCATAGGTTCGACAATGTGTTCTTTCTTGTGATATTTTTTGTTTTCCGACAGCGCGACACTTTATCGATATTTCATAGTCCGAGAAAATATTTTATTTTTTTATATCACCCTGACGGCCATCCAAAGAAAAATATTAATGGTTTCATAGGTTCGATAATGTGTTCTTTCTTGTGGTATCTTTTGTTTTCCGAGAGCGCGACTCTTTATCGATATTTCATAGCCCGAGAAAATATTTTATTTTATTTTATATCATCCTGACGTCCATTCAAAGAAAAATAACAACGGCTTCATAGGTTTCTGGATGTATTCTTCCTTGAAATTATTTTTAGTTTTTCGGCAGCCCAACTCTTTATCGATACTTCATAGCCAATCCCAACGGCCTTCCAAAGATCAACAATGCCGGTTTTATGGCAACGCAACTATTTATCGAATTCCATCAGCTTTATAGTCTGTCATTCAATCCAGTTCCATCAATAGGGGATTTTCATTTCAGATTTCAGGAATGCTTTCTCAAAAGATTTCCTCTTTGGATAACAAATGACGTTAATTTTTTTCATCGCGTACTTTCCTTAATACGCGAATCGATAACCATGTTATCATTATCTAATAATGTGTAGAGCAATACTGTGTTGTGCTGGTGAAGAAATTAACAAGGTACTAGCAACCAGAATTCAAATATCTTAAAATATGTTTGGATTCATAATTAATGTATACATAAGTATTTCTCTTCCTTTCGTAGCTCATTTCGGTGAAAGTTCGGTTTCAATTCATTCATCAATATTTTCACCTCGACTTTTTCGGTTTTTGATCACCTTCAAATTTTCCTGATCTGTATCCCCAATCAAAATCATGGATGACTTACAATTTCATGAAAGATCACAATGCTTCAAACTATTATTGGGCGAAAACTATTCACGTATTTGTTATTGATCTGACAACACTGTGTGCAATTCACGCTACATCCCAATGTCAGCGGTCCTCAAGTCTGAAATCGTGGCTGGAAAAGTGTGGCTAAGTTCACGTAAATAAAGTTTTAGTATTTTCATTCTCACCAAACATAAGAATGTTGATAGGTTCAGTTGTTCTATCGAAGCATCCCGATTTGAGAATATTCGAATCCTGTTCTGCGATGTACGAGGCGTGTTCGATATTATCACTACCCCCTAAAAAATCATCAACATAAAAACAGTCCCGTATGATTTCCGGCTATGACCGGCATAAAATTTTCACATTCGTTTGCAAGCTCAAACAAACATCGAATACATAGAAATGGCGCTACCGCATGACCATACGTAACAGTGTTCAAATTGTAAACCTTTACCGGTTCCGACGAATTTTGGCGACACAATATTCGCTGTAGAGGTCTCTGTGTTGGTTCTATCATCACTTGACGCTACATTTTCGCGATATCTGATGATACCACATACCTATATTGGCGAAATCTCAGCAATAATGAAAAAAATCACTTTGTAAAGTGCACCCAACCTTCTAAATATCGTTCAGGGATACCCATGAAGTAGTTGCTGAAGCATCGAATACTACTCGAAGCTTGGTAGTCAAACTCAGCTCTCTTAGCACTCCATAATGAGGCATATAATATGCGATTTCGTTTTTGTCTAAAATATCCACTTTGGTCATGTGCTCTAGAGTCAGGTATTCCGTCATAAAATCTATGTACATTTGCTTAGACCTAATATTTTTCAAAAACTTTCGCTCATGTGCCAAAAATCTCCTTTTTGCCTGGTCAAATGATTCTCCCAGACTCTCGACAGAATCTTTAAGAGGCAGCGATACCATAAACCGACCATTCGATAAGCGTTTTACGTTTTGTTGAAAATGAATCTCACAGTAATTTTCTTCCTTTGACAACGACTTTTTGAAAGGACACTCTTCAATTTCCCAAAAACGCGCGAGTTGTTTTGAATATCAAGTGTACTCAAATTACAACATAATTTGTTATTCCGCATAACATTTTCTACCGGCCCAGAGATAATCTAACCAAACCTAGTGTTTTGCAAAACTGGACCATTGGCCCCCAGACTAATCTGGTTAGCGCATAGCAGACTATAAAATAAGTCTGCGCCTATCAACACATCAATTTTTTTTGGTTTATAATAAGTTGGATCTGCCAATACAATGTTTTTGGGAATCTTGATTTCAGAAGTGTCAATCCTGATACTTGGAATATATCCTGGTATTTCCGGTAGAATTAAACAAGATATTTTTGTATGGAAATCGTTATTAACTGAGTGAATTTCCAACTCACATTTGTGTGTTAGGTTCAACATATTCTGGTTCAAACCAGAAACTGACATATTTATTCCTTCCCTTTTCAGATTTAGTTGTTCAGATAAATTTCTGGTTACAAAACGAGTCTAGAATGGCCCTATGTGAGCATTACCTTTGATATCAAAGAACCATAACATGAGCCGTAGACAAAAATACCTAATTTTCAGAATGCATTGCTGTCATGGTTGTCTGCGAATCATTCACAGGCTTTGGCTTTTGTAAATCGACATGTAATAAAACATTATGTTTTTTATCACAACTTTTGCAATGTCCCAAACGACAATATTTACTATAATGGCCCCTTTTCAAGCAATTGAGACATAACCTTATACTCTTTATTTTTTCTATCCGGTCATTTACTGCAATTTTCAAAAACTCTTCGCAATTCGAAATACTATGTTCCCCTTTACATAAAGCGCAACGAATGTCGCTCGTAAACCCTTTACATTAGAAGAACCTCTGTTAAATTCAAATTGTAATTTTGTTTTGAGTTTTGAGAAATCCCTTCCCTTCCCTTCCCTTCCCTTCCCTTCCCTTCCCTTCCCTTCCCTTCCCTTCCCTTCCCTTCCCTTCCCTTCCCTTCCCTTCCCTTCCCTTCCCTTCCCTTCCCTTCCCTTCCCTTCCCTTCCCTTCCCTTCCCTTCCCTTCCCTTCCCTTCCCTTCCCTTCCCTTCCCTTCCCTTCCCTTCCCTTCCCTTCCCTTCCCTTCCCTTCCCTTCCCTTCCCTTCCCTTCCCTTCCCTTCCCTTCCCTTCCCTTCCCTTCCCTTCCCTTCCCTTCCCTTCCCTTCCCTTCCCTTCCCTTCCCTTCCCTTCCCTTCCCTTCCCTTCCCTTCCCTTCCCTTCCCTTCCCTTCCCTTCCCTTCCCTTCCCTTCCCTTCCCTTCCCTTCCCTTCCCTTCCCTTCCCTTCCCTTCCCTTCCCTTCCCTTCCCTTCCCTTCCCTTCCCTTCCCTTCCCTTCCCTTCCCTTCCCTTCCCTTCCCTTCCCTTCCCTTCCCTTCCCTTCCCTTCCCTTCCCTTCCCTTCCCTTCCCTTCCCTTCCCTTCCCTTCCCTTCCCTTCCCTTCCCTTCCCTTCCCTTCCCTTCCCTTCCCTTCCCTTCCCTTCCCTTCCCTTCCCTTCCCTTCCCTTCCCTTCCCTTCCCTTCCCTTCCCTTCCCTTCCCTTCCCTTCCCTTCCCTTCCCTTCCCTTCCCTTCCCTTCCCTTCCCTTCCCTTCCCTTCCCTTCCCTTCCCTTCCCTTCCCTTCCCTTCCCTTCCCTTCCCTTCCCTTCCCTTCCCTTCCCTTCCCTTCCCTTCCCTTCCCTTCCCTTCCCTTCCCTTCCCTTCCCTTCCCTTCCCTTCCCTTCCCTTCCCTTCCCTTCCCTTCCCTTCCCTTCCCTTCCCTTCCCTTCCCTTCCCTTCCCTTCCCTTCCCTTCCCTTCCCTTCCCTTCCCTTCCCTTCCCTTCCCTTCCCTTCCCTTCCCTTCCCTTCCCTTCCCTTCCCTTCCCTTCCTAAAGGTATAGAATATGGTTCCAAATGGGATTTTGATGTAATTTTCAGAGAAGTTTCGAAATATCATAAAAACACTACAGCAATCAAAATTTTTGAGATACAAAAACAAACCGTTTGACGGAGTATCAACGTGATTTTCAATTAAATTCAAGTTGAATTCAAGTTGCATACAATTTCTACTTCATGCAAAAAGCAAAAAATTATTTATTAAGTGCGGCACTAGGTGAAGGAAAATGAAATTCGCAATTTAAATAAATAATTATTACTATCGATTTCATTACTCATTTTAAACTTTCAGTTCTGTAATTGTCAGAATTAAATTTTGACTGACGTTTATATAACCACAGTTGCATTATAAAAATCAAAATCGTAGTAGCTATGAGCGCGTATGTTATCACGAGGTGTGGTCATAGTACAGGCAGTTTGCTCTATGCAGGTAGACGGTTTAGAACATAGCGGATCGGTTTTGATTATAGAGTTATTTTCGGAAAGGCATTACTACAAAAAAAAATATAAAATATGTAGCTGTTTAAAACGTATGGCCAATTTCACAGAATATCTGCTAAATATGTAGTGGGTTTGAACGTTTATGTTTATCATGATGACAGCACGTTGAAGTAGAATGACAGATGAGTGCAATAAAAACTTTATTGCACTAGTGCAATAAAGAGCTTCTTTTTCCACTGAATATAGTTCAATAAAGTTTTGCTTTTTGCATGAATGTAGAAAAAATAAGGTTAGAGTACGCAGTGCCCTCCTAACTTTTATGTAAAAATAATACCAAGTTTTAATTTCTCACCTCAAAAAAATTTCATTCACCAAATTTTGTTCGAAAAATTTATTTTCGGCGAAAGTTGCTGAAAATAATTGAAAATAAAATTTCAACTTCAACACCCTGTATATCCGAAACGATACATTTGCATAAATATGTTCATATGAACTTTTTATCTTTAAATCACTCAAAAATTTTGAATTTTGTACAAGTACTTAATAAATACCCTGTACTTGGTCTCCTTGCAAAACCATAAAATAATGAGAATATAACCATTATATTTCCGTCACCGATCATCTTAATAAAAAAGGATTACTGACTAGCATGCTTAAGAAAAAAATATATGATAATGAAAATAATAATGAAAGTATGTATAACTGTTGTGCAGAAAAATTGTAAATACCTGCTGATAGATCCGAAATGACGAAATCAACAATACACAGTATCTCTTCATGGTTAACACATAAGCGTATCGTATCAACAGAATTGCTTGTGACAATGTGGGTACATCATCAAATTCCAATATGAGACAAAAAGTTATCGCCACCGCCAAAACCACATCTGCAAAAATATTTCGTTATCAATTACAGGGAGATAAGGAATATAAGTACGTGCAATAGAGTCTTGCGATACACATGTTATGGAAATTATTGTGAAGTTAGCCACACTTTTCCAGCCACAGTTTCTTTTCTCGGGTGGAATTGAGAACTGACCGTCTGTGGAGTTGCCACATTAAGTATTTTTACAGATATGTTCTATTGTTATTGTTTTATTGTTATTTGCAGCTATAGAGGAGGGTAACTCAATTCTTCAAGGAACTATGAAAAAATTCTCGATTTGAGATTTGCAGCTATAGAGGAGGGTAACTCAATTCTTCAAGGAACTATTGATATGTGTTAGAAAACATCTAACTATGAAAAAATTCTCGATTTGAGAATGGATCAGGAATACTATACCATAGAAGACTTTCAGAAAAGGACGTATATACAGGGTATGAAAATGAGTCATTTATCCGCTACTCTTCCAAACATTTTCGGGAGATGAAAACTGGTTCAAAGACCATTCGATGAAGGACATCCAAAATACTATATGAAGGTGAAGTCAATCAGTTTGCCAGCTGGAAACCCAATAATTATTTCATGGATGTCATAACTACTTTATCCAGAATATTCTCGAGTGCCAAAAGAATGGAACCAGCAATCCGGGAGGATATGAGTACAGGTTCGAATAACAAGTTTGAATAACAGTTGGAAAGAGATCATAAAATATCGCATAAATGGCTATTTGAATCAATTTGTGCACCGTTAAAGTGACTGAAAAAAAAAAACAAGTTTGTTTTCTGGTAAGAGTCCGGGTGCTGCGTTGAAAATCAAACAGTTGGAAAAAGGCACAAAATAACGCATAAATGGCTATTCGAATCCATTTGTTCGACCGCCAAAGTGACTAAGTAAAATAAACTTTGTTTTCTGGTAATTGTAAACTTGGTGAATGAGTCCGGGTGCTGCATTGAAATGAAAAACAAACAGTTGGAAATGGGGCACAAATTAACGCAAGAATGGCTATTCGAATCGATTTGTGCGGCCGTTAAAGTGACTAAAAAAAAATAAAGTGTGTTTTCTGGTAGTTGTAAACTTGGAAAAGGAGCCCGCGTTCTGCATTGAAAAACATACCTACAGTTGGAAAGAGGGCACAAAATAACGCACTCAGCCAACACAGATACATTTCTAAGATATTGCTGCGATGTCACTTCGTGACCTGTGACTTGCATCGTTACGTCGCACAGACGTACCCGCGACTCACTTTTGTCACACTCATGATGCGTGCTGGCGACGTCCTTGCGAGGTAGTTCTGAGACGCTGCAAAGATGCCTCCCAATAACGTATCAGGGATGTAACAGAGCGATATAGCAACGATTTCTTCACTGTTATATTCAAGAGACGTCAACGTCTATGCGATATTCCAGACAGTAACAACAAATAGAAAAAGAAAATAAATTTTCAATATAAAAAAATATAACAGAAATATAAATTTAAAAAAATCAAAAAATGAAAACATTCTGGCGTAATATTAACAAAGTACAAAATTGTAAATTAACAAAGTGAAAAACAAAAATTAATTAATAAAAAAACTAAAAGTCAATTGCTTGGATACTTTTCATGTCAAGCTTTGGTTTGATGATATCTTGATCGCTATCCAGAACCGTACAAAAGTCCTATTATCGCCTGATCTGGAGATATCTCAATAAAAACATAGTAGCAGAGATATGTTAGTATAGATTTTGATGTCTAAATGATGTCGCAGTATGACGTCTATGGCAAGTAACAATTTGAAATCGCAGGGACACCTAAATCAATCTATCACTAATTTAGATATCACAGGGATGTCGCAGTGTGATATCGCAGTAATGACAAAACAGAGACATCTATATCCATCCGGCTATTATTGATTTTGATATCTAAGGTGTGTCGCGGTGTAATATCGCAGGAATGTCAACGATATGATATCACAAGGACATCTAAATCCCATTTTTGACGATATTGACATCCCTGAGATGTGGATGTTTACCCAGTGTTGACTGGGCGTAAGTGGCTATTCAAATCGATTTGTTCGGCTTTTAAATGAAAAATTTTTTTGGGAATAACTTTCAAATTGTGGAGCAACCGTGGTCACGTATTTCAGACTGTTTGTCATCATCAGTATGGTATATCCGAAAAAATGTTAAAACTCCCGTTAGCGCCTAGAACCAGTTTGAGACCTGAGGGCGAATGGCTTTTCCTGAAGTGTATCGGAATCAATAGGCCACCACATGCCTTGTTTGAAAAAGTAAGTGTGATGTGAGTTGTCTTGATGTCAATCCCAATGCCAGGTGTTTGCTTGGAGTGCGCACCGAACATCCGTGGTGGTACTGTAAGTTTTTTGACAGAAGAAAAAGTAAATACGCCAATAAAAATCAGTTAGTTGCCGGAGACAAATAAAAATATTAGCACAGACTATGCCTTATTTGGGTCACTGTACGAATGTTGGAGATTATTATTATTTTTATATAGCCCCCCGTTGGAATATACTTCATATATATTTATTTATTTATATTCACACAAGCCTATTGGCCTAATTACATGAATATATAAAAAAATAAATACATTCGAATTTAATTGTTTCACATATTACAAGTAAAAATTATTCAATATTCAGTAGAGTTGTAGGAGACTTCAATGCGAAACTAACAGTGTTGTTTTACATAATAGTAATAATATACTCGTACTACCTGGTTTAGTATCACATATATATTGTTCTTTGATTCAGAAGAAAGAGTTTTCTAAGTCCGTTGATTGTCATTGACCAATCTAAATCAATCAATGATTTGTATAATTAGCTAGTCGAAGCATGTTTGCAATGGGGGCGCGAGATGTGGATAGTAATGTTGTATTGAACATAAGAGGAAATCTGGTTCGGCGAGCAGACACATTAAAAGGGATAAGTGCCAAGAGTTCCGGAGAATTAATTTTATAATTTATTATTGTATGCAAAAATTAAAGCATATTCAATTTTATCCTGATATCTAAGGAAATAACACCAAATTCTAACCTGAGTTAAGATGATCGAATAGTATTGTAATCTGGCCAACTTCTATATTTTTTAAAGTATAGATGACGAAGAAATCTGTTTTTGGACTTTTTCCAATGATTTTAGAATAGTTTGCGATTCTCCGTTCCAGAGTATTGACCCAAATTCTAGTTTAGGCCTCACAAGGGTGTAGTATAAATTGATCATTTTTTTTATATGTCTAAAATCTGCGCATTGTCTGATTATAAAACCTAGTGTTCGAGTTGCAGACTTTTTTATGCCGAAATCTTTAGTTTCTATATCCTCAGATAATCATCAGCCATTTTATAATCAAAAATTATTCGTTCTTTAGCATGTGATACCGTCATTATTGAGCACTTTTTAATATTAAATGGTAGTTTAAATTCATTGCTCCAAACGTACAAAGAATTAACATCTTTTTGAAGCAAAACACATTCTTTAACTGTTTGAATTTTTTTGAATATTTTCAGATCATCGGCAAATAACAAGCATTGTGAATAATTAACCACGGAGGGCAAATCATTAATAAAAAGAATGGAAAGTAACGGCCCCAGATTTGATCCTTGTGGTACTCCTGAGTTAGCGTGAAATTTTCCGGAAGTATTACCAGCATACCTAACCATAACATTTCTGTTTTCTAGTAAATTTTTCAAAAGTTCTAAAAGTCTTACTGATAATCCAAACTTATAATTTTTTCTCAGTAAAATATCATGATCTACTTTATCGAAGGCTTTGCTGAAGTCTGTAAAAATGGTATCCAATTGAATTTTTCCTTCGATGGCATTATTTGCAGCATTTGTGAATGAAAGTAAATTCGTATTTATCGATTTTTTGTTCATGAAGCTGTGTTGTTCGTTTACAATATTCATTTCAACGTGTTTAAAAAGTCTACTACAGTTCGACTATTTTATCTTTACCCGTGCGTCATCACCACAATACCATAATTCTTAGCTTAAAAGACAAATGTGAACGAATTTTGATTCGCTCATAGCGGTTGTTAGAAAGAGATGTTCGATAGAGCGTATGTGATTTCTTCGATCATAAATTGATGACTCATGGGTAACAATACAGTAATCGAACTGTATAAATAATTTGCTCAAATAGTTTTGCGGGCGCGCACATAATAGATATGGCTCTGTAGTTTTCAATTTCTATTTTATTACCAGATTTAAATATTGGCGTACCAATTGCATTTTTCCATATATGTGGAAAAACGGAGATACGAATGATCAATTTATGCATACATACTATTTATATTCTGAGACATTTAACTTTGTGATATATTTTTTGATGATATATTTATAAAATTCTAGAAAACAGGAAGGCTGATACGGTTTTGCATTAATATATTTTTTCGAAATTCACATTATTATCTGGGGGATTGCCTGCGGTGTTATTCATGAGTTCAGTAATCCCTACTCATGAAGATAACAAGGTTATCGAAATACGCATACAGGAACTAAATTACTTGTGTGGTGAAGGGAAAAAAAACTTCTCCTTGTCTATAAATAGGGTTAGCATAGGAATAGAATTTTTTCATCGACAAGTTGAATCAATAATTCGATCCATAATAGCTGAAACAATTATAATTAACCAACTGAACTTTTTTCTATGCAGCACTCGAGCTCCCTCAAAAAGGTTCACTACTACCAGAAAACAAACTTAATTTTTTTCCAGTAACTTTGACGGCCGAACAAATTGATTTGGATAGTCATTTGCCAACTATATTTTCAAAGTTTACCATTCCCAGAAGAATTTTTTTTTTCACTAACTTGTTATTCGAACCTGTACTCATATCCTCCCGAATTGCTGATTCCATTCGTTTAGCATTCGAAAATATTCTGGATAAAGTAGTTAGGTATATGACATCTATGAAATGATAATTATTGGGTTTCCAAAACTTCAGCTTGCAAACTAATTGACTTCACCCTCCAAATAGTATTGTAGATGACCTTTATCGAATGGTCTTTGAACCAGTTTTCATCCCCCGAAAATATTTGGGAGAGTAGGGACGCCGTTTAAATATATTTATTCAATTTTTATAACTTCAACGGATAAATGACTCACTTTGATATCCTGTATGTATTTGCGTACTTTTCTGGAAGTCTTCTATGGCATAGTATTCCTAGTTCATTTCCAACTCAAGAATTTTTAAATAGTTCGATTTTTTCTACCCACCACATATCACAAGTTCTTTGAAGAATTAAGCTTCCCTCTAGCTGCAAATAACAATAAAACTGATGGAGAACATATCTGTAAATATAATTGATGTGGCAACTCCGCAGACCGTCAGTCCTCATTTCCACCCGAGAAAAGAAACTGTGGCTGGAAAATTGTGGCTAAGTTCACACTAATATTGTGGAAGTGATATGATTTTATAAGGTTGCTACTTCTCAAAGTGACTTATTGGGTAACTACCTATCGGATATCAATTCAAAGATATAATAATATGGATGGATGGATGGATGGATGGACGGACGGAGCAATTAAAACCTGGATAAATCCATAATCCAACATAAGTAGTATCGTATATTACTATCACCGTTCGCCTCCGCTACAGTTTTGTAATCATTCAAGTCTTCAGGAATACACACTATATACAGTGTGGGCCATAACGATTGCAGCATATGGGAAACATTTTCATTATCAGAGTTACAAAAAGGGGATGTGGGCCAAAAAATACTAGAATTTTTTTCGTAATAAAAATAAATGAGAAAACTGTTAATACGTAATACCAATAAAATGGAGAATTAATCATTTATCAGAATACCTTTATATAAAACTTAAATCTAGCAGAATGTAGTGTGTAGAACTGAATTTTGATCCGAAAAGAAATCCATCTAATGTGTATGTATGAGAACTGATAAAGCATCATACGCGAAAACGGTATGAATTATTTTTCATAGATCTGAATTCGTTAATAAACGAAAGAGACTGAAATGATATAACCACTGTTTAAATACAATGATGTAACTAAGTAATCGCAAATCCCAATAACCTAAGCTATTCATATCATAAAACCGTCGAATTGAAAAACTAACGAAATATAATTTCATCGAAAAATTATTTAATAGTATCTAAAAACGTAAAACCAACAAATTATACGAAAAAAAATGTAGTATCGAAAAATCCAAGAAATCGAAATATGTAAGATATAAAACAATTAGAATCGAAATCCAGCAGAAATTTTAGTGAACAATATACCAGTCTGGTAGAATCTTGCTCTATTAGCTCTTAGATGGCGCTAACTTCAAGTTGAACAAATCGTATCATCTGGTTCGGACTAATATTGATCGTTCATTTTCTGTTTGTTCCTTCATCGATTTATTCGAGAATTCAATAGCTGGGTGGTGATTTTCAAGAATATCGAAGAAAACAGCCAATGTTATTCATTGAATTTCACTGAACTCATAATCCCTTCATGCTACGATCAACCTCAGCAATATGTCAGTTCTCAATTATTATTACCAATATATCGGCAAAATACTACCTACTACCTACCTGCCATAAGGATACGTTCGGAGGATGTAGCGTGTCAATCCACAAAACATTTGGAGGCGGAATCATATTATTTTCGTGATACCTAATACTGGTGATAAAATTTAATGTGAGCCTTAGCATTTTAGTAATATCAGGTGGTGAGATTTAATGGGGGCATGAGAATTTATTTGAGTATATTAACCGCACGCTACGCCAGCTCTGAGAGAATCGATCAACCTGCGTTTCGCTATGCTATAACCTCTCTAAATTCTGGAAAAAAAAATTCTCTAATTTTCAGTATTATTCGTCTGATGATTTTTGGTATGCCAATTTTAGATCTTGTGGTAAACTTTCGAATATTACGCTTTGCAGACTTACAATAAGTATTCTGTTATTATATTTTATCATTTTCATGAGATATTTTTTCTGTAATTTGACATTTGTAAACATTAGAACGAGTTCGAATATATTGTGCCAGAGAGGTATCAACAATGGGAAAGAATGCGGGATACCCTTCTCTCTAAGCGTTTCCACCAAATGGAAAATAAAGGGCAAATATCTATAAGAAAACAACTACTTCCCTGACGGACATTGCACTACATCTGACAGATTTGTGCAACGTTTTTTCAAGAAAAACCAATTACAAGTGCGTATCTTGTAATTAAACAGTATTTGGCTGAGAATGTACCTATCTGCTACAATATTATCATTTCCTGGTCTATATATAATAACGTAGTTGAAACACAATAATTCCAATCGCCACCGCATAATCTTTTCGTTTTTCATTTCACAAGAATGATGAGTATCAAACATAAAAGATACGGATGTCTGATCAGTGATCAGCTGGAAATGACGTCCAATTAAATCTCCACTTTCGTAGTGCTTCAACAATAATTGCATACGCTTCCTTTCTCAACAGCTGAATGTTTGCGCTCACAATCAGAAAAATGAAGATGGTTTAGAAGAACTATTTGTCAAAATATTATTTTGGGTGGGGGGGGTGAATATCAGTGGCGGATCCAAGATTTCTTTCAGGAGGGGCGCACAGTACCGAATTCACATGAAAGTTATACAGAAGGTAGTGTACAAATTATTGAAAAGTAATTTTTCCATTTTTCAACATGAAATATAAAACATTTCATTTAAAAAAATATATATTGTAACGATTTCGAGACCGGCCTCGAGTCCGGCCCTGATCATCGTTTACTCGAAATATAAACAAGTTCTCTGCTGACAAACAAATAAATCACGTGGAAGAATCGCGAACCTTTTAACGAAAGTTCTGGGGACATCTTAGAACTCGCCCGAAAGGCTCGAATGGCCGAGAACTGTAAATACTAGTATATAAGCCACTGGGTATTAGATGGCGGGATAGTCATAGTCAGAGACAGTCACAGTGAGTAATAAATATAGTTCCAAAGTTCGCGGATAGAGAGTGTCAGTAAAGATAAATTAAAATAGTAACTGTGATATAAATTAGTGTTTAAGACGTGTGTAAATAAATTATAAAAATTTGTTTAGTGCAGTTTTACTACATTTGGTCTCTGAAGTGGGATGTTTAAAATAAATAAGCGTTTAAGTGTTCGTCGTATTGAAAAACTGATAGACGTTTATCGCGCCCAATAGACTAGTGACCCGTTGAACATTATTGTGTCTGCGTAGTTGACAGTTTTGCGCGTCGCGGGAAAATAAACTGATAAATTTGTGCCAGTGAGGGTAATGAATGTCAATTATTACCCGGTGACCTTGAAGAAGGGAACGATTTTGGGGCACTGCTCGTCAATTTCTTCTGTGATTTGGAGTGTACGCGGCACTGTTAGCCAAGCCAGTAACATGCCAGCAGAACTGGAAAAGCTGGTTGCTATCTCATCCAAGGACATGGGACCAGCACAAAAGCCCAAACTGAGGGAACTAGTCAAGAAGTATCAGGACATCTTCGATACCGGAGTAGGCAGAGGCGGTAGAACAAAGATGGTTCAGCATAAGATCGACACTGAGAGTGCTCGACCAATCCGACAATCAGCCAGGAGCCTTTCCCTTGCCAAGAAAGAAGAGGCTGACAAAATAGTCAGTGATATGGGAAAAGAAGGTGTTATTGAATCATCTGATAGTCCTTGGTCCTCTCCAGTAGTACTGGTAAAGAAGAAAGATGGTTCAACCCGGTTTTGCGTCGATTATCGTCAACTCAACAACGTGACGAAGAAGGACAGTTACCCTCTACCAAGAATCGACGACACGCTAAACACGCTGGCTGGATCTACGATTTTCTCGACCCTAGACCTGAAGAGTGGATACTGGCAGGTAGAAATGGCTCAGGAGGATCAAGAAACGACAGCTTTCACCATCGACTCAGGATTGTGCCATTCGGCCTTTGCAATGCTCCAGCCACTTTCGAAAGATTGATGGAGACGGTTTTGAAAGGACTATCATGGAAGACGTGTCTGGTATATCACGACGACATTATTGTGGTTGGCAGATCGTTCGAGGAGCATGTGAAAAACTTGGAGGAGGTATTCCAGCGCCTGAGAAGCTCCGGACTGGAATTGAGCCCCAAGAAATGTCATCTATTCCGGAAAGAAGTACGATATCTCGGCCACGTTATCTCTGGGAAAGAAGTGGTAGTAGATGAGTAGAAATTCAAAGCTGTTAAGGAATGGCCCGTTCCGAAAGACATTCACCAGCTTCGAAGTTTTCTTGGCTTGTGCACTTACTATCGCCGATATGTGCTGGGATTTGCTAACATCGCAAAACCACTGACCAGGCCCACGGAAGGACAAACAAAGTTCCAGTGGTCGGATGAATGCCAAGATTCGTTCAGGAAGTTGAAAGGAGCTTTTATCAACGCACCAATCCTGAGCTTCCCTCTTCCGGACGGGAAATTCATTTTGGACACGGGCGCCAGTAACGTGGGACTTGGAGCTGTCCTGTCTCAGATCCAAGAAGGACAAGAGAAGGTCATCGGTTACTTCAGCAAGACTCTTAGTAAACTGGAGCGCAATTACTGTGTCACCAAGCGGGAGCTGTTGGCCGTGGTTAAGGGAGTAGAGCACTTCTTCAAATACGTGTACGGACGAAGATTCCTACTGATCATGCACCTCTCAAATGGCTCCTACAATTCAAGAATCCCGAGGGTCAAGTGGCACGTTGGATCGAGAGGCTCCAAGAGGTTGTCGATCAAAACCATCCCAAAATCCAGTACCTATTTCGAATATTTCTGTTCATAGATTCACTGAATTTCTTTATTCGGTGAATAAACTCAAAAGAAACACACGTTCTAAAATTAGTCCAGGGCGAGTCCAGGGTAGATAATTTTTGCAACCAAAACAAAAATTTAGAAGAATGAATCCCATTGAAAATGGAAGAAAATGTGACAAAAATAAAAGGAAAAATAAATAACGGGCGATCTGAGGTCGGGAAGTAGGAGGAGTGAAATTTTAAGGGTAAAATACGATCTCGATTTCCGGCAAAACTACAAGTCCTATGGAAAAAAGTTAAATGGTAAAGTAGATATTTTCAATACCTAGAATTTTTGTGGAGACGCTTTTTTCACATAACCTCAAAATTCATGAGAAAAATTCAATTAACCAAGTTTTTGGTTTTTTATTTTTATCTCTTACAAAAAAAAAATTTCAAACGAAATTTGGTGAAAACTCACCTTTTTTAGTTCCAAATACACTAATTGTTTTTTAATTTTTCACCCAATTTTGAATAATGTCGAAAAAGCACCCTAATTTTCAATCGAAAAATCTCAAGTCAAAATATCGACTTTTGTAAAATAGTTGGTGGGATTTTTATTCGTTGAAATTTCTACTTTCCGATGGTGTAAGAAAAACATACACTACTGTGGTAAATTTTTTTAAAAAATGCAAAAATCGAAAAACCTCGAATCCGATTTTTTTTAAACATTATGAATAATTTTCAGCTATTTATTAAATTTTACACTTCAAGTACTCGAAAATCCTAAGATTCCAAGTTACATTGATAAACAAAAAAATTACAAATCGAAATATACTTACTACTATAATTACCAATCAAATAAATTAATTAAGTCAATATTTAATAAAATATCTACAATATTTTGAGACAGTTGTAAAACCTTTACATTATATGCGTATTTATTGCTATTTTACAATAATTTATATACGTGTGTGACTATGTGAAAGATGCAAACAATGAAGATATATATTGATAAAACTGGATAACAATTAATCAAATTCATTTTCAAGTGCAAAAATGACAGTAAGTATATATCTCTGATTCAATAAAGATTTAAAAAATATCAATTGGCAAAAATTAAATCATCTTTCGTATTGGCAAATCTCCCACACTCCCACCCACAGAAGGTACAGCAAAACAACAATAACAGTCCATGTTATCAGCTTCAAACTTGGCTGGGTAACGATCTGACGGCAGCAGAGTGGGGCTGGAAGCAGCATCAACGTGGTATTATGCCCAGATTTACAGAAAAGGAAGTAATCCCGGAAATATTGCCCAAAGCAAACTATTTGCTGCAGCAGAGCTATGAAACTGGATGTAACAGTTTAATGTGGCTGCCAGAAACATGCGTTAAAATATACAAATTAATGCTCAAATTTTCGAGGTTCGAAAAAATGCTCCAATGTGGAAGAAAAACCTAGGAGGAAATTAACGATTCCGATGAAATTATGGATGAAGAACCAACGCGAAGTGAAAATAATATATGATACAAAGATGGTGATGGCCTTGAAGATTGCGAAGATCTACTAGAATCGGAAAGGTTTAACGAATCTATCGATGAAGAAATGCCATCAAAGACACAAAAAATAATGGATAAGTGATGACATGTATATTTATATACCTATTATGAGGTTTTATATGACATGAATGTTATTAGAATTTAATAAATCAACTCTTTTACAAAAAAAAAATTGCAGTAACATTTTTTAGATAAAATCCCTTTTAAATCCTCTCTGTGATATTTAGAATAACTATTTTCGCAATCTTTGTGTTAAATAGATTAGTAATTTTTTTGTATATCAATGTAACATGGAATATTATGTTTTTCGAGTAATTATAAAGTATAGAAGAATTTAATAAATAGCTGAAAATTGTACATAATAATAAAAAAATAAAAATCGGATTCGAGTTATATTCAGTAGAGTATTTTTTTTTCACCATTGGAAAGTAGAGATTTCAACGAATAAAAAGCCCACCTTTTTCAAAAAAGTCGATATTTTGACGTGAGGTTTTTTTCGATTGAAAATTAGGGTGCTTTTTCAATATTCAGTCAAAATTTGGTGATAAATTAATTATTTGAATTCCAAAAAACTACAGTGTATTTGGAACATAAAAAGGTAAGTTTTCACCAAATTTCGTGGGAAAAAAATATTTTTTTTAAAGATAAATAAAAAACCAAATACTTGGATGCATGAATTTTTCACATAAATTTGGAGGTTATGTGAAAAAGGTGTTGATACAAAAATTGTAGGTTTTTTATTTACCTACAACTTTGCCGTTTAACTTTTTTCCATAGGACTTGTAGTTTTGCCGGAAATCGAGAATAACCGTATTTTACCCTTAAAAACTCACCCCCTCTTACTTCCCGACCTCAGATCGCGCGTAATTTATTTTTCCTTTTATTTTTGTCATATTATCTTCCGTTTCCAATGGGTTTCATTCTACTATGATTTTCATTTACTTTTTACCATTTTTAAAGGCTTCTACCCTAGAGTAAATAGTGAAGAAAAGTTGTGAGATTTCCTTCCGGGAGAGAAAATTGACTGGAGAGTTTTTCAATGAAAACGAGGTTACTCGCGTGAGAATGTAATAATTAATCCTCCGAAGAGAGTGAAATGTTGCTTTCAACTAACAACACAGCTACTTACTTAGTGGAACTACTTCAGGCACCAATTTCCAATTTCACTTGGTGAGAACCTCTGGAAAATTCTCCTCAGTGAGGTGTAATTATAACAATGTTTCCAAGAGGTTCGTGTCACTTCTCACGTCCGTCGACTATGACTAGCATACCTACATAAGACAACCTTTCTCTCACAGTTCCAATATGGAAAGGGCCCGGAAGTTTGATGGGGGGGAGATGGAGAGTTGAGCCTATGCCTGCCTATTAGAAAAAAACTTAAAGGTCAGGCGCATGACTCTACTTCACCAGTCAATCAATAAACAACACGTACCTATTTTCGACTGCAATGTCAGTACCTACAGCGAACTTGCCAAAACTTGTTATCCAATCATCCACAAAAAAAATATATTCATTATACACTAAAAATAATTACAAAATTGGAAAATTAATTAATTTTCCATCGACGGGAAATTTTCAGAAATCCAACTGACTTTTGTAATGAAGTGGGGACATGCGCGACAACAGGGCGTATTATTGACGCAAGACCAATCGAAACTCTATTTTAGTTGCGCCTGCGTGGTGTGCAATGTAATTTTAAGTTATGTTGAGGAAGGAAAAATTGCTACATTTTTATACATAGTGTGAAGTTTATATCTTACATATAGCTCTCAAGTACTGGTTACATAGTGTGGATTCATGCAGCACCAATTAACAATTATCAAGTAGCAATTATCAATTAACAATTATCAATTAGCAAGTATTGAAAATGCTGCATTCATGCATCCAAATTAACAATTACCAAAGAACAAGTGAGCATGCGCACAAAGCAGATCCGTGCCATTTCAGTTAACCTCACTTTGTCGTGGAAACTGTTTAAACATTCAGATTCTATTCGTTTTCCAAATTTTTATAATCAATTTTGTGCATTCACGATTATCATTGAAATGGAAGCTACTCAAGCATTTTTTTTTGTTGATTTTCGATGCTTTCCGTCATTATACTGACCAATACACGATCATCTGCGTACTAGTTGCGCACTAGAAGAAAATCTCGTTCAATTAGAGTAGAAAGATAAAAGTTGGCCAACTTCTACTTGTTACTTGATAATTGATAATTGTTAATTGTCTGCATGAATGCATTCATTGTAATACAAGGAGTTCAACTTGTACTTGGTAATTGTTAATTGATAATTGCTACTTGATAATTGTTGATTGGTGCTGCATGAATCCACAATTGTGTATGCAGTCAATAGTAGATAAGTCTAAATATTGGAATTTTTGAAAATGTAGCAATTGTTCATTCCTCAACTTAATTTAAAATTACATTGCACACCACGCAGCAGGGTTACCGTTTACGAATGACTGTATTCTACCAACATTAGGATCGCAGACTACCAAAATCAACTAAAATATCACCAACAATTTTACTAAAAATCTACCGCTACTTCTACCTATCGGAAAATTTACGAAACTCATCAGTGCTGTCTACGATTGTTCACTGCAAGTTAGGACCGCTAAGAAACATTACAAGTTACAATGACATTACTTTAAGAAAATTATTTGAATGCAAATCAATTTATCATTGACCAAAACATCATAATATGTAGTGTTAGGTGAATCAAAGGTTTAGTAACAGGTGATAAGACCGATTATATCAAACCAGCCTGAATAATTTATTGTACAAACTCAGTTTCAAGTTCTGTAAGAACCACTCTTAGTGTGGATTCATGCAGCACCAATTAACAATTATCAAGTAGCAATTATCAATTAACAATTACCAAGTACAAGTTGAACACCTTGTATTACAATGAATGCATTCATGCAGACAATTAACAATTAACAATTATCAAGTAACAAGTAAAAGTTGGCCAACTTTAATCTTTCTACTCTAATTGAACGCGATTTTCTTCTAGTGCGCAACTAGTACGCAGATGATCGTGGATTGGTCAGTATAATGACGGAAAGAATCGAAAATCAACAAAAAAAATGCTTGAGTAGCTTCAATTTCAATGATAATCGTGAATGCACAGAATTGATTATAAACATTTGGAAATCGAATAGAATCTGAATGTTTAAACAGTTTCCACGACAAAGTGAGGTTAACTCAAATGGCACGGATCTGCTTTGTGCACATGCTCACTTGTTCCTTGGTAATTGTTAATTTGGGTGCATGAATGCAGCATTTTCAATACTTGATAATTGTTAATTGATAATTGCTACTTGATAATTGTTAATTGGTGCTGCATGAATCCACACTTGCAACGAAACTAAAACAATTATTGAAGTTCGAGAATTTTAGCTTACAATTCAAACCGTTTCGTTTGTTTATTTAATCCAAAATCTAACAAATTTATTGATCTTAAAAGTATAGATAAAATACAGCACACAATTTTAAAGGCATACATGATGTTTAATCCGTACATATCTCAACACTTTTATAACACAGCACTATCTATTGGAGAAATATTAAAATAGTTGAACTTTTTTCCAGTTCAACATAATGTGCCATCTGTCAATTTTTTAAATGAGCTCAAGTTATCTCTTTCATCACAAGAATTCATGTAAATGGCCATAAAATATATTGATAAGCCTAGGATCGTGAAAATCTACTAAAATCTACTGAAATCACTGGATCTACTAAAATTCTACTACACACCCCCATTTCTCCTGAAAATCTACCAATTGTAGGCAATCTACCAAAGACGGTAACCCTGCCACGCAGGCGCAACTAAAATAGAGTTTTGATTGGTCCATTCGGATTGCCTATCGGGAAGTGATGTGGATAGAAATTCATGCATTCTTGACGGTGATAGAGTAGTACGATCGATTTTCTGTTTCACACCAAAATACATACAATATGTATGTTTGTCTCTTTTATTTGTTCTCAAAGTTAAGGCACAGATTACGGAAACAGATTAAAGGCGAACGATTCAAGAATCGAGACCCAGGTAGTTTTCATTCCACCTGGCGACGTGGTTTCAAAGAGAACAATTAAAAGACTAAAGGCAAGACCACATATACGCGGTGGCGGTGGAGTACGCGGTGGCGTTGAGCATGTACAATCAAAAATGCCGTGACACACTTGTCGCAACATGTCTGCGGCCAGAGCGGTACGGCAGCGTTCTAATACGCGGTGGCGGTCAAACAGCCTGTCGCGTTCGACCGCTATTGAAACGCGTACCGCTAGAGAAAATGTCTAACATTGAAGAAAGTGTTACGGAGAAAATTATAGAACATGTTAAGAAATGCAGGGTGTTATATGATTTATCCCATCCTCATTACAAAATTATTCGTATTAAGAATAAAGCTAAGTTTTCATGTACACGAATTATTCCTTTTTCGTTCGAAATCTGTCAAAAGCTGTAAAAATATATTTCGTGGCGGCAAATTTTAACTGATGGTACGAATGAATTCAAGAAGTTGAAATAAAGTCAACTAGTCCGAAATTTTAAAGGGAAACAATGATGAGTGCGGTTTGTTTCCAGGCAATTGAAAATTTTAATGTTAAAAATGGAGAGCAATCTCATGATTATTAATATAAGTATAAGAAAATAGCTGTAATATTTTATATTTTACTGATTTTGTTGCCGTTTTGAAATAAAGTCAACTAGTCCGAAATTTCAAAGGGAAACAATGATCAGTGCGGTTTGTTTCCAGGCAATTGAAAATTTTAATGTTAAAAATGGAGAGCAATCTCATGATTATTAATATAAGTATAAGAAAACAGCCATAATATTTTATATTTTACTGATTTTGTTAACGTATTGAAATTTTGAACTGAAGAAAAAAGTAAAAGGGCTCCCAAGCGTTTTTGGGTGAGACCTATTTTCAAACTACGAAAATACATGGCAATTACCACAGCTTAATTAACTAGCCGAAGAATTTACTTGAGAAAATGGACGGTAAATTAGGGGGTTGACGTTGAATATTTCATGGTGAAGGCATTTCGCACAAATGAAAACCGCTCAAAATTTCATTCGTACGAAAAAGTGACATTTCTTTCGAATTTCCTACGAAAACCCGAAAATTCGGATGCATGAAAACTTAGCTTAAGGCCTCTGTCCCATGCATCCGTTTTCCGATGGTACGATATCCGAAAAAAGATTGATTTCGGACGAAAATATTTTGCATGTCCCATGTATCCGTTCGTCGTATCCGAAAAACTATTAAAATTAATTTAAAAGAAGAAGAATAGAAGACAGGATAACCTCATCTTACTCAAAACGAAACTGTTTTTGAAATAAATGTGACGGTGAAGATTCATTCGAAAATTTATAATTTTAATTGAAATTATGGCTAATGGAAATTTTGAAGAAATTCACATTGAGACTGAGGTGAGTTGCAAAAATTTATATAACTCATATTCCACCAAAATATCAACATCATAAGTATAAAAAATGATTCATGTAGTCAAAACTGGTACCTATCAACTGAATGTGTTTTTTGGAAGGAAATATAAATATAATTCGAAGCAGAAATTGATGGCAGTCAGCACTCAACCTCAAATATTTTCAGGATTTTGACAATGAAGAGGAAGTTACTTCAGTGGAAGAGTTACTGATAAATTGTGTTATGGCAAGGCCTCCACTATGGGATTCTAGGCTGCCGATTAAAGAATGGTCCAAAACAATTCGAGATAACCTGTGGCTTGAAACTCATGATAAATTTGGGAAAAACCCGGAATTTTCTGTAGAATTTCTTATAAAAAATTGAGAAACTTAAGGGACACTTATGTAAGATTGAAAGGGGAATATACACCTAGTGGATCCTCTGCGAAAAAAAAAAAGGAAATGGGAATTCTTTGACCTTATGCCATTTTTGAATGATACTATCAGTTACAGACATACTGTCTCAAATGTAACATCCCCAAGTACAGATGCAAGTTTATCTCCTGTACCTTCATTATCTGGTGTAGTAACTGAAGAGCAACAAGTTCCATCACGACGAAAACCTCTTGAAACATCAGTTCAATAAATGGAAGCAGCCATTGTTGAGACCCTCAATAAAATAAATGCTGTTCCCATAGAAACTTCCCCAGGTAATACAATCAATCCGATATGTATCAGAATATCTGAAATTCTTAATCAAATGCCCCAAAACACAAGAACAGCTTTGGAAATTAAATTGCTCCAGGTGGCATATGAAGATGCTAAGGAGTTCCTGTAGTATTTTTATCAAAATTCTCATAAGGATGTAGGTACAGAAGATGTTGGTATGACTTGGACTCAATTTGTTACTTTTTCATGCAGAATAAACAAATTAAAAATGCTTGAGTAAAAGAAAAAATCTTTTATTTATTCCACTGAAATGAAACTGAACCTTCATTTATGAAGTAGTTGCTTAAATGTTCCCTCATTAGTTCTGCCTTTCTTCCATACATATTTGTACTTGTTCTTCTAACTGGGGTAAGGTTTGTATTATTTTCATTCCTCCAATCACCTTCAATGATTTCTCCTTCCTCGCTATATCGATCAACAGTAGTAGGTGAAAAGTAATTACTCTCCTGAATTCATTAAAAAATTATGAAGACAGACAGTTGCTTTCACAATAGCTATCACTGTAGATTCAGATGCTATTATAGGCTTCCTATATATACGCCACCTTGATGCTAAAATACCAAAGACGTTTTCTATCACTCTACGTGCTCTGCATAATCTGAAAAAATGTGATTTATGTATAAATCGTATATTTCATCAAAAGAATTGGTCAAAATAATTTTGTTATTACTTGCCTGTAATTAAAAATAAGTTTAATTTGTGGTAGAAAGCGACCTGCATAAGGTCGCATGATGCAGGTTGAAAGAGGGAATGCTTCATCTGCAGAAATGAAGTAATTAACTGGTATTTGGATTTGGCCTAACTGACCTGGAGGTAGAAAGTTCAAACTATTTGATATCAGACATTTTCCGATGTTGCTGTTTTTAAATATCTCCCCATCGCTGTGCCGACCTTCAGAACCAATATCCACCAGAGTAAATTTGTAGTTAGCATCACATAGTGCTAGTAATACAATACTATGTGTACCTTTATAATTATAGAAGGTTGAACCTGATTTTGAAGGGGCCTAAAAATTAAAAATATACCTACTCTGTTGATAACACCCAGCTAAAAAAGCCCAGTATTTTCTACCTGAATAACTACATGTTTTCCATCAATAAAACCCACACAATGTGGGAGCTGTCATTTTTGCTCAAACTCATGTGCAATATTTAACCAAGCTTCCTCAGTTGGTTCAAGTAAAACAATCTGGTTTAAGCAATCTCATATTGCATTACAAGTCTCTTTGATTATTTTGGAAACTGTATTATGTGCAATACGAAATGCATAGCTAATAGAGGTCATACTGTCTCCACTAGCCAGGTACCTCAATGTTAGAGCAAGTCGTTCTCCAGGAGTTATTGGTTCACGAACGCAATAAATCTTTGCCAACTTTGGTCCAACTGATTTTAATAAATCATGGAATCTATTACTTGACATCCTTAAATAATTGAAATATTTTTCCTGGTCAGTCAACCTCATTTCGTTCAGAAGATTATGAAAGGCTCCCTGCATTTTCCGATTCTCAAAAATGTTTCTAACCAAAAATCTTCTGGGTCTCTTTTGCTTCCTAGCATTTTCCAACTTATATTTATTTAAACATAAAAGTGATAGAATTAATACATTATTTAAATTACGTACATAATGCAGACGATTTTGATGCTGCTGTCGATAGCAATTCATTTTCATGCAGTGCAATATCACCGATTCACAGTAGTTATACAAACAATTGAAATACCCACCGAAGATTCCAAAATTTCCTAAAAAGTTTGGTTAAAAAATATCCGATATCGGAAAATATTAAAATAAATTTAACTCATCCGACGTCGGATTGTTGAAAATATTCGGCTGAAAATTGGCGGCATAAATTTTGACCAATGGGAACACCGTCGGATCATTGTACCGTCGGAAAACGGATGCATGGGACAGAGGCCTAAAGAATGGGACGAAATTGTAAAAAGTTTAAATGTTGAAGGTTTGGATGGTAAGTAATATATGGTAAAATATTAATGTTGTGTGATTTATTTCATGAACCTATTGTCTTTTCCTAAAATCAAGTTGAGAAAATTTCATTTTCATTCCAACACATTTAAAAAAAACGTACCTTCGGTTCCTATGATGGAGCAACTCTCGTTGTTCTTCTTCATTGGCGACTGCCAAAAGTAATACTTCCTCTTCGAAATCCATAGGTATTTCAAACATTAATTTCCAAATGGATGTTTTTCATAGAGTCAATAGAGTGACACCGCATGAGCGACCGCATTTCTACCGCTCATGTATGTGTTTAGTGATTACCGCCACCACTGTCTTCAAATATTCATTTCCAAATGGATGTTTTTCATAGAGTCAATAGAGTGACACCGCATGAGCGACCGCATTTCTACCGCTCATGTATGTGTTTAGTGATTACCGCCACCGCTGTCGCCATCGCCACCGCGCATATGTGGCCCTGCCTTTACTTGTCTACCTGGCCGCTAGGGGAGAGGGTTAGTTGATAGAGTCTATCCACCGCCCTATTACCTCATTTAAAGGCAGAACTTTCTCAATACCATTTAAAATCAGGTTCATGTTACTGTGCCATGATAACCGTTTCCCCAACTTGGATCTTAGCTTCCCAGGCTTCCCTTAATGTCTATTTGTCTATCCCATAAATAATAAGGGGACGTAATAATCCCGCCACCTATCGAAGGGAGCAATAAAAATAAGAGAAAAAATAATTTTGAAATATCCCAACCCCCGTATGACCCCTCAGACCTCATTTGCAAGGGATAATTTTATCATAGTACGATTCTACTAATCGAAAGTAATACCTACATTAATGTGCTTTATTCACGAATAATCTTCAAAATTTTTAACCTCACAATTGACATTCGTGACTATAATTCCGTACTACCGGGATATTAACACAAAAATTACTCATAGTGTAGAAACCCGATTGAGAGAAAAAAACATTACCTAAATCTATAAATACAGGTCAAAAACATTCATAATATATTTTAATTCTTTTTTAGATTATGCCAGCAACTATTCTACATTCACAACAATTTGTGTTGAACTTGTGTGCGAGTATTTTGGAAGGGAAAGAGCGAAATGGTGGACCTTTTTTACCACTTTCATCTGTTCAAGAGGTAACAATTAAAACCACAAAAGAAATGTCATAACTTTTCTTTACTGTATTTTAAAGATTTGCAGATGCACTTAAAATATCTCGAAAAACGGTGTACAAGATCAAAATAAGAAATGAAAATAAACCCTTTCCATCAACTCCAGGAAAAAGTAGACGTCGTCTCAAAAAGAAAACAGCTGATTTACCTGAAGGACAGAAAATGGCAGTACGAAATACTTTGTAGGATATGTATGAAAAAAGTGAGTATACCTCCTTATTACTTGGTGAGGGAAATGAAGATAATATTGATTGTTCATTCGATGGATGTGACACTGACTAGTGAGAAAAATTTCTGAACAAATGTAACCGCCCCATTTTCATCAATCACAGATTCATCAGGAAATTCATTGGAATTATGTATATTAGTTGAAAAGTCAAACTTTATTGTCACATCTAGTTTTCTTTTTAATTTGAAACTTCACTTCATATGAATTTTGACATGTACCTATATTTATTTGAATTTTTTTCTTCCAGAAAAACATGTTACCCTTCAATCCTTTAACGATGAACTGAAAAATAAAGAGATAGTTTCGATGTGCAAATCATCTTTGAATGGTTTACTGAAAGAGCTGGGATTTAGATTTAAAAAAGATGATAATCGAAGAGCTTTGATTGAAAATACTCATATTGTTTCACAAAGAGCATATTTTTTACGTAAATACCAAGAAAACCGAAAAAGTCTTGGCAGGATGATAATGTCAAAAGTGTACGCAAACCCGAAGGATTTATTGTTTTGCATGCTGGTTCTGCAAACGGGTTTGTTCCAGAAGCCAGTTTATTGTTCTGTTCGAAATCTTTAATTCTAGATTATCATGGAGAGATGAATAGTACAATGTTCACCAAGTGGATCACTTCACAGTTAATTCCCAGTTTGGAAGAAAAATCTTTGATAATAATGCACCATACCACAGAGAAATTTTGAATAAACAGCCTACCACGTCTTCAAGAAAATCGGAAATTGTTGTCTCAAGGAAAATAATATTGATTTTGAAGAAAAATTAACAAAACCAGAGTTATTGCAATTGGCCAAGATGAACCGAGAGGAAAACATATATATTATAGATGAACTGGTACAAGAACATGGGCATAAAGTATTAAGATTACCACCTTTTCATCCAGACTTTAATGCTATTAAATTAATTTGGGCTAATTGTAAGACTCTTCTTCAACAATCATATTGGCAGAGATGGATACAGTGATGAACAAGTTGGGTATGTGGAATGAAGCATTAGAGAAGTGCTACGCTGAATCCTGGGCAAAATGTGTAAAACACACAGAATCGCTCATTGAAAAATGGTATGAACGAGAAAAGCTCCTTTGTGATATGGTTATTGGACCCATTATTATAAACATTGGTGACAGTTCTGAATCAGAAAGTGATTAAATATATTAATTTTGTTTGTACTTTCATAAATGGTACATAGTTCTACATGCTCGCATAACATAAATAAATGTATGAATACACTTTTTAGTTAGTCATGTGTTGAGTATTTCATTACCAAATATATTTCAACTGGTGTTTTTTATTTCATAGATATTAATTTATTTATCATTATACAGTGGGTCCTTGCATCCATGCACGAATAGGTAATTGAAAAATTTTGAATACCTAAGTCTAGAAGATCCCTTTTCTGAGTTTTAGTTATGTAAGTATATGTTTACTGTGCATAAGAACAATTTCTTGTTGACAAACACAGTTGAATTATGAAATATAATAATAAATTAATAACATGTAATATCACAGCTACGAAATATTTAAAATTCTAAAGTACTAAAATACGAAAATATAGCCGACTAAAACCAGTGCAGACGTGTAGGTGTATACATAATGAATAATCATGGCTAAAAAAGACGTATGTTATCAACTATTTAGTGAAACATTAGAATGTGTCGTCATGAAACTGCCATGTTTGAATGGAAACTCATTTTTTGATATCCCCGTATGCAAAGGTTTTGAATATATTGCACTCCAACCTAGTTTTTTGAACAATCTTTTTCGTTAACTATTACCTAGAAAACTTGCATTAATGTGGATAAAATTAGGATGTGATGGATTTGTGTCAAACGGCTGCGGAGGTATGGATAAAACAAATTCCTTATATGAGTGTGACTGAAATTAGAATACAGTATCCCACACAGCACATGTACGTACAATGGAAGTTCAAGACATCCAGTGGATGTCCAGAATTAGTACAATGGACATCCAATGAACGTTCAATGGACATCCAGGACACCACTATGGACGAACAATTAAAGTCCAGAAAACGTACAATGGATGTACATTGTACGTATTTTGGGCGTCCGTTGTATGTCCATATTTGGTGAAATGGATGTACAGAATATATCAAAATAACAACCACTGTGGATATTTTTTGGACATCCAAGGTGTTCTGCAAATAATTAGCAGTACTTAGGTAGATATTATAAAAGTAAAAATTATATAATTTCCCATATAAACATTATTTGTCATTGAATAAATAATTACAAAATCTTCTTACTGGAGTTATCACTAAAATACGGTGAAACAATAATTGAAAGGGAAGAAGACTTGGTGTCAATTTTTTACCCATACCATGCATTACCATTGTATATTAGCCTGAACTGAAACACGAAACACAACACTGCAGTCATATCTAACCTCACATATTCTTCTTCTGCTTCAGCTGATTATTCTTTTATCGTCACCAATCGGTATTTTGGTCTGTGTCATCGATCATTATTTTATTACACCAAAGAATCTAGAATTACCAATATTCAAAATCCATAACTATTTAATGCATTTGCATGAATTGAACGTCCAATTGATGTTTACGATTGGATGTTTACGACTGGACTTTCAAGTAATGTCCACTTAATGTCCTCTCTATGTCCAGATATAGTCTGACAAAGTGCGTTTTATCTAAGTATTACATTTCCATTAGGGATGAAGACAAAATAGCATAAACAGGATAATTAATCATATGTATCAAAAATTTTTTTTTTTTTTGTACATCATATGTACGTACAATGGATGTCCATTTAACATCCATGGACGTTTGGACTAGAGCTGGACGTAAAACGGACATCCATTGGATGTCGTGTGCTGTGTGGGATAGGGAGGTCAAACGTTTCTAGTAAACTCATACTGCCTCCATGTTTTATTATCCTATCAAACCTGGTGTCACTGGATTCGTAATAATTGGAAAACACCGTGTGTGCTAGGAATCGCACGTTAAAAGGTAAGACCTCGTTAATCCCTGGCTTGCACAAGTTTCGACTACTGAGGGCTGCCGTTCGTAAGGGGACGACAGCTGGTTAACGGAAAAAACGATTTTAAAGATTCATTCCTTTCCGCCTTTTGTATCTCCAGCAATATTTTTTAAATTTGGAACATTGAATATGCTCACTGAACGGCACTTTTTGACATATTTGGAAAATAAAGGTAAAAAGGAAAGGAGGGTGTTCCCATGAGTGTGTCACACGGTATTCTGTTGGAACTAAAAAAACACTCTCTTTGTCGGTGGTTCGCCATTTCCATGAATTTGAAAATGTTACTTCAGTAATTTATTATCCTATCTTATTACCTACACGTTGTAATTTTATCGGGATATTAGCCACGGCATTCTACATTTAGACGTCATTTGGCTTAAACGTCTCGACTTATTTCATATACATTACTTGATGACGCACGGGTAAAGTTATAATAATCGAACTGTAAGTGTATATATACAAACTAAAAACCACACCCTTCGTCAACAAGGCAAGAATTCCTATCCACAACACTTCCAAATAGGCAATCTGCATGAACCAATCAGAACTATCCTGGCCAAGGCGGTATATTTGAATCGATGCTAAGGCGGTAGTAGTAGTAGTCCCACAAAGTTAGTTTGATTAGGTTAGATCATGTTCCCTTCTTTTTTCATTTTTAAGCCATAAAAGAAGGGAACATGATCTAATCTAACCAAACTGGACCTTGATATCCAAGTTGATCCTCAACTTAACCTAAAATTGCATTGCACACCACGCAGGCGCAACTAAAATAGAGTTTTGATTGGTCCATGCGGATTGCCTATTGGAAAGTGTTGTGGATAGGAATTCTTGCGTCAACAAGACCGATCATCACTGAGATCACATTCGCGCTTGTGCGACCGGTAGATATATTCTCAGTGAACATCTCAATGATGAACTATGTTATGCCAAGTGAAAACGTCCACATATTCATATTTTGTGCACCTAACCGGCCGATACATTCCTAAAGGCATTTAAAAAAACGCCACAAAAGACAAAACATTGATTATCCTTCGGAGACCTCTTTGGGAAATACACATTACGTCTCAAAGAAACATCGGCATGCCCACATTTTCGAAACATCTCAAAACCTCCCAGGGATGTTTGTGCTCGCTGGGCATTGTTTAGTTACGAATTCTACTCATTGAACATACAAATGAACATATATTTCATTTACCAACATACCAAATATCAAATCGCACAAATAACATTTTTTTTTTCAGGGTTCTCAATTCAGCAGCCTTTAACGGATGTCCCAGAAATGGACGAGTAAAAAGGATTTGATTTTTTTCTTATTTTAAAATTAGATATCATACCCTGTTGAAATTTGAAAATAAAGCAATTGTAGAGATGAACTTTTCTTCCTGAATTATATATAACCCTTAAATTGTAGAGCAACTGTAGACGCATGTGTTTCAGACTGTTGACATCATGAGTATGGTGTAGCTAAGTGCAAAGATGTATAACACTTTTTACGAAGTCAGAAGTGTTGCACTCCTTCGCACTTGGCTTCACTGTACTGATGACCAACAGTCTTGAACATGTGTGTCTATGGCTGCTCTACAATTTGAGGATTATATAGATTCGATTATACGAAAAGGTAACTCTGGGAATATTACAGTAATATTCCTGGATCATACCAAATATTCAAAGAATACTCATCGAATATTCATTAAGAATATTCTATGATTATTCTTCATTTATATTCCTTGGATAATCTTGGAATATTCCAAATATTCTGAGGATATTGGTAATATTATAGGAATATTTTCTGAGGGGTTCCCATAAGCATGTTCAGGGAATACTCCTCCAATATCCTAGAATATCCAAGTATATTATTCCTAGAATATTTCAATATTCCAAAAAGAATATTCTAGAATTATTCATGGAATATCTAGTGCTGTATGCAGCGACTCTTTTGGCAAATTCAGGTGGTGATTTATTACAACTGAAAAAACACGGAGGATGGAAGTCTAGTGCGGTTGCGGAAGGGTATGTCGATGGATCCATGCAAATAAAACTGGAATGCGCCGCAAAAATTCTGACTGGAAATTCATCTACACCATCAAGTAGTAAAGAAACAATAATGAGTAAAAATACAATAACAATAATTACTGACTCATCTGCAAATAAACAAGATAATTCGACTGAGTCAAGAATTTCCATTGGCAGTAATGCAATTATATAATTGTGTTTTCAATATCAATTTTTCGAAATGAACTCTGGGACGGAAAAATTGATTCTTTCTTTTTGTATTTCTGTGGTTTATTTTTTTTTGAGTTGTTAATTTGAAATAAATTGAATGAGGATGAAAAGTAGGTAATAACTAGTATAAAAACATTGGTTGGTTTTCTTTTTTTGACAGTTGTAGAAAAAATATTGTATGAAACTCGTGAGTAAAGTGTTTTTTTTACTCGTAGTCGTGCGTCAACATTTCCTACTCGTATAAAAAAATATCACTTTACTCACTTGATACATAAATAACTATTAAAATATGACATAAATGCACAATAAGCATTTGTATATCCGTTTGCTGACTACTGACACAAGCGATTCAAGGCGCATGATATCTGTTGGTTTAGACATGACTTCAAAAAGGGAGATTTGCTAATAATTGTAACTTTTCTGTTCGTGGACGTAAGTTTTCCAGGTGAATTCGCCATTCTTCCGTCTGTTTACACAATTTATTTCCAATAGAAGCCCGTGTTATATACATATGAAAACATTGATCATTTTGAATTCAATAAAAAATCTGGATTATCATCAGCTGTTGCGCGTGCAGGGCAATATTTCAGGAAATATCAGTGATATTTTCTAGTTAGACGCTATTTTATTGGTATTTTTCCATTTTTTTAAGATTTTCGTCGCATCAGATGATTTTTTTCTTAATTTTACGCCAAAAATTTTATCCATCAACAATTTGGCAACGTTGGTGGCTGGTGCCGCAAGAATTCCTTTCCACAACACTTCCAAATAGGCAATCCGCATGAACCAATCAGAACTATCCTGGCCAAGGCGGTATATTTGAATCGATGCTAAGGCGGTATAGTAGTACCAAGTATTCAACTTGGATAACAACGTTAGTTTGGTTAGGTTAGATAATGTTCCCTTCTTTTTTCAATTTTAAGCTATAAAAGGAGGGAGCATGATGTAATCTAACCAAACTGGACCTTGGAGTGCGTTCAGATGCTTTGTCCGGTAGAGAAAAAATGCACGGCAAGAATTTTCTTGGTTGTAGTCGTTGACACAAGATTCATCTGAACGATATAGGGAGATGTCAAATTTCGAAGTCCTAACTTGAAAACTCATCAAACACCAGATTGTGAGAAGTCGACTAATTATACATATTTCTGTGATATCTTCAATTCTTGATTAATATAATTCTCTCTTCAGTAGATTAATCTCCAATTCTTCACTAGATTAGTCTCCAATATCTCATTCGAATCATTTATACACATAAACATAACCCAACTTCCTGTCATTACATACTGCAATGTGCATGCGGGTCAATTTCTATCAATGCGTCGACTGGGGTAAATGGTTGGACGGATGGTAAAATTTACCTCTAGCATCTGAACGACCCAGTTATTACCAGACGTTTGCATCTGAACGCATAGAACGCGCCCGACGTAGGATCTGCCCCCGGACTCCGATGATTAGAAATGTTTTATAGAATCGAAATGTGACGTCATATTCGAAATATCGGTGCTATGCTTCCCATTTGTAACGTTCGAATATGACGTCACATTCTATACACATTTCGATGCTATGAAAGATTTCTAATCATCGGAGTCCCATCCCTGAACGCATTCCTCTGATATCCAATATCCAAGTTGATCCTCAACGTATCCTAAAATTACATTGCACGCCACGCAGGCGCAACTAAAATAGAGTTTTGATTGGTCCATGCGAATTACCTATTGGGGAATGTTGTGGATAGGAATTCTTGCGTTGGTTGGGCGAAACTATCGTCAAGTCGTCAACAAACAAGTTAAACGTCAACTGTCAACTTATTTGTTGATTTGTTTTATAATTATTATGGACATTATGGTTATGGATTAAAAAATAACTCTAGTACTAACAGTTTTGTGTGTACTCGAAAATTCTACATGATTCCTCATAATTTGACTTGCATTGAAAAAGTAAATTGCTTTCCTGTTTAGATTGACATGACTTTGGAAGACCCCTTTTTTGTTGTCAAAGAGTAAGCAAGTTATCAGCCTCAATGAATCAATCGTCTGCATGTTTTGTATTACTGAGAGCGTTTTTTATTTTGCACTTCGTTTGCATGAGAAACGAGGTAACTACATTTTATTACTGTTATAGGTATATGGGATAGGTCTTGTTTTTAGTTGAAGCTTTGATAGTACTCTCAGTGTTTAGGTATTGATTTATATTGATAATATTATTTCTGATTACAGTGAAGTCTTCAAAGCACTGAATAAAACAAGAGGATTATATCTCAGATGGATTGAGCTTCAAGATGATTCTATCTGTATAACAAAGGATGAGGTAGAATGGACTAACACTGAGCTGAAAAATTCATTGCGTAGTATTGAATGGGACCTAGAAGATTTGGAAGACACAATTGATATCCTTTTTGTAACTAATTAGGAACTTTCAAGTATTACAGATTATGAAGAACTTACACTCCCACAGTTGTATACACTTTTCAAGCTCTTTTTACCAACTTGAGGGTCTGAGAAGGTAAGCTTATGTGACTAGTAATTTCTCATGTCTAAACTTTTAGTGATTTCGAAGCTTGTTAGTTGTGGTTTAGAGCTAATTGCAAGAGTTATTGCAAAAATCAAATCATCGAATATTTTTACTTCAAATTATCCCATCACTATTTGTGGCATCTGACTCCCATTTGGTGCATGTCTCAACAAAAGAAGTCTGGAAGTATTTTATTGTCATATCAAGCCTGAGTTGAGAAGAGTAGTTAGGTTTTAATGATCTGGTGTTGTTCTGGTGTCACATACTTGCTTAAGAGACTTCAATTCATAACTTATGAATCATTTAGAATGGATATCTTATATTTGAAGAGGAGTTACAATAAGTTATAAATATAGGTTGAATATTATCTTACATTGGAGACAAATTAAGAAATAATGATGGAATGGAATGTGATTTACAAAAAAATAATATGAGAGTTTTTGTCTAGAAGTGGTAAACACCAGAGAAGTATATTGAAGACTATAAACATCACTACTATTTTGGATAGTGGCATGAAAATAATTTTAGTTCCAAGAAAATATTAATGATATTTTGGTTACAAAATACTCTGAGTATGAATTACCCTCAAAAATAAAATATGTTGGGGTGAATTAAGCTTTTTTATTCTATATCATGAAATTACCTTGATTTGATCTAGTTTTCAATTTTATTCATTGTATTGTTATGTTTTGATGAGCCTTGTTAAATCCTTAACTTATCACACATATTGTTGAGAAGAATCCAACTAAATTCAAAATCGACAACAAGGAAATAACTACAAGAAAACATTTTATTGATTCTACGAAAAACGAAGTTAAGGTAAGTGAATACAGTCTATTTGTTAAGTAGGATATAGTTCCCAGAACTTGCCAGTGGGGGTTAAGTTTGTTTAAAATAAATTAAAGCACTCTTATCTAATCAAATCAAACAAAATATACTTTATTATTGAAAGATTTACATCTTATTGATGAAGTCATGATAAATAAATATAGACAAATATAAAACATATGAAGT
The DNA here is from genome assembly GCA_958502065.1 of Chrysolina americana. Classification (NCBI taxonomy): domain Eukaryota; kingdom Metazoa; phylum Arthropoda; class Insecta; order Coleoptera; family Chrysomelidae; genus Chrysolina; species Chrysolina americana. The sequence goes on along the minus strand of OY293412.1, from coordinate 64,539,738 downwards.
AGATTATATAACATTATCCCACCTAAATTAATAATGATTACAAATTCATGAGAGCAGTAAAACAATACTTGCGAAAGAGCACAATCAGAACCTGTGACTTTTTTATGATGTGATTGTGTTTTATATAGGAATTTGTTGATCAATTATGTTTTTTATTATTACTTTTATTTTACTCTATATACTTATATATTATTTGTACAATGAAGGTAACTTTGTCCATGAGACGTCGATCTTCTGACAATAAAGTATATTTGATTTGATGTCTTAATGAATCATGCCGATCTCTGATTTGATGTCTTGATGAATCATGCCGATCTTTGTTTAGAAACTCTTGGACGTTGTAGTACCCCTCCTTAATAAAAAAGATTTTGACAGATTTCCTGAAACGAGATGGCAAAATAATCTGTTTGAAGGTGGGAGGGAGATGGTTGTAAAGTTCGCATTATAGATCAGAGGGTTCTTTGTTATATTTGAAGACAGAATAGGAAGTCTAAATTTTTTATTTTGTGATACCAAGATACCATCATATGTTTTATTTTTACGTACTAGGCACAGTCAACACTTTTATTTGGGATCGCATGTTAAAGGGTAAGTCCCTCGTCATACCCATCTCGCACAAGTCTTCTGAAGGTATCTGAGGGTTATTCGTAGGGGTGTAGCCAGATGATGCTTATAACAAAGAACAAAACAAAATTGACCTGCAAATATATAAAACTACCATCAATCTGGAGACTGGTCAAATTATTAAAACACAAAAGTTTTATATGTACTAGTACACAGCCCTTAGGTTCACCTTGTTCGACCAATCTAGTTTTTGAGTTGGTGCTCCATTTCTTCATTTTATGATTATTTTTATAGATGCAGAGTACCTTTCGAAGCGAGTCTAGAGTTGTTTTGCGAAACACAACAAACAAGGTTGCAGCCATTTCTTCATCATTTCAGCCATTTGCTGCCTCAGCGGTTTTAAACTGACATTTGAACATCCTATGACCATGAATCCACGTTTAGTTCAGATCCTAGTCTTGGTTTCGTTGACTTCTATACTCATATCTAATTTTTTAAATTCGATTTTTTCTGTTCTCTGGATTATCCATGATGGTACTTTATCAATCTTGCAATTTCCTGGCTATAGATCTTCGCCTGTTCTTTCAAGAATTTATGAAACTGGGCTCCTCTATTGACTTTCTGCCACTCTAAAACTTTCTTTAGCTGGGACCTGTTCTTTTTATCTTTTATTCAAATATTTCTTTTATCTATTGTTCTCGAATCTGTAGAAGCTGGTTTTGTTTGTTTTATGTATTCCTGTTCCTGCGAAATTTTATTAACCCGTTATAGCTTCTTGTCTTTTTTGACATCTCTCTTCTTTTTGCCCTCAATTAAATTTCAGGAACCAGTCCTCATAATCTCGTTTTTGTTTCTCTGTTCTTGTTAATGTTTCAGGTGCAGATTTTTTCTCTCTGCCTCGCTTTCTGGTTTTTCCCGACGCTCCTCAATTTGTCGCGGCACATTGATATGTTGTAACTTAGTTAGAGTTGAATATGATTATATTTTCAGATAAGGTAATGTAGATGAATAAATAAATAAATAAATAAATAAATAAACTCTTACTATTCAATTACTCAAATACTCTGCACTCTTCAATAGTTTCTATTCACTGACAACCTTCTGTTTCACAACTTCTTTTCAACTTCTCAACTTGCCCATCTCCATGGCTCTCCTTTTTTTATATACATCATTCGAATAATCGAGAACGCCGAGAAACGTATAAATACTCGCTGATGAATGTGTATCTAAACACTTCTGTCGACCCACTCATACATCTAGAAGCTTCGTATGGTGAAGATATCGGAAATCACGAGGCCGTTGCTATTGTTTTGAGTTGTAGGAATTAGCTCGCAGGGGTCGTGTGTTGTAGCTTGGGGCGTTTTGTTATAATCTTTCAGGTATATCGTTATTTTAAAATGTTGCGAATTTATAGATTCAGCAGGTTATTATTAAACAAATGTTTTTGTTTCTAGTTAATGAGAGAAAAAGTAAACATGAGTAGAAATCGTGACAGAGATCGTATTGCGAGACAGGTAAGTTTTTAGTCAGTTTTATGTTCTTTTTATTCAAGATACCATTGTTTCCAGCCTCTATTGGATAATAGTCCCGTTAGAATCACTAATTCTCATAGTTCTACAAAGTATTCCAAGCTGGAAAATGATCTTGATAGCCCACAGCGACAATTTTTGAATGAAACACTGAATCAGCAACAGTATTTAACTAAACAACAGGAGGATCACTTGGAAGCCATTGGTGATTCCTTAGGATCATTGAAAACCGTTTCTAGACATATTCGAGTTGAATTAGATGAACAAGCAGGGTAAGTATACATTGCGACTATTTTTAACAAGCTTGGATATTGAAAATAGTGAACATGTAAGAGCCAATTGCAGCTTTGCTTTCAATGATCCAGTAATATGGTTCATATTGTATAATGATGAAAAAATGGAAAACAAATATGAAATTATTGATTATAGATTGATGAATATGTCCAACACTATTTTATCGAACAAACGTTTGCCTTGTTTGTTTTGAACATATAGGGTGAACCAAAACGAATATATATATATATACAAATAATTTAGTTATTCTGTTCGAATCCTATTCAAAGGCCTATTCGTTCCAAACCAATACTCAATAATATTATCATACTCAAGTGAGTGAATAAAATACAAGTTTTTCAAGTATAATATTTTTGGGGTTGTCAATTAGACCTGCACTTTTTTAAAAAAATAGAGGAACACTACCAAATAGCAATTTCTGCTCTAGAGGTTTACCCAAAAAGGCTATGGCAGAACTGGTGAGAAACTATGCAGTAGATGGATTGCCGCTGATATAGGTGTAGAGTACAAGCTTACCTGTGAGCAACATATGCCTGCCTTGCGACAAGTGCAATGAGGACAGCACCTACTAAAGCGTTGGAGAAACTCATAAGACTGCATTCCCTGCACCTCTGCATTGAACATGAGGCACACAAAGCCATTGCTCGCCTGAGAAGCTCCAAACAATGGCAGAGCGAGGGAATGTATGGACATTCTCGATTATGGAATCAAACGGTAAAGGATGCCGAGTGAGTCTTCTTTACCTACCATGCGATTCAGCAAAAGGCCGCAATCAGTCATTCCCAAAAGGTAGGACTGAGAGCAGATCGGACACCACCTGATCCCCACCACTGGGATCATCTGGTACACAGAGGCTCCAGGATGGGTAATTCAGCCGGCGCCGGGATATACGGGCAATCTCCGAGCAGAGGCTACCACGGCCGGCAAATCACGATATATATCGACAGCAAAGCGCCGATCAAGGCCTTCAACCTTGTATAGAGTCAGTTCGCTGCTGATGTCCTGAGTGCATTGACTGCTATTCACTGCCAATAAGGTGAAGCTACTTTGGGTCCAAGGTCATACCGGAGTGCCCGGAAACGAACAGGCCGATAATCTGGCCAGACAAGGTGCGAAAATCTAACGTTTGGACCAGAATCTATCTAGGAATTTCTAGATCATGGAGCGTCTCAACCATGAAGAAAATCCTGGAAGTCAAATTCCAGGATGCATAGTAAGAGGCCCCAGGCACGAGGCAATCGAAACTCCACATCAAAGGCCATTTTACTAGAATAATAATAATAATAATAATAATACTCCCTCATAATCACTCGTTGAGTGTACCCAAAGGCATAGCCTGTGCGGGTAGAGGACGGCTATTATTATTATTTGCCGTGGCGTTACGGGGCGACTTACTGATGTGTTAGGTGATGTATTCACTTTTCAGCTGTAGGAAAACCCGGAAAACCTACAGCACCACCTCGGGTGGTCGGTTTGCACTCCAATCTAGCACTAGACGAGATTGGCATCTAGACAACTCACAATACACATGCTTTTCAACAAGGCACGCGACCGCCTATTGAATCCGATATAAAGTAGTTGAGAAAAATTCTCGTACCTACATCGGATTCGAACCGACTATTGCTATGCTTGAGTTTCGAACGGCCTGTGCATTAGACCGCTGATCCACCGACCAAGACTATGCTCACAATGAGCAGAAAGGGAATCAGAATAGTGGTAGGGCTCCTGACGGGTCTCTGCCATGTTAACAACCACCTGAACATTACGGAATGCCCAGCAGTGGCAGCACCTCTAGAGCATCGTTCTGAACCCAGAGAGGGTGAGAAGGGTATCAGTTGAAAGGCTGGCTTCTTTCTCTCTATGGAGAGATGAAGGGGTTTGCAATTATTAATATGTTATGCATTATCTTTCGATTAAAGAATGGTTTGAGTTTAGATTGAATACATGTTACAATAATTTCTTGAAATCTACTTTTCAAATGGCCATAATAGGAATGGTCACTAACTAGTGGTCTATATCTTCCTGAATGAAATTAATATTACTCAACAACTATTCTTTCTTTGTGGACAACAGTAGTCATTGTTGTTAGTTGATGCTGATCAGTGTGTATGTGTATAAAAGAAAATTATATTTTTCAATATTTCAGTATGTTGGATGAATTTGGGACTGAACTTGAAAGTACTGACTCAAAACTGGATTCCACAATGAAAAAAGTTGCCAAAGTGTTGCGAATATCTAACGGTGAGTTTTTTATCTACATTTCTTGATGTTGTTTTTATTGAACATGTCATGGCAATCATAATTACAGTAAAATGGGAGGTAGCCAAATAGATATATTTTTTCAGCCTAATATTAAAATCTTTTTCTACAAACACTATTTAAAGTTCTTCTAACACCAGCTGTCTCTATTAAAAATGTAATTTTAATACAGCAGTATTAAAAGTCACTTTTAACACTAGTGTATGAAATAAGTAATTTTTAACACTGGGAAATTAGTAATTTCGTACTGTTGTTGGGAGCAAATCGAAAGTAGCTCTACTCTCTGCTTCATAAATTTTCAACTAAAAGTTGATAAATTGACCCGTTTTAGATAAATTTCGACAATAAACAATGGTTACTATGTATATATAATATTATGATATGTACCATGCGATCCTAAACGTTGTGATTTTTATTTTGAATTCCTGATATTTTTTATTTATTAGTGTTTGAAGAACAAATATTGTATGATGTTCATGTTGAAATTGCTTTTAATTTGTTTGAAGGATTGGGCCATTCCCTACGCTCGTAGCAAAAATAGCACTTTTAACACAACATCATAAAAAACTATTATTTCAAAACGAACCCAAAAATAGAACAAGACAAATTATTCAGCTCTCCAACGCGGCTCGTTTGACTACAGTCTAACAAGCCAACAGTGTTAAGGATATGACAGTGAATGGTAAATGTGAAAGTGTTCATTACATTTTTTTCAAGTCGTTTTGAATATCAAGGTGAATGTAAAATCCTTGAAACAATAAAAATGTTATTTCAGAGCAGAGATTCAATTTTCCTGTCAGTTCAATTTTTGATAAAGAATTGATGTAAACTAAGGATGAAACTGGTGATTTTCATCAGACACTTATATTCATTTTAGTTTTTTCCTAGTTGTATCTAAATTTGGAAAAAAAATATCACACTCTCTTCTTATTCTATTGTTTCTATGGTCATTTGGCAAGATGGGAAGGCTTTGTATTCTCATATTTTTGTTTGAAATAAAAACTAAAAATACTTTTCTAGAACGTTACATATGGTGGAAAATTCGGTCATTCTTCTTCACTCTTGAAAATATAATGTTTTCAGTATATTATATAATATGAATTTGCTTAATTGATAATTTTATTTTCAGATGGAAGACAGTGGACCGTCATATTTATTTTGGTAGTAGTTCTTATAATTGTGATATTTTTATTTTTCATACTGTGATTATTTTTATTGATATTGTCAATTTTATTGTTAGAAAAAACATCTGTTCATAAGTACAAATTAGTTTTGTTATGAAAGTCACAATTTGTTTTTATGGCACATGATATAATTATTTCTTTATGTTGACTATACCTTGATTATGTTTATCTTAACCTAAACATTAGATATATTTCGTTCTTTCAAAATGCGATAAGAATGAAGTAGTGTACCTAGAGTATACTCTTTTTGTGGGAACAGAAGGAATATGGAAATATAGTTTATATAATCCCGATCATAGGGAGAGTATAAATTTGGGGCAATGTAACAATCTTCATTTTTAAATCATGTGATAAAGAGTTAATTAAAACTTGGTTGTTGAATTTGGTCATTGAAATAAGACAATAATAGAAATATTTATTTGTTTCTTAATGAGTTCTTGTTAGTTGGTAGATTACAATTTCCAGATTTTTCATAAAATGTTGCATAGTGCTAAATAAATTATGAACGAATTTACAGATATTAAAACAAGTTAGAATATACAGGGTCCCGTTTTTAGTGCATGTGACCCTCGTTTATCCTAAGAGATACGAAGATGGCTAAATTAGTGCTTAGTTGCGTACTTTCATGTTGATTGATAATCTGAAATGAAAATTTGACCTATCCGTATCATTAGTTTTTCAAACATAGCTCAAAACTTAAATCTAATTGGCCATTTCTTGTCAAATCATTAAAGCAATTTTTAGCAAGGCAATTTCAACATTCAAGAAAACAATCACCTACAGTCAACACTATATTTTGTTAAGTACATTTCAGTGCAGTATTCTATTTGGATTCCAATGATGTATCACACATTATGTTTCAGTGTGATTTTCAAGAAAGCTATTTTTAGAAGAGTACCTTGGAGAATATCGAAAAAAAAGGATACCTTGTTCATAATATTTTGACTTTGACTAACAGTGCTTATGAAAGTAACCTAAAATAGTTGGTCTTGAAATAAGTTGAGAACAGAAGGCTGATTTTTTGCGGTAATTTAATTTAAAAATGTAGTGAAATAATAATAGTTTGATGAAAAGGGGTGAGCTATTTTTGTGTTTCGGCTATGGTTTTGGATAATTAAAGAGTTTTATTTTGAAAATTATTTAAAACTCTTGAAGTTTGTTACCCGTTAATCAAATTACCTGAGTAACGAGACTATTTTTCAGGAATTAGTAGACATGTCTAGAGGTTCTTGCCTCTCGTCAATGCAAGGGTAGGTTGGAGAACATGAGACTCATTCTGTCCCTACCCAACGAATAACAATCTCATGTTTAACACTTTAACTGCCTGGCCCCGTCTCACAAAAAAGTGTACCGGGCTCTGTACCAATATTTATTGAACTTGAACTTCATGGCGTCAGACTAAACCGATTTGTGACAATTTAAGGTACCTATGGCAGTTTAAGTGTTGATAAATAATAAATATTTCCTTTCAGAAAAAGCAAGAAGCACTCTCGATAGTAAAGACTCCAATTCGAACAATTTCAAGTTGTTCAAACCAAGAGTATCAACTGAATTGTTATAATTTTCGAAACTCCAGCATAGCGATAGACGGTTCGAATCCGATGTAGGTAAGAGAATTTTTCTCAACTACTTTATATCGGATCGATAGGCGGCCGCATGCCTTGTTGAAAAGCAAGTGTATTGTTAGTTGTCTAGATGCCAATCTCGTTTAGTGCTAGCTTGGAGTGCACACCGACCACCCGAGGTGGCGCTGTAGGTTTTCCGGGTTTTCCTACAGCTGAAAAGTGAATACATCACCTAAAACATCAGTAAGTCGCCCCGGAGCGCCACGGCAAATAATAATAATAGCCGTTCTCTACCCGCACAGGCTATGCCTTTGGGTAAACTCAACGAGTGTTTATGAGGGAGTATCATTATTATTATAATTTGTAATAATTGTTGCTATAATTGTTATATCCGTCAATCAGTTACACCCTTACGAGCAACCTTCATGAGTCAGAGACTTACCTTTTACCGTGTGATGCCATACACGAGACCAGTGATCATGCTGGGAATCAAACCCAAGCCCCTATGATTGAGAGGCAAGTGCTCTACCACCTCGACCACTACGGATGACACGAATGATTTCGATGGTTTCAAATACGTCAAATGCCCTTCTCTCCAATTGGGTCTTCTTGGAGAACGTTGTCAGATGTACCTAGTTCAATGTCCGTCGCGGTATTAGCCAGGATAGAAGTTGTTTTCTGTCAGATATTTGCCATATACTTGTGTTGAGAGAAGGGTACTTCCAAGGCGTCAAAATGATTAGTGTCATTTTGTGTAATAGAAATTAGCCCCTTATGATGCTAATTTTGTCTCATTCATGAAGTCTGATATTTATTATTACATGATCAAAACAGAATCAGCTTGATTTTTCCATCTTTCTTCTCGAACCAATTAAAACTAAGTTTTAACTTCATATTGCTTAAACTGTTTATTTCGTTTGAATGGTATGCATTTCTTGAAAAAGTTTTACAGCAGTACCAACTCCATTATATAACAAACAGTAGTTCTCACATTGCTACGAACATTAACTATTGCCGAGTTCTCACCTATGAATAACAAAAAGCCAAATTCAATAATAATTTCTACGATATTGCCATATAACAAATAACAATCAGCCCTATGCTGTATCACTTCCGTTAAAAATACGTCGCCGTTATTCGCCATTTCCGTTATTCGCCATTTCTGTTATTCGCCATTTCCGTTATTTTGCTATTACCAATTAATAGCAAAATAACGGTGACGTTATTTTTAACGAAAATGATACAGCATAGGGCTGAATATCTAGTACAGTCTAAAACAGTTTACGCTCGTAATCCGTAAATTTTCCTCAAACCAGCTAATTTCGCATGTGAAGTCGACAGCAATGTGTGATGTTTTCGGACCATCGTCGGATAATTATCAATTGGTCTGGTATTTTCATTATTCCTATGTTTGTAGTGATATGAGAACTACTGTATATTATGCTACATACGTGAATATGAAGAGCAGATTAGGAATATATTATATATATTTAAATTCAAATAATTCATAGGCAGGTCATTGATTCTTGATGAAAAATAAACAATTTTGAGAAATAAATAGTTCTAGAAAATTGTACTGATCGTTAGATTATAAGGATATTATGAATATTATGATTTATTGTTCTGAATCCTGTTACTTCATTTGACATCCTGATCTTTGATAACAGAAAATTGCAAAATTTTCATGAAAACAATCAGCACAAGTATCTGAATAATAGAACAATCTATCACTTATTAGAAAGCTTTGAAAATATTAGCTTGTTAATTTAAAAACTAGGGCTGTAATTGTAGTATTATTAACCTCTATCCAAATTATGTTTCATCCTGGTGTTCAAAGGTACAATTTTTATATAATTACTGGGAAGTATTTTCTTTCGTGAATGATTTCAGTTTTTGAATTAAAAAGTCATAGGAATATGAATTTTTGAATGATATATATTTTTCGGAGGCTCGTTCATAAAACATCACTTTGAACAGCAAATGCTCAAAAGATAAATGATGACCAGACTACCAAATTGCGTTTTCTCCAAATTGCATAATTTTTAGGAAATGAGAAAGTTTACTATGAAGAATCGAATGCGTTTCGGTGAGATTTAAGAAACAGGAAAAATTGTAAAATATATGTTCTTAAATATTGCCTTGTTGACAAATATCTCCTTTTGATAGCCAAGCCAGGAATTTGAAAAATAAATTACCCTAAATGCGTCCATAATGGACAAAACTTATTTTGGATATCTGCACCTCTAATGTTATTGATCTCTTCTATCTGTTACTTATTTCCTACTTTGAGATATTTATGTGTAGAAAGCCTTTGAAAATTGTCATCACTTCAATTTTCAGTTTTGTGTGTGCCATAGAAACAAATAGATTATAAACATTTGAAAAAAAAATCTGCTTGAAGTTTTCACAGAGCTGTTCCTTATTCCCTTTAAGAATAATTAAGTGCTGAAATTTCACAAAATCACTTGGATTATGCTAAAAAAAGCTTATAAACATTTCTCAAACATTGGAAATCTTGAAGAACTTGGTTAGTCTATTTTGAAATTGAATTAACAAATCTTTACAAGTAACAGACACCCAGAACGTTTTTTACAAGTCCAGTTACCAAGAAATGTATTTATCATTTGAATTTCAATTTTTGTTCAGTTTCATAAGAACTGGACCCAAATGTTGATAATAGAGATCATCACACTTTATTTTTCTAGTATATATACATTGTGTCATGGAATAAGTAGTCTAAGAGGTGCAACATTGGGATAAACTCTTGAGGTATTATTATTGTTTTTGGGAGTTCACCTGATGTTAATATTAAAGAAAATCTTCATTTAGTTTTGGCACATTTCTATTTGAAACAAGCATTTGATTTGAATATGATAAACATATGAATGATAAATGGCGAAGACACGATTTTGTCTTTTTTTGAACTCGTTCAATAACCTCAGAAAGTAACTAGATTTTATATATCCAAGTAATCAACTTTTTTAAAACCCTCAACATAAATGGCTATCATTCAAATTGTTCGATATACAGTGAGAATCAGACTTTTGAACATTGAAAAAAATTGAACCTTCTCAGAAAGTTTAATTTCTTGTAAAAGCCCGTGGCATCTCTTCAAACTCTGAATGCGTCGTCCAAACTTTGATTATTTCTTTCAGTACACATAGGGTAAATTCTTCATTATTCACCTTTGCATTCGAAGTGACAGAGCTACACCTGAGGTGGATTTATGGAATAACAAAGCCTACCCAGAATATATGTGGATCACAATAAGCATCCATGGCTACACTGCTTCTGAACTCCTGATATGGACAACTATGGAAAAAATAAATCCATAAAACGTGGTTCATTTGAAGAATACCTGTGAAATGATGAAATTTTCATTAAATCGCATTCAATATAAAGAATGAAAAAAAAAAAAGATACCATTTCAGACTTCAAAATTATGGTGAATTCCGATCAAATCAGAAAATTGATTCATATCTTTATTAAAAAAGGCTTTTCTGGTTTCGAAATGATTCTATGTCAAAAGAAGATATATTTCAGAATCAAATTATGCTTCAATGTCAGAAGTTTTACAATTTATGGTTGTATTGAAATTAATTGAATTACATTATAAATTACAAATTCTAGTAGTGGTAGTCCCTCCCATTTACTCATCCGCCGAGATGTGGACCTGTGGATCATGATCATCCATCTACCTCTATCATATTTTTTATTATGAGACATTTATTTAAGTTACCAAAGATATTAATGATGCTTGAGAGGTTTTTTCTTTAAAAATTTTGTAAAATTCTTGTCCATGGGCACAATGTTTATTCTGTGTTGTGTGTACCTAGTTATGTGAAATGATATAAGAAATCTATGTAGCATCTTTTATTGAACATGTAACCTATTAGATCTTGTTATTTATATCGAAAAATAAAAAATAAAACTTATTTATAGCAAGCAAAACTGTCCTTTCACTTCGATTTCATTTGCAAAAAAATATGTGAAGTTATTTTCCCCCAATTTACCATTTATACTAAAACTTAAATTTATGCTTATTTGGTGATATTAAATATTTTCCTGAAATTATATTCAATTTAATGCAAAAAGGTGGTATGGTTACCTTTTGACAAGACTAACAGTTTTCCATGAGAATTGAACATTCAAATTGTTCAACAATTAAATAACCTCAATTTCGACAAGGTTAAATAATAATCGAAATGACACACATTTTTAAAATCAAAATATTATTTACTGTGCGACAATGGGTAGAAATAATTCTTGGATTTTCTTTTGAAAATGTTCATAAGTAGGTTATTTTGTGGTATTTGAAAATAATACCAGCGGTAAGAGAATTCTGATTATTTCCCACCAGTACCGGACGGACCGGTAAGATAGTGAGAAAAACTTACGGGCCATCCCTACTTAGAGTCTCACGAGGCCCTACTTACCGAACGCTTCTACAAGCCCCCAACCATCTTAGTACTCACTAGGGGTGTGATGCGAAGACCTGCTCAGAAGCCAGCCCCTTGTTAAATTGAGTTTGAAAATGTATGAAAAAGTTTTATTCTCATGATGAGAAAATTTTGAGTTCTGGCTTCAGAAAGTACATTGTATAAAATTATTTGTATTTGTATTTTTCAAAGTAATTATTATATATTTGCTGCTATTTACCTTTATATAATTTGTTTCACTTTTGTGTATGAAGTTGATCAGATCCTTGTTTTAGAATGTATTTCTTCATTAAATTTATTATAATAAAAATATTTTGTTGTTTGTTTTGTCTTTCTATGTGTTTATTTTATTTTTTAACACCGATTTAGATCGGATATTATGTTTTTAGTTCCTTACTTCGAAGTTTATTTAGTTATTTATTTTATTTTATTAAAGAATGTTTTATTTATTTTGTCATTCTAGTCATAATTACTGTTACGAGATTGATAAAAATCCCCTAGCTACGCCGCTGAGTCGATTCCGCAAGCGTTTTGTCGATAATTAGTTCCAAGAAAAGATTGTTTGGGTGGAATTCTGTCGTGAGTAATCTAGAGCGGACTATATAAGAGCGAGACATTTCACTGGGATGATCAAGAAGAAATTTATGAAGAACTGATGAGCAGTTTTTGAAGAAGAATATGAGTGTTTGGAATATCGAGCTAGTTGTATAGATCTAAGTGTTATTAATCAGCGAAGTATTTGTATGTTTTTAGTGGAGTTTTAAATACTCAGTTTAGTAGTGTGCTCGGCTTATTATTTAGCAAATAACGTAACATTATTTTTTTGAAGCTAATATTAGTGTAGAGTTGAGCTCGCAGATGATGCATGTTATCCAAACGTGATAAATGTAGTATACAGGCCATTTCTTTTATCATGTGGTAATTGCTATATTCTAAACCGTAATAGATACAAAGACGATTAAATGGAAAAAAATTTAATTATTGTGGTGAGCAGTACATTGGTCAGAGAAAATCTACGGGGACTCTCGCCCTTCCTTAAAAACTAAAAATGCTGTTTTCGGTTTTTTACGAATAGAATGGATATTTCAGAAAATATAAAAAAATGAAAGAGGAAAGTTTTATTGTATTCAAAATGTACTAGAACTACGTAATGATAAATCTTTAATTAAACGTAAAAAACCGAAAACAGCTCTAAGTATCAAACTCATAATAGATACAGTCATTTAAAAAAGGACAAGTCACATTATTTTTGTTCTCGTTTTGAAAAATAGTGGTTATCTGGGACGTCAGGATTGTGCGTAGTTGAATGAAAGTGAATGAATTTGAACCTTGAATGCATTCTTCTAATCAACTGCGCATGATCCTAATGTCCCAGTACCACTATTTTTCAGAACCAGAACAAAGCTATTGTAAAAATAATATCAAAAATATTATAATAGGTGCAAACAAAACATGAAATTACTAATAACAATCACTCGAAATATATTCAATACATTATTTTTTGAATGCTAATGCATTACTGCTTTTGAGATGATTAGATGAATTATTAAATAAAATCAGACCAAAACTAAACAAAGATTCACAAAACCTATATTCTCTCTGTTGATATAAAAATTTACAATATTATTTCTAGTCTGATGAGTATGAATACTACTTGTGTATGTTAATTGTTCACTCAGATAATTTGACAACATATATGAACGATTATAAATATAAATAATAGCATATTCAATGTTATCCGTTATAACATAAAATTGCATGATGATGCATAACCCTAACCCTGTCCGGGTAGAGGACGGCTATTATTATTATTTGCCGTGGTGCTCCGGGGAGACTTACTGGTATTTTCGGTGGTGTATTCACTTTTCAGCTGTGGGAAAAACCTACAGCATCACCCCGGGTGGTCGGTGTGCACTTCAAGCTAGCACTAGACGTCGGGATTGGCATCTAGGCAACTCACATCACACTTGATTTACAACAAGGCATGTGGCCACCTAAAGAGACCGGTGTACTTGACAAAAAAGATTCCGTACCGGAGCCTCGAACGTCTGTCTGATGCGAGCTAGAAGTTCTACTGCTATATATAATATACCGGGTGACCACGAGGTGAGATATGCCTCCCAATTTTATAGTTTCAAAGATATAGGTTTTAGATTTGGACGTCGATATATTTATTACTCAAATACTCATATTTTGACTCCATTATCGAAAATTCACCACCTCCGGTTTAACCGGAAGTGACCCTAAACTTTCTTTTTCAAATGACACCCTGTACATTTTTTCTCATCCGGAAGAACACGGAATTTATGATAACACTGTTCTTCAAAATTGAAAATCGGTTGAAAAATAGCGGAGATACAGTTGATTGTTCAATCGAACATCAAACTCAAATCATCACAACTGACGAACGGCGTCAACATTCACGAGAGGAAAGTTCGAGGTGAGATAGAGCTAAAAATTGAGCTTTTCATGTAATTGCAGCAACCATATTTTCCAAAAATTATCAAAAATTTCCTCAAAACGGAGTAGTACACATAAAGAAATGCTCACAACTGCCATTTCTCAAATGGCAATATACTCTTTTCACATAGTCACATTTTGAGAACACTCATAATGAAACATCCCGTATCTTCGATTCCTCTTAGAATTCTCTGAAACTTTTGACACGATTATTTGGATAATTCATAACTTTTTAATACGACAATATGAAAAGAGTATATATGTTGCCATATGAGAAATGGCAGTTGTGAGCATTTCTTTATGGGTACTACTCCGTTTTGAGGAAATTTTCGATAATTGTTGGAAAATGGTTGCTGCAATTATATGAGAAGCTCAATTTTCAGCTGTATCTCACCTCGAACCTTCCTCGCATGAATGTTGACGCCGTTAAACCGGAAGTGGTGAATTTTTGGCAATGGAGTCAAAATATGCGTATTTGAGTAATATATTGACGTAACAAATTTGAAACCTGTTTCATCAAAACTATAGAAAAATTTTGGGGCGTACCTCACCTCATCGTGGTCACCCGGTATATGTATAGCCACTGGACCACTGGAATGCTTAGCAATTTCAAAATACATACAGAGTTCTTGAATTTTGAGTATAATATATGGTGTCAAACATATCCATATCCAGTGTACTTTCATATCCATATTATTATATGAGTTATGGTGTACATACTTGCAGGGTGAGGCAGAACCCCCCCTTTTTTCCTGAAACCCGTTATAGTGTCCACCAGTCCACCCTTCCGAAAACAGGGCCAGAAAAAAAGTCTAATCAAAATAATCGTTTTTTTTACCTATAGAATGATATATTTATGTTTAAAAATCAAAGGAATCTAACGAGCCCCAGGTATACATGTATCCATTCCTTTACGGTATTATAAGAAAGTTGTTCAAACTGATGAATGAATTGAATTTGCAGGAAATCAGTGGCTCCCAATGAGTTTTATCATGAATAACAGTCAATCAGGCGATTCTCTGAGACGCAACTGGAATTAATATTTGAAACGTCATCAAAGTCAGGGAAGAAACCTTTGAGTAGTTGATGAAAAAGTCAATTTCTATTACAGCTTTGATTGGAGTGTGGATAATTTGCTAACCAAAAAATAATTCTGCCGAACAGGACCTTAGAAAAACATAGTCGACCTAATCTCTAAAAAAAATTCAAATCAACCCCCTGATAGGGGAAGTTTGAACTTGCGATTTTTTGAAGAACTTTACTGATATGATAGCCCAAAATATACTTTTTATGTCACCATGTAGAAAATTTTATTGAAACTATCCGCTAAAGGGTGCTGATTCGTTTACTGCGAAATGATATGACATCAGTACTGATCCCGAAATCTTTGGTGGTAAGAGACTTCCTTGGATTAGTGGCGGTTTATCGTCTTGTTCATCCGCTCCACCAGTCCGGATATAGCGCCGTGGTTATTGTCTTCCGGATGTTCAGCAATTGACACATCTTTTAGAACAAGTTGGACTCTAAATCTCTTCTTTGGTCTGCATTTAGCTCCAACAGAACACCGAATCGACATACCCACTCCTTTACCAAGACATCGGCGACGGTGATGGCTTTTTGGTTAAGCAGGGCTGAAGTAGTCCTTTGCCACAAGGATGTACTTATTTTTATGGCCAGATTGTGGAAACGGCGGGCCAGATATGTCCATGGCGATTGTTTCAAATGGGCTGCCTAAATTGTACTGACGCATAAATCGGGGCTTTAGGTCGGGTTCGAAGTCCATTGTTGGCAGCGCATACAGCAAACTTTTTGCATCAGTCCTTAACTTCAGTTCAGCAATTGGTTCAGTAAAAAAGTTGCCTCATTTTCTGGAGGGTCTTCGTCACTCCCATATGTCCCCTGGAGACCCCGTCATGGATTTCTCCGAGCACTTCCTGTTTTCTGTTCCTGGGTACTTTTATCTGGCGTCTTCCCCGCCATAGTCGTGACTCCATTGTCCATGGTAAGGTAGTTCAATTGGGCCCAGTAGGATTTAACGGCTGGCGATTAATTTGTTATTATCTGCCACGACAGTCTTCAATTACTCTTTTCCCAAATACTTTTATAAATATAAGATGAGCTAATACAACCGAAAAAAAAAATAAAAATAAATTAACATTCGTATTTCTTCGAAATACTCAACCATGATAGTTTGGCCAGCAGGACAATGGAAGTAGTTACTTATTTATGATACATTAAAGTTCATAAAGTAGTACTTTTTTGTATGAGCGTGAACTTTGATGAATAAGGCACACGGACGACGTCAACAAACAAACAAATACGAAAATGTAAGATACAATTTTCCTTACAGTTATTATTGACAAATAGATTATTTATTTGCAGTTTTGTATTTGCGTTGTATCATCAAATTATGAATAAGAATATATTAATTATGAATGAATAAGAATACTTACTATAATAAGGATTAAGAAGTTATTCTAATTTAAATTTGACAAATTGTTGAAAATTTTGAAAGTTGGAATAAGTTCATCAGACATTTTCATTTACGCAGGCACTGCCACTTTTTGCATAACTCTCTGTTTTCGATTGAAAAATAAAGTAAGATCCTTGTAGTGTACCTATTATTTTTCATTATTCATTTATTAATTTATTACTATTTTGGGATACAAACAGGTGTTAGGGGTTGCCAATCGGATGGAAGGAAACACTATTATTTCACGAACAAGTATAATCAATTATTTAGTAGTAACAGTTCACTTGAAATCTAGTTATAGACTGACTTCCGAAATCCCTTTACCTTTCTTAGTCTATTGTCCACGTAAATCATATTAATGTGTCTGACTAATGCTCCAGTGGTGTATCGAGGTAGGATGATAACACTCGGCCATCCTGGTTCTCGATTGTCCTCAATTGATCTTCAATTCACAACCTGCAATTAGAAATTTTCTCAATTTTGATCAATCCTAATTGAATACTGTTACTAGTCCTTCACACCGTTTATCGGTATTAGTTCCGGGTATTTCCGGAGTATGATCATGTCTGTGTTCCCAGCATTCCGGCATGCCCATGTGTTACCAGCATACGGGCATGTCTGTGTGTTGCCAGCATACGGGCATGTCTATGTGTTACCAGCATACGGGCATGTCTATGTGTTGCCAGCATATATACGGGCATGTCTGTGTTGCCAGCATACGGGCATGTCTATGTGTTGCCAGCATACGGGCATGTCTATGTGTTGCCAGCATACGGGCATGTCTATCTGTTGCCAGCATACGGGCATGTCTATGTGTTGCCAGCATATATACGGGCATGTCTGTGTTGCCAGCATACGGGCATGCCTATGTGTTGCCAGCATACGGGCATGTCTATGTGTTGCCAGCATACGGGCATGTCTATCTGTTGCCAGCATACGGGCATGTCTATGTTTTGCCAGTATAAGGGCATCCAGAATTGATCGGTTTGCTCTTTCAATCTGTCCGTTACCTCTTGGCATACTGACAGCAATGTTGAATAGCTTTATTCCCTTGTCTTCGCAGAATTTCGAGAATACCTTGAAAGTGAATGCTGAGCCAGCATTACAAATCATTCGTCTTGGGTTACCAAAAACTTTGAATATTTTGGACAATTCCTCGATAACGTTTGAATTTAGTAAAAGCATCAATTGCCACTAAGACGTATTTGTTTCCAGTTTTCGATGTCACAAACGGTCCCAAGTGATCCACAAGCGTGTGAAATGGTGTGGCATGTTTCGAAATTGAGTGAAGTAATCTTGGCATTTTACCGCCGTCAGATTCGTGATAAAGGCAGTGAAGACAGAAGCCGATATATTTTTTTACGAACAGTCTCATTTTTGGTATACAATATCGCTCACGAATTCTCATTATTCATTCTGTAAACTTTATAAGCACGTAGATCATCGAAAATTGCAAGATAGTAGTTTTTCCTTGATTGTCACAATTTCTGCGTCGATTTCTTGGGCTCCTTACACCTAGTCTTGTTCAGAGATCATGAAAGTTACTTAGCATAAATGTTTGAATTTCTTCTCAATGCGTCCACGTGTTGTACCTATTTGTGAACCGGGTTTATGTTGAATTTGGAAATTGAATTCCTGCAGGCTTAGCATCCACCTCGCAATTTTTGGAGGAATTGTTTTTGCACTTTTCACCGCACTAAATTCGGTGAATATTGTGAATTCAGAACCTGATAGGTAGTGACGGAAACGTTCTAATATTTTAACAATCGCCAATAGCTCTAACTCAAATGAGTGATAATTTTGCTCATCTTTGCTTGTTTGTTTACTGTAATATGCAATGGGTTTCTCTCAAGTATTCGTTATTTGCAACAATATTCCGCCTAAACCGTCGCGACATGCGTCGGTATAAACGACACTTTTGAGACTTGGATCAAAAATTGTTGAGATTGGTTTAGCACAAATAATTTCTTTCAATTCATTTACTACCATTGCATGATACTCATTCCATTTAAAATTACAGTCCTTTTTCAATAGTGAGGTTAATGGACGTGTTGTGATAGCGTAATTGGAGATGAATTTTCGGAAGTATCCAACCAATCCCAAAAACTGTCTTACTTGGTGAACAGTCTCTAGAATTGGGAATCTTGTTACAGCTTCCGTTTTCTCACCAAATAATTTATTTCTTGCTTGAGAAATTTGGATTTTGACAATTTTATGGCCAGTCCAAAGTCCCTAACAATTTCAAATGTTTTTTTCAAGCAATAATGAACCGTCCTCGATCGAATTGGAAGGTATGTTTATGACATCCAAATATGGGATCACCCCATATGATAGCAAGGGTTCAAATACTTCAAATACTTCTGACATCATTGTTTGAAAGAAACTTGGCAAATTGCACAGACCAAAGGGCACCCGAAGATATTCATACACAGCGTGCACAAACATCCCTGGGAGGTTTTCTTTGAGACGTAATGTGTACTTCCCAAAGAGGTCTCCGAAGGATATTCAATGTTTTGTCTTTGTTCTTTTGTGGCGTTTTTTTAAATGACTTTAGGAATGTATTGGTTAGGTACACAAAATATGAATGTGTGGACGTTTTCACTTGGCATAACATAGTTCATCCTTGAGATGTTCACTGAGAATATATCTACCGGTCGCGCAAGCGCAAATGTGATCTCAGTCTTGTTGACGAAGGGTGTGGTTACTGGTTTTTAGTTTGTATCCACTAATTCAATTTACCCCATTTTGTTTCTCGCAAAAGTAATAAGTAGTGTTTTTAGAGTGAAGTGGAAGAGTTATACAAGTCAAGACAATATATTCAATAACCATCTAGCTGTTCACGGACCCTGAAAGTAAGTATTGAATGGTCGTCATTCCGAAATATATAACCTGAAAAACGTATACCGAAAATCTTAACTTGTAAAATCATCATCATATTTATAATTTATGTAAATGTAGAAAATGCAGTATATTACTGAGGGTGTATCATAGCAACAAAGTTCTATTTAAAGTCAGTTGAACCAGACAACGCTTCAGACTGATCACATTAACACCTGTCACCTGTGATGAAATTTCATCCGATTTACCAGTTCCATCTCATGTTGAACTATTCAAAAAGCAAATTTACCTTGCTCGTCTTCAGATGATGACTCACAATATAATTAGTCTGTTGGTTTAAATGCAAATTCGGAATAAAAATTACTTTTGGAAACAAAGCAAAGTGAATTTTCACAAAGATTAAAATTTGTTTTTTCTGAAGATTGTTTTTTTCATAGAAAATACATGACTGATATTTTTGTAAATGGAGTAAAATGTCAATATGTATTTTTTTAATAGTAGATTTGTCATAATAGCACATTATCAATTTGTTGTAGATGCTGTAATTCTACTTTTTAGCTGTGAGTAGAAAATCAAGCATAACAAATAAGAGAAGACAGCCGGAAATGAAGACCAGAAGAACTATAATTAACTTTTTAGGCAGAATATATTTCTAGTTTAATTTTTACGTTTTCAGATAGTTTATTCTTTGTGATACAGGGTGATTCTTGATGAGGGCTAATTAGACATATTTCCAAAAATTTTAATTCGTTCTTTAAATGCAATAATTTTTTGTATACGGAATATATTTTAAGTTTAGTTTTTGTATTTTACCTAGGGTGTGTATGTGATATTTATATTCTTGAAAAATTATTCATTTTATATTTGCAGAAAATATTTTGGGTTTGATTTGTATGTGTGTCCCTTAGTGATTTTTTGAGTTATTATTAAATTAAGTTTGTCTTTGCATATTTTGACTATTGTTAATTGATATACTATTTTTAATAAGCGGCTTGGAAAAAAAACAAGAAGAAATTGCATTGTGATGTCCCAGGGACATCTTTGAAAATGTTTTATATACAGTGATTTAATATAGGCAAACAGCTTTGAAAATGATATCGCGAGTCTTTGAAAAGGCTTTGAAAAGAGCGAGAAAAAAATGCCTTTTGTGATGTCCCAGGAACATCCTAAAAATAGCACGTGCGGCGGACATTTGGCTATACGTACACGTTCTATTCATGTATGAACAGAACATCGCAGTGGAGGTTTGATGTCCTAAAAACTCGTAGTTATAACATCTCTGGAATGTTTTTGTTCTCGCTGGGTAATGACCTTCGGGTGTGATGAATGCTTTCTTGTGAACTAATTCAGGGCTCACAGTTATTTGATGATAACCCGAGGCTAAATCTAATGTTGAAAATATTTTAAACCCCTTCAATGATCCTCTATGATGGGTAATGGAAATGAATACTTTTCCGTTATTTTATTCAAGGTTCTACAGTCTAATACCAACCGTTTTTCGTTTTCATTTTTGTTGACTAGTAGTGCCGGGCTAGCATATCCCGAATAACTTTTCTGATTATACCAGCTGAAAAAAGCTCATCTATTTGATTTCTCATTGTTGTTTTGTCACTTTCTGATAGCCTGTACGGACAAAAAGATATCGGTGTATTGTTTTTGGTTTCAATTGTGAGAGCAACTGAGTTTGACTTCCCCAATTTTTTCATTGAAACGTATATGCAATTTTCAAATTCTTTAAATTAACGCAAATAATTGAGCTTTTTCTGTTTCTGATATTTCTCCATAGATGATGTCGCATTTACAAGGAGTCACCTCGGTTTCATATTGCAATGACCTGCCTGCCTTTTGGCATGTTAGCCTAGTACCTATTCGATGGTAGGAAATGGTATCATTCTCCGTATAATTGCGCACAATAATAAATTTGGTATCGTTGAGGATCTCATCAGTAAAATAAATTTGACAATGAAGAGGCAGCATTGGTCTATTGAAACAGTTGCAAAAGTACTATCATATGCGTTTATTGATTGCCCTGTGAACCCTGACAGTTTGATCACCTCGTCTAATTTTTGAATTTTCATATTCAATTTCAAAGCTAATTTTCTCTCCATAACGGAACAGTCACTACCTAAAACTATGAATGCATTTATTGGCAGTATACCGTCAAGTAAAACCTCCTTATTGAATTCTTTTTGCAGACTCTTTCCTTATCATTTTGATATTCTCCAATCTTGGGATGTGTCTTTTGCGACAGACCGATTCGATATGTCCAAGAGTTTTACAAAAGTTGCATAGTTTATGTCTATGTGGACAATTTTCCCTTATGTGGCCTATTATACCACAAGAATTACACTTTCTCAAAGACTTATCGTAAGAATTGAATTCATTTTCACTCTGTCTGTTTGGATTATCATGAGGTTCTACCCAGGCATTACTTGTATAGAAACGTTTGCTTGTACCTGGCAACAAGAATTCTGGAACTGCTGTTTTTGCTTCGCTATGGAATAATTCACCGAATTCTTGCAGCCTCAGACGATGATTTGATATTTTGGTTACCTATTGCTCCCTAAATTAAAGATATTTTATCCTCTTCTGAAATGTTGAGTCTCCAGTTATCTATCTTAGCCAAATGTAAGAAAAAAATCATACAAAGATTTGCCTTCTGTAAGTTTATGATTCATTAAGTCCTGGAATAACGAGAAAATGTCCCGTCTGCACCGTAATGTTTCCAGCAGTCTTTCTTTCCACATATCCCATGTGAACAAAGACCATTCAACCTCATTGAATACAAGACTGTTATACCAAATTCAAGCGGTTCCTACTAATTTACTGGTTTCTTAAAAAACTGTATTTTCAGGAGTCCATTCATAAATCCGAGAACTATGATCTACTATTTCTATCCAACGTATAATATCGTCCGTCAAGGGATTGAATTCAGGGATCACAGATAAAACACTTACTGGCAGAATCGATATGCCACTTCCCCTGGAGCTTTTCTAGTATGAATAGTTTGTCTGGTAATTTTCTTTGCCTTATTTTTATTCCTTTTGGACTTACGGCGTCTTCTTTCATCATCGCTTGATGATGAGGAACTACTTGATGAATCAGACGTTCTGCTGAGTTCTTTTTCACCACTTCTCATGTTAGGGGTTGCCACTCGGGTGGAAGGAAACACTATTATTTCACGAACAAGTATAATCAATTATTCAGTATTAACAGTTCACTTGAAATCTAGTTATAGACTGACTTCTGAAATCCCTTAACCTATCTTTTAGTCTGTTGTAACCATGTAATCATATATAATGTGTCTGACTAATGCTCCAGTGGTGTATCGAGATAGGATGATAACACAGGTGTTAACCCAATGCAGTATCCACCAATTAATTCTCTTAGTATCGAGGTTTATAATTATTTCTTAAAAACTGTAAATATCTATTACCTGTGTAATATATTTGAAAGGAAAAAATGTGTTTAGTACAAGTTTTGAATGATATTATATTAACATACATAGATATATTCAAGTCAGAGCAAAATCTATTAAGGTATCACTCAATCTAGGAATAGAAGAAATTTGACCTGAGTTGGGAGACTATCAGTGATATCTACGAGAGCTCTACTTTCTAGTGCATCATTGTGGCACTGAGGAAATACGCTTGGAAATGAAACTTTTGACTTCTGTTGGCAATACAAGTTATATGGTTCTGAAGCTATGATCACCGGAGAATTTCATCAAAACTCAATTTGTTGTTCAAAAATCAATTAATAGCAGAAAACAGTTGAAATAGATACACTGCCGCTTATGTCTAGAAAGAACTGGTATATCAGTTCAACCAAAAAATTATAGATGGCGTACCTATTGTGCAGAATGCGAACATAAATATTTTTTCGTTGCCATTCACCATCTTTATTGACAATTCATCAAATGTTCGGCCATCGATCCACTATCTACTACACATTCAATCAAGAGGTGAGGGAAGTCGTGGATTTTCTCATAACTTTTTTATACGAATCAAGTACATTATTATGTCGACGGTCGGACGGTCCCAATAAAGACTGTAGTAACTCAATTTTTAAATAACTGAAAAAAGCGAACATGTACCTAGTTTCTCGTATTATATTATTGCCAATAAAAGTGACATGTTTTCAAAGTTTTTGGAGATAAGGTGCATATAAATACAGCATTTGAAGTATCAAATTGAACCTCGTAAACACTTTAAATTAATATTTTCATCAATATCGAATAATTAATTATCTCAAAAGTGATGAAAATTGAGTTACTACAGTTTTGGGACCATCGATTTGAAGACCATTAACTATCGCCATCTACATGAAAATCATAAACGTTGGCTTTCCCCTGAAACCAGACTGAGGTTCGAAACGGAAAAAGGTTCCTTCCGCCTCACTCACTTAGAAAATGCATATAGATGCCTTTAGCGTCTGAGAGTATACTTCCTAAGATTTCAGCTTTCAATTGCAGATGGCGCAACAAGTATTATTATTTCAAGTAACATGCCAGCCTCCGTATTCCGTGTACCATAGAATTAATTCTATAGTCGACAGTTATGTCTCTCTCCCATGAATTAAACGATAATGACATTTCACTTATTTAATCAATTATAGAATTATATGGCACACGGAATCCCACCACTGGAAGATAACTAGAGAAGAGAGAACCAAAATATGGTGCTTCACCAGTTTTCTTTTTTCACCTAATTATTATCGTTTCAATGGACACATGATGCCAATAAATACCTATATTGACTACAAAGGACAATTTATTGATCAATTCTGGTATTAGTTATGTAAGAAATACCAACATAATGACATGAAAAGGTCAACCCAAGAACTTGAATTTTGCAATAATAAGAGAGGGTTCTCTGTAAAATATTACAAAAGATGGTGAGGCAAGTGTTTTTTGTAAATGCTTGGTGTAAAAACTGCACTCAGTAGAAATAATATAATGATAATAATAATAATAGAGTGTACCTTACGGAATAGCCTGTGCCGGGAGAGGACGGCTATTATTATTATTTGCCGTAGTGCTTCGGGCGACTTACTGATATTTTTTGGTAAATTCACTTTTCAGCTGTAGGAACACCCGGAAAACCTACAGCACCACCCTGGGTAGTCGAAGCACACTCCAAGCTAGCACCAGACGTCAGGATTGGCATCTAAACAACTCACATAACTTGCTTCTTCAAACAAGGCATGTTTGTCGTTTATCGACTCTGCGGAAACTGAAAAAAACTTTCTCATAACCAAGATTCGAACCTAGCCAAGCGCTTCCTATCGCTTCCCTACCGACCACCGCAAGTATATTTGAATGTAATCAATGCATATTTCCTTATATCTACATATGCAGTGGGTATTCGCTGTAAAAAGGGTGAATAATCAAGACATGAAAACTGTACAATGATTCTCATTGATTCACTTCTACTGCACTCGGCGATCGGAACGTAAGACAACACTGCATATGTGCGAAATCATGGTCTTTTTTTATATCATTGGTAATAGAGTTTATATAATTCCATAAGTCATTACCGTTTTTCTAGAGGTTGTCGCACTAACCACTACCCAGTACCCCGTTTAATTTTCGGCAAGTAGTGGTAGTTCATCCTGTATATATTTTTGTATAGTGTAATGATTTTCAAAGTTGGTAAAAAATGAATTTTAAAAACTTTCAGTTGAAACAAAATCAAAATTAAGAGCTGAGACAAAAAAACTCATGAATGCTGATAAAATATCTTGTTGACAAAACAGTTATTCATTTATAATAATAATAATAATACTCCCTCATAAACACTCGTTGAGTGTACCCAAAGGCATAGCCTGTGCGGGTAGAGGACGGCTATTATTATTATTTGCCGTGGCGCTCTGGGGCGACTTACACTGATGTTTTAGGTGATGTATTCACTTTTCATCTGCAGGAAAACCCGGAAAACCTACAGCACCACCTCGGGTGGTCGGTGCACTCCAAGCTAGCATTAGACGAGATTGGCATCTAGACAACTCACAATACACTTGCTTTTCAACAAGGCATGCGGCCGCCTATCGATAGTAAAGTAGTTGAGAAAAATTGTCGTACCTACATCGGATTCGAACCGACTATCGCTATGCTGGAGTTTCGAACAGCCTGTGCATTAGACCGCTGATCCACCGACCACCTTGGAAGCATGGATGCAAAATATCAATTAATTATTCCGAAAATAATTTTTAGAACTATTTGAAAGAAAATTTCACGTGTCATGTCAACAAAATAAAAACATTCAGTATTTCACGAAAATATTCGTAAGTTATTTCACCGTAGTTATTTGAACAATTGAATTGGGATGACAAAATGTAAGAGACAATCGTTGCTAGGATTTTTATTTACAAGACACTCCTAGAAAATCGATTAAAGCCGATTGAGCTTTTTATAATAAATCAAAAGAAATACGTTCAAAAATTAATAAAGAGAATCACAAAGACAAGTTCAAATGAATAATTTTGGAGAAAATAAGTATCTCAGTACATAACCTCAAAAGTGATGAGTATGTTTCTTATACCTACAACAGTATTGTGGAGTGAAAATTACGAAGATACCTGGCCAGTTACCGTCCCAAAACCAAGGAGAAGAAGCATAAAGGTATTTACAATTTCATTTTCATCGTTTCCCAACTCCCATCGAGTTTTTGTCAGAAATACGAACTTTTTATCAAAACGAACATTTTCGCATTGTCTGCGTACCTACATCTTCGAAAGGGTTATAAACTTTTATTTTAATTACTTACATGAAGAAAATTGATAGTTTTAAACCTAGCATTTAAGAAAACTTGGGAATCTTAGGATTAGTTGATATTTCAATTATCCTACAATTCAAGAATACTTGCACAAGACCTTCAGACCTTTGGGCAGCTAATTGAAGAATTTGTAATATGAGATAAAAGAATTTCATGAAATCTGCGCATGCCACCTTACGATATTATTTATGATCGGAGACTCATGACATTCAAAACATTTTGAAATAGAGGATAGAGGGTGATTATGAACAAATATTAGATATTTTCGATTGAAGATTGAATCAAAATTAAAGAAGTAAGGAAATAAATTGGAGTAGTTGATTGTAAGTCTTACTGTTGAAAATTTTTTGATGTTGAGGAAGTGATCTGAGATTTCATTTTTGAAGATAGATCAACAGAAATTGAAACACTACTACTGTGCCATTCCTATGGAATTGCCCCTGACAAAAAGAGTCTAACCGAAAGTTTATTGAAATTCAAAACTACAAAAGCAAATAATATCAAATTTGATTTCATATCATATAAAAAATAACAGATAATACTTAATAGATGAGCCAAACAGAAAACATTTATGAAATCTTTTTTCTAATATAAAATTCTCGTGTCGCGGTGTTTGTTACCAAACTCTTCCGAAACAGCTGAACCGATTTTGATAAAATTCTGCGTGCTTATCGGGTAGGTTTGAGAATCGGCCAACATCTATTTTTCATACCCCTAAATGTGAAGGGTGGTCCACCCCATTTTTTAAAATTTTTTGGACATAATTATTTTTATTCTTTCATGATTCAGCATTGAAAATACATTAAGTAATTCTAAATTTTCACCCTTATGCGATCAACCTCTGATTTTTAATCGCGCCACAGATCCACAAGATGACAATCGAATATAGGATATGTACCGTATATCACTTGGTTGTTTTGGTTGCTGAATTTGCGTCCCGTAAATGTCTTTTATTAGGTTGGTAACTGAAAAAGCGGTCGATTGTCTGTCACCAGAACGAACGACGATTTTCTTTGGTTGATCTGGTTATTCTGGTTTGAATACTTTTTATTTTTTGTGGTTAAAAAACTTTGATTTGTTTTATATGATATATGAATTCAATTGAAGTGATTGAACAGATCGAAGAGGTAACAAATGTATTAATAATTGGATTTTTAATAACTTTATAGATGATAAAATGTTGATAGAGCACGCATGCTTCAGGAATTGCGACAATTTTTCAATAGATTATGAAAACTTTATTATTTCATGCAAATGGAGAATCTGGCGCATCTATTCATTCCGGTAATGAGAAACCGATATTATCTCTAAAGGAGACTTCTACAGTCAGTAGACATGGACTGACGAAATGGTGAAGCTGTTAAATTCAATCTACAAAGATCACAAACAAATTTGATTCTCCAAACTTCACAAAAAATAGATGTGGGAAACAATCAGCCCAAATCTGAATACATTTGGATACAACAAAAGCGCTTCAAAATGTGATGAGAAGTATAGAAATTTGAAGAAAAGCTACGATAAAGTTAGGAGGGAAAAGAATAAAACGGATAACTCAAGGTTACCAGGAATTTTTTTATGATTAACAGGCATTAAATAAAAAAACTCTGGTTCATTATATATATTGATATTATTATAATAAAATTATCGAAAACACCAAAAATATTTATAGCTAGCTATCGCCAATTGAAACAATAAACAATCAAACATAACCACACTGAAAGACTGAAGAGACAAATGACAGTGACAAATGTCCCGAAAATAACTTGCAACCACAATTACCAGACAAAAACTAATGTCAAAACTTATGTCACCGGTCCGGTAAGCAGTGGTTACTTTTGTCTATTTACGGAACATATCCATAATAATTGTAGTAGGATACGTAATAATCGATTTTGCCATATGTCACGTGACTACCAATATGGCGGCAATTCGAAAAAAGTTATCACGAATTGGCAAAAGTGGGGTTATTTGTAAAGATAGCAAAAAAGTTATTTAAGAAAGTTGTTTAAGTATAATTTAATTTTAGGCCCACATGCGGAATTTGAAATATCTATTCGAAAAAATTGAAAATTGAAATGTTTTCCTAATATGTTTTTATTGATTGAAAAAACGCTCCTTTTTTTTGATATCAACTAATTTTTAGAGATCATTATAAACTTTTGTAATTAATGAAATGGTACCTTTTAGGTTTGTTTCCAAATGGTAGTGCAAAATTCTGCTTTTGCTCATATCTTTCAATTTCGGCCGATTTTTGTGAAACTTCTTAAACATGAAGAGTCAACATAGACCACTTTTCTCGACCGTTTTGTGGAAAAAGAAGGAAAACAATCCGTATTCCGCAGTACAACGTAGAAACTTGAGATTTTCCAATTTAACTACTTAATTTTAATTTCCCCAAAAATATTCTCATTCTTATATCCATCAAATATTTTTTTTCAATAAAATGAAAAAGAAACAAATAATGTTCTATTTTAGGAACCAGAACAAACGTGAGAAGTAAAAAGGAACACGATATTTATCTATCAGATTGCTGAGGGCTAGAATCCTATACTAATTAGCAAATCATAATCATTATCA
The DNA here is from genome assembly GCA_958502065.1 of Chrysolina americana. Lineage (NCBI taxonomy): Eukaryota > Metazoa > Arthropoda > Insecta > Coleoptera > Chrysomelidae > Chrysolina > Chrysolina americana. The sequence continues at coordinate 64,510,780 of OY293412.1, read as the reverse complement.
TACCTAATTAACTTAATTTCAAGTGTTATCATTGAACAAAAATATCACTTGAATTCCACATGTCCACCCTTGCGCTCCATGCATAACATTATCGTAGACGACATTTCTCTCCGAACATTTTGCAACATATAGGGTGTTACGTTCGTTTTCATGTTTAACGAATCATGACCACATAATTTGAATAACGCACTACCTTCCTAACTTATTTTCATTTATTCAGACATAAAATAGATATTATCATTCTATATGGTATTTTTCTTGAAACAACCTGTACTATTTTCGTTTGGTCGCTGTGTCTACTCTACTGCTTGGCCGAAAGTTCTGCATTCTTCTCAAGCCTCACTTGAACGAAAACACATTTTGAATCGGGATCGATCTGAAACAGTAACAGTTATTAAATACAACTCTATCGTATTCCAAAGCAGAATAAGACATTGACTATGAACACTCACGAATATTGGGAAATAGTAATATTATTTTGAAACTCACCTTGGTGTCAGTGTATTTATTTGACAGTCTGTAGGAACAGGTTAGGAGTTCCCTGCATTCAACGGTGTTGTCAGGCATCCTAGCGCTGATTCCGTAGATTCATAAAATAAGATGAATAGAATCGACAGCAATCAATAGATAGATTAGAATAGATAGCGTATTTGCTTTGGGCACGCGCCTTTGATGTATATAGTGCGTTTGTTCATACATTCACGTTGTGTTGTGAGTAGTTAGCTTTGCCTTCTGTATGTGCATCTGCTATGGTATTTTGTGAAGGGCTAGTGATAGTTTTGTTCAACCTAGGACAAAGCGCAGTCTTTCTCTTTCTAGGAACTCGTAGGAATAACGTGCTGAATTCCTATTGGTTGTTCCGAGTTGACAGCTAGGTTTGCTCATTTCTCCCTCTTCCTTTTTCACTTTTCACGTCTGAATTGGAAGTTGGAGGTTTTGGTGCTCGTTGGCTTGCAAAAATATATGATATTTTAATCATCCTTCATTGGGTTACGTTTTGCAAGTCAAATATCTAAAGTTCTGGTTTTGCTGGTTTTGCTGTTGTGCATATTTTTGAAGTTGGAGGTTTTGGTGCTCGTTGGCTTGCAAAAATATATGATATTTTAATCATCCTTCATTGGGTTACGTTTTGCAAGTCAAATATCTAAAGTTCTGGTTTTGCTGGTTTTGCTGTTGTGCATATTTTTGATACAACCAGAATTGTGCTCTTCGGAGGATTTCAAAAGTGCCAAATAACCTGCAAGTGTCATATGTGTGAGTCTCTCAGGATTATTGGACTGATAAGACGTATAAACAGATGCGATAAGGCCGAATTTCCAAAGGCGGGTGTACCGTCACGCAACGTCAATTAGCATTGCAGTTTCAGTGAAGAATCGCAGTTGAAAGAAAAACCCTCACGGCCAGGGTACGTTGATCGATTTTTATTATTTTTTTAGTTGTAGCCTTTTGAGCAATATCAATTGTTGAATGCAGTCTTTTTCAATGAAGTCCAAGTTTTCTTTTACCGAATGCTATATTCGACGGTGTTGCGAGGTGTATAATTTGTTGTTACATTCCGGAATTTGAACTGAAAATAGTTTAGTAATTTAGTTTTTCATATAATTGGGTCCTCATCGTTTTGCTGAATTTTATCACTTTCAGAGAGATATGATACTGAGACCCAACTCATAATACGGAGTTATGAGAACATTCTGTTGCTGGTTGATATAAAACTTGTGAAGAAATGGTGTTGGTGGGGTTTTATTCCATCATACATAAGTTGCAAGGTTCCTTTCGAACCTTGATCATTTCAGGAAAGGGTATTAGTTTCATTTTCATTTATCTTTAATTCCCTAAAACTTTACTGATTTAAGTTTCCCTATTTGCCAGGTTTTTTTTGTCTATCCTTTGGGTGTCTTCGTCTCGCAATACAGGGTGTACGACTTGTGGTGTACTAGAGGGTGAGCCATCGTCGGCGGCCTACACGGTGATCCATCATTGGCAATTCACAGGAAAAATCATCATTGTTGGACAGCAGGACGGACTGATTTCATCTACAGGGTGAACAACCTTCCCCGTACTACAGGGTGATCCGCCATTGTCGACACACAGAGGGAGTCATCATTGTTGGACAGGACAGGTCGACATCGTATACAGGGTGGCCCAAAAGGAGCACGCAAGTCTTGAATTCTTGATTTATCTTGATATATTAATTTTGTTTTGCTCTTGAGCACTTATTTATCAGAAATTTAGTTATTGCTTGTTGGCTAAACGCACTGCATATATATAACGCTTCATATTTTATTTTGTAAGCGGAAATTGAGGTGTATTCTTTTATTTTGCTACTGTTTTTGACACTTATTCGCCTACGCTTGAGCTCACGCGACGCTACCATTTTTTTTTTTAATTTTCGTACAGTACCATTTGCTATGATTTCGCATATTGCTCTCACAATTTCCGTGGTAAGTAACAAATTAAGGTGCAGGGAATTTACTATGTTTTAGTGATAAGTTCATTGCTGGTGTCTGGCGTGCAAGCGCTCATATATTGCATAATTGATTTGTTGTATGTCTGTCATACAGAGTCTATGACAGGCCTTTGCTTGCTGCTTGTTACCGCTTGATTTGAATTCGCACTCACATTTTTATAATATTATCGTTCCTTCCAGGAATTTAGTTGAGTGCTTTATATTTCGGTCAATAAAAGTCAATTACTACTGGCTTGTTGGTTTTAATCTTGTTGGTATGTTGGAGATTGAATGTTTCGAGTGATTGGGTATTTGAATGGGGATTGAACTTACCTGGCGCCCATAGAACACCTTATTTATTATAATCAGTGATTTCTTACGAACCTCCCCGTCTCCACTGAAGCTTAGCTGCAAATATCCACCTCTGTCATCTGACAGTGGTAGACTGAGACTAGTACTGATTGTTCGGATAGTGTACGGTCACATTTTGGCGCCCAACGTGGAGCAATCAAGTAGTGACAAGCACAGCAACAAAAGGGTAAAAAAAGAGGTATAGGAAAAAAAATAACAATCTTGATTTTTTTTGTTGAAAGTTTTATTTTGTTTGAAATATCTTATAATGCCGTATCGAATGCAGGTGAACAGGCTAGCTTAGGACGAGCTAGAATATGAGCTGAAAATAAGGGGCATCGCGACTGGTACAGTGGATGATATGAGACACTCTCTAGCGATGGCAATACGTCTAGAAAAGAGTGGGGATTCAGTGAAGTATCCCTCCTACCCATTCACCTTAGCGGAAGACGAGGAAGCTGTGGAGGGGAAACTGGCAGTTCTCACCCAATTAGTTGAAGAATTTCAACCCGATGTAGCTTTCAATAATACGTTTAGCAAACTTCAGTCGAAGCTTGCTCATGTATTGAATCGTATAGATTATCTTGACGAGACAAAATCTATCAAGCGTTCAGAATTTCGAGCCAAAGCTCTCTCTCTTCTGGATAGCTTACTCCAGAAAGCTGAGAATGCTGACAAAGATGTTGGAGTGCCACCTCAGCTTAACTTCTCAGAGCAAAGTATTGCCTTCAATCCGGTAGGGCAATCGTCTTCTTCGCCAAACCTTGCTACTGCTCCTGCCTATGATTTTAGTCAAATCCAACCTGTTTTACCCATCAAGTGGGACTTGAAATTCTCAGGTGATAAAAGAGGACTTTCCTTGTGTGCTTTTTTGGAAAGAGTTGAAGAGTTGAGACAGGCTAGGCATGTGTCAAAAACGACTCTACTAGAATCGGGTATAGATTTATTTATAGGAAGGGCGTATCAATTCAATGTGGCATATCGCAGTGAGGTGAGATCTTGGGATGAATTCGTGATACTGTTAAGAGAAGAATATCTCCCTACCTCATATAACGAAAAACTATTTGATGAACTTTGGAAACGGACTCAAGGTCCGGATGAGTCTATCGGATTATATCTGGCGGTGATGACAGGGTATTTCAATAGATTGACGTGTCCCATTTCTGAGGATGCTAAACTTAAGATTTTGATGAAGAATATTTCTCCGTTCTACCAAAATCAGTTAGCCCTGGTTGATGTGTCATCGATAAGTCAACTGCGAAACTTAGGTAAGCGGTTAGAGGCCAAAAAGGAAGCAGTCGAAAATTATGTAGTTCCGTCTCGCAGAAGTGGAATCTTGGATAGTGATCAGACGTCGTCGTCCTCTCGGGGTGGAGCAGTAAACAAGACTTCGAAGGAAATTTTGTGTTTCAGATGTAACAAGCCTGGACACAGGGTCGTAGGTTGTGCAATGAAAAAAAATAAATTTTTTTTCAGGTGTAAAATGGAAGGAGTGACGATCAAGACCTGTCCAAAGTGTTCGGGTCAGGGAAACGAGCCCAGACACTCCTAGACGATCGGGGAAGGTGTGTCAAGGAGCAGAGCCCGGTCGATAAAATTTCGATTCTTCTCGATTATGTTTTAGATCATGTTATAGATGACGAGAGGCCGTATTTGCGAGTAGAGGTTTTGGGCAAGCAGATTCTTGGTCTTCTGGAATCTGGAGCATCTAAAACTATTGTAGGTAGTAAGGGCCTTCGTCTCATTGAGGAACTAGGCATATCTCTGGATCGTAACAGAACAACGTACTGTTTGGTAGCAAATGGGGCACACTGTAAGAGTTTGGGTATCGTGAATCTTCCTATAGTTTTGAGAGGTAGGCTACGGCTGATGGAAGTTATGGTGTTTCCTGACCTAAATCACACTTTGATATTGGGTGCAGATTTCTGGAAACTTATGGGGTTGGTCCCGGATCTTCGACATAACAAGTGGCATTTTTCTAGGGAGCCAGTGTTAGTCAACGAAATCGGACATGTGAAAAGTCAAACTTCATTGAGTACTTTGGAGAGTGCTCGGCTTCAAGCTGTTATAGATCGTAACGTCACACTTATGGGTGGGGAGCTTGGTTGCACTGATAGAACAGAGCACGTCATTGTAACGAATAGTCCGCCACTAAAGCAGCGTTACTACAGAGTGAACCCTATCGTTCAGTCACAAATAGATAAGGAATTGGAGAACATGCTGGAGTTAGGTATAGTGGAGCCCTCTAACAGTCCATGGTCCTCGCCGATACTTCTCGTAAAAAAGAAGGACGGTAGTTTTCGATTTTGCGTAGACTACCGCAAACTCAACTCCGTTACTGTTAGAGATAGTTATCCGCTACCCCTCGTCTCGGACTCTCTTGACAAACTGCGTGATGCGAAATATCTTTCGAGCTTGGATGTTAAGTCTGCCTACTGGCAGGTGCCAGTGGCAAAAGACCCTCGGCATTATACAGCCTTCACAGTTCCAAACAGGGAGCTTTTTCAATTCTGTAGGTTACCGTTTGGCCTTCATAATGCTCCAGCTACCTGGCAGAGGTTAATTGATAGTGTTTTGGCACACGATCTAGAACCCAATGTGTTTGTCTACCTGGACGACATTGTGATCGTTACATCCACTTTCGAAAAACATTTATTTGTTTTGGAAGAGGTGTTCAAGAGGTTGAGAGCTGCCAATATCACAGTAAGCATGGAAAAATGTCAGTTTTGCCGTCCGGAAATGCGTTATCTTGGATACGTGGTAGATCGCAATGGTCTCCATGTTGATCAGGAAAAGGTGAAGGCCATGCTGGAACTTCCTGCACCTACTAATGTTACAGAGGTTCGACGCATTGTAGGTACATTTTCTTGGTACCGGCGTTTTATTGAAAATTTTTCAACTTTGTTAGCTCCTATTACTGCTCTTCTTCGGAAAGGTCGTAAATTTGAATGGTCCAATGAGTGCGATGAGTCCTTCCGTCATATGAAAGAATGTTTGGTTGCGGCAGCTATTCTTAGCTTTTGAATTCCAAACAGATTCCTCTGGATATGGTATAGGCACGGTACTAACCCAGCATTACGATGATGGGGATAGGGACATTTCCTACCTTAGTAGGTCGCTAACTCGACAAGAAAGAAATTCACTATCGAGAGGGAGTGTCTTGCGGTTCTGTGGGCGATCGAAAAGTTAAGACCATACTTAGAAGGCGTAAAATTCACTGTTGTAACAGATCACTACAGTCTTTTATGGCTACAGAACCTAAAGGATTTAACAGGGCGATTAGCGCGTTGGGCTGTTAGGTTGCAGCAATATTCTTTCAAAGTCATTCACCGTAAAGGAAAGGATCACGTGGTACCAGATGCATTATCCAGGTCAGTTCCTATCAGAGTCTCTTGATGTAGTTGATGAGTTCACTGATGATGGTCAAGATGGTTGGTATAGGGCCAAGGTCAAGGAGAAACCTTTAAATTACAGTGGTTGGAGAGAAACTGACGGCAAGTTATGGAAACATTGTGCTTCAGAGTATCCGAACCTTTCACCACCGGCAGACGCTTGGAAATTGGTTGTTCCAAAGGCTCATCGGCACAAAATTATCATTGATGCGCATGAACCTCCAACGTCTGGGCACAATGGGGTATATAAAACGCTTGCTAGGGTAGCTAATCGATTTTATTGGCCTAAAATGAGCGCTGATATCGCGAAATTTGTTAGGCAATGTTTAGTTTGTGCGGCGCACAAAGCATCTCAGGGGCAACCCACAGACAAGATGGTTTCTCATCTAAAAGTGGACAGGCCGTGGGAAATGATTTCTACTGACCTAGTTGGACCACTTCCCAGGTCGAAATCAAGAAACTGTTTTATCTTAGTAGTCACCGACTACCTGAGCAAGTTTTCTCTTGTTTTTCCTTTGAGGAAAGCTAATTCGGAGAATGTCATTCGCAAAATGGAGAATGAGGTTTTCTTGGTATTTGGTGTTCCCCGTCTGATAATTTGCGATAACGGTCCTCAGTATCGGAGCAAACAATTCCTGAATTTCACCGAGAGATACCAATGTCGAATCAAATTCAACGCAAATTACCATCCTAGGGCGAATCCTACTGAAAGGGTGAACAGAGTAATAAAAACAATGTTGGCCATGTATGTATCAGACAACCATCGGACATGGGATGAAAATATTCAACGGATAGCATGTGCTATTAGGACATCCAAACACGAGGTAACGAAGTTGACACCACATTTCGTGAACTTTGGGCGTAATATGGCGTTAACTGGCGCTGACTATGCTTGTAAGGAATATTTTGGTAAGGAAGACGGTACACAAACTGCAGAAGAATGTAAAAATGAATCATTCAAGAAAATGTTTCTGGACGTTCGTGATCGCTTGAAGATAGCGGGACAAAAGAGTTGTGATAGATATAATCTGCGAAGACGACACGTTGAACTTCTACCCAATCAATTGGTCTGGAAGCGTAATTTTGTTCTGTCAGATGCGGCCAAGTATTTTTCCCATAAGTTAGCTCCTAAATTCACAGGTCCCTTTTATGTGGATAAAAAACTGTCTCCCTGAACTTAAGAACTAAGAGATGAGCATGGCAATTCAAAAGGTGTCTGGCATATAAAGGATCTGAAAGCGAGTCCTACAGAGGATTAGCTGAACGACAATATTTTAGGAGAAACTTGCGGGGTAAGTTTCTTGAAGTAGGGGGGGAAATTGTTACGTTCGTTTTCATGTTTAACGAATCATGACCACATAATTTGAATAACGCACTACCTTCCTAATTTATTTTCATTTATTCAGACATAAAATCAATATTATCATTCTATATGGTATTTTTCTTGAAACACCCTGTACTATTTTCGATTGGTCGCTGTGTCTACTCTACTGCTTGGCCGAAAGTTCTGCATTCTTCTCAAGCCTCACTTGAACGAAAACACATTTTGAATCGGGATCGATCTGAAACAGTAACAGTTATTAAATACAACTCTATCGTATTCCAAAGCAGAATAAGACATTGACTATGAACACTCACGAATATTGGGAAATAGTAATATTATTTTGAAACTCACCTTGGTGTCAGTGTATTTATTGACTGTCTCTGAACAGTGCTATTTTAGTGTAGATAGAAATTGTATCATAATCTGGACGATGTTGATTTGTTTATTTTTCTACCCATTTGACAGTCCGTAGGAACAGGTTAGGAGTTCCCTGCATTCAACGGTGTTGTCAGGCATCCTAGCGCTGATTCCGTAGATTCATAAAATAAGATGAATAGAATCGACAGCAATCAATAGATAGATTAGAATAGATAGCGTATTTGCTTTGGGCACGCGCCTTTGATGTATATAGTGCGTTTGTTCATACATTCACGTTGTGTTGTGAGTAGTTAGCTTTGCCTTCTGTATGTGCATTTGCTATGGTATTTTGTGAAGGGCTAGTGATAGTTTTGTTCAACCTAGGACAAAGCGCAGTCTTTCTCTTTCTAGGAACTCGTAGGAATAACGTGCTGAATTCCTATTGGTTGTTCCGAGTTGACAGCTAGGTTTGCTCATTTCTCTCTCTTCCTTTTTCACTTTTCACGTCTGAATTGGAAGTTGGAGGTTTTGGTGCTCGTTGGCTTGCAAAAATATATGATATTTTAATCATCCTTCATTGGGTTACGTTTTGCAAGTCAAATATCTAAAGTTCTGGTTTTGCTGGTTTTGCTGTTGTGCATATTTTTGATACAACCAGAATTGTGCTCTTCGGAGGATTTCAAAAGTGCCAAATAACCTGCAAGTGTCATATGTGTGAGTCTCCCAGGATTATTGGACTGCTAAGACGTATAAACAGATGCGATAAGGCCGAATTTCCAAAGGCGGGTGTACCGTCACGCAACGTCAATTAGCATTGCAGTTTCAGTGAAGAATCGCAGTTGAAAGAAAAACCCTCACGGCCAGGGTACGTTGATCGATTTTTATTATTATTTTAGTTGTAGCCTTTTGAGCAATAACAATTGTTGAATGCAGTCTTTTTCAATGAAGTCCAAGTTTTCTTTTACCGAATGCTATATTCGACGGTGTTGCGAGGTGTATAATTTGTTGTTACATTCCGGAATTTGAACTGAAAATAGATTAGTAATTTAGTTTTTCATATAATTGGGTCCTCATCGTTTTGCTGAATTTTATCACTTTCAGAGAGATATGATACTGAGACCCAACTCATAATACGGAGTTATGAGAACATTCTGTTGCTGGTTGATATAAAACTTGTGAAGAAATGGTGTTGGTGGGGCTTTATTCCATCATACATTAGTTGCAAGGTTCCTTTCGAACCTTGATCATTTCAGGAAAGGGTATTAGTTTCATTTTCATTTATCTTTAATTCCTTAAACTTTACTGATTTAAGTTTTCCTATTTGCCAGGTTTTTTTTGTCTATCCTTTGGGTGTCTTCGTCTCGCAATACAGGGTGTACGACTTGTGGTGTACTAGAGGGTGAGCCATCGTCGGCGGCCTACACGGTGATCCATCATTGGCAATTCACAGGGAAAATCATCATTGTTGGACAGCAGGACGGACTGATTTCATCTACAGGGTGAACAACCTTCCCCGTACTACAGGGTGATCCGCCATTGTCGACACACAGAGGGAGTCATTATTGTTGGACAGGACAGGTCGACATCGTATACAGGGTGGCCCAAAAGGAGCACGCAAGTCTTGAATTCTTGATTTATCTTGTTATATTAATTTTGTTTTGCTCTTGAGCACTTATTTATTAGAAATTTAGTTATTGCTTGTTGGCTAAACGCACTGCCTATATATAACGCTTCATATTTTATTTTGTAAGCGGAAATTGAGGTGTATTCTTTTATTTTGCTACTGTTTTTGACACTTATGCGCCTACGCCTGAGCTCACGCGACGCTACCATTTTTTTTTTAATTTTCGTACAGTACCATTTGCTATGATTTCGCATATTGCTCTCACAATTTCCGTGGTAAGTAACAAATTAAGGTGCAGGGAATTTACTATGTTTTAGTGATAAGTTCATTGCTGGTGTCTGGCGTGCATGCGCTCATATATTGCATAATTGATTTGTTGTATGTCTGTCATACAGAGTCTATGACAGGCCTTTGCTTGCTGCTTGTTACCGCTTGATTTGAATTCGCACTCACATTTTTATAATATTATCGTTCCTTCCAGGAATTTAGTTGAGTGCTTTATATTTCAGTCAATAAAAGTCAATTACTACTGGCTTGTTGGTTTTAATCTTGTTGGTATGTTGGAGATTGAATGTTTCGAGTGATTGGGTATTTGAATGGGGATTGAACTTACCTGGCGCCCATAGAACACCTTATTTATTATAATCAGTGATTTCTTACGAACCTCCCCGTCTCCACTGAAGCTTAGCTGCAAATATCCACCTCTGTCATCTGACAGTGGTAGACGGAGACTAGTACTGATTGTTCGGATAGTGTACGGTCACAAGGGGGTAATTAACGTAACGAAATCTCTTATATACTTTTCCAAATGGTATGTGCCCCTGAAGGGCCTAAACTTTTAAACACTATTTTTTTGATATCCCCACAAAAAATCTAGGAGGGTGAGATCTGGTGACCTAGCTGGCCAAGGGTTAACTGAATATCCATTTTTCACCAAATTCACTATCCAACCATTCCCTGACTTCTGATGTTGAGTGGATTGAAGCACCATCCTGTTGAAAATACAGTTTCATTCGTTAAAACAGTGAAAGATTATTTAAGAACTCCGACAATTCAGTTTTTATTCGAAAAATTTAAAGATCTTCGGAAATTCTGATTTTGCCAAAAATTTTCGATTTTCGAACATTAACTTTAAAATAATATTGGTTGGTTGCATTGCACAATAAAATGGGGATATTCAGTTGCCCACCACTGACAATTTTGAGAACTAATATGTCTATTTGAAGTAAATGTAGCTTCAGTCGTGGACAAAACATTTTTAAGGAAATTTCAATCGTCTTCAATTAAACTTTGAAGCCAGGCACATAAATCAAACCAGAAATCACAATCTCGGTCTTTGGAAACTTGCACAAATCTGGGTCGATACGGGTAAAATTTTTCTTTTTTCAAAATTCGCCTATTAGACGTTCTAGTAACGCCTGTTTCAACAGCAAATTGCCTTGTTGAGGTTTTCGGATTCTCGGCAACTGCTAATATTATATTCAAAGCATTTTCTTCACTGGCAACGGTCTTTTCATAGGGAACTTCCAATACATTACATCCATTACATACATTACATACATACATTACAATACATTACAATGCATTACAATACATTACAATACATTACAATACATTACAATACATTTCAATACATTACAATACATTAAAATACATTACAATACATTACAATACATTACAATACATTACAATGCATTACAATACATTACAATACATTACAATACATTACAATACATTACAATACATTACAATACATTACAATACATTACAATACATTACAATACATATACAGTGTCACCGTTAAAGTCCGCATCATATGGAATTTTTTTTATTATTCACTTATTGCAAATTTAGAGTTCGTGAACAGTTTGTGCTTTGAAAATAATGCAAAATGGCGTTAACGATTGTTTTCTATCTATTGGCTACACCTGTCAAATTGACAAAATACAAATATGCTAAGAAAATAAAAATATCATACTTGAGGCAGAGTGGCTCTAGTTTCAATATTCCATAGCAAAATTTGTTCAATTATTTCAATCACAATACATCAGTGAAGTACAAAATACTTTAGGTCTATTGGTTCATAAAAAAATTCGATAACAGGTTATTTCAGATTTTACCAAATTTAAATTATCCGAAAAAGTTTTTCAAACTGGTTCAGATTTGGTAGGTGGGTAGGAAACCGAAAAATGAACAACTTTTTCACATAATATTTGTCGAAAAATTGAGAAATAACAACATTTCGAATTTTTTTTGAAAAAATGTCAAATTTGACAGGTGTAGCCAATCGATGGAAAACAATCGTAAACGTCATTTTGCCTTATTTTCAGAGCAAGAACTCTAAATTTGCAATAACTGAATAATAAAAAAAAGTCCCATATGATGCGGACTTTAACGGTGACACTGTATACATACGTTACAATACAATCAATTACAGGTGTGGAATTTTCAAGATAATCTCTGTAGAAATGTTTCCATTCAGTGCAGAAAACAATATAAACACTCAAGAGACACATTGTGTATGACGCACACCACAACGCGCTCATCGTACTTGATATATCTATCTACTTTTCATGTTAACACGTACATTGAAGAGTGAAACGAAGCAGAGGAAAAAAGAAAAAAGTAAATATTTTAAGGGACGATGTACATAAGACAAAGGAACGGTAAACGCATTTCACATACATTTCGTATGAAGAAAATATGCACTAAAACTTGTCGAGTGTACCGATTCCGACACGCTTAAAAGTAATAGATGGTAATAGGTACTCGAGATGCTGCTTCCTACGGAGAGGTAGACGGAGTTATTTGCTCTCTATAAATAAATTGGTGATTCATAAGCGTAAATGACATTATTTATTTGTTTTAAGACGGTCAACGCCCCGTTTGGATTTTCGAATTCAGGGTCGTATTAACACAGAAAATAAGAGGACAATTTTGAGTTTTTTCCTGAATAAAAGTTCTATGCCAAAATTTTTGTGGATAAAAGAGTATTCCTTCCAAAGAGGCAAATTTATTTTCATTCAGTCTTATATGATATTGTGTGAGACAGTAGCGCACCTATGCGAAATTGCAAAGCACGCACCTTCCTTAGATTTTTAAGTTCTTTGGTGTTCTTTCTAGAGCAGTGAAAATGGAAACTCCGACTAATATCCAGAACAGAGTTTTCATCATCAAAAAAAATTACAAATATGAATTGTTTCGTGATTATTTAGCTTCAAATAGTAATTATTTAAATTCGAGGGTTTGAGGTTGCATATTTTCTGTGAACGCTTAAATATTCTGTTAGATACTACAAAAGATATCTTTTGGTCTTAGTATTTGGTAGCATAATTAGCAATTTGTCGCCTATATCATATATATCATCCGTGTCATTGGCAAAAGCTCATCACATCTACAAGCCCCAGCTACTGCACCAATAAGTACAACCTGAAATATAAATTCACAAATAGTTCTTTAATCTTGAATAGGTAGATCATTTTCGGTATATTTCTACCTTCGTACACAAATATAGTTCATCTGATAAACATTTCTTGATTTCTTTGAGAAACTCCGGATTATTTTGCATAGAAACCATCTGACTGCCGTTTCAAAAAAGCCTGTACTGGTCGACAAGCGTAAGGATGCCTCCGAGAATTAGTTGCGCAGTAGACAAAAAAAGCCTGGAGTGGGGCAAGAGCTCAATCGCTCTGCCTTATTCAACCAGTCGTAAACAGTAGTCGATCTTTGTCGCATATCTATTCACGCTTTCTATTGTTTGCGCATCTCAGAGGCATCCTTACGCTTGTCGATCAGTAACTTGGTGGAAACGTGTGGAGAGAAAGGGTACTTCGATTTAATGCCATGGCTGGTTTTATAGCCCCGGCGTGCCTCGGCTATGAAACACCAGCCGAGACATTAAATCTTGTGCTTTTGTGTCTAGTAAAACATATAACTATTATCGTTTTCGAAAAAAGAGGCCATAGAATTTAATTCTATTTTCATTTCATTTGGCCTTTCGTCAAGTACGCCCAATTCCACATGTAAAATATTTATAATTATTTCGAGTGTTGAAATCGATTGCAGGATGATGGATGTGAGCATTAGCTCACCATCCTGCATGAACAGGTATGCACTGATGAAACTTTGTCGCGCGTTGGGCAGAGATAATCCGGCAATCGTATGGGGCTATTGAATTATTTTATGTTCGATTTTTGCCAACAAAACTCCTATAGCAAATTTGCGAGAGGCTGGATTATTTATAAACAATTTTCATCATGAAATTATGGCCTTTTGCCATTTATGCTCAATTCTTTATGCAAAATATTCAATTATTTTGTATGATTAAGATATTGCTTATTTGTTTTTTGTTTTGTTGATTCTCAACTCCCTTTTGCTATGTTTTTTTATCATAGTCCAACTTCGTTTGCCTAACATTCTCTTTATATATACTATTTATTGAGACTTTCATTACGTTGTTCAATAGAAACATTATTTGTACTTTTGGATAGTTTTGCCATTTCACGTAGTTTGCTGAAGTTCCTTAATCTATCAGTTGAACTATGGTTTTTCAAGTTTCTTGAAATGTTTTCGTTATAGAGGATAATCAATTAGGAAACTGTGTCCATAAGTGGAAAGGAAATTAATTACAAAATCAAAATTTTGCCTATCCGAAAAAGTAACTTCACAGCAAATAATTAGATATATAATTAATTAGTGTATAAATGAAGACGATTAATGATCGATATATTTCAACGCGAGAGCGAAGCGAGCTCATTGTCCGAGATCATTATTCGCATTTTAATTAACGAGTTGATCACAATATTTTTCCGTAAACCTCACTCTTGTTGAAATGAAGAAATACAGGATTAGAAGATATTCAATCAACGAAATGAATAAACTCTATTGAACATTTTAATTATTTGAATGAAATCATATCAAAATTCGTGATAGTAGAATTAAAGGAATGCTCTGGAATGCTCCAAAGAACAACTCTGATGCTGATATTAAAATATAAGTGCTCTCGATCAGAGATAGTAGTTACAGTTTGAATCTGGGTGAAAGCAAGTAACTTTTTTATTATTTTTGTTTTTTTTATTGTTTTATTCCGTTAACCAGCTGTCGTTTCTCTACGAACGACAGCCCTCAGAAGTCGAAACTTGTGCTAGCCAAGGATTAACGTGGTCTTACTTTTAAACGTGTGATTCCTAGCACTTTCTTAGTCCATCAGAAAAATATACTGCAGTCGCTGAGCTTTGAACCCACACGACCGGCAGCCAGAATGATTGAAAAGCGGTGATTCTAACCACTCGGCTACCTGGCCTCCCAAGAGACAATACTGAATTGGGAGAACAAGGGGTTACCCATAGCGGTTTCCTCCCATTGTTCAGCAACTTTTAACCAAAGTTACAGTTTTTTTTTCATGCACAATTTGGTGGGGAAAAAAAATTCTTTAACATTGTTACCATTGAAATAGTGTAGTAATTCCTCAAAGTATTGCATAGTCTGTGGAATTGGAACTAATGGAACACTGGGAAATAAAGAACTAACATCGACGGAAACTAAAATTTCATCTTGCAGTCTGATGTCTTTTTTATGTTAAAAACTTGGTTTCGCATTAGGTAAATTCTCAAATGCCTTGGTGAACCATTTTGCTATTTAAATGGAATATTGTTTAGACACTTTTGGATTGGAAACTTTTGATTTTCGTTTCAGTTAGGGGTAAGTATATTACACCTCTTACGAAGCAATAAATAGGGCCCTAACGAACAAGGTAGTGGACAGAACCACATCTAGATGGATGTGCCAAATGCTGGCAACAAGAACTGCTGAAACGAAAGTGGGCGATATCTGCTATCGGATCAGTACAAACAGGGGATGCCCACAAGGAGGGGTACTATCACCTCTGATGTGGAGTCTCGTAGTAGACGAACTACTCGGAACACTAACCGGGAACGGAGTCACTTGTCTTTGATATGCTGACGACATAGTCATTATGGCCAAAGGCAAATTCGAATGAACCCTCTGCGATCTCATAGAAAGGGAACTAGAGACTACCAGAAGATGGTGCCTTTCTGTGGGATTGAGAATTAACTCATCAAAAACCACAGTGGTGCCATTCACTAGAAGAACAACGTTTCAGCACCTAAGGGCTGTTCGCCTCGACGGAGCAAGAATGGAAGCAAGAGGTGAAGTACCTAGACTCAAAACTACTCTGGAAGAGACACGTAGAAAAGATCGTTAACAAGGCAAAATCATCACTGATGGTGTGCAGGAACATTGCAGGAAAAACGTGGGGCTGTAACCCATCAATACTGCGATGGATGTACACCATGATAGTGAGGCCTATGATCACCTACAGAGCAGTAGTGTGGCACAGCAGAACTCCTCTCCATATCATAGTGAGAAGAACTGCTTGGGGAGCAAACCTCAGGTTGGCTGGCTAAAGTCGGACTCAAAGTGACAGCACATATCGTAAGGGGCTCAACCCCCACCGAAAGTGCACACCTTGCCGATCTCCCAAATGACGAAATTACCAGGAAATTTAGTTACCAAGAGTGGATGGAGCATAGAATCAATTCGAGCACTGGGAAAGAATACCATAACATGGTACACGGACGGGTCCAAACTCCCGACGGAACTGGAGCAGGAGTCTTTGGGCCTCGCACCAAAAACTCCGAACCCATGGGCCTGTTCCATAGTATTTTTCAAGTGGAAATTTACGCCATAGAAAGGTGCATTCAACTCAACCTCGACAGGAAATACCAGAACAAGGAAATAGCAATCCTCTCCGATAGTCAAGCAGCCATCAAAGCGTTGAGCTCATATAACATCACCTCAAAGATGGTTTGGGAATGCCTAGATAAACTTAATGATCTAGGCAGGAACAACAAGGTGATCCTCCTCTCGGCGCCAGGGCACGTCGGAGTGGAAAGCAATGAACAAGCAGATATCCTGGCACGAATAGGGGCATCAGCGCCACTAATCGGGCCAGAACCATTTTGCGGACTTGGAAAATCTTACCTCCAAGACGAACTCAATAAAACTGAAGAAGCAATGAGAGCAACATACTGGCAAAGACTTCCAGGGCCAAGGCAGGCCAAAGATCTCCTTGGCAACTTCAACCGAGCTTGTGAGGCTGCTGTGAACGAGAACACCTGGAAATGGCAGAAGAAGATGGGGCACAATAGATCTAACTAGGTTGCAGCGCATCAGTCACTATCCATATTTACCACTACCATTAAGTTGTGAAGAAGATTTTTTAATAATAATGACAATTTTCGTGTGACAGAATTTTAACAGATCAATCAATATGTTTTTTATTAAATAGAATATAATTCACCATAACAACGTATTATGAAATTGAAAAGTAAAATACAAAGTGTTCACAATTATCTATTCTAACATCCTCCAAAACCGAAGCAAAATTGAAAATATTAAATGAAACCTAATCTCTCAGGTATCTTCACTCGTCTTCCAGATATGGTGTATTTCTCGATGGGTTCGTTTGTTTCATTTTCTCTCTCTTCTTCAACCTGCCTCTTCTTTTCTCATTGTTTGTCGTTTTCGCCTTCTATCTGACCATATTCCTTTTCTTCTGTAGTCTCTCGAAGATCCTTGCTCCTCATTATTTCGATTTCTTCCTCTGCAGTAACTTGGACAATTTTGAAAAGTCCGTTGAAAAAGACCTATTATCATTTACTACATTTGTAATAATATGAGCTTTCTCTTTCTCAACGTCCAGTTTTTCTTTAGAACAGAATATTTCAGTGAATGGCCATTGATCTGTATTTCGTTTGAGCCATTCGGGACCTTCCCACCACTTATTTTCCAGCAGAGTTTTAGCACTGCAACCACGAGAAGCAATGTCAGCTATATTTTGGTAAAGGATACCAAATAGAACTGAATGAGCGAATTTCTTTTACTCTATTGCCAACAAAAGTATTCCATATAGCTTTTTTCTTTATCCAAGTTAAAACTACCATGGAATCGCTCCAATAATAGCATCTTATATTACTTAGCTCTGGTATACTTTTCAACATGTGTGCTAATCTTACTCCTATAACAGCTACCATCAGCTCTAGCCTAGGCAACGTAAATATTTTTATAGGTGTAATCCTAGCTTCGGCCTGTACACATTGAACTGATATTCTATTGTGATTTTGTACTCGAAGGTATACACAGGCTGCATATGCTAATTTACTCGCATCGACGAACGTGTGCAGGCTGAATCGACTCCTTTCAGTATCTATATCGACGTCGAACATATATATCTGGGAATTTTCCAAAAATTAATAAATTTCATTTGTTTTAGCCAGCCATCAAATTTATTTAAAATATGATCAGGTAACTTTTTATCCCATCCAATTTTCATTTTCCAAGTTTCTTGTAACAATAGTTTCGGAATTACAGTTACTGTACAGGTGACACCTATCGGGCCGAATACTTTTTGTACTGCTGAGAGTAAACCCCGTTTAGTTTTTCTAATATTCTCAATGTCATTGTATTCGAAAAATAAAATATCTTCCATTAAGCTCCAGTATATGCATAAAACTTATACTGATGGTTTGGAAAAATCAATAATATTTTCATCATCCTGTATGTAAATTTCGTCAATTAGATTTTCTGTATTATTATAAATCCAACCTCTTAGATTAAATTGTGCGGTTGACATCAGATATTTCGATTCTTTTATGAATTTTCTTAATTGTTCATTGCTATTTAAACTAGTGACACAGTTGTCAACATAAAATGAAGGATTCAACTTATAAGCTGTATCTTTAAAACGTTCTGAAGCATTTTTCAAATGATGTGAAATAGTAGTAGCCAATAAAAAGGGGCTGGATTTGACCCAAACACAACTCTACTATGTCTATAAATTTTCATTATACCTTCATTGTAATTTTCCCACCACAAAAATATCAAAATATTCTTCTCTTCTTCTGCTATACTTATTAGTAAGAATGCTATCGCTATATCAGCTATAAATCCAATTTTTCCTAATCTGAATTTGATAAGGAGAGGAGGAATTAGTTCAATCAAGTTTGGCCATTTCTCTAAACAGTCATTCAAAGAAACACCATTTTTATCTTTAAATGATGCATTCAAAACTGATCTAATTCTGGAGGTCGCGCTCGTTTCTTCAATGATAACATGATGTGATAAATAATGAACTACTTTTCCTTCATCACAATCCGAAACATCTTCAATGATCCCTTCTTTACACCATTCACTAAAAATATTCACGTATTCCTCAAAAAGTCCTAACTTGATCAATCTTCTTGTGTTGGAAAATAACCGATGTTCTGCTATCTCGCGATTTGATAGAATACGTGGAAAACCTTCAATCCATGGAAGATGTACTTCATATCTATTTTCCTTAGTTTTAGTAATTTTTTTTTCAAAATGTTTGAGAACACCTATTTCTAAAACTTCTTTTGTTTTGGTATCTGATGGGTCTTTGATCCCTAAAGCTGCTAGGCTCCATAGATCAGTAATGCTACACTCGGAAATGAATGAAGAAATGTGTACATTACCTTTACCACCAACAACGTGTTGACCTATAATGGTCCATCCGAAGAGTGTTTCTAGGGCAAATAGTTGGTTATTTATGTTGAAGGTATTCCCTGTGAGGATCCTCCCGAATATATCCGCCCTAATAAAAATTTCACCTCATATCCGTTCTTTTCATTGTTCTTATCAACATCGTTGATAAGGATATTGTTGTTTTTCAAATAATTTTCAATGGCTGAATCTTGCAATCTAGGAATATGGTTATAAATTTTTGATTGCTCTAAAATGGAAAGATCGCATTGGAAAGAATTGTTTAACTTTTGAATTTTCACGTTGAAAACGTTTGAGTGTTAGTGTCGATTGTTTCCCTCCAAAAACACACTGTATGATTTTTTTCTCCCCAATTTTCTCAAATTCAACTCTTTGGCACAGTCTGTTATTATGTATGATCGCTGCGAGGCAGAATCCAATAAAACTCTTACAATTTCCGAGTTTTCACCATTGACGATTCTCACGAAAACAGTTTGTAATAAAGTTTCAGTGGCAGTGTTCATGAGAAAGCTTTCTACCGGTTTTTCAGATTCGTTAGCCATACATTAATTGTTATTGGATAGTTGTGAACACATTATGGTGAATTGTTTTTTCATAGATACATAATAAACATTTCACTACAGACCTGCACGTTCTTATCGTGTGATTCAATTTTAGACATGAAAAACAACCTTTCTTTTTCATTACTATTGTTCTTTTTTGATCAAGAGAAAGTTTTTGTGCTTTCAATCTTGACTAGCGTGAGAACTATTATCGCAGAATAAACAACATGAAGGTTTCTTACCACCTCCTCTAGTATTGGCTGAATGGAGTGATAAATAATTGTGATTCATCCTGTAGCTTAGTTTTACTGTTACCTCTATTCCTATTTGAGAGACCTGCTTTATGATGCTCTGATTCTACGAAACTGGCTTTGGCTAGGTTCAAACATTCTTCAGATTCTACTTCGACTCGGAGAATATCTAATAATAATTGCAAAGTATTATATGATAGCTTCTTTGTATTATTGGTGCTACGATGCCTTTCCCATACTTTCAGCACATCGTTTGGTAGTGCAGACTCAACTAGAGGGAAAAGCATTGCAGCATATTTATGACTTGTTACACCAAGAGATTCTAATGCTCTCAACTGAGTTTCTAATTTGTCATATAGATTTGATAATGACATACCTGTTCCTTCTTGCAACCTACGATTGAGTACTAAATTTAGGAGTATTCTTACATAAACCTCTATGAGAAATTCATCCCTTGGAAACCTGGCCTTCAACTGGTCAATAGCCTTGGTGTAGTTGGTGCTGGAGGGTGGAAAACTCTCAATCAAAGTTCGTGCTGGTGATTGTTCTTCTGTAGCTTGTAAAAGGTATTGAAATTTGTCCTCGCATGGTATATCAGGGTCTTCATGTATCTTGTGGAACTGTCCCCAAAACCCTATCCAATTCCTAACGTTTCCGTCAGAACTTTTTCATCATCTTATTGGATTACTGGAAATCTGATATGGACATGAATGGAAATGAAAATTATATTATTTAATCCTGTGGTTGGTGCTATGGAATTTTGATTTTGCGGAAATGCGCTGTTGCCAAGTTGGGGATGTGGAAAATTATTCAGAAAAGTTTTACAGAAATTTTTATTGGAGAATATTATTATAAATCTTTCGTCGATTCGAATAGTACCAATTATTTTTGTTTTGAGGAAATGTGCTGTTGCCAAGTATCCAATTCCTAACGTTTCCGTCAGAACTTTTTCATCATCTTATTGGAACTTCCTGTGGGATCATTTTCTTGATTTCTGGATTCTTTGAAGAAAATCTCGCAGTTGGAACGGAAAGTTACCAGCATTTCTCTAAATACTTCTATGGTACTAAGCTCTTCCTCCAAGATTGATGTTTCAAGCTCGTCAGCAAACATGATTTCTTTGATTTTCTCGTCAAATTCAAATAAACGAATAGCTTTGTCTTCTAGTTGCCTCATTTTCGCCAAGACTTCCTTCTCATCAGATTTTGTGGTAAAAATTTGGTTTACTGGAAATCGGATATAAAAAAAAATTGATTATCGTGATTTTGTGGCATGAGGCGATACTAATGGTACCATTTTTATTTTGCGGAAATACGTTGTTGCCATGTTTTGGTCACTTCGAATTACTGGAAATCTGATATGGACATAAATCTAAATGAAAATTATAATATTTAATCAGGTGCTTCTTGCTATGAAATTTTAACTTTGCGGAAATGCGCTGTTGCCAAGTTGTGGACGAGGAAAATTATTCAGAGATGTTTAACAGATATTTTTTTTTGGAGAAAATTATCATAATTTTTCAGTCGATTCGAATAGTACCTATCAATTATTTTTGATTTGCGGAAATGCGTTGTTGCCAAGTTTTGGTAACTTCGGATTACTGGAAATCTGATATGGACATGAATCGAAATGAAAATTATATTATTTAATCCTGTGGTTGGTGCTATGGAATTTTGATTTTGCGGAAATGCGCTGTTGCCAAGTTGGGGATGTGGAAAATTATTCAGAAAAGTTTTACAGAAATTTTTATTGGAGAATATTATTATAAATCTTTCGTCGATTCGAATAGTACCAATTATTTTTGTTTTGAGGAAATGTGCTGTTGCCAAGTTGGTCACTTCAGATTACTGGACATCTGATATGAAGATGGATTGAAATAGGTATTATACTATTCAATCAGCTTGTTCGTACTATGAAATTTTGATTTTGTGAAAAGGCGCTGTTGCCAAGTAATGAACATCAGATAAGCTTTACAGAAATTTTGATTCTTGCCAAGTTGGTTACTTCGTATTACTATAGATCTGATATGGAAATTGATCGAAGTGGACTATTACTAATCATAGCGAAATAACGGAAATGGCGAATAACGTTGACGTTATTTTTAACGGAAGTGATACAGCATAGGGCTGAATATCTTATTCAATTTGGTGAATTCTGCTTGACATTTTGACACTGCGGATATGCGTAGTTGATAAGCTGTGGATGCAGGGAATCATTCAGAAAAAATTCATAGAAATTTCGGTTGGAGAATATCGGCCGAGTGGGCGTATTCTTGCTTCTTGTTTCTCTTATACCTATATAGGTACGCTAAGATACGTTACGACAAGATAACGCGAGCGCGCGTATTCATGCTTTTAGTTTCTCTTTTATTTATATAGGTATGCTAAGTTTCTATAACACAAGATAACGCGAGCGCGCGTATTCATGCTTTTGGTTACTGTTATATTTATATAGGTACGATAAGTCTCTATAACACAAGATAACGCGAGCGCGCGTTTTAATGCTTTTTGTTGATTTTATATTTATATACTTTTTGTTTACATGGAAATGAAATTGCTGTCAAACTCTCAATCATGCATAGGCCGTGAGCTGTTGTAAGCTCATTTGTGAATGCAGAAACTCAACATCATAACGTTGTATCGCATCATTCAGACATTTCAAGAATTTCTATTGTGCAGTTCAGCAAACATAGATGAAAGTGTGAAAATATGTATGCCCACGATGCGCATATTAGTCGTATGGCGGAATGTAGTCCGTGATATATCCAGTGATAAAACACTTGACAAAAAACTTTGGCACATGAAGTGGGAATTTTGGACTTTCAGGTACGTTTGGCAAACTGTACATAATTAAAACTCAAAGTGAGATTGGTTTGAAGAAACAGAAACAGTTTATTCTTATTTTAACGTGTTTCAGTGCATTTTCGGAAAGTAGAAATATAATAAATAGTAAGACTTATTTAATTGAATAGTATGGTACTTATATCTATTCAGAAATGTCCCCATTTTAGATTTCCAGTCATGCGAAGTGACCAGAAATTGGAACAGTGTATTCCCACAAAATAAAAATGGTATTATTAGAATTGCCTAAGGACCCACAATTGCGATGTATTCGAATCAAATTTTCAGTAAACCGAAGTGACCATAACTTGGCAACAGCGAATTTCCGCAAAACAAAATTGGTAACATTAAAATTTGGTGAGGACCCACAATCCCGACGTTCAATTGTTTCTTTCATACTAGATTTCCAGTAATCTGAAGTGAGCATAACTTGGCAACAGCGCATTCCCGCAAAACCAAAATGGTACTATTAGAATTGGTTGAGTGCCCACAATGGCGACGTCCATTTTTTTATAATATCAGTTTTCCAGTAATCCGAAGTGACCAACTTGGCAACGGCGCATTTCCGCAAAATAAAATTGGTACCATTGAAATTTGGTAAAAACCCACAATCCCGACGTTCAATTGTTTCTTTCATACTATATTTCCAGTGATCTGAAGTGAGCATAACTTGGCAACAGCGCATTTTCGCAGAAGCAAAATGGTACCATTAGAATTCGACTGCTCCATTCCAAAACACAGTATCCAACATTTTTTCAGAAAATAAAGTTTCAATATTTTTGGATATACTGTGTTTATGCGCATCTTTCAACCCGATCTGTTTG
Source organism: Chrysolina americana (assembly GCA_958502065.1). Classification (NCBI taxonomy): domain Eukaryota; kingdom Metazoa; phylum Arthropoda; class Insecta; order Coleoptera; family Chrysomelidae; genus Chrysolina; species Chrysolina americana. Next base: position 64,487,286 of record OY293412.1, on the reverse strand, counting down.
TTGATAGCTGTATATACTAATTTCAGAGATAGACATACTCCTACTCTAGTATGTGCAACCTCTTCAACGCCAAACAATAACACTTAAAATCGTTTTCTTCCCAATTTTGTTTTTTTCACATACTGGGTTTTGGAATGGAGCATCCGAACTGGTTCATTTCTTTTTAATATCAGATTTCCAGTAATCCGAAGTAAGCAACTTGGCAACGGAGCATTTCCGCAAAATAAAAATCGTACCATTAGAATCGGCTGAGGTCCCACAATCGAGACGTTCAATTGGTTTTTCATATCAGATTTCCAGTAAACCAAAGTTCAGCCGATTTTGTTACTTTGAAAGCTGCTTCCAAATCATGATCTAATCTTTCAAAAACTTTTCGAATAAATAATCGTTCTTTTACTAAATTCTCCATATTCAAGGACTCATTGGGTCCTGTCACGGTCGCCACAAATGTAAAGAGACGAGTCGTTTGTACTTAGTTTTCGAAGATTTTTTGATAATAATGACAATTTTCGTGTGACAGATTTTTAACAGATCAATCAATATAATTTTTTAAATAGAATATAATTCACCATAACATTGCATTACGAAATTGAAAAGTAAAATACAAAGTGTTCACAATTATCTATTCTAACAAAGTATATTAGATACATCTTTTGAAGGCATCTTTTACTTCAGCAGTCATCTTTGGTAATGGGTTTCGGGATAATTGTTCATAAGGTTCGTTTGTGTAGTTGAAAAAAAGTGATCGAGTTTAAACCTCAACTGTGTATGATCATGATGTCCCAGAACCAATATTTCTCAAAACCAGAACGAAAGTTTTGAATACACAAGGCTTTTCATTCAGTTTTAGTTGTTTGGTAATCTGGCCCACCCTAGCACTGAAGAGAGGCAACACCTTGAAATATGTCTGAAGATGGTCTTCCTTAACCAGATGAAGAATTATATCTGCTGTAGGATTACAAGAAGCATTTGAAATTGTGAAATAGTTTTGGGAGAGAAGGGGACTTTCGACATCTCTATTCGAGTTACTTAGGTCTTTCAGTTTCATTTGTTCTGAATATTTTATTCTGAAACTTGTTCTTTCAGTCAACCTGCTGTACCCTTACAGGCAACACTCAGAAATCTTTGAGAGACTTGTGTGAGCTAGGGAAGACGAGACCCTTACCTTTTAACTGCCATACAAGGATTCAAAAAAATATAATGTAACAATCCAAATATTTATATTTTGAGGATGTTGGATGTGATTTTTTCGTACAATACATTTTAATCATGCAAGTAATGCCAATAAGTGTGAAAAATCTCAAATATTTGGTACCCATACAGAGTGTATCATTTTGGCGTCACAACAAATATTTTAATGACGAGCAACCCTCATGGCTCTTCGGAGCTTGAGAGAATTAGGAATAACGAGGGCATTCTTTTAAGGTGCGATCCCAATTGACGAATTTTGTGGTACCATCGTGATGAATAAATCATTTGATGTAATAAGCAAAATGTATATTCTCAATCGCATACACTATTTTTGTTTATTGGGAAGTTTTCCAAATATGGAAATGAATTTTTCTGACCATTCTCGCAACTTTGGTTAACACCGAAGTTTATCAAGACTTACTTGAGATCTGAAATCACACAAGAAAGGCATTTCAAATCGTGAATAATTTCAATTGAAAAGCTCGTACAGAAAATTATGTGTTAGATGAACTGAGGATGATATTTGATTTATTTCATTATCGTCGGTATATGCAAGGTGCCAAATTTACATTTGGCTCGGGACGCTAGCTAGTTTTATTCTTCGAAAATACTGTCGAAGATCTTCATCCTGATAAATATCGTTGTTTGGAAGAGACAATAGAAAATGAGAAAAAAAAAATTCAAATGATTCTCACAATAATTTTGACATGCATGGAAAAACGATAACAACAAAATGTTATACTGTAGATCCGACACTTTCTGACGACTACACATTCGATCATAAATACCATCTTCAAGAAATATGACTTACGATCAAATGTCGGGTAATTCTGCTCATTCATCTCTGTTTCTCGTATTCGATTATCTGTACCGAAAGTTTTCTTCTGTAAGACGTCGAAATCATTAATTATAAACCAGCAAGCTGTGGCATCACATGCATATGAAATTAATTTATTATATTCTGAGAAATCTGCCATGTAAACACCATTTGTTAAGGCATCTTCGGGAGCAAAAGCCGTATGCCAGACGGCAACGGATACGAGGCTTCTCGTATATCTTTCCTAGAGAAATACTTGAAATATACACCTGAAGCCTTGCAGTTGCCATGATCGCAGTAATTTGTTTTAGTTGGTATGTTTTTATGATTGTCCTGACATCTGAAAACAATCTTCCTCTAGATGAAAAAAGAGTTCAAAATTGGGAAGCAGTTCAAGGATTATACAGAAAGGAAAATATACCTCAATAACTGAAAAAATTATCATTTTGATAAATTTAGTCATGTTCTAGTATTTTCTGCGGAATATTGGACTATTCTGCGGTATATCAATAGAAACCATCAAGTTACTGCGCACTCCAAGAAAAATTTGAAGTATCAAATTTTCGAGTATCTTTACAAGTGAACCCTGAATGTTCATGAATTTTGTTAGTGTTTCAGTATTATGTGAAACCAATTTGCGTACCTAGTCATTCAATGAACTGAAGAACCAATTGTACAATTCGCTATGTTTTTCATAATTATATATTCATGTATAATTTTGTTTAATTCAAAATCTCTATGGATATGATTTGATATGAATGAGAGCCATCTTGTGGCATTGTGGAACTCAACCTTGCTTCTAGACGTCTCAGGGCGAATACTGTGCTGATTGGCAATGTGAAGAATGTTTGTAAATATGTATGTATTTGTGCATTTTGAGCGCAAAGTGACGAAATGCCGCTCGTCAAAGAGACAGAGTGGGGTAATTTTTGGAGAGCGGCAATGACACTTTGTTCTCGGAATACAGACGGGATATTTCTACAATCGCATTTTTTAGACAAAAATTACTCGTTATCTCATTCAACATAGTAATAGCTAAATGAAATAATAAAAATAATGGGAAATGACTCATGCAAAAAAAGGGCTGCTGGCTGAGATCGAACCCGGCCACCTTTTCAAATCAGCTTGATATGCTGCAAACAAGAACTTTGTGTTCAGATCTGGACGCATCAAAGGCTACTTTGGTAAAGGGTTGTCGGAAATTTTGTTTAATTGTTGTAAAGATCATAACATTGTTGATACGATGGAGTAGAATTGGGTTTATTATCACTTTCCCATTTTGTATGCAATATATCTGTTTTAGATGATAATAGGAAGATATACTCACTTATAGATACAACATGTTTTTCCAAACATAAAATAAATTCTCTTACATTATGTTGGTATTTTTTTGGGGATTTGTAATGAAAATTATTAGAATTATTATAGTGGTACTCAATAGATTTAGAAGAGGTTCATTTGATCTGAGTGTAAGTTTTTTTTCCTACAAGCGTGCGTGATTCACCCTATACCCTCACGCAATTAGGTTTGAGAAGTGTCATTTTCCAGCACTAGTGCGGGAAAAATGTTCCCGCACGCTCAAGTCCTTCAAGTCAGTTATTCCCGCACTAATGCGGGTATAGTTATTACCCTAACAAGTACGGAAAGAGTAATATTCCCGCATGAGACTGCCGTTACCCGAACGACGCAAAGCGGAGTTCGGGTAAGCAGTCGAGTGCGGGATAGTACCTTTCCGTATGAGTAAGGATCAAGATTTTTTCTACAAGAGGATTGAAACATCTTATGTGATGCTCTTGAACAAACTTTCACGTGCGGGAAAAATTATTACCGCACTAGTGCGGGAAAAACTCACTTGAAGTGATATTAGCGTGCGGGAAAATTTTTCCCGCACTAGTGCGGGAATATGACACCTCTCAAACTAAATTGCGTGCGGGAATAGGGAGGAACACGCACGCTTGTAGAAAAAAATTTTAACCGCACGCGAAAGTTAGTTCAAGAGTGATACATATTGTAACGATTTCGAGACCGGCCCTGATCTAATTATTTATGCACCCTCGTTCAACTACAACAGCATATCTGCTGGCCTTTCGCCGAGAATAAAAAGAGGAATAAAATCGATCAGTTCGATACTGTTCGAAGAGCCATCTAGACGAAATGTTCTATACTCTAGAATAATCGAAAGAGCCGTAGATGGAACCTGCTTGCGACTATATATCCGCTGGAGGACAGTCAGAATTCAGAGAGTTAGTAACAGTTCCACAGTTCGCTGATAGATAGCCACAGTAGAAATAAATTTGAATCTAGTGAAATCTATGTTTTAGTGAATAATTGTTGTAAATAGTGTTTTAAATAAATTAGGAAAATTGTTTAGTGCAGTTTTACTACATTTAGTGTTAGAAGTGGGATGTTTAAAATAAATAAGTGTTAAAGTGTTCGCCGTTTAAAAACTGATAGACGTTTATCGCGCCTAATAGACAGTTAGTGACCCGTTGAACATTTGAGTGCAAAGCGGACAGTTTTGCGCGTCGCGGGACAATAAAATGAAAACTGTGTGTGAAATAAATAATAGACTGATATCTCGGTAAAGACAATGAGAGACAAAATGTTTCCGAGAAGAGTTCACCTAGTTGACCTTAAAGTTAGTGAATTGAAGCAAGAGTTAGAGGAGCGGGAGTTAGAAACAACTGGAAAGAAGGCCGTACTCCAGAAAAGACTTGCAGATGGACTCATTGAAGAAGGAGAAGACCCCGAAACATTTTTGTTCGAAGTTTCTGGAATCGATATGAGTGCTATAATGAACAAACTCGAGGAAACTACGAATAGTTTGAAGGAGGAACTTCAACAAAATTCCGTAAGTCTGGAAGATGAATTTCTTCAAAATTCGAAAAATCTAGAAGAAAAGCTTGAAGAAAATTCGAAAAGCTTAGAAGTGAAACTTCGAGAAAAGCTTCAAGAGAATTCGAAAAACCTAGAAGAAAAGCTTCAAGAAAATTCTGTTAGCCTGAAAGAAGAACTTCTAGAAAATTCGAATTGCCTAAAAGAGGAACTTCAAGAAAATGTGAAGAGCCTGGAAGAAAAGCTTCACGAAAATTCGAAAAACTTAGAAGTGAAAACTCGGAGAATTGGAGGGAAGAGCTTCTAGAAAATTCGAGAAGCTTTAAAGAAACAGTTTGCAGTGTGGCGAATCGGTTGGAAGAAAGAATGGGAACTGTTGAAACAGAGATGGAGAAAATCAAAGATGAAATGGAAGAAGAAATGAAAAAAATTAAGGAAACGCTCCACGATGAAATGAAGGAAAAATTTAGTGAGCTAGAAAAGCGAATGGATTCTGTGCACATTCCTGAAATTTCCAACAGAAATCCAATGCCGGATCTGAGTACCAACTTGGAGGAAGTTCAAAAAGACATCAAAGATTTCAAGGTCAGTACGGAACCAGGAAAGCTCTCATTGAAACCGCCTCAGTTCGACGGAAATCCTCCATGGTCAAACTACCACCGACAATTCGAAGCTGCTGCCAAAGCAAATGGATGGATTGCTGGGGAAAAAGCTTTAGCATTGACACTGGCATTGCGTGGCGAAGCAACAAATATTTTACAAACGCTCACCGCCCAACAACAGGTAGACTATGAACAGCTGGTAAACACTTGGAACTTCGCTATGGCCAAGCCCACCTTGAACACGTATATCACTCACAGCTGAAGAACCGATGCCAGAAATCAAGCGAATCGTTGCAAGAATTTGAAGCAGATATTGCACGTTTGGTTCGTCTTGCGTATCCAGCTACACCGGAAAATGTAATGAAACGACTACCGGTTCAGGCATTTTTGGATGGGCTTCGTGACCAAGAAACGAGGCAGGCATTGACACTAGCTCGCCCCGCACATCTCGTCGATGCATTGGCACGCGCTCTGGAATTCGAAGCAGCAAAGCAATCCTGGAAAAGCCAGAGTAGAGTCCGGATGATCGAGGAAGACCGACAGGAGCCTACAAATATAGAAGCTGTGATGCGAAAAGTGCTGAAGGAAGTTGTGCCTGAGAGAAGACTGATACGATGCCGAAATTGTAAAGAACTTGGGAACGTGCATAGCAAATGTCCAACACTGAAAAAATCGACATCAGCGATGAAGGTCAAGAAGGAGCAATCGTCAGCCCATATCCAACGAGCCCCAGTTAACAATGCATATGTCGCTGTACTTCAAAGACAAGACAAAGGGGTCTTCGTAGACGGTCTCATTAACAACGAGCCTCGCACCATGCTCCTTGATACGGGTGCGACTAGGACAATCCTTGGACCTACTTTTGCCAAAACACCGGCAAGAATCGAATCGTCGAATTGGAAGCTACGCACAGCAACAGGAGAGCCGGCAACTGTGTATGGTGAACTTCCAATTGAACTGACTGTGGGCAGCACTACAGTGAAACACCGGGCTCTAGTAGCAGATATCGAGGACGAGGTAATAATTGGAATGGACATCATGAATTCTTGAGAATTCGAGCTGAATTTTAAAGACGGCGTCCTTCGTGTGAACGGAGAAGAGCTGGTACTTCATGGGAGAAATGAAGAAATGGTTCGAATTCTGCCATTTTGGAGGGTCGCCTGGATAGGGGTGCGAGCAATGGAAACGTGGTGATGTTCGAGCCCAAGCTTCATGATGAGAAAATTGGACGAGAAATCGCACTAGGGAAGACCTTGTTGCGAGTTGATAAATTTGTGCCGGTAAGGGTGATGAATGTCAATTATTACCCTGTGACTTTGAAGAAAAAAACAATTCTGGGGCACTGCTCGTCAATTTCCTCTGTGATAAGGAGTGTACGCGGCACTGTTAGTCAAGCCTCAAGCCAGTAACATGCCAGCAGAATTGGAGAAGTTGGTTGCTATCTCGCCAAGGACATGGGGCCAGCACAGAAGCCTAAATTGAGAGAACTAGTCAGGAAGTATCAGGACATCTTCGATACCGGAGTAGGCGGAGGCGGTAGAACAAAGGTGGTTCAGCACAAGATAGATACTGGAAATGCCCGACCAATCAGGCAATCAGCCAGAAGACTTCTTCTCGCCAAAAAGGAGGAGGCTGACAAGATAGTCTACGACATGGAGAAAGACGGAGTCATCGAGCCATCCGACAGTCCCTAGTCCTCTCCAGTCGTGTTGGTGAAGAAGAAAGATGGATCAACACGGTTTTGCGTAGACTACCGTCAACTGAACAACGTGACGAAAAAGGACAGCTACCCTCTCCCAAGGATAGACGACACGCTAGACACGCTGGCTGGATCTACGATTTTCTCGACCTTAGATTTGAAGAGCGGATACTGGCAGGTAGAACTGGCCCAGGAAGATCGAGAAAAGACAGCTTTTACAATCGGCTCCGGATTATAGCAGTTTACAGTTATGCCATTCGGCCTCTGCAATGCTCCAGCCACGTTCGAAAGATTGATGGAGACGGTTTTGAAAGGACTATCATGGAAGACGTGTCTGGTGTATCTCGACGACATTATTGTGGTTGGCAGATCGTTCGAGGACCATGTAAAAAACTTGGAAAAGGTATTTCAGCGACAGAGAAGCTCCGGACTGAAACTGAGCCCTAAGAAATGTTATCTGTTTCAAAAAGAAGTACGTTATCTCGGCCACGTTGTCTCTGAGAAAGGAGTGGCAGTAGATGAGCAGAAGATCAAAGCTGTTAAGGAATGGCCCGTTCAGAAAGACATTCACCAGCTTCGAAGTTTTCTTGGCTTGTACACTTACTATCGCCGATACGTGCTGGGAAAGTTCCAGTGGTCAGATGAATGCCAAGATTCGTTCAGGAAGTTGAAAGGAGCTTTTATCAACGCACCAATCCTGAGCTACCCTCTTCCGGACGGGAAATTCATTTTGGACACGGGCGCCAGTAACGTGGGACTTGGAGCTGTCCTGTCTCAGATCCAAAATGGACAAGAGAAGGTCATCGGTTACTTCAGCAAGACCCTCAGTAAACCGGAGCGGAATTACTGTGTCACCAGGCGGGAACTGTTGGCTGTTGTCAAGGGAGTTGAGCACTTCTACAAGTACGTGTATGGACGAAGATTCCTACTAAGAACTGACCATGCAGATCTTAAATGGCTCCTACAGTTTAAGAATCCCGAGGGTCAAGTGGCACGCTGGATTGAGGCTCCAGGAATTCGACTTTGAGATCGAACATCGGGCGGGGACCAGCCATAAGAATGCGGATGCCCTATCGCGAAGACCATGTCCAGACGACTGTTCGCACTCCCGACGAACAGAGGAAAAGGAGTCGACACTCTGCAGAAACACGGCGGTCGATGATAACTGGAATGACCACAAGATCCAGAAAGACCAAGAGAAAGATCCAGATCTTGGTTTAGTCATCGGCTGGAAGAAGAGTGAGCGAAGACCGTCGTGGCAGGAAATAGCCAGTTGTTCTCCAGTCGTTAAAACTTACTGAGCCTAATGGAACTCTTTCACCTTAGACAATGGAGTCTTGAAGCGTGTGAGTCGGAGGATGGCGGGGAAGAAAGACGTCAGGTAGTAGTTCCCAGGAGCAGAAGACAGGAAGTGCTACGAGAAATCCATGATGGGGTCACCGGAGGACATCTGGTAGTGACGAAGACCCTCCAGAAAGTTAGGCAACGGTTCTACTGGGCCAATTGTCAAGCTGACGTCAAGGACTGGTGCAGAAAATGTGCTGTATGCGCTGCCAGTAATGGGCCTCGAACAAGACCTGAGGCCCCGATGCGCCAGTACAATGTGGGCAGCCCATTCGAAAGGATCGCCATTGACATCGCTGGCCCGTTCCCACAATCTGAACACGGGAACAAGTACATCCTTGTGGCGATGGATTACTTCAGCAAGTGGGCCGAAGCCTATGCCCTGCCCAACCAAGAAGCCATCACCGTTGCCGACGTCTTGGTGAAGGAGTGGAATTGTCGATTCGGTGTCTCGTTTGAGCTGCATTCGGATCAAGGCAGTAATTTCGAGTCAAACCTGTTCCAGGAGATGTGTCGGATGCTGAACATCCGGAAAACGAGGACTACAGCTCTACATCCACAGTCCGATGGAATGGTGGAGCGGATGAATAAGACGATAAACCGCCACCTGTCCAAGGTAGTCTCTGACCACCAGAAGGATTGGGACCAGTACCTCCATCTGTTCCTGATGGCGTATCGTTCCGCAGTTCATGAGTCAACCGGCCAAACCCCTGCTAGTGTTATTATGGGCCGAGAGCTGCGACTTCCATGTGACCTGAAGTTTGGGACGCCACCAGGACAAGACACTGCGGGAGATGACTACGTCAGCAAACTGCGACAGAGAATGGACGACATATATGAACGGGTCCGTTTGAACATCCAGAGTGCCAGCGACAGAATGAAGGAGACCTACGACATCAAGGCGGATGCTGGTGGATATCAGACAGGTGACCTTGTCTGGCTATACAACCCTAAACGTCGCCGTGGACTATCACCGAAACTTCGGAACTCGTGGGAAGGTCCATATGAGTTCGTGAAAAGGATAAACGACCTCGTTTACCGCATTTATAAGCCACCACGAGGAAAACCTAGGGTAGTCCACTTCAATAGGTTGTCCCCTTACGCCGGAAACCACGACCAAGTCCGCACAGTCAGATCACCGGACGATGAAATGACGTTTCAGAGGTTCATGTCCCTGTACTCGAACGGACAGAAAGTTCAGTATGGGGTAACCCGAGAGGAGTCACGAGATCTTTTCAAGGTGTCTGCTGATTACGCGTTAGCTCACTGTGTGCAGAAGATCTCCAAATGTCCAGAGGCATTGCAGTAGTTTTCTCCAAGAAGTTCGGTCGAATCCAGGAACTGAGAGAACAGAACCCGGAAGTTGGAGGGGTGTTACAGCTGAGGAAAGGCCAGAGAAACATCTACTATCTGGTTACCAAGAAGCGTTCTCGAGATATGCCGTCTTATGAAGATGTTTGGAAGAGCCTTACGAGATTGAGAGACACGATGCTGGACCAGAATATTGTAGACCTGGCAATCCCAAAATTGGCCTGTGGGCTTGATGGGCTGGACTGGAGAGTTATAAGAAGCATGTTGGAGACAATATTCAGATCCAGCGGCATCAACATTCTGGTGTGCTGCAACCATCTTCCTCGACCCAACTTGAAGACTGTGGAGTGCTGCGAACTTCCAGGTGCAGATTTGGAGAATCTTGCAGATATCTTCACACTCCAAGAATGACGTTTCGGGGCGAAACGTCTTTAAGAAGGGGGCAATGTAACGATTTCGAGACCGGCCCTGTGACCGGCCCTGATCTAATTAATTATGCACCCTCGTTCAACTACAACAGCATATCTGCTGGCCTTTCGCCGAGAATAAGCTGGAATAAAATCGATCAGTTCGATACTGTTCGAAGAGCCATCTAGATGAAATGTTCTATACTCTAGAATAATCGAAAGAGCCGTGGATCGAACCTGCTTGCGACTATATAACCGTTGGAGGACAGTCAGAATTCAGCGAGTTAGTAACAGTTCCAGAGTTCGCTGATAGAGCCACAGTAGTAATAAATTAGAATCTAGTGAAATCTATGTTTTAGTGAATAATATTTTTTTTAATTCGCTTGTAGAAAAAATATTGATCCTTACTCTCCACTTTGCGTAGTTCGGGTAACGGCAGTCTGAAGAAGCAAATGTTGTAATTGTTTATTTATGATGTTATTTTGTTCACTTTATATATATTGTGGATATGGGAGTTCACTTTTTATTGTTTTGTATTGTCATTGTCAATAAAAGTTTTTCACGAGAGTTTCAATTCAGTATTTGAGCTTGAATTACTCTATAACTCAAGAAACAGTCAGAATAGAAAAACTCCAAAATGTCAGAAATTGGGCGGAATGGAAATTCCAGATTAAGGTGATCCTGAGAGCTTCAGATATCTTCGAGGTCGTAACAGGTGAAATCAAGAAACCTGGAAACGAAAACAGAGGAGTTTCAGAACAGCAGGAGAAAGAGAGGCACCAGAAAGAACTAACGAAATGGAATAAGTCCGACTCCAGAGCACAGAAAACTATAGTTACCTCAGGAGAAAAACAAGTATTACAACATATCATGTGCTTCGAAACATCCAAAGAAATGTGGGACAAGTTACACAGGATATTCGAACAAAAATCCGGGGCCAGTTTGCATTTAGTTCAAAAACAGTTCTATAGTTATTGAAAATCTGAAGATGATATGGCCACACACATATCTAAGCTAGAGTCACTCGGAGACCAATTAAAACATTTGGGAAATCCAGTACCAAAAACCATGATGATGACAAAAGTATTGATGACCTTAACTTCTGAGTATAATCATTTCTATAGCGCTTGGGATTCGACACCAGAGGAACAGCGGAATATAAACAATTTAATGTCAAGATTGTTGTTGGAAGAGACCCGGATCTCGATGCAATCCCCAAAAGAAGAGAAGTCAGCTTTGGTCATGAGGAAAAACAAAAGTAAATTTTATAATTTTTCTTCGAAGAAGGATCACGACAACAGATCTCAAACCAAACCAAAACCAGGAAAATGTTTTTTCTGTGGAAAATATGGCCATTGGAAAAAAGATTGTTTGATCAAGAAGAAGAGAATTACAAGATAATCCAGATCTTGATGCATTTGTTAGTGAACTGTTAGCTATTGCACAGACTTTCGAAAATTCCGATTATTGATTCCTGGATTCTGGAGCTAGCGATCATGTCAGGGAAGTTTGAGTGGTTCAACGATTATAAAAGTTTTGATCGACCCCAACATGTGAGAATAGGAAATGGTGATTATATCGAAGCCAAAGGCAGAGGAAACATTCATATTTTGAGTCTTGTGAATGGCAAATGGGAAAGAAAATTATCAACAGACGTTTTGTTCGTGCCAAATATCAAAATTAATTTATTTTCAACCGGAGCAGCATTGGATAAAGGTCTAACGATGTCATATGATAAAAAAAAATGTCATTTAATAAAAAACGATAAAATTGTCGCAGTTGGAGTACGCCATTCGAAATTATATCGCATGTTGTTCAAAGTCGAGGTATTACCTGAAAATGAAAACGCGAATATCGCAGTGGAAGACACCTTGCGGTTATGGCAGGAAAGGTTAGCTCATCAGAATATAAGATTGGTGAGGGATTTTCACAGAGCAAGAAATATAAATTTTGTCAATTCTGGTGAATTCTTTTGTGATGCATGTATGTGGGGAAAACAACATCGAATGCCATTTCCCAGTAGTACATCAAAGACCAAACAACCTGATGAGCTGATACATACTGATCTTTGTGGCCCCATGCAGAATCGATCTATTGGTGGTTCACGATATGTTCTCTTATTCAAGGACGACTACTCGCATTTTCGAAAAGTGTATTTCATCAAAGAAAAACGTGAATTTCAAGAAAAACTCAAAAAAATATTTCTTAATTACACCAAAAATCAGATGGGAGTGCCAGTGAAGAAGATACGATCAGACAATGGATCAGAATTTATCAATAGTGATGTCAGGAAAATCCGTGATGAATATGGTATTCAACATCAGAAGACAGTACCTTATACGCCTGAGAAGAATGGTTCTGCAGAGCGGGAGTTACGAACTTTGGATTTAGAGTTATGGGCTGAAGCCTTCAATACGTCTGTCTATGTCCTGAATAGAACCGGTCGAAGTACTCTTGTTGAAGACTGAAAAATGACTTACTCTTTATATATTTTAAACACTATGTATTTTTGTTGATTTGTTGATGGTAATGTCAGATTCAGATTTTTTTATGGTAATTTTGTCAAATAGATAATTTTATAAAAGGGAATTACAAGTTTATATTCTTTCTTGAGATTACTCCGTAACAACTCTCAAAGACAAGACACCATTTGAAATGTGGTTTGGAGAGAATCCTAATACCAAACATCTGAAAATTTTTGGTTCTGAAGTATTCAGTCATACCCCTAAACAAAAACGCCAGAAGCTAGATCCAAAAGGGCATTTTTGTTGGTTACTTTAAAGATATGAAGGGATATAGAATTTGGTATCGTGAAGAAAATAAGGTCGAAGTTAGCAGAGATGTGATTTTCAAAAAGGAAATGGACCATTCAGAGTCCAAGCATGAAGACAATTAAATACATCCAATTAAATACCCCGAATAAGTGGAGATACCAGGGAACACCCGAGGAAGAGAGTCAATGCATGAATGTTCACAAGAAAATGAAAAAGATCACCCTGTGAGAGATTCCAAAAATGGCATATCTGAAAATGACACTATCGAAAATAATGACAAAAAAATTGTGAATTCCAATGCTGATCAAACAAAATATCAACTTCGAGATAGATCCTGCCTCATTCCACCATCATAGTATTGTAATTATTTCATGGCAATGTCTATGGTTGCTGAAGACTGTGCAGCAAGGAGTCTGGAAGAAGCTTTGAACTCGGAAATGAGCAGTCAATGGAAAAATGCAATGGATGAAGAAATGAACTGACTTTTGCAGAATAAAACATGGAGGTTAACACATTTACCCGAGAATCGAAAGGCTATCGACAATAAATGGGTATATCAGATAAAAAGAAATCCAGACGGAACAGTGGAAAGATTCAAAGCACGATTAGTGATAAAGGGATATTCACAAAAATAGACTATGAAGAAACCTTTAGCCCGGTAGTTACATTCGACACCATCAGAATGATTTTAGCAATTGCTGTAGCTGATGGAATGAAAATGAAACAGTTTGATGTCAAAACAGCCTTCTTGTATGGTAATTTGGAAGAAGAAATTTACATGGTACAACCGAAAGGTTATGAAGATGGTTCCAATCGAGTTTGCAGGCTTCTCAGAAGTTTATATGGATTGAAACAGTATGGAATGAAAGATTCACCAATTTTCTATTTGCATTCGACTTCGAAGTAAATAGAGCAGATCCGTGTGCTTTTGTGAGGAGAGGGAAAATTATTGTATTTTTAGCATTATATGTGGACGATGGACTGATTGCTGCTTCAGACGAGTCTGAGATTGACTTGCTCCTGTCATATTTGACAGAACATTTTTCAATAAAAGCTTCTGAATTGAAATACTTTATTGGTCTTGAGCTAAACTACAAAAGCGATGGTTCTGTACTCCTCAATCAAACTGGAAAAAATTGGAATGGAAAATTCTAAAGCGGTTAGTGTTCCAGTGTGTCACGACTCATTTTTCAATACAAGTGGAAATGAAGAGATATTTCCTTACCGAGAAGCAGTAGGAAGCTTTATTTAGTTGTTGCAACCAGACCAGATATATCATACGCAGTAAATTCTGCTAGTCAATTTATGAAAAATCCCACTAGAACTCATTGGATTTCAGTGAAAAGAATCATAAGGTATCTAAAAGGAACAACCGAAAAAGGAATTTTGTATCTGAAAAATGCGAATATCAGTTTGAGAGGTTATAGTGATGCTGACTATGCAGCAGACAATATAACTCGCCGATCCATTTCCGGTTATGTTTTTCACTTCGGTAATAGTCCAATCAGCTGGGGTTTCAAAAAAACAGAAGTCAGTATCACTTTCAACAACGGAATCTGAGTATATTGCAGCTAGCTAAGCAGTCAAGGAGCTCATTTGGTTGAAGTTGTTACTAGAGGAACTCATTGGGAAAATGAGTGATATTCCAGTATTATTCATGGACAACCAGAGTGCTATCAGATTAGTAAGGAATTCGGAATTTCATAAGAGGAGTAAACATAAAGATGTTAGATTCCACTTCATCCGGGAAAAGTTTCAAGAAGAAATGTTTCAACTGGAATATATTGAAACAGGAAATCAAATTGCCGACATCTTCACAAACTTTTGACAAAATCGAAATTTGAATATCTACGCAGTTTACAAGGTGTTACTTGAGAAGAAGTCCTTCAACACCAATTACAAGTTTGAGGGGAAGTGAAGAAGCAAATGTTGTAATTGTTTATTTATGATGTTATTTTGTTCACCTTATATATGTTGTGGATATGGGAGTTCACTTTTCATTGTTTTGTATTGTCATTGTCAATAAAAGTTTTTCACAAGAGTTTCAATTCAGTATTTGAGCTTGAATTACTCTATAACTCAAGTTGTTTCAATTCAGTCGCATGCGGGAAAGGTACTCTTCCGTACTTGTTAGAATAATACTGCCGTGCTAAGCATAAAAGGCATAGGTATCTAAAGTTTTCATGTTTTCGAAAAAATCATGATTTACTATTAGGTTGGGGGCAATTTTTGCAGGTATGACATTTTTCATAAACTTATAATTCCGGCTAATTGTCAATTACTACATTCAATCCTAGTAAGATAGGTGTAAAACGATGCAGACAAACCAAAACAGTCCTAAATAAATTTGTCAGATAGGCCCTTTATGCTTAGCACGGCAGAATACCTATTTTCAACAAGCCTGCGTGAATCACCCTATATCCGCACTCCATTCTGTATGGAAAGTATCATTTTCCCGAACGCATAAGTGGTTTCATGTGAGTTTTTCCCGCACTTGTTCGAAAAAAATTATAAGAATATTTAATTCGCTTGTAGAACTTGATCCTGCACTTGATTGCTTACCGAACTCCGTTTTGTATCGTTCAGGTAACGTACTTGTTAGAATACGAATTATAATCACAATATCTAGCAAAGAAATACACAGAATGTCATTTCGAAATATTATTCAATATTTTATACTATTACTTCTATTTTTCTATTTTCCCAAAAACGTGGCATATACATTTCCAAATCAACATCATCACGAATGATTTCCGTTTCTTTTGCAAAGCTTGAATCTGAAGCTAACTGTCAAATTATTTAAATTGTCAGCAAGTCTAACAATAAACCATAAAAGAAGTGGTATTTGATGACGATTCAACAGTATGCTCTGGAAGAAGATTATCTTCCTTTCTATTCCATTACAATTAACAAACATTGAAATATCTTCGTCAGACTATCTTTGAATCGGAGCCCTGCTTCGTGTTTATCCACTTTACGACTTTCACAAAATAGTTATTTAAGTAACAAATAATGTTAAGACGTGGTGGCGCGTAGGTAGAGCGTTCGCATCTTAACCCACTCTTCGTTAGGTGCGTGGGTTCGAATCCCAGCGTGGTCACCGGTCCCGTACATGACATCGTACTTTAAAAGGTAAGGGTTACGTCTTCCCTAGCTCGTAGTCTTTCGAATACTTCTGAAGCTTGCTGATAAGGGTGCATTCGGTTGACTGCTGAATTTAATTTTTTTTTATCAATACTATATGCGAGAACGAAGAAGCTTTTAGAAATTCAGTCCGTTATGGTTGAATAGTTTTCAATTTCTCTCTACGCAAGTCTGATTTCAATATCGGATGGATTTTCAAAAGTACGAATAAAATTCATTTCATAATCATTCAGTGCTTTTTTTGATAGATTAAATTAAACAGAATACGACATTCAGTATAATTGAAAAAGTCAACTGTTTTAAGAAATGTTTTAACTGAATGAATTCTTTACCTTTTTTATTATTTGAATGAACTGAATATGGAGATTCTTATATTTTTGGAACCATAATTCCTGACCATTAGTGACGTTTTTACTGGTGTAGTGTCCTCTATTAATATGTCTTGCTGATCATACCACTTTCAACATTATTTTCTACATTCCTTATTCCGATCAATGGTTCCTTTCTAACTTTGCATGCATTCTGAGGAATTTAGGATTGCTCTTGTTCATTTTTGGTACATGATTCTAAGATCTCAGTTCCGGTTCATGAATTTTTATTTGTATTGGAATAATCAAGGAATTATCGACAGTAATTATGTGGATTATATTCAACTCGTGATTTCTGTTTTCATAATAGTAGTAATAGTTGTTGGCAACTATATATAAAAAAAAGTTGTGTCGTTTCTTTACCATTACGTTGAACATGGACGATATTGAGAACGGGAATTGAGATGAATTCCTGTTTTAAATTTCAACATTATTTCCCACATCTCGCAACAGATAAGAAAGTGCTTCAGCGTAGCAGCAATGGGACATAACAAAATGATGCGAAATAATGTGAAGGACTTCAGGAAAATGCTGCAATAATAAGTATGACTAAGTTTTACATACTAACTTTTGAGATTATGCGCCTTCAAGAATTCATATTTTTGAGATCATGCGCTTTCAAGAATTCTATACACCTTAAGGTCCTCAACTCCAATGTAAAAATATCTATAGACAGTGTTGGGTCGTCATGTTGTTTCTTGTCTTTTGTCTTTTACTGGTGATAAAACAATATTTTTGAGATACAAATTCACATGGTCAATGAGACTTTAATTTCATAAAGTCAATTAGCCTACAAAAGAAGCTGAAATAGTTTACAGCTGTTTATTCCAAATAATTGTCTTAAGTTCTTCCTGAATCGTCCTTAACAACATTTTGGCATGGCGTTTCACGTAAGGATTTTGTGCAAAATTTTTCAAATTACAAAAGTTGATTCACGAAGAAAAATCTAGGGAAGACACGTACTCAAAATACTCACAGTTACGAAGGTACAGTCATATGGAGTTCCACAAGATACCGTCCTTGGTCTTATCCTATTTATAATAATTTAAATGACCTACTTCAGCTGAATTTGAAAGGCGTAATAGTATCGTTTGAAGATGACAGTGCTATCGTCTTCAACACGTTCGCGTACAGAGCGGCATATCCCGCGTTATGTGCAGGAACAAGGGATATGCCGACTAGTATCTAATTCTATTCTGGGTTTAACGCGTCCGTTGTCGACAGAACTGCATATGATTGCTATGCAACGGATGCTTACTGTCCCAGGAAAGAACATTAAATTTCGTGAAATGTCCATGCATGAGATCTGGTGAGCCTAACCTAAATATACTGTTCAACAGGTGCATTTGCTGTTTACATGTGTTCGTGTACACATCTGTGGAGTGTGATGGAGTGAAGTGATTTTGAATACTACTTTTTATAAGTTTCAAACTTCGTTTTATACTTCATTTCAATACATTGTTGATAAATAATAATGAGTTTTTCTTGAGGGCATTTAACGTCACTGTCCCAGCATCGAAAAATCTTTTATAGGGACAAGACTGCTTCCGCTCAAGTTTTATCCCAAAATAAACAATAAATGGCATGCGGTTGATGCAGGTTACTTTTTGGTCAATAAATAGTTTTATTTTCTATAATTTTGGTAGTGGCTTTGTTTAGCCCCCTGTTTTCACCTACTGTCCGCAGATATCCAAATGATTTTTCATTTGATCAATGAAAACAAATTGACAGTCAACGTTGTGAAGACAAAAATCATACCTTTCACCTTTTACAAACTTTTTCTGCAAAATTATAGCAATATAAAAGTGAGAAGTCACAAACTTGGACTTGTTAAGTCAGTCAATATCTACATTGACTCGTACCTGAGGTACAGGCTCGAAATATTATGAACAAAAATGCAAACAATTTGTTGAATTCTTAACTGAACTGAAAACTATCTATTATGTATTCGTGGAATACATTTTACAATATCGTATTTTAAGTTGGGGTGGAATCATCAAAAATATTCACAACCTTACTTCAGACCAGCTATTTATGGATGCAAATGTGAGACATTTGACAATTTTTTTGTTTCAGTGCTCTTCCTCTCCTGCACGAGAATAGACAAATTACAGATAATCTACAATATACGTATGGCATCTGACAAAATATCGTATCTGTTATTAATGTCCCCTCTACGCAGAAATCGCTTGGTCAAAGTTTCCGCTAGATAGGTTCAGACATATTCAATAAATTAACAAACGAATTGAAACAGCTTTCCTTTGCTCGGCTATGAACTGAAAAAAATTATTATTGTTTAATGAACAAAAATACTACCCGTATGTCATTGAGATTTCAGCTTCTGGCGAAACGAACATCGTCCGAAACGGACTATTGAGATCTACTCTTTGAACTCCTCAGGTTTTACTTTTAAATGGAGGTTCTGATTATTGGGGTCCTTGGTGAAGGCCGTAATGCTTTGTTCACTCCGCCTACTCATGGCACATGATTCTTGTGATCACCCACCCCACGGACGAGGGGGATGTTTATTGGGGTAAATTACACACCAGGGCCTGACTGGTAAGTTCCTGACGGGTACATCCGAATACTCCTCGCAGTTGATTCGGTGTATGAACAGAGGGTCAAAGAAGGGGGTCTCTGGCTGCAAGGAAAACCTGCTGATCGATAGATGTATCAAGCAGGACTCCGTGCAGTATATAGGCGTAACCTTTCAATGGCCTGGATCGATTATCGCAAGGCATTTGATACAACATTGCATGAGCTCATCATGCATTTGCTCAGATGCCTCGCGGTTCCCGATCAAATAGTGAGATGCATTGTACAGCTGATGCCGCTCTGGAGGACTCGCTTCACCAGAACATCTGGTCAAGTCAGAGTACAAAGAGAGCAGGTTATCTATAGAAGGAGCGTGTTTCAGGGAGACTTCCTCAGTCCTCTTCTCTTCTGTATCTTCCTACTGCCATTGTCTGTGGCACCCCCAGCAACCGGAGGCATAAGGTTAACTGTTTTACATGGACGAACTTAAACTATATGCCTCTGGGGAAAAGGATCTTCATTAGTCCTTAAGGGTGGGGCAAGAGTACACGCATGCTATCGGAATGGAGTTTGGGATTGACAAATGTGCAACGATTCATCTCAACAGAGACCGATGCAAGGAATACGGAAGAGAGGTTCAGCTCGTAGACGGAAGCATACAACTTCATCTGTATACCGGAGTGACGTAAACCTAGGGGTGGAACAACTCTACACCCAAGAGAAACCCTCTGTTAAAAACTCTCTTCATGGCAAGTATCAGCATAAACCCCGACATATCTGGTCATCAAAACTGTCCGGGAAGAACAAAGTTGCTGTAACTAATATGTTTGCCGTTCCTATTCTACTTTACTCATTTGGAGTGATGAAATGGACTCAGGAAGAGCTGCGACAACTCGACGTTAGAACTCGCAAATGATGCATCTCTATAGGAGCTTTCATCCCAAATTGTCCGTTCCACGGTTATACTTCCCCAGACAACGGGGAGGCCGTGGATTTTTGAGCTTGGAATATCTTCATAACAGTATGGTACTGGATGGAGCCTGTAAAGTTATCAGAAGTTCAGATCCCCTTCTCTGCTTGGTATGCGATCATGAAAAAGCAGGGATTGGAGCATTTCTTTTCAAGGCAGCAACCCGTACAGCCGATGAACTCGGTCCCGTATTCGACACTGAGCGGGCGAACCCAAACTCAGTCAATTGAAGTCCATTGAAGAACTTGGCTTATCCAGAAATCTCACCTTCGCATTTCTCAGGTCAAGTGGGCTGAGGTCGGAAACTGAGTGATTCATAATGGCCTGCCAGGATGGTGTCTTCAATACTCTCTTCTACCGTAGTCGCGTGGTGGGTATAGAGGTCCCTCATACCAGATGCAGAGCATGTCGTGAGACCATGATGTATTTGCTGTCAGCCTGTCCAGCTTATGTGGTCTCAGCCAATATCTATACGCATAACGCGGCACTACGAGTGTTGTACTACCATCTACGACACTCGTACGGTATAGACGAGATACCGGTGTTTCCTTATGATCCGGGGATATAGATTCCGTTGTGGAAAATGAGAAGTGCCAAATTAATTTCACGAGCTAATTCATCTCACCTCTTCATTTGGTCTAGAAACTTCCATTTCTGTTAATACAAGAATAACCGCTAGAAAAAGGGGTAGCTGACTGGATAATATATTCACAAATATCACTGATGACAACTTTGTGGTCGGAACTGCCGAGCCATGTCTCTCAGATTATCATGTTAAAACACAGTCACTTTGACAAATCCTGCAGAATTGAGCGATTCAGGCAGGCCTTAATAGAATTAAAATGGAATCAGACTATTAGCGTGACTCTAACAAATGCGGCGAACATCAATCAACTCGCCGAACACATAACCTATACCCTAAATTCTTTGATGAAAAGTCAATTTCCAGTGAACAATTTAGAAGCTGTTAAAATAGTATGTAACGTTTCAAAGGATCCAAATGATTATGAAATATACAAAATGATGAGAAAAAAATGCAGGGAGAACATAACAAATACAAAAAGATCCGCTTATGATAACTATCTAATAAATTAAAAGAGAATAAGGGACACGTGGAGGTTGATAAATCATAAAAGAAACCATTCAAACAAAACGAATATTGATAGCACAATACATGTTGATGAGTTTAACAAATTTTTCTCGCTTCCCCTTTGCGATCTCAATACTCTAAATTATTCGAAAAAATTCCAACCACATTGGATTCTTTTTTCCTTGAACCTATTTCAGCTCATGAAGTCTTTTCTGCGGTTACATCATTGAAAAATTCCAAAGTCATAGATATCTTTGAAATAAACACTGAAATTTAAAAAGATACCATTGATCTTTTAGCTGTACCACTAGCTAAACTCTACAATGCATGCATAGTAGGGGGTGTTTTTCCCGATATATTCAAGTGTAGCAAAGTTATTCCAATCCACAAAGCAGATGATTGCAATGCACCTGACAATTTTCATCCCATCTCGATAATTCAATTTCTTGGAAAAATTTTTGAAAAAATATTGAAAACTCGACTATGCCTATACTTCGAAAAATTTTAATTGCTGCATGAAAACCAGTATGGGTTTCGTACAAATCGATCAACTATCCAGGCTGTCTCCAGAGTGGTGAAGGACATAGTAGAGGGCCTTGAAGGTGGTCGCCGGACATCCATAAGCCTGTGTGATTGTGTCAAACATGAATTACAGGTTGAAAAACTTCAGCGCTATGGGATCAGAGGGATGCCTTTGAAACTTTTTGAATCGTATTTACAAATTAGAAAGCAGTGTGTTAGCTTAAATGGAAGTACTTCTAAATTTGAGCCTATAACTCATGGAGTTCTACAAGTCTCCGTTCTGAGCCCACTTTTGTTTATTGTTTACATAAATGACCTTTTTTACCACATGCAATCAATTACTTGTATACTATTTGCTGATGATTCAACATTGATCCATTCAACTCCACTAGATGTGTGCCCAAACGTTTCCACTGCAGCTGTAGAGAAGAAAGCGGAATACTGGTTCTCTGCAATTTTTTTGAAGTTGAACGAGGCTAAAACAAATCGTATGAACTTCTCAACAAATATTCACATGGGTGACCACGTTGAACTTCTGGGTGTTACTCTCGATGACTCCCTAAATTGGTCAAAACACATTGAGCTTCTTTGCTCGAAATTATCTAGTGCGATCTTCATTATAAGACAACTAAGGAATCTTGTGAGTACAGATGTTCTGCTAAACACCTACTATGCACTTTTTCATTCGCATATAGCTTATGGTATGACATTACCATCTACATATATATATATATATATATATATATATATATATATATATATATATATATATATATATATTTATATATATATATATATATATATATATATATATATATATATATATATTCAGATAGGTTTCCGCGGTCAGATATTTGAAAACTAAAAGTTCGGGTTGAACCGCGTCTAGAATTTGTTGAAATTCGACGTTTCGGCTCCGATTTTGGAGCCATTTTCAAGAACTGAAATAGAAAGAAAATTAATGAAAGGTTAAAACGTAATTCTACGCTGAGGTCTCAATCTGCCTACTCCTCAGGTATAATTACGTTAGGTTTTTGTGACTTGACGTCGGGGTCTCAATCTGCCTACTCCCCATGTCTCGTCACTGGTTCTCTCTAAGGTCTCAATCTGCCTACTCCTTTGAGAGAACTGAGGAATTGTGGGTTGAGGAACTGTATTTATAGTGGATGTGGCTGTAATGGCCGTGTGCAATTTATTGGCGCGAGGTGAACTATGGGCGGGAACTGAATTGGCGCTAGATGAGCTGTGTGCGGGAACTTGGTTGGCGCTATGTGAGCTGTGTGCGGGAACTGGGTTGGTGGGAAATGAGTTTATGCGTGCAATGAGAGGCTTCCAGGTATTGGGAAGTCTACGTCCGTCGTCGCGAGTGTTGAGGCAATTTGGGCGCTTCTCTATCTCAAGGGCTTCTCGGATGATCCTGGTTTGCAGAGTTTTCTCGGTGGAAATTGTTTTTGTGTTTTTGAAGTCTATTTTGTGACCTGTGTCTTCTCGATGTTTATAAAGTGCGGAAGTGGAAGATGCCTGACGCACAGCAAGTTTGTGTTCGTAGACTCTGGAAGTTACTCGTCTGTTAGTCTGGCCAATATAAGTTCTCGGGCAGTATATACCGGGTGGCTACGGAAGAATTGCCTACGGAATATCTCAGTTATTGTATGAAGTAGGTTTGTGAAATTTGGAGCGTCGATATAATGACATAAGAGCTAGAATTTGAGCATATTGACATGTCGAAATTAACTTCCGGTCTGACCGGAAGTAACATCAACTTTCTTATTTTACATGGAAATCCTATTTTTTTTCTTTTCGCTTTATTCAGCATTTAATTCCCTTTCTAATGACATATCACAAGTTGGTATCTAACCAGAAACTATATCAGAAAAAAATTATTATTGAAATTCACCGAGTAGGCCGTGGAAGCAAAATGAAAGCCAAAAAATGAAAAGTTGGCTATGGAAACCATACGTCACTTGATAACAGTTGCTACTACTGTGATATTTTATTTTCATTCGTCGGCGTTATATATATATATATATATATATATATATATATATATTTATATATATATATATATATATATATATATATATATATATATATATATATATATATATATATATATATATACCGGGTGGCTACGGAAGTATTGCCTACGGAATATCTCAGTTATTGTATGAAGTAGGTTTGTGAAATTTGGAGCGTCGATAAAATGACATAAGAGCTAGAATTTGAGCATATTGACATGTCGAAGTTAACTTCCGGTCTGACCGGAAGTAACATCAACTTTCTTAATTTAAATGGAAACCCTATTTTTTTTTCTTTTCGCTTTATTCAGCATTCAATTCCCTTTCTAATGACATATCACAAGTTGGTATCTAACCAGAAACTAGATCAGAAAAAAATTATTATTGAAATTCACCGAGTAGGCCGTGGAAGCAAAATGAAAGCCAAAAATTGAAAAGTTGGCTATGGAAACCATACGTCACTTGATAACAGTTGCTACTACTGTGATATTTTATTTTCATTCGTCGGCGTTATAAAAAGCCGCCCATAAAAATATTGGAAAAATTGGGAAAAAAACAATACTCTGTAGGTCCATAACTTAAATAGGAACATACAACTTTTTCTTGCCTGTACTATTCAGCATAACCATTCCTTTCTAATGATATAATAGAAAGTAATTTTTTGAAATGAAATACCAAAAACTCCAATTATTATTATTCAAATATTAAAAAAACAGATTTATCGAACAAAAAAATCAAATTGATAGGATTAAAGATAAAATAAATTCAAAACAAATGTTCGAAATGCATTCCCTCAGCGTCAATACATTTATTGACTCTGGTGATATTTTCATGTAAAACGTTTCTCAACATTTGGGGCGTGATATCTTGGAAAGCTCTACGAATTTTTACTTCTAGCTCATGTAGAGTTGTATATATATATATATATATATATATATATATATATATATATATATATATATATATAAACCATCATTACACAAATAGAAAGCGCTATAACCCATCTACCAGAAAACACAGCTGAAGAAACCAGACAAGATATTGCCACCACACTTAGGAGAGCAAAACTCCCTCCATCCAACATAACACCTGCCAAAAAACATTGCCTCAGAAACCTCCACAACAACCCTGACATAATCATTCTCCCAGCAGACAAAGGCAACGCCACGGTAGTTCTGAATACCTCAGATTATGTAGACAAAATGAGCACACTGTTAAACTCATCCGAGTATCAGATCACCCAACGAGACCCGACAACCTACCTCGAAAAGAAGACCAAAAATCTGATCAATAATTCTAAACTACCAGCCGAAACCAAGAAAGCCACTATCCCTAGAGAGAAGTCATCACGCACCCCTCGTATCTACGGACTACCAAAAATACACAAGCCTGATATCCCACTCCGACCTATTGTCAGTGCCTTTGGATCACCAACCCAGAACCTGGCCAAGTATCTGGCGAGTACTCTTCAGCCACGAGCAGAAGAAGCTTCATCCTACGTGAAAAATTCATTTCACTTCTTAGACCTTCTCAAATCCTATAGAATCCAGAACTGGTTTGGTGGGAAATGAGTTGATGCGTGCAATGAGAGGCTTCCAGGTATAGGGAAGTCTACGTCCGTCGTCGCGAGTGTTGAGGCAATTGGGGCGCTTCTCTATCTCAAGGGCTTCTCGGATGATCCTGGTTTGCAGAGTTTTCTCGGTGGAAATTGTTTTTGTGTTTTTGAAGTCTATTTTGTGACCTGTGTCTTCTCGATGTTTATAAAGTGTGGAAGTGGAAGATGCCTGACGCACAGCAAGTTCGTGTTCGTAGACTCTGGAAGTTACTCGTCTGTTAGTCTGGCCAATATAACTTTTCGGGCAGTCTGAACATGGTATTTCATATATACCTTGAGAATCGTTTGGTATTGTGTCCTTGGGAGATCTGAGGAATTCGGATATTTGGTTGTTGGCCGTGAATATTGTTTTTATCTCGTGTTTTCCCAAGATATTACTGATTTTGTCTGTCACACCTTTGATGTATGGTAGGAAAGCTTCGTGTGGCTGAATACTCTCTAGTGGATCATTTGTTTTTGGAGGACGGGTCAGTTGATGGCGGATAGACTTGTCGATTAGCGAATTGTTGTAACCATTTTGAAGTGAGGCTGATTTTAGTTTGTCCAGCACTTGTGGTCTATTCTGGTTGTCGGTAAGCTGAATTAATCTGTATAATACGTTCAATACGGAGTTTGTTTGTGCTGGATGGTGATGAGAGTTTGCGTGTAGGTATCGGTTGGTGTGGGTCTGTTTCCTGTGTACTGTGTGCAAGAGCAAAATAGTTAATAATAAGAGTTTTAGGAATTTATCAAGGAAGAGATAGAGTTGAAAGAGTAGCTCGAATCAAGGTAACAGCCGCTGGTGAACTGATTCGTTTTCTTCAACGCTTGTATCCATTAGAAATTACAGCAAGCGATTGTCGAGATTCCGCTTCACTTTTTTCAAGAACTGATCCCAACCAATGTCTCAATAATCCTGGCAGAAGCCAAACGTAGCAGATGTTAGACTCCGATCAAGATTCCACTCTCAAGAAAAAGAAGACTGGTGAAAGAAATCAGCATGAACAATCATCCAGGGAAGAGACGTTAATCAAAATTCCACAGCGATTTGAGTCCTGAATATCACTGTGTGTGTTTGATCTATTTCACTTAGTTTGAAATAAACATACTTATTGCAGGTGGGAGTATATTGGATAGAGTTATTTCGTTTATACATATTGAAAAATACG
This sequence comes from Chrysolina americana, assembly GCA_958502065.1. NCBI lineage: Eukaryota > Metazoa > Arthropoda > Insecta > Coleoptera > Chrysomelidae > Chrysolina > Chrysolina americana. The sequence continues at coordinate 64,460,896 of OY293412.1, read as the reverse complement.
ATTTTGTTGTTATGAACATTTTTATAAACAGATTTGGTACTTTTTCTAAAGTTGTCAATATGTGTTTTAGAGTCAGTAATTGTAATGAAAAAACTTAAGAAACGGAACAGCATGATGAATAAGCATTAGTGAGTATTATTAAAACATTTACGACACAAAAATGTTCCGCAAACAGAACATTTAGTTATAACTTGCGAGGCTATTACAAGTTCCCGTTCAATCTGTTTCCCTTTCCTTCCATATTTTCTGTAGTATTCCGCACATCGTCCACGTACATTCTTCCCCTCCACTGCATTATTTATAAGATAATGTTTCCTACGAATTACGTAACGAGTGAAAACTATTTCAAGGGCCACGTGTATCGAAAATGATACACATTCAAAAACGTAGGAAAGAATGAAAAAAAAAATCGAAAATAATTTTTCCATACTTAGAATAACACCAGAGCTTGTAATAAAGTCAAAATAAAAAATTTTGAAAAATCGTGGAATCTAATATTGTACGTCGGCGCTGAACGTGTCATTACAGTTTATATTTTCTATTCACACTAGAAATTTCTGATTCTCTATTTATCAGTACCTACTTATCACCTAATGAACCATCCTACAGCAACCCCTTCGAGATTTATTGGACTTCGTCCAACAGCACCATCTACCAGCTGAAGTTAGCATAATGGAAGATTCCAATATGCACTCTACCAGGCTCAAATTTTTCAACAAAAAAACAGACATGACTAATCGTCGAGCTGAGGCCTTCGCTATTATTTATGGTCGTATGCCGATACCCTTGATCTTTTTCTCGCTACCAATAATGGTCGATACAGTTCCTGCTCCACTTGGAAATTCCGAACACATCCTCATCTCCAATCTTTGCTCGTTAGCACAATACTGCTCTCTATCAGCACTACAATTCAGACGACTAGGATGAGCTACGCATGTTTTTCCGGGCATTTTCACGGAAAAGAATAAGTTTTTCGTTTGGAAATCCAACACAATGCATTGAGACAATTTTTAAAATTATAATTAATCTATTGTCGAAGATATCAATCTTATTGACAAAGCATGTATCAGTAAATAAATAATATACTTTAACAATTGTGAATGAAACAAGAGTTTAAGTAAAAGGGTAGTACAAAAATAAGATTTTGGAATGTTGCTAACTCGTAAATATATATTATATGTACCAATTGAAGTAAAATAATTACCAGAGAGCAACTCACAAGTGTAGAAATTGAGATATAAAATCACAATATTCCAAGATATCACGTCTAAAATCATAAACATTTTTGAAAAAAAAATCAAAAGGTCAATATTAGAGTATAGAATATCGATAAAAACAATAAAAAAACAATATCCCGAGTAAAAACAATGTCAAATTAATACGAAGATGAAATTTCAATACAAAAATGATAATTGGAGTTTGAAATTTTTGTATCGAAATGAAGTTCTTGAATCTCGAAACCAATCTGCAAGCGGTACCCAATCCAATCAAGAAGGAGCTCTGCTGTTTGAAAACAAGCACTAGCGCTCGCAATAGTGTCCCTACGAATGTGACTTAAGTATTTAGCAGATAAAATTCGGTATCCGTAACGGCATTAGCCAAGAAAGTAGTTGTTTTCCTTGAGATATTTGCCCCAAATCCTGCCATGCAGGAATCTTCACTTTGTCACTGTCTCATTTTATTTTGTCCCAATCGGCAAACCGTTACCTTTGGATGTACCGCCTCTGATCAACAAGAAGTTTCGCGTTGCTCTTTTACACCACTCGAGTTTCACAACTTCATGTTTTAGTTATCTATTTGCCTTAAAGCCGATGAATGAACTGTTTTGATGCCTTTATTGCTACTATTACAGACAAAAGAAACAGTCCAATAAACATTCCAGCACGAATAAGGCCATCTTTGTTGTATTTGCTGGTTGCAGAAGTGCATCGAGGTGGCTGTTCGTTCCCTTTTTCTCTTTTTCTTCGAACATGGTATTGATTTTTTTCGTGACCTACTTAAACTGAGTTATGTTGTTCTCTTTGGATTTTCAACGTGAACGAGATCTCCCATCCTGTTTTATGATAATGCAAAGCGCTGAACATCTTCATTCAAGAGTGAAGAGATTTTATGACATTAGATTTTATGACCTAACATTATTTGTTCTTAGGAAGAGAATTGAGTGGATAAACACGATGAAAAAAAAATTATTATGAAGGTGGAAGGAATTGTTGAACATTGGTGACGGAAAAAAGTTGGAATCGTTTTATCTAACTTTGTAGTAATATTTGAAATTGTTCATCGAGGTCTTAATGTTTCAGCCAATTCACATGTGGCTTGAATATTATAATTATGAATTAAAAAAGATCAAAATTGAACAAAAAGTATCACTACGAAAAATAAATATTGATTGCCTGCTTGCTCGGGTACTGGTTCATTGATTGCTTGATTAATCCATTGATAAATGAATGAATAAACGTTTATTTACAAGAAAATATGTTACATTTAGAACTTCATTATAATTATAAGAATTTACCGGTCAGGCCCTGTCTCCGGAGCCCCGATACATCAGGAGGGCGCACTGGTGTGACAATATCCCCAGTAATCAGATTTCAAAACACTGTCAACAACTGAATTCAGGAATAGATATCGACATATGTTGCTTCAAGCAAATAATTGAATTGAAACATGAGTAATAGCGCTATCTTTATTTCGTTTATTCGCATGCCAACATATATGTATTTTTTTTCTGCTAGTCACCAGGAATGACACTCGAATCAGTTTCACTGCCTGTCATTCCTGTTTTGCAGTATGATTTATATGTTTTGAAATGTTCGCTATTGTTTATTTTTGTTATTTTCTGCTCATTCTGCAAATAAATATTATTATTATTATTATTACTGGGTCCGAAAATCTTGTGCTCTGAGTAGCCGGGAGTGAACCAAGAATTATGGCCTTCTGCATTTGTCCGGCTAAGATTTCTGCTGCATCATAGCAAGCCGGTGTAATTTTCGAATTCGAGAGCAGTGTGTCCATCGCTCCACCAAATACCCCAATGTTCAGAACCACCATTCTAATAGAATGGTTTGGATAAAGCCTGCGACGTTCAGAGAGAACAGTTCTCTCGAAGGAGTAGGCAGATTGAGACCTTAGAGAGAACCAGTGACGAGACATGGGGAGAAGGCATATATATATGAAAACTAAAAGTTCGGGTTGAACCGCGTCTGGAATTTGTTGAAATTCGACGTTTCGGCTCCGATTTTGGAGCCATTTTTAATAACTAAAAAAGAAAAAAAATTAATAAAAGGTTGAAAAACGTAATTCTACGCTGAGGTCTCAATCTGCCTACTCCTCAGGTATAATTACGTTAGGTTTTTGTGACTTGACGTCGGGGTCTCAATCTGCCTTCTCCCCATGTCTCGTCACTGGTTCTCTCTAAGGTCTCAATCTGCCTACTCCTTCGAGAGAACTGTTCTCTCTGAACGTCGCAGGCTTTATCCAAACCATTCTATTAGAATGGTGGTTCTGAACATTGGGGTATTTGGTGGAGCGATGGACACACTGCTCTCGAATTCGAAAATTACACCGGCTTGCTATGATGCAGCAGAAATCTTAGCCGGACAAATGCAGAAGGCCATAATTCTTGGTTCACTCCCGGCTACTCAGAGCACAAGATTTTCGGACCCAGTAATAATAATAATAATAATATTTATTTGCAGAATGAGCAGAAAATAACAAAAATAAACAATAGCGAACATTTCAAAACATATAAATCATACTGCAAAACAGGAATGACAGGCAGTGAAACTGATTCGAGTGTCATTCCTGGTGACTAGCAGAAAAAAAATACATATATGTTGGCATGCGAATAAACGAAATAAAGATAGCGCTATTACTCATGTTTCAATTCAATTATTTGCTTGAAGCAACATATGTCGATATCTATTCCTGAATTCAGTTGTTGACAGTGTTTTGAAATCTGATTACTGGGGATATTGTCACACCAGTGCGCCCTCCTGATGTATCGGGGCTCCGGAGACAGGGCCTGACCGGTAAATTCTTATAATTATAATGAAGTTCTAAATGTAACATATTTTCTTGTAAATAAACGTTTATTCATTCATTTATCAATGGATTAATCAAGCAATCAATGAACCAGTACCCGAGCAAGCAGGCAATCAATATTTATTTTTCGTAGTGATACTTTTTGTTCAATTTTGATCTTTTTTAATTCATAATTATAATATTCAAGCCACATGTGAATTGGCTGAAACATTAAGACCTCGATGAACAATTTCAAATATTACTACAAAGTTAGATAAAACGATTCCAACTTTTTTCCGTCACCAATGTTCAACAATTCCTTCCACCTTCATAATAATTTTTTTTTCATCGTGTTTATCCACTCAATTCTCTTCCTAAGAACAAATAATGTTAGGTCATAAAATCTAATGTCATAAAATCTCTTCACTCTTGAATGAAGATGTTCAGCGCTTTGCATTATCATAAAACAGGATGGGAGATCTCGTTCACGTTGAAAATCCAAAGAGAACAACATAACTCAGTTTAAATAGGTCACGAAAAAAATCAATACCATGTTCGAAGAAAAAGAGAAAAAGGGAACGAACAGCCACCTCGATGCACTTCTGCAACCAGCAAATACAACAAAGATGGCCTTATTCGTGCTGGAATGTTTATTGGACTGTTTCTTTTGTCTGTAATAGTAGCAATAAAGGCATCAAAACAGTTCATTCATCGGCTTTAAGGCAAATAGATAACTAAAACATGAAGTTGTGAAACTCGAGTGGTGTAAAAGAGCAACGCGAAACTTCTTGTTGATCAGAGGCGGTACATCCAAAGGTAACGGTTTGCCGATTGGGACAAAATAAAATGAGACAGTGACAAAGTGAAGATTCCTGCATGGCAGGATTTGGGGCAAATATCTCAAGGAAAACAACTACTTTCTTGGCTAATGCCGTTACGGATACCGAATTTTATCTGCTAAATACTTAAGTCACATTCGTAGGGACACTATTGCGAGCGCTAGTGCTTGTTTTCAAACAGCAGAGCTCCTTCTTGATTGGATTGGGTACCGCTTGCAGATTGGTTTCGAGATTCAAGAACTTCATTTCGATACAAAAATTTCAAACTCCAATTATCATTTTTGTATTGAAATTTCATCTTCGTATTAATTTGACATTGTTTTTACTCGGGATATTGTTTTTTTATTGTTTTTATCGATATTCTATACCCTAATATTGACCTTTCGATTTTTTTTTCAAAAATGTTTATGATTTTAGACGTGATATCTTGGAATATTGTGATTTTATATCTCAATTTCTACACTTGTGAGTTGCTCTCTGGTAATTATTTTACTTCAATTGGTACATATAATATATATTTACGAGTTAGCAACATTCCAAAATCTTATTTTTGTACTACCCTTTTACTTAAACTCTTGTTTCATTCACAATTGTTAAAGTATATTATTTAGTTACTGATACATGCTTTGTCAATAAGATTGATATCTTCGACAATAGATTAATTATAATTTTAAAAATTGTCTCAATGCATTGTGTTGGATTTCCAAACGAAAAACTTGTTCTTTTCCGTGAAAATGCCCGGAAAAACATGCGTAGCTCATCTTTGTCGTCTGAATTGTAGTGCTGATACAGAGCAGTATTGTGCTAACGAGCAAAGATTGGAGATGAGGATGTGTTCGGAATTTCCAAGTGGAGCAGGAACTGTATCGACCAGGATTGGTAGCGAGAAAAAGATCAAGGGTATCGGCATACGCGTTGTTGATATCAGGAATGCGTGTGGGTAGTTAGACTAGCTGTTCTGGACCATAAATAATAGCGAAGGCCTCAGCTCGACGACTAGTCATGTCTGTTTTTTTGTTGAAAAATTTGAGCCTGGTAGAGTGCATATTGGAATCTTCCATTATGCTAACTTCAGCTGGTAGATGGTGCTGTTGGACGAAGTCCAATAAATCTCGAAGGGGTTGCTGTAGGATGGTTCATTAGGTGATAAGTAGGTACTGATAAATAGAGAATCAGAAATTTCTAGTGTGAATAGAAAATATAAACTGTAATGACACGTTTAGCGCCGACGTACAATATTAGATTCCACGATTTTTCAAAATTTTTTATTTTGACTTTATTACAAGCTCTGGTGTTATTCTAAGTATGGAAAAATTATTTTCGATTTTTTTTTTATTCTTTCCTACGTTTTTGAATGTGTATCATTTTCGATACACGTGGCCCTTGAAATAGTTTTCACTCGTTACGTAATTCGTAGGAAACATTATCTTATAAATAATGCAGTGGAGGGGAAGAATGTACGTGGACGATGTGCGGAATACTACAGAAAATATGGAAGGAAAGGGAAACAGATTGAACGGGAACTTGTAATAGCCTCGCAAGTTATAACTAAATGTTCTGTTTGCGGAACATTTTTGTGTCGTAAATGTTTTAATAATACTCACTAATGCTTATTCATCATGCTGCTCCGTTTCTTAAGTTTTTTCATTACAATTACTGACTCTAAAACACATATTGACAACTTTAGAAAAAGTACCAAATCTGTTTATAAAAATGTTCATAACAACAAAATCGTATTTTTCAATATGTATAAACGAAATAACTCTATCCAATATACTCCCACCTGCAATAAGTATGTTTATTTCAAACTAAGTGAAATAGATCAAACACACACAGTGATATTCAGGACTCAAATCGCTGTGGAATTTTGAATAACGTCTCTTCCCTGGATGATTGTTCATGCTGATTTCTTTCACCAGTCTTCTTTTTCTTGAGAGTGGAATCTTGATCGGAGTCTAACATCTGCTACGTTTGGCTTCTGCCAGGATTATTGAGACATTGGTTGGGATCAGTTCTTGAAAAAAGTGAAGCGGAATCTCGACAATCGCCTGTTGTAATTTCTAATGGATACAAGCGTTGAAGAAAACGAATCAGTTCACCAGCGGCTGTTACCTTGGTTCGAGCTACTCTTTCAACTCTATCTCTTCCTTGATAAATTCCTAAAACTCTTATTATTAACTATTTTGCTCTTTCCGAAATGTACCAAACCTCCAATATATTCTTTTCTGAACCTCTTCCGTAAATTTTCCCTGCAAATAACGGTGCCTTCTAATTAGATATTTTCTGTAGACCATATCTAGGTCAGGTACATTATTAAGTACCTGAGATATTCTCGTATTGTAACCTAGCATAATCACTTTATACATATACATTGTTTTTGTCTTCATATACATTATCATACAGAGTGGCCACTTTTTTAATGGTATTGTATTGGTAACTTTTAAACCATAAGAGTTAGAATTTCGGTCAAATGGAGAAAAAGTTGCATTCATAGAAGCATTGTCAAGCAGTTCTAACAAATCGAGATGATCAGGGCCGGTTATTGAGATATCATAAGAAGAGTAAATTCTGTCAATTTGATTTATTTTTTCCACTTTATTTCAAATATTATCAAAAAATGTTACAGGATTTTTTTATTCGACAGTAAATTATCCTCAATTTGACGTAATCAGATTTTGTATCCAACGTTTCGAACTCTCTGGGCCACCCTCAACCTAATATTTTTCAATACTGACCTGCATATTTTATGACACTTTTAACGCTGAATTCAATGATATATCATATAATGTCATTCAAAGGTGATTTTGACCCTTATCCAAATTTCTTTGGGTCGGATCTCTATTACATTTACCTTTACCTACTTTAATTAACAACATGCAATACATTTCGATAAGAAAATCAACTTACTCATCTTAAACTGAATGGAACGTATCAGAATCAAAGCAAGAAACAAGTAATAATTATTTACACATTTCAAGCGGATAAAAACCTAATTCATGATATTGAAACGAAACTATCATTTAATGAAAGATATATTAAATGATTATACGAAAGTAAATGAAAATCAAATCAATCATTTGTAATCATTTTGTAAAATGCACTTTGCGGTTCTGGAACCCATACTTCTTATAAATTTGCTTATTTCGTCTCCTTGAATAGGTACCTTCCAATACATTCTCATTTTTCTCGCGAGGAATCACTATTGTTGGATTTGTCATTTGTTTCGTTGAAACAAATTACAGAATCGAACTTCATTTATAAGATCATTACGATATAATTTTCGCAAAGCTTGGTATTCAAATTTATTGTGTTTCATTTCAAAGAGTAGTATCGGTGAAACCTTCCAAACGGTTTTATTTTTATGTTTGTAGGTCAAACCGTTCAAAAGTTATCAGGGGGGGACTATTAAAAGGCGCACTGTATAAATCTGGTCTATCGACCTATAAATCACTCATAGACCAAGAGCTCGCGTGAAGAATGGTTAAAGTAAATATTCCAAAGGTGTGATGCTTTTGATTGAAGTACCCCACAATAGTAAGTGTAAAAACACCCGTCTGCCACCTCCAAGTGGGGGCATTATTTTAGGAGGGGGTTTTGAATGGTACACTTTTTTGTCAATAGATTAAATAAATTCTTCCAGGCTGAAATTCGGGACATTCGTTTCCTTTTCCAGAAGAAAAAAATCAGCAGACGGCGCCCCAGGGCCGGCAGATGCCCATTTGTCATGTGAAGTGTCTGCCATTTCTTTTTTCGACAATATTTAAACGATGTTATTCCAGGCTGAAATTTGGCATATTCGTTCTGTTTTTGGTTGTGAATATTACTGTGCTTTCAGATTTTGAGCAGACGAAGGCGTTATCGAAGCAGACGCCGTCAAAAATATGTCAAAAAAGTCAAATGACAAAAATGACTATTCCAACTTACATATTGCATCAAATGATAGAGAATAAAAATATCTACAAGTTTTTTTCGCGGAAAAAATCAGCAGATGGCGGCCCAGAGCCGGCAGACACCCATTTGTCTTGCGAAATATCATTTTTTTTCGGATGTTACTTAAACTGCGTCATTCTAGGCTAAAACTTGAGGTATTTGTTTTATTTTTGGTTGGAAGTATTACTATAGTACAGAATTTTGATGAAACTATGGCATCAAGGAGGAAGGCCCCCTTCTCTTATATGCAGAAAGGGTCCCAAAACATTCAAAATTTAAAAATGTATTATGATACACATTCAAACAAACAGTGTTCAATCAACTACAACTCGATGAACACATTATGGATTTAATTAAACTTGAACATAAACTTCATCATGAAATGTAGAAAACAATCCAAGAAAATTTCGAACCGAGTCTTATTGACGCTGGATAATTTTCGTTTTCCATAAATTTCACACACGTATTCTTCCATATCTGGAAAATTACAACATTGGTTATATATCTGCTGATTTTTTTCTTCTGGAAAAGTTGAAGATATTTCCATTCTCTATCATTTGACTCAAAATTCAAGTTGGAATATTCTTTTTTGTCATTTGATATTTTTTACATATTTTTGACGGTGTCTGCTTCGATTACGCCCCCGTCTGCTCAAAATCTGAAAGCACAGTAATATTCACAATCACAAAGGAAACAAATTTCCCGAATTTCAGCCTGGAAGAATTTCTTTAATCTATTGACAAAAAAGTGTTCCATTCAACACCCCCTCCTAAAATAATGCCCCCACTTGGAGGTGGCAGACGGGTGTTTTTACACCTACTATTGTGGGGTACTCTAATCAAAAGCATCACACCTTTGGAATATTTACTTTAACCATTTTTCACGCGAGCTCTTGGTCTATCAGTATCAAAAATAATGGTGATGGCCGTAGTGTTTGAATCGGTTTATAGTATAAAATATTTAGGTATTTATATCGATACCCATTTGAAGTGGGATAAACAGAGAGAATATTTTACAAAAAAAAAAAAACATATGTATCTTGCGCAAGCTGAACTATTTAAAAAATATTCTTGCCATATGTCAGCTAAGAATCATTTACTTCGCATTGGTGGAAAGTCACTTATATTACGGAAATATTGCCTGAAGAGCAGTGCCTTCAACACACCTAAAAAAGGTTGAGGTTAAACAAAAATATGCTCTCAAAATAATTTATAAAAAAATAACAGCTCTTCTAGGATTCTCATGTACTGGACCTGAGGAAAATTTATTGCAATACCATTATACTTTATGGCAATATAATCACCAATCTGAGCTCATCGATATAGCATATTCCTATAATAAAAGACACAAACAAAATGAAATCGTAGTAATGCCTACATCTGAAAAAACTATTTTTCAGATATCCTTCTCATATTTGGCCCCAAAAATTTATAACGAATAATTAATACTAACATTTGTAGTGTCTCAAAAAATATAGATGAACTGAGAATCAATCTTGAAGAACTTGGAACGTCTTTTGATTGCATAATCTCAACAGAAACTTGGCATGTGCCGGATACTTCTCCCCTCCATATGACTGATTATTTAACCCTATACAATGTAAGCTACTACAATCAAAATGATGGTGTCATTCTCTTTGTAAAAGCAAACTTATATCATTCCCATATTCCTATCAAACTGAACGGAAGTGTATTATTGAAAATTAAAATGATTGTAGATGAACAAACCATTTGCTTATATGCATTCTATAGATCTCCAACAAGTAGAATTGATGACTTCCTAGAACAGCTGAATGACATTTTATACAAAGAGAAAGATAACCAACATTGCAGTTTATTTGTTGGTGACATAAACATTGATTTATTGAGAGAAACTGAAGACTCAAGAACATATCTTGACATAATGAGTGAATATGGATTTCATTCAACCATAAATACTACTACAAGAGCGAGGAATGGATCTGAATCATGTCTAGACCATATATTCATCAGAATGAAAAATCAAAATTACAATAATCTACTGCCTATTACTGTCCCTACCACAATCACAGATCACTACATATCAATACTAAAAATAGTACTAAATACTAAAAAAAATCCTAGAATAAATAATGATTCAAAAAAATATTTTCAAAGATTGGACAAAACGTTACTGCTCGAATCCATTAGCTATATTAATTGGGAGGACGAATTATACCCGATGCGTGATCTCGACACTGTAACAGAAAAATTTATCAATACAATAAATACTTGTATTCATAATTCAACTAGATACATTAGAATAAAAAACAGTGAGCGTAAAAAAAAAACCTGGATTACGAAGTCGTTAATGAAACATATAAACCAAAAAAATCAATTATATGATATAAGATCCAAAAAATTAAAACATGAAAAATAACTACTTAACAACCAAAAAACAAACTGAGGAAAAAATAAAATACGCGAAAGACAACTACTATAAAAAGTTGATGGAAAATGAGCAAAACTCAAGCAAAAACCTATGGAACACTGTTAATGAAATCCTGAAAATTGAAACAAAAAACAGATTAATAATATCAAAAACGAAAAAGGAGAAATTGTCACTGATAGGAAAAATATTGCTGACATGTTCAATAGCTTCTTCGCCAATGTAGGAGGAAACCTAGCAAAGAATATTAAAATAAATCCTAACTTCAAAAGTAAAAAAAACGTAAACAAAAATTCAATTTTTCTCACACCAACAAATATTGGTGAGATAAAAAACACAATAAATGAATTGAAAAACAATAAATCTCCAGGACATGATGGAATTAAAGCCGAAATTCTAAAGATTATTATTGAGTTTATTAGCAAACCGTTAACAGATATTATAAATAAATAATTTGAATTAGGAATATTTCCCTCAATTCTAAATCAATTCTAAAGAACTCAATAGTTACTCCAACATTCAAAAGCGGAAACACGGATAATGTCACAAACTACAGACCTATTTCCCTTTTACCATCCATCAGAAAAGTGTTCGAAAAAAATTTCAAAACGAGATTATGCACATTTCTTACAAAATATAACCTGCTTTCAACATCTCAGTATGGATTTAGAAATAATAAATCTACTACAGATGCAATTCATGCCCTAACAAGAACCATCTATGAATCTCTAGATTCGAGTACTCCCTCAATAGGTGTCTTCATAGATCTGAAAAAGGCATTTGATATAGTCGATTACTCTATACTTTTAGATACTTTGGAAGACATTGGTGTAAGAGGTTTAGCACACAAACTATTGAAAAGTTATCTGACTGATAGACAACAAAGAGTAAGAATTGAAAGCCAGACTAGTACAGAAATGAAAATTACATGTGGTGTACCTCAAGGGACAGTATTGGGACCAGTGTTATTCGTGATTTATTTGAATGACTTATTCATACAAGAGACAATCGGAAAAATCATCAGTTTTGCGGACGACACTGTGATATACTATAAAAATGATGACTGGTATAATCTCAAACTGAATATTGAAAAAGATCTAGAAAATATCAAAGATTGGTTGACAGTAAACTACTCTGTATTAACTTCGACATAACAGTATATTTACCGTTTAGCAATCATTCAATATCTTTGCCAGAATACACCCTGAACATTCAACAACATTTCGTAATCAAACCTGCCAGAAAAATTAAATATCTAGGTATATATATAGATAATCATCTCAGATGGGATCATCATATGAATTACTTAACGAAAAAATGTTGTATTCTGTATCGATTCAAACAAGTTGGAAGAACTCTTAATTTTAAATACAAGAAAATCCTATACCATAGTTTGGTTGAATCACATCTGAATTATGGAATTATTGGTTGGGGAGGAGTATCAACAACACACGTACATGCTCTCGAAGTTTCTCAAAGGCGATTTCTACGAATACTACTCAACAAGCCGATAAGATACTCAAGTAATTTGCTCTATGTGGAAACACAAATATTAGACATTTGACAATAATATAGCATTCAGATAGGATGTCAAATATATAAAACCAAAAAAGAATGTAACAACACTCCAAGACATCCATATGAGACAAGGACAAAACATAAATATTATATACCGTTAACATCTAAATCCATAGGACAGAAAAGCTACCTCTATCTAGCTCCAAAATTTTTCAATTATCTACCAAAAGAAATTATAGATGAAACTTCTCTGAAAATTTTCAAAAAGAAACTCACAACATTTGTGAAGGAAAAGGGGAGAATAGAAATACATAAATTGATTGAAGGTTAAAAAAAAAATCATAAAACTTTATTCTAGAATTATCCATTTTGTCCAACTGGACGTTTATCAATGTTTATTTATTATTATTATATTTTATTGAAAAAGAAAAAAAAAATTTAAATTGTGTATATGTATTGTATTGTATTGTATTGTATTGTATTGTATTGTATTGTATTGTATTGTATTGTATTGTATTGTATTGTATTGTATTGTATTGTATTGTATTGTATTGTATTGTATTGTATTGTATTGTATTGTATTGTATTGTATTGTATTGTATTGTATTGTATTGTATTGTATTGTATTGTATTGTATTGTATTGTATTGTATTGTATTGTATTGTAGTGTATTGTATTGTAAATGTATTTTCTTATCATAGTTATTTTAATTGTATTGTATTTTCCACACACAAGTATGTTTAATACTTCCGTGGATTTTGTCATGATTATTTATAGTGTATATTCTTTTAAAATTTTGTATCGATTTTATCACGAATAAACGTCATTATCAATTACCAGTTGAACTCAAATTGAAACAAAAAATCTTTTCAAGAAAAAAATGAGACAATGACTATTCAATACCCCGAACATTCTAATTTGTAATTGGATTAATACAAGAAATAATTGAATATAAATAGATATTACCTCTAATGATGCACTCATTTTGTGTATAGATGGACAAATAAACCGACTGCGACCCCTACCTCATGCAATCAGATTTCCTTAAATTGAATTGAATTGATATATTTTTTTATATGCCACAATATTGTATCATCCCTTTCAATTTTTTTTATTTTATTCTTCCATGATATACAGGGTGTTCCAAATTAAGTCGGCACCATTGTCAACTCCGTTATTATTGATGCTACGAATTCGGTTAAATGGGCAAACTAGTAGCATTTTTAATGCCGAAAACAAAACAAAAATTGACAGTCGCGTTTTCAGAATATTTCATAAAATGATATTTCTTTCAATGGAACACCCTATATTTTTTCATGCATTTCGATTCGTAATAACATTCTCAACAACAAAGCTTATATCGCCTATCTTCCCAAATTGGAAAATGAGCGAATTATGTGGAAATATTTATCTTTTGCACTAGTACCAAAAATTTCTTTGTTTTGGCGAATAAAACCTCATGATTGTCCAATCACCCAATTTTGGTACTTATACGAATGACAATATTTTGTTACTAATAGCAAAATAAGAAAGTAAAAAGAAAAAATTGCGCTTGATCATCATGTCGAACCACTCAATTGACACCACTGAGCTATTTGGTATCAATGCACAAAACGATAATTTCCATCTTAAAGCCATTCCGCTAGCCGCATTTATTTTGTGAATCAAATATGTCTGCTGTAATGATAATGTAGTGAAACTGCACTAACTAATTTTTCTAATTTATTTAAAACACTATTTAAAACAATTATTCAACTAAAATATTTATTTCTACTGAGTCAGTCTCTATCTGCGAACTCTGGAACTGGAACTAACTCTGAACTCTGACAGTCTCGCCCTCTGCTATCTCGTTTATATACTCCAAGAGGATTCTATTTACAGCCCTCGATAAATCTAGACTATAGGAAGATTGATCTAGATGGCTCTTAGAAGCGGATGGAGGCGATCGAGTTTATTCCAGCTTGTTCTAGGCGATTCGTAGGCCAGCAGATATGCTGTCGTAGTTGAAAAAGGGTGCATAATTAATTAGATCAGGGCCAGTCTCGAAATCGTTGCCCCCTTCTTAAAGACGTTTCGCCCCGAAACGTCATCCTTGGAGTGTGAAGATATCTGCAAGATTCTCCATATCTGCATCTGGACGTTCGATGGAAGTAGCACTCCACAGTCTTCAAGTTGGGTCAAGGAAGATGGTTGATGCCTCTGGATCTGAATATTGTCTCCAACATGCTTCTTATAACTCTCCAGTCCAGCCCGTCAAGCACACAGGCCAATTTTGGGATTGCCAGGCCCACAATATTCTGGTCCAGCATCGTGTCTCTTAATCTCGTAAGGCTCTTCCAAAAATCTTCATAAGACGGCTTAGCTCGAGAACGCTTTTTGGTAACCAGATAGTAGATGTTTCTCTGGCCTTTCCTCAGGTGTAACACCCCTCCAACTTCCGGGTTCTGTTCCCGCAGTTCCTGGAGTCCACCGAACTTCTTGGAGAAAACTACTGCAATGCCTCTGGACATTTGGAGATCTTCTGCCACACAGTGAGCTAACGCGTAGTTGGCAGGCACCTTGAAAAGATCTCGTGGCTTCTCTCGGGTTACTCCATGTTGAACTCTCTGTCCGTTTGAGTACAGGGACATGAAAAGTATGCAAAGGTTTTGGAAATATTGCATTCCAACCGTTTTCTGAACAACTGTTACAACTACAGAAATTGCATTAATGTGGATAGAATTAGAATTTGATGGATTTGTGTCAAACTGCTGCGGAGGTATGGATAAAACAACTTCCTTATATATGAGTGTGACTGAAATTAGAATACAGTAGGGAGGTCAAAAGTTTGTAGCAAATGAGGAAATTCCATGAACATATCTCTGCCTCCATGTTTCATTATTCTATCAAACCTGGTATCACTGGATTCATAATAATGGGAATACACGTTGTGCTAGGAATCGCACGTTAAAAGGTAAGACCTCGTTTCGACTACTGAGGGCTGCCGTTCGTAAGGGGACGATAGCTGGTTAACGAAAAAAACAATTTTAAACAGATTCATTCCGTTTCGCTTTTGTTTCTCCAGCAATATTTTTGAAATTTGGATCATTGATTATGCTCACAGGACGGCACGTTTTGACATATTTGGAAAATGAAGGAAAAAAGGAAAGGAGAAAAGGGGGGTGTACCCATGAGTGTGTGTCACACGGTATTCTGTGGGAAGTAAATAAAAAAACTCTCATTGTCTGGTGGTTCGCCATGAATTTGTAAATGTTAATTTAGTAATTCATTATCCTATCTTAATACCTACACGTTGTAATTTTATCGGGATATTAGCCTCGGCATTCTACATTCAGATGTTATTCTGACTGAAACATCTCGACTTATTTCATGTGCATAACATTGATGACGCACGGGTAAAGATAAAATAATCGTACTGTATGAAAACATACAAACCAAAGCCATTTAAACTATAAAATGAGGCAACGGAGAGAAAAATTGAGAATTTAGTTTATGGGCCCAGGGCGAGCACTTCAATGAGATACATTTTTCAAGGAATATTTTATTCACTAATGGCTCCACTTCCATAACGAAAGGAGTCGTTTCTTCGCAATATGTTCCCCAACTGGGTGATTAACTCTAAGCGGCAGTGCTCTGGAAAAGTAAATGTTTGGTGTGGAATACTCAATGAGATGATAATTGATCTTTTCTTTTTTGATTTACACTTTCTATGAATGCAATGAAAGGAGTTGCACAAACAAGAAATTTATATTTTCAGATTGTTGTTCTGTACATAATGCAACTAATAATGAAGTTTGATGAATACAAATTTTCTTATTCATTGGACAGTGTGATATAACAAATACAATGACTTGAAAGGAGATTTAGTGGAAACTACAAACAATTGAAGTGTACCTACTTATTTGAGTCATAATCTCATTTCATTGATTCAGAATTATAGATTATTTTCCTTCAATTTGTAGTAGATATAAATTAAGTTATTTTTGTTCATTCATTTTATGAATCCATTGTTCAATTATAATTTTCTGGACTATCTATAATACCTCAGGTTGAATTAAACGGTATATATTCAAAAACAATATTCACTCATATAACTTTTTATCGAAGAACACATTTCAATGAAACTCAGTTATGGTCATGGTACTGCTAAAAAATATCGTTGAAGATATTTTACAAAATTTTGAAGTGATAAACGATAATAGCTGGCTCTGAAAAGACACATCAATGCGTGTTCCAGAATATTTCTTCAAAATTGGCGTGAGCTGCCAAAGTGGCATCATCTGCTTATAAAACATCACGAATAGACCAAAGTTGGATCCTTGAAGAACTACCAATTCCATCGATTCCCATCAATTTTTATATAAATCTTTGATAACTTTTTGGAATATTTGAACAATTGTTAACGAATCAATTTGTTGTTTATGCCCAACGTGTTTATATTTTGCATGTACTTTTTTATCGGTTTCATATTTTGTCTCCCTTACTGTTTTCTATACGACTTTGTTTCTGATAATGGACTCTTGACTTAAATAAGAAGTAGTCAAATTTTGACTGGCTGGTTCTGCCATTAACATTTGCAGCTCCATTTTTATGAGAAGTTGTATAAGCGGAACAATGCAGATGTTGCAGCTTTTTCATGGACTTATGTTCAAAATCTTTGTGTTTACTGTACATTTATCTGGATTTGGAGTTTTTTTTTTCGATTTGGGATCGGCGAGTAACTTATTGGTAGTCACAGGTAGGAATTTTTGTCAAATATTGAAGAGGGAGGTATTCCCTAAATAATACGTAACAATTTCTTTTCAGGGCTATGATGAAAATGAAGGGCTTTCTCGTTTTTTTTAGTTTAATGTTCAAAGAAGATTGTGAGACCCGAGGAAGAATAGATGACAATTGGTACTCTCCTTTAATTTCTGCAGGGAACACCTCTTGAGTCAGGAAGGATGAGCGAGCCTTGGGAAAGAGATGTTCGGCTTGTCTCTAAAGTGTCGTCAAAGAGATGTGAAGACTGAGCTCGATGGGTCAGTCTTGATGGGACCGCTAACGGTGAAACAATTGACGATACGAAAAAGCAAGTGCGTGAAGAGGGTTGTCTAGATGCCAATCCTGACATCGGTCCTTGCTTGGAGTGCGCACTGACTACCTGGGGTGGTGCTGTAGGTTTTTCGGGGTCTCCTACAGCCTAGAGCCTAAGAGTGAATACGCCATCAAAAATCAGTATGTTGGCCGGAGCGCCACTACAAATAATGATAATAGCCGTCCTCTACCAGCACAGACTATGCCTTTGGATACACTTCATGAATGTTTATATAGTAATTATTAATATTAATTTGTTTGGTAAATATTATATTAACGACATTCCCTTCCACGAAAATTACGAATCTCAATTATTCGGGTGTTTTGGTAGTAAACTTTCCAGTATTTTATTATGTACTCTTTGTAATTTCAGGTGGTGTATTTTCACACTTGATTCTGAATCACTAGATAAATTCATGATACTTTATATATTTTGGAATGAAAACGTTACAGCAATAATTTTGACACTACTGAAATTTGCCACTACGGTGACAATCAACTGCGTCAAGGCTAATGTTATTATTGCTAACCAGCGTGAGAATATTATTCTATTACAAGAGAGATAATGTGAATACATTTGAATAGCATGGGGGTAGAGGTGTTGCAGAATATTTCTTCAATCTCAAGAGAGATAATTCCAGCATTTTGTAATTAAATTTCATATATTATTTCAAGAAGTGTGCAGGTATGAGTGTCATTCTGGATCCATCCATTTGTTGAAATATCGTGGAGCTGGTTTTGTTTTTTCAGAAACGGTAACATTCTCAATTCGTTTTTGGCGATATTTGTGTTCATGGGGGGTTTCATACTCTCTCATTTGAATTATTGGTTTGATGGTGTCATTCACGTAAACCAAATTTTTTAATAGTTTAACATCTACGTCTGCAAGACGAGTAATCTTAGGTTTTAGGACGAAGGTTTCATATTGTTCAGCGTCGAATAGTAGTTTTTTATTTTGTTTGTTGAGCATTCTAGAGATTTGATAACATGGTTTATGAACATTTGGGATATTCTCATTTATAGTGGTGAAATGCCTGACTCATAGTAGATCGATTCCGATAAACTAGAAAAAACAATCATTTTTTGCTTGCTGATAACAATCTGTATTAAAAATATACTTAAACTGGAAGTATTGTTTATTGCATTATCACAGAGGTTTGTGAGGAATTTATTCGCAAGTTTTCTAAAAAATAAAATATACCTACGAATTATGGAAAATAATGTTAGTAGGTACTTCAAAGATTTATCGCAATCTATTTTATGAATGTTACGTAAAAATCTAAACCACAATTAATTGAATCCTATCTTCAACGAACCTTTTATTGTTTGCTCTGGCAAATTTTAACTTTTTGCAAAATACATCATTATAATTTTTTATGGCTGTTCGGCTCCATCAAGCAATTATCATTGCGTGACGAATATATTATAACAAAGTTTGATGCATTCTGGACAACCGCGCAAGCGGTAATTTACGTTGTAATGATTTCACAATTATCGCCAAGATAAAAATCTTGTACTGATCTTTATCTAATTAGCGCACACATCTGAGAAACAGTTCAAGTGCACGCAAATTGTTTGTAAAAATTCAACAAATGATCTTAACGTCCCTAATTACAAGGCATAGAAGGATCATATCCCAATTATTGTTTTATTTGCCTTATTAAAATTTACTGGTGCATTCGTGCAAATTCGCTGTAAATATATCCCACGTATATGTAACTAGATCCTGGATTCAATAATAATTGCTGTAATTATCGATGTGAAGTTTTCTTCTTCACGAGGAAAAGTTTGCAAAAATCTTGAAATGTTTTTGCTTGCTTGTAACCTGATCACTGATTCTATAATAATTGCACTGCCATTGAAAATTTAGTTACCGCATAGTTCCTCAATCGTTGATTAATTATGATACGCAATCTATATGTATTCAGGTTGAAGAATGCTTCTATCTATATGTAAATCAGAGTGATTATTCCAATTAATAAGGAAAACAAATGATGAGTTAGTCAGTTTGTCTGTGGTAAATTATACATTTTATATTAAACAAATCAATTTATGTACAGAGTATGTTCCGTAAATATCGATAAACCCAGCATAATTAATGAAATCCTTGTTGATGGATATTATTTTTATAGCAACGGTTTACGGTTTAACCATAATAAATATAATTTTCAACAATTATTCTCTCATCTAATTTAAGACAGATTGGAATAATTTTCTCTATACAAATAAATAAATAAATAAATTTATTATAAAATTCAGCCTATAGTTTTACCGCAGAGTTGCCTTCTTTCTTCACCCTCACCCCAAGCGGGCTTGGAAGACCACATCTTGATTTCGGACGCACGGAGAGGCGCCTCCCCCCTGCCTATTTCTGAGCAGGAGGCCGAGCGCTTGTGCCAAGGGGTGCCTAGGATCCCGGTCAGGGGGCGCTGACAGCCGCCTCCGCTAGTGTTGGCGAAAAGTTTATCAATGCAACTCTTGTGAGTTGTAGATGAAATAATACACGCCTCCTGCAAACCTTAGACATGTCGTTCTTTTGCGTTCAATGTAGATACTGCCATTGTCTGAGGCTGATTATTGCGAGCTGTTCCCGGAAAAGGCTAAGGCAAAAAACCGGGTCAAGGTACTGGGCATTTAAAACTTAATTCAACTAGGTTTCCTACGGAACCGGTTCTAGCGCTTGATAGATGAACCCACCGTGTTTGCAGGGCTCATTATTGTGTATTCGGAGCCTGGTAAGGTCTATGGTTAACGAGCTCTTCGGAAGGTGGAACTTGTAAAATTTATATGATAAGTTTTTTAAATGTGTCGGGATCGAGTCAACGCTAGCAAGGTCGCGCAGCGCTTCTAAACGAATGTATCCATCACTATTAGTGATGATGCGGAGTACTTTGTTCTGCATCCTGTCCATAAAGGAAGTCTTTAGCAGGCTGCAGAACGCTGGGTAAGCGTACAACATCGCCCGTATGACTTATTTATATATTGTCATGTTGGCCTCAAGCTTCATGCTGGCTCCTCTGGCTATTAGAGGGTACATGCGTTTTACCGCAGCCGCGGCCCTCTGAAAACCCAGGTTTAAGTGCTTGTACCATGTGAAATACTCGACGAAAACCGAATTGCTCAGAGGGGATAATTTTGAGTTTCTCCTCGAGGAAGAGCAATCCTTTAAGGAGAATGTTCTCCCGTGCCTTGGCCACAACGCGCAGGAGTGAAATCTGGAGGTAATTGTCATGTTGATGACCATCCTTGCTCGGCTTCAGGATAGGTATTACCATCTGATGATGGCGTTAATGATGTACAGGAGCTGCACAAGAAATTTCCTCGACAGGTTCATGAGAAGAATGGCGTCCAGCCCAGGCGCCTCATTCGTCGAAAGTCTTTTTATGACTTCCGTCAATTCCTCATAGGTTGCCATTAATTTGGCAAACCTATTAGGACCGATAGGTGCGGCTTTAGTTTGTCTAAAGTCCTCGGTTATCTTAGACTTTACTCAGTGTTGCCGGAGGCTCCGATACAAATTTCCCATACAGCCAACCAAAAAATCCCGGTTTTTCCCGGTCATTACGATTTTGAATAATTTCATCGAAAGTATACCACAAATATAATATTTTATGAATTCTTTCAATAGTGATTACTGTTTTGCCAAAAGCATTTCAACAGTTCCTAATATGTGACACATATATGCTGAATATTCTATTTTCAATTTGGCACAATGTACATGAACGTGGTTCGACCTCTCGCCACTTTAGCGCTGGCATTTATAGGATGTATGGAACACGACAGAACTCATAAATCGTATCGTAAGATATTATGAGTTCTGTGCCCTGGATCATAAAATAAATACTTCACATTTGTCATTTGAATATAGAGTCATGAACCATAGAACGTGAACAACACTGACGCCATAGAAACTGTTCATTCATAAGTAGGCATTATTTTATTTACCACATCGATGATTCGTAGCCGTTTCACTGAATTTGTAGCCCAGAAATCAAACAACATTCTTGAACACCACTAATTTCCCGGTAAAATTCCCAAAGACTTAAAAAATTCCCGAAATTCGGGAAATTTTCCGGAGATTGGCAATACTGACTTTACTCTATGGCCGTCACTGACGTCCGGCGCGGAAGTTGCTCTATACAAGGTAATTAAAATTCGACCCCCAATATTGAAATTATTATTCTTCCAGTATAAAATTTAGGTGAAATAATTAATATCAAATGATACAGTTTTGACAATAGTTAAACGTACTATATAGAGGGAGACGGGGAGTTTGACAATTTGTCAGTTTAGTTGAAAGTAAAGGATTTTTCAGTACATTTTGAAATTGGTGTTTCTTTGAACTATTAAAGCCTTTTGTTTCATCGAGCCTTTTTACCCATATCTTTGGAATATTGATTTGAGTTGTATCTCCAAATAACAGAAGATACAACAAAGGTTGAATTAGGGTAAAGTTGCGTATTTTGGAGTATTTCTGGAAATATCCGGAAAAAAGCAAAAATCTGAATTAACATTTTTTCTAATGTAATTTGATAAGATATCCCAAATTAATTTTTGTTGCTTTTCTTCAGCTATACATTGACATTTTATATTTACTATCTGAAGTTTTGTAATCTAGCATTCAACAATTTTCAATGATGGGTGCTTCCTATTCTGATTTCATTGATACTTGATTTGTTATGATTTGCTCTTCTGAAACAACAGATATTAAAAAAAAGTATTTTGTTGAATGGTCATGATTCCATGCAATAACTTTGTTTAATAAACACTTTTTAGATTATACACAAGAATCATAAGCTGGTTCAAACATTATTTTGAATTACTTATGAGCGTGTGAAAAATGCACCTAAAACATTACAATAAGTGAACTCATTTACTGAAATTAAGAACAGTCCCATATAACAATAATCCTTCTTCTAATAGATCGTAATTGTGTTATGATATTTTTTCTAAACTCATCCACTGGCTCAAGTAGATTCTGTTTGAGTGCCTCACAAGAAAATATTCAAAACTGCAAACTGCTCTTTCATTTGTCGAGGAGCGCCATCATGCGGAAACTAGCAGCTGCTATGATTAACGGGGGAACCATATGCACACATTTTTTTGTCGTTATGAATTCCAGCCCACATATTTAAATGGAACCGAAATGGTGATCTGGCCAAATGTGCTCATTATTTTTATTGAAAAAAGGTCCAATGAGTACTTTTGTCGGTTCAAATAATGTTTTTCTAAAAGATTGTAGAGTCTAACCTTTTCAAGAGCCAGCTACAAAATCTCATCGTTCTCTCAGGATCACTTGGATATAAATTTTGTGAAACATGTGTCTTATCAAAATCAAACCACTTTTTATTAAATTCCTTCCAAACGCTAGTATCTATATGCCACACGCATTGCTGACAAGACTTGATGAGTTTATTTGGAAGGATTTGCATTTATCTATGGAAATACCAAAAATAATAACTTTACTTCTTCAAGAGTTGAGAAAAAAATCATTCTACCTTGGCTAATAAGTGATTCCTAGTATTTTGTTCCATTCTGCCTCCATACCTTCATTCTTGGTTTCTGAAACGCACCGTACTCGGCCAAGTATTGCTCCAAAATTCCGTATAATGTTTTATCCGGCTGTTTTATCTTTCCGGTAAAATTCAAATAAAATTTGTGCTGTACTATACCTATCAAATATGTAATGAAGTTTTCCATGAAGTTTTTATTTATTTGAAAATGAGGACATTCCAAATAAATTATTTGTGTTTGATGAGTTCTGACAAAATATTTGTCAAATTCGACAAAAATTTCAGAAGAGCATCATAAAAATAATACATTAATTAAATCAGAATGGGATGCACCATTTTTATTTGAATATGGCACTCTCCATAAAAAAATGTTAATAATGATTGCCAGAATGCGAAACGTTAGATAGTGGATCTGAAATTTTCAACGTAAAGCTGAAAAATAGATATGGATATCAGAACGGTCGGGGAAGAACAAAGTTGCTGCAACTAATATGCCTGCCATTCCGATTTTACTTCACTTCTTTTGATTGATGAAATTAACTCAGGAAGAGCTGAGACAACTCGCAAAATGACCCATCTTCATAAATCTTTTGTTCAACGGGTAAACTTCACCAGACAACGGAAAAGCAGTGGACTTTTGAGCTTGGAGAGTCTACACAACAGAATGGTACTGGATGGAGCCAGTGAATTCATTAGGAGTTCAGTATGAGCATTTGCTGTTAGCCTGTCCAGCTTATGCGGTCCCAGCTTATATTCACAGGCTCAACACGGCGCTACGAGTGTTGTACTACCATCTACAAAACTTTTACGGTGACGAGCACCGGTGTTGTCTTATACTCCTAGGGAGATTGAGTCGTTTGTGGTGAAGTGCCGAATCTATTGGAAATACTCATTCCCCACACTCAGTAAAATACAAGCCCATAAGCCTAATGTAGTCCTCCTCGACTTACAGACTTACAGATTGAGTTTTTGGCTCTTGACGAAACGAACATTGTCCGAAAAGAGGAGAAACGGACCAAATATCAAGATCTACTCTGTGAACTCCGTAGGCTTTACCCAAACCATTCTGTTAAAATGGTGGTTCTGATATAATAGGTGTTCTTGGTGGAATGATATGGACACACTGGTTTTGAAAACGAATGTTGTATTATTACTACTGAAAAATTCACGGATATGTTCTCTAGGTAGTAATTGGATCTATTCCATTACTATTCTATTCGTGAAGATATTACTACAGTTTGATTTTATAATCTCTTCGGGCAGTTCATTATATAATTTTGGACCAAGGTAAGTGAATTTCAGTCGCATATATTTTTCAAGGCGAGGGACATTCAACCTTCTGTTGGCTTCTTGCCAAGTATTGTGTTCATGATCACTATTTATTGTGGAATTCCTATCTTTGTGATGTTTCATTTGAACAGTCCTAGCATAGAGTTGGTTGGCGTCGAATAATTGGGCTTCGTTATATTGGCGGGGCTTCTTATGAATGACTTTCGCTGGTGAATTGTCTGTTAAAAATTTTAATCTCTAAATCAATGGTATTAGTTTTTCAATAAGATATTTTATGTTTTTAGCAGATTTTACTGTGACGCACTCATTGGTATTAAATGTTATATCAAATTCTGTGTATTCTGGTAGGTATCTACATATACGTATGAGGTGAACGGTACCTACCTAAATTTTTTTCATGTTGGTTGTTAGTATTTTTTCGTCCATGGAACTGAATACGTGCCGTAAGTCAGTTTCAGCTATTTGTTTCAGTTCTTGCCAGTTTGCAGTTTCGTAAAATATTGCTGTGTCGTCTGTTAGTTTGATATGGTCAACAGTATCAAACGTCTTCGTCAGACCTATGAAGATGCACATAAATATTTTTTTTTTCAAATGAGACCTGTCAACCTGGCAATGGCGTCTGGTGTTGACCTATTTTCTTGTTCAAGTACTGGCCAAAGGATCTTCAATAATGTTCTCGACGATTTTAGTCAAGCTGGAAATTATTGATATTGGGTAGTTCAGTGGATCTTCGTGACTACCATTTTTGTAGATGGTGCAAGAAATGCTGTCGATTGAACACCATCTGTGATTGCCTTATTGATAATATAAGAAAGGGGCTTAGCTATTACATTTTTCTGATGTTTCTGACTTAATACCCATTGTGCGGATGATTTCAGTATCATTGGTTCATTCTACGAACATCGAGTTAGGTATTCTTTTGGGATTTGCAACTTGTTGATTTCAATATTTTCAGTTTTGCCTTTGATACAATCCGCAAATTTTTTACCAATATTAGTAAATGTTTCACATCTACTGTCTGAGTTGGGTCGTTTATGTTAATTCCGTTATTTTTAGTTTGTATTTCAGTTTGTTTTATGCTAATAATTTAATTCAAATTGATTTAATTACTTTGTTGCTATATTTATTTTCTTCGATTTTGTTTCTGTAAAATTCTGTTTTGTTTTTTTTAATCAGGTTATTTTTTTTTTTGGTTTAAGGCATCGACTGCTGTGGCCATTAGCCTTTAATCAGGTTATTTCTGTAGCTCCTACAATTCCTTATATTTTTCTAAGTATATTCGTTTTTCATTTCCTGGAATGAGTTATATTTCGTCCTTATTTTAGAAGTTATTCGTACGCATTTTCTCCGCTCGTTGTGAAATGTTTATGAATGATTCTGTGGCCTTGTTTATATTTGGAGTGGAATCAAGCGAAAAAAAAATTGCCTGTATTATTTATAATCTACAGATTTTTTTTAATCTGTGATTAATAGAAGTGATTTTTTTTCAGTAAAAGCACAGTGAATAGTTGAAGAGATGTTTCTATTACCGAAGAAATCATTTTATTCGTTATAGATGATTTTTGTTTACTAAATAATACCTATACAGGGTGGGGCACCGAAAACAAAATAGATCGAATATCTTCAAAACACAAGATTTGAAATTGATAAGTGGTGATTTTCAGGGTCGGAAATTATGAATTGTTTGTTAATACAAAAAAACAATATGGTGACTCCAAGATGGCGGACGAAATTTGTAATTATAGTCGGATTCGAATGAAAATTAGTATGTGGGGATTTTCAGGGTCGGAAATTATGATTTTATTTTCAGAGTCGGACACAATCGTGTTTTGAAAAATTTGTTTTCGGTGCCGGGTCGAATCGAACCATAATTAAAAATTTCGCCCTCCACATTGTTTTAGGCATCGACGAAAAAATCATAATTTTCGACCCTGAAAATACGCACATACTAATTTTTTTCGAATCCGATCATAATTTCAAATTTCTTCCGCCATCTTGGAGTCACCATCTTGTTTTTTTGTATTGATAAACAATTCTTAATCTCCGATCCTGAAAACCACCACTTATCAATTTTGAATCAAATTGGACCATAATTTTAAATCTTGTCCGCCATTTTGTTTTTTCCTTTAAAAAAATTCCATAATGCATTGTCACCGAATTTATATCAAATTAGCTTGCAAATGAAGTATCATAATTTGGAATACGGAACAGTTGTTTTTCCCACAAGAGGGTGCCAAAATAGAAAGTTAGGTAGCGAAAATTGACATAACTGAATTCCTTATGAAATTACCTTTCTAATGATGTGTTAGTTACATTTACTACTTTCCCTATTCAAATTGTTTGGGTGATAGTGACCATGGAGAAGGGGAAGAGGTATGACAGTTGTGGTTACGTTAGGAAGATGTCGCCCTTGGATTAAAAATCGACGTGTTTTTGCATTTTCTTCACAACACATGTGTTTTGAAGATATTCGATCTGTTTCGTTTTCGGTGCCCCACCCTGTATGATCAATACAGGATTTTTCTTTCTCCCTTCACCCGTGTATTTACGTTGACGAAATTTAATTCAGCGAGCATATAGAAGCATATAACTTTGTTTGATTCTCTACAAAGTCATCATGAAATAAATTGACGATTTTTTCAAGTTGGCATCTTGTGCTGAACTTTCACCTATTGAATTGAATCGTATTAAATTGGAGTTTTGAATTTTCTTATCGGGACTTAAGATATTCTGGAAATACAGAGTTCCATTCTAGAGCCATTATAAAACCAGTGGTAATGACTATAAACACGTTATAATAGGTATTTAATCAATTATAAGTCAAACGGGTGTATCTTAGTACGAGTCTCGTTACTTTTTCGAGCAAGATACAGGACGCTGTAGATGGTGCCATGCCGTCGCGGCCACCCGTGACGATAAAATATGATATGCCTTTCACGACGGAATATTTCATGCTGAAAATTTTAATAGCCATCTCCTGAATGAGTGCATCTATCGAGAAAACTTTGGAGTTTTGCATTCACTTAGAGCTCGAACATCGACAAAAAATTAACGAGAATAGTTAAGCAAGCGTCTTCAGAGATATGCCAAATTTTTGTGAAATTGTAACGTGCTCTTTTAAAATGTCATAACTCACTATGCGCTGTGAACTTTAGAAGATTCAGTAGCGCTCTGGAACTATATTGTTAGGGTAGCTGATATGACATGAAGGCTTCTAGACACGGCAAGGGTTGATCTGGAGAACTTTTCTGGGGGGGTTAAAACATATACATTAGTCGATATAGGTACAAAGTAGGAACAAGGTAATTTTTTCAGTTATTATAGCATAGTTTTTTGTTATGTATCGAATCAGTCTGGGGGAGTAATGACCCCAATTACCCCTCCTCAGATCCGCCCTTAAGACAAGGTCACTATTATTTTATTTGATAATCTGGGACCTCTATTTATTTATTTATTCATTCATTGAAATCATATAAGATAACAACAGGTACAGCCCAAAGGGTTATCTACGAACAGTAATGTGTAAAGAGTGTATGTCTCCTAAAAGTATAAAGTACATTATATATGTAAACAAGTAAATATGAACATGATCTTATTAGTAAGATTTAACGAAAAATTTAATTTTATTTATAAATGAAATATTGGAACATCTCAATAAGATTGAATTTTTGGTTTCATAAGTTTACCATTATGTTTAATTGCGAATTTTTTCCCAAATTAGTTCTGCAAAAGTTTTCGAAAAAGAGACAGGATGGCACATTGAACGTTATCATTGATAAAATTTTTGCAGAGTCAATCAGGTTATTCACAACCTTATATAAAATTACTATATCGGATTGTTCTCGGCGAGCCCCTAGAGTGGGAAAGTCATATTTTTCTCAAAAGTGATGTACTCGTAGTGTTATTGTACGTGCCAACAACTTTGAAATCTATAAATCTCATGAAGTTATTCTGTATAGCTTCCAATGTGGTCCTATATACAGCATATTGTGGACACCAAATGACAGTCACAAAATTGAATTTGCTGTAGACATATAATAAAATAATTTTTTTATGACCGCAATAGAAGTATAATGTTTGCATTGTCTTAGAATGAACCCCAGAATTTTGTTTGATTTTGAAGCAACATTGTCAACGTGTTTTGAGAATGATAATTTTGTATCAATTACCTACCATCCCCTGATCCTTAACATCATCAACTTCATTTGGTACTCTGTTGTTGAAATTGTAATCATTTTGGTTTCAAGAAGAGTTTATTGATTTTATAACACTCATTGAATTTATTCAAGTCACTTTGAATCATAGAACAATGTGTGATCTACTTTTGAAAATATTTTCAGATCATCCGCATATAAAATAAATTCACAAAATTCGAAACAGGATCTTATATAATTTAGGTAACTAATAAAAAGTAGGGGTCCAAGATGCGACTTTGTGGCACGCCAGAGGTAACTATGTAAGGTGTTGATTGGTGTCCATTAACTGTAAATTTGCGTTCTGTTGTAGATGCATGACACGGAGTCTACCTGAGATCAGTTGTCCATTGTGGATGATATATATTCTGTATACAAGATCAGATTTGTTTGTATTGATCTGCTCGGGAAAAATCAGGTCATAGTCACAGGTGTGTGTATTCAATTTGAACTCTAGGGTTTTTGATCGCAAACATCGAACTTTTATTTCAACCGAAATTTTAATCATATCAGATCACTTTCACAACCAACGCATGTCACTCTTGATCCTTCATCCTTGCGGAGGAATATGCTGGAATTTTTCACCTAGACAAAACTGTAGTTCTTCATTTTTGCAAAATCCCTTGTATTTTTAAAAAGATTTTTGTTCTCTGTTAAGCAATGTAGAGATTATTCGATATGTTCTCAATGCTTAATACACGAGGGTCCATCCAATTCATCATAAAGTATCCCATCATAACATCAATGGAGAGAAATTTCAAAGCATCATAATACTACTATATTCGTAATACTTATACAGAATACGTATTGTAGAGAAACGGAAGCCGTCATAATCGGATTAATTCAGAACGTAAAACATCATAACGTAAAAGTTCATAACGTACTCTACAGAAACGTGATCAGATCATATTCGTAAAGCATCCCAATTGCATTGTATCACAAAGTCAATGTATCATAACGCTACAGCGCAGAATTCGTATTGAACAGAATACGTACTCGATCATATCCGTAATGAGTAGAACACGTAATGTTTCAGAACGTAAAGTTTCATAATTTGGATGCGCGCGCATCAAGCCTGTCTCACATTAGCTCACCGGTATTATAGTCGATGGGCTGAACAAATGTTCGAATCCGAATAACTACTAGTAGAACATCTACTCGGCGGAAGTTGTGCATACGTGTCTATGGAAAAGATGTAGCGACTACGGAAACAAGAGAAATCACGAAACAAATGGCAAGCTTTCACGAACCCTGCATGGTAGGTATAAAAATTGAAGTATCAACCACCTGGAATGTATATTAATGTCTTCTGGAACTACTGGTATAGGTACTACTAATTCTATCTGAATATAGGTAGGTAGGTAGGTAGGTCTGCTGCATTGAAGAATCCGACTTGAAGATTTATGGTGTTTGATGCACTCTTTTGCGGCACGTTTTTTTATCCCAGTTTCATTTTTAGCAATAGGTGAAATCCAGATGAGAAAACAGAGTATTATTTATTGTGTTTTTGAATTAGGAACATAAACTTATTTTTAATTTTACAGTATTTATTATTAAGTATCAAGTACATGAAAGTTATACTGACATCTTTGTTGCTTTTACCCATAGTTATTATTGAGCAAATCCGTAAAATGTTTTAATTTCTTACACGAATTTGAGAAACTGAAGCAACTGAAATTAATTTTAGTAAATTATTTGTAAGCAGTGTAACCAACTTGAGTTGGATATCTTCCCCCATATAAATCATTGGTAAATATTTCGGATGTTTTTTCTTTTGAAATTAAATAAAACCATATTCATTATTCACATTCTGTTTTAGATATTTATGTCTTATGTCCCCAGTTTTATTAATGAACTGGAAGACTCAATCGGTGCCCTGTTACCTACCTGTGATTTTCTTATTCTGTCAGGTGACATCAATATAGATTTTTTGACACCAAATAGAGGCGTTGAGTTATGCGTAAATTTTTTGAACTCTTTTGATCTTCATCAAGTGGTCAATGAACCCACTCATTTCACCCCACGGAGTAAAACTCTAATAGACATAATCTTTGTATCAGATATTGATCAAGTGTCTTGAGTAGAAGTGGTAGATGTGAAGGGTCGTGGAATATCATATCACTTGTTGTATAAAGTCATTGGTATCAGAAAATAAAGTTAAATTCATAACATATCGTGATTTTTCAAATTTTCATTTGGATGACTTCAATTTCGATTTGAATAATATCAACTGGGATCTCATATATTCACTAAATGACATTGATGAAATAATTTCTTATTTGAATGAGAGTCTAATGCTGCTTTTCTCCTGTGGCGAAGAAAAAAGTAAGTAAACCACATGCACCTTGGATCACATATAACATGAAAATGATTTCACTTAGGAAAAAAGCGTTTGACAAATACAAAAAAATTGAACTGCTGTGAATTGGGATGGTTATACAGAAATGAGAAACTATATTACAGATGCAATTCGTAGGGAGAAGGCTTATCTTGATTTCATACTCAGACAAAAAAACTCAAAAAATACCTGGAATACACTAAGGTCTTTGGAAGTTCTTAGAAAAAAAACTAGAACAGAAATTCCCCTCGAACTAAAAAATGTCAATGACATCATTCGTCATTTCAACTCTACCCCTTCTGCCCAAAAATCTGCAAATCAGTTGACATTGCTAGATCGATACGATGGACATAACTTAGTCGATAGTGAGTTTCATTTCAATACCATCGACGAAGAATCTGTTAGAAAATCTATTCATATGATAAAGAGCAATGCGGTCGGTAACGATAATATCTCGCTAAGAATGCTTTTCTTGATTGAAAATAAGTTGATGAAACATCTAACTTTTATCTTCAACAAAATAATATCATCTGCTCAATATCCAGCTGCTTGGAAGAATGCTGTAGTTATTCCCCTTCCTAAATGTGATCAGCCAAAAACTCTCTCGGATCTCCGACCAATAAGTATCCTTCCAACTCTTTCCAAGGCATTTGAATTAATTCTCAAAGAACAATTGAATAAATATGTCTATAAACATAATATCATAACATCGTGTCAGTCAGGGTTCCGCAGTCACTACAGCACAACTACTGCCCTGCTGTCAATCACTGACGATATCTTCAAGGCCACGGACTTAGGAAAAATACCATGCCTAACGCTCTTGGATTATAGCAAGGCATTCGACACCTTAGATCACGATACTCTCTGTAAAAAACTAAAATATTTTGGATTCTCCCGAAATGCAGTTTCACTGATATCGAACTATCTTAGCAATCGCAGCCACAGAGTTATTTTGGAAAACCAGGCGTTGTAATCCAAGGAGTACCACAGAGTTCTATTTTAGGGCCACTTCTTTTTTCTTTATACATAGCCGATTTTCATACTTTTGTAAAAAATTGTAGTGTCCATCATTATGCCGACGATACGCAGTTGTACCTCTCTTCTGATATCGAATTTGTGGATTCTTTTGAAAAACTCATCAACGAAGATCTCGAAGCTCTTTTTGATATTTCTGCAGCTCACAATCTCAAACTAAATGCCGGCAAGTCGACAGTAATGTTATTTGGACCAAATAAAGTGAGACAAACCATTGTAAATCAACTTAATATCAAAATAGGTGATACAGATCTAGAATTTACACATAATGCCAAAAATTTGGGGCTCTGGTTGGATTCCGACCTTCGGTTTACCAAACATGTGATGTCCTTAACTAAATCTTCCTTCAATGTTCTGAGACAATTATATCCTAATCGCGACTTGATGTATACCAAACTCAAGTTACAACTTTGTGAATCGCTAATCTTTTCCATATTTTTACTGTGACTCGATATATGGACCCGCACTTCTCCAATCTGACTCCTTACGTTTGCAGAAGATTCAAAATAGTTGTTTACGTTTTGCCTATGGAATACGAAAATTCGATCACATATCTCACAAAATGAACGAATCAGGTTGGTTAAGCTTCGAAAGATTCCGCTTACTACATTTACTGACTCTCGTCCATAAAGTTGTAAAACTCCAGCAACCAGAGTATCTTCACAATAAACTCATAACTTTCTCTAGCATTAACAACTCATCTACACGAAACAGATCAACTCTGGTGATACCAAAACATAAAACATCATTATTTAAGAGGTCATTTTCATACAAGGCAAGCACTGAATATAATCGGGTATCTTGGGAAATTAGATCCTACACAATAATGAATTTTAAAAAACGTTTGAAAATTAATCTCCGCAATACAACATAAAATATAATGTACACAACTCAGGCAAAGGAATAGGCAAACGATTTGAAATTTCAATGAATTTTCTGATTATGGCGTTTATGTATTTACCTTCTCTTCTTGTTACTAACAGATGTATATTCAGGTACTCAGTCGCTCTATTTACTATTGTATATCTTTATGTATTGTATAGTTCTATTTGTATATTTAGGTACTCAGTTTCCCTAATTATACTGGGTAAAGTTGAAAAACAGCTTGAGCTGAACTTCGCCCTTTCATCATAATTATTAATGCTTTTTTCTTGCACCTTTCCAAAATTCTTGTAATTATGATGAATAAAGACCATATATTATTATTATTATTATTATTATATATTTCTTGAAACATCGGCAGTATAAGATGTAGATGCTAGTAACTTTTCTGTAAAATATATCAGTTCCATTCAAATTCAAGTAGATTGGATATGTTGTTTCAAACAATTGATTCGATAATGCTCTCTAGTTGTTTATTATATCTTCTTTTTGCAATAGAACTACTTCATAGAACAAGATGTTTTCTTTCCTGAAATACAAATAATCTTCGTTAAGACCACGACTCAAAAATAGCTATAGCGGTGTTCCTATGAATGTAAATCAGTTCAGTAGGTTTCTAGAGCTGTTTAGTCGGTGTTATGATAATCAGAGTGGTTCTGGTAATTCAAATAATGTGACAAAAATTTTAGAAGAATCGACTCATCGTGCAAGTACTTCCACAAATGTTAATAATACAACAGAATGGAAACGAATCTTTCCAACTTCTAGATTTGGTAGAGCCATTCGACCTCCTAGTTAATCATTAAAAAAAAGGGCATGCTATGATGGTAGAGAATATATATATATATATATTATATATATTATGGAATGCAATAAACACCCAATATTGAAGTATATATTGCTTTGCCATTATGAAATATCTATTCTATAATGACAAATAGTTGGATACAGATGTACATATAGTTACAAACCTTGTAAAAAATAAAATACATTTCTAATGCATGATAATTTGTCGTAAATTGAACCAATATAATGAAACATGGTGTCAGAAGATGAAAGTAGAGCTACTAATGGTTCCACGAAATCTGGACTAACAGGACAAGTTGCCACCGTCATACAATTAAAGTAAGATAGTAGGCAAGATCACCACTTACGCTTTTGACAAGTGTCTAAAAGCTGTTAGAGTGACAGGGTAGACTCGTGGCTAAGCTCCAGTGAAGAGGGGGGTGGGTTGAACAAAACAAAATGTCATGTGATATTAAATAAGAATGCTGGTGCCAGTCATATGAATGCTGAGCACCCTGTGTAGATAATTTTACCAATTCCCATATAACACGAATAGTAATAATTTAGGCAAATTCCACACTCTTAAATTATAATCAGCTTATGATTGGAGTCATATAATATTACATAAGGTGACAAGGGTTGTATGACCACATAAAAGTCAAAGTAGCGGAAGGCTTATTAGGAAGTACCAAAGACACTATCAAGGTGAATTATAACAAAAATAATATTATATAATATGAACTGTAGAATAAGCCCAAGGCTCAAAATATCAAAGGTTAGTTACCCACAGTTATCTGACTCAAACACAATATACCCCTTTAGGGTAAGATATTGAATAAAGCCGCTTGAGTTAGGTGCATCTTACCTGTAGCGTTTACATAAATTCAAAGTTATAATTAAAAAGGTATACCTATATATATATACTGTAGATGTCACAAGTTACTATTCATTTATACTCTCTTTGCCTTATGGTACTAATTCAGAGTGCATTCGTTTCAACTTCGAGAGACCTCATAAAGCCGTGCTGATGAGTTGGTAACAACGAAACAGCGCTGTCCACGGATCGTGAGCTCTCGGAATTGAAACGAAAATACTCTATTCACTTTATATATATATATATATATATATATATATATATATATATATATATATATATATATATATATATATATATATATATATATAAAGTGAATAGAGTATTTTCGTTTCAATTCCGAGAGCTCACGATCCGTGGACTGTAGATGTCACAAGTTACTATTCATTTATATATATATATATATATATATATATATATATATATATATATATATATATATATATAATTTAGGAGAGAGGTAGTCGTTGCTGACTAGTTAAGATCAAGCTAGGGAACTTG
This sequence comes from Chrysolina americana, assembly GCA_958502065.1. NCBI lineage: Eukaryota > Metazoa > Arthropoda > Insecta > Coleoptera > Chrysomelidae > Chrysolina > Chrysolina americana. Next base: position 64,425,692 of record OY293412.1, on the reverse strand, counting down.
TTGGGTAAGCAGCATGCAGGAAAGTATACTCTTATAACACTTTATTCCAATATTTCGACAAGTTTTATTGTCATCATCAGGGAAAGCTACAAATCATGATCAAAATATAGTGAAAACAATTGAACAACATGGATTCTAAACCACTTACGTGTTGTTGAGATTGATTGCAATGGATGAAGTAAAAAGACGTGTACAGTTATTGAACATATTCAGAAACAGTTTGTGAGATATACAGAAAGATAATCGTCACACATTAAAACATTAATTTGTTATGGATAAAAACTAATTATATTTGAATTTATGTAAAATGGATACCATACCGGTGTCCGTAACGGCCGGCGTCAAGAAGAGAAACAATTATATTATTTAAAATTAAGTTGACATGTGAAGTTAGTTTGGGTACGTTCCTGCATGGAACTGTACTAGAATGTAGAATTAGACAGATTGAACCTACTCAGAACTGGAAAAGTGTAACACGAGCTTGGAACAATAGATTAGACATTGTTTCATGATTATGACCCATGACAGTTGTAAATTTATCAGTTTATGAGAAAAAAAATTTTGAAAAGTTACTCTTTTATACCTGTTTACGGTGGTCAGCCGTTATTTAAAATTTTTTATTTATTAAAGAAGGATTTAGTTCAATTATAATATGGATTGAGAGTTAAGCTCTCTGACATTGTATTTCTGTTTATCCAAGTGCAATAAAAATTAATATATTTCGCTTAAATATTTTATATCTGTTTTTTTTGTTTAAACATGAGGACGACTGTGATATGAAAGTCATCTCCAGAAAGATTCTTTTGTAATTGTTTGATTCTCTGGCTAAGATTTTTGCTGCCTTAAAGTTCATATTGTGGCCCTCATGATGTACATGGACACTTAGTGCACATCTCTCTGGGTGCAATCGACAGTCACTCTTATGTGAACAAATTCTGTCTTTTAACAACCTGTTGGTTTGACCTATATATTCATTCGAACAATTGGAGCAAGGAATACAATAGACAACATGTGATTGAAAAGTTACTGGAGTTTTGTCTTTAACACTCGTGAAGAGAGAGTTGACAGTTAAACTCGTTTTATTAGCAATTTTTATATTATTAAAAGATTTGAAGATTCTAGTAAGTTTTGGAGTTATATCCGTTATGTAAGGAAGAGATGCATAAAAAGTATTAATTGCCTGGACCGCATTATCACTAACTGCAACATCCAAAATACCTGTATTGTTAATGTTATCTGGGCGAGCCTCCATTGTTGAGCTATATAAATTTTTTTTCAAGAGACAATGAGGATATGAATTGTTACGAAATAAATTGTACAAGATACCCAAGTTCTTGTTCCAGAGGGTACTATCAGAGATGTTGAGGACTCGTTGTTTCATTTGTTTGACAAGGTTCACTTTGATGGACTCCTTGTGGTACGACAAGTAATTCATGTATCTACCCGAACTCATGGGTTTTCTGTACCAATCGATGAGAATATTGTTGTTCTGTGTTCGTATGAACTTCTGGACCAATTGATGAACCCACAAGAAAAAGATTAACTAAATATAATGGCACAATTCCAAAATTTTATTCTCTCCCCAAAATACACAAACCAATTATGTCTATGAGACCGATTGTAGCCTCGATTGGTTCACCGACTGAATTTTTGTCTGCTTTTGTGACCGACATATTAACAAGGGCTTATGATTTCGATAATGACTATTATATTAAAGATTCCTTTGACGTCTCCAAAAAGTTCAACAAAATGCAACTCCCAGACAATTATGTCCTAGCTAGTTTAGACGTTGTCTCATTTAGTAATGTATATTTAGAAGCTTGCATCAGAGCAGTTGACAAAAAATGGCACCGCGTTGGCCCCATCTGTAATATCCAAAAGCAATCATTTTTTGACTTAATAACATTTCTTTTTAATAATACAGTTTTCTCTTTTAATAATAAAATTTATAAACAGACTTTCGGTACCCCAATGGGGGCAAAAATTAGTCCCATTCTTGCTTGCTATGTAATGGACGACATTTCAGATATGGTCATTAGTGTTCTTCCTTTCAATTTATTTTTTATAAAGAAATATGTTGATGACATCATACTCTCGTTACCTGCAGAGGGAGCTACAGAAATAGTGGACATTTTCAACAGCTACGATCCGCACATTCAATTTACGTTGGAATGTGAAAACGATGCACGTAGTGTTCCCTTCTTGGATATGAAGTTCATACGAACACAGAACAACAATATTCTCATCGATTGGTACAGAAAACCCATGAGTTCGGGTAGATACATGAATTACTTGTCGTACCACAAGGAGTCCATCAAAGTGAACCTTGTCAAACAAATGAAACAACGAGTCCTCAACATCTCTGATAGTACCCTCTGGAACAAGAACTTGGGTATCTTGTACAATTTATTTCGTAACAATTCATATCCTCATTGTCTCTTGAAAAAAAATTTATATAGCTCAACAATGGAGGCTCGCCCAGATAACATTAACAATACAGGTATTTTGGATGTTGCAGTTAGTGATAATGCGGTCCAGGCAATTAATACTTTTTATGCATCTCTTCCTTACATAACGGATATAACTCCAAAACTTACTAGAATCTTCAAATCTTTTAATAATATAAAAATTGCTAATAAAACGAGTTTAACTGTCAACTCTCTCTTCACGAGTGTTAAAGACAAAACTCCAGTAACTTTTCAATCACATGTTGTCTATTGTATTCCTTGCTCCAATTGTTCGAATGAATATATAGGTCAAACCAACAGGTTGTTAAAAGACAGAATTTGTTCACATAAGAGTGACTGTCGATTGCACCCAGAGAGATGTGCACTAAGTGTCCATGTACATCATGAGGGCCACAATATGAACTTTAAGGCAGCAAAAATCTTAGCCAGAGAATCAAACAATTACAAAAGAATCTTTCTGGAGATGGCTTTCATATCACAGTCATCCTCATGTTTAAACAAAAAAACAGATATAAAACATTTAAGCGAAATATATTCATTTTTATTGCACTTGGATAAACAGAAATACAATGTCAGAGAGCTTAACTCTCAATCCATATTATAATTGAACTAAATCCTTCTTTAATAAATAAAAAATTTTAAATAACGGCTGACCACCGTAAACAGGTATAAAACAGTCACTTTTCAAAATTTCTTTTCTCCAAATTTATTTGAATCATAAACTGATAAATTTACAACTGTCATGGGTCATATTGTTCCAAGCTCGTGTTACACTTTTCCAGTTCTGAGTAGGTTCAATCTGTCTAATTCTACATTCTAGTACAGTTCCATGCAGGAACGTACCCAAACTAACTTCACATGTCAACTTAATTTTAAATAATATAATTGTTTCTCTTCTTGACGCCGGCCGTTACGGACACCGGTATGGTATCCATTTTACATAAATTCAAATATAATTAGTTTTTATCCATAACAAAATAATGTTTTAATGTGTGACGATTATCTTTATGTATATCTCACAAACTGTTTCTGAATATGTTCAATAACTGTACACGTCTTTTTACTTCATCCATTGCAATCAATCTCAACAACACGTAAGTGGTTTAGAATCCATGTTGTTCAATTGTTTTCACTATATTTTGATCATGATTTGTAGCTTTCCCTGATGATGACAATAAAACTTGTCGAAATATTGGAATAAAGTGTTATAAGAGTATACTTTCCTGCATGCTGCTTACCCAACAAGTTCCCTAGCTTGATATATATATATATATATATATATATATATATATATATATATATATATATATATATATATATATAATACGAAATGGTATATGTGATATACTTGTTTCAAGGAGCAAATAATGTTCCAGTGACTGTAAAACAGTCGATAACAATCCTTTAAGAGGTGACTATAACTTTGTATAGTATGTACCATTTCGTATCCGAAATCTCTTTCTGGGGTGCTCTCTAATCTCTCTAAGTTGTTCCTTCAAAGTAAGGATCTTTGCACATATGTCTGACAGATATAATTCAATATCTGTCGAAGTATCAGCCAGAGAAGTAGTTGTTTTCTGTTGGACATATGCCATCCATACTATACAAAGTTATAGTCACCTCTTAAAGGATTGTTATCGACTGTTTTACAGTCACTGGAACATTATTTGCTCCTTGAAACAAGTATATCACATATACCATTTCGTATCCGAAATGTCTTTCTGGGGTGCTCTCTAATCTGTCACCGAGGTGGATCCTGTGAGCAATTGCAGTATTCCTCTCGGAGGACGATGACGAACATCGGGACCTCGCGTGTTTACAACCGTGATAACCTTGACTGCACTGATGAGGTACGATATTCCGAAACCAGTCTGTAGTTGGCTCTCCGTTTGAATCAGGCAAAGTCCTGCTGTTTGTTTCAGAGAGCTCTTGCAAAGTTGTTCCTTCAAAGTAAGGATCTTTGCACATATGTCTGACAGATATAATTCAATATCTGTCAGTCACTGGAACATTATTTGCTCCTTGAAACAAGTATATCACATATATATATATATATATATATATGAAAACTAAAAGTTCGGGTTGAACCGCGTCTAGAATTTGTTGAAATTCGACGTTTCGGCTCCGATTTTGGAGCCATTTTCAAGAACTGAAAAAGAAAGAAAATTAATGAAAGGTTAAAACGTAATTCTACGCTGAGGTCTCAATCTGCCTACTCCTCAGGTATAATTACGTTCGGTTTTTGTGACTTGACGTCGGGGTCTCAATCTGCCTACTCCCCATGTCTCGTCACTGGTTCTCTCTAAGGTCTCAATCTGCCTACTCCTTCGAGAGAACTGAGGAATTGTGGGTTGAGGAACTGTATTAATAGTGGACGTGGCTGCAATGGCCGTGTGTAATGTATTGGCGCGAGGTGAACTATGGGCGGGAACTGAGTTGGCGCTAGATGAGCTGTGTGCGGGAACTTGGTTGGCGCTAAGTGAGCTATGTGCGGGAACTGGGTTGGTGGGAAATGAGTTGATGCGTGCAATGAGAGGCTTCCAGGTATTGGGAAGTCTACGTCCGTCGTCGCGAGTGTTGAGGCAATTGGGGCGCTTCTCTATCTCGAGGGCTTCTCGGATGATCCTGGTTTGCAGAGTTTTCTCGGTGGAAATTGTTTTTGTGTTTTTGAAGTCTATTTTGTGACCTGTGTCTTCTCGATGTTTATAAAGTGCGGAAGTGGAAGATGCCTGACGCACAGCAAGTTCGTGTTCGTAGACTCTGGAAGTTACTCGTCTGTTAGTCTGGCCAATATAACTTCTCGGGCAGTCTGAACATGGTATTTCATATATACCTTGAGAATCGTTTGGTATTGTGTATATATATATATATATATATATATATATATATATATATATATATATATATATATATATATATATATATATATATATATATATATATATATATATATATATATATATATATATATATATATATATGAACTGGTTAACTTGCGTGCCACATCAGATTGGATTCAGCCAAGCATTTACGGTGGAATCTACCAGGTGGAAGGATACCAGTAGTGATGGTGCGAGGTACGGGTCAGCCTTCAGGGCAGTGACACCAGAATGAAAGATGAGTTCTCCAGTCTAACAATAAGGATGCTAACACCAAGATGAGTTTCCCCCCAGACGGCTAGTGCTCTGGGATGATCATAAGTACACCGATACAAAAGACTCTTTGTCTAGGAAGGCCTGGTGCTAACTGCGGGAAAGATCCTGTTAGAAGGCTCCTCTACAGATGTTATTCCATATCATAATCCTAGTCAAAGGGTCAACGACGTCAGGCTTAATTTACACGATTTTCCAATATTATGCCCGAAGAATATGTGGTTAGAAAGTGAGGTTATAATCCCCTATTGGGTATGTTTTCCAAAAATTAACCAGCTTTCCATCAAATCACCAACTTGACAAAATACGGAAAACATTAATTCAGTTGAAAGAATAATCCCATTAACTGGATGATTGCAGAAATCAATAATCAATATTCAATTGAAAATATCCATCACTTCCACATATGACAGAGACAGAAGAAACTTTCCCTTCTTCTTTATTAAGACCGAAATCAAGAACCTTAGCGGAGTTGCCAAGTAACTTCATTCCTCGAAGTGTCCAAATGTCAACAAAGGATTCTAAAATGTTCCGTGCAAAATTTCATTACCTAACATTATCTTATACTCAAACATATGGGAATTCGTCCAGACAGATAACTATTATCACGATATGGAGTCCTTTCAAATTCATGTCACCGACGGCCTTTGAAGGTCATTTCCATCACATCACAGAGAAGTCGTATCTACCTGGAAAAGTGATCTATACCCCAGCGACAGTCACTGAATTGAACAGCTGTTCTCTGACAATAGACAGCGCTGAAAATACAAATAATTTGAGGGAGTATAGATAACGAAAGACGGGAAATGGCTGTAAATATATCGAAAGTAAACAAACTACGGAAGAAATAATGTTTCAATGACAATTAGATTTTATTTAGGTAGGCAAATTCAAGCATCAGTCTAATAAATATAAATCGAATTCAATTTTATGACTAAAACTCTGAGGAGCTGATAGTGGAAAAATAATAAAGTTACGAAGTCAAACCAATGTCTACAGATGGAAACTCAGCTGATAATTGGAATAGTTGATACAGATCCTTCAAGATATATCTTTGTGCGTCAGGATATGATAAAGAAAATAATAATCAATTATTTCAATGTTGACATTGATTCAGTGCAATTCGAAGATCTGATTAAAAAAATGAAGAATACTTTGTTCCCAAGAAAAATATTACTATGGAAAGACATATTTTCTTCAGCAGAGTGCAAACTCAGGAAGAAATCATTGATGTATTCATGACAGATTTGACAAATGAAAGTTTTTCATGTGAAGTTGGAACTCTCAGAGAAGATTTGGTTAAAGATATCATGATACGTGGTTTGAATGAATCGAATCATCATATTAAAGAATGTCTATTGAGAGAAGAAAAATTTACTCTCAATAAAGCATTGGAACTATGTAAAACTTTACAACTTACTCAGAAGAGGGCCGACCAACTACGTTCAAAATCTAATGAATTTGTTGGAGTTATGCATTCAAGAAATTATTCCAAACCTAGGAACCAGAATTATCAAGATCACCGGTATCCTGAAAGAAGAGGACATTTCAACAATGGATTATTTTCAAGTAAACGGAAAATACAAGATTGGTGATCATTCCAGGATATGTGGTGAATGTGGTGAAGTACACAGATTCAGATGTCCAGCACAAGGAGTAACAAGTAAAAAATGTCGAAAGAGCAATCATTTTGCAAAAGTTTGTCATAGTCAATCTAATAATAATGTTGATTCAATTGAAAATGTTCAAAAAAAATTTACATTTATTGAAAAAAATTATGAATTTTTCATAGAGCATGTCGTTCATGAAAATAAATCGGAATCAGGGTATATTGATATTTTATGTAATCATAATAAGGTAAAAGCAATGCTAGATACTGGTTGTCAAATCAATATAATGTCTGAGAATACATTGAAATCTCTCAAAATGCCAGAAATTCATATTGAAAAAAGTCAAATCAAACTCAATGATTTCAGTGGTCATTCAATTCCAATTAACGGTTATTGTGTTTTAGAATGCAATTTCGGAAATGATAAAATTGCTTCAATTAAATTCATCATACTCTCAATACTTGCAAAACTCTTTGTTTAATAACTAAATTATGCAATATCAATAATAATTGTCAAAATATTCTTTAAGATTTTCAAGTCGTATTCGAGGGTTTAGACTGTCCACCTAAAAAATGCCACCCTTCAGTAGATTCTAATATACGTGCTATTATAGATCCTCCCAGAAAAATTCCATTCAAGTTGCAAACTAGATCAAAATCAGAGCTTGATCGTATGGAACAAGTTGGTGTTATCTTGAACATTACAGATCCTACAGAGTGGGTGAGTTCAATAGACCTTTCCAGAATACGTAGAATAGAGATGAAAGATATGAACCGAGCTAGTATGAGAGAAAAACAGTTATATTTCATGCGCAGCATGTGGGCAGATTTAAAAGATGCGCAAACGTTAGTGCGACAGAGAAAGGGAAAGAGAGAGAGAGCACACCAGGATTATTTTGTATTTTATGTTGGCCATTCTGGCATGTCGTAAATCTGGTGACAGTGGTGGCAACTGATTCTGTCATTACAATGTCAGTATTGTCAGTTACTTACCAGATGACGTTTGACCTTTGTTATGAATATGATTTTACATTTTGCATATAAATATCAGATGTTATCTATCGTACAACACGCATTATCAAGCAACATGTGTACTATGAATTATGAGGATTGGAGTAGACATTTTACGTTTCCAAGCATGCAGTTTTAGCAGTGCGGAAAAGTTTTATATTTCAAAATCATGTAGACTTGTAGAGTTATGCTAGACATCTTAGTTATGCTCACAGAATTCTCTATATTCTGTAGTTATACTAGTCAAGTGTTATGGTAGTCATCATGATTTATTATATTTGTATATCACTAAGGCTGCCCGTTTAACAATAAATAAATATACAGAATGACACAGGAGTATCTTTCTTAGTTATTAGTTTAGTTATACATATCACAACAATTTCAGTGATTTATCAACAACTGGGTTGATTCGAGTAATAAAAGTTAATTTAGTGTCAAAAACAATCCCTAGATCTTGCTTCCATTTGTTATATTGATTATAAATTTTGGTTTTCAAGGTTATACTGATAATCAACTGAATCAGATTTTCCGTAAGCACATCAACCAAAAGTTCAGAAAATTTGTTGAAAAGTATTTTATATAATTACTATATTTTACATCTTCATTTTGGTCAGTCAAAAGCCTTTGAAAAATCTTCATAAATAACCAACCTAATATTCTACGGCATTTATGATCAAGTTAGTGTGAATAATCAATAGATAAATAATACAATCTTTATTTGTCTCAAGAAAATAAGCATTTTACAGACACGTTAGTTTCCTAAACCTACCAACAATGGTTGAAAATTCAAAAATAAAAATATTTGATGCATAATGATCATTACAATTGAAATTACACTAAGAATTACGATAGTAAATGAGTTATTCTTATGTACAATAAACTGAATAAACATATACAACAGCACAGTAAAACACAACCGAAATAACTAATCTGAAATTTCACAAGAATCAAACAACTCTCAACATAACTTCCTTGTTTCGAGGATGAAAAAGTACAACCGAACAAGTATCTGATCACTTGTATCTCGTTCCCATACGTGACCATTCTGCTGAAAGGTGTAATTTTCTTGTCATTGCTTGAAAATTTCTCCAAATTGAACAAAACCTTTGGCTGTAATGATTCCTGTAAGTTTTTGATTTCCTGATTGAGATATGTAATTGCGTTTTCTAATAAATCAATAATGTTTGAACAGGAGCTTTTGCAGGAATCTGATTCCTTGTTGTCACTACTCGTTTCATTTCTGAGAAAATTTTCTGCTTTCATTGTTTCATTTGTGAATACCTGAAGAAATCAATAAAAACATTTTAGCAATGTATTATTAAAAAAGTATAGCTACCTTTTTGGTGTAGAAGTGAAATTATTCAACTGATCTTCAGCATGATTTTGCTCTTTAGATAAATTGCTATTGTATCTTAACGTTTCACCAAAATGAGCGGTTGGTATTCTAGATCTCATGTTATGATTGATGAACTTGAGATCTAGAGTACCAGCCCAGTGTTAGTATAGTATTTACACTCGTAACTTCTGCAGAAGCCAACTGATCTTGTTGGAAAAACGTCAAAAGCCAAGAAAAATATAAACAACCGAATACTCCAAAGCCATATGGGACATTCCAGATCAATAAATACCGTGAATCTTGAAAGTTTGGTGCTTCTAGAAAGAGTTTCAACTGCTTGTTGATATGGAACATGTTCCATTTGCTCGTATGTGTTGATGGCAGTCTAAAACAAAATTATGTTATTGCAATCATTTTAACCAGAGCAAAGATCGAATGTTACCGTAGATGATGCAGTTGGCAAATCTTGCGTGTCGATGCAAAAAGGTTCTAATCTTGAAGTATTCGGGATAGCACATTTCTTCACTTTTCTAATATTGCTGCCCCCTATAATGAACTCGTCATTTGTGAAGTGGTGCGAACAAATCTGACAGAAGTGGTTTCATTGATTAATCATGGATGGATAGATGAATGTACTCTTACCCGTTTTGCGTCCCAGTTCCTTTTTGTTTCAAGTCCAATCGCTTTCAACCATTTTTTTCCGCATTATGGTTCCTTGTTTAGGGAAGTAATGAAATGAGATCCCACTGGTTTTATCATACCGTGACCAGCAATTGGAAACTCAACATTATAGAGGCATACTTATAAATTGTATACTCAATAAACAAATAAAAATAGCATCTGTCATTTGTCACATTGTCAATGATTCAAGGCGGGGAATTTTGTCGACCACTAAAATTCATTCTTAGCCCACAAGTGACGCGCGTAAGTAATTCTGGAAAGGTTTATTGTTCTAGTTGAAAAGGAAAATGGTAGTCTACGAATCTGTTTTGATCCACGAAATCATAATAGCCATTCTTCGAGAACGTTTTCCGATTTCGACTATTGAACATATAAGATCCCAATTAGTTGGAGCAAATTATTTTTTTACTTTAGATGCTAATAGTGGATTTTAGATGATACCTTTGGATCATAAAAGTTCATTATTATGCACATTTGATTCACCTTTAGGTCGATACAAATTCAATCGACTTCCGTTCGGACTTAATGCATCGCCAGAAATCTTCCACAGGTCAATGGCAGAAAGTTTTCATGATATTTCTGGCGTTTTGATCTATATTGATGATATTTTGATTTACGGCAAGACAAAAGAAGAACATGATAACATATTATTCGCTGTTTTGAATCGTGCTAAAGAACTCAATATCAAATTTTCTCCATCAAAGTGCAAATTTTCACAAACTGAAGTAAAACATTTAGGTAATATTTTTAGTTCACAGGGTAGGTCTCCTGATCCTAAAAAAATCACTGCTATTCAAGAAATGCCTTCACCTACTAATATCAAAGAATTGCAAAGATTTTTAGGTATGGTCAATTATATTGGTTCCTTCCTGAAAATTTAACGATAGAAACCGAATGTTTAAGAAGTTTACTGAAAAAAGAGTCTGCATGGCAGTGGAACAGCTGTCATGAGAAAAATTTCCAAGATATTAAAAATATATTGAGTAATGTTCCTGTTCTTTCACATTTTGATGTAAATTGTCCAATAGTCTTGTCTGTTGATGCAAGTCAGTCAGCCCTTGGAGAAGTAATTTTACAGAATAATAAACCTGTTGCTTGTGCTTCAAAGTCATTAAATCAGTTTTTGGTTGTCAGAAGTTTCATCAGTATGTTTATGGACAAATAGTAACAGTGGAAACTGACCATAAACCGCTAGTTACTGTTTAAAGAAAAGTTTAGCTGAAGTATCTACTAGATTACAAAGAATGTTAATGAAACTTCAAGCTTATCATTTGAATGTGATTTATAAACCTGGTCGCAAGATGTACATTGCTGATACATTATCTAGAGTACCATTGTCCCCTATGCTGCCGTGATACTGTAATACCGAGTACGACTTAATCAAATTGTCGCCCTGTCCGTTTCGCTGGCAATGCTGCCAAGTTACACTCTGGTACATATGCTCGTCGATTCTTTAAATTGAAACAAACCAATTGTACCTACTCATCTATGATTGTTGTGGCACATTCTCTGAAATCATTTCTACAGTGCGGTCCAAAGGTATGGAATAAATTCATTTTTAGCGTTATTATGTATTTTATGATGTATGTATGAAAATATTACCCCCTTCTTGCACCCCCTCTGAATTATGAGCACCCCCTCAAAAATTTTAAATGAGAAGGGGGGTCGTGTGGCATCTTGTTCGAAAGGGATTTTCATTATCTGTTCAGCAATACTAAGTGTTTCATATTTGGTGCAACCATAACGAAGAAATTTATTTATTAAAATTTAAAAATATTGACACTGTAAATGATGTATCCGTTGAAACAACCTGAAACAGGTCGATTTCTATTCTCAATTTGACAATTTATAGTATGAAAATATCACCCCCTTCTTGCACCCCTTCTGAATTATGAGCACCCCCTAAAAAAATTTGAATGAGAAAGGGGGTTGTGTTGCACCTTTTTCAAAAGGGATTTTCATTCTCTGTTCAGCAATACTGAGAAAATTTATTCTGAATATGTCAAATGTTGATAGACTGAAGGAAATAATGTAACATAATGTTTAGGAAGTATATTTCAATTTGTTTTACAGTTAAATTAAATGTTCAAAATGACCACCATTCACTTCTTGACAATAAGCAAGGCGATCTTGGAATTCTCGTAGAACATTTTGTAGGACCTCAGGGGTTATGTTGTTAATTTCTTCCGATATCCTAGTTTTTAAATCTGCAATATTGTCTGGTCTATTGAAATATACTTTTGATTTTAAATAACCCCATAAAAAGTAATCGAGAGGAGTCAAATCGGGGGGTCTAGGCGGCCATTCAATCGGTCCACGTCTGCCAATCCACCTATTGGGAAAAACTTCTGTCAAATAATCTCGAACAATACGTGTGTAATGCGGTGGAGCTTCGTCTTGTTGATACCAAATTGATCTATCTATTCCATTTGGATCATTAACATCGGGAAAAAGTCGTTTTAATGTAGGCACTAAAAAGTTCATCAAAAAACCTAGATAAACCTCACCATTAATTGTGCCTTCAAAAAAATAGGGGCCAATAATTTTGTTTTTAATGATACCAGCCCAAACGTTCACTTTTTTGGGATATTGTGTGTGAGCCTCACACATCCAATGAGGATTTTCTCTGCTCCAATATCTACAGTTTTGTCTATTAACCGTTCCATTTAAATAAAAAGTAGCTTCATCAGAAAACACAATTTTGTTTATGAACTGCAAATCTGCTTCGATTCCATCCATCATCAGTTCACAGAATTGTTGCCTTCTATCAGGGTCATCCTCATTTAACTCCTGAACCAACTGAACTTTATAAGGATGGTATTTTTCTTTATTTAAAGCTCTCAATATCGATGATTTACTTACATCATTGTCGGCAGCAAGTTGTCTACTTGTCGTATGCGGATTTTCCTCAATCGCTAACAGTACATCTAACTTTTTCTCCTCATCCAATGCAGCATTTCGACCTGGTTTTTGACGAGTTTTTACATGTCCAGTTTCACGGTATTTTGTTTCTATTTTGCTAACTGTAGATTGTGATACGTGTTGACCAGGGTATTTATTATTGAACATTTCACAAACTTCCGTTTGAGTTCGTGTTTTATTACCGCATCCAAGCATAATTAAAATGTCTATTCTTTGAGTTTCGGATAAATGAGCCATAGATGAATCGAATACACACAAAAATATTTTTCAATACACTGACGTCTGCCAGCAACTCACAAATATCAAAATAACAGTAGTCTACTAGATTGACATTATATTATTTATGGGTTTTGTGAATAATTTTTTGGTGTCTTCAACGACTTTTTCCTGACTTTTTTAGCAAGACAGATAAGAAAGTATAAATTGTCAAATTGAGAATAGAAATCGACCTGTTTCAGGTTTTTTCAACGGATACATAATTTACATTGTCAATATTTTTAAATTTTAATAAAAAAAATTCTCAGTTATGGTTGCACCAAATATGAAACACTTAGTATTGCTGAACAGATAATGAAAATCCCTTTCGAACAAGATGCCACACGACCCCCCTTCTCATTTAAAATTTTTGAGGGGGTGCTCATAATTCAGAGGGGGTGCAAGAAGGGGGTAATATTTTCATACTGTAAATTGTCAAATTGCCAATAAAAATTGACCTGTTTCAGGATTTTTTCATAATATACATAATAACGCTAAAAATGAATTTATTCCATACCTTTGGACCGCACTGTATATTATACTGGGCTTTGTGTGTAATTTTTCCTCTTCAACTCGACCCTCCATCAGAACACAATTCACACTGAATTACCTTCGTAGGTTTTAGGAGCGGAACTAAAAGTATAACCAAGATTTTGAAATTGTTTGAAGAAGGTTAAAAGTAATTCCTCATTTCTAGTATCGTTTAGCAGATGTGCAGCTTTATGTATGTGATTGAGCCTTCAAAAGTTAAATTCGGTGGTTGTTTAAATTAATTGCGAGTCATGTTATGATATAAAAAGCTAATTGAATAATAACCCTGAACCGTTCACTGTGTGTAATTAAGACACTCATCAAAATATAGGGACTGCAATTTTCTTTCGAACTGTTTTTCGAAACGATAGCTACTTACTACCTGTGCCTTTTGTCTTTTGCTACATATCATCAATGAATTATTTAAAAACATTTTGTACATTAGGAAGTTAAACAAGATCCTAATGAATTTATATAATACGAAATTAATAATTTTTCGAAACATTCAGATAGAGTTTGGTATAGAATAATTTGAATATAACTGGGAATTATTTCAATAATGTTATGAAACTACTTACCTTCAGCTCATATTTTGGCTCTTGATTTCAACAACAACAATCTTTTTATTTACCATCTCGAAAATATTATTGATTGATCCGTAGTTTGCTATATCATCACTTTTCGTTACACAAAATAAAACTTCACCACAATTACTTATCGATCTAAATGATCAGAATGTATCGTGTTAAACGATTTGGAACTTTGAAAAAAGTATAGGAAAAAATTAAATATTCTGAAATTAATTTTCGATAACCTAGTTTGCAATTGGTTTTGTGGTTTGAAAGGGACTCCAAGGCAGGCAACCGTATTAAAATTTCATTTAACATTATATGAAGAATTATGAAAAACTAAAAACAATGAATGAATGGTCAATTATTCAATGACAATTCAAGCTTTTCATATATTATATATCTCTTAGGTCTTCAACGAATTTAAAAGTTCCATTACCGTCATTCTTCCCACATAGTGCCAGCAAGCGCATGGACTTATTAAAAAGTACGTAATGAAACATTACCCTGTGATATAATACGTTATGATGCGTTACGAATTCTACCGAATACGAATATGATCGTTTGATGTTATGATGCGTTGAAATTGTGATAGAATGATATTATGATTTGTGGAGTTTATGATGCAGTGAATATTTGATACTTTGTTGTAATGACGGAGTACGTTTTGAAATAGTACGTTATGATGGTGTATATTCTGATGGAGTACGTTATGAAACTTTTTATTATGCTGCTGTAAATTTCTGTCTTGTAATATATGAACCAGTGCGATAGAAATCGCGATTCCTATCCTTTGACGATGTGATGTTGTAAATTTCTGTGTGATTCGGTTTCTGTACTGTATATTATGATGACAAAATTTTTCGGTTTTTTGATGTTGAAAGATTTCACTCTATGAGCAGTTTCTATTGATTGTAATGAGCACTCTATATTCAGATAACTTTTTCACCTGCAGCCCTATTTTTCTGAAAAGTAAAATTAGAGGAAGTTATACCCAAGACTAGGAAGAGACTTTACCATCAGATGTTATCAAGTTGAGGAGTGTTTATCAATAAACGAATAAGACATATTCAAACATACTAACATTTGAATATGTTGATACCTTCCTTCACTGGTGCATAGTAACAGTTTCCAGAAGTAAGACTGGTGATTCCAATTATATTCAATATTACATATTACACATGAGGTTGAATTTACTAATTTTTTAGAGGAGCAGTCTTCCCAGCGCATAGTACTATGTGGTGGTTTACATATACATGTTAAAAGATATAACTTTTACTTGTTTATCATTATTGAATGAGTATTAATAATAAAAAAGGTGTGATTTTGTTCTAAGTAAAAATGTGAAACCTGTTTCGTTTCTTACACTGTGAAGATTCAAACCTGAGACAACTAGGAATGTCTTCATCGTAATCACGAATTAATGAGTGAAGAGGGCCTACGGAGACTTTTATACATTCTGCTAGATATTCAAACACTATGTCATTATCGCAATCACGTACTGATGAGTGAAGAGGCTCTACAAAGTCATCTTACACTATATCTAACAACCAGTTCATCATGCTGAACCAAGGATATACATTTCGTAGAGATTAGCTATACTGGAGCAAAGTTATTTGGAATATACATCCAAATGGAGACGTGGGGTACAGCCAACGGAGCATCCCACAAGGACCAATTTACAAAATCAGGATATGTCATCCGAACAAAACCAGGAAACACCTGTCGTACTATACACATGTAGTTGCTTCAAATTGTATCATCAAACTAAACAATTCGGAAACGAAATCCACCTTAATTCTTTAATTACAGAAGATAGGTTACCAACATTCTTGTGGTACTCTTAATTGGCCAATCAGAAAATCTTATAATAATGACATGTTTGGTAGTCTGTGTTCAGACACCCAAAAGCTAATTTGGCTACACTGGGAGCTTGTACAATAATAGTTGACCACTGACATTTGACACATCATCAGACAGCTGTTAAATGAAAATAAACGAAAATTAGGGAAGAAGAAGAATTTACATGCTACACACCTTTAACAAACTTCTTTACATAACGTTTTCAAATTTCCAGTGAACTTGTAACCTCCTATTCCATAATTTTTTGTTACTTTGTTATTATTTTATACAATATGATGATAAAGATTTGAGAAAGAAAATTTCCAGTGATGTGTAATGAAGGCTAATCAATAAACCTTCAAGAACAAAATCTTGTAATTTATTCATATTAGTTTTAAAAATGTTTAGGAGTGTATTGTTAATTCGACTTACTGCACTTTTTTCATTTGTAATTCAGAAAGTATAATATGCTTTTCAGAAATTATGATTTGTAATTCAGAATAATAAATTGTAATTCAGAAAATATTAAATAAAAATCAGATTGGTGAAATGAAATTAAGAAACTGATTAGTGAATTGAAATTCACAATTTGTAATTTGTAATTCAGATTAGTAAATTGTTATCAGAAAGTGTAACTTATAATTCAGAAAGCGTAAGTTGTCATTCAGAGAGTATCAGCTGTAATTCAGAAACCAAGAACATGTTCTATAAATAATAAATAATTTATTGTTTTGGATTTGGTGACAATGCTTCAGTGTGAATGAAAATGTCTGGACTTCCATTGCCTAAAAAAGAAAGAAAGAGAAACCATATCTCTATGATTTCAAGTCACAAAAATGTGGAACGCTTCACGATTTTGCTTGTCATCCTTGAGCATAGAGACATGGTTTCTGAATTACAACTGACGCTTTATGAATAACAATTCACTATGAAGTTACACTTTTTGAAATACAATTTACTGATCTGAATTACATGTTACGTTTTTTGAAATTCAATTATCACATCTGAATTACAAATTATAATGATAATAATAATTCTTCGAAAAAATTGAAGACCTTGGCTTATTAGTACAGTTTACTCAGTTTTGAGACGAGGATCGGTTGTAACACCACCAAATTTGACATGCTAGTTGTTGATACCATGTCGAGTAAAAAAAAAATTACCAAAATTTCGGGAGTGAAACCCAAAAAAATTTGTTTGAAAAAAAAATTGTTTTTTTTGGTTTCATCTTGGAAAAAATTGAGTTTAAAAAAATACGGTTTGAATAGGGTTGAAGATCATTCAATTCTCTACAAGAATGATTCTCAGTAATTCCCTATAAAATGTGCCCGTATTCTCAGAAAATGTGCTTGAACGCCGACATCAAATTTCAGGCTCGTGTAAGCCCGCCGCTGCAAGTTCAGGCGGTCCCGAACGTTAAATGTGTCATAACTTTGCTAAAAATCATCATAAAATTAAAAATGAAAGTGCATTTTGGTCATGAAAACTTCAACTTTTTCATGCAAATATAACTTGTGGGTATCTATAAGTGGTTGTTTTTACCAAGTTACATAATCCAACTCCGTTTTTTACGGAGGATGCAAAAATCATAGATATTTCAGTTGATCCGGAATATTTGCACTGAAGCAGGAACCATCACCCTCTTTAGACACTATGCAGTGATTTAAGAGTAGTGAGACAGGTATCACTTACACACGCCATAAAAAAAACTTCTTAGCCAGTAAATGATGAAAATAATCGCTTACACACAACCTGCATGAAAAATAAAGTATGGAATTTTAAGCTAGAGGTTTGCACTTCACATTTCTGTTATTGAACTCACAAAAACTCAGAGGCTGTCCAAAAACTCATCCTTTTTCAAAACGATAGATAATTTTGTCGAACCACGGGATTTTCAGAAACCCCTGACCATCCGAAAAGAAAGAAGATGAATTTATCTGTTCATTCCATATACCGGGTGGCTACGGAAGTATTGCCTACGGAATATCTCAGTTAATGTATGAAGTAAGTTTATGAAATTTGGAGCGTCGATATAATGACATAAGAGCTAGAATTTGAGCATATTGACATGTCGAAGTTAACTTCCGGTCTGACCGGAAGTAACATCAACTTTCTTATTTTAAATGGAAACCATATTTTTTTTTCTTTTCGCTTTATTCAGCATTCAATTCCCTTTCTAATGACATATCACAAGTTTGGATCTAACCAGAAACTAGATCAGAAAAAAATTATTATTGAAATTCACCGAGTAGGTTGAAAAGTTGGCTATGGAAACCATACGTCACTTGATAACAGTTGCTACTACTGTGATATTTTATTTTCATTCGTCGGCGTTATAAAAAGCCGCCAAAAAAAATATTGGAAAAATTGGGACAAAAACAATACTCTGTAGGTCCATAACTTAAATAGGAACATACAACTTTTTCTTGCCTTAACTATTCAGCATAACCATTCCTTTCTGATGATATAATAGAAAGTAATTTTTTGAAATGAAATACCAGAAAATCCAATTATTATTATTCAAATAACAAAAAAACAGATTTATCGAAAAAAAAAAAATTCAAATTGATAGGATTAAAGATAAAATAAATTCAAAACAAATGTTCGAAATGCATTCCCTCAGCGTCAATACATTTATTGACTCTGGTGATATTTTCATGTAAAACGTTTCTCAACATTTGGGGCGTGATATCTTGGAAAGCTCTACGAATTTTTACTTCTAGCTCATGTAGAGTTGTAGGCTGTGTGGAATACACCCTATTTTTAAGATGCCCCCATAGAAAAAAGTCGCACGGAACGGAGTAAGATCAGGTGACCTTGGTAGCCACCTGACTGAATCATGAGTTGTTATAAGTCTCTCTTGAAAGCGATTTTGAAGATAATTTCTCGCTATTCTTGAATTATGCGGAGAGGCGCCATCTTGCTGGAAGTACATTCTCTCAGTTATTTCCGCTGGTAGGTTGTTAATGAATTCCGAAATTTCATTCGTTAAAAAATTAAAGTATCTCTCTCCGGTTAGTTGGCCTTCAAAAAGAATGGTGCCAACAATATGAGTTCCAACTATTCCTGCCCAAACATTCACACCAAATCTCTCCTGGAAGCCACCTTGTCGAAACCGTTGCTCGTTTTCTATCGCCCAGTACCTGAAACAAAAGACCGTTCACACTTTTAGCACTTTACACTTCGACTATCGACAATAATCCAAATAAAATACAGTACCTACCTTGTATTATTCCTGTTAAATAATCCATTGTAGGTAAATCTTGACTCGTCCGTAAACAAGATATAATAGTTAAATAGGTGATTCTCAGCATTTTGTCGAAGAAACCAATTACAATATTCCAAGCGCCTTTCACCGTCATTTTCATACAAATGTTGATGCAACTGATACTTGAAGGATTTAAATCGATGTTTTTTCAAAATTTTCCTAGCAGAGTCCTTACTTATAGCTAATTCGGCGCCAATCTGCCTTGTGGAAATTGTGCTATCATATTGTACTAAAGCTAATACATTAATTTCAGTTTCCTCATTAATAACAAATGCTTCTTGGTCTTCGTGAACATCAGGCTCAGTTCTTAATTTTTCTTCAAGCCACTGGAAATACCTTCTTGACGGTTGCTGCCTCCCTGGATATCGCTCTAAATACAATCGTTCAGTGGCATAAGAATTTTTTAAACATTCACCATAAATGAGAAGCATGTCAATTTGTTCGGTTCGTGAATAACGGGGCATTTTTTGAATATTCTACTAACTGATTTCGATTTCCAAACCCTTTTAAAATGGCAGAATCAAAAACCCAAATTCGAACGTCAAAATAATATGGATAGCAGCGTTCGTGAGAGCTCTCGTTTCTTTTTTGTTTCATTCCAAAATACATTTTAATCAGCCTACTTGTTAATATTTTGGTTCGAATGATTATTGCAATGGAATGATTATTCTGAATAGCACAAACATCGTCCATAGGTAGATATTAGAATATCTATGGACGATGGCACAGACCAAGTACGTTTGTGTTCCTATTTAACCTAGAACCTACAGGATATAATTTATCATTCCACATAATTTTTAATGGTATTTTTGCGTATGGCGATAATAGAGCAAGAGCAACTGTTATCAAGAGACGTATGGTTTCCATAGCCAACTTTTCAATATTTGGCTTTCATTTTGCTTCCACGGCCTACTCGGTGAATTTCAATAATAATTTTTTTCTGATCTAGTTTCTGGTTAGATACCAACTTGTGATATGTCATTAGGAAGGGAATTGAATGATGAATAAAGCAAAAAGAAAAAAAAATAGGGTTTCCATTTAAAATAAGAAAGTTGATGTTACTTCCGGTCAGACCGGAAGTTAACTTCGACATGTCCATATGCTCAAATTCTAGCTCTTATGTCATTATATCGACGCTCCAAATTTCACAAACCTTCTTCATACAATAACTGAGATATTCCGTAGGCAATACTTCCGTAGCCACCCGGTATACAACATAGTCCAGGATCATCGAGCCATAATATGAGCCGGTTTCCGGCTTATTATAGACATGTCAAACTCTACTGTCATGCGAAGTTTTTTGTTCTTGCTGTGAAAATTTGAGTTTATTATCGAAAAAATTTCAAGGTAAAAGACACTAATTGAGATTATAATAGATCCAGCTGCGATTGTCCGTCTGAAAGTTAGTAGAAATGTATTTTAGAGAATCAAAAATACTTAGAGTAGATTGGAGTTGTATTGAATGCTGTGGTACCTATGACATTATTATTGTTTATCTTTTACAAAAAGTAGGGTGGAAATGTGTCAGGGTATTGAATTATTCTGACAAAGAACAAGAGTGTTGTCTCCCGTAGAAGTGATATTCCATTTGAATTTGTTACGTTATGTGTGGTATTATTTGAGTTGATAACTAACTAATACGAATATTCTCTCCCCAGGGGTATTAAAAGTAAAAATAATGGAATCTTATATAATATCATGCACTGATCTTTTCTGAAGTAAACGCAAGTATATTAGCTGTGTGCCAACAAATCTGTTTTCAGAATTTTGAAATTTGTACATAACTGAGAGTATGTATCTACACAAATCATAGGTATTTTTGCATCCCAGGACAATTATATGAATAAATACGTTTTCAATATATTTTCATGAATAATAATAATAAATTATAAATATATAGAAATAAATGTCGGTCGGATAAGAGGGAACATAGGGGTAGATATAAATGGTTGAATTTAAAAAAATGCGTTTGTGAGATGTCACAAGAGTAAGGGATTTGTTTCATTTGCAAAACAAATAAATTTTGCCAGGATTGGTGTCTTTTCACCCCAGCAGGGCTGGAAACATTGATTTCTGTGAGCAGAGAAAGGGGGTTCTCATACAGAAATTTTGATGAACTGGCGGACGTCAAAGTAGATAAATGAAAAATTTCGACAGATATACACACTCAGGGCTTCAAGCTCTAACAAGTTCAAGTATGGCATTTAAAAATTCCATAGCTCTGACCCTCGAATTGGTTCATATTCACCAATGGAATCCAAAAATGAGGAACAGTTCAGGAAGCTTCGATTCCTTGCATTGCTGTTTGATCTGTGTCCAAGAATGTGTACAAGAATGAATTCGACCGCTCAGGACAGCTTCTAAAGTACCAAGCGAAACTATTAAAAAAGTGGCAACTACTTGTTAGGATGAAGTTTCGAAAGCAGTTATGAAGAACCCATGTATATTTAGTAGCGGTTTTTGCAAAATATCCAGAGACTGACCATTCTCATAATTCTCATAATATTCATGAATGAGATGTGAGGCTTATCCATAATCTCAAAAAACATTCTCACCTTTTGTCTATAATGGCAGCTATTCCTAATCACAGTTTTAGGACGATCAACACTGTTTCCAGGGCACGAAAAGACGGATATGCTTCAAATATGAATATAAAGCATTAACCTCACCGAACCTAACCTAACCCAGCCTTCTGAAAGTATCACAAGACTACTATGTAATTTCATTTATTCTATCGAAGCCGTTTTCCGATAGCCTTTTTATTTTCGGAGAAAACTTCAATATTTTAAAAACTTTTATTGAAGTCCAATTTTTTTTTGTGTTCCACCCCTGATTTTTTGGTAAACTATTCTTTTTCACGTGCCAAGTTTCATAGTGTTACAATTCCTCCTTCAGTTTTGGCATAAAATTGTGTGTGGATATGGGACTATATCCATAAACCTGACATTTGCTTTTCTCAGGTCAAGTGGGCAGCAGTCGGAAACCAAGGGATTTATAATGGCCTGCCAGGATGGTGACTTCAACACATTCGTCTATCGTAGTCGTGTGATGAGTATAGAAATCTCTGACACTATGTAGATGCAGAGTGTGCCGTGGGGCAGCTGAGACCATAATGCATTTTGTTGTCACTGCTGTCAGCCTGTCCAGCTTATGCGGTGTCAGCCTATATCCACAGGCTACGAGTGTTGTACTACCACTTACTACACTCGTACATTATTGACGAGACACCGGTGTTGCCTTATGCTCCGAGGGATATTGAGTCCTTTGTGGAGAATGAGAAGTGCCGAATCTATTGGAACTACTCATTCCCGACCCTCAGGCAAATACAAGCTAATAAGCCTGATGTAGTCCTCTTTGACCATCAAAGCAGGAAGATTATCGTCATTGAGATTTCATCTCGGGGCGAAACGAACATCGCTCGAAAAGAGGAGAAACGGACTAAATATCGAGACCTACTCTTTGAACTTCGCAAGCTTTACCCAAACCATTCTGTGAAAATTGTGGTTCTGATAATGGTGGTCCTTGATGGAATGATGGACACACCGCTCTCAAACTTAAAAATCGTACCGGCTTGCCGTAATATGGCAGAAATCTTAGCCGGACGAATGCAAAAGAAGTAATTCTTGGTTCACTCCGCCTGCTCAGGTCACATGATTGTCCACGGCGGCGTGGGAAGTGGTTATTGGGATAAATGATCCAGCGCGCCCCCCGGAAGGGTCGGGGCTCCGGAGACAGGGCCGGACTGTTAACAGATTCAAAAAAAATATGAAAATACTCTCTCAAATAGTGTACCCAAAGACATAGCCTGTGCGGGTAGAGGGCGGCTATTATTATTATTTGCCGTGGCAAATTTCTGATTCAGAATTAACAATTCTGAATCACAAGTCATATCTTCTGAACTGCATTTGAAAAAGGTGCAGAATTATTTCATAAATTATCGAAAGATCAGCGGGAACGATTTGGAGAGATTGAAAAACAGAAATTTTCATTATTACTCGTCACAATAATTTTGTATTTATAACTCGGTAGGAACGATATAGTTACTCAACTTCAAGTAATACCTACTTTCTTTTGTGGAGAAAAATGATGCAAACAGTTTTTTAGCTTATAAGAAGCTTTCAAAAAACCGTCATATAGCAGCATTCACCTATTTTAACTATTAATAAGGAAAATAAGTTAAACTAGCCAGTTGAAAATAAAGCTCCGAATGTAATACTATCACCACCCTTTACAAATTAAAGAAATATGGCGATCATCAACATTGCCATTTTCGATAATCGTTTTAAGTTGTTATTGCTCCCAAATGTCACGAATCTTAGAGTCCTCTACAGATTATTTGAAAATATTGAATAGATAATGGACCATAGATGGAGTCGATGAAATATTCTCATCTTGATCAACAATTTTGTGAACAAATGAATGAGAATTAGTATGTCATAAAAACATAAAAAAAGTTGTGAAATAAAATTATATTCAAACAGTGACATATATCGTTTTCCATAAACACATTCCCTATAATAAGGGCAGAAAATCCACGTTCCAATTCTACATCGAATTCGGTAACATTTTTTAAAATATTCTTGTACTTAGCAAAGCAGACTTTTTATATAGACACAAAAAATATTTTTATTTCTTGTCAGTAACGATGTATAGCTAATTTCATTCGGAAATTATTCAATATCTATATAGTTGTGAAAACAAGAGAGCGAATAGAAATTCCTCATATTGTCCAAATATAGATCCGTTCTCCACATCTCTCATTATATCAATTAAATGCGGTAGAATGTCGTTCAAATGAGTTGAAATATCCATCATTAGCGCACTCCAAGCCACGCCAAACAGCCTTATTTACTTGATATTTTTCGCTGCAACACAACTGCATACTGATTATCCTGCATCTGATCAAAGATGAATTAGCATAATTCATTATAATTCAGCATGCGATGGAATTATGCCATTGCAAAGGAAAAATATATATTATTTTCTCTAACGAAGACACTGCAGATTTTCAATGACCATCATGGTATTATGATATGAATTTATGTACTGTTTAAACACAGGGTAATTCTTATTTGAATGTCTGCATGGGATTCGAGGCGGTTCCATTCGCGATTTCAATCGGCATCGATTGAGTGTTTGATAGAATATCTAAAGAAGGCAATAGGATGGCCACTATTATTAATATTTGCCATGGCGCTTCGAGGCGATGAAAAAAGTATTTGCTAAATACTCGTTACTTGTAAAATTATTGGATTGTCCCGACCTTTTGTACATGTAGTCATTTCTAGATCTATTTGGCAAATGCAGCGACCTCCTTTACGTTCGGAAATAAATAGAGAAACGAATAGTCTGATTCATCTCTTTTCGTTTCAATGAAAATCTTGATATTGGTAACGATTACGATCGGTCAGAAGAGTATTGATTGTACCAAGACCAATTTAGTTGATGGGATTCCACTACTGGCTCCGTTGATCGCACGTGAAATCATTCATTTGATATCTGCTGTACCATAGGGACCGAAAAGGTTCCATTATTATTTTGGATTTGCTGATGAGCTCCTTCCAACTGAATCCAGGAATGATCTGCAGGCACAAGTCAATCCCAGGAATTGCTTTTCTTTAATATAAATACTCAAGATTGGTGCTCTGAAAATCCTCAAAACATATTTAGTAAACTTTAGTAATACGTTTGATACTTGGTGTATTTTGATGGTGGCTCCTTTTTGAATAATGTCAAGCGTCGTATGTCAACGATAGTTATTACTGTTACTTTTCTGAATAATCCGTAATCTAAAGAATTCACCAATTTCCTTATGAACATGAGCTTTCATGGCTTGTGGAGGTGGATGTTGAGTTTGACTAAAATGTGGTAACTTTTCACTATCAATATAGTGAGTGAGAAAATGTGTCTTCTCTTATTTATGTTCGGTACATGCGTTTTTTGAATTTGAAAATAGTTTTATCAAGTTCTGTTTTCTAAATTTCAGTTTATTCCAACATATCCTGTATAGTAATCATTACAGATAAAGATAAACAATAGACTTCAAGAGAAAAATCGTAAAATTCTTGATTTGCATTGAATGTTTTTCACATATCTTGAAACACCCTGATAAATCCTATTACACTTTGTAGTTTACCATCCGCTGTTGTTACTTCCATACAAACTTCATATACAGGGGTTCCCCAGAGAACTGCATCAATCACTAGATAAGTTGGTTGAATTTGAAAATTTGTTCTGAATAGGGGATATTCAGCTTGAATATTTTCAAGAACCTGCACTTCCGGTTGTACTGAAAGTGGACACTAACTTCCTTATTTTATCACATTTTTAGATTCATCGATAAATTTTGAAAACACAATACACAATTCTAACTGTTTTCGAAATATTTCAAATTTTATGTTGAAAATTACATGCAGACTAAAAATATATTGTTTCATTCCTGCACAGGATCATTTATTTTTGATTGTGTGGTGAATTTGTAGAAAAGGATCCAATTCGGCATAATACTGATATCAATTCAAATCAGTTATATAGACGGTGATATAAATGCGGGAAATGAAATTATTGATAGTTCATTTTTTCGAAACCCCCTTATTTCATAATATCATTACATTCAATATAGACAATGGGGCTAACTGTGAACACGACTACATTCAATAGTATCCGAAAATCACATATTCTTCAGTTTAGTTACCTACTCTTAGTTAACCATGAACGCCACGGATGCGTTAGAATTAATTATTCAACACGTATAATGGAAATGTCATTGCAGTAATCATGCGGGATCGATAACTGAATGAAGATTACTCAAACTTTTCAATATTTGTGGCAAATATAATAGGTAAAACGAACAAAGTTCGAGAGTGTATATAGGACAGTTGAATTCTAAGAAACAAATATTTCGTAAAACCGAAAAATGCCTGTCTCTCCACACAATTCCACAAAGTGGATATTAAGGCAAATATCTGACAGAAAACAACTACTTCCTCCTACGGATATTGAATTATATCTGTCTTCTATTTGTTCTGTTGTGTTCTATTAGGTCAGACGACTATGAAGTCGTTTTGTTCCACAAATATGAATGATAGCATTCTTTATAACATGTAGCACTTGCAATTATGTGTCCGTGAGGAACGTTGCACAAATAGAAGACAGATATAATTCAATATCCGTAGGGGGAAGTAGTTGTTTTCTGTCAGATATGTGCCTTAATTTCCACTTTGTGGAATTGTGTGGAGAGACAGGCATTTTTCGGTTTTACGAAATATTTGTTTCTTAAATATAATAGGGTTATCTCAAGAAAATGTGGTACATTTGCTAATTGGTGTCCGTAGAAATAGCAGCCCACACAAAATACTGTTAAACGAATTATAGAAACCTTTAAAACCTTTCCATCCGCCAAAGAAAGAGAGCAGAGAAATGATCCAATTGTTGAAGATGACAATATTGAAATTGATATTTTGGAAGATTTTGCCGCAATCCAAAATATCTTTGAGATAAATTGCAAAAGAATCAGGATTGTCAAGAAACTCAAGAGACATAATACTGCGTAAACATAAATTTCACCAATATAAGTTCTCCATAGGTTAGCACCTGAAGGAAACTGATTTTCCACGAAAAGTGAGATTTTGTAATTGGATTTGACTTGGTCGCAAGTGAACGCATTTGGATAATATCATATGCACAGACGAAGGTGAATTTACAAAGAATCGAGTGTTCAACCAATATAATTGCCTTTATTGAAGTGATTCAAATCAACATGAATTCAGGGAACTGAATTTTTACGCAGTTCAATGTTCAATGTGCGATAAGAGTGATAGATAGCGTCGTGGCATTAGATTTTCCCCAAATAAACTCAAATAGTAAGAAACAGAAGTCGATTTCGAAACAAGAATGGGATTTCATATGCCTTTTTTGAGATGAGTACCTACTAGACAATGTACCAATCGCTGTGCATAGAAACTTATTTTATCAACATGACATTGCTTCCCTACATAACGGTCATTCACACAATACTCGTTTACAAGAATTGTTCGATGACCAGTGGATAGCCCATAAAGAACTTTTTTTTCTGCCACGCCGCTTCTCATATTTATTTATCACTGCTCGATTTTTTCATTTGGGGTACAATTGACAACCATGGAAGAGTGTATGCATCAAGTTAGGAATCCTTTATTTGAATTGTTGCGAAATGTGCATTTCTGTAACAGCAGATATAATGTTTTTGAACTTTATTTTTGATGTTTAATAGATTTTATTTTGTGACGGTTTCTGTTGCTGTGGATATCGAGATAACCCTATCCAGGCGCGTATACAGATTTGTTCCATGTGGGAGGTAATTCGTGGAGAGGGGGTGACAGAAAATTGAAAAGCGCCGCAGACGAAATTTTTTTTTCAAGTTCAAAAGCCTTTAATTTGATAGTTAGGTTTATCAGATGGGTATCATGTAGGGGAAAAAACGACGGCAAATTCAGTTTGTTTTATTTAATACGAAAAAAATATATTTTACGATGATTCGATTTAGATAATTACGCGGTGTATGAAATTAGAATCATTTTGTGAATACCTTAATGTCAATTTTGATTGGAACACTGAATTTTCTTCGATCGAGGGAGGGGTTAATTCCCTCATTAACCCCCTTGTATACGCGCCTGACCCTATCACATTCGCCATTAATAATAAAAATATTTGAGTAGTCTTTATTTGAATATTCCAAACGAACATTATCAGTTGATTGTTTCTAACGCAACCGCAAGCGCCATGAGAATAACTAAACTTACGGATTTGTGATTTTCTGGAACAGAAAGATGTTATTTCGCCAATAATTCTTGTCTCATTCCCTATACTGACTGAAATGAGATTTCGAAATAATATCACTGTTCGGCGGACTCACTGTGTAACTCTTATCGAATTGATATCAGAATTCTGCTGAATTGGGTTTTTTTCTACGAATATATCGATATATAATCAAAAAGAAATAATCATGTTCAAAAATAAATAAGAAGATTTTTGGGTCTGCCTACATTTCCAACTCAAAATTTGAAATATTTCTAAAATGATTAGAATATAATACATAAAATATGTCCAAAATGTGGTAATATATACACCCCTCACATATAAGCCAATTGAAGAATCCTGCCTTTAGATTGAATGCATTAAAACAAAATATACCTAGATGACAGCATGTTGATTTCGAAGATCGCTTTACTCTTTCTGATGTAGAAATTACAATGGAAACTACTCATGGGAGAAGTTAGGAAAATTGCATAAATGTATTTGTAGCCGTTTGAGGTTGAAATCAAGTCTTCTGGGCAGATAATTGTCAAAAAGTACAGGTATATTATCATTTCTAAAAACATTCATACTGCCGTAGGCCTACAGGTTTCAAGAGACGACTGACATTCGTTGCTAATGTTCAAATTTCAGTCTGTGACAATCCCAACTTTTCCAATCAACTCTTTTGGAATGACGAATCCCTCTTCCATAATAATTAATGTTAGAGTTAACCAACATACTATGCAATATTTGCCACAGGACCATACCCTCATTGAATAAGAGAAACTAACTTCCAAACAGTGTTATCAAACACGGTCATCTTATGGGATCTCATTTTTAGTAACACACCTTGATATCATCGATATCTAAAATTTTCGGAAAATTACATTCCTTTAAAACTAAAAGCTATTCCAATTGAATTGAGACAACGAATATAGGGGCATCAAGATAGTGCTTATCCTCATAGTAGCCAAGCAAGTAGACTCCCATGGGACCTTTTCACCATCCCCTGCTTACCTCATGCATGGTGTTCTGTTTACCTTTCGATTCCACCTACTCTCCTCAAAGTTTATAGTTGTGCAGTGTGTAGGTGCTCAATAAGGGAGCGAGTTCCTTCAATCATCCTTCTCAAGCCCAGCTGGGGCTGGTTCTTAGAAGGGCGGTGCGGTGTCCGTGGGCAGTTCATTCACTGGCTACCAGACCAGCAGTATCCGATCCGAGGCTCCTTCTTGGCTTCCACTGAAGGCAGATTTCCAATTTCTCGCATCCCTCTGTACTGTGTGAGTGGGAATGTGTTAAGTGTCGGGGGAATATGTGTGTTTTTGACGTCAGTTTAAGGTAAGTTAGGGCCCACTGGTCGCCACTCCCGTTGGCTGCGGTGCCTCATCCACCCTTGTTTCTCCAGTTAACCATTATGCTATTACTTTTCTCAATAATACTGTTCAAGAGCGTTGTATTGGTAATAGTAGACTTGTTCGATGCTCAGAGTAATAAATGAAAGAAATGCCATGCCTATACCAACATTTTGTGCTTTATAGTCAGATTCTAATAAAAAGCTATTCAAAAAGATCCTGGTGACGACTATGGTTGAAACAGAATGTGTATTGATTCAAACTTACCTATATAATGTTTTACATCACATCCCGGTGACTGATTCAATCCACAACCCTCACAAATTTTTATATCACTAATTAATAATAAGTCTTATTTGTTGGAAAAGAAAGGGATTCTGAATATCACAAAATAAATACAACTATGTTAGCAAACAAGAAACATGTCGACAAACAAAGAATGACAAATTGATCCAAATGTTGCCTTCAGAACAAGGATGGAAAAGGCCTCCCTATGTTTTTTATTACTCTGAGGTTCGGTGTCCTGCACTTTCTGAAGATCTCGCGCCACTGGACTTTGTTCAAAAGTCAACCAATCAGTACGGAAGGTTAAAGGTTAATATGAAAAACAAAAACACCTGATTCTCAACCATAAAAAAGCAAAAAAGCTTTGGTACACTCAGAAAAGTAAACAATGATCTAGAAATACTTTTCCAAATACGATTTCTTAGACATAATTCAATAAATGAAATCATCAAATGGAGTAAATGTCAATCTGCTAAAATCATTTCCTCAAAGTACTTTCTTCCAAATGTTGAAATATATACCATTTTCGAGAATTATGTAAACCAATTACCTACTACCAAGAAATGCACCCGGATGACAATGTTGAGCTTCCTTTGAGCTAACATTTAATGAATTTGCTGTTAATTTTCATGAACCATAATTCAATCAGATAATGACAGTAATTGAAGAAATTTATGATTATCATGAACGGCCATTAATATTGATTACATTCTAATATCGTAATTTCTTAGGACATAATCTTGGAAGCGCTGAACCCCATTACAAAGTTGCAAGCTGTAGTAATTTAGCATTCATCGACGTTGAAAATAGAAATGTTTTACTTCATATCCACGCAAACCCAATCAAAGGATCAAACTCAATGCAGGAAGGTATTGGAATGAGCATCAGAGCAGAGAGAACATATACATGAAGACCAATACGTGTAGATTTAGCTATCAAGATTTCGCATTATTTCATTGGTATCATCAGTTTTCGTAAACTTACTTCATCCATCGCAAATTTCAAATTATTTTGGACTCGAAAATTACTGTTTTTAAAAAAGTGGAATAGGAGACTCAATATTTTCATATCAAAATTTGATTTATTTGAAAACTTTGTTCTACTTGAAATTTCAATACGTGAAATACCCATCACGGTCTTGTGAATAAAAGACATTTTGATATTTTTTGAACTTCATGGATGGAGAATTTTTTTCCTACAAGCGTGCGTGATTCACTATATTCTCGCAAGCAATTTAGTTTGAGAGATGTCATTTTCCCGCATGCTAAACTCATTTCAAATGAGTTTTTCTCGTACTAGTGCAGATACACACCTTAAATAGTTATTTCCTAACAAGTACGAAAAGAGTAACTTTTCCGCATGCGACTGCCGTTACCCGAACGACGCAAAGCGAAGTTCGGGTAAGCAGTCGAGTGCGGGAGAGTCCCTTTCCGTATGAGTTAGGATCAATATTTTTTCTACAAGCGAATTAAAAAAAATTATGTTGCACTCTTGAACAAGCTTTCGCGTACTACAAAAATTTTAACCGCACTAGTGCGGGAATAATTCACTTGAAGTGACTTAAGCGTGTGGAAAAATTTTTCCCGCACTAGTGCGAGAAAGTGACACTTCCCAAATGCTTGTGGAAATAATATTATTCAAAATTGGTGGAATTCGTTAATGACCACAGTGAATCAGATTGTCTGTATGGAAAGTACTTCTTTTCAAAAAATGACCCATGAACCCTAAAAATACCACTTTCCTGAGCAATAGGTGCAAAACCTGACCGGCAGCCAAGACGCACCCAGAAGGAATGATTATTTCCTCTGATGTCTGCTGTGGGTATACTAGGCTATACTCCCGGTATACGTAACTACTCTGTTGAAGGGCAAAGGCAAAGACGACGGATTGTCACATAACGACGACCGCAACGACAAAGGACGCTTTGACTGGACGGATGAATTGAGGGACGTCTTCTGCATTGTTATGAGAGCAATGAGCCCGCCCGGAGAGAATACATGACAAGAATGCAGCCTAGGCTATGTGGTTTGAGATACACCCAGAGAATGTTGCTTTTTCCACTCAAAACCTGAGGGATCATGTATCTCAGATATGCCAATGGAAGGCATCAGAATCCGCAGGGCGCTTCATCACATCAAGCCTCTGAAGTCACAACAACTGGCACGGGTGGATGCGGAAATTCACGATGTCCTTTTGGATGAGGATGATATCTGGCAGATCAACTCTGCCGTGTATGACGCCGCTCAGACCCTATCCCAAGCGGAGAGGAAAGAAACCATCCCTTTGTCTTGATAGGATACGAATGCTGGTGGCAGCAAAAAAGTCACTAGTGAGGCGGGCGAGAAGCATCGCGGAAAACATGGAAATCCGCAAAAAACTTTTTCGCCTATTTCAAGAGCCTTCACGTGTTCTTGATCACCACAATGAACAATGAACTGCACAATCCGACAACTCTATCGAAGAACTTTGCTGTTCCAGGCCCTGATGGGCTGAATTTTCCACTTGGTGAAAAGGCTTAGAGAGAAGGGTACCCCGTATTCTTTCACATTGTTGATACCTCTCTGGCACAATATATTCGAACTCGTTCGAATTTTGACAGATTTTTCTTCCCGGAAACTGTGCTACTTGGTAGTGATTTGTCTTGTTCCGTGCGGATGGCGCTTCGATCAACTTTGTTGTAGATCGTAGTGTTATCCGTGGGGAAATATTAGTTAAACAGTTGATTATTATTCATTTGGCAGGGACAGGACAATTATAATGTTGTCCGACCACCGTGTCACTGATGAGAGGCAATAAACCTCGAAACATGCATGTCTGCAGGTGGTAATTCCCAGCCAAATGAAGGTTAATTTTCTGTTTAATTACGAGACAATAAGCACTTGCAATTGGGTCTTCTTGGAAGAACGTTGCACAAATATCTGTCAGATGTAGTTCAATGTCCGTCGTGGTATTAGCCAGGGAAGTAGTTGTTTTCTGACAGATGTTTGCCTTTTATTTTCCACTTGGTGGAAACGCTTAGAGGGAAGGGTACCCCGTATTCTTTCACATTGTTGATACCTCTCTGGCAAAATATATTCGAACTCGTTCGAATTTTTACAAATTTCTCTTCCCGGAGACTGTGCTACTTGGGAGTGTTTTGTCTTGTTCCGTGCAGATGGCGCTTCGATCAACTTTGTTGTAGATCGTAGTGTTATCCGTGGGGAAATATTAGTTGACAGTTGATTATTTTTCATTTGGCAGGGACAGGAAAATTATAATGTTGTCCGACCTACCCTGTCACTGATGAGAGGCATTAAACCTCGAAACATGCATGTCTGCAGGTGGTCATTTCCAGCCAAATGAAGGATAATTTTCTGTTCAATTACGAGACAAGCACTTGCAATTGGTTCTTCTTGGAAGAACGTTGCACAATCAGATGTAGTTCAATGTCCGTCGTGGTATTAGCCAGGGAAGTAGTTGTTTTCTGACAGATGTTTGCCTTTTATTTTCCACTTGGTGGAAACGCTTAGAGGGAAGGGTACCCCGTATTCTTTCACATTGTTGATACCTCTCTGGCAAAATATATTCGAACTCGTTCGAATTTTTACAAATTTCTCTTCCCGGAGACTGTGCTACTTGGGAGTGTTTTGTCTTGTTCCGTGCAGATGGCGCTTCGATCAACTTTGTTGTAGATCGTAGTGTTATCCGAGGGGAAATATTAGTTGACAGTTGATTATTTTTCATTTGGCAGGGACAGGAAAATTATAATGTTGTCCGACCTACCCTGTCACTGATGAGAGGCATTAAACCTCGAAACATGCATGTCTGCAGGTGGTCATTTCCAGCCAAATGAAGGATAATTTTCTGTTCAATTACGAGACAAGCACTTGCAATAGGTTCTTCTTGGAAGAACGTTGCACAATCAGATGTAGTTCAATGTCCGTCGTGGTATTAGCCAGGGAAGTAGTTGTTTTCTGACAGATGTTTGCCTTTTATTTTCCACTTGGTGGAAACGCTTAGAGAGAAGGGTACCCCGTATTCTTTCACATTGTTGATACCTCTCTGGCACAATATATTCGAACTCGTTCGAATTTTTACATATTTCTCTTCCCGGAGATTGTGCTACTTGGGAGTGTTTTGTCTTGTTCCGTGCGGATGGCGCTTCGATCAACTTTGTTGTATATCATAAATATTAGTTAAACAGTTGATTATTATTCATTTGGCAGGGACAGGACAATTGTTATAATGTTGTCCGACCTACCCTGTCACTGATGAGAGGCAATAAACCTCGAAACATGTATGTCTGCAGGTGGTCATTCACAGCCAAATGGAGGATAATTTTCTGTTTAATTACGAGACAAGGTCTTCTTGGAAGAAAGTTGCACAAATATCTGTCAGATGTAGTTTAATGTCCGTCGTGGTATTAGCCAGGGAAGTAGTTGTTTTCTGACATATGTTTGCTTTTTATTTTCAACTTGGTGGAAACGCTTAGAGCGAAGGGTACCCCATATTCTTTCACATTGAATAACTATTGATAGAAAAATTTCCATATACCACCTCCAACTAGCAAGAGTTTTCAACTCATGGCTGGATGGGGAGCAGCAGATTCCGGATTGGTTTGTCGAGGGGCAACGAAGCTCAGAGAAGGGGGTCGCTAGACAAATGTATCACGCAGGACTCAGTGCAGCGCATGAGCTCATCATGCATTTGCTCAGATGCCTTGCGGTACAGGATCAAATAGTGAGATGCATTGAACAGCTGGAGGACTCGCTTCACCATAACATCTGGTCAAGTCAGAGTCCAAACAGAGCAAGTTATCTTCAGAAGAAGCGTATTTCAGGGAGGCTCCCTCAGCCCTCTTCTCTCCTGCATCTCCCTATTGCTATTGTTCGTCACACTACGGATTCCTTATACAACTGCTGCTCCCCTATCAACCGGAGGCATGAGGTCAACCACCTATATGACTCCGGAGAAAAGGATCATCAATCCTCAAGGGTGGTGCATGCTATCGGAATGGAGTTTGGGATCGACAAATGTACCTCAGAAGAGGACTATGCGAGGAATACGGAAAGGACGTTCAGCTCGTAGACAGAAGTATTTTTCATCATCTGGATGCCGCAGAGACGTATAATTACCTATGGTTGTAACAACACCACACCCAAGAGGTAACCACAATTAAAAACTCTCTCCGTGGCAAGTATCAGCATAAACGCATCTGGTCATCAGATCTGTCGGAAAAGAATAAAGTTGCTGCAACTAATATGCTTGCGTTCCGATTCTACTGTACTCCTTTGGAGTGATGGAATGGACTCAGGAAAAGCTGCGAGAGCTCGACGTAAAAACTCGCCAAATGATACATCTTCATAGGAGCTTGCATCCTAAATCGTCTGTTCCACGGTTATACTTCTTCTTACAATGGGGAGGCTGTGGACTTTTGAGTTTGGAGTGTCTACTCAACAGAATGGTACTTAATGGATCCTGTAAAGTCATCAGGAGTTCAGATCCCCTTCTCTGCTTAGTCTACGACCAAGAAAAAGCAAGAATTGGAGCACTTCTTTGCAAGGTAGCAAGTCGAGCAGCCGATGAACTTGGTCTCGAATTCAACACTGAACGGATGAATCCAAACTCTGTCACCGAGTTGGGACCTGTTCAGCAAAAAGACCACGTCAAAGCTCTCCTGCAGCTACATAAGGATAAGCCAATACATGAGGTCCTCTTCAAGAACATTGAAGACCTTAGCTTATCTAGCAACCTGACCTTCGCATTTCTGAGTTAAAGTGGGCTGATTGGCTGATTGGCATTCGCTGCCAGCCTGTCCAGCGTAAGCGGTTTCAGCCTATATCCACAGGCATAACGCGGTGCTACTAGGGTTGTACTACTATTTTCATCAGTCGTATGGTATTGACGAGACCCCGGTGTTGCCTCATGCTCCGTGGTACATTGAATCCATTGTGGAGAATGAGAAGTATCGAATCTATTGGAACCACTCATTCCCCAGCTTTAGGCAAATAGTTATGTAGTCCCTCTCGACCATTTAAGTAAAATAATTTTTGTAATTGAGTTTTCGGCTTCTAGCGAAGCGAATATCGTCCGAAAAGAGGAGGAAAAATGGACAAATTATCGAGACTTACTCTTCAGGCTTTACTCAAATCATTCTGTTAAAATGGTGGTTCTGATCATAGGGGTACTTGGTGGAATGACGAGCACGCTGCCCTCTTATCTGAAAATTATACCAGCATGTCGTGATGCGGCAGAACTCTTAGCCAGAAGAATGCAGAAGGTTGTAATTCTTGGTTCACTCCTTCTGCTCAGGGCAGACTCATTAATCACTCATCCCACGGACGTGGAGAGTGTTTACTGGGGTTAATAACACACCATCGTGCCCTCCGGATGTTTTGGGGCTCCAGAGACAGGGTCTGACTGGGAAATTCCTGACGAAAGAAATCCCTTATAAACAGTCATAGCGTATGAGAGTAGAGAGCTGTTATTATCATTATTTGTTGTGGCGCTCCGGGCGACTTACTAATTTTTATTGGCGTATTCACTTTTCATCTGTAGAAAAGTTCTACTCCGGGTGCTCAGTGCGCACTCCAAGCAAGCACTGGACTTAGTATTGGCATCTAGGCAACTCATATTACACTTGCCTTTCAACAAGGGATGTGGTCCCCTATCAATTTCTAAAAACTTGAGAAAAATTATCTCATACTAATGGTTCAAACAAGGCACAGCGCAGACGTTTCATCTATAAGTAACAAAAATTCTAATAGCAAATAATGACCCATTGAATATCTCAGCGGGTCTTTGAACTCTCCTTTAGGGATATATGATCTTTATATCCAATCAGGTTAAGCCGCCGAAGCTATTTAGATCCAATTTATTTGTTGGATTACTTCCGATCTATCAATTCATACTTTTGACTACATCGAATTCTGTCTTTGATTTTTCTCTCCAATCCGTAGGTCCTCTCTAATTTCCTGCATCCATTTTAATCTCGGTCTCCTTTAGGAATATATGATCTTTATGTGCTCTTCACCCCTATCAGGTTAAGCCGCAGAAGCTATTCAGATCCAATTTATTTGTTGGATCACTACCGATCTATCAATTCATACTTTTGACTATTGGCCGCGGTGGTGTGCGGGTTGAGTCCTCGCCTCATAAGCCAGAGAGCGTGAGTTCGAATCTCAGCATTGCCACCGGTCTCGTGCATGGCATCACAAGTATTAAAAAGGTGAGGGCTACGTCTTCCCCTAGCTCGCACAAGTCTCTGATTTTTGAGGGTTGCACGTAGGGGTGCAACCGGTTGACGGACAATTTTAACAATTTTAACAATTTTAACATCGAGTTGTCTTTGATTTTTCTCTCCAATGTGTCACTCCTGGTCTGAGTAGGTCCTCTCTAATTTCCTGCATCCATTTTGATCTCGGTCTTCCTATCTCCGCCAGGGTTCCATTGTGACATTGAATGAGTTACTTTTTCTTTCTCGCTCTTCAGACATGTCACAACCATCTAATTCTGTTTTGTTTCATTTTGCAACTATATTCTCTTTTAATTCCTGGCTAATTTGTAGGTTACTTCTTATTCTGATTTCTATCGCTGAAATTTGAATTGACAGTAGTATCAGTTTAATAATTTTTTTTCCCAATTTTCTCATATCTTCCTCATCCTTTTTTGTGATCGTCTCTGCCCCTTATAGCATCATTTGTCAAATGGTATTATAAATATTTATTTCAGTTGTTTTTGTTTAAATCATACTTTTCAGTAATTTTTCATTTGCGTTAATTACTTTTTCTTGAATTTTTGAGCGTCGCTCCCCCGTTTTATTTCTGATATGTTCTTAATATGTTTTTTGTTCAAATAAATGAATATTCGGAACTTAAAGTGTGAATGAAATTAAAGAAATAGAAACTACCCGAAACACACTGGACGCGCGCTTCGCTAACACAGTTGGCATCCTCTGGAGCTCAAAAAAGCGTCGAGTGATATTGAAGTTGTTGTGGTGTTATGGGTGGTTTCTATTTCTTGAATTTTATTCACATTATAGGTTTCAAATATTCATTTATTTGATCAGTATTGCTTCCAGGTCAACGGAACTAAATCGTTACCTACCGTAAGTACTCTAATAAGATTCAGTTGATAGGTGTAAATATTTGATTCCTAGAATCTTGTAAACGTAACTTTGTGTTTCACAAATTCATTTGAGATTCGGTTGCGAAAAAGTCTCTAATATCAGATAAAGTAATAATTTAACCGAAAATATCATTGCGGTGTTAAAATGTCCATAGGAGGTGGTTACAAATAAATTATCACCACAGTAAACGAATTATGCTTGAGAATGGTAAAACAAAAAAGTTATTCAGTGAAAAACCGGAGAGGAATTTCTCGAAAATCAGTAGTTGAACATTGTTGAAAACTTTTGTTCCCGACAGTTTGATGATGCAGAACTAGAGCTTCTGAAATAAGAAATTCGGTATAATGTTCACGAACGGGATCTGGCGGTTCACCATTCCTAAATTTCGCCATGACTCTTTCTAACACCTTTCTGGTCGGCTCATTCAATATATTTTTCCTAATTCACTTGACTTCTCTCCTTCGTCCTCTTCTCCCATCACTATCTGTTCATCCTTCACACCTTCATCTTTTAATAATTCTTTGTAGTATTTCCATTCAAATTCGTTTGTATTGTTTCTGTTCTATGATTTTCTGCAAAATAAATAAGTGGATCAATCAAAAACGATAAAAAGAGTTGGTGTTAATCATTCTGTTGTTAATTCTTATGTGCTGCATGAAGCTTTTTCAGCCAAAAATTGGTTATGGTCAAAACCTGTCGATTTTCAATTGGCTGTATTTCCAATGGCTGCTTTCACTTTGTTTTCGTCGATGTTCCTTATTGTTATTATTATGAATGTTATTCTTACTAATATATTGTTTTCGATTCATCTACTTACTCATTTTGTAAACAATCACATGAATAAAGAGTTATTTATATTTGTAAACTTTAATGTAACATTTATAAAAAAGTTAGTGTTTTCAAGAATTTGGGTGTAAATATCGAAAGTTCCATTCATAGTTCGCTTCCAACACCTGAACTATCCCATTCTACTTGGAAAGTACTATCACGTATCAAACATGCAGACATTTTCACGGATTCATTTGGCTTTGAGGGAGCCGTTCTGAGGAAAATGTCTTGGCACATTGTTAGATTATCGAGATATGTGAGAAACATATCACAAATAATATGTAAATGAGATCAATAATGATAACAATTGTTATCTCTGAGGATACATGATCAAGATTTTTTCATTTTCCCTCATTACAGATCGCTGGGCCTCGTTATGAACATTTTGGAAAACATATTGGATATTATTGGACATCAGATATATTTGGATTCGGTTATTATATTGTTTCTCTTCAAAAAATATCCGAAATATGTCATTTTCCGAAAACATAAATTAATCTAGCGTCATCCTGAACATGGAAAGGTGTTCGGAAGATCTTGAAATTTGTACTGTGGAGCAGTGTATGAACAATTTTTGATAACGGTGCCTAATATAACTGAGGAAGACCATTTCTCAGTCTAGGCATCGAATATTGGAATTCAACCCCAACAAGAAATGAGACCACTCCGATTGATGAGCAAATACCCCAAAATATGGAAAAAACCCATTTTCAAAGCTTCATATATCGAAAACTGTCCATTTTTGAGCTTTGTGGCTATGCTCACTTTTGATCAGCTCATAACGAACTGCGACATACCAAAAATTCAGCCAAATTCACGGAAAGCCACTTCCCATAAGAAATATGCGGGGTCCTTTCACTACAAAATGAAAACGTTGGTGTAATACGGGCTCAAGAGATGAATGGGCTCATTTGCACTTTGATTTCGAATAATTATTTGCCAGACAGTTTGACAAAAATGATAATTGCAAGTGATCTACTATTTAATCAAGAAAATATTTCAACCTCTCAAAAATATTTCATTCTTTAATAATTGTCTCATTTTCGTAAAGGCAAGTATTCACACTACATTCATGTAAACGTAAACTGTATTTTCACTAATGCTAAAATGATCTCAATGAATTTTCAACATATATTCAATACTTTACCGCTTACAGAAAGTCCTGAATACCAATATAATTTGTGAATGCAAAAACTGTGAAAGACAAGTAGCGGTTTCAATCAAGCATTAAATTAAATTTGAGTTTATTGAATTGAAATTCTGCTGTTGAATTAATAGTAAGTCGATTACGGTTAACTTAATGAATACGTGAAAATAAGTTCATTCAAGTGGCATCAATCCTTTATCTCAATTTTTTTCCTTCTCAGTAACTTTGCATCTATTATAACTACGAAATTGATCACTCATATGTTTGTAATAAAAATTCAATTAACTAAATCTATCAGATTTATTTTCACAATTAATATTTAACTATGATTTATATCGAATGGATATTGATGCAACCAGGCTGCTTCTGAATTCACGGAATAAATATACTTAATAACTGTCTATTTACCACAAAATCTTATTTAGCTTACTCAAATGTAGATGTCTATGGGCATTTTACTCTGTTTAACTCTTCTGTTAGAATGACCTGCTGTGATAGTGACTTATTTGTGTGTTGATAATGAAACGAATGAAATCGACAAAGTCGAAGTACCTTTCCTCACCAATCGTTGCCACCAAGTGGTATAATGAGACAAACATCTGTCAGAACACAACTACTTCCCTGGCTAATACCACGAGAGGCAATGAACTACATTTTCCAAGAAGACCCAATTGCAAATGCATGTCTTGTAGATTATCCTTCATTTGACTGGGAATGACCACCTGCAGACATGCAAGTTTAGAAGTTTTGCCTCTCATCAGTGCCAGGGTAGGTTGGACAGAATCAAAATTGTCCTGTCCCTGCCAAATGAATAATAATCAACTGTTTGATTAATATTTTCCCACGGATGAAGCTACGACCCACAACTAACTTAATCGCAGCGTTATCTGTATGGAAAATCAAGACTCCAGGAAGAGTTAACTGTATTAATTCGAACAAAGTAAGTTCAATAATATGTGCTGTGTTTAATCACAAGATATGCACTTATAATTGGGCCTTCTTGGAAGAACGTTGCACAAATATCTGTCAGATGTAGTTTAATGTCCGTCGTGGTATTAGCCAGGGAAGTAGTTGTTTTCTGACAGATATTTGCCTCATTCTTCCACTTGGTGGAAACGTGTGTACAGAAAGGGTACTTCGAATTTGTCGATTTTACTCGTTTCATTATCGTGATACTCTCCAGCACATACCTATGTTCCAACTTCCCCATGTAGTAGGTATTATGTGTATTTCCATCGTATCCTCTGATGGGTTGGAAGCTTTCTACGTAAGTGTCTACGGAAAGCAATATCCTTGTCCTACATGGTGCCGGGCGATTCTATATTGTGACAATCAACGAGATCAAAAATCAGTTAGACATTCTATCTTTTCCGTACAAAGCAAATAAATAACCTGCATCCTTATATTCAAGAAGTTTATAGCAAGATAAAGATTCACATCTGAAATATTTATCTATGCAGAGAAGATAATATGACAGCTGATATCTTTACAAAGGTACTGTCCAAAGAAAAGCCCAAGAAATACTTACGGAGGTTGGACCTAGATGAGGTTAATCCACGTTGATATAAGAAAGGTAATTAATTCACCCGGCAGTTGAATTTTTATTATTCAAGTTTCATAATAATTGAACTACTTCTGTTATTGTGACAGGTGCAAGAAAAAGTATGTGAATGTTCATCTAAATTTTCATGTACAGAAGATAAGGGAAAAGTGTGACATCGTGTGACAACGTAGCGACGCGACAAAAACTTCATCTCTAACTTAAAACTAAAATATTATCTACTGATTCTTTAATA
Source organism: Chrysolina americana (assembly GCA_958502065.1). NCBI lineage: Eukaryota > Metazoa > Arthropoda > Insecta > Coleoptera > Chrysomelidae > Chrysolina > Chrysolina americana. Next base: position 64,383,758 of record OY293412.1, on the reverse strand, counting down.
TAATTACAAAAACACACAGTTTATTATGCAATATTCGAATCGAAGATAAGGTATAGCATTATTTTTTATGGTGGAAATAATATACAACAAATTTTTGTGATCGAAAAGGCTGTGATAAGAAGTCTCTTGAAAATGAAATTCAGAGAAACTTGTAAAGGCAAATTTAAAGAAAATAAATTGTTAACAGTGTATGCCATATATATTCAAGAATGTATTCGATTTCTATCCAATAACAAACATATATTTGAACAATATTGTAATTACAAAGATACCTACAACACTCGATCTTTAAACTATTTTTATCCAAAACATCGTTTAACAGTAACAGAGAAAACTGCTTATTACTATTATTTATAATAAGCTATCAGATAATATAAAAAAAATCAATACTTTGGAACCCTTCAAGAAAGCACTGTATTATTTATTACTTAATCTAGAACCATATTCAATAGCTGACTACTTAGAAATGTAATACTGTAGATATGTTCCTGTCCTACCATCTTGTTGTGACGTTATTGACTTTCTGTTGTGTATACAATAATATTGTAACTCCACTGACTTGCAATAAAGATTTGTTTATTATATTTTTTTTTTTCCGTTAGGAATTACCCAGTCAGGCCCTGCCTCCGGAGCTCCGTCACTTCCGGAGGGCGCGCTGGCGTGTCATTAACCCCAGTAAACACTCCCCACGTCCATGGGGTGAGTGATTACTGGGTCCGAGAATCATGTGCCCTGAGTAGGCGGAGTGAAACAAGAATTATGGCCTTCTGCATTCGCCCGGCTAGGATTTCTGCCATGTCACGGCAAGCCGGTATGATTTTTAAGTTTGAGAGCAGTGTGTCCATCATTCCGCCAAGGACCCCTATTATCAGAACCACCATCTTGACAGAATGGTTTGGGTAAAGCCTGCGGAGTTCAAAGAGAAGATCTCGATATTTAGTCCGTTTTTCCTCCTCTTTTCGGACGATGTTCGTTTCGCCAGGAGCTGAAAACTCAATGACGAAAATCGTCCTACTTTGATGGTCGAGGAGTACTACATCAGGCTTATTGGCTTATTGGCCTGAGGGTGGGGAATGAATAGTTCCAATAGATTCGGCACTTCTCATTCACCACCACGGACTCAATATCCCCCGGAGCATAAGGCAACACTGGTGTCCCGTCTACACCGTACGAGTGTCGTAGATGGTAGTACAACACTCGTAGGGCCGCGTTATGTCTGTGGATATAGGCTGAGACCGCATAAGCTGGACAAGCTGACAGCAAATGCATTATGGTCTCAGCTGCCCCACGACACGCTCTGCATCTAGTGTCAGGGACCTCTATACCCATCACGCGACTGCGGTAGACGAGAGTGTTGAAGACACCATCCTGGCAGGCCATTATGAATCCCTCGGTCTCCGACTTCAGCCCACTTGACCTGAGAAACGAGAAGGTCAGGTCTCTGGATAAGCCTAGGTCTTCAATGTTCTTGAAGAAGACCCCATGCATCGGCTTATCCTTATGTAGCTGCAGGAGACTCTCACACTCCGCAGCTTTTACGTGGGCTTTTTGCTGAACGGGTTCCAACTCGGTGATAGAGTTTGGGTTTGTCCGTTCAGTGTCAAATACGAGATCGAGTTCATCGGCTGCACGGGTTGCTGCCTTGAAAAGAAATGCTCCAATCCCTGCCTTTTCATGATCACATACCAAGCAGAGAAGGGGATCTGAACTCCTGATGACTTTACAGGCTCCATCCAGTACCATTCTGTTATGTAGACACTCCAAACTCAAAAGTCCACGGCCTCCCCGTTGTCTGGGGAAGTATAACCGTGGAACAGACGATTTAGGATGCAAGCTTCTATGAAGATGCATCATTTTGCGAGTTTTTACGTCGAGTTGTCGCAGCTCTTCCTGAGTCCATTTCATTACTCCAAAGGAGTAAAGTAGAATCGGAACGGCAAGCATATTAGTTGCAGCAACTTTGTTCTTCCCCGACAGTTCTGAAGACCAGATCTGTCGGAGTTTGTGCTGATACTTGCCGCGGAGAGAGCTTTTGACAGTAGCTACCTCTTGAGTGTGGCGTTGTTCCACCCCTAGGTAGGTATACGTCTCTCCGGCATCCAGATGGTGTAGGATGCTTCCGTCTACGAGCTGAACATCCTCTCCGTATTCCTCGCATCGTCCTCTTTTGAGATGAACCGTGGCACATTTGTCTATCCCAAACTCCATTCCGACAGCATGCGTGTACTCTTGCACCACCCTTAAGGACTGGTGAAGGTCCTTTTCTCCGGAGGCATAAAGTTTAAGGTCATCCATGTAAAACAGATGGGTGACCTTATGCCTCCGGTTGCTGGGGGTGCCGCAGTTGTATCCGCGGGTTTTCCTTAGTGCAACGGACAATGGCAGTAGTGAGATGCAGAAGAAAAGAGGGCTGAGGGAGTCTCCCTGAAACACGCCTCTTCTAAAGATTACCTGCTCTGTTTGGACTCTGACTTGACCAGATGTTATGGTAAATCGAGTCCTCCAGAGCGGCATCAGCTGTTCAATGCATCTCACTATTTGATCGGGTACCGCAAGGCATCTGAGCAAATGCATGATGAGTTCATGCGATGTTGTATCAAATGCCTTGCGATAATCGATCCAGGCCATTGAAAGGTTACGCTTATACTGCACGGAGTCCTGCGTGATGCATCTGTCGATCAGCAGGTTCTCCTTGCAGCCAGCGACCCCATTTTTTGACCCTCTTTGCTCATATATCCGTTCATACACCGGCTCAACTGCGGAGAGTATTCGCATGTACAAGATGCGTGTAAACATCTTATAACATGCGTTCAAGCATGTTATCGGTCTGTAGTTCTTCGGATCAGATAAATCTCCGTTTTTGGGGATTAGCACGGTTCGCCCCTCGACAAACCAATTCGGAATCTGCTGCTCCCCATCTAGCCACGAGTTGAAAACTCTTGCTAGATGGTGGTGGGTGCTGGGTAATTTTTTCCACCAATAGTTATTCAGGCCATCAGGAGCTGGAGCAGCAAAATTCTTCGAGCCTTTGAGGGCCCGTCGAACTTCTTCCGGGGTTATCGGATTGCGCAGTTCATTGAGCTCAGGCTGACGAAGCCTCCTGCAGAAAGCTTCGAACTGCGCTAGGGCTGGAGTATTTACGTTGAGTGGTTGCGGAAATTCGTAAATACCCTTCCAGAAGGTTTCTACCCGATCAGCCGCCGGCGGGTTTTCCACAACACGTGGAGGCTCTTGGAATAGGCGAGAAGGTTTATCGCGGAACTTCATGTTTTCCGCGATGCTTCTCGCCCGCCTCACTAGTGACTTTTTTGCAGCCACCAGCATTCGTATCCTATCAAGACAGTGCTGTTTGATGGTTAACAGCACGCCTTGATTTAGTGTGTGGTGAGCTCGTCTTAGACTTGCGGCAATTCGCCGCACTGCGGGCGTGAAGGGCCTATTGGCCGCCACGTAGTCCGCCACACACTGGATACGAGACGCGTGTTGTCTCGCTGACCTGATCTTAGCTTCCATCTTGTGAATGCGTCGCTCATGCCTCCCAATCAGAGGGTTGGTATCCCTTCTCTCCTTTATTATTATTATTATTATTATTATTATTATTATTATTATTATTATTATTATTATTATTAATTTATTTGTATCGCTTTCTGGCACGTGGCGGCTGCGCGAGTTTACGCTTGCTGTATCTTCATTGTCGCGCGTCGGCCGCTTTTGGCTGAAGGGTTTTAATAATAGCCGCCGCCGTGATTTCGTCTAATCAGTTTCATTTGAGATTGACAGCTGGCGTATCTTCGTCCAGTGAACATGGTAACATGGTAGTTGTCCGTAGATGTCCACCCGCTAGAAGAATCTAGTCTGACGTGGATATGTAGTATTGTATTGAAACGATTGAAGATGGAGATCCTTCAAACGGAGTCCGAGGAATTTGACTAACAAGTGTACCTAGGGGGGTAACACTCGATGCATCTCCACATGGGTTTGGCCTTTAGGGGGTAGTGCTTTGCTGTGAAGAAGAAAAACAATACCATACTCCGGTAGAGGTTGCCGGCATCTCTGCTTTATGGGTCAAGGATGAAGACATCTTGGTGATTTCGGCGGGTTAGCAGCACTAAATCTGTTCGGGCACTGATATGAAAAGCTTATTGCGGAGTCGGTAGTATATGTGTATTAACACGACCCCACCGTTGTACAATAAAATGGTAGCTGGGTGTGTGTCGTCCACGGAAGAAGAATGTCTTGGCACGCTGATTTGGCATAACCAAATCCGCACCTTGGAATTGTGTCATAGGTACTAGGAAGCTGCGGAGGGGCGAGTGAAGAACACGGAGCCAATCCGATAATTGGAAGTTTCATTTTGAAGCAATAATAATTTTATTCATATCATTCATTCGACAGTCGACTTTCGCTGATTAATGTACGTGTTTTTATTAGTTATGCTATTTTGTCTCTGTAACAAATTTGAACTGATTAAAAATAATGTATTCTTTACCGAAAAACTATATAAAAGACAGTGCAATAAAGTGCTGTTTACAATTATTTCTAAATTAAAAATTGCAAAATATGAGAATTCACACAAGGGGAGCAACTGTGACAATGACAGGTAGAAGGGGAAGGGGGCCTCAAAAGAATCGTGAATTTCTTGTGACGTAATTCATGGATGCTCTCTGTTTGTGTTTGATGGACTGTAACACTTAGTCGAATTGAAAATACTATATTTGAATAGCCTTTTATACAAATTTGAAAAGAATGACAATTTGTACAAAGTAAAATAACTTGTACCTTTTTCATTTCTTCTGTCAGATGATATTTCTCGAAACACTCATAGTCCGTGAGCTATTTTCAAATTTATGAAAATACAACACCAACACCTGATGTACTAGATATATCGTGTGGGCCATTTGAGATGGAAGCATCTTAATACAATCTATTTTTTCATTAGGTAGACATTTCATCTTCAGAGCCAACTAAATGAAATTATGGATTCACCAAGGGCGTAACATTTTGAGAATATGTCAACCCATATATATATGAATCCAATTATGATATAACAAGCTTCGATGTCGATAATTCCAAATCAATCAACGAAAGACACCTGCACTTATTTCTTATTGATACAAATGAGTAGAAATAATCTCCTATTCACAATCAATGCAAATAATAGGATCGGAGAAGTTGAAACTAAATGAGTACAATTTTAATTTTTGTAGCCTCCACCAAACCTCCATTGAAAATAATGCATTTATCATATCGCTTGTGAATATTTTTTAAATTATTATTATTATTTGTAGACATTTTGTGTGACATAGCCCCCATAGTAAAAAATACACTCATCTAGGTGGTCAACCAATAATTGATCTATCTGCTCTCCCGTCCTACAGCTATCTTGAAAATATTAATTTCTTGTTTCTGCAAAGGGAATTTATATTGCGTTCGAAAATTAATTCCTTAAAAATTGTAGGAAATAGGCGGCATTGATGTTGCAGTTGAGAAAGAATGGCCCAATTAGTCTCTCATTCAGTATTCCACACCAAACATTTTCTGTTTCTGAAAACTGGCTCTTACAGTTAATCATCCAATGACAAATGGTGAATATTTTGTAATGAAACCACCTGGTTCTAGGGTGTGCAAAAAGTTTGGTTTGAATGCCTTCAATTTGTTTTTCCGCTGGTCACCCACAAACTACTTATTATTTGGATTATTTTTCAAGTAATCTAATATAGTTTGATTATTTACAATCCTTCTTCAAATATTATTCGTCAAAGAATACGTGGATACTGCTTCAGTCCGATTGAATATTGGTTCATTCTATGTACTGTGCTGTTATTTACAGACACGCAACAGCATATTACCAATTTTTTTCTCTTCCCAATGCTTGAATTCATCACTTTTCTTTTTGGTGTCATTAAGCTGTAATTTAATCCACACCTGAGATGCGTCAAACATCTTCTATGTTTAATTATTTTATAAAAAATTGGTATGGAAAACTTTGCCGACTTAATTTGGAACAGGTATATCTTGGAACGAAAAAAACCGAAAAGCAAAAACTGAACCCGAAATAAAGGTGGAAAAAACAATAAAGAACAAATGTGAGAATAAAGTGTCAGTAATAAATTGTCCCCCGTTTAGTAATGTTTCTAGAATTGAACATATAGTTATAAAAGTAAAGGGTTTGGCCAAGGATATCATAAATCAAAACAAAACATGAAAGCTATGTATGCTTCTGTTCGAGTTTCATATTACAAAGATCATTTTATTTTTAACTGGGGTAAATGTACTTTAATTACACAAAAACTGAGACAGCTCGATGTTAATGAGCCCCAAAAATAGTTCAAGGTGTAACATGCATCTATAAGTGATTATGGTGACAGATTTTATGAATGGAATCATTCCTACATGATCTTAAAGTTTGATTTGTATTTACATTGCGGAACATACTTTGTATGAATGGTAACAAACCTTTTCATTTCTCACCTAAGAAATAATTTTTATGATATTGTGATTCAGTTTATAAATAACACCTTCATGGACATCCTGGTATTGAATCTCATATACCTGTTGAACTATAAAAGTAGAGTAAGTGAAATTTGTTGATGAAATAACTGTTAAAAAACCTTTTTTATTGAAACACGTACGCAACTTTCTGATTCAAATTGCCATATCGCTAGAATATCTGTCTGTCGACAAGTTTCTATTGAGTTTTTTGAACAAATCAAGCAATATGTAAGTGAATTACAGAGCTGAACACAAAAATACGAAACACACTATATGTATCGAGAGAGTTAAATTGATATAAGTACTACTAAAATTTAAAAAAAAACAAGCTTTTTTAGGACACTGAACATGACATGGGATGGTTCCACTTGAAAAAATTTCCACCAATAGCACAACAGAAAAAAATTTGGAATTCACGATTGTTCTTCTAATAACTCTAATATTAACTGAGGAAAATAGGCGGTCTCGGAATCTTCCTTGTAGCGATCATTGTGATATAGTCAGTAACACTGTAGTGAAAATAAAATGGGTTATATAAAGTGTTTCATTCTTCACCATTTGGTATGTTGTTTGTGCAGGGTTATATTAAAGGTATTTGTGGGCTTGAGAATTTACCCAACGACCAAAGACAAAATATCTTATGATTCGCCGAACTCTCCCGTCTCCCCTGAATTGAATTCATTGTTTAGTCGAGTTCAATGTTTGTGGTATATCTCCACACCAGATTTGAATACATATTTTCTAAGCTTTCTGTGGGCAGATATTTTCCCAAAATTGACCTCAAAGATGCATATTTACTGATAGAAGTTCATGTTCAGGGTCAATTTATAAAAATATTTAACCTTCAAGACTTGAGAATCTGATTGGCCCTCTCGAATAATAAAACAGGATTCAATCAATAGGCTTCATAGATTCTTGGATCTTAAGTGATGAATCGATATAAATCTCTTTATAACTTGACCCTCAGTCTCGTGAATATTCGGTTGATACCACTCATAGAGGCACTTAAAATAGACATTACCATTTGGCATGTTTCGCATTTTTTTTTAACGTCCATGGATCAAATTCTTGCTGTTACAGATCGCATTGTTTGTTACCTTGAAGACATCCTCATAACAGCTCCAGAAAGTCTCCAGTGATGAAAAAAAAAATACAAAATGGTAATAGACGACCACAGATCATCATCATGATACCAAAGTACCCTTAGTTGTTACGATTGATGCTAGTATTGTTTGTATAGGTCATATATTGAAATGGTATTATCGGCAGAAATAAATATGAATGAAAAGGTTTTACTTTGTTCATTATACAATTCTTCTACAACTGTCATTGACATCTTGTAAAATATACAGAAGTAGAATTAAATTATCGGAATATCAATATCAAGTATTTAACTGGACCACTCTAGTGTAAAAGTTGTTCAGTTAAATACTTGATCATCCATCGCATGTATCTATGGTATATTATTTACTAGTCGACTGGACCGATATTTTAATTATTTTATTTCAGACGTTACTTATATTCTTACAATTGAAATATATGGGAGGAAGAGGTAGTGGATTTTCTTAAGAGCTATGACGTTGAATATATCTCTCACTCACACTCATGCCGATACGTAAATTTGTCCTCTGCTACGGTATGAGTCATAGCTCTTGAGAAAATCCACTATCTCTAGTGTTAGTATGAACTTTGAGTTGAATCTGCTGTCTTGGAATTTTGCAGGTACAAGGTGCTCGAAGTATTTGTTGATTTTTATATATGATACTCGGTGAACTATTTCAATATTTTTGAATTCAGCCAGAACAATCGTATGGGTCAAACACCTCGCCAGACACACCAAAAGGGTCGCTAATCGTATGAGCGCAAGGTCGTTATTTGTCCACTTGAGCGTGAGAGAGATATCTATAAGCATCATTCTTTCTCCTATACTTATCGTATATTCTCTTCTATTCTTCATGTGTGTGCGTCTTGGTTTTTAGTATTAACTTACTTTCAGTAATAACTCGTTCGAGTGAAATATAAATATTCGCAGTTTGACAGAACTGTAGATTTTGTAAAAATTCTGATGTGAATTTAATTATTCACGGAAGAGACCTTGAAAAAGTGTTGAGCAATATTGAAATATCGAAAGGAACATAACTTAAACTTTGAAGATGTTGTTCTGCCGCCTAATTTATTTGAAAATGGATATCATAGACAATGTTACAAGTCATCAACAGCTTCAATGAAAAAATATTACTCTTCAGAAGCTACAAATACAGAAAAATCTATGCTAACAGAAAACTCCGAAAATATTACGGAAAATTCATCAGCAACATGTTCATCAACATCTGAGTTAAATACACAACTTTCTTCTATGCTTGAGCCTATTACAATAAAGAGTATCATATAATAAAAAGAAAGACAGATTATAAGTACTTACACTTACATTATCTTTTTGAGAGATTCAAAGCGCCTGGTAAAAATTGCCGCCGCTGCCGATGGAAAATTATATAATATGTTTCCTGATTTAACCTACCTTTAGCACCTGGTACCTGTGAACTGGACGTCGGCTCATCAAGCTAGCACGTATGCACATACTCAAATTTTATACTAACACTACTTTATCACATATATTTTGAGACTATAAGTAAGGTCTGGGGGGCCTGAGAATAACTGTTATGCAATCCCTAGCAAAACTTCATGTTTTTTTGACATTGCTCAAGAAATATGGAAATATGAATTGTAAACAGTTGATTCATGGGGTATATCACCAGACTCTTAGTCAAGACTCCATCTACTCGGATTTAGCTGGACCTTTTGAAAGTAAAAAGTGGATGACACTTATTGATTAGTATATTCATTAGTTGGAAATCATACTGTAGCTATTCTGGAGCCAGACCTGACCGCTTGTGTTTGGATAAACGAGCTCGGCTTTTTGAGTGAGTCGTCCAGTGTACCAACCCGTTCTAAATCATAGCGACATCTTGTGGCGTTTCTGAAATGTTCCAACAGAAGTATTGCCGATATGAATTCAGGAATCTCGAATTTTACCGCTAGTTAGTTACGAACAGAGTTTGCAATAGAATGGTGATTGTATTTTGTTGAAATAAATTAGAAATTTCATGTTACAAGTCAAAATATATTAGAGCATCATAGTTTAGCAAAATTACAATTCGCACGGAATAGCACGTTAAAAGGTAACACCTCGCTAATCCTTAGCTCGCACAAGTTTCGACTTCTGAGGGGGATGACAGCTGGTTAACGGAAAAAACAATTTTAAACAATTGAGAGACATCGAGAAAAACAAGATACCACCCTGAAAAAAATGGTCTGAGTGTTCTGTACGAAATTTCAAAGGGAGGATGTGATTAGTGACCAAAAATTTAACCAATTGCAAAGAATTCAGCAAATGCGTGAACGAAGATCAGTAATAAATGCCTGTGAGTCTTTCCACTAGGATATGAGAGATGAATTCGAGGATCACTATCCTCCTCAATTTAATCATACAATTAGTTGAAATAAAGATTCAAGCTCATTAAATGAAGTGGAAGAAGGAAAAGCGTGACGAACAATGTAGAACATTAATTTCAAGATGAGTGTATCGCACCGAGATTCCGAAACTGAAAGCCTCGCAGTCGTTTTACGGATAAAAAATAGGACAAGGGGAAATATGGTTTAGGCAATAGTCCTGTAGTTAAAACTAAATAAGGGATATAAAATGTCAAGTTGGCAGTTGACGCGAGGGGGCAGTCTCGGAGAAATTGGGACGCTCACTGGGACGATCAATTAATTCCTTTTCTTGTATTATACATTGACTATATTAGTTTCAACAGTGTTATCACCAACCAAGTCACAAAGAAGAATGAGGTAACAAAATTTTCATGAAAGCGCGCATTTTAGGAATAACAAGCGCTCTAAGTCTCAGAAGAAGAACAACACTTCTGGAAATTGCTGATACTAGTATGGTTTTTTACCTAATAATGACCACTGGATAAACCAATTACCCGCAATATCTCTGTAAACGATGTTATATCGATGAGTATATCTGAAGAAGACGAAAGAGTAGGTACACAGTAAAAAATAAAAACTATGATACTCAAAAATCACAGAAAGCTCACCTATTTATAACATAAGATCGGAGACTCAAGATATTCCAGATATAATTGGATATTACCTTACCAGTTTCTGGCGTGATACTGTCGAGACCATAACATATTAGTTTTATGTACAGTAAGTATTTAGTAGAAATACTCTCGATACATTTTTTTGATCTGAAGAAAACTATGGGGGATCTCAATTTTGTCCACGAGTTAATTTTGCATTTTCTTTACAGTATACTGTGCCGACCGAATAAGGCATATCATCAAAGCTTGCCAGGAAGACTATTTATTTTAATTATCATCACATTTTCATATTCAGATTTGTACAAAGCGAATCCAATACAGAAATTGAATCTAAAATTATTTCTTGGGGCTACAAATCAATTTAAGTAAGAAACAAGACTGTTGAAATGGAAAATGATCGAATGAGATTGTTCAATTGATATTGCAATCAGCAATCATTCAATTGATTCGCAATTACGTTTTTTTTCCTTTACCATTGGAGGAAAATTACGCAATTTGAAAAGGTTGGTTAGGTGGAAGTTATGTACAGACGAAGAATTTGTTGGTAGAAATATTTCAGATCATCATATAATTTGTTTCATTATGGATTTGATTGGCCAAACTTTGTCAAGTCTGTTTTCAATATTCAAAGTCGACTCAGAGGAATTCAGAGGACAAATGAATTCCTCAATTTGTTGCCGAATGATCGCAGATCATGCAGAGAATTGAATCAAAATTATTGATAACTTTGCAGGCTTTAGAACAAATCTATCATAAATACACTCCAAATCCACGGCTTTCCTAATATACTCTGTATGAGTGAAACACAATCACTTTCCAAATAGAAGGATTTAGTGGTCAAAAATCATGTAGAAGAAACTGAGTATAAAGGCCTCCTCCATTTGTAAAGCTTGTTTAGGTGATCTGCCGTGTAATGCCCAGCCAGTAGGATTTCTAAGTTTGATTATAGCAAATGCAGCATTCCACCGAATATCTCATTATGCATGCAGAAACACCATATCCACAGAATGGATTCGGTAGAGCCTCAAATAGCTATTTGTGTAATTATAGCGCAAAAATTGCTCCCATTGACACTGTGTGCTCGAAATACACACAAGACTTTTTGTACAAACGCAGCTCTTAAAAAAAACGATCGATACTTCATCGAACACTATACTTTGAAAAAATTGACATAGTAATACATACCTAATGTAGTTGGGTGAACGGATAATGAGTGTAATTAGCCCTGAGATGAGTGGTATAAATTTCTCAATTATAATTTCCAAGAAAAAAATTATTGGCTTTGAGGTTATTTTGAAACCACTTTTGAACTTTTAAATGAATTCAATACATGTTTTTGGGTCTGTGGCAGTGAAAAGTCCTTCATCAACATAAAGGGCTATCAATAGTTTACGCAGAACCAATAAGAGGAGAATTTTTGGCAAAACTTGCAAATATGGACATAACATAAGCCCGATCTCATTGAAACTTGCACTCTTTGTGTAAAACATCTCTTCTCCACCATTGTCACAAATAAGCTCTTACACAATGTGTCTTGCAGTTTTTACCTCCTGAAGCATTTGTACTATAGCTTTATCGATATTTTTGATTTTTTTTCAAACAAATACCACTCGAAAACGATATTATACGTAGTACCAATAGCCTTGAATCGAAGAAAAACATCAAAGTGTAAAGTTTCGAAAAAGTCTAGACAGTGACTAATGTGATTTGTGACACCATTATGAATGAACCAACAGTCAAAATCGGACTCATCTGCTTATAAATATTGATTAACGGAACTGAGGACGATACCTACTTGCTTTTCACTTTTCTGCATTTCATTTTGATGGCGCGTTATCATCATACCATTTGGGACAACTTCTCACCAAGTGCACTTTCTCGTGACAATGATTCTTTTTTCAACAAATTCCGTTAGTTCACAAATCAATATGGGGACTAGGACCAAAGGTTTTCAATATATGTCCATTCGTTTGCATCGAAGTGATTTACACTCGATTTGAGTATTCGTTTGCTGATTCAAATCAAATTCATCTCAGTAAGAGAGTTAACAGTCAGGAATAATATACATTTTCTTGTAAAAAGGGAATATTCTCAAATAATTGAAAATTCTTTTTTTCAAATGAAAACAACCTACGATAGAAATGAAGATTTTTTTTAATATCTAACAGAAAACAACTACTTCCCCTGCTAAAGCTATGCTGGACATTGAACATCTGATAGATATTGTGAAAAGACCCTTACCTGAAAGAAAAAATCTGAAAGTGAAAATTTCATTTTCTTTCGGGTAGTTGATTTAATAACAATTTAGTTTTCATTGAAAATTCATGAAGATAAATGAGAATGTTATTCAAAAGTATCACTCACAGAAAACGTTAGATATTACAGAAAAAACTTTCAAAAGTCTTCGAAAGGCTTGTCCGAGCTAGGGAAGACGCAGCCCTTACCTTTTAACGTGTGATGCCATGCACGAGACCGATGACCATGCTGGGAATCGAACCTATGACCCTTCGGTTAAGAGACAAGCGCGGCCCATCTGACCATCACGGAATACCTTCCTAGAGGTTATCTTGAACAGTGGAAACTGGCGACTAAAGTTTGTCTTTCAGTCGCAGATGATTCTACATCTGAGTTTATGAACATACTGTTCATATCTTCAATGATATCAAAATACATTTTCTTATTCTAATAATACTATTTTAGGTTATCCTTCGTTTTGCATCGGTACCATTTCCCTAAGCACACATAATGTGCTTGTGTTGTGTCAAACAATCCATACCTAAAAGAGGAGTTTCAAGTTCAATGATATTAAATTCAATCATTGAATTTTTCGTTTTTTATATTTAACGAAAATGGAAAATTTCATGATAAATTCTGAATAGTGAGTTGAATGTAGCACATAAATGATTTTATGACAGTTTTGTATTTCTTAATATCTGTAATATTCTTAGACTCAAATGGTAAATAGTTGAGAGTTTTGGGCCGAAGTAATGTACAAATCTTTGTGAGTGACTCTTTTTGAATGATGGCAAACAATTTTTTACAACATATCTGGTTTCTTTTTCATTTGTTGTTTTCTGAGAGTTAGCCTTATTGTAGAATATCCAAATTAAACATGAATAGAAAAAGAGACATCAAAAAATCGGTTCTTCTTAAAGATATGTGCATTATTTGCAAACAGCTCCATACAGTAGTACAGACTCTGCGAGTGAATAATATAAAGTTAGCATGTTTTTGCGCGTTAGAATATTTCTCAGAGAATAAAATTTGTGGATCATTTACCTTAGCCTTTTGTTGACGTAAATAGTATGCTCATCCCATCGTAAATGTTGGTCAACTAAAACTACTGAATATTTTAGTTTATTCTTCTTTGCAATCCTAAGCGCAAACATTTATTTTCAGAGCAATTCAGTTTATGTAATAATAGTTTGTTGATTATGTGGTTGTTCGCTACTTGATAATGTAAGCGTCATGAATTTTGTTTCCTCAATGTTCAAAAGCTAAGAAGATTATAATCGAGCCATAATTTAATCTTTTTCATTTCATTCTCTGCTGTTCTGTTAACTTCATGTAATGAGTCACCTGTGAAAATAACGACAGTATCGTCAGCGTACGATATTATGTGACCTTGAAAGTGTTCAATTTTACTGATGCTATTTATTTATACTAGAAATAAAATAGGCCCTAATACGGTACCCTAATAGAGGCATACAGTAACTGTTGAAAACTCACTCAGATCGTCATACATCTTGACCCGCTGCGTTATCTGTGATAGATAGTCTTGCAATCTGTCTACTCATGAAAGTCCTGGTAGAGCAGCAAGCCGGTGCGGCGCCCGCGAGCGATTCGTTCACCATCTACCAGTCTCGCAGAACCCGATCCGAGGCCCTTTTTTTTGGCTCCCATCGAAGACAGGTTTTCCACTTTCCGCTGCTAGTTCCTTCAATCCGTCTTCTCATGGAGGTCCTAGTAGGGCTGGTTCTCAGCACGGAGGTTAGGTAGTTTTGGGATGCCCGGACTATAACGCCCTTGAACTCCTCCACTATATTTTGGATTGAATTGGTCGTTACTTGATGGAAATCCATAGTATAAAGCACTAAGGTAAACGATTAAATTTCCACAAAACTATTAAATTCGCGACATGTTTCACTACATTGTAGTTTTATCAAGCGATAATGGTGTACTTAAACGTAAAACTACAGTGTAGTGAAACATGTCGCGAATTTAATAGTTTTGTGGAAATTTAATCGTTTACGTTAGTGCTTTATCCTCCACTATAACTTGGAAGTCATTCGTATATTCACTGCTTGAACCGTTACTAGAATCAAATACTTCATATCAAGTTGCGTCCTCCAGCTGAATAATAAAAACGATATACGACATGTTTTTTCTTTGTTCTGGGATTTCGGAGGAGAGGAGAAATTTCTTGCATTTCCATGGAAGCATCTCAAGAGCTAATTTCATATATTTTAGATTTTGATTGTATTTTGTTTTAACGATGGCGTTAGAATGGTCAGGATTTATGAAATAACCAATTATTATTCTTGTTAAAAAAGCTAGTCTGCAGGAACTCTGCAGATTAGACAGATGTGCATCAAATATGAATCTATTTGAATTATCGATGACGCGAATGAAGTCCCCTTTGGGTTGTTAAATAACGAGTTGCTGTAATTGCATGATTGCTTCAATCATAAACTGAAAACTACTTCATCACTAATGAAATATTCAACGAAATTCAATGACACGCTCCAGCTATGGAACTTCCAGCCAAAGCCTGGAGCTTCATTCAAATTTTCATATTTGATTTTGTTTTCAGCTCATCAATTCACTGAAAGTAATTAAGCATTTTTTGTTTGATGCAATCGTAACCTGTTCCCTTGAATTACCTTCGGTATTTTGTGACAATAAATGATTTTTAGTAAAACAGAGTTTTATCCACACGATTGATTCTTTAGTTTACTGAAATGCATACAATCCATTATGTTATGGAACTATATTTTAACACAGGCTATAGGGTGGTCTGTTTTCCCGACCCAATCTAACCTTTAAGGTTGATGAAATTATTATATTCTTGCTATGAAAATTTCATAAATTCAGTTCAACATATGATCTAAATTCTTGAAAGTGTGAGTTATGTAAACAGCATTGCACTAGTTTCAATGTTGCTTTTACGGGGAGGTCAGTCGGAAATCGACCGTTTCTTCCTCCAAGGCGATAGGCTGCAGTTTTTGATCTCTTTCTCCAGTAATCGGTGATCTCCATGACAGTTCGATTATTTTAACTTTACCCATGCTTCATCAATTTATGATCGAAGAAACCACACACCCTCCATCGAACATCTCTTTCTAACAACCGCTATGAGCGAATCAAAATTCGTTAACATTTGTCTTCTTAGCCGAGAATTATGGTATTGTGATGATCGATTAAAACTCAAAACAGTGAAATGAGATGGACATAAAACCGACAGTGTTTTACATTTCAACTAAACTTGCCAAACATTGTATCGAATAGCGTAGTACCATCAATTGCGTCATAGTTTTCTGTCATTGGGGTATTGTTTGTCGCCAGTTTTACTTTGTTTTGCAGTCGAATATATTATAAAAACAGTTTTTTTCAAAACTGAACGTCTCTTGGAATCAATACTTCCAAAGTAATGTGTTTTATTCACATATACTCTTCCAAATTTTTAACCTCACAATTGACATTTGTGACTATAATTCCGTACTACCGGGATATTAACACAACAGTAATTCATTATGTGGAAACCCTATTGAGAGGAAAAAACATTACCTAAATCTATAAATACAGGTCAAAAACATTCACAATATATTTTAATTCTTTTTTAGATTATGCTTGGAAATATTCTAAATTCACAAGCACAACAATTTGTGTTGATTGTGCGAGTATTTCGAAAAGGAAAGAGGTAACAATTGAAACCACAACTTTTCTTTACTGTATTTTAGAGAGTTGCAGGTGCACTTAAAATATCTCGAAAAACGGTGTACAACATTAAAATGAGAAACGAAAATAAACCCATTCCATCACCTCTAGGAAAAAGTAGACGTCGTCTCAAAAAGAAAACACCTGATTTACCTGAAGGGCAGAAAATGGCAGTACGAAATACTTTGTACGATATGTAAAAAGTGAGTATACCTCCTAATTACATGGTGAGGGAAATGAAGATAATATTGATTGTTCATTCGATGGACGTGACACTGACTAGTGAGAAAAATTTCTGAACAAATGTAACCGCCCCATTTTCATCAATCACAACTTCATCAGGAAAGTCATTGGATTTATGTATATTAGTTGAAAAGTCAAATATTGTCACATCAAGTTTTCTTTTTAATTTGAAACTTCACTTGTATCTCGTTTTCGAAATGCAGTTATAATATCAGTCCTTCTATCGTATGAATTTTGAAATGTACCTATATTTATTTGAATTTTTTCCTTCCAGAAAAACATGTTACCTTTTAATCCTTGAAAGATGTACTGAAAAATAAGGAGATTGTTTCGATGTGCAAATCATCTTTGAATGTTTTACTAAAAGAGCTGGGATTTAAATTAAAAAAAGATGATAATCGAAGAGCTTTGATTGAAAAGACTCATACCTATTGTTTCACAAAGAGCATATTTTTTACGTAAATACCAGGATACCGAAAAAGTTTATATCCACGAGAAGTGGTATTTTTAGATGAAACATGGATTTATTCTAGAGGAAATAAAACCAAGTCTTGGCAGGATAATAATGTAAAAAGTGTACGCAAACCCGAAGGATATGATGGTAATCGATTTATTGTTGTGCATGCTGGTTCTGCGAAAGGGTTTGTTCCAGAAGCCAGTTTATTCTGTTCGAAATCTTTGACTCTAGATTATCATGGAGAAATGAATAGTACAATGTTCACCAAGTGGATCACTTCACAGTAAATTTCCAGTTTGGAGGAGCCATCTTTGATAATAAGGGACAAAGCACCATACTACAGTAAAATTTTGATTAAACAGCCTACCACTTCTTCAAGAAAATCGGAAATTGTTAGTTGGCTACAGAAAAATAATATTGATTATGATGAGAAATTAACAAAACCAGAGTTATTGCAATTGGTTGGCTTAGATGAACCGAAAGGAAAACATATATATTATAGATGAACTGGTACGAGAACATGGGCATGAAGTATTAAGATTACCACCTTATCACCCAGACTTCAATGCTATTGAATTAATTTGGGTTAATTGTAAGACATACTACAACAATCATATTGGCAGAGATGGATACATTGATGGAAAAGTATTGGGTATGTGGAATGAAGCATTAGAGAAGTGCAACACTGAATCCTGTGCAAAATGTGTAAAAGACACCGAATCACTCATTGAAAAATGGTATGAACGAGAAAAGCTCTTTTGAGATATGGTTATTGAACCCATTATTATAAACATTGGTGACAGTTCTGAATCTGAAAGTGATTAATAGTATATTATTCAACAAGCAAATAGTGATGGCTATTACCTACGAAGATGAAATTGCAACACGAGCCGGAGGCGAGTGTTGTAACATCTGAGTGGGTAGTAGCCATTATGCGCGTGTTGAATACTATACTTTATCCACAACTATATATATGAGATAAGAATATATATATATATACAGATATGACCGCCGTTGTCAGACCAGTACAGTATGACAGACCACCTCAGACCCCCTAGAAATACTGATGATATGAACAATGTTTTTAGTGTTCTATGTCTATTTCAACCTAATAAAACAAGGGCAACCGAGAGGGGTAATGAAAAGCGAAAAAGAATTATTCGGTATTATACATCAGACGTTCACACACCCGTCACATTTCACCGCTTATTCAAGCCATCAAATACATTTCCCGCCATTTTACCAACGGTTACAGACCCGGCAGTGTTGCCACGCTTTTGCATGGATATATCCATAACATTGGGAACGTCATGTAGGTAAATCTTTGTCGAATTAGTATCAGCTTCGTACTCTTCCAACTTCTGAAAAGCGTTGTATTTCGATTTATTTTGTTTTAGTTTACTTGAGTTTTCTTAACGTGTAAGTGATTGCGAGGATCTACAGGGAGATATTATAAACTGTTTTGGGATACGTTGCTGACGGATTTTGAAATACGGAATGGAATTTTTGTTTTATTCATGACATTTTTGGTCTCTTGTAATTTTTGCAACATCTGATATCGAGAAAAAAATTTCAATATTTTTTTGTAATTCGCTACATTCCATTAAAGTTTTAAACAAAAGGTGGAAACCTATTATTATCATATCAAAATTAAAATAAAAAACTCAATTCATTTAGTTTTTAATCTAAATTACAAGTTTTCTTCAACAATACCAAAAAATAAAAAACCTAACGAACCTTGACTTTTGTATCTATGTTTCTTTCTTCTCATAGACTGCCGCACGCGTTATGAAATTCCGAGAGTGTTTTTTACGGTTTGGAAGGCACACATGAATCGTTCAGTAAGAACTTCGATGGAAGAACTGGTTCTGCGCCATAAACTAGGCCCATTACATGTCCAAATAAAAAAGTCCAGCGGGTTGAAATGTGGGGATCGTGGGGGCCAAGCAATAATTGGACCTGCTCTGCCAATCTGCCGATTGGGAAACACTGTATTCGAATAATAGCGGACGGTGACTCGAAAATGAATGACAGGCAGTTCGTACTGTAAAAAATTCAAATATGTGTCACCATTTAAAATTCGCGGTAAAATCTTTAGGTATCTCCCACTATTCATGTCCATATGATTACGCTGAAGTGTTCTTGGTGTCAAAATTATCTGATGATGTGTGGATTTTCTAGTGCCTAAATATTAACGTTGTGGCAATCTACTACTCCGTCGCGTGTAAATTGAGCGTAGAAGGTGAAAATGATACAGGATAACAATTCAGGAACCCTTCTACATTTGCGTAGTATCCATTCGGAGAACTGCAAGCGTCGTATAAAATCTGTAGAAAGTAAACCTTGGACTCTCTGGATATGATATAAGTATAACTTATTTCCAGACAGTTTAAGGGGAAACATCCAAATCCCAATATGTCCAGTAGTCATACCAGGATTTTTTGATAACATTTAAAATCTCTTCATCTTGGAGTCTGAAATTTGTCGTATTCCCGAACGTGATGATGGGAATTTATGAGAGTTCTATAGTTGGGAAGCCGGCGCCGATTAGAAAATTTTAGCGCGTACAACCTCTGAGCTTCAAGTTCATTACCATTAGCCAGACAATAAGCAGAATGGATGTTAGCCACATTTTCAAATGAATATGCTTCATTTTCCATTTCAATGTTGAACAAATTGAATAAAATAAAGAAATACACTATCAGACACAAACCAACTTTCAAATAATGTCAAATACTTCAAAATAATCTCAACATCAAAATGAAAATAGCACTCAAAGCCCACTAAATCTTTTTTTTATTGATTCGTTGAGAAATATCAATTAAATTCAACGTATCACAAAAAGTAATTTAAATATTTTTCTCGATAATGGCCGTAAACAAAGAATTAATTTCATGTATTAGAATCCACCAGTGACGCATCACGAAAACGCTTGACCCCTGAAAAGATATCTCTCTGTAGATTCTCACAATTACTCGGCATGATGATGTAAGCCCTGAAACTCAATCTTTGTTTAAAATTTGATCCCAATATCTTGAAAACTGAGAGAGCTATTGAAAAAAAAATTAAAAACCTTGAAATTTCAACGCCCTGTAGATCGATAACGAATTGTTTGTGGATACATGTTAACCGTAAAGTCTCATTTTGACCTTGAAAAAACCGCTCTCATAATCTCGTATGGAGTGCAGCCCTCAATCAATCACAATGAAACTTTTAGATTCATTCAAAAAAAAAAAAACATTCGTCTTTTCGGTAATGCTTTTTCCACCAGCTCGCTTGCTTTTCTGGAACACTTCAGAAAGGATGGCGATCTGTCTCTGGTTCAGATATTTTCATGGTGACAATGCTCTTTTGAACTAGCATTAATCGTTCCACCGCTGGCCGTCTCATAGACACTGACCCTTCTAATTCAGTATTCACATCCCTTTTTCGTCACTTCAGAGACATGCTAAACATTTCTTTCCCAGTGCTCGTTTTTCCAGCGGACGGCAAAGCTCTGAAACTCAGCCTCTGGAGATGTTGCCTGTGGCTTACAGCCTGCAGAAGTTTAAGAAGAATACCAAATCCTATCTTCTTTCCCTTGGCTCTCACGATGTTCTCTGAACATTATTGCTGAAAATGAATACGCCGCCAAAAATTGACGGTAGTGCCACGTCGAATAATAATGATAGCCGTCCTCTACCTACACAGGTTATGCTTTTGGGTACATTCTACGGCTGTTAATGAGGGAGTATTATCATTTAGAAATATGGAAAAAACTTTCAATAATAATATATACCCAAATCGGACTTAGAATTTTGTAGCTTTAAAAAATATGAAAAATGTAATGCTCGGACTAGATGATGTGACTTTCACTTCGTCGAAAATATTTTTTTGTTTGAATAACCGTTTAAAATTTGTTATTTAAAAAAATTCAAAAAGTTTGGTTACATACAGTTGTTCAATGATTTTTTTGTCCAATGAGTTTTTGGCATCATTACAGTACTGACAAAAATCAATTGAAATTAATTTCTATACTAAATGCTTAACGATACATCAATTTTGTACCTTTTCATTACTCAGTAATTGAAAGTTAGTAGCATGATGAAGTTATTAGTGGAACGAAACGCTTTTCTCCGAGTTACATTTTTTATTTAACAGAAGCTTCGTAGATATTAAATAAACGTGAAAAACTAATAGAACATTCGAATTCATGACGTATGTTGAATCTAAATACAAATAACTTTCTTTAATAATTTTTGAAATTGAAGAAAATAAGCTTATTTCAAGGGATTATTTTGAAAAAAATTTTTTTCGAGAGATTGCTCAAGTCACGTGACCCCGTCGGAGTATGACATTTTGCATCTTCTTCTGCTTCTCATAACCTCGACACGTGTTTCAGTCACCAAGTCAGCGTCTTTCGGTGGAAAATATTCAAACCAAAACACGTGTCAAGTAGTAAAAATGGCGGTTTCGTATCGGGATAAAACTCCAGTATCTACACCAAAAGTTCTCAACTAGTGCAAGTACATAATCTTCTTCAAAGCAAAATTTTACGAAAAGGAGAAAGATTAAGTCGCCCAAAACAGATCCCTGGAGAACATCAATAGAAGTTGTAGATTCATTAGATTCTTCTATTCCAACTTGATTTTTGCATATACTCGAAAAGTATGTTGCAAAATCATCATCCACTTCATTTTAAATAATTTTCTGCGGGTCATCACCCTTTTGGACTATGTTATTATTCAAGTTTTCAATAATCATTATCCATGTGATTTCATTAGAAGTGTAGTTTATTCTTTTGCTTGAGTGCTGGGATTTTTATTAACCAATGGGAATCTAGTATTCTTTGCTCATAAGTGATTGTATTACTGGGCCCGAAGACCTTTTTTACCATTTTATAATAAAAAAATACAAATGTATTGTACATACTGAAAGTATTGTCTTATAATTTTAAAATCACTTGTTTGACACACATATCAATATTTGAGTTTTGTTATGTATCGAGTGATCTAAGTGAAAAATTTCCATGGATTACTTTTCAGAGTTTTACAGTATTTCATTAAGTATCTAATAACTTACTGACATGAAAAATGGCTTTCTGTATCTGTTCATTGTTCCATAATAGTAATAAATTTTTAAGAATGTTTTCTCAAATACCAGTATTCGTTCGAATCTATTAATTCCAAAATAAATGAACTGAAGTAGTAATGAAACCATTTTTGATAATAGTTCATTGTTTGACTTGTATTAGTAGAAACATATTTCTGAATGTATTGGGCAAAATCTAACAATCTGCTGCTTCTACATATTTCCATCGAACTATGATAGATATCCCCAAAAAATATAAAATCACAATACTTCGACAGTAAGGTTCAAATTCGACGCTGGAACTCCCTTACTACTCAAACGGCGCGGTTGCCAAATCTTGGGTTTGTATTAGTCGGTAATACCATATACACGATCCACAGAAGCGCCCCCTACACGGTCGATGATGGAATTGAATCTGTATAAAAATGGTGATTTTACCGCCTTTTTGGACCCTTCCAAAATTTCGCCCCATGAGGCTCCTGACCGCCATTGACAGATTAACATAGCTAAACGTTGTCAAGCCCGAAGGCGGGTTTGAGTTGGTGAGATTTGGTCTGGGTTCGTAGATAGTATGTATAAAAGTGGGAGTGTATAGACGCAAATATCAATATATGTACAATTTCCCTCGAGAGCATATCTCTGTTTATATATATATATATATATGAAAACTAAAAGTTCGGGTTGAACCGCGTCTGGAATTTGTTGAAATTCGACGTTTCGGCTCCGATTTTGGAGCCATTTTCAAGAACTGAAAAAGAATGGAAATAAGAAAATTTATAAATGGTTGAAACGTAATTCTACGCTGAGGTCTCAATCTGCCTACTCCTCAGGTATAATTACGTTCGGTTTTTGTGACTTGACGTCGGGGTCTCAATCTGCCTACTCCCCATGTCTCGTCACTGGTTCTCTCTAAGGTCTCAATCTGCCTACTCCTTCGAGAGAACTGAGGAATTGTGGGTTGAGGAACTGTATTTATAGTGGACGTGGCTGTAATGGCCGTGTGCAATGTATTGGCGCGAGGTGAACTATGGGCGGGAACTGAGTTGGCGCTAGATGAGCTGTGTGCGGGAACTTGGTTGGCGCTATGTGAGCTATGTGCGGGAACTGGGTTGGTGGGAAATGAGTTGATGCGTGCAATAAGAGGCTTCCAGGTATTGGGAAGTCTACGTCCGTCGTCGCGAGTGTTGAGGCAATTGGGGCGCTTCTCTATCTCGAGGGCTTCTCGGATGATCCTGGTTTGCAGAGTTTTCTCGGTGGAAATTGTTTTTGTGTTTTTGAAGTCTATTTTGTGACCTGTGTCTTCTCGATGTTTATAAAGTGCGGAAGTGGAAGATGCCTGACGCACAGCAAGTTCGTGTTCGTATACTCTGGAAGTTACTCGTCTGTTAGTCTGGCCAATATAACTTCTCGGGCAGTCTGAACATGGTATTTCATATATACCTTGAGAATCGTTTGGTATTGTGTCCTTGGGAGATCTGAGAAATTTGAATATTTGGTTGTTGGCCGTGAATATTGTTTTTATCTCGTGTTTTCTCAAGATATTACTGATTTTGTCTGTCACACCTTTGATGTATGGTAGGAAAGCTTTGTGTGGCTGGATACTCTCTAGTGGATCATTTGTTTTTGGAGGACGGGTCAGTTGATGGCGGATAGACTTGTCGATTAGCGAATTGTTGTAACCATTCTGAAGTAAGGCTGATTTCAGTTTGTCCAGCTCTTGTGGTCTATTCTGGTTGTCGGTAAGCTGAATTGATCTGTATATCAGGGAGTTCAATACGGAGTTTGTTTGTGCTGGATGGTGATGAGAGTTTGCGTGTAGGTATCGGTTGGTGTGGGTCTGTTTCCTGTGTACTGTGTGGGTGAAAGAGTTATTGGATTTCGTAATGAGAACGTCCAGGAAAGCTAGGGAGTTGTTCATTTCGGTCTCCATTGTAAATTTCATGTTGGGATGGATATCGTTTAGGTGATCTAAGAACGTGTTTAAGATTTTGTAACCATGAGGCCATATGACGAAAATGTCGTCAACGTATCTGAACCAGCAAGTAGGCTTGTGGTCAAATGCTTCTACAGCACTGGTTTCGAAGTCTTCCATGAAAAGGTTTGCAAGGACTGGAGAAAGGGGGGAACCCATGGGAGCACCTCTCACTTGTTTATAGTAAGTTCCTTGGAAGAGGAAGTACGTGTTGTTCATACAGTGACTGATGAGGTCCAGGGTGTCTTTTGGAATTCTGTGTTTCGTTTTAAGGATTTCTAGCGTGTCCGTTAGGGGAATATTTGTGAAGAGGGAGACAACATCGAAGCTCACTAGGATATCTGTGTTCTGGATTATATAGGATTTGAGAAGGTCTAAGAAGTGGAATGAATTTTTCACGTAGGATGAAGCTTCTTCTGCTCGTGGCTGAAGAGTACTCGCTAGATACTTGGCGAGGTTCTGGGTTGGTGATCCAAAGGCACTGACGATAGGTCGGAGTGGGATATCAGGCTTGTGTATTTTTGGTAGTCCGTAGATACGAGGGGTGCGTGATGACTTCTCTCTAGGGATAGTGGCTTTCTTGGTTTCGGCTGGTAGTTTAGAATTATTGATCAAATTTTTGGTCTTCTTTTCGAGGTAGGTTGTCGGGTCTCGTTGGGTGATCTGATACTCGGATGAGTTTAATAGTTTACTCATTTTGTCTACATAATGTGAGGTATTCAGAACCACTGTGGCATTGCCTTTGTCTGCTGGGAGAATGATTATGTCAGGGTTGTTGTAGAGGTTTCTGAGGCAATGTTTTTCGGCAGGTGTTATGTTGGATGGAGGGAGTTTCGCTCTCCTAAGTGTGGTGGCAATATCTTGTCTAGTTTCTTCAGCTGTATTTTCTGGTAGATGGGTTATCGCGCTTTCTATTTGTGTGATGATGGTTTCTGTTGGGATTCTGTTTGGTGTGATGGAATAATTGAATCCTCTTGATAGTAGTGCAAGGCTAGTTTGATCTAGTGGTGTGTCGGAGAACTTCTCCGAACTTCTTCATCCAGCAATTTCCACCGAGAAAACTCTGCAAACCAGGATCATCCGAGAAGCCCTTGAGATAGAGAAGCGCCCCAATTGCCTCAACACTCGCGACGACAGACGTAGACTTCCCAATACCTGGAAGCCTCTCATTGCACGCATCAACTCATTTCCCATACTAAGGGGACAACAGCTGGTTAACGGAAAAAACAATTTCAAACAGATTCATTTCTTATCGCCTTTGTTTCTCCAGCAATATTTTTTAAATTTGGAACATTGAATATACTCCTTGGACGGCACTGTTTGACATTTTTGGAAAATAAAGGAAAAAAGGAAAGGAGAAAAGGGGGGTATACCCATGAGTGTATCACATGGCATTCTGACGCACGGATAAAGATAAAATAATCGAACTGTATAAAGATGGAGTGGTTCAAGGAATTGGCTATCAGAAAGGCAGAACATCAACCAAAACTATGACTAAGATACGTGAATGACACATTCACTTTATGGAACCACGGAAATGAATGCCTTGAGAACTTCTCAAGAATGTAAATAGATGTTAAAGCTGAAAGATGGTTGAATATTCTACCAGAAATAGTTTATAACTATAAAAATTCTGTACACAGAACCATAGGAATGAAACCCAAAGATGTATTTACTCAAAAACGCCTATACAGGCCGTTTCTTTTATCATGTGGTAACATTGCTATATTCTAAACCGTAATAGATACAAAAGCGATTAAATGGAAAAAAAGATAACTATTGTGGTGAGCAGTAAATTGGCCAAAGAAAATTTACGAGGATTCTCGCCCTTCCCAACTTATACAGGGAAAAATGAAAATGCTGTTTTCTGTTTTTTACGAATAGAATTGTTATTTCAGGAAATATAAAAAAATTAAAAAGGAAAGTTCATTGTATTCAAAATGTACTAGAACTACGTAACGATAAATGTTTAATCAAACGTTTCGTGTCAACACCGCCATCATCAACAATTTTTTTCAAATACGGACCTGTCTATTTCATCACAAATATTGATAGAGCGATAAAATCACAATTCAGTGGTATATCACACTCGACATTTTTATAACGTTTCATATAAAATAACTAGCATCATCAGTGACAACAATTTTTAATTACGGTCCTGTCCACATTATCTAACGCTTCGATATAAAAATTATCAGTGACGTTGTGAATGAATATATCTATGGAAATTGTATTTATACTATAAAAATTCATAAAATATTTCTGCAGTTTCAGAGACGAACGATAGCAATTTACCCCAGAAATAAACTTACTTAAGAGGAGAAGAAATCAAACAAACAGAAAATAGTTAATTGTTTAACTAGGCAGCAAAGTAATAGATTGACTGCCGAGGCTGAATTCATAGCCGAGCGTAGCGAGGCTAGGAGTTCAATTAAAATAAAATTTGATAGAAATCGCAGTTGTTGGAATGGTTGGTTGCTATGGAAATGTCCATAATAATTATAGTTTGACAATTCATGAAATTTCTGACAGTGAAAATATATAATAATTCAAAATAAACAATAACAATAATAAAATGTATAAAATAAAACTATATATAATCTCAAAAGTGTGATTAAGTACCATCCTGCTCATAAAAGAGTACATATGCTCTTCCGCTCATCAAGGACTCTGGAAGAATCGGGGAAACATGAGAATCGTTATACTCGTGCCACGTGCCTGAATATGGATGCTTACAGTAAGCACTATAGTGTCCACTATAGGAAGACCCGCTGTGATTCAATAAAGCGTATAAGTTATAACGACAAGGCGCTTCATTGTCTGCTGTGAAGTTGCTCATATCTAATCCTTCAAGTGGAAAATCAATGGTGACATCTAATTTTTCTCGAAGTCTGTCTGTTTCGGAAAATCTTTTCAAGTGGATTATTAAAATTTTCGGTAATTTATGAAACATAAGAGATTTTGTGCATTTCCTTCTTTCATTGCAAATCGAACATGTCGGTTTTTCATCACCATCCATAGTTTCTTCCTTAGTAAATGAATCCAAACATTGCGACAGACTAAGTTGCTCTGATCTTGGTGATACTGATATAGGAAGAGAAATGTCCCAGAATGTATCAAAAGTGACTGACCGTTGACCACAAAATGAGCATTTCAATGTGGATATCAGCTGTCCAACAAAGTTATCGACTATCTTGGAGTTGTCCATACTCAAGTATCTCTCTGGCTTTTTCACTGATACTCAAACTCTCGACAAACTCTGTCAAAATAGTTTAGGATTATCGAATATACTATTCACGTCTTCATGTAGTCCTTCGAGCAGGTATCGAAAAAACTCCTTAGTATCTTGCTGGGCGTAATTGATGAAACGTGGCGCGAAGCTTTGGATTTGACTTTTCAGAGAAACTGTATCGACCACTTGATTCAACGAATCCTCTGACCACAGTTCCTTGATCTCTTTCGCAAAAGTTTGGATTAAAGCACCCTTCATATACTTCACATCCCTTGTGTAGGCGTCCTTCTTCAAATATTCCAGCAACCATTTAGTGTTCGACAAACACTGGATAACACTGTTCATAAAACAAGTGTTACCAATATTTTTTAAACCTTTAAGACCGAGTGTGTTCATTAATTTTGCAGAACTATGTATCGCAGGCTTTCTGCTGCTTTCACCACTGACACCTCTTACTGAGAAGTCTGTAATTGAATTCATGTCTTTGTTATAGTCGCGTGAAATCGAACCTGAGTTAAGGTTGCTAGACATAACTTGCGGAGGAAGTGGGCAAGTATGAAGCGGATATGTTGAACTGAAAGAAGATATGTTCAGAAAACTCAATGTTTGCGGACGGATAAAAATTTCATCCAGACTTTGAGAGGATGGAATGGAGCCCATGACAGATGCGGCGTTTCCTCTTTGGACTGCGATACTTATTCTTTGTAAAAGAAAAGTCCTTGCTCTAGGATCGTCGGTTTTATTTATTATTATTTAAGTTTATGACCAATGAGTTTGAAAAATTCAGAAGCATAACTACCAAAAGAGCCATAGGTTTCGATGGCTATTGGATAAAAAATATATTGGTCAATTAAACTGTAAATTTTTTTTATCTTCAATTTTTCAGCAGAATCTGCAGCACCACCTGCAAATCTTGAAGATGAAGAAATATGGGAGGGAGCAACAGTATCAGCACAGGTGAAGTCCCATACTAGAGGTTTTCCAAGACTCCAAGGGATGAGAGACATCCCGTCTGGACGTTTACCGTCGTCACGAAAAACTCCTAAAGGTTCCAAAACAGAAGGAATGTCAGCAGTTGATAAAGCACGTTTGATTAGGTCGTTAACAGAGGAGTGTCGTGAGAAACGACCAGAACTAAATTTACAACACAAACCATGAACACCTTTCTCGTTGACGATGAACCCACATCTGCAAGTATGGCTAACACAAATTGAACATCCTAAACGAAGACCTACTGAAATCCTAAAGCAACCATTATCAAATAAAGTGCCAAGGGAAGCAACAGGAAGGGCGTTAAGCCAAGCACCAGATTCCTTTGTAGAAACTGCTTTGAGGCGAGCCATATCAAATTGAGAGTTAGCAGCCGACTCAAAGAGTTTAGTGGATGACAATTCAATAAGAGGGAGATCCCAAGATTTCTGTGAGAATTTACAGCTAGGTACATCGCATCCTGTTTTAGAGAGCCATATAGATTCACATTCTATATACGATGAATCTGGTAAGTTAGAGAAGTGATTAGGTAAAATGTGGTCAATCAAATGTAGGGTGCTGTTGAAAGAGGCAAGGAAAGCTGGTAAAGCGAGTGAAGATGCCAAACGAATGCCTAGTCCACCCTTGTTCACGGGAAGCGTCGCTTGAAGCCATGTTAGATCGTTGAAGTTGTTAGTGGTTATCTGCTCCAAAATCGTACGAAGTGTTGAATCAAAATGAATAAGTTCTTTTTGACAGCTCCATGTTGCACAACATCTCAGAGTATACATCAGTTTAGGTATAGCCAAACAATTCTTCAGGAGAAAATATCCAATATGGTTAGGAATTGTATCCAAGCGCGATGCCATCAACACAAGGGAGTCCGTTTTTTGGTTAAGGCATTCTGCCAAAGATTCCACCGTAAGAGGTGCACCAAGGAGGGTCTAATTGGTTTTGTCCATTATTTTAATGCCGGGAGCAAAATCGTTGAAACTCTCTGAAATGTCTTCTGAAAGATCTTTCACAAGAAAAAGTTCGCACTTTTTGAAATTTAGACTGAGGCCGACTTCATTAGAAAATGATACAATTTTTTTGAACTCTTCTAGGACTACATCTGCATTGCCACCTATGGCGCCATCATCAAGATACCAGCAGTTGGAATCAGCTTCAAAGGATCTTGTCATTTTCTCAATACATAAACAAAAGAGTGCTGGGCCCAAAGGAACTCCTTGTTGAACGCCTCTTTCAGAAGAAATTACGTTGTTTCCAAAATTCAAAAAAGTTGGCTTCTGATAACATTGTCTTATGTAAGGAAATAAAAAAGGGATAGTAAATTTTACTCTTTCTAGTAGAATATTTCTGTGAACCATATTGAAGGCATTTTCAAAATTTATTTTCAGAAATACAGGAGAAGAATCTGGTTGCTGGTTTAAGAATCGACGAGCTGCATGAGCGACGGCTTCGCATCCACCAGGGGTTCCAAAACCAAATTGTATGGGTCGGAAAGAGTTACCCAATAATTCTTTGATTTGTGAACATGCTAATTTGGATGCAAGACGTCTGAAAGTTGTTCCGACGGCTATCGGTCTGATACCACCACATTTTTTTCTCAAAGCAATCAGTGAAGCTCCATATAGGATTGGGATCACATTTTCGTTAACTTTACCGTTAAGCATAAAATTGCAGAGATTAGTTAAGGAACGGAGAAGTTTATCGCACAGAGATCCAGAACTTTTCGACAGCAAATCTTGAAGATGGGATGGTCTCAATGAATCCAGGCCTCCAGAAGATCCTGTACGAAATGATTTCACTGCATTCAAGACATCAGTATCGCTTACTTGCAATGGGTAAAAGTTTTCACTACCTGTATATGAAAAATCCATGTCAGCTGGATGTTTTGATAGGAGCTCCGATAGGGTAGAATCGTCAAAAGTGGCGATTGTGTCACTAGACGTCAATAAACGAATAGCAGCAGTGAGATCGCCATCAGAAACTTTATTGACGATACGTTTAGGAAGATTATATTTCGGCGTTGACGGATTAGCAAGGCGTGTGGTACCTTCAAATACAAACGGGCTTTGGATGTTTCTCTTGATGATTGTTGTTAGAGATTCTTTACGATTTGAATTTGTAACGAAATGTAAAACATTGCGTTACCATTTTTTCGGTTTGTTGAATTTTACCATCTCATTGAGCTGTTCCAATTTATTCAATTGTTTTATGCGATTGGTAACACTGACGATAGACAGAGTGAGAGAGATTGACTTCCTCCCTCTGTCGCCCCTTTCTGAAGTGAGCATTCGAAGCGATGGTTTGTTTTCTCAGTTTTCCCATCGGGAAATTTAGCGAGGAAATGAAAGGTCGTATATATTATTATCTTTAAAATGATTAACTTCTATCTGATTCGTTAATCGAATCGATATTCTTTTGGCACGTTTTATTTGAAATTTAAAATTCATTTTTGCTACTTTCTAACATGAATGCAAAATGGCCGTAAGTGCGTCATTCATGATTATCTTTGAAATCTCCAAATCTTTAAATAATTAACTTAAACACAATTAACTTTTATCTATTTCACTGATCGAATCGATATACAAATCGATATTCTTTAGGTACGTTTATTTTGAACTTTGAAAATTCGATTTTGATACATTGTAAAATGGCCGCATGTGCGTCACTCTGTCACTCATGAATTTCATGATTAATTTGATTAGTTTGAGTATTATGCGTGATCATAATCGAAGGTCATTTTGTACTCGTACCCTCTTTTGACGAGTCGGTCCTGAATCCTGAAATGTCGAAGCTCACAGCTGAAATAAATTCTAACCTGTGAAAGTCGAGACAATTTTCATTAATTCTATCAATCTTGAAGTTGAAAGATTATGAATTAGATCTGTTTCTGTTTGTGCTTTGTGGTTTTCAGTGATACAAGTGTTTCCACAAGTTTTTCCTGAATGTTCAGAAGTTATCAATCTGCTTAAAAGGCAAGAACAGTAAACTAGGATCTAAATTACTGAACCTGGATGGTGATCGGTGAGAAAGTCTGATCTGGCAGCTTGGAGAACAGGATTCATGGGTGAGTAAATTCTTTGAATTCCTCATTTCTATATCTTAATCAGAAGAAGCTACACTCACTCATGAAGCTTTGAGCTCTTGGTAAGATCTTTCGCTCTCTTCTATATCACTACCCATGTTTGGATGCCTAGCCAAAAGAAGTTTGATATATTTTGATAACCTTTCATTTTCAGTAGTTCTGGACACAAATAAAGCCATCTGCTTTCTTTGTGACTTTATAAGAAAGCATTATCTCAACCCTCTTGCTTTCTCTCTCTCTCTGTTTCTCCTCAGTCAGGAGATACACATTTCCTTTTCATCCTTGATGAGATAGATCAAGTTTCTTATCATTATTTTACTTGTCAGTTCCACTGAACGTTGGAAATTGACTATTAAATTGAAAAATAATAGAAAACAATATCTTTATGAAAATCTTTTTCTTATGCTCGCTTGAGATTGAACTCTTCTCTAACATTGCTTGAGAAATTACTAAATTTGAGCTTCACTGTAAAATTTAATTCTTTCCATACCTATTGAATATTTCAATCATTGTTTAACTCAGCAAATCTTAGATTTATTGTAAATTTAAATTCTTTATCTCATTTATATATTCCCTGAATAATCTATATATTGTAAATTTAAACTCTTTCATTTCATCATCATTCATTTTGATAATCTATAAGTAAATCTAGATTAGATTTGTACAATCATGGTCATATCTCGAGTCGTGTGACTCAACCTGCCACAAGATACTGGTTTGTGTTTATTTTTCACAGCGTTACCTCATCGTTCGAACATCTTATGAGATCCAGGAAAGACCCCAGACCGACTACAGATTGTATCCAGATTGTATCCTGCTAGTAGAGCAGCCATTGTCTCGAGAGACCATACAAGGCTCCTACATTCTTCGATAAAGTAGAGCTCTGGAGTAAATCTTTCTCATCGCAAGAATTGATCATAAAATGTGAATAAACCAACCAGTCATTTCAAGGCAAATATTGAGAGACCAGAATCTTTTGTAACTTTCATTACAATCTTGTCACACATGTTTTGTCACATGGGACTTTTGTGAATATAGTGTTTTCTGAACTTTGTTTTTTTTATTGTTGAGAAGCACAAAGATCATCCTTTGACAAATCAGTATTCTTGGTATTTTCATTTAATAAAAAAAGAACCTGGTGACCATGCATACCTAATATCTTTTATCTTTATACCTTACATTTGTCAAAGCATATATCTGTCGTACTAGCAGATAACGATACCCACGACCTCCCGTAACAACTGAGCAGCTCATAGGCATTGCTGTAAAAAAAGAGCAAGCAAATAAGGATAAGTGTTTATCTTTAGTTGCAAATTGGTTGATGGAAGACAAAAGGACTTGTATGCGAAACATAACAGATTTTCCCATGCTTCTATAGAGTTTGACAAGATACAATTGTCAATTGATCTACTTAAAGCTTCAGCAGCACTCATTCTAGCCGATTTTGGTATCCTTTTGGCAAGTTACTTTTTTTTAAAGGTGGAATTCCAAAGATCTTGATGTCCTCCAGGTTCTTCAGACTCACAGGTATAACTTTCAGAATCTTCAGGGGTGTATAACGGTAAATTACTGAAAAAAATGTAAAAATTATGTAGAGCAATATAAAATGTCACTTGGTAAATAAAATAACAGTAGTGCGAAAAAATATCGGTATATTTAAATTATTATATAATGGACAGTGATAGCGACCTGGAAGTACTTACTCCTCCAGAAATAAGGGAGGTGGCAAAAAATATAGAGTTGAATTTGTGGCCGGAGAAGTCTCGGATGAAATATGAAGGAAATTATAAACGATTTATGGATTATTGCATGGAGAAAAATGCGAAGACTTTTTCGGAGAATGTATTACTTGCTTATTTTGCTGGATTATCTCAAACAATGAAGAGTTCTACCATTTGGCCTAGGCAGGAAAAGTAATACTTTGCTGATTGATATGTGTCAGCAAAATTAATATTTGCTGCCAATCGGAGAAAAACATTTTATTTCATAATGAATTTGTGGAAGAAAAAAAAAACAATACAGAAAAAGAATTCTACATTAAATGCTCGAATTGACGACCTCTTTGTTGAATGCACATAAGTTGTCTGTCCATACAATTTCTGTGGCAATTTTCTAGCATGATGGTTGTAATGCTATTACATGCATCTCTTATTTTCTGTTTGAGATGGTCGATATCGGTACTAGGTGTCGAAAAAACTTTATCCTTTATGTATCCCCAGACAGAAAAATCCAAAGAAGTAAGATCTGGGGATCGAGCTGGCCAGGCAATTGGTCCATTGTTTCCAATTCACTTTGTTGGGAATATTGCATCTAAATGTTCCCTTACTATTGCTGCGTTATGAGGAGGGGCACCGTCTTGTTGAAAATATTGTATTTCACGGCGGGTGCTTAATGGCAATTCATCTAAGTAGTCATCAAACTCATTGGATAAAAAAATTTAAATACATTTCACCATTCAAATGCTCATCGTAAAAGAAAGAACCTAGTATGTTTGTTCCCAAAATTCCCAACCAAACATTTATTCCGAACCTCTCCTGGAAATTGGTTTCTCTATGTAAATGTTCATTCGTATTATTCCACCTATAATGGATGTTTCTGTTGAACCAACCATTCCATATTATTTTTTTACAAATATTTCGTACTCCCCTATTTCTACGTCTTAACCATTTCGCAAATCGTACTCTCCTTCCGTAATCCCTTTCATTAAGGTGATGAACTTTGCGTATCCTGTAGCATTTGTATTTGTTCTTTTTCAAAATATTTCTGGTAGATTTTACAGATATCCCAAGTTTGTGGGCAATTTCTCGTAAAGAACAATCTTGATTAGAAATATTTTTGTAACTGACCAATCCAAGATTTAAAAAAAGACGTTATTTTTCACATTTTAGTCTTTATAAGGTAATATTTGCTTACCCAAAACATTTATTTGGTTCCTTATACTTCCAGTAACAACACATTTTCTAGTTTTATTTCTGTCAAATACACCACAGTCTCTCAAATTTCTTTCTAATCGTCTAAACATTTGAATGTTTGGAATGCGAAGATTCGGGTATAGCTCACCATACATATTTCTTGCCAAAAGAGGATTTATATTTGATTTTGCATAAGTAAATAGCATATCAGTCCTTTCGTCATTCGAATACATCTTTAATATGTAACCGAGTGCATAAATGTCTGACAGTTCGTAACAGATATCAACAACTCATTTATATTTCCTGTCATAGAAATGAAGCAAAGCCTACGTGTTTAAATATGGTAAAAGAAGTTAGATGCTATTTAATTGTACCAATTAGACACTTGTATTTTGATCAAAAACTGATATTTTCATTACTTCCAGGATTGAGAATTATGAAAATAATCCGTGTAAAAATTGATACAGGAGAAATCAGCCTTGAATCAAGGATTACTGTAATACAAAAATCCCGAAAAAGGAAAAATACGAATGTTCGTTGTGTTGGGGTAATATCTTCCTATCGAAAGTATTGGGTAATGACTGAAGTATCCTAATAGTTGAATGAGTTTTGAAGAAATCAAAACAATTTACAAAAGAACTAACGACAGGACCGTAATTGTTGTCGCTGATGATGCCAGTTATTTTATATGAAACGCTATAAAAATGTCAAGTGTGATATACCACTGAATTGTGATTTCATCGCTTTATCAATATATGTGATGGAATAGACAGGTCCGTATTTGAAAAAAATAGTTGATGGTGGCCGTGTTGACATGAAACGTTTAATTCTAGTACATTTTGAATACAATAAAACTTTCCTCTTTAATTTTTTTACATTTTCTGAAATAACCATTCTATTCGTAAAGAACTGAAAACAGCATTTTTAGTTTTTCCTGTATAAGTCGGGAAGGGCGAGAGTCCCCGTAGATTTTCTCTGACCAATGTACTGCTCACCACAATAGTTAAAATTTTTCCCATTTAATAGTCTTTGTATCTATCACGGTTTAGAATATAGCAATGTTACCACATGATAGAAGAAACGGCCTGTATATATAGTTATCTCAAAACAGTGGATCCAAGCAAACCGGCAAGCATTTGCTAAAAGGCATACACCAAATTGGTCCAATGAAATGTTCACTGTGTGAAATATATATATCAGTCGAATACTGCAGTGTATTCATTTTCTTGAAGATAAAGATGATGTTGACATATCTACAAAGTGGAATTTATGAAGAACTCCAAATAATTGAACATCCCGATAAGTTTCTGGTTGAGAAAATTTTAATAGAAAAGGAGACAAACTCAACATTAAATGGTTAGGTCTAACCAATGAGTATAATTCATGGATAACGGAAAGTGATTTTGCAAAGTGCTTTTTCAAATAAAACAGTA
The DNA here is from genome assembly GCA_958502065.1 of Chrysolina americana. Taxonomy (NCBI): domain Eukaryota; kingdom Metazoa; phylum Arthropoda; class Insecta; order Coleoptera; family Chrysomelidae; genus Chrysolina; species Chrysolina americana. The sequence goes on along the minus strand of OY293412.1, from coordinate 64,347,841 downwards.
CAATATTCACATAACCGTTTAAATGATATAATATCTGAAGAGAATTGGGACAGCCGCTAATGGGCGGCAAGTTGAATAATTTAAGATTCATTGATAGAAACATCATGATTCATATGATTGCCGTACATGTACTATAAAAATAACGTATCAAATCAAGGAAAAGTGATATTCAAATGTACAGCGAACACCAAAACTCAAAAGTTGAACGAATTACTAGTGAAGAGGAGGATAAAAAAGTTTTGAATAAAACCACTCGAATCAATAACAATGAATTACGTTGTGTAGGAATAACTCGTTCACAGTGTTTCCGAAGCATATTGTTGATGATTAGAATATAGGAAACTGATGATCCGTCCAAGAAAGATCAAGAAAGCCTGTACCCACCCTCCTATCAGCTCCAGATTCACATGAACAGTAATATACACTGATGGGATTTTCATTCCTGTTATTGAATTCCATAGAAGGTAATGTTTCACTGCATTTCTGATTCTTAATAAAATTTGACGTCTGATAATCAGTCCTATGCTGTATAACTTCCGTTGAAAATAACGTCACCGTTATTTGCCATTTTCGATATTTTGCTCTGATTGGTAATAGCAAAATAACGGAATTGGCGAATATCGTTGACGTTATTTTTAACGGAAGTGATACAGCATAGGGCTGAATATCTTTTTACTCTCTTAATGAGTCCATTTAAAATTCATTAATATTTTCTGTCTGTTGCATATCTTGGATATACGAATGTGTTGATTCAAGTTGGTAATTATCCACAGTAAAATCTCCCATTTACTCCATTGTTAAATGTGGGGACTCTAGAATAAGATTTTCTTTAAAGCTATTACATTGGTTTCTGTCGCAGGTGGTCATTTCCGACTAATCTCAAAATCTCCATATCTATTCGAGCCATGTCTATTGTTGGGTGGTATTTATTGATAATATAGCTCCACATATGCAATAAAATTCACCAATTTGTGGAATGTAAGATATTGGAATACAATTGGCTAATAACTTGAACATTGATCTTGAATGACCATTGCTAGTTTCCATCTTTCGGAAATAACTACTCATCAACTCAGTTGGCAAACAATAAGGATAAATGGAATAACCAAGAAATGGGCATTGATATTGATCATTCAGTTTGGAAAAGAGGACCTTTTGAAGCAGTTACCAATCTACCTGATCGAGTTTTTGTACGGAAATACGTAAATCCGCTTATCAAGAGAGGCTAGAAAACCTCATTGAAACGGTCTGTACAATCAATTGACCAGAAATCCTCTGCCCAAGATGGTTTCAGATGTGAAAGCCCCCTAAGCGAATGCAAGACTTTGGTTACATCCAACTTGAAGAGAACACTACAACTCTCGAACCCGAATGTACCAAAAATATATGTTGTCTTTCCGAAATCCACAAACCTGGAAAGCCGGTACTACCAATTGTCTTGTCGATATGGTCCTACATACAAAATAGCAAAGTGGCTCACGAAAAAGTTTGACAATCTTCCAGTGGCACAACCAGGCTTGAGCGTAGAATTATCGACCAGATTAGAAACAAATGTGGAAGGATAAATTTTGATGTCTTCACAAAAAAAAAAAGAAATGTTTGGATCTAGTATTTCGATTTATTTGAAATACGTTTACTTGGTTCAAGTAATATTCAATTCGTTCGAACATTATTGTTTTGAATGTAGTTAATCGTTCATTCCACTTAAATAATAGTTTTGTTTCAATTTCTTCTTGAAAATTATTCGAGTCAATGCAATTATTTGATGAAGTCGAACGTGTACCAACTTTGATGAACAAGAATTTGAATAACTTGAACAATAATTGATTGATTATTTTGTTAGATTTATTTGTAATGTGGATATCACGCATGCGTCAATGTCACGTGGTTAACGTGAGGTTCGCATTCTCGCCTCTTCTTTCGAGTATCAGTAACAGATCTAACTGATCTGAGTGTTGGTTTGTGGCGTTCTAGAGAGACAGTTATTTCGAAGATGAGTTGGTTCCCAATTAGGTCCATACATACTTTCATTCGAGTTTTGGGAACCTATATACGGCAGAAGAATTGGCTAAAATTGAGGCAAGAATCACAAGGAGAGTTATCTGACCAAGAAGAATCCGCTTTCAAAGCTTCAGGAAGCAACCGTGGACCACCAGAGGAAAAGGATAAAAAGAGCCATCCTAAAAGTAACACAGCTAAATCGAATGAACCAGTAATCAATGAATATCTCAAAAAAAAGAACTTCGAAGAGAACACAAAGCAGTACCAAATACTTTTGAAAGAAGATGCAATAAAACACTAGTAAATAAGTTATTATTATATATTAAAACAACTCATTATGATATATATTTCTAAGCAGTTTCACTAAGAAGAAACTGAATTTACTTTCACTCTCATCCAATAATTAATTTCTAGCTTTCCACATGGATCATTATATTAGAAACTTTCAGGCAGGAACTATCGATACTTTGACACTGAACTTTTTTAACAATTTGCTTCAGACAGTTTATACTAGACAGGAAACCGTGTTCCATAATTTTTCAATAATTCATAGTAATATCCAAAGCGTGCATAAACATTTTGATGAATTTTTGTGTAGTATTTCTGATATCAACGAATTTATCGACTGTTTCATTTTATCGGAAACATGGGAAATCAAAGATGAAGATTTAATCTTGATGGAAGGATATAATTTGGTTCACAATAACGAAACCAGTATAAATAGAGCTGATGGTTCAATAATATACATAAAAAAAATTACAATTTTTCTAGCAGCTTCCATAAAATTGGTGAGGGTTCTGGAATCTTCATAGAACTGGATAATAAAGGTACGAATATAGCAATTCTTGCAATATACAGATCACCTTCTACATGTCCTGATGAATTCAACAGCGATTTAGAAAATTTCTTAGATACCATTGAATACAACCGATATGATTCCATATTTATTGCAGGCGACATGAACGTCAATATAAAAAATGATTTAAGTAACTACGCGTATGAATATCTCAATATTCTTTATGGAAAAGGTTTCGTGTCTTTGATCAATGAATACACTCGGGTTACACCTCACTCTTAATCTTCCATAGATCACATATTTGCGAGAATATAAAACTAAAAACTTGAAAATACGGCATCTTGCGTCATCAAATCAAATATTACTGACCATTTTTCTACTGCAACTAAGTATCATATAACCAATAATAAAATTGTCCGTGATGATACTGACATCATTGAAAAATTAGATTAGGTACCTTAAATTAAAAAGATACCTCAACACCGAGTCTTGGAACGATGTCTACCAATGTAACGAAATAGAGTCTGCTATGAGTCACTTTCAAACTACTCTGACACGTCACATTTCCAATTCTACATCAGCAAATAGAAGAAATTTGATACTTAAAAAAAAACTTGGATTTCACTTGGTTTCATTAATTTATTAAACACAGAGATCAACTTCACCAAAACTATCTGAGGGATCCATCAAAATCCTCCAAAAATAATTATAAATACTACCGCAACTTTCTCACCAAATTGATCAAAAAATCCAAAATTAGTTATTTCTCAGATAAAATTGAGAAAAACGCAAATAGTTCTAAGAATCTATGGGATGTTGTCAATTAATTCTCAGGTAAAAAAAATCATTCCAATAGCCAGCAAATAAACAAAATTAATGCAGACACTGGAGAAGTCGTAAGTGACCCCAAAAAAATTGCCAATATCTTCAATAAGTTTTTTTCAACTATGGGAAACCATTGCTAGCGAAGTCAAAAACAAAATGCTTCAATCAATGTTTTTGGAGGAAGTAAACTACTCTGAGGTAAGCAAAATCATTAATGAATTGAAAGATCATAAAGCACCTGGGCCCGACTTCATAACGAATGAAATCCTAAAAGCGACATGTAATTACATAGCTGAACCACTGACCTATTCAATAAATTTCTCTTTCCGAACTGGAAAAGTACCCTCTCATTTCAAATGCGCAATAATAGTGAAACCCATATACAAAAGCGGTGAGTAACTACCGCCCGATATCATTGACATCAGCTCCGTCAAAAGTGTTCGAAAAATTATTGAAAATTCGTCTGGTGTCCTACCTTGACAAAAACAAAATATGTTCACAGTTTGACTTCCGAAACAATTCCTCAACTCAGGACGCTATTGCTCTTTTAACCGCCAAAATATATGATGCCTTGGACAACCGCCGCGCCTGCCTAGGCGTTTTTGTTGATCTAGCGAAGGCTTTTGATACGGTGAATCATAAGCTTTTGCTGGAAAAACTTGAACGCCTTGGCATTCGCGGCATAAAAAAGTTCAAAATGTAGAGGAAGTAGTAAAATTCGGAGTTCCACAGAGTACGGTTTTAGGTCCGATTTCATTCCTACATCAACGATTTATTGAAACTTCGCTCCACCGGTACAATTTTCTCTTTCGCTGACAACACGGCACTCATCTAAGTAGTATGATAACCTGATTTCTGGGACACTTTCATGTCCCAGAACACAGGTTGCTCCACACGGTGTATCTCTCGATGGTCGCGTCCATCGAGTTCTTGCCGTTGGTGGAGGGTTGGTGCTGAAGAAGATGACGTGTTCGCCGATGAGTTTCGGGGGGTGGGGGGGTTCAAAACGTTTCACCCTAAGTGGCGCGCGTCTTTTCTGCAAAAAAACATGGCGGCGATGCAGCGGAAGGCAAAAAAAACATGGCGGCGATGCAGCGGAAGGCAAAAAACATGGCGGCGATGGACCAAAAGGCAAAAAACATAGCGGCGATGGAGCGGAAGGCAAAAAACATGGCGGCGATGGAGCGGAAGGCAAAAAACATGGCGGCGATGGAGCGGAAGGCAAAAAAACATGGCGGCTATGGAGCAGAAGGCAAAAAAACATGGCGGCGATGGCGGAAGTTATGGAAAAACATTTCCTCACGTCACGTGATTCGTTGAGAGCAATTGGCTGGAAAAGAAAAAAACATGGCCGCCGCCACCTTAATTGAGAAAACGAAAAAATTAAATATGAAAAAATGTCTACTGTCTTAGAACACACACACACAACAGAAAATTATGATGGACTTATTATTAATTCACTCGCTCTCGAATGAAATTCCAAAAGAAAAAAAAATACGTCTCCGCCGCCGTGAAATAGCGATAAGGCACGTATCTTGAATGTTTACTGTCTGCTCTCTTAAGTTGAACGAAATTCTCAGTAAACACGACGATGATCCATTTTTGACCTTGAATTTGTTTTTCAGATTTAATCGCAGAGTTTTTTATCTCATACATCCGGTGTATGTTTACGCTGCTCGAGCTAAATTGACCTTGGAATGTAATTTGGGAATGGGTCTGAAGAAGAAGAAGAAGACTGCTGCTGCTGCTGCTGCAAAGCCAAAGTCTTTCCGTCGAGATGTGGTTAAGAAAATTACCAAGACTCTGCAAAAAACACTGAAACCTGATCAGCTGAAAGATTTGAGTGCGAAGGCTCCGCGAAAATCCTCCTTGGTGACACTGCGTGCTGCCCGTGCTCAAGTGAAAAATTTGGGTGGCCGCAAAAAATCAGAGTACCCCGAATAATACCGTTCGAAGCGAAGAGCGGTGGTGTGCTGCCTCTGCTTCCGATATTCGCTGCTCTGGGAGCGCTGGGCTCGTTGGCAGGCGGTGCCAGCACCATAGCCAGGACCATCATCTCCTCGGCCAATGCCAAAAAGAAATTGGAGGAAGACAAGCGTCATAATACCGCAATGGAGAGCATTGGTGGTGACAACAAAAATGTAGGAGGTTCCGGTTTGTTTCTGCGCAAGACCGCTGAAGGCGGCACCGTTTTGTTTCTCAAGAAGAAATTTTCAAAAAACTACCGCTGAAGCTGCCCAATAGAGCGTTGTACGATGAGGAATTACTTAAATATGTGAAACGTCTGAAAATACCTCATTTCATTGGTGTTTTCATGCTAGACAACTTACCTCGATCCTCATCATCATCATCGAAATTTTCCAAGTACAGAGAATGCGCAATCATCAATCTGGACTCGAGCAGGAATCGCGGAACGCATTGGGTAGCTTACGTGAAACGCGGACATGTGGTGAAATACTTTGACAGTTTCGGCAATTTGAAGCCGCCGGTGGAATTGGTGCGATATCTGGGTAAAAAAGTGAAAATCTTCTACAACAATGATCGCTATCAGACATTCAACCAAGTTAATTGCGGTCATTTGTGTTTGAATTTTCTATACGAGAACACACTCTGAGTTTGCGTGCGCGCGCGAAAATGAATAGAAAAGTGATGACCTTTAATGACGAGCGCAATGAGGTTCATTATATGGTGACGTGGCGTTTTGCATACAAAATTTCACGCAAATCGTATTGGATGCAAGTGGCCATGGACAAGATACGTTTCGCTAGACGAATAGCGCGAGCCTCACGCGTCTTGAATCCCATACTAGACTCTGAGCACAGAGCGCGCATATGGAATGGTTTAAATAGAAGTACATAACCCCATCCAGTGTCAGTCATGTCTTTGCTGTTGACAGTGACAGGTCAAACGTCGACGCTAACCGCAGACTTTTCTCCGCCGCACCAATTGGACAAAGATAGCAATTACGGCTTGGTATTGATTGGTTTCCATTCATACAACAGCATACTGAACATATCGAGTGGTCGATTCTATTATTCTGTCAAAGGAGCGCCATCTGTTAGCATCATCCAAATACCGACTGGCTTTTACGAAACAAGCGACATTGCCAAGTTTATACATAAACACATCGAGAGGCCGAAAGAAGCAAAGAAGAAGAGAGCCGTATTGTCTAGTGACGTTGGCGACGTCGACGACGACGACGACGACGACGACGACGACGACGACGACGACGACGACGACGACGGTACCAACAAAAGCACGGCTTTGTTCTCTCTCAAACCCAACACCAATACGCTGCAGTGTGAGATATACAGCAAGCTCTATAACATCGATTTTCGTCCCAAGGATTCCATAGGACGATTATTGGGTTTTTCCCCGAGACTATTGGAGCCTGGAAGCGTTCACTCATCCGACCTACCTGTGAACATTATCAAATTTCGAACTGTTCACATCGATAGTAACATCACATCGGGTGCCTTCTTCAACAATCGCCCGGCTTACACCATATACGAGTTTGCCGTTCGAGAAGACCCCGGCTTTGCCATCGACGAAACGCCCTCAAATTTTAATTTACCTGCCTGTGAACAAGACGGAAATACACAACATAACCTTGAATATTCTCGACCAGGACTGTTGCAGTGTGAATTTCCGTGGAGAGACCATCATTATACGACTTGTGCTGCGCAAGCTGTCATAAAAATGGGGTTGGTATTTGATCAGAATGATGATCATGATGCCTTTGGGCATAAAAGTGCAGAGGGTGCTGGCATCAATTCAGTCGCGCAGACGCAGTCGAAGAGAGCAGACGCACACACTCTGTCTCACTCCAGCATACACTTTCTCCAATCGCAAGGACATCATGTTATCAAGACAAGTGTTCAACGTGTACAATCATCCAAAGTTCGACGAATCCATCAACAGAGTTGAGACTCGAACGCACCACCCGTACGTCAAGTCCTTTCAAAATAATGACATCATCGAAATTGTCATTCAGCAGAGCGATGTGAACGATGCCCTTGTGTGCAAAGAGGGTTCTCTGACTCGTACCGCAGGAACGGGCAATGTTAGATTTATCAATAATGCCGGCGCATACCTTTTCGAGGCCATCTAGTATGAAATCAATGGCACTCTGTTCGATCGCCGGGTATAGTGAGCACCCTTCGCGGCTATACTTGTTACGAGGAAAATGATGTGCGACACTTGAGCACAGCCGGCTGGACCTATCCTGGCGGAACGGTTCACAACGCCCCCGACGGTTCGTTCGCCATGTGGATCCCGCTTAAGCATTTGTTGGGCATATTCCATGACTATAGATATGCCACCATTGGACGACAGTGCATTCGCTTGGTAAGAAGTAGAAATGATAATAATTGCATGCTGATAGAGGAGGTGGCGAATCCAGTAGTCGAAGCCACCACAGCCACATTGACGATCACGAGCGTTGTACTCATAGTCAAACATATGGTGCCCAATGACGACATTTGTCTGAAATTGCTGCAGTCCATCAAAACAGACGCTCCTGTAGTGATTTCTTATCGCAAGTGGGACATACACGAGTTGCCTGCACTCACTCAGGGTTCCACCAAGGAAGTTTGGGCTGTGAAAACTTGCACGGCCATGGAGAGTCCCCGATTCGTCATTGTGGCCTTCCAAACAAATCGGATTGGCAATGCGGCTCGAGATGCGTCCTATTTCGATCACATCGACATCAGCGACATACGCCTAACCATGAACAGCGATACTTACCCGCATGAACGTATGCACTTGGAATTCAACAGAAACAACTTTGTCGAAGCCCATCGAGCCTACACGGAATTCTATCCGAGCTATGCCAATTGTCCGAAGAAGCGCCCTCTACTCGATTACGGGGCATTCAAAAGCAGAGCGACCGTGTTCGTAATAGACTGTTCCCGCAGAGCGGAATTCATGAAATCCTCCACTGTCGATGTCAAACTGGACATCGAGGCCAGAGTCGGATTTCCCGCCAATACTCGAGCCTATTGCATCATCATTCACGACTGTATGCTGGAACACTTGCCATTGAGCGAGATTGTACGCCGTCTGTCATAAAAAAAATAGTGACATACAGTAGTAGCAGTAAGTAGTTGAGGGAATCCACTCTTTGTTTGTGTGTATGTATGTAATGCAGGCATCGACAGGTCGAGAGCGTCAGTTGTAAGCCAAACGTTCAGTTGTTCAGTCGGTGTTTAATCTCGCTCTCTCTCCGAGTGTGTGTCTCTCAGTTAATCAAAGCAGTGAATCAGTTGAACAATCATCAAACAAACAAAAAACAACAAGATGAAACTCGTAGCTTGTGACATTAGGGTTTCACTGTGGGCGGTGAATTCCAACCCAAAGAGCTTGCCATCACCGACGGGCATCGCACAAACCACTTTTTATCCAAAGCCGTAGTGCCATTCCATGACCTGAGCGAAGCAGATAAACTGCAAGTACGATATTTGGAGAGAAATATCCACGGCATTCCATACTCTGATGGCTATGTCGAATTCAACGAGATCCAGGAAGTGCTGCGCCCCATCATCGAGGCTGATGTGGTATACGTGAAGGGTAATTAAAAATTCGATTTTTTGCTGAATTGTGTGCTCGATCTGCCTAAGAGACCACACATCGTCGATATGGCGGCTACAAGTACAGTCGTCACAACGCCTCCACCGACACTCGAGAAGCAAAGCCCGCTCTGTTTGAATCATATAGCATCCGGAGAAATAGAAGTGCATTGTGCCGTGAGACACTGTTTCGATATCTGGCAATGGATATCGTCACACCTGATATGGTGAGGCCCCACGGCGATCACGACGACGACGACCACGACACTCCTATCAATCGGCACTTGCAAAATTTGCGCGAGCTCAAGGCGCACATAGCAGAGTACGAGCACAAAGTGTGTATTTTCAAACGCTTCCAAAAAATGCAAATTAACGATGGTAAATGGATGGGGCAGCAGCAGCAGCAGCAGCAGAATTCACCGATCCACTACGTTCCGCCGCCGTCGCCGCCAGTACCAAGTCCATGACGTCAGCCACACCAAGACTAGCCGAAAACACACGAAATATTATTATTCGTATTGTATTATTATTCATATTGTATTATTATTATTATGTATTAATAGATGTATAAAACCAATTTTTCTTGATTTATTTTGCGGATCGAATGAATGAGAGAGAGAGAGAGAGACTGAAAGAAATACGAGTCATGTACATTGAGCAATGGTGTATGTGTGTGTGTGTTCCTCTCAGTGTATATATTTGAGTGACATATAGGCTGTTTCTCAGTGTACATTGAGCTGTCATCACGATGACAACAAATTATATAATTCTAGCAGCCGTTCTGTCGAACGTACTGTATATTAGCCCGCCATATGAGTACGGTGAGGTATTGGTATCGTATTTGCACGACGATGATTCGAGTACTTCGAATTGGACGAAAATGACTCAGGCGCTAGCCAATGATGGATATTTGCCTGTGTTGAGAGCCGAAATCCCGATGAACACCTCATCGTACCGACTGCGGAAGATTTATACAAATCTCACCTATAGCGATACGCAGTGGTTTCCGCTGAAGATGTCTTGCCCCTCTAGCAGCAGCACTTCAAGACCATCGTCGTCGTCGTCGTCGTCGACGTCCCACCCAACTACCCAACCCGTGGACGTCAAGATGCCCCTGCTGCTGCTGCTGCTGCTAATCGAGAAAGTAAGGATTCCAAATGCGAGCTGCCGGCGCCGCCAACACTGGACGATTGGTTTATGTTTTTCGTGTTCTGAGTGTTCAAATATCCGAATCCATATATAGGTTTATTAAATCTATGCATCAAAAATATTTTTTAATCGATAATGATAATGTATCTTCATACTACGCCACTGGCACTGAAGTGTAATTTTTTTATGTGAAAAATAAATGTATTTTTCTCGAACTGACGTCATTCATTTCAATAAATGCAAACAGAGACAAAGACAGGCATACAATGCCATGGGTTAGAGTGAGACATTTAAAATGCCTTGAATCGATCAATTTGGCTTCAAACTCGACTCTCTTATCTCTTCCTGGAAAACAAACATCTGAGACGGTAAACAACTCCAAGGTCAATTTAGCTCGAGCAGCGTAAACAGACACCGGATGTGTGAGATAAAAAACTCTGCGATTAAATCTGAAAAACAAATTCAAGGTCAAAAATGGATCATCGTCGTGTTTACTGAGAACTTCATTCAACTTGAGAGAGCAGACAGTAAACATTCAAGATACGTGCCTTATCGCTATTTCACGGCGGCGGAGACGTATTTTTTTTCTTTTGGAATTTCATTCGAGAGCGAGTGAATTAATAATAAGTCCATCATAATTTTCTGTTGTGTGTGTGTGTTCTAGACATTTTTTCATATTCAATTTTTTCGTTTTTTCAATTAAGGTGGCGGCGGCCATGTTTTTTTCTCTTCCAGCCAATTGCTCTCAACGAATCACGTGACGTTTTTTTCTCTTCCAGCCAATTGCTCTCATCGAATCACGTGAGGGAATGTTTTTTCACAACTTCCGCCATCGCCGCCATGTTTTTTTGCCTTCCGCTCTATCGCCGACATGTGTTTTTGCCTTCCGCTCCATCGCTGCCATGTTTTTTGCCTTCCGCTCCATCGCCGCCATGTTTTTTTGCCTTCCGCTCCATCGCCGCCATGTTTTTTGGCTTCCTCTCCATCGCCGCCATGTTTTTTGCAGGGCCTTTTTTTTTCATAACTTCCGCCATCGCCGCCATGTTTTGTTGCCTTCCGCTGCATCGCCGCCATGTTTTTTTGCCTTCCGCTGCATCGCCGCCATGTTTTTTTGCAGAAAAGACGCGCGCCACTTAGGGTGAAACGTTTTGAACTCCCCCACCCCCCGAAACTCTTCGGCGAACACGTCATCTTCTTCAGCACCAACCCTCCACCAACGGCAAGAACTCGATGGACGCGGCCATCGAGAGATACACCGTGTGGAGCAACCTGTTTTCTGGGACATGAAGGTGTCCCAGAAAACAGATTGTCATACTACTCATCTATGATGGAAGTTCCTGGTCTGAAGTGAAAGAAAAAGTTGAGAAGGACTTGGACAATCTATTTGGTTAGTTTAAACTGAATCTGCTCACAGTCAATGTCAATAAAACAAAAATTCTACCATTCACCTCATATGAATCAAACCTGCCTAGTTTCTGTATTACAATAGGCCAAGAAGATATTGCCTCAGTCAATACAGCCAAGTACCTCGGGATATACGTCGATAGTTTTTTAAAATGGAATTTTCATATCGCAGAGCAAGTGAACAAAAGAAGACGACTGATTTTAAAGTTTTATCAATTCAGAAACTTTCTCAGTATTTCCAAATTGAAAATATTGCATCACGCCTTAGTGGAATCCCTTCTCCAATACGGAATTATAGGGTGGGGTGGAGTAGGACCATGCCACCTTTCACCATTAGTTATTGTACAAAAAAGAATACTAAAAATAATGACAAAACAGAATTCTCGATATTCCAGTGAACTACTGTACGATTGTGTGGGTGTTTTGGAAATCAGACAATTATACGCAAAAACCATAATTTTGTTTTACAGCGAAAGTAAAAATCAACTTCACACTTTTCGCCATACCTACAATACGAGACGAGACCAAAAATTATTTTTGCCACGTGCTAACAAATCCATTGGACAGAGATATTTTGCCTATCTTGGTCCAAGACTATTGAACATGATTCCTGAAACAATAAAAAAATTCAAAGGTTCCTGGATGTACAGGAAAAAAATTAAATACTGGCTCTTGACAACTGAAAAACGATTAATTCATACTTTTATCAACTCAGACAACACAAAATGATACGTGCCAATTATTGAAAAGTTTCTGCTTGACTCACCTCTCAAAAAAATAATAAAAAAATTAAAATAGAAAGTGTCAATACAAAATGTAGAATGCCGTAAGTTTTGTAATAAATGAACCGGAAGAAACCTCTCAAAGACAAATTCTCTTGAACTTATTTGAGTTTCTTCAGGAACATTAACGAAACCACATGTAAAAAATGGATATTGTTAACGTATTTTTAAGATGTTAGAAACTGTTGAATTGGTAAATATATTTTTTTCCATGAGGAATGTACCAGTCAGGCCCTGTCTCCGGAGCTCCGATACTACCGGAGGGCGCGCTGGTATGTGACTAACCCCAGTAAATACTCCCCACGTCCGTGGGGTGAGTGATTACTGGGTCCGAGAGTCATGTGCCCTGAGAAGACGGAGTGAACCAAGAATTACGGCCTTCTGCATTCTTCCGGCCAAGTTTTCTGCGGCATCATGGCAAGCCGGTATGATTTTCAAGTTTGAGAGCAATGTCTTCATCATTCCACCATGGACCCCTATTATCAGAACCACCATCTTGACAGAATGGTTTGGATAAAGCCTGCGGAGTTCAAAGAGAAGATCTAGATATTTAGTGCGTTTTTCCTCCTCTTTTCGGACGATATTCGTTTCGCCAGGAGCTGAAAACTCAATGACAAAAATCGTCCCACTTTGATGGTTCCATTAGATTTGGCACTTCTCATTCTCTACAACGGACTCAATATCCTCCGGAGCATAAGACAACACCGGTGTCTCGTCTAAACCGTACGAGTGTCGTAGGTAGTAGTACAACACTCGTAGGGCCGCGTTATGCGTGTGGATATAGGCTGAGACTGCATAAGCTGGAGAAGCTGACAGCAAATGCATCATGGTCTCAGCTGCCCCACGACACGCTCTGCATCTGGTGTAAAGGACCTCTATACCCATCACGCGACTACGGTAGACGAGGGTGTTGAAGACACCATCCTGGCAGGCCTTTATGAATCCTTCGGTTTTCTACTTCAGCCCACTTGACCTGAGAAAAGCGAAGGTCAGGTTTCTGGATGAGCCAAGGTCTTCAATGTTTTTGAAGAAGACCCCATGCATTGACGTATCTCTATGCAGCTGTAGGAGCCTGTCACACTCCGCAGCTTTCACGTGGGCTTTTTGCTGAACGGGTTTCAACTCGGTGACAGAGTTTGGGTTCGTACGTTCAGTGTCGAATACGAGACCGAGTTCATCGGCTGCACGGGATGCTGCCTTGAAAAGAAATGCTCCAATCCCTGCTTTCTCGTGATCGCATACTAAGCAGAGAAGGGGATCTGAACTCCTAATGACTTTACAGGCTCCATCCAGTACCATTCTGTTGTGTATACACGGCCTCCCCGTTGTCTGGTGAAGTATAACCCTGGAACAGACGATTTAGGATGCAAGCTCCTATAAAGATGCATCATTTTGCGAGTTTTTACTTCAAGTTGTCGCAGCTCTTCCAGAGTCCATTTCATTACTCCAAAGGAGTAAAGTAGAATCGGAACGGCAAGCATATTAGTTGCAGCAACTTTGTTCTTCCCCGACAGTTCTGAAGACCAAATCTGTCGGAGTTTGTGCTGATACTTGCCGCGGAGAGAGTTTTTAACAGTAGCTACCTCTTGGGTATGGCGTTGTTTCACCCCTTGGTAGGTATACGTCTCTCTGGCATCCAGATGATGTAGGATGCTTCCGTCTACGAGCTGAACGTCCTCTCCGTATTCCTCGCATCGTTCTCTTTTGAGATGAACCGTGGCACATTTGTCGATCCCAAACTCCATTCCGATAGCATACGTGTACTCTTGCACAACCCTTAAAGACTGATGAAGGTCCTTTTCTCCGGAGGCATAAAGTTTAAGGTTATTCATGTAAAACAAATGAACCTTATGCCTCCGGTTGCTGGGGGTGCCGTAGTTGTATCCGCGGGATTTCCTTAGTGCAACGGACAATGGCAGTAGTGAGATGCAGAAGAGAAGAGGACTGAGGGAGTCTCCCTGAAACACGCCCCTTCTGAAGATAACCTGCTCTGTTTGAACTCTGACTTGACCAGATGTTATGGTGAAGCGAGTCCTCCAGAGTGGCATCAGCTGTTCAGTGCATCTCACTATTTGATAGGGTACCGCAAGGCATCTGATCAAATGCATGATGAGTTAATGCGATGTTGTATCAAATGCCTTGCGATAGTCGATCCAGGCCATTGAAAGTTTACGCTTGTACTATTATTATTATTATATACTCGATTCTTACATATACCCCGCATGTCTATTATGCCTGACTCTATATATTAAATGTTCCCAAGTTATTCCATTTGAGTTATTCAAGTATTTCTTTTGTTTCGATTCAGTATTTATCTAATTTCTATTCAGTATGTCATTTGTTTCGATTAAGTATTTCATTTGTTTGGATTGAGTATTTCATTTGTTTCGATTCGGTAATCTATTTGATTCGATTTATTGTGTTTAACTAAGAATTTTCATGTATGTAGTAGTTATTGTTAGTTATCAATTAGCAAGTAGCTATGAGTTGAATTTCTCATTTTACATTGGCAATGAAAATTAAACTTAATTTTTCAAGTATTTGTGGAATTTTGTATTATTGTTTTGTGTTTTCTTATGTAATACAACAAGTGTATCGGTAATTATCGAAATAGAAATTCCTTCGATTTTGACTAAAGCAACATAATTTGTTCCGAAAACGAGAAGGATAATCGCCGATAACACGAGTTGTATTCGTTAGGATTATTGCATGAATAAAATCGAAACCATTTGAACTACTATGGCCAGTGACTTTAGTTATTTGTTGTTCTTCGATTCCGGAACTTGTCAACTGACTGACAGCTGTAGATCTATATACATATCCAGTAGCCAATCAAGAGCCGAACTACAAAATCGAAAACATGATATTTCCAATTCTCAACACAAAAATATCAACCAATCAAAACACGCTATTTTAGCATAAGTGGAAATACATGATGCTATTTGGGCTGATCCTGTACGATAATTTTCCAATTATACGGCAAGGGATAAAAAATGGTATATAGATATTACTTGTACTTTTACAGATTAGGTACTACTATTATTAGTAATCTGCACAAGCAACAAGGGACTTTTTGAAGAATTCTTGTTTTGTACCTATCTACTAATTTTCCACAAGAATGCCCAAGGCAATAATAGCATTGAATTTATGAGATTGTCCAACATGCCATATTCTTTTCTACGCCTATTTATAGGTTTCACGGATCATCTTCTATACATAATTCTTGTATTGTTCAAAATGAAAAAAAAGTTGCCGTTAATAGCATCATAAACAAAAAATATATTTTAGCCTTTTCTATTTCACTAAATATCATGTATTAAAAAAACAGCTTTTTATTATCTAGGCCGTATATTCATTTTTGTATTGATAAAAAATTAATGAAAAATATAACATTTTCTCATACCACAAAAGATTACTAGGAGACATTATTTTCAATTAGTTTCAAGAAGTTTTGCTTACAGTCCAATATATTTTTCATTTTGTTTTCAAATTCCAAATATGATATTTATTCATATTTACTAACGTGCATAATTTCATGTAAAGGAAGAAGTGAATGTGAAAAACTAACAAAAATACTTTCGAAACAATCTATTCCAGAAAGTAGGGATCTTCATCCTCATCAAATCAGCAGGAGATTTCGAGGATGCAACCTCAGGAAACGAATTAATTTTAACTGTTACAAATTTTTATAACTACACATAGTTTCAGTTTGTTCAACATGGAACAATAAAATAAAAAATATTTATATCTTCCTCCTTCTGAACGCCACCCAGCTTTATGTTTTGAATTGTTCAATTACGTTCATACCCAAGTTGATAGAGGGGGATATGTGGGTGCACTTTTCTTCGATCTGTCCAAAGCTTTTGATTGCATAGATATATCAATTATAGAAAACAAACTGTACGCACTAGGTTTCAGGAGAAACTTTCTTTGCTTGATATCTTCCTCAGTGCGAGGAAAATTTGTGTTAACATCGAAAATAACATATCGGAACTTAAAGACGTTGAACGCGGAGTCCCCCAAGGATCAGTCCTGGGTCCTCTGATATTTCTGCTGTATGTCACTACCCTAGCCGCAGATGCTGAATCTTTGACTGAACTGGTCGATAGGCTTATTTGTATTGGCCAAAAAATTCACATTATGTTGCAATAAAAACTCTTTAATAGTAAACTCCCATAAAACTGTAGTTATGCAATTCTCCTCCAGAAATCAGTTGACCAATCACTTCACTGTGGATATTCTCTCGTCACTAGGTGTAATGCTTGATAGCAATATAGGCTGGTCATCTAACATTGACTATGTCTGTAAAAAACTCAATAGTGCTTATTATGCTCTACTGCAACTGAAAAATACATTCAATATTGAACAGTTACTACAAATCTACTATTCACTTATATATTCACATCTATCATATAATATCGTCCTATGGGGAGATGCAACCAGTGTTCCTAGAGTTTTCATGACACAGAAGAGGATAATCAGGCTGATCTTCAAGTTGAATTTCAAACAAACATGTCGAGACCATTACAAAAAGGATCGAATCCTAACACAATATATATTTTAAAATGTATTTTATATGCCAAAAAGAATTCCTCTGAAGTTCAAAAACATGTGGTATGAGTAAAAATATCATGGGAGCTACTTTCAATTTTTTTCTTCTGGAGTTGTTTGACGCTGGAGAGTGCGTCTTGTAAACAATTTCTAGTGATAAAACCCAAATTATTCCATAAAAATTGATGAAATTTATCATTAAGAATTTTTTCTATAGCGCAATTTTTCAGGGGCAAATATCTACAACACGAGTTCCCCACGAAAAAAAACTAAACAAAATAAAAAGGAATAGAAACTCCTAGCGGATTTTTACTACTAATCCATGTTTCTGAAGTATTGTTCTATACTTATGGAAAACCATGTGCACTAAGAATTTCAAACAAATTTTAATAATCGCATGTTTGGACTAAACAATATATTCACTCAATTCGAAAAAATATTTGTTTCATATAGGTATTTTAAATTAAATTCTAAAGTATTTTAAATTCTTATATCTTTTAAATTAAATTTCTGTTTCTTATAAGTATTTTTAATTCTTAAATTAGTTTTGCCAATACTATCAGAGCAAAACTCTGAATTTAATACTATATATTATGAACATAAATAAATATCCAAAGAAAACCATACAATATTTTGGCAATTTATTGGCAACGTCTTTGAATTGAACAATATGTCCCTTCACTCAAATAAATAATTTTTTCATTTGGGTGACATAGATTCTACAATCAAGTAGTTCATATTCTTGAACCAATTCCATTGATTCGGAATTCATACAATTATTAATTTGGTTCCAAAAAGCATTATACCTACTCCACTGAATATAATATATTCTCAAACGAACTAAATAGAAAACCACAACAATGCATTGTGAGTCTTGCATCAAACAAACCAAAAGAATTGTCTGAAGAAAATATAACACACGGCTTTGTTCAAGATTTTTTTGTATCAAACAAATATTTCTTTCGGAATTCAAATTAACTCCCGTTTCCTCTGAAATAATAGGTTTATTTCGCCATATTGAAACAACGAATTTGTTTGACTGAAATAAAGTTTCTTTGATTCAATACTATTTTTTTTGTGTTTTGATGTAAATTATTTGTTTCTAAGTGAACCAGTACCAAAAATCTTGGAATATTTGAGAGTCAAATGCATTAGATAATAAAAAAAATCGGATTACTTTACGCTAATTTCAACAAGTTTCAACAGGTAGCGAAAGTCACGTTAGTCCGAATAGTAAATATTTCATATTGTCAGAGCAAAACTCAATGCCCAAATTAAATTACGTAACAATTTATATTTGAAACTTTTCTTATACGATGCCAACTTTTTGAAGCATACTTGCTTTCCGAGTTTGAAACAATTTACTTTAAATTTATAAAGAATAAATACAATGCCGAACTTAGTTAGTTAACAGAGAATAACAGGGTTATAAACAATTTAAATAAAAAAAGTTGCTGCGGAGTGTTTATATATACATTCATTCTTTCGCTACTCTTATTATTTCATTCAATTACAGTGAATCCAAGAAACTAGATCAAAATAGGCAGATGATTAATTCAACATAAAAATCATTTTCGTCAGTATAAAAAATTGTTCACATGATATCCCCCCACAATACGAACTCTCCATCTGTAGGTCACCATCGATTATTTTTAATGCAAGTACACCAAGTCATGTGTGCGGGACGTCGATGGTGCACACATGTAGTTGGCCCCAAGAACAGCACTTTTGAATAATGCGCTCGAATATACATTCTGTTAGTGATAAATAGTGAATAATTCAAACCTCTTTCGAAACAACAAAATTGGTTCCGGTGCAAAGATCTTACAGAAAGCAACTACTTTTCCCGACGGGCAGTGCATTACATCTGACAGAACTTCTTGTAATCGCAGAGCTGGTGCTTTAACGTGATCACTAACTGCAGACCGTTTGTTCTGTCACATTTTTTTATGATATGCTCAATGTGGGAGTTGCAAAAAGTCTTCTGATCGCGTGTAATATCTCGTTAGCTCACAAAAACTCATTTCTTCGAAATTTAGTTGGAAGTATGTAGGTGAATCCAAAAATCATAAACGTCATTTTGCATTATTTTCAAATCAAAAAGTGTTCACGAACTCTAAATTTGCTATAACTGAAGAATAATAGAATACCATATTATGTGATGTGATAACATGTAATTGGGGTAATTAACCAATACATTATAATTCCTAGACCTTTCTGACTAGACAGATGAAGCAAATTTAGTCCAATAGGCAAATTGAGTAATTTTAAGTGTGTAGAAAGAAGCCCTCTTTCTCCAAACTTTCCGCCATGTGAAACATATGTGACAGATATCTAACATAGGACATAACAAGAAGTTTTCGAGATAGTATCTGACCTACCCTTGTACTGATAAGAGGCAGGAATCTGAAACATCTATGCAAGCGATTATTCAACCGAATGAAGGATAATCTGTGCTGTCTAATTAACAATAATTGTGTCCTCTTCAGAAGATCAAAGGAACGTTGCACATATATTTATCAAATGTAATTAAATGTCCGTCGTGGTATCATCTAAGGAAGTAGTTGTTTTCTGTCAGATATTTGTTGCATATTCATGTCCTGCGTTGTGGAAAGCTTGGAGATGAGCTAATTAGTAGCTACCCGACTGATAAAAGTGAAACAGACACATTGTGTAACAGAGTTTCAAGACGGAAAGTCATCTCCATAAATAGGTTTAATACCTCTAAGTATAGCTTTCTAAACTAGCGAGACATGTTTCGGGTTAAAGTAAACCCATCTTCAGTCGACGGATGAATAATACTCAGTGTGGAGGTTCATTAAAATTAATTATACATTAAACGTGGTATAGAAGATAGAATATGTTTTTATGGAGGGAATTTCCACTACAACAGAACAGAGTTTTGTTTGAAATTCTTCCTGAAGTTGGTCCCTGGTGTCTATAGTGGTATATTCATTGATATAATTGTTATTTTTTTTTCGGAATTCTATTTTGGCTGTCAATAATTTTCAGACATCATGCAACTTGTGAAGTGAATATTCGAACCTAAAAATGGGTGTTGAGTTTTTTATCGATATGGGACCAGGCCTACGATGCGGCACGCACCTGCTGCATCGTGAGAATATTGTTGGAGAAGGCTGTTTCTTGAAGGCACTAGGGGTTGTAGACCCCAAGAACAGCGTTGGATTGAGTGAAAAAGGAAGTAATTGGCCATCAGAAACACATCTTTCTAGCATAGTAAATGTTGCAGGGTAATTTGGAGCGTGTCGCAGGAGAAAGGAGACTTATCTTCTTCAATAACTGAAAAAATAGTTACTTTTCATCTTCAAAAAGATTTTGAGACTCAATGTGTTTTTTTGAATATTTTCCTTTATTCTAGAATAGGAAAAAATGAGAAAGAAAGAACCCAACCACAATATTAATCAAATGAGTAAAAAACGAAAAACCAATATTTTGTAAAACTGTAATGTTTCGATCAAATTTACCAGAATTTTGTAATAATCGTAAATATATATTTGATACCTTCAAAACTTCATTATTTTTGACAAAGAACTATTAACCATAATCGATACGAACTTTGCCAGTTTCTGCTTGTCATTTCTTGTAAGTGAATCATTTAACCATACATCAGTTATGAACTTTTAGTTCTACTACAACTTCATTTCTCAGGAAAAAGTAATTTTTAGTTTACAACAGTTTACAGTTGTTTGGCCAATAATCATAATACTTTCTCATAGCCTGAGAGAGCAGAGGATGGCTTTTATTATTATTTGTCTTGGCGCTCCGGGCAGACTTACTGAGTTTTAGTGGCTTATTCACTTTTCAGCTTTACGAAAACAATATAATTTCAGTTGAGTAACATAACTTTGGATTTTATTAATCTGTTTAAAAATATTTATCTTTTGAAATAATTAATCATCAATCAAGTTGCTCATGAGGATGGAAGAATGATAAAGAAACAAAAGAATTTAATGTCATGGAAATAGAACATACTGACTTTGCAGGAAATAGTTATTATCCTAACAAGTACACGGAAAGAAATGTATAGTGAATAGTATTAAAAATATAATATTCATTACAATAAAATATCATTCCATATAGGACGATTACCTATGATAATAAAACTAATTTTATA
Organism: Chrysolina americana; assembly: GCA_958502065.1. Taxonomy (NCBI): domain Eukaryota; kingdom Metazoa; phylum Arthropoda; class Insecta; order Coleoptera; family Chrysomelidae; genus Chrysolina; species Chrysolina americana. The sequence continues at coordinate 64,326,631 of OY293412.1, read as the reverse complement.
ATATTTCAGAATATTTGCTTTTAGAAATAAGTTCTTTAAATTGTAAACTATATCATAAATCTTTCATGTGTCTCACAATGAATTTTTTATTAAACTCATAACTTATTATAATAGACTTAATAAAGTGTAATATTTTTTATATTAACTGATTTAAGACTTCAATAGTAAGTGTTATAATATTACATAATAAATGTTACTATACTATTTTATTTTTTTATCATAACGTATAATAATATTTTTGGCCGATATACACTGCCCTGCAAAATAACTGACCAATGAAAATTCGCCCGAATTTCCAAGTTTCGAAGCGCTGATTCTGCTGTTTTTTAACTATAACAACAAAAAAAAAATAAAGATCGTCAATATCGGCCGAGCCTCTTGAAATCATGGCAAATTTTCAGTGGCCGTTTTTTTGCAGAGCAGTTCTGAATAAATCAAACAAGTTTTTATATATTTCAAAATAATTTATTGCACGAACTGAAAATATATTCATATTTGAATGTAATAGTATATTACGTAACAAGAGTTGTAAGTAACCCATTACGCACGAAATGAAAAAGTAAAGTAAAGCGGCGAGTGCATAAATTTCATGAGTGCGTAATGGGCTTACAACTCGTGTAATGTACTATACTTTTTCTACGCCCATTCATTTTCTTCCATTAAATACAAAACATCGCAATCATTTAAACTTTATTATAATAGTTGTTAATTGAATTGAGAAAATGTTCGGATACAATTATATTTTGTTCAAGAAATTGACAATATGAGACATGATATTTATTTTCATAGCATGTGAGAAAACGTTTCCTATTTTTAAAGAAATTGTATAACATGCTGCCTACATTTAGGGGCGTCACTCTTTCAATCCTAAATATATTTTGCTAATGCTAAAAGTTTTTATGTTTTTTAATTGACTAAATTTGTGTAAATAGACCAAATAAAGTCTTACGTAAATAAAAATATGATTGTAATTTAAGTAAACCAAGAAGTTTAAGTTTTCTTCTCAAAACGCACGTGTATGTTATGAGATCTCATTACGTGCATGTTATTGTTAAATGTCATTTACAAGGAATGTTGACAGTGCGATTTTTGACGTTTACAGACATGGGAGTAGAAAAATGTCATTTACAAGGAATGCTGACAGTGCGATTTTTGACGTTTACAGACATGGGCGTAGAAAAAATGTATCAACTCAGTAGGTACCTACTATTAAAAAAAAACGTAATGTTGAGACATTAGTTAACCTATGTGTAGTGATTTGAAAACTCTGGATGAAAAAATATGTAACAAAGTCTGTTAAACGCACAGAGGTAATCAACATGATATGTCAAATAAAGTGCATCCACATTTGAGTGTCTAGAACCGAATAAACTAAGCGTGAATTCATGTTAGTTTGAAATTTTATCTATGAGGTAAAATTCGGTTTCTCGTGGTCAGATGTTGGTGCACCTTGATACACGTCATCCTTTGGAAGGCTGATAGACTAGCTTGTGACTAACCAAAATATAAAAATATATGACCTTGGTGAAATATTGATAGTTCTGGAGATATTGGCACTTTTCTGAATTTCGTGAAAAACGAGTGGTGCCGCAGTTACAAAATTTCATATTTTAAGATCAATTCCTCACTAATTCCTCAGACTGTCCATACTCAGATACCGAGGTCAATAAATCTATATCGATAGACAACGATGAGTTAGTTGGTTGGTGACGCTACTCTGAATAGTTCACCTAGCTAAAAATTACTTTATTTAAATAAGATTAACTCTAAATGATGTTCTTTACATTACCTCTCTAATGTATATGTTGTACCTACTCTTCCCAAAATTTTATGAGTTTTTTCACGCTTGGAATAACTTCTATTATTGATTCATGATACTGGGCTGATTTGTTGAAAGACTCTTGAGTCAATATCGAGCGCTGAAACAATTATTATTTGGTGAACATACTACAACCACAATCAACCATTCTTGAAACCTAGTGCATGCATACTTCATACACAGACAGCGCAGCTGTGGTGTAGACTCAATCATGCGTATTATTATTAGGATTAGAGGTTATGTTACTCTGACACTTACATTCAAATGCTTCCTGGAGTGTAAAAAGCCCAAAACTCTCCAATATTTCCTTTACTTCCATCGACAAATGGGACAAGAATATAACACAAAACACAATGTATCGTTGATTGTTTATCAATTGAATCCGATTATACAGAAAACGTCGTCAAAGCAATAAAAAGAATACGACTTCTACGTGTACTCTTTCAAAACTGACTGAGTTCTCTCGAAGGAGTAGGCAGATTGAGACCTTAGAGAGAACCAGTGACGAGACATGGGGAGTAGGCAGATTGAGACCCCGACGTCAAGTCACAAAAACCTAATGTAATTATACCTGAGGAGTAGGCAGATTGAGACCTCAGCGTAGAATTACGTTTCAACCTTTTATTAATTTTCTTTCTTTTTCAGTTCTTGAAAATGGCTCCAAAATCGGAGCCGAAACGTCGAATTTCAACAAATTCTAGACGCGGTTCAACCCGAACTTTTAGTTTTCATATATATATATTCCCGCATGAGACTGCCGTTACCCGAACGACGCAAAGCGGAGTTCGGGTAAGCAGTCGAGTGCGGTATAGTACTGTAACGATTTCGAGACCGGCCTCGAGACCGGCCCTGATCATCCAATCAACTCGAAATGTAAACATTGTTCTCCGCTGACAAACACATATCACGTGAAAGAATCGCGAACCTTCTAACGAAGATTCTGGGGATATCTAAGAAATCGCCCGAAAGGCTCGAGTGGTCGAGAATTGTAAATAGGAGTATATTTGCCACTGGGTATTAGATGGCGGGATAGTCAAAGAGATACAGTCACAGAGAGTAACCAATATATTTCCAGAGTTCGCGGATAGAGAGTGTCAGTAAAGATAAATAAAAATAGTGACTTGTAATATACATTATTGATTAAGACGTGTGTAAATAAATTATCAAAATTAGTTTAGTGCAGTTTCACTACAATTGGTGTCAGAATCGGATGTTTAAAAATAAATAACTGTTAAACTGTTCGCCGCGATGAAAACTGATAGACAATTGACTAGTGACCCGTTGAACAGTTAAGTGTTTGCAGGACAGTTTTGCGCGTCGCGGGAATAAATTTAAAACTTTTTGTGTGAAATAAATAATAGACTGATATTTCGGTTAAAAACAACAACAAAACGTTTCCAAGGAGAGTTCACCTGGTTGACCTTAAAGTTAGTGAATTGAAGCAAGAGTTCGAGGAGCGGGAGTTAGAAACAACTGGAAAGAAGGCCGTACTCCAGAAAAGACTTGCAGATGGATTGATTGAAGAAGCCGAAGACCCCGAAACGTTCTTATTCGAAGTTTCTGGAATTAATTTGAGTTCCATAATGAATAAACTCGAAGAGACCACGAAATCCTTGGAAGATAAATTTCTGGAAAATTCGAATAGTTTGAAGGAGAATCTTCAAAATTCCGTGAGTCTGAAAGAACTTCAACAAAAATCGGTGAGTCTGGAAAATAAATTTCTGCGCATACCCCAGAAACTTACAACAAAAACTCAAGGCTGGACCTGAGTATGAACTTGGACCAAGTTCAGAAGGACATCAAAAATCTCAAGGTCAGTGCTGAACCTGAAAAGCTCTCATTGAAACCGCCTCAGTTCGACGGAAATACTCCATAGGCAAACTACCGCCGATAGTTTGAAGCTGCTGCCAAAGCGAATGGATGGAATGCTGGGGAAAAAGCTTTAGCATTGACACTGGCATTGCGTGGCGAAGCAACAAACATTTTACAGACCCTTACCGCCCTACAACAGGAGGACTATGAACAGCTAGTGAAACATCTGGAACTTCGCTATGGCCAGGCCCACCTAGAACACGTTTACCATTCACAGCTGAAGAATCGATGCCAGAAATCAAGCGAATCCTTGCAAGAATTTGAAGCAGACATTGCACGCTTGGTTCGCCTGACATATCTAGCCACGCTAGAAAGTGTTATGGAGCGACTAGCGGTTCATGCATTTTTGGATGGGCTTCGCGACCAAGAATTCCGGCAAGCATTAACATTAGCTCGTCCTTTATATCTCGTAGACGCATTGGCGCGGGCTTTGGAATTTGAGGCTGCGAAACAATCCTGCAAAAGCCAGAGTAGAGTCAGGATGATCGAGGAAGACCAACAGGAGCCTACTAATATGGAAGCTGTCATGCGAAAAGTGATGAAGGAAGTTATGCCTGAGAAAAGACTGATACGATGCCGAAATTGTAGAGAAGTTAGGCACGTGCGTAGCAAATGTTCAACATTGAAAAATTCGACACCAACGATGAAGGTCAAGAAGGAGCAATCGTCAGCCCGTATCCAACAAGCCCCAGTTAACAATGTATATGTCGCGGTCTTCGTAGACGGTCTCATTAACAACGAGCCTCGCACTATGCTTCTAGATACGGGTGCAACTAGGACGATTCTTGGGCGTACATTTGCCAAAGCACCGGCAAGAATGGAATCATCGAATTGGAAGCTATGCACAGCAACAGGAGAGCCAGCCACTGTATATGGCGAGTTAACGATCGACTTGGTTTTAGGCAGCACGAAACTAAGACACCGAGCACTGATCGTGGACATCGAGGACGATGCATTCATTGGAATGGACTTAATGAATTCCAGAGGGCTCGAGCTGAATTTCAAAGACGGCGTTCTAAGTGTCAATGGAGAAGAGCTGGTGCTTCACGGGAGAGGCGAAGAAATGATCCGGGTTGTGTTGGCTGAAGACATAAGCATTCCTGAGAGAGCTGAAACCATTCTGGAGGCTCGTATGGATGGCGGAGTGAGCAACGGGAGTGTGGTGATGTTCGAGCCCGAGCTCCATGATGAGAAAATCGGACGAGGAATTGCCCTTGGGAAGACCTTACTGCGCGCCGATAAATTTATACCAGTAAGTGTCATGAATGTTAATTACCATCCAGTGACGTTGAAGAAAGGAATAACTTTGGGCCACTGATCGCCAATTTCCTCTGTGGTCAGGAATGTACCCGGTACCATTAGCCAAGCCAACAATCTACCCGCAGAATTAAAAAAGCTAGTTGCCATATCATCGAGAGGCATAAAACCGGCACAGCAGCCCAGATTAAAAGATTTAATGAGGAGATACCAAGACGTCTTTGACACCGGACAAGGAAAAGGAGGTAGAACAAAGGTGGTCCAGCACAGAATCGATACTGGAGATGCCCGACCAATTCGTCAATCAGCCAGAAGATAGTCAGTGACATGGGGAAAGAAGGAGTGATTGAACCATCTGATATCCCCTGGTCATCTCCAGTTGTACTGGTAAAGAAGAAAGAAGGATCAACACAATTCTGCGTGGATTACCAACAACTGAACAATGTGACAAAGAAAGACAGCTACCCACTACCTAGAATAGATGACACCTTTGACACGATCGCCGGCTCTACAATCTTCTCGACCTTACACCTGAAGAGCGGATATTGGCAGGTAAAACTGGCTCCAGAAGATCGAGAGAAGACAGCATTCACCATCGGCTCAGGGCTGTGGCAATTTACCGTTATGCCATTCGGACTTTGTAACGCTCCAGCCACTTTTGAGTTAATGGAGACGGTGTTGAAGGGACTCTCCTGGAAGACTTCTTTGGTATACCTCGATGACATCATCGTAGTCGGCAGATCATTCGAAGACCACGAGAAAAATCTGGAGGAGGAACACCGGATTGAAACTAAAAATTGTAATCTATTCCGGAGACAAGTCCACTATCTTGGCCACATTGTCTCTGGGGAAGGACTAGCAGATGATTAGAAAATTAAAGCTGTTAAAGACTGGCCCATTCCCAAAGATATCCATCATCTTCGGAGTTTTCTTGGCCTATGAACCTACTACCACCGGTACGTGCTAGAGTTTGGTATCATCGCCAAACCATTGACCAGGCTCACGGAAGGACAGACAAAGTTCGAGTGGTCCGAAGAATGCCACTATTCATTCAGGAAGCTGAAGGGGGCATTAATCAACGCGCCAATACTAAGTTATCCTCTTCCGATCGGAAAATTCATTCTGGACACGGACGCCAGAAACGTGGGACTTGGAGCTGTCCTGTCTCAGATCCAGAATGGACAGTAAAAAGTCATCGGGTACTTCAGCAAGACCCTCAGAAAACCGGAGCGAAATTACTGTGTCACCCGACGGAAGCTGCTGGCTGTGGTCAATGGAGTAGAGCACTTTTACAAGTATGTGTATGGCAGGAGATTCCTGCTGAGAACTGACCACGCCGCCCTCAAGTGGCTTCTACAGTTCAAAAATCCTGAGGGTCAGGTGGCACGTTGGGTTGAGAGACTCCAAGAATTCGACTTCGACATAGAACATCCATAGTGCCAGCGACCGAATGAAAGAGACCTATGACATCAAGGCCGATGCCGGAGGATTCAAGGTTGGTGACGTCTTTGGCTGTACAACCCCAAACGTCGTCACCAAAATTGCGGAACTCATTGGAAGGCTCTCATAAGATCTTGAAGAGGATAAATGACGTGGTCCACCGAATAAAAAACCACCTAGAGGAAAACTGAGTCGTCCATTCCAAAAGGTTGGCCCCTTACGCTGGAAACCACGACCAAGTCCGCACCCTCATACCACCAGAGGATGCGATGACGTTCCAGAAATTCATGTCCTTGTACTCAAATGGACAGAAAGTTCAACATGGGGTGACTCTAGAGGAACCACGAGACCGTTTTAAGGTGCCTGTCGATTACGCGCTAGCCTACTGTGTAGCAAAAGATCTTCAAATGTCCAGAGGCATCGTTGTGGTGTTCTCCAAGAAGTACGGTCGTCTCCATGAACTACGGCAACAAAACCCGGAAGTTGGAGGGGTGCTACAGTTGCGAAAAGGCCAGAGAAGCATCTTCTATCTAGTCACCAAGAAGCAGCCTCGAGACAAACCGTCCTATGAAGACGTATGGAACAGCCTTGCGAAATTGAGGGACATGATGGTGGAGCAGAATCTCGTGGACCTGGCAATCCCATAATTGTCCTGCGGGCTCGACGGACTGGAGAGTTATAAGGAGCATGTTGGAGACGATATTTCATCAATCCACCAGCGTCAGGATTTTGGTATGCTGTAATCATTGTCCACAACCAAACCTGAGGATGGTAGAGTGCTACTTCCATCAAACAGCAAGGTGCAGATATGGAGAATCATGCAAATATCGCCACACCCCAAGGATGGCATTTCGGGACGAAATGTCTTTAAGAAGGGGGCAATGTAACGATTTTGAGACCGGCCTCGAGACCGGCCCTGACAATCCAATTAACTCGAAATGTAAACATAGTTCTCCGTTGACAAACACATACAATACGTGGAAGAGTCGCGAACCTTCTAACGAAGATTGTGGGGACATCTAAGAGAGAAGAGAAAGATAAATAAAAATAGTGACTTGTGATATAAATTATTGATTAAGACGTGTGTAAATAAATTATCAAAATTAGTTTAGTGCAGTTTTACTACAGTTCGTGTAAGGATCAATATTTTTTCTACAAGCGCATTGAAATATCTTATGTAGAGCTCTTGAACAATCTTTCGCGTGCGGGAAAAATTATTTCCGCACTAGTGCGAAAAAAACTCACTTGAAGTGACATTAGCGTGCGGGAAAATTTTTCCCGCACTAGTGCGGTAATATGACACCCCTCAAACTAAATTGCGTGCGGGAATAGGGCGGAACTCGCACGCTTGTTGGAAAAAGATATATTTTGAACGGGATTATCTCAATGTTGAAATCGATAGGATCAGTGCAAAATTCTTTTGAAAGACTCTTAACACAAGAGTTTATGATGAGGAGGCGCAATTAAGTTTATGCTTAAAAATAAAAGAGCTTGGACAAAGTAGTATGATATATATTTGTAATAGGACTGGTGCTAAAAGAGAAGGCATAAAAAATATTCCACACAACAAAAAATTCGAACTGTTCACTAAAGTTCGTAATTACTTCTAAAGAGCGAGATTGTGAAGAACGGTTGGAATTTCATTTGGTTTTTGATTCAACGACAAATAGAAAATGCGAATTTTCCTAGTTTAAATTTCATGGAAAGTGGAGAGAGGCCCCTTTTACGTGATATGGAGTCGTCAGTTCACAAAAACTGTTGGTGAGCGTAAGAAAACTTGCCTCGCAAAATCGATACCTGCCTCACACCTGAAGTTGCCTCACCTTGAGGCAGCCTCATCGACAGTCGGTTTTTGGTCGTGCTCAAAGGCGCCTCGACACTCTCGCCTCGCGCTGTTTGTACCGTGCTTTGTCGTTATTTCTACCGCGCCATGGTGGAGTGCCTCGCACTTACTGTCGGCTCGCTCTGCCGCGCGTGCTTACCTCATTTCCGTTCAAAATCACCAGTTGAGGCAGCATCGCAAAGCATGCCTCGCGAGGCCGCCGCGCGAGGTTGCCTCGCAAAATCGATACGCGGCGTGATCTGATGGAGCACCAATTCATAATTCAGCAGATGCTAAGCAATGTATCCTGAAACTATTTCGAAGTAAGGTAACTGTGCGTAATATGGAATAACTCTGACCACCCATATCACCAGAACATTTTCCACTAGATTATTTTGTTTGGGGATGTTTGAAGCGTAGAAGTCTACAAGCGCAGACCCTTCAGAGATGTCAACCTTCTGTAAACCAAAATTCAAGAATGTCTATTTAATATTTGTTATATGATTGATAATAACTGTATAGATTTGTGGTTTATAAGATTTTATTTAACAGTTATTACTTATTAGTTGACTTTCTATTTCTTGTCAAATCTGACTAGTCAATGAATTCAGTTGTTATATTCAGTCCAGGAACTAGGTTCCAATAAAAGTAAAGTCAATCATGTTACACGCCCCTCTTATTGAACGAACAAACAAAATCTTTAAATCTTGAAGGAGGTTTGATATTTCTTCTTTCTCGCTGGCTAGGCCCCGGTTCTTCTGATATCTTCTCGTTATTCTCACACATATTTTCTGCCTCTTCTTGTTCTACACCTTCCTTTTCGGGTACCTGACGCAAGTGTATACGATTTCTTCGATATACTGCACCATCTTCTGTTCTTACAGAATAACTCTCTGGTTCCTCCCTCTGACCAATGATTTCACCTGGAATCCAATTTCTTTCTGATTTTTGTATGATGACGGGTCCTCTCAAGTCAGGTAGTTTCTTTTTCTTCATATTATAAGTATCAGCAGATACATGTTGTTTTGCTTTCATGACTTTAATATTTTTTTTCTACATTCATGCAAAACTTTATTATAATCAGTGGAAAAAGAAGCTCTTTATTGCACTAGTGCAATAAAGTTTTTATTGCACTCATCTGTCATTCTACTTCAACGAGCTGTCATCATGATAAACATAAACGTTCGAACCCACTACATATTTAGCAGATATTCTGTGAGATTGGCCATACGTTTTAAATAGCTACATATTTTATATTATTTTGTATTAATGTTAGCAGTCAGAGTTGAACAAACAATGCCTTCCCGAGAATAACTCCATAATCAAAACCGATCCGCTATGTTCTAAACCGTCTACCTGCATAGAGCAAACTGTCTTTACTACGACCACACCTCGTAATAAAATACGCGCTCATGGATGGCTACTATGATTTTGATTTTTATAATGCAGCTGTGGTTATATAAACGTCAGTCAAAATTTAATTCTGACAATTACAGAACAAAAAGTTTCAAAATGACTAATATTAATGGAAAACTAGATGATGGTGATGAAATCGATAGTAATAATTATTTATTTAAATTGCGTATTTCATTTTCCTTCACCTAGTGCCACACCTGAATATATAATTTTTTGCTTTTTGCATGAACGTAGAAAAAATGTTGCATGCAACTCGTGCAAAAAATGTTTATTGCACTCGACGTGTTGTCCAACTCGGCCTAACACTTACTTTTTGCACTCGTTGCATAAATAACTATTTCAGTGTCAAACAGTGGTTTTAGATTACTATTTAGACTTGGTAGTTGTGTGCGAATTTTTCTCCCCATCAACATCTCTGCTGGTGAGGGCAATTGCTGCTTGGGTGTACTGTTGTATTCCATAGTAATTAGATGAGGATGTTTTTGTGATTTCATCAACATGCATTTCAATGTTTGAATATGCCACTCAATCATACCATTCGATTGACTATAGGTTGGACTAGATGTGATGTGGGTAATGTCAAGTTTCTCGAGGAAATCTTCAAAGGTTTTCGAATCGAATGGAGGTCCATTATCAGACATGATTATTTGAGGTAACCCATGGGACTTGAAAATATTCAGTAAAGCCTTTTGGACAGCACTGAAATCCTTCTTCGTTACTATAGCCAATTCTACAAATTTTGAATGATAGTCACATATCACTAGAAATTGTTCATTCTTCACTTGCATGAAATCTACTCCAATTTTTTCCCAAGGAAGTTCTGGTATAGGATGTGATCTTAGTAGTTGCTTGGAATTGGATTTAGAATATCTGAGGCAAATTAGACAAGACGAAATCAATTTTGAAATTTGATCATTAATTTGAGGCCAAAAAACAGACTCTTGGGCTTTCTTTTGACAAGAAACAATGCCCTGATGGGTGGAATGGATTTTATTCAGGATGTCCAATCTCAATTCTCTGGGTATAATGACTTGATTACCTTTTAACAGAAAACCCTCGTGTTCAAATAGTTCACTTTTATAAGGGTAATAAGGTTTTGCTAATTTCCTAACAGAGCTTATCTGATTGGGCCATCCATTATTAATATAATATTTTACGATCTGAAGTTCCTCATCACTTTCAGTTTTTTCCAAAAGTTCTTTGCGTTTTTTATCAGATACTGTTATAATGGATCGAATATAAAAATCATCAATTTCAGGTGTATCTCTTTTGTCTTCAAGAGGACTTCTTGACAACAAATCTGGAATATGAAGTTCCTTACCAGGTAAATATTGAAGGGTACTATCATATTTAAGAAGTATGACAAGTCTTGGAGAAAGTGAATCTATGGGTTTTTCAATAATACCCAATAAAGGTTTATGATCAGTTAGAGCAATAAATGGTCTACCGTATAGGTAATAATGAAATTTGTGCATAATTGAGTTGAGCACCATTTAAAGACATTGACCAAAAAGCTATCGGATGCCCATTCTGGCTTATATGACCCCCTAATCCATATTGACATATTGACTTGCATCTGTTGCTAACGTAACTGGTAAGTTTGGATTAAAATAACTCAATACAGGTGTTTCAGTTATAACTTTTTTTAAATTTTCAAACGCCAAATTTTGTGGACTATTATCATCCCAAATCCACTCAGTTTCTTTTTTCAGCAATAGACGGAGTGGTGCTGTTTTTTCAGCTAAGTTCTCAATAAATCTACCTAAATAATCAACTGAACCAAGAAACTTTTGTAATTCCTTTACATCATTTGATTTTTTGATATTTTGTATAGCTTTAATTTTAGTTTTGTAAATTTCAATTCCTTCACTAGATACAATATGGCCCAAAAAATGTATTTTGTTAGATGCCAGTTGTAATTTTTTCTTATTAAATTTGACATTCATCTTCCTCACTTTATCTAAAAAACATTTCAGTCGTTTATTATGTTCTTCTAAAGTAGCACCATAAATCAGAATATCGTCAATATAGGCTAGGGTGCCATCTAATCCTTCTATGAGGTTATTCACGTGATTTTGAAAAATTTCAGTTGCATTTGATAATCCATAAGGAAGCCGTTTGAATTTATATCGACCAAATGGTGTAATGAAAGTGCAAAGTTCTGAACTTTCGTTATCCAACGGTATTTGATAAAAGGCTGTGGAGCCATCAAGAACTGTAAACCATTTAGCATTGCTCAACTGAGCAAAAATTGTTTCTTGGGTGGGCAATTCTAGATGTTGTCGAATTATATATTTATTTAGAGGTCTAGGATCCATACAGAGTCGAATAATTCCAGTTTTTTTTTTCACGTACCACCATTGCATTCACCCATTCCGTTGCATCAATCGCTCTCCCAATCACTCCTTGTTTTTCCATATTATCTAGGGCCTTTTTCACCGAACTATTCAATGCTAGAGGTACTTTTCTACATCTAGCTATGTGGGGGATAGCATCACCCTGTACACGAATAGTGCAAGGTTGTCCAAAACATCCCATAATTTAAAAACATCACAATACTCGGATATTATTTCCCGGGAAGATGAAATGTTATCAGAAAAAATGTCATTTTGACATTTATCAATAGAATTTATTCTTTTTATCAATTTCAAATCTACACAAGCACTAAGACCAAGAATAGGTTCATAGTTTTCTTTCAAAATATAGAAATCATATTCATATTTTAAATTATTGAAACAGGTCAACAATTTACATGTTCCAAGAACGTTCAGTTCATTTTTATTATATACCATTAAAGATTGTTCAATTTTCGGTTTTTTATTTAAATTCTAATAAATATAAAGTGGCAAAATATTAGCTTCACTTCCAGAATCTAATTTGAATTTTACTCTCAAATCATTGGTAAAAATATATTCCATCCAACACTTGGCAGGTTTACTGAGATACTTCTTATTTTACAAACATGTTCTTCAATCTCTTCAATCGAGCCTATTTCAAAATTATTCACCTCAATATTTTCATCCTCATCCTCACTTCCACACACATGCTGATTTTCTATATTACATACCCTTCTTGCCGAACATTTTGAAGAAAAATGATTCAGTTTCATGCAATTTGTGGATTTCTTTCCCAATGCCGGGCATTTACCAAAATTATGTGAAGTTCCACAACGCTGACATGTAGTTTTTTTCTCTTTCATTTTGCTGCCTTCCTTCCGTGTTTTTTCTTCTGTTTGCTTGTTATGTATTCCTTAATATTTCTTCGTAATCCCATCTATTTTATATTCACTGGACGTCCCTGCTGAAATTGCTTTAACTTGTTTCCTGGATGCTTCATGCGCTCTACAAATATCTATACACTTTGATAGTGTCAAATTCTTCACTCCCAACAACTTCTCCCTAAGGTTATCAGAAAGCATTCCACATATTATTCTATCTCTGATGAGCGAGTCATGTAAACTACCAAATTCACAATCCACTGCCTTTTTTTTTAAACTGGTTGCATACTGGTCTATACTCTGGTCTTCTTGGTTACATGTGAAAAATAAGAAACGAAGATATGTCTCATTTTTATATGGTTCAAAATATTCAGAAAGCTTTGCCAATATTACTTCTACAGTTTTTTCATCATCTTTTTCCGTAAATGTTTATGTATTATGGACATCTAGACCATCATCTCCTAGTATATGAATAAATGTAGCTCGTTGTTTTGCAACTGGTTGGTTCTCCAAGCGTGCAGCAACCCAAAACAATTCTATTTTCTGCTTCCATTTAGACCAATTCGCGGCTGGTTCTGTACCTAGCTCGAATGATTTGGGTGTTTGCAAATTTGCCATTTCCCAAATTGCTTGCTTGCTTACTGGGTTCAATAACTAGCTGCCACCATGTTATATGATTGATAATAACTGTATAGATTTGTGGTTTATAAGCTTTTATTTAACAGTTATTACTTATTAGTTGACTTTCTATTTCTTGTCAAATCTGACTAGTCAATAAATTCAGTTGTTATATTCAGTCCAGGAACCAGGTTCCAATAAAAGTTAAGTCAAATATGTTACAATATTTTCCCTCAGTTTTAATTGAACATGACTTTCAAAAGTTAAAGTGAGTGATTTGAAAATTGATTTCAAATTCCAGAACTCGAGTCACATTGCACCAATTAGGACCTAATTTGTTTGGTAAATTTGAATAAAAAAAAATGATTCAGTTAGAAATCTGTGTTACATTTCAACGTTTTCTTTTGTTTTTTGAATTTTATGTGTGACGAAAATGTATTTTGTGAAATTTCACTTAGGCTGCCAAAAAATTTCAAAGCTAAGGGGGGTGTACTGTACTGAGTAACACATTTGAATTTACTACTCAGTATTTCATTTAAGTGAATAAAATATGGAATATTTCTTTTACAGGTGGACACGTAGAATCAATCAATATAAATAGTGTAAATATAAGTAGTGGGCCGTAGTGGTCGTGATGGTAAAGCACTTAGCTTTCAATTACAGGGACATGTCATTACACGTTTAAAGGTAAAGGCTACGTCTTCTCTAGCTCGCACAAGTCTCTGACTTCTGAGGGTTGCTCGTAACACTGCATCCGGTTGACGGATATAACAATTAACAACAAAAAACTATTAACTTAGGGTCATTTATTGTTCTACTACGAAAACGAATGAACTCGTTAGATATATTCAAGCGATAAATCGTGGGTTGCTAATCTATATGTACTGCACTATTTGGAACATTTAGTGCAATAATGAATATACTCGACAAGTGTTTCAGTCAGTAATTCTCCTCCAGAAGATTGACAGTTGTTAAATGAAATACGTGTAAGAATGTTTAAAAGAGTGGTTAAAACTTCAGTGTGTTCAACATTTTCATTTAACTTCAACTTTACTTTTATTTTAACTTCAGTTATTTTTTGTTTCACTTAATATGTAGATTATTCTATTGTTTGTTTTGTATTCCTCAGAGGAGGGCCCCACGAAATTGAGCGTAGGCTCCTAAAACGGGCTCTTTATTTTCGACCTCACTCTTATTGAAATAGAGAAATTTTTGATTAGGATGTATTCAGTCAATGAACTGAATAGAAGATAAAAACTCTATTAATCATCGTTTCATTATTCGAATACATGTACAAAATTATTTTCAATGGTAGAATTAGAGAAATTGAAAGAAGGTTTGATGAATACAAACGTTTACTATTATTGTTATTATTATTTCATAGAAAATGATCGCTAATCGAAACAGTGGCAGAAAGTGGTTTGTTACGGTCGGACGGTGGATTGTAAAGTGAACTGTGAACGACGTGGGTGCCTAGTCCGAGGGCGTCCTCGCGGTTCGAAGAAGGCGTCCACCCATGAGAAATTCCAAAGCGCTCACGAATCCACCAAGACTCGTTATTGATGGCTTCACAGAAGGGGCCTCCGTGCAGAACTATTTTCAGTTCTATGGAAATAAGTAGACTGTATAAAGTGTGAGATTCCTTTCAGAATCATTCGCGTTTTTCACAAATAATAGTTCGTCACCCTTTTAGATGATTAACTATTCAGTGAAGTCAAAAAATTGGAAAAGAGTTTGATTGAGATTTTTGTATGGTTTATTTTGGGAGGCAAAAATAATTTTGTTCCATCTCTCAATTTATACTAATATACAGTTTGAGATCTGCGAGTCTGATGATAGTTGAAATAGATTTTGTTGACACCTCTTCCATTCGATCCGCCCTTTGGCTCTGCCAGTGCCAAAAATAACACCTCTTTCACCGAAAGTTCATTTCCAGAACCAGCATGCAAAATAATAATGGTATCCTTCGTGTGAAAAAGATTGCCTTTTGTGAAACAATATGATTTCATTCGATTTAAACATTTCGATTATCATCTTATTTGAGATTTACATTTAAAGATGATTTGCACACAGATACAATTTTCATTTCATTATTTAAGGATCGAAGGGTAACATATTTTTCTGAAAAAGAAAATTCAATGAATAAAGGTAATTACATTTCAAAATTGATAGGCTAGAAGGACTGATATATCTGCATTTCGAAAACTAGATGAGAACAAGTGAAGATTTTTAATGTAAAACAAGAATATATTGAATAAAGTTTGAATTTTCAATCAATGATTCCAATGACTTTCTTGATACAGTTGAGATAAAAGAAGTAGGGGTATATTTATTCAGTAATAAGTTCAAGTGAAATATTTTTTCACATTATAAGTACCTAATAAAAAACTGTACCCACTTTCTTTATACATATCGGAGAAAGTATTTCGTTTTGCCCATCAGGTAAATCAGTCGTTTTCTTTTTGAGACGAGGTCTACATTTTTCTGGAGTAGATGAAATGGGTTTATTATTGTTTCTTATTCTGATGTTATACACCATTTTTTGTGGAAAGTTATGGATTATAGTACCGAAGGTCCTGCATGGGTTTCAAAATACTCGCACGAGTTTAGCACAAATTGTTGTGCTTGTGAATTGAGGATGGTTCCAGACATAATCCAAAAATCCAACTGTATTCTCATTCATGTTATAATGCTTCAGAGACTGAATTGTTTGATTCTCTCCAGACTCAAGGTTTGAATACTTCCTTTTGTATATGTTGACAAAAATATGGAACTCATTCAAAGAAATCAGTTTTATTTATTTTTTCTACTATTCTGTGTTTCATGCTAAAAAAACTAGTTTCACTTCCATGATAATGATTTCATAAGAAACCACCTATATCTGAGCCCGTATTAGTTGGTACAATTCAATTTCAACAGTTTGGTTTACAGGACTTTCGAGTCCGGTTTTCAATTGTCAACTCTTCATGTTGGAAACCAAGGAATTTATAATTATGCATTGCATAAAAACAAAGAATCAAGTTTCAATACATTGAAATTTGAATATTTAATTTTTCATCGTGGATACAGGACATGGGGCCTTGCTTCCTATTACCTTGATAAACACACTTTTCTACTACGTCTGTTCATATTCTGATTCAAAATTTGTTCTGACCGTTCTAACCGGCTGCACTCCTACGAGCAACCCTCTGGAGACTGCGAGCTGGAAATGACGAGGGTATTGCTCTTCAACGTGCGATCCCAAGCATATCGAATAAATCAATATTTGGTATGAATAAAATTCTTGTATTAGAAACCGCCCAAAACACCAATTTGTCAATTTCACGATTGACGTCGGGTCGGTATTTTACATAGTTTCTATTTCTTGAACTGTTTTTCTTCATAACTTTATGAACGGTTGACTTCACATCTTATTAATGTTTTTGTATTCCTGAATCTGCCTCGCAAAAGAAAGAAGATGAAAGGAAATAATGTTTCTAGAGCAATTCATTCAACAAAATATGTAATATTTTTTTCGGGTAGGAAATATATAGCGTCCTTCATAACCGCCAACATTTAAGTATGAATACTCAGCATCTACCAAACTTGTATTGGATGCTTGTAAAACAACTCGTTTCAACTAGTTCTTCTGAACAATAAGGCAAGTTCCATACTTGTCTTTTAAATCCATTCCTACGTTTAGCTAAGCTATTCTTCTGCAGTTGATAGTATCTAAATTAAAAGAGGCTCATGGTATTAGTTGTTTGTTATATCCCCGAAACCACGAAAGAGACAATGATATTAGTGTTTCTGAAGTCGGTAAAGAAGAACCAAGTAGGCAATAAACTCAAGAATCTGGAATGAGTCATAATCCGGTCAAGTTAGGCATTCAAGGTTTCAGTAATTCTCATAGGACTGATAATCGGTACGAGTCTATCCATCGGAGGCGATCCATCACATGCAGTGGAGGTAAGACACAACTGGATAGGTAAAAAACTTTCAGTCAATTCCACCAAAAATCAATCTTTAATAAATGAAATATTCTATTCTGGCACCGATATGTCGATGACATACAGCACTCTTCAAGGGCACATCAGATGAACTTAACAATTTTTTTTTTTTCAATTCTTTCAACCCAAGAATCCAGTTAACTATGGAAATTGAATCAGACAATAAACTACCCTTTCTGGACCTCATGATCCACAAATCAGATACCCTTGAATTATCGATACGATACTCCAATTTTTCATCAGAACTTAAACAAATTGCCTACAATAACGGTTATTCAATTCACTTGATCAATAGATTATATCATAGATATGTTAACACGTTTTCAAATCATAGATTAACTCAATTAATAACTCAATTTAAATTTTTCTCCTTATCCTATTTCGGTCCCCTACCATTAAAATCAAAAAATGCCTTGGTGAACACGTTAGGCGTATAGATTCAATTCCGAAAAAGAACAGATTAATTCTAACTTAGTTTTTTCTAATCATATTATAAATGAAAAGCACAATTTTGTTCCTAACTTTTATTTGAAATTTTCACATAACTGTCATAAAGGTAAAAAATTCTATTCATTAGAAACTCTTGAAATCAACGATGCTATTAAGAATTCAGAATCAGAATGTATTAATGACAGACTCAGTTTGACAGCTCAAAAATTTTCAATTCTTTATTATTTTGATAAATTTCATTTTCAAAACATGATACATTCATTTAGATAGGTAATTACACACATTTCATTTTTCTATAACATGTATAGTCTTATTAATTCTTGTTTCATGGAATCATGAAACAGCTATCTCTCTGTCACCCTGAATCGTGAAGTTTCACATGACTGGTGTCAAACTTCAAACTTCATCTCATAAGCTGTTTCTTTCATTTAGAAACGTACATGGTAAAAACTTGCTTATTAAATCTTTAAATTATGTTGTTCTGGTGGCCCAGTCGTGGTCCATAACATAGGTGGATCCCGCACTAGCTGCGGACAACCGTTCTTAGTCGTAATTATGACCAGGACCTGGATTTTTTTTTCACATTTTTTACCATTTTCTATGTTATAACATGTTGATATATAAGACGTTTTTCCACTACAAACCGGTATGTTATATACTATTTTAATTCTACTTCCCATTGTAACATTGACTTTTCTGTAGATCTTTTTGATGTAATCAATCCTTATCACTGAAATAATCATTCGAAACATATCTGAGCTGATGTAAGTCTACATCTTTTTTAAAGATTGATTCTTGGTGGAGTTGACTGAAAGTGTTTTACCTACCCAATCGGTACGAGTGTTCATAGTTCATAGTCCCCATAGTCCCCACATTGGTAAAAAAATGTATTCGACAAAGTTCCCAAAAATGCATTTTTTAGCCAAACGGTGAGCTTTATTACAAAAATAGGTCAAACATAAATTGTCTTACACTGTTTTTCCAAAAATCGACATTTCTGAGATATAGCGATTCAAAATGTTGAAAAACTTGCGTTCTTCATAATAGATACACGTGAGGTAATAGTGAGTGTCCTGGAGCATTTTTTTCACCGTGGTTTCCCCGATAGGCCTATTCCGCGATCTATTTGTGGTCCTGTTGAATTAGAAAATATTATATTAAATCAAATATGCTGTTATTGGAAATATTAAAAGCGCTGTAAATTATGAGTAATTGGAATCATTCGTCAGATGGAACTGTCTTTATTTTCTTCTTCTTGCTGGGTACAAGTGTATTGCATGTTCTAAGAGCGATATCAGATGTCTCCTCGTTGATATCTTAAGAATTCTGTTCTAATAGCAATTCAAAATTGGAGCATGATTGGCCTTAACAACCGATATATGCTAATGAACAAAACAATTCATTGCCTTAAAATGAACAACACTATTTATAATAATAATAATAATCGTCTTTATTTCTTCAAAATGGAACATTTACAGAAACGTTATACAAGTAAATTTTTATTATTAGAAGAAAAGGGCGGAGTTCAATCTAAGAGGGTAGGCTACTCTTCCACTCAACCCTAAAACATAAATGTGTTTAGTGTTCATATATGGAAAATTGTCTAAATTATGAATGTGAGAATCGCCATCACCTTTCCTATCCATGAAGATATATCACTGTTGATCAAAATGATGGGTTTTTAACTTCATTTTGAAGTTCGTTATTGTTTGTTTTTTTATGTCCAGTGGAAGGGAATTATATATTTTGCATATTTGAAAAGAAAATGAACGCTTGAAGTATTCCGTTCTTAATTTTGGTGGTGTTAAAGTACCTCTATACCTTATATTTAGATTGTGGACATCTGTGCGGAATGTTAACTTACCATAATAAAGATAACTTGGTTTTTTAGTTAATATAAGTTTATGAAATAGGCACGCAGCATGTAACAATCTTCGTCTATCCATATTAAGCCAATTTGCTTCAACCAGTTTATGAGATATTCTTTCACGTCTACGAATACTATATACAAATTTTAAACAAGAATTTTGAATTTTTTTTAATATTTTTTTTATACTGTTGCGTGAGATTAGGGCCATAGAGCGAGTCAGCAAAATTAAATATTGATAATATAATCGTCTCACACAATAATAATTTGATAAAAGGGGACAGAACATGCCTAGCACCGAACATAGTCTTTATTGCTAAGTATGCTCTTTGCACAAGTTTATTCACATGCATTTCAAACCTTAGTTCAGTATCTAATATAACTCCGAGATTCTTTGTTTGATTCACTATTGTTAATACCTCATTAATTATACTAATATTTATTTCATCACGTACTCTATTATTTCTCGAGTCAAATATCATCACATTTTATTTACTCGTGTTAATTTGCAGACAATGAGATGAGGCTGCTTCAGTGAAGTTATTCAGGTCATCATTCATCAACACATTTGCTGCTTGAGCATTAATTGATTCGAAACTCTAATAAATCTGCGTATCATCTGCGTAGCAGTGAATCGAGCAGTGTTTGAGTGATTTCAGAATAGTAGAGGTGTACAAAGTAAAAAGAAGTGTGCCAAGAATTGAACCTTGTGGTACACCTGATCTGATGTTCAAAGTTGTAAAGTAAGTATTGTCAATACATACTTTTTGTCTCCGACCCAATAGATAATTCTCAAATAATTTTATTGCATGTTCAGATAAGCTTATATAATGTAGAATAGCCAATAAGAGTAAGTGATTTATTGTATCGAAAGCACGACAAATCTAGGAGTACCAAAGCAGTACACAAACCTTGATCTCTTGCCCTAATGATTTCATCCACTATATGCAGAAGAGCAGTGGTGCAGCTAAAACCTTTCCGGAATCCAGATTGAATTTTAGGCAGTAATGAATACTTCTCGAGATGTTCTTTCAACTGATATTCTATAGCTCTTTCTAGTACTTTAGATAGAGTAGGAAGACTTACGAGCAAGTCTTTATGTTCATTTGGTTCTGCTTTTTAAGGAAGTACTCGTACCACTGCTACTTTCCAGACCTGTGGAACGATTTTATTTCTTAAGCAAAAATTGATTATGTGTGTTATATAAGGTACAATATGTGGGCAGTACATTTAATCAGATTCAAATTTAGTTCATCACAACCTTTGCCATTAGTCTTAATGTTACTGGTTGCTTCATACACGAATAAGTCATTTATTTCTGAAAACTGAAAGGGTTCTTCATTGATTAGACAATTATTGTTGTAAAAGTTCATAAGTTCATTTGGAGGTTCTGCAAAAGAAACTGAGTTAAAATGGTCATTAATTTCATTTATACCTTTCATATTTTCTGGTAATTCATATGATTTCTTTGATAAAAAATTATTTGCCTTTAGTATTTTCCAGAACTGTTTACTATCACATGAATTGAATTGATGTGTAAAGTAAGCCTTTTTTTCATTCATTATGGCTTTTACATAATTTCTCAAGTCTTATTTATCTCTAAGCGACATCATTTCTCGAAGAGTTTCTGTTAACCAAGGGCCATTAGGTTTTGTTACTCTAGACGTAACAATTGGAGCGTGCCTATCAAAAAATGAGACAGTTAACAAGAAATGAAATCTCATCTGCGGACTCCTGATCCTGAAAAATAGGGTGGCATAAAGATCGTTTAGAAAAAAGTTTTGATCAAAAGATTTGAAACTTGAATATATGCATATTTTGGGTTCCATTTTAGTTTTTTCAATTTGAATTTTTAGATAGACAATTTGGTGATCAGATATACCGCTACTGTCTAGATTTCCTCCTCTTGCCTTTTCACAACTAGTAATGATAACATCCAACAGCGTTGCCGTAGTTGATGTTATTCTTGTTGGGAGATCCACTACTTGTTTCTACTTGAAAGATTCTAAGATGGAGAAAAAATTTTCAGTGCTAACATTTTCTAGATCTAGAAGGTTGATATTTATATCTCCCATACAAATAACATCTACGCTAGGCCAAATATATCCGAAGCTATCTTCTAATTCCCTTAGAAATTCCGCTGTGTTTTGTTGTGGTGATTTATAAAGCACACCAACCGCAATAGCCTTATTTTTTATGATGATTTTGATCCAAAGTTGTTCGTGGTGATTTGATCTCAAATATATTTCCTCATATTTGATTTTGCTATCTAAGTACATACAAAGTCCACCACCTCTTTGCTCCCTATCTTTTCTTAACAAACTATAACCATCGATTATCAATGAATCATCTCATATATTTTTTGTTACCAAGTTTCACAACAGAGAAATATATTAAATTCTTGATTGGTGATAATTTGCTTAATTTCATTTAAGGACGGCAATAACGACCTCACATTCAAACAAGCTATTTTTATCTGACACAAAAAATAATTCGGTTTTTATTCACACTAACTCAAAAAAACTGAAATACAAAAATAAACAAATGTTTTCGGAGTATGGCTCAACTGCACTCATAATAAGAAGTTGGGTCAACTATCACATACATTATTTTTCACAAGGATAATTTATAAATTTGTTAAGTCAGCTAAGTTATTCAGCTTAATTATTCTAGACTCATTTTTTTTATAATTAGCGAAAATGTTCCCAAGGTTGGTCCACACTTTGCCGTCTCTACCAACCTTTTGTATGGCTGAAGATGATTTTGTGCTAACCAGTTAAATCTTCCTGAATCACGATACCGGAACCTTTCATCAACTTTTTGCTTCTATAGACCTTATTCCTCGACCATGTAGAATTGAAAGAAACCAATAACGGACGCGGTTTATTTCCTTTGAATTTGCCAATTCTAAAACATTTATCAATTTCTTTCTCCTCAAGCTTCATTTGCATTTTATCAGACACTAGAATTTGAAGCACCTGACTGCAGTTTTCGTTTTCTTTCTCCGGGATCCCATGAAATATCAATTTTTGTCTTCTGCAAAATCTGTCAAAGTATTCTTGTCTCACAATTAGTGTATCCATTTTTGTTTGTTGCTCTTGTAATTGTTTTTTTATTTGGGTATTTTCGACTTTAAGGTAGTCAATTTCTTCCTGGAAAGATTGTTTAATTGTGTCGAAAATGGCCGATGACAGCTGGCTGATGAACTCTTCCGAGCTACATAGTTCAGATACTGCTACTTTAACTGTTTCTTGCAGTTCGTCCTCGCACTGTTTGATTCCTCTGGTAATCATGATGAATTGAAATTGATTTGCAACTTACTGCGTTTTTTGATTGGATGTGCAATAGATTTTTTCGCAGACTGTTAGATATACTTCAGTGGAGCCACTGAGAAATTTTCCACTTTTTAACTTCGCGTTTTCCTTGTTAAATACTATAACTTTACAACGAGTGCAATCGTACGTCTACTCCATTCGAATAGCAGATTCATTTGCGCGTTTTCTAGTATGAGGAGGACTTACGGGACTTTTTCGAGTGTACTCTTTTTGACACTGTATATGAATTGTCACAGATTTCTGGTCTCTCAAGTATTCCGATAATTCATCATCCTTTCCAATACTTGCATAAATCAATATCTTTATGCCACGATCAACAGTAACAATTTCTCTTCCAGTCGAAGGTTTACTGTAAACGAAGCAAAATTCTGATTTTTTTTTAACTAAAAACTGCCCAAAACTTTTAGAAAAGCTTAGGATTCAACTTTTTTTTTCAACCGAACTATGCATTCCTTACCTTTTTATACTGAATACATTGATAGGGCATTATCAAAATTAGTTAATTAGAAAACGATATTGGTCAGTTCTCAATGTTTAGTAGAAATAAGTTTGAACCAGGGTTGCGTAGATCCAAATTTGAGTAGAAATCGAAGAGTGTCATAGAGCATATAAAAACGACTGAAATCATATGGTAGCCTTACCTTGACTTCCTCTATCTTCTGAAGAACTACTATTTTTTTCACAACAATCATCTGATGCAGTTTGCCTTTCTTATTCAGACTCATCCTGTATGAGTTATAGAACAAGTTCCAATCCGACGAAAATTTATTTTCAATAACTGTCTTATACCCCGAATGCTATTATACCTTTCTTTGTCTTTGTATCACCGGATGCTGCACCAGACAGATCTAAATTTATAAATACGAAATAAGAACTTTGTTTCCTGCCTGGCGCCTTCCAGTTGGACGAATCACACGAAGTAATTAGTTTACTTCTGCATTCATGAACATTTTCGAAAAGTGTTCATTTAATATCTGTTATTCATTCCAGATGGTTCAATAACGCATTCATGGAAACTCAAGTTCTCTTCACATCTCCGTTTCTGAATTACAGGATGAAAAATCAGGCTATACGGTTTTTTTTCAGAAAATACAGAGATGATTACCGTCGTCCATAGTTTATTATCGTTGTGTATTTAGTATTATTTATAACAGACGATGCGAGTAATTAGTACAAGGCAAATAAATATGTTTTGATAAGGTACTTACAGGTAATATCGCCTTCTTACGTGTTACACTGTAATTCGAAAAAAGAGCATAGCTAAAACAAAATAGCTATTACAACAGGCCAACAATTTTATCACGGAGTAGTACCCATAAAGAAATGCTCACAACTGCCATTTCTCAAATATACTTTTTTCACATTGTCGTATTGAAAAATGATGAATTATCAGATCACTCGAATGAAAATATTTGATTTAGCTTTCGTAGTTTCAAGCCGCCTCTGTTTAAGAATATTCAATTTTGAGAACACTCATAATGAAACATTCCGTATCTTCGATTCCTTTCAGAATTCTCCTCCGATCAAGTAACACAACCTAGATGAGTAATACTCAAATAGAAATGAAGGTAACATCTTTTCATATTGTTTTCCCTCAAATCATGACATTATTGCCATGTCGCAATTTGTCAAGGATACAATAAGCACGTCAGATAGATTTTGATATCTGTTGGGTAGTTTCATGGCAACTAAAACCCAAAAATAATGTCTTGGATGAAATATATAACAATAAGAAGGCAATTGAAACGTTCATTGCAGCTTGTTGGGAGCATGTAAAAACGATAGATAGTATTTCCATCGCCGAACGGAGATTCTTCGTTGTCGATATAGTCTTGTCAATACGACAACGCTGCATTTGATATTTGACAGAACAATCATTTGAAGCTACCAGTGTCGTAACTATTGAGAAAAGGAAAACAAATTGGAAAAGAGAAAAATGAATGAATTATGAAAAAACATATCAATTAGAGCATCGGCTATTCGCAAAATCCCGTGGAGATTATTTCATCAAAATTTCAGGTTTCCATTCCATATAGGGTTTCCATTCTTTCTATTTTATTGAACCTCAATATTTCTGTTAACAACGCACGACACTGCCGTTGGGGGAAGATGTCCCTTACACACAAATCTTAATGTGTGTACGGCGAGTTACTCATATAGGTTATGTTATTTGATCGGAGGAATTCTCCAAAACTTTTAACACGACCATTTGGATAATTCATAACTTTTCAATACGACAATATGAAAAGAGTATATTGCCATTTGAGAAATGGCAGTTGTGAGCATTTCTTTATGGGTACCACTTCGTTTTGAGGAAATTTTTGATAATTGTTGGAAAATATGGTTGCTGCAATTACACGAGAAGCTCAATTTTCAGCTGTATCTGACCTCGAACCTTCCTCTCGTAAATGTTGACGCCGTTCGTCAGTTGTGATGATTTGAGTTTGATGTTCATGGCCAACTTTGTTCGATTGAACAATCAACTGTATCTCCGCCATCTTTCAATCGATTTTCAATTTTGAAGAACAGTGTTATCACAAATTGCGTGTTCTTCCGGATAATGAAAAAAATATTAAAGGGTGTCATTTGAAAAAATAAATTTGGGGTCACATGCGGTTAAACCGGAAGTGGTGAATTTTCAGTAATAGAGTCAAAATATGCGTATTTAAGTAATATATTGACGTACCAAATTTGAAACTTGTTTCTTCAAAACTATAGAAAAATTGGGGGGCGTACCTCGTGGTCACCGGGTATAGGGCATTTCCAAAATGTATGTAATTTTTTTTGAACAATATTGTCATATATATGAAATAATTCTGTCAGATTTTGTTGAACCAATGCACTCATCATGAAGATCGGCTACGCTGTCCTTCTTACGCAGGCTTTACAAAACCAACTTTCTTTGTTGCGCGGTTTTCTGTGAACAGTCTTTGGTAGGTTCGTTGTTTTTTTCCTCAAAAAGATCTTTCTTTAGAATAGTAATGGGAATGGTAGGTATGGATGGTGACTGATGCGCTGCGACCTAATTAGATCTATTGTGCCCCATTTTCTTCTGCTATTTCAAGGTGTTCTCGTTTACAGCAGCCCCTCAAGCCCCAATTCCTTTGCGGAAATTTGAGGATTTTGAGTTGGTCTATTCGTGGTATTTCTCCCACAGTCAACTGGTGTCATCCCAGTATATTCAATCTCTTGTGGTGTACAGCATAACACTCCATCAATATATGGTGTGGTGTTTCTAGATGTTCCCCACAGAATCTGCAGGTACTGTCCTCCTCTAAGCCTAGCTTCCTTAGGTGTTCTTTGAGTCTGCAGTGCCCCGTCAGAAATCTCGTGATTGTTTTTAGGCTATTAGTTTTGCTGAGGTTAAGTTGCCGAGGAGATCTTTGGCCTGTGTTAGCCATGAAGGACGCCGTCTTTAAAATTCAGATCGAATCCTCTGGAATTCATTATGTCCATCCCTATGATTGCATCATCCTCGATATCCGTTACTAGGGCCCGGTGATTCAGTTTAGTACTGCCCAAAGTCAATTCAATCCGAAGTTCACCATACACAGTTGCCGGCTCTCCTGTTGATGTGTGTAGCTTCCAATTCGATGATTCAATTCTTGCCGGTGTTTTGGCAAAAGTAGGCCCAAGGATTGTCCTAGTCGCACCCGTATCTAGGAGCATAGTGCGAGGCTCGTTGTTAATGAGACCGTCTACGAAGACACCTTTGTTCTGTCGTTGAAGGACAGTAACATATGCGTTATTATTTGGGGCTTGCTGGATACGGGCTGACGATTGCTCCTTCTTGTCCCTCGTTGTTGTCGATTTTTTTAATGTTGAACATTTGTACAATTTCGGCATCGTATCAGTCTTCTCTCAGGCATAACTTCCTTCATCACCTTTCGCAGGACATCCTCGATATTAGCGGGCTCCTGTGGATCTTCCTCGATCATCCGGACTCTACTCTGGCTTTTGCAGGATTGCTTTGCTGCTTCGAATTCCAGAGCGCGTACCAATGCATCTACGAGATGTGCTGGGCGAGCTAGTGTTAGGGCCTGCCGGGTTCCCTGGTCACGAAGTCCATCCAAAAATGCCTGGACCGCTAGTCGCTCCATTACACTTTCCGGTGTGGCTGGGTATGCAAGGTGAACCAAGCGTGCAATATCTGCTTCAAATTCTTGCAACGATTTGCTTGATATCTGGCATCGGTTTTTCAGCTGCGAGTGATATACATGTTCAAGGTGGGCTTGGCCATAGCGAAGTTCCAAGTGTTTTATCAGCTGTTCATAGTCTTCCTGTTGTTGGGCGGTGAGCGTTTGTAAAATATTTGTTGCTTCGCCACGCACTGCCAGTGTCAATGCTAAAGCTTTTTCCCCAGCATTCCATCCATTTGCTTTGGCAGCAGCTTCGAATTGTCCGTGGTGGTTTGACCATGGAGTATTTCCGTCGAACTGAGGCGGTTTCAATGCGAGTTTTCCAGATTCAGCACTAATCTTGAAATTTTTTGTCTTTCTGGACATCCTCCTGGTTGATATTCAGGTCCAGCATTGGGTTTTTGTTGATCGTTTCTCCGGTGTATGCAGTATTGATTTGCTTTTCCAACTTACTAATTGTTTCCTTTATACTGCCGATTTCTGTCTCGATTCCGCCTTTTATTTCATCATATTATTTAATTTAAACGTCCCACTTCTGACACCAAATGTAGTAAAACTGCACTAACTAATTGTTCTAATTTATTTAAAACACTATTTAAAACAATTATTCAACTAAAACATTCACTTCACTAATTTATTTATTACTGTGTCAGTCTTTATCTGTGAACTCTGGAACTATTATATTCGTAACTCTCTCTGGCTATCTCTGATTATCCAGCTTATATACTTCCAAGCAGATTCCATCCACGACTCTCGATTATTCGGGGGTATAGAACATTTCATCTAGATGGCTCTTCGAACAGTATCGAAGAGATCAATTTTTTTCCAGCTTGTTCTCGGCGATTCGTGGGCCAGCAGATATGCTGTCGTAGTTGAACGAGGGTGCATAATTAATTAGATCAGGGCCGGTCTCGAAATCATTACAATATCATCCACAGTTACGATCAATTAGTTAGGGAATATTCCGAAAAAATAAAATTTTATAATTGGAAAGTTCATCATACTGAATGAACTAAGAATAATTTCGCAAATTATAATATTGAATGAGATGCAGGTCCAAGTTTACCTTGATAATAATAAGTTGGGATTCAATGAGATGAAATGGATTCTTACTTTTAATTTGATATCGAATAGGTGGTCACAACTTGAAAATATTCTGGCAAGGTTAGGTTCGGAAGCAACTCAAATTAGACCGATGCTAATACGATTAATAGTTTGATGGATAAAAATATGTTATATTTGGAAAAAGCCCTTACACTATCTTGTGAGAATAGCGTCCAACATTCACATTCACTCACACATTCATTGCCTTTTGAGAGAAATTCTTAATATTATTATTATTATTAGTTTCCTTTTAGTTCAGGAAGTACACTATTAATATTTTTTCATTGTTTATTCATTTATAAGTATATTTTTTTATTTCTGTTGTTTTTTATCTGTGTGATAGACAGAATTTTTTTTTATATTGTTTTAGAATAACATATATTTTATCGTGGAAAAATAGGGCTACTGATGGAATACCCACAATAATAAAAAGTAATGCAACATAGTAGTGTACATGGGTGTCGTGGAAACCCACCATATAAAAATTTACCTGATTTTGGCTCATTTGGTATATGTACCTCCTAATAATATATATTTTTCATTTGTCAGACATCAAATGAAAAATCTTAAAAAAATCAGGGATCATCTTTGTGGTTTGGATACTCATCAGAAAAAAAAATTAAAAAAAAATTTCGAAATGTGAAATTTAGGGCATGGACAAACCAAACTTGACAGTTTTTCCGTTTCTAAGAAATTGAATAGATTGCGATACCCGTTTGCGATGAAAAAAATGAAACAATCATATCAATTGGTGTTCTTTTCTCTACAAATTCACTCTCTTACTTTTTTTTCCTAGTTATTCAGATAAGCCGAGAAATTGACATTATCGAATAAATAGGTCGGTCGTCAGATTGATTACAGCGCGGTGTTGCCGATTTTTTCACCACGGCTCGGAGATTAAGACGGCTGTGAGTAAGGGGAATTTTCACATTATCTATCAGAGGTAGTTCAATGTACAGCGTGGCTTTAACCGAGGAATTAGTTATTTTCTGTAAGATATTGCAAAAAATTCTTCATTTTTAAAGACTATTTTTGATTTCATTTGAGAATATTCCCCTTTTCCCCTTTCAATGTTGAAACATTAAACAAATCGAACAAACACACGATGAGACATAAACCAAATCTCAAATAATAATTGCAAATGCTTCAAAACATATGTAAACGTTAAAATGAAAATAGCTCTCATAGCCCACTAATTCTTTTTTTTTTATGTTTCCTTTGTAAATTTCCATTGAATCCAGCAAAATAATTTTTTTTCTTGATAAAATTTGCAATAAATTTTTTTTTTATAAAACTGTTACTGCTCGTAAGAAAAAACGAAAGAAGTACATGCGATCCATAGGATTCGAACACACGATCTATGGATTACAAATAAATACATAAAAGTTTATTGCCTATAATTTTAGAATAACTTCAATGTATTTCGTTCATATCAAGGGACATTAGCAGGGACGGCATGCGTGCTGTACATCCTCTCCGACTTGTTGCTAAGTCCGGGTCACGCTGCCGAGTTTCAAGGGCCCTCACGAAAGGGGAACTGGCTACAACTTTCGCAGATGTTCGCGAATATAATTAATATCTGATATGAGATTACAGTTGTATTCCAACTGCAGTATCCAAGCCTGCCTAGCGTATGCGTGGTTTTGGATTCTGCATTCCGTGCAGACACCGAAGGATGTTGGTTTTTCTGGCGTATTGTTCCGGAAAAGGCTAAACACAAAAAACTGGATCGGGGTACTGGGCGTATGGAATACAAGATAGGCTACATGGGCTAATGCACTTTATCACTGATTGCTATTCTGTATTTCAAATCTAATAGTAGGCATGATAGTGAGGCAGGTGAAAAACAGTTAATAATTGTTTATTAGTTACCAAATATTAATAAAAGTTCCTAGCTTATTTGTGGTAGTAGCTATTACTGTTGCAAATATAAATACAAAGTAAGTTGAAATGGATGATTTAGATTCTTCTCTTCCACCAGAAATTCAAGGAGCTGCAAACAGAGTCAAATGAAGAAATTTGAGGGCAAGTTCACTGAAAGAGTACTTTAAGTTTATTTCGTAGAAAAATCGAAGTTATGGAAATTATCAACGCTGTGGTCTAAATTCTCTATGATAAACGTTTAATTGAAAATCAAGAAAATACAATAAACTGATCGCATTTTTGAAACGAAAAAGTGTTGGATACAGTTGGAAAAAATCAAAAATTCAGACTGGGAAACAAATTGACAGATTTTTAAATTGAATGAAAGTCCTGATACCAAATATCCGATATGATTAAAGTGGCAACCAATTTTGGATTATTTGAAGCGTGCCGGCCGTTGTGAAGAACTCAGCAAATTGAGCGCAGATGACATTGAAGACACAAAACATTCACTACTAATTCATATTTCGGATACCAACACCAACATTCAAACAAGTTTTTTCATCGTTGGACACTACGTGAATTATTACCGTGAGTATGGTGTGTATTACGTCCAACTCCGTTACTCACCGTCGGTTTTCCCTGAATTACTCTAACAAGAAATGCACTATTTGAATAGGTATATACTTTTGGGAAGATGCCTTCCACTATTGCTGAATTTCTGAAATTACCAGATCCGAAACAGTTTACCGGCGATTGCATTCGAAGATATTCAGAATCTCTATTAGCGAATTTAGGAACAAGTTTGACTACAATAAAACGACATGGTGAGTGGAAGTCCTCAAGTGTAGCTACATGAGGCTTTCATCGAAGATTCCAATGAAAATAAAAATAAAATTTCCTATAAAGTATTTCCTGGTATAAGTTCTAGTTCTGCACCAGCATATTTGACCATCCCACTTCGATAGCACCATCATTGGTTAGTGATGAAGGATCTCTTACAGTTGGACTGTATACTTCGTCAGTAGCTTCACAGGAAATTAATATTACCAATTGCACAAACTGCCAGATACATGTGAACGTTTATAAATAATTCCTTCTAAGTAGTTGTTCTAATTATTGTAATATCTGATTAAAGTGTTTCTATTGGAGATATTTATATTACTGATAATTCAACTCATGTATAAAGTCGTCCATAAGAAACGCCAGTTTTGGCAGTTTGATATCGGATAAATAGGAACGTAACTGTTTGCAAGTGGATAAACTGTTAATTATCTTCACCACGGCAACAACTAATAATTATTGTCGTATGACTTTATTGAATCCTACGCTGTAGCCAAGGACGCGTTGCTATCAACAAAGCAAAATGACAACAAATGTTCATACTTTTTGTTACATAGTGCTGTTTTTAATTTCAAATGAGCGTTAACGGTAGATTTGGTAGTGCAACTACTCAAATAATAAATTCTGCAATAGACAACGCCACTCCAAAAAACACCAAAAAAACCAAATCATCAATTTGGAGGCAGTTTGAATTATTTTGTTGAGAAAAGTGGTATGACTATTACCTTCAACGTCGCAGCCGGAAATCTCAAGCATATTGGCAGATTGGGCGTATCAGACGGAATGACTACAAGGAGTACGTACTTGCACTGTACTGTTTGGAACCTTTGGTGTAGTAATCAATATACTGAACATTATCCCAACACCAAACCACTGTTTTCAACACCTCGATACGTGTTTCGGTGACCATCTTCAAGAGGAAGATCAGTATATTCAAGGAGTACGTAGTTAAAACAATGTGGAATACTGTAGCCAAAATTGTGCAAGATAAATATATGGATTTTAAGATTGTGTTTGACACATTCAAAGATGTGACATTTCAAGCCGCTAGAAACGCTAAAAATGCTAAATGCAAGCAACTGCAGAGCAATTTAGATAAAAGAAGACAAGGTTCTTTAGCATTAAGTAAAGAAGAAGTTATAAAAATGGCAGAGCAGTGGTGAAAGTGCGCAGTGTAAAATTTATTATTTCAAAGCCGAAAAATACAATAATGGAACATTGACAGGGAGAGTGGAGTACAACACGGTCTTTTCTAAAACAGCTCAGGAGATAAAAGGTGCAGTGAAAGTAAGCGGTTGACTACAAATACAGAAAATCCGAACGTGTGTCCTGAAAGATTTTTGAAAATGCTTCAAGAAAAACGAAACAAACATATTTCTTCAGATAGATTGTTTCTAACACCAAATCCGTTTTGAAAAATGAAAACGCCAAGGGATGGTACAAAAATTTGCCCATTGGTGTAAACGAAATTTCAAAGTGGACCAGAATTTCTGCAAAAAAAATTGATCTAGATCTGAAAAATAAAATAACTAATCACTCCCATAGGGCTAGCACTATTTATACTCTTGCCAAAGCAGAAGTCTCAGAACAACAAATTATCAAGCTGACCGGACATTCGAACGCCAATTCTCTGTAGCCATACTTTCAGTTAGACTCACAGCATCATTCCACTTTAGTGATAAATCTAAGAGAGGAAAAAATCAAATTCAGCAGTCTTCTTCGGGTAGGATTGTATACCCAAAATGTACTTTCACTAATTGTACATTTGAATATTATTTCCTGTCAAATGTACTTTTTGTTCAACGAATTATTGATTTAATTTAATAAATTATGTTCTATTCACTTTTGTTTGATAATTCATTTATTTGCTTCGTGAAATTATCTCACCAAATACCACTCGAGGTTTTTTTTTTCATCGTATAAACTTTAATTTTGTTCCACTCAGACTTGGTAGCTTGTAATATGACTCGACCAAATAACATTATATAAAATCACTTCACCTTCGGTGTCGTGATTTTATCATGTTATTTGCTCTCGTCAATTACCAAAGCAAACAAGTTTTCGTGCAAAATGAAAGTTTATCCTATAAAATAAAAACCTCTTGTGGTATCACCCTCGAATATCCATCATCTCATCAACACTAAAAGTATTTTTAACACTAGTGCTAAAAGTGATTTTGACACATAATTTAAAAATGTAAGTTTTTAATTCATCTGCCTATGCATTAAAAACGTAATTTTCAATGACAGTTGTACAAAAAAACAATTTATAAACAAAAAAAATCATTCAATAATTTAGAATCCACCTGCAGTGTCCTACAAAAAATTCAATTGGCGAGAAAGGGCGTAACCTCTGGAAAAATGTCTCCCTACAGATTCTCACAATCACTCGGCATGCTAGATGATGTAATTCCTAGAACATAGCCTGTGTTTCTAATTTGATCGTAATATATAAAAAATTGAAAGTGCTATGATGAAAAGAATAAAAAATCTTGAAATTTCAACGTGTATTTTGACTTGAAATCTTAATACTAAATTTTGAAAAATCTTGTATAGCACCGTATAGCATATACCTGGTGCTGCTTAATGGTATTTTTCTCATCTTCACATTGTATCAAACCACAAGACTTTTCTCTGAAACCACTTCTCTATAATTCGGTCAACAGTTTATCGTTACTAACTGTGTCGAATACATGGGAACAAGTTGTACCATTCGTTGATACCCACCACTGATCTTAGCCCTTCAACCCGTTGAGCTTGGCAAAGGAAGCCCCCGGGTGAACGAAAGACAGGCACATTCATCATCATCACCGCACGGTTCAGACAGCCCCTCTCCCTCCCTACGGTGTCCCGAGATCCGCGACGCGATAACAACGACGAGCTGCTACGTTCATCTCAAGATAATGCAAGTTTCTATATACCACCCGCTGCATCTCGTTGCACATCCATCGCTCAAGACACGCTGGAATAACGTCAAATAATGCACCAGCCACAAAACATTTCGAGGTTTTATCTTCAGCCTTATGTGGGTTCGTTCTGTAGTACTGTAGTTTGAACGAATGACAATACCTTTCGATATTACTTGAATTGAAAGTAACGTTTATCGATCGATATTCAATAAGATGTTAAATTGATATTATGTTTCTTGATAGATACCGGAGATTCATTCAATTATCTTCGTGGATTCATCCTTCACAAAGAAATAATATAAAAAGTTCAATAACTTCAAATTAAAATTATGTCTACGCATCTTTAGTTTTTTGGAAATAAATGATAATTATTTTCAACTTTCAACTCAACCCCTACTTGTGATTAATCGCTGATCGCTGACAATGTTTCCTGATATACAATCAATCAGCGAATAATAATATAAATCTGTTCGCCAAATTAAGAATTGAGTGAATATTTGTAGACTACTTTTGTTTCATTATACCCGCAAAGATTATATTTAAAAACCAAACAATCAGTTATTTGCGACAAATATCGTTGGTAATTTCCAAAAGAATATTCTGGGTCCTCCATAGTAGGAGAGCTCAATAGGGGATTTTAGGTTTTACTCGAGCGCAGCAGATTAACATAAAGGGGGATGGATACCTTACACCCTGTCAAGTACCTTCATCAATGTAATGCATATGAAATAAGTCGAGACGTTTGAGCCAAATGACGTCTTAATGTAAAATGCCGTGGCTAATATCCCGATAAAATTACAACGTGTAGGTAATAAGATATAGGATAATGAATTACTGAATCAACAGTTTCAAATTCATGGAAATGGCGAACCACCGACAATGAGAGTGTTTTTTTAGTTCCAACAGAATACCTTGTGACACACTAATGGGTACACCCTCCTTTTCTCCGTTCCTTTTTTCCTTTATTTTCCAAATATGTCGGAAAAAGTGCCGTCCAGTGAGCATATTCAATGTTCCAAATTCAAAAAATATTGCTGGAGATACAAAGGCGAAAAGGAATGAATCTTTAAAATTATTTTTTCCGTTAACCAACTGTCGTCCCCTTACAAACGGCAGCCCTCAGTAGTCGAAACTTGTGCGAGCCAGGGATTAACGAGGTCTTACCTTTCAACGTGCGATTTCTAGCACACGGTGTTTTCCAATTATTACGAATCCAGTGACACCAGGTTTGATAAGATAATAAAACATGGAGGCAGTGAGTTTACTAGAAAGTTTTGACCTCCCTACTGTATTCTAATTTCAGTCACACTCATATAAGGAAGTTGTTTCATCCGCATATCTACCTCCGCAGCCGTTTTACACAAATCCGTCACATCCTAATTTTATACACATTAATGCAAGTTCTCTAGTTAATAGTTAACGAAAAAAGTTGTTTAAAAAACTAGGTTGGAGTGCAATATTTTCAAAACTTTGCATACGGGATATCAAAAAATTAGTTCCCATTCAAACATGGCAGAGTTTTATGACGACACATTCTAATGTTTCACTAAATATCTGATAACATAATTCTTTTTCCTACAAACAAATCAGGGTACGTTTCACTGAATTTTTTGCACGTTCTTGCTATAATTCCCTCACATATTCCATGAAGAAGAAACAATTTCATCAGAACTTCGTTTGAATAGTTATTTCCCTCCATTTCAATTCTTTTTGAGTCACTTCCGTTGAGAAACACACGAAAGTATTATTAATAGTGCACTAATTGTCAAATTTTCATAATGTTCAAGTACTATCATGACATTTAATAGCCACCTTATATAGATAAATATGAGAAAAATAAATCGATTTTTTTAGAATCTCGATATTCTGGCTCTTTAGGTATAGGAACATGATATATCAATTTGAAGGGAATTCAGTGATCTTTCAGGATATTTCATAATAAACAGAATGTTCCATTTAAAAAAACGCTCTTTCGACCCTTTTTGTATCTAGCAGTAAGATCATGAATTTTGAACGACTCTGTATAACGCAGAACAAACTTCTCTATACAGAATCAAAATACATGATCTTGATAAAGTAAACACAAAATTGCAACTTCCTAATAAACATTCAATTAGAGCTATGTTTTGGATAAAATATAAGGAAAATAATCAATATCTCAAAAACCGTTAGAGATAGGTATAGGAGAGCGTGAGGCAAAAATAATCAGAAAAGAATGAAAAGTACAAAAATTTGATAATATACAGGGTGTTCCATTTGAAATAACAAAAAAAAAACCAAGAGCAACTACTTGAGTATCCAAATTGTCAGAATGATGCTATGTCCCGTTCTCCGTTAACGTCTAAGGAACCATCGACCATAACCCACCCTGTATATGCTTCAGATTTGTAAGGACTTGTTAAAAAATTATAAGAAAATTTGCATTATCTCTAACGAGTTGCTTGGAAATGGCATAATAGGTTTGGCATAAAAAGAATCAATCTGTGTGTCTGTGACGACCGAAACTAAAATAATTTTTAATGATTAAATGATCTTTTATATTTTCGGTACAATAACTTCATCAGAATCATTGTATTCATAAAATCCAATTTCTTTCATAGGTGCCAGCAAATTCCTGAAATAATTATACCAATAGGTTGGTATAATGATTTCGAAAATTCTACAAATGAAGATGAAGATTAAAAAAAAATTATACTTTATATTTTATTTTTCTATTTTGTTCCTGAATATATTATAATTGGCATTTTATTTGTCACATTTGGCTATTGATTTTTTTTCTATTAAATTTTTTTTTTTTCAATTCCTCAGATTAAGAAAATCCCCCCAAATAATCGGCAGATTATTGGATAGCACAACTAGGACATCAAGCTGAATCACCTGTATAATAATCTAACGCCCTCGAATATTTCAAAATGGCGATTATTTTTTGCATTTTCGAACAGCCGCCACAAGTTTGCGTCATGTCCGAATCGTTAGTCTTTCGAATAGGAGCTTCTTGCGGACTCACTCAACATCCCTTCTGAGCATCTGACGCGCTCGAAAAAAATTTTTATCTCCCGTTTTCAACCCTTCCATACAGCCAACCCTACCATGCAAACCGGCAGATTAACATACCTTCAATATCAGAAACACGTGGAGCATCAACACTATCAAAATCTGACGCGCTCGACTATTTTCATATGACCTTTTTTTACATTTGCTCTCCCCATCGATGAAATGGTGTACATCAAATAAACTTTTTTTCCTTCTACCATCTAATCTTCAAAATCCAATAGGTCTCTACGACGCTCGAGTAAATCCCCATTTAGCATTGTGGGCTTTCCTATTATTATTGTATACAAATATTAGAACTATTGAAACGAAATCCCGAATTACAACCCACATAGCACATGTACGTCTACTGTTTGTCTAATAGATATACAGCATGAATATTATGTACATCCGAAAATGTACCGTTAAAGTCCACCAAATGTCCTGGATGTAACATCTTATGCACGTACGTTGTGGATGACCAATTGACGTACATAACGAACATCCATTGCATGTATAGAAATAAAACAAATTCATGTCCATTGTACGGACAACATGAATCTTAGATACTTCTAATGTATGTATAGCACATAACGTCTAATGTTTGTCTAATGAATGTTTAGCATGAATTTATGTACATCCATAAATAGTGTAACAAAAAAATCCACCAAATTATTAAAATTGTTTTTCCGTTAACCAGCTGTCATCCCCCTGCGAACGACAGCCCTCGGAAGTCGAAACTTGTGCGAGCCAAGGATTAACGAGGTTCTTTCTTACCTTTTAACTTGCGATTTCTAGCACTTACTTTCTCAGGCCATCAGAAAAATAAACCGCAGTCATTGGGCTTTGAACCCACACGACTTGTAGCCAGAATAATTGAAACGCGGTGATTCTGACCACTCGGCCACATGGCTACCTCTTATGTACGTATGCCGTGCATTACCAATAGACGTACATAACCAACGTCCATTGCAAGCTAATAAAACAAATTCATGTCCATTGAACGTACAACATGAATCTTAGGTACGTCTGATGTATGTACAGTGGATTGTGAGGAGCATCACAATTATTATTATCATATATCCTGTCATGAAATATTGTTTGTGATCATTTTTGTCTGCATGTAGATTGTAGACATTTGATAGGTAATGTTCGTCACAGATGAAGATACTCATAGCGTATTGAACCAGTTGAACTGAGATCTTTGCGTGGCCAAGCTGCCAACCAGCAATAAAGTGTGTGTGAATAGAAAAGTGTTTCCTTTATTAATGAACCTGTCTAGCGTCCTCACATCAGAAGTAGGACTTCTACGTGAAAATTTGTGTGGATAAAATTGGGAGACTCGCAGTCGATGGCCAGCGAAGAAGAAGCATAGAAAACAGAGCAGTAGCAGCCCAAACAGTACATCCACAAACTCAGATAGTCAAAGAAGATCGAAATGTCAAAGCAGGAGAAATGATAAATATGTCGAAACGCTTTCTTGAGTTGACCCAGAAAATGTAGGAGTGAGTCAAATCTATGATAAACACTTATGCATTACACTATTGCCGTTCATACTAACTTCGATCCAAAAGTGGATATAGTTGACGAGTGGCTCAAACTCATAAATAAACTATTGGTTAGGATAGCAATATGACCAAATTGCAGGCTTAGGTTCAAAGGTACCGCAGAAGTTTGGTATAATAATTTCATAAATGGCG
The DNA here is from genome assembly GCA_958502065.1 of Chrysolina americana. Lineage (NCBI taxonomy): Eukaryota > Metazoa > Arthropoda > Insecta > Coleoptera > Chrysomelidae > Chrysolina > Chrysolina americana. The sequence continues at coordinate 64,287,942 of OY293412.1, read as the reverse complement.
AAGTTGGCTGGTCAAAAAATTTCTGGAATACCTAAAAACAAATATTGAGTACATTTGATCAAATGGAAATGTTTATGGTATCTTTATAGATATTGCTGATCATAAACCACAAAATGGTGAGTCATTAAATAGTTTTTTCTCGACAATGTATCCAAAATCGATAAAATGAAAGTTATTGACGATGCAAATATTATTTCCACAGTGCAGGCCGCTAAAAGTCCCAATATAAACTCTTGAGGATATCTCAGAAACAGAATTTCTGCTAGTCACTAAAAACTCGTTACGAACTGGTCGAGCAACTTTAGAGGAAATATGTTTCGTGTGTGGAAAAAACAGGGCATTTCAAGAAAAATTGTTATTTTAACGATGAGCGTTGCAACAACTTTAACAAATTAGACCATTTAGCTAAAGAATGCTACACTTATGGACATAGAACATAGAAAGTGTAAATAAGTTGGAACACATCCTAATGAGCTCACCTGTATTGGCTGTTTTTGATCTGGTGGCATTTTATCATGCAGAGGACAGAACATGGAGAGAAACCAATGTGCTATTACAGCAGACAAACATCAGACTGTGAAAAAATGTACCACTTCTTACAACTTGATTTGTTATCAATTGTTATGACTGTTCAGAAACATAGGCATTATTCGTAAGGAGAAATAGTTGATCATATGAACAGATTGTAACGTTGTTAAAAACACTTTAGGAAAAAAGGCATAATTTCACGAGTTTCTTGGTGGATCCCTATTTTACAAAAATATAATTTTGAAGTACATAGTACATAGACCTGGGAACCTAATTCGAGAAAATGCTAACAACGCGACTGCTGAGCAAACTGTCATGACAATATTCATAATTTAAATGTCTGATATTTTGTGCAAAATCGTGCTGAACGTTTGTGCGTCAAGATACGTTGTATATCCCCGACAAACGTGTTTATCAACTTTGCATTTCTCAGTGCATTTTGATATCCATTCTATTCAATTTTAAACCTGTCATGGCACATTCTACAATATTTATCGCGTTTACACATGAATTATCGACAGTAAAATATTTTTAATACAAATAGGCTTTGTATCTTTTCCATTAATCAGAAAGCGCGGCGATTTCATTTTGAAGGGTTCTGCAAACGGTAAATTCAATTACACATTTCTTTTGTTCCTTGAAAACTTCAATCGACTAAGTGGAACGATCATGTTTCATTGGAATTGAAGATAATTGATATAAAACAAAATTTTACATTATGGTGTTCATCTATTTTGGGAACTGACTTGGGTAATAAGCATGACTTTGTAGTTTTGGAGTTATTTGGAAAATGAATTTATACTGTCGAATGTCTCAAAGTGGTTATTGAACTGTTACAATGAATGTTTGATATATATCAAAGTCTAGAAGAAAGAATTATAAAAAAGGCAGTTCATCGCCTTGCATAAAAGATTTTTTGATCCTGTGTTCAAGGTTCCAAATAAGCAAAAACTCAATCATTAAAAGACAGCAGGCAGGATATACTTCAATATTCAATATTGTTTGTAGTAGCTTCATTCATGGTTCAGTCAGTTCATTTGTTTTGGATGCTCCCAATTTCATAAATACTAAGTTCACTTTATATAATTTCTATTTGATAGTCGTTTTTTTCCTTGTTTTTTTTTTGTTTTTTCTCATATACAGGTTGTCCAGCAAATGACGCTTTCTCGAATCATTTCTGAATTTTAGAGATCCAGAAGCAGGAAACTGAAATCTCATATAGCATTAAGTTTTATAAAAATGCTGTTCAACAAATACTGATAGATGAAAAATAAACTGTAAATGGAATCCAAGAGAAAATGATTACTTGGCGGAAGAGTTTGATATATTGTGGAATACCATATATTCATTTTGATAACTTTAGAATAATCTAGAATGAATTTCTCAAGTTGTTTCTCAAGAGTTATAAAATTGTTTTCCTTTCACATTGGGAGTATTCCCTACACACCATAAAGATTAATGATAGAAAAAATTCAAATACCCCTGCTTTGACCTATACAATAAATATATTAATCGATAAGTCTCAAACAGTAAACAACAACTGCACCCTAGGACCGTTGAATTATATCTGTTTTATTGTTGGAAGAGTATTCAACAAAAGTTGCTTTACAATGCTCTAATAATATTTGGATGTGGAATAGATTTATAATAATAATAATACTCCCTCATAAACACTCGTTGAGTGTACCGAAAGACAGCCTGTGCGGGTAGAGGACGGCTATTATTATTATTTGAATAAATACCTAATATTATACAGCATTATTCAAAGCTTATTTTTCTCTCACCAAAAAATAATAAACTTCACTATAGGGAGGTATTGAATATATCTTTCAAAATTTTATGGGTATTTCCTTCTTCATGAAAATCAGCAAAAGAACGACTATCTCTTAAATAACAATTACTATATTCACTATAATCACGCTCAATACCTATTTTCTTGAATATTAGGAAGAAAGTCCTCAACATCGGGCTCGTTGAACAATTACCCCCTCGTGTATACCCCTAGTACAAAAAACCCTGGTAGAAAATACCCAATCAAACAATTCCTCATATAACTTTAAACCGAAATATTTTAATGTTATTCAATATAAACGTCTCATTGAAAAAGTATTGATTCCTACGATTTACACGGAAAATTGAGTAGCGAAGTTTTTTGTAACGGGGGTATTTCATACGAGAGGGTAATTAATGTCCTGATGCCATCACCCAGTTGTGGCGGGTATTCATAGACAAATATCATGGCAGTGGCCTTGAATAGACATTCAATCACGTTTGATCTGAGAGATATGTACCAAACCAGATATAGAAACTGAAAGTGTTTCATGATCGATGGGGAGCTGCTTCAAAGTTCTATGAATGACTGTACCACCTACTTTTAACCAACATATTAAATTTGCCTGGAGGAATGTTCGTCATTTTTTTTCTTGCAATATAGTGGAGATTCCAGTAGATTCATGGATTTCTGTGATGAACTACTCTGTTTTTGATTACTGAAAAGATCCCAAAATTGAAGAAATACAAACAACCCAAAACACCGGAACAACGCCAACTTCACCACACGCGCGTTTCGCCAACAGAGTTGGCATTCCCAGGAGCTCAGGGAGTACTGAACCACTAACAATATCCTAATCCTTTTTATACTTCTTATATGAGGGGGTAATTTCATTCGTTATCATTTTACCTACTCTTTGTATCGGTCTTGAAAAACGGATATGAGTAATGTGCTCTTTGAAACGTACTTTCATTACCCTTCTGTTTGACCGACAAACTTCTCGCTGTCCCTGGACGTAATTTCATAAATCCTCGACTTTTCTTTTTCTCTTTGGCAGTACCCAGGATCTGATGTATCATATACGAGGTTTTGTCATCGTAGTGAGGGTTTCGAAAATGCTGTTACTTTTCAAGAATGTTGTTATTGAATCCAAACAAACTAGATAAAAGATAGAGTACGGCAGTTAAATTAGGAAATGAAGTAAATAATTGAATAAAGTACACGATTTAATGTAGACAGGCATAATGTAGGCAATATAGTGCAGTTATCCACTAAAATAAGTAAGTAGTATAAATAGGATTAGAATATCGTTGAAAGTTCAGTACTCTTTGAGCTCCTGAGGATGCCAGACGTGTATCCAGAGTCATTCCATGGAGTGAGAGGTATCCACTCTTTTCGATGTATGATTTATTATGGTGGTTTCAACTACTTTCCTAATCAGTGTTACAGTCCAAACCACCACCTTTCACTTATATAGTGTCGAGTTAAACAAGTTCGACTGAAGATGCTCTGCACAAAGTTTCGAAGTATAATAAAAAATAATGTCTCCCGTTCCGTCTATCCTTAATGATACTATATAAATAATCTGATGGTACCATAACTGAAACTGTTTTCTCTATACATGAAACTCACTTCCTTTTGTTTGAATAATGTATTTTGATTTATTTCATCTAGAAATAAAAAGTCAAACATAGGAATTCATCACTGAACGAAAATAGTCACAATTTCCGGAATAATAAAATAGTACACTTTTCTCGAGGCATATTTAACACAAATACAAAATCCAACGGATGTCAGTAATCAACGGAAATGAGGTGTAGTTATTCCACCTTCTCTTTATAACTCTGTCACCAAATCTGAAGTATGAGATACTTTATCTCTTCCTGATTATTCTCAAAGGGACAAAGAGAGATGAATGCTAAAGATTTTATTCTAAAATTAAATGAGCCAGATTAATATCCTTCGATAACATTTTAATGGTTGCAAGTGTTCGAGTTACGGATTATTTCCTAAACAAATTGCCTATCTCGCGGCAGGTGCTCCACAATACAATAGACACTATGAATTATGGCCTTTGGTGGTTCAGCTTCTTCAATATATTGCATACACTAATGATTTATGAACATTACTATCATGGAATACCCTACTAAGAGTTAATCATTAGTGTTTTTTCATCTCGTAGCCTAAGGAAGCTTTACCTAAATATACAATCCTCAAAATTTCCAAATTCATATGAATTCCCATCTCATCTCTACCAACCTTTGATTTTCATAGTTTTCATAGGAAACGGTTTGATGAAAAATGTCTGTAGACCGTCGATTTCTACCTAGTGACGCAATATACACTTATTATACTTTATGATATATTCAACCATATGCTGTATCACTTCCGTTAAAAATAACGTCACCGATATTCGTCATTTCCGTTATTTTGCTATGAATGGTAATAGCGAAATAAAGGAAGTGATGAATAACGGAGACGTTATTTTTAACGGAAGTGATACAGCATAGGACTGATTGTCAGGATGGTCAATTTACTACCTGTGTAGGTATCCATCCCGACTCGAAGGCTGATGGATCTGCCGTAAGAACTACCAATCAATATTGGTTGTTATTTGTTTACCAATATTTATGACCAAGTGGTTATCTTGGTTCTTTTTTTTGTGATAGATGTATTTTCTGGATGGAAAATCAATAGAAATGTTTATTTCAACTTCAAAATTACATGTAATTTTTTCTTATTATTCAATCCTTTTTTCTTTTCCCTGGTGATGAATAAATTAGTACAGGAATCATGTCGTTCTTAACATAGCCCCCATATTGAAGATATCTATCTTCAACAAGAATGATTATCTTGAACAGCCGTTGGAAGTGGAAGTGGACAAAGTTCATTGAAAGCTCGTTTGACATTTTTTCATAATATTGTACCAATATTGTCCCAATATGATACCTTGGTTTATTTCCGCTCCAAATCGTAAAAACCACCATCCAACCCTGAAAGGTATATTTAGCAACCCCCCCCTCACTGGAACTTTTACAGAATCTTGTTGATTTTTCTTAAGTCACTACACGGAGAAAAGTGATTATTATATCCAAGCGAATATTTAATTATGACAAGTAAAAACTCATATACTATATGGGACAGCTCTCCAGCTAACCTGCCACAAGTGAATCGAGGTTGCCATTGTTAAGTTAGTTTCAGCAACTGTAATCACTAGTTATTTGGTAAACCACCCATAATTAAGTTGTTTTTTGACATAACTAAACGTTTTCTTATGACGAATCATCAGTTATTTATCATTGAATCACTAAATATCTTCTTATAATTAGTTTGGAACCAAACATAAGTGAGCAGCTGTCTCCCATTAAGTTTGTAAGTAGCTTGCCACGAATTAATAATTAGCTTATGGTGAGTTGGTAACATTTTTCCAATAAGTTAGCTGATAAGTTCTGGTAATCAAGCAATTATCGTCTCATGAGCATACAGATAGCTAGTGACCAAAGAACAACTACGTTTCTGTTAGTGAACAGTGAGCTCCCAGTAGGTTAGCAAATAGCCCCACGTTAGTGGTCAGATAGTTGACCATAATTAAGGAGATATTCACGGAAAAGTATCAGTTATCTTGCAGCAATTGAAGAAGATATTCTGACCAATTAATGGCTAGTTATAAGCAATGATCTGAAGTGTCTAGATAGTTTTCCCTAAGTATCAAAAAATGTCTTCCAGTGACTGAACCAAACATTTGTTTTAGATAACTTGCTATAGTTACTCGTGGGTTGTCAACTGATTTATTGTAAGTAGTAGATGAATTCTGTTGAATGATGAAATAGCTGCGAGTAGCTAGTTTTGATTACATAGAAACCTGAAGACATTTTATTGGCGCTTACTCTAATATGGACGCGAATAAAGACCAATTTGAAGGAATTTTTCTAAAGGGCAAAATAGACCATCACCAATTACATTTTTTTTAACTCAACCTGACTACCAGTGGATACAAGCTGACGTCCTACCCAGTTTTATGTTCAGTTAGTTCACTGTCAAACCACCAGAGAGATGAAAATCAATTATCATCAAACTTTTGATAATAAACACTTCATCAAAAATAGAGCAACCTTCAATTTGTCAGACGTTTCCTTAATGCCAAATTCAAGTTAAAATTACCTGAAATGAATAAAGAAAAAACAAAACAACAATGACAGAGGATGGTTCCAATTGAAATCAACAATGAAATACAATAAACTCTATTGAAAGCTACTATAAGATGCTATCTACCCTAGATACTATGAGAACAACATATTTTTAATAATAATGTAATAAAGGGTAGGTGTTTATATATATAATAAAATTAAAAACTTAACCGGTCTGGCTCGAAAAGTGAAATATATTCTTGTAGGCCCCAATCCCTCAATTGGTTTTTGTACACCATTATCGCACACAGTATGCCACACTTTTACTCACAAAAAAAAACTTACTATAAAACTGATTATGCACCCTGAACATGTGTACTCGACTATGTTCGAATGGTAAATATGGGCAATATGACCAAAAACGGCGTGGTGAGTGGTTGTGACGGTTGAAGACACAGCCGAAAGCATGGGAATTATGAAGCAGATCATTACTGCATTCTTATTAAACCGAATTATAATCGCAAGCAGTTATTGTTGCTGGGACAAAATTTTTACTTCAGAAACATGGATTATGCTGGCGCAAGTGGTGGAAACATTTTCCACAATGAAAATTTTACCTATCCGAAATGAAGAAAAGTCAGCAACGAATTTTACTTGGATGATTTTTCTCTGTGTAATAATTTACCAAAAATTTCCGACCATACTACAACGAATTTTTTGTTTCAAGAATAATTATTGACCCTACCTAGTTCATTTCTGTAATTTATACAAAAATATACTTTCAGTGTAGTTACTATAGAAGTTTCACACAATTTGAATCCTAATCCTTAGTTTGCGACCTAAGTTTTTCATCACATTAAACATAAAAAATTGTATCAGGTCTCCAGGTGTACATTCACTCCAGTTTTACATAAATAGGGACCTTCACTGCATGCGATATCACCCATAAAAGAGTTGTTTTTTTCTGGATAGTTGTATTTTTCAACTTTCGATGTCTTAATTAGGAGCATGTCGCAGTTGCTATCATTAATTAAGCGGCAGTTTTTGTAATTAACAGGAATAAACTATACTTTCATTAAAACTGTTGAATGACCAACATAAAATATGGTGAGGCATAGAAAGTTTACTTTTTCAAGTCATTAGAGTCAGTGATAGGTATAAATAACATTCATTTTGTTGACTAAAAGGTGTTGACAGAAAATACATATTCCTAATCACCGAGGTGCTGAAAAAATTGCAATGACATTGAACGATCTTTACATCGAGCTACATATGGAAGAGATTATTTGTTGGATAATATTTCGGGCAGATAGAGATACAGTTATTACGCTCTACCAAGATGCCACAGTATTCATGACAAATACCATAAATAACATTTTGAATGAATTCCTTCACTTTCTTACAATATTCATCCTACTAACGGCAAATTTGGAAATACAGTTTTCAGAAAATAAGAGTATCATGAAGAGTATCCTCATTGATTGTCCGTCCAGTTGAGAAAGTTTGATTTGACTGGTGAATCTTCGAAGTACAATTTTCAGTCATCAAACACTCTGACATATTCCTCAAGGATATTCAGTTTTTTAATTTATGAAGAATCCAATTTAAAATTAAACACTATTTCAATATTTTTCAGTTTGTTTTACAGTTAATTTAAATATTGATTGAAAGTATGATTTTATAAAGGAAAATGTTTCGTTTTGGGAATTTAACCTTCCATAGTCTGAAAATGAAAAAGTTCAAAATTAAGAAAATCTGTACAGCACAGCAAATAGATCAATTGGTCCCGATAAGTTCATATGTTAAAAAATCAAAGAGTTCTTTATATCGAACAACTTATTTGCATGCATGGATAAGCTCTTCACAGGAAAGAAGTGAATGTGGAAGATTTCCAAATTTTTTCTTATCTTGCAATTGATGTTGTTTATTTATATTTATTCATGCTGTAGAAAACAAGAGATGAGACGTGAGTCAGTTAGAAAACTGGTGTCTTGTAACTGACATATTCTATTAAAAATATTAAGTATATCTATACCGGGTGACCACTAGATGAGATACGCCCCCCAATTTTCCTATAGTTTTAAAGATACAGGTTTTGAATTTGGTACGTCGATATCAAATACGCATATTTTGACCCCATTACCGAAAATTCACCACTTCCGGTTTAACCGGAAGTGACCCCATTTTTTTTTAAATGATACCCTTTACAATTTCATTATCCGGAAGAACACGCAATTTGTGATAACACTGTTCTTCAAAATTGAAAATCGGTTGAAAAATGGCGGAGATACAGTTGATTGAAAAAAATTTACCTTGAATCATCACAACTACCGACGAACGGCGTCAACATTTACGAGAGGAAGGTTCGAGGTAAGATACAGATGAAAATTGAGTTTCTCATGTAATTGCAGCAACCATATTTTCCAACAATTTTCCAAAAACTTCCTCAAAACGGAGTAGTACCCATAAAAAAAATTTCACAAATGCCATTTCTCAAATGGCAACATACTATTTTCATATTGTCACATTGAAAAGTTATGAAATATCCAAATAATCGTGTTAAAAGTTCTGGAGAATTCTGAAAGGAATCGAATACAAGGGATGTTTAATTTTGAGTGTTCTCAAAATTGAATATTCTTAAACAAATGCGGCTTGAACCTACTAAAGCTAAGCAAAAAATCAAATTTTTTCATTCGTGTAATCTAATAATTCATCATTTTTCAATACGACAATGTGAAAAGAGTATGTTGCCATTTGAGAAATGGCAGTTGTGAGCATTTCTTCATGGGTACCACTCCGTTTTCGTTTCGAGGAAATTTTTGATAATTGTTGGAAAATATGATTGCGCACTTACATGAGAAGCTCAATTTCCAGCTGTATCTTACCTCGAACCTTCCTCTCGTAAATGTTGACGCCGTTCGTCAGTTGTGATGATTTGAGTTTGATGTTCATGGCCAACTTTGTTCGATTGAACAATCAACTGTATCTCCGCCATTTTTCAATCGATTTTCAATTTTAAAGAACAGTGTTATCACAAATTGCGTGTTCTTCCTGATAATGAAAAAAATTGTACAGGGTGTCATTCGAAAAAAAAAAAGTTTGGGGTCACTTCCGGTTAAACCGGAAGTGATGAATTTTTGGTAATGGAGTCAAAATATCCGTATTTGAGTAATATATCGACGTACCAAATTTGAAACCAGTATCTCTAAAACTATAGAACAATTGGGGGGCGTACCTCACCTCGTGGTCACCCGGTATATAGGCCAGTTCTAATTTTAAGCCGTTTGTGGCACACAGAGTAGAAGGAATAACAAAGTCTACTGAAGAAAAATTTTGGAAGTGCTCACCAAACAAAGAGAATTTGAGTGATATGCAACGAAAGTCGTAATTCTTTTCATTAGAAATCTCGAATCAGGTGGTTGAATGATCCACAATTTTTGAAAGCAGAAATGGAGAATTGCCCATAGTAAACTGATACTTCTGAAATGAAGAAGGAGTTTGTTGAAGCTACATTAAAGTTGCCATTAAACGTATACAATCCCTGCCGAAAATCAGAAAATTTTCAGCTGTTGCTCGTATTAATTGCAACCGAGCAACAGCTTGACAGAATCAAGAATAATGAGTTTTATGTCAAAATTCAAGAACTGAATAATCCAACAGATGGCAATTTCTAACAGTTATTCTCTACAATAGTCCTCATTATGTGACATCAACATAAATGATCTGTCCAAGTTTCTTGTCGGGTATATATACAGTGTGTCCCAGAATATAAGGGGAAAATATTCGAAGGTGGAATCCTCACTTCATTTCAAGTCTGAAAGTCATAGAAACATTTCCTCTAAGATAAGTATGGAATGAGTTAAAGGGTGCTGAAATTAGCAAAAAAATCAATATTTTCCAGAATGAAACGGCTCAACTTTTCTGAATAAAACTTGGTATTAGATTTGACAGCAATCGTTTTAACATATCAATGAAAATATAGTGTTTGTAACTCCAATCAGTGGCGTACGACAGATGTTACCCCTTATCGCCCCTTCCAGAATTTAACACTACTGGATTTTATATATATGCTGTCTTCTTTTTCTTAATCCTCAATGTTTTCTCTACAAGAACGGATAAGTTTCGTAATCGGAAATGTCAACAGTTGAATCAGTGCATGCATAAGTAATTTGGAGACATTTTGTTGATTATTTTGTAAAAAGTTGTTTCAAAAATCGGGTGTTTTGGTAATATTTCGAATTGATTGTACTACTCGTTAAATTTCAATAAATAGCCAAAAAACTAAAGCGTTAATTTTTTTTCTAAATCTTCAATTAGGCAAAAGTATAGTACAACTAAGAATCATATATTGATTTCATTGGAAATATGAACAAGATGTTCATAAAGTCAGATGTGGAATCATCTGCGACTTAAAGATAAACTCAAGTCTCCATTTTCCACTGTTCAAGATAACCTCTTGGAAGGTTTTCATGTTGGAAAAAGGGAATAATCTCAAATAATTGAAAATTGTTGTTTTCATCTGAAAAAAATTGTAATTATTTATAACAAAATAACAAATAAAGACATATTACACCATACACATTCAAATATCTCTGGAATTTTTGGCGGTAAAGTATTTTTTACAAAATCACCCAGACATTCAGAACAAATAACAGCAACTTCTTTCAAAATCATTAACAATGGATTTTCATCTCAGCACTTCCGCACGCACTTATTCATTACATAAAGAAATCGATTAAAAAAAGTCGCACTCCCGAAATTATAGTCGGACCCCCGAGATTAGAGTCGGGGGTCCGAGATTAAATTCGGATCCCCATCAAGATTGAAGTTGGACCTCCGATATTGAAGTTGGATCTCCGAGATTAAAGTCAGGAGTCCAAGATAGAGTCGGGGGTTCGAGATTAAAGTCTGACTCCCGAGATTAAAGTCCTGGTTTCGACTTTGAAATCGGGATTTGAAAAAATATTGCTCGTGACACTTCTACGCTTTCGAATGATTCTAATAAATATGTTTTTTTGTTTGTTTTTGTTCTGTCTACCGGCTGCACTCTCACAAGCAACCCTAAGGATTCTTCGAGGAACTATTGTGTGAGCTAGGGAAGACGACTTTTCAACGTGTGATGCCACGCACGGAAATATTCCTTCTGATATAGAATCATGAGCTAATCTAGTAATAAATTCGATAAGATCGAGTCAAGAAGCGGGTATGAGGAATTATAAAGTATCGGAAAGAATTTATCCTGGTATTACGGTACAATGAGGGCGTAAAGAATAGAGTGCTAATTATTGAGAAAGCATTACGATTTCTCCTCGAATAGCTCGAAGAAGTGGTAACACACTTTGTCGTTCGACACCACTACACAAAGTGTCGAGTGGGGAGACAGGAGGAAAGAACAGCATTGCGTCTTTCTTAATTATTGGGAAATATAATATAATTGCGTTCCTTACTCTTCTAGATTTTTCTATACCCAAGATATATTTTTTCCGATACTATATAAGAAATTCGAAAAATGGTGTCTAGAAAAATCGTTAAAAAAGCTTGTTGAATAACGCAAGGTAACCCATTTCGCGAAAACAACACATTCTTGTAAAATTATTTCCAAACAAATTGAAGCCTCAAAAAAAAAAGGGAAATGACTTGTAACTAAGTAAGTGTTCAATACTGTGATAAAACCATATAAAAATATTCATTCGTTTTGATGGTGGCGATGAACAAAAATGCCCAAAATTGAAGGGAAATATACTTACTGTTTATTCCTTTAATACTTGAAGAATATTTTTTTAGGAATTTTTATCTTTATATACTTACACATCCCTTCATCCATCAGAGACAAAAAATTGTTTCTGATTCCCTTTTTTCCAGGGATGAAGACCCTTAAAGTGATGTCATTTCATTTGTTTTTTTTTCAAATTGTGCGAAACATCCCAATATGAATGACGTCACTTTAAATCAATTTTATCAAACTATTTGACTGTGTTCCACGGGTTTCATGAACACAAATACTTTTCCCTAATTCGAGGGCTTCCATGACGTCAATTGATTTTCGATAACGCGTCAGCTAAATATGAATTTTAATGTCTCAGATTAGAAGATTCTGGGTTTTTATTGACTTCAAAAGACGTTCGTTAACAGCTAGTAGCAGGATTGTATAAGATGCTATAGCTGGAGATAAAATTATCAATTATTTTAGGTGGCAATGATTATAGGAAAATTATTTAGCAAACAAGAAAAAAATGCACTACGAGAAAATTCAGAGGTGACTGTTTCAACCGAATTGAATCCATCAGGATCAGTGTAGGTATAACAAACAAATAGGTATTTCGAAGAACGAGATAAATATTCCCTCATATTCAAAACTTATTTATTTAGTAACCGTGTTTAAAGTTATTTTAATTTTGATTCATAAACAAATAAACCACTATTGATAATTTAAATGAATCGTTTTCGTATTCTTACTATTAAAATATAATTTTCAAATATAGGATATTTAACTAAGATATGAAATGAGGGATAGAAAACTTCCTATGTTTTTGTACCACTTGTATCTGTTTGCACACATTCTCGTACTAGTTATTAGCGTTATAAGGCCGATATGTAGCAAATGACGGGTGAGGTTGAATATTTTAATCCGAGCAGTGGCGGATTTAAACTTGCCGCCTAAGGGCTAGCGACAAATCTCCGCCCCCAAGTTAATTTGATTAAATTATCAGTTTTAACTTGTAACATTTTTTTCAATATATAAATACTATTTTATTTAATTTGGAGTTCAATTAAATGTTTAATAGTATGTTTGATAGTAAAAATAATAATTACTGGTATTACTGGTGAATCAGAGGTAATTACTCGGGTATTAGAGGAATTATTTGGGCATTAGTGGCATTAGTTCGGTATTACTAGGGAATTACTTGAGTAGGTATTAGAGGAATTAGTGTATACAATTTCCTCAGCGGTATTCCCCTCGGTAAATTGATACACCGGAAGCATTCTAATTGCTATGTCCAATGAAAACTAACATTAAAATTACTATTAGTAGTGCAAAGAGCTTGAACGATAACGAAAACTGTTTGTTTTAAAAATTATCGCGAGTCGAAATCAATTGAAGTGACATTAATGGGACTTGGAGAGCAAGTCGAATAAAAAGTAAAACGGCGTGCCATACAGACGGCGCTGGAAAATTCTTTCAAATTTCCAAAAAATAACAGTCATATTGTGGCTCAAAACGACGAATGTATAGGTTCCATTCACAAAATCCTTTTCCGAATGGAAAATACAAATGTAACTATCATATTATTATTATGACCATAATTTCATCGAAGAAGTTATTTATGAGAACAAGTGGTGCACAATATATATTTCAATTTGCGAAAATTCTAGAATGTAATGATGTGTCACGCAAAACAAACTATGGTGCAAGTTGTTTAAAAATTGTTTGTTTCAAACTGAAGCTGTAGAAATTCAAGGTCAGGAATTAGAAGAAATCAACATTTCATATGAAATTGAAAATGCGGAAATAGCAAATTTATTGAATAGGAAATCATATTCTTTTTGTTTTAGTAACAGTCACTCAGATGAATACCTTTCAAATTCAAATTATTTTTTAGGTCAAGCGAAAAAGACAGTCGAATAACTATATTATTAATAAACATTCAGTCAACTCACAACAAAATCGATAAGTTAGGTATATTTTTGAAACAACAGAATCTTCCAAATATTGATGTTCTCCTGACTTAGCATTGGCTAAAAATGGAAGAACCCCTGTTTATTTCTGGATATGTTTTACTGTCACAATATTCGCTGATGAACGAAAATAAATAGGACAATCTGATCGTTGAAACACAGTTCCTATTCTCCCTAATTCATTAAAAAATTCTGAAAATTTATATAATTTATTTTTCCATGTCTTCCTCATCGGATTTCAAACTTTTCATGGAACACTGTAAAAACAAATTATGTAAAAATACATGATTTAATTTGGGATACGTGATGCCATGATCAGTCAAGTGAATTTACCTTTCGAAATGTAAAAAATTGTAGCTTTACATGCTGACCTGTAATTTTTTACATATACTACAGAGTATTTTTAATAGAAAATTACATGATGTGTCAAGCAAAATTACAGGAAAAATGTAACCCTTTCGTAAATTTTAGTAATTATCATGTATTATTTACTTTTTGTAATAGGTACTTTTACAGACACTTTACACATGATTACATACTTTCATTGTATGTTCACCAAATATGACTTGTAAATATGCCATTCGAGTATAGTAATTTTCAATATATTTACCGACCCCGTTGAGTATTTTTCTAGTACAGGTTGTGACCCATACAGTGCGGTCCATAGGTATGGAATAAATTAATTTTCCACGTTATTAGTCATTCTCAAGAAAAACACTGACTTCTATTCATGTTTTTTGAAAAGACACCTTTTGATATAAAAAAATTGCCCCTCTTCCACCCCCGTCAAAGTGACAGCAAACCCCCAATTTTTTCAAATGGAATAGGGGTTCAAGTGATACCTCATATCAAAGGGTATTCAATTGCGTCATGAAGAAAATAATTTTCAAAATGTTAAAAAGTATCACGTAAAATATTAAAGTCTCTATATATTCAATGCACCTCAATTTTTAACTCTACTATCACTTATGAAAAACAACAGTTGGTGAATAAACCACATAATAACATATTTATTTTACCAATTTTTAAATGAACCAACTGTTGTTTGCCATACGTGACAGTAGAGTTGAAAATTGCATGTAAAAAAATTGAGGGGCATTGAATATACAGAGACTTCAATATTATACGTGTTAGTTTTTAACATTTTGAAAATTATTATTTTTTATAACGCAAGGACGAAATTAAAAAAAAATTGACATGACTTTTGAAATGAGGTATCAATTGACCCCCTATTCCTTTAAAAAAAAAATGTGGGTTTGGCTGTCACTTTGACGGGGGTAGAAGAAAGAGGGCAATGTTTTTGGCAAAAAGTGTCTTTTCAAAAACATGAATTGACGTGTTTCATGATTTTTCTTGAAAATGACTAATAACGTGGAAAATTAATTTATTCCATACCTATGGACCGCACTGTAAAGGCGGTTCATATTCAGAATCATTGCTTTACTGTTTGTGAGAGCAGATATGCTATATATGCTTGTATTGTTGTTTTTCCTGAGGAACCTGAATTTTCTATCAAAATTTGAATCCGCAAGATGAAGTAAGATAGAATTTTGATTGAAAATTTGGATACTCAACCCAAAATGCCAACACGTTGGCATAATCGCATATCTACTTTCATAAGTAATAATGCAATGATTACAAATGAGCCTACTTCCTCTAGGTCGTGTTTCTTGAAAACACACGAACATTCATTGAAAACTTGCGAAAGTTATTAGCGCAAGTCACAGGATATGTGAAAAATATCAACGAACAAATAATTATATTTATCAAGAAATAATGTATACTAGCCCCTACTATGGGGGCATTTCAATTAAGGAATGAAACAAACTAGATAAGGAAGAATATCTTCAATATATTGTGTGCACTTAAATTCATAAATGAAACATTGTTTTCTAAATATCAAGAGTAATCCTAAACTCTCACTAAAAACTTAACACTCAAAACTTGTAATAAAATATAAAAAATAAAACAGATAACATGAAAAATCAGGTTCAGAAAAAACAAAATCAAAAACTCATTCCATACATAATTTCTCATAAACAAAAAAAAAAATCACAAAATGACCAGAAACGTAACACATAAGTATATTAATTAAATATTCGACAACTTGTCGATTAGCGCAATTACTCTTCCCTTTGTCGAGACCTTTCTCTTCCCTCTACTCCCACTATCTGGATGTATTTTGAAATGATACCTTTGGATCATTTCCATTGTTGTTGCGATACCAATAGGGTATCGGAGGTTGAACACATAATACATACAGAATGCTGTCTTCATGGCATTGAGGAACTTGTGAAATTCCATCTCCAATATTATTTCACCTTCCATACAAATAAGGTATTTTGAATCTGAAAATGAATGAAAAGTGTATTGATTTTTATGAATTTGTTGTTTGTTTGTAATCTACTCGTTTGGACTTGATTTTGACCCACTTCTAATTATCCGATTGATTTGAAATTTGTCTACATAACTCCGGTGACACTGCAAGAGAAAAAAACAGAATGGCGGCTCCAATATGGCGGACGAGTTTCGTGCTTATGGATTCAATTCAAAATTGATATGTAGGTGTTTGCAGTGTCGGAAATCATGAATTCATTGTCCAAATTTAATAAAACAAACTAAAAAGTAGAAAGTGAATAATAGTTTAAAAAACTAAAAAACACGCTTTTTATAGAAAACCAAACTAAAAATTAAAAAAAAAATACTTTTTAAAAACCACTTATATTTAAATGCAATAAAAAAAATAATTTTTTTTTTAGATAACCGAAAATGAAGAGTATGAGTAAAAGCGTGGAGCGCTTAATCATCATTGCGAAATGTATTTTCCTGGTGCTCCACGCTTTTACTCATTCTCTTCATTTTTGGTTAACCAAAAAAAAATTATGGTATTCATCTTGCTCAAATCATGAATCCCTGAAGAGATAGTTTGCAGACAATGTTTATTGCAAAAGTATTTTGCTACCAAATTTAAATACATTTTTGATAAAACATCCAAACTCATTGTGCTCAATTCTTCAGTAGAGTACACAGTTGTATGGAGATTGATATCATCATCAGATACATCTTCATAGTCTATATTGTCATCTATAATGCAATTATATTCAGGGACAGATCTATCTCTAATTGATAAATATTTCGTTCCGGACCTGCCCCCCGGGCGTTTACGTGCGAAATGATTTCGCAACACTACAACGGATTTAAAAATATTTTTAGACGCGCAGGTACCCCAAGGGCAACGGATATCTTCTCCACCTATTCTAATATGTTTGTATACATGTTTCATGATATCTCTCCTATTGTCGCTTTCAAAACTACATAAATTTATGTCACATTTATAATATGCTTTCTCTATTACAGTTTTCAGTGATAACTTTTTATGATTTCGAATTAAATGACTCTTGAATGAGTTATATGTGTGAAAAATACCACCGCATTCTGTATACCAAGAAATGAAATAGCGGCAAGTCTTTCGATGAAAATATTGATGACTATTATATTTTATTATTGTCTCGAAAGCACACGAACAAAAAGAGCACTTGAACATCGTAATTATAGGTAGGTACTCACCGTAATATTTCACTTTTTAATCACATCAATTCACAATTGAAAATGCAAACAAATGCAGAGTGACGTTCACGACAGCCTCAAGAATACAAATGCCGCATGCATGCGATCGCTGTCCTCTGATGCGCATGTACGCGAAGGGTAACAATATGGCGTTTGAATTTACTTGTGCAGCAATGTAAATTCACATGTTCCCTGTGAAACTATGGAAACAATTGTAAATTTTATGTAAAGATGAGTAATTTTACTGTAAAGGCATGTAAACTTCATCAATTTTACAGGAAATTACATTAATAGCAGAAAAAGTGAGTATATTTGCTGTTAACGAACTGTAATGTAATAATACCAAACCTGTATTGTATAGTTCGCAATGATAAACAAGTATGTATAATGTGACTTTACACCCTTTTTTACAGTGAACTACTAGACAATTAATCATCTCAATCGTCTCCGCTCACATCAATTATTCCAACTGGAGATCTGAAAATTAACTTCCAGTCTAGTTCAAAATTCCAGACAATTACTTAATATCACCTGACGATTGCAAATGAGACTTTGCCGAAACGTCGTGAAAATGGCCCTTCTAAGGACCAAGAACACAACACGGAGAAACCCGAGAAAACAGATCACCATGATGATTCGCCACTATGTTTAAAAAATTTGCAAACTGATATCATTGCAACGTCTTTACACAATCCAGACACCCGACGACCGTCAAATATATTCGATGTTCATCATCTTATCATTGAAACGACCAATATGAACATATTTTGCACGAAACGCGACATTTGAACGTCCGAAATGTTGCCATTTCTATCTAACTTTCAGACGAATTCCTGATGACTGTAAAAATTACTCAAACCAGATTTTTTTTTCCTCATCATGGACCTTCATTGATTTATTAGAATGGTCCATTCGCCAGTGTAAATGCTATTACATGCTATTACAAATAAAAGATATTTTCGTTTCAGAACTTCTAGATTTTAAATTTCAAAATATCTCTTTTTCTTTTTTTTAAGTTTTAAACTAAAAAAAACATGCCTACAAAATTTGCCGCCCTTAACCGCTGAAAGATTACATTTTGATTCCGAGAAAAGAACAAACCACGTACCTCGTAATTCTACAGAAAAATCTCAACATCGTGTTATCATGGGACAGCTTAACAATATCACAACAATATTATAAACAACGTCAGTTTTTTGTGTTCGCGAGTTCGCTTTAACAACGACCATGAATGAAATTGAAGAAATTGAGGAACAAAATCAAATTTCTTTAGAAATATTGGGAGAATCAGCAGCGAGCGTTGATTTACTGCCAAAAATAAATCAAGAGCGATATTGTTTTGAAAATAATATTTGAACAGTGATTTCTTAACGGTAAGAATCTTAACGGACGTAAGTGTTAACATTAAATTTTCAATTGTCATCTGAATACCGTTAAATCAAAGTAACAGTATGGGATTACGAAAAATTCTAAACTGCAGCAAAATTGGTGTTACAAAAAATACAAGTGGTACGAAACCATAGGAAGTTTTTTTTCTCATATTTCATGATCGATAATTTTGATAAATTCGTGTTTTTTGTCATCACCGTGATAGACCTGTATTGGTTCAAATCATAATGGAATATATTCTCAGTTACGTAAAAATTAATTACATCACTAGTGACTTAATGAACCAGACAGTTATGAAAAATATGACGATTCAAAACTTCGAAAATGAGTTCACGTTTTGACATTTTATAGCTGGTTCAGATAAATATTCTTGTTTCATTTGTTCCATTGCCTAGATCAGGCCATAGACCCATTCATTTTTTTTATTGCTGTTTTTGACACACTGGCAATTGGCACTGATGTACTACTAAGCGGCACTTATCTTTTTGAAATAGGCTCTGTATCGACGTAAGATCTCATTCTCCGGAAAACTTAAGAGTATCTCCTCCAACCCATCCTCCTGAGTTTATATAGCATACACCTTGTATTTTTTTTAATGTTCATGTATCTGAAACAGAACGTGACCTTCGAGTATTCACCATCTTCTTTATGCAGCTGAAACATTCAGCAGAAAACTGACTATTTCAAACAAGATATTTCTTTTCTTTCTAATTAAGCCGATATTGAGATTGATTGATTGCAAACCAGAAATTGATTAAGTGGTGTAATTCCCTAGAAGCGCGCTAGTTGAAGCCTGTAACTGAACATTCGAGTTCATTCATCCAATGAGATAGAAGTTAAATTGTTGGTACATTAGTGTAGTCGGGAAGTTGTAAGGATTTGGTCATTCATTCATGAACAATCTTTCACTTGACGACAATAAGAAAGGTTAAAGCTTTTATTTTGTTTCAACTTCATGCTAGATAGTATACACTATTCTAAGGTATTTTTCCCACACATTTCAGAATGATTTGATGTTGAGGAAGTATTCTATATATTCATACAATATTTCAGAAACATGAACGTGATTTCCGATTTCAAAAAATGAAGGATACTGTTCAACGATTTTATTACAATCAGCACTTGCCATAGTCTCCTCTTTGAGTAACATTGCACAAATGGATGACAGATGTAATTCAATGTCCGTATGGGTAAGTGATTGTTTTCTGTCAGATATTTGCGTACTTTTTCCACTTTGTGGAAATGTGTGGATAGAAGGGTATTTTCGACCTTGATCGGAATTATTTCTTTCCATTTATTTTATTCCTCTCCGATACACACTTTTCGAACTTTGTTCAAGTTATTGTATTCTTGTTTTGTTTTTCCCTCGCGTTTGGCGCTGTGATTAACTTATTGTAAGTCATTATAGTGACATTATGGACTTTTAGGACTTAAGGATTTTTAAGGTTTACAAATAATGTGTACTGATGTGACTGTACCTACCAGTATGTTTTTTCACTGCCGCATAATCCAAATTTGAGGGATACAATACCAGAACCTGACAACGATGAAGAGACCGACTATGAATGAGTTTTTCTACTTATGCAGACTTTTTTTGTCTTTCCATTTATTTTTTTTCTAATTGTTTCTTCACGAATGTACTCTTCAGTTTGAAATAAATATGCCAAAACAACCAATGTGTTTCAAACCAAGGTAGTAATTTTTTCATCCACGAGTTAAAGAGGCTAACTATATTTCACATCTAATTACATGCAGCAACTCAAAAGTGTCTCAGTTTATTTCCTCTGTAATATTTATTTATAATATAGTTAAAACCTCAGTACTTCAAAACAGACTTTTAGCACATTCACGATTTTGGCATTTTAGGGACGAATATTCAATATTCTTCTTCAAAATTTTCATTTTTAATTAAACGTATAGTAATACCTCCTGGCTTTTTGGGGAATAGTTAATTTTTGATAAGCCATAAATTCTAAAATGTCCTCTTTTTTTGTTGCTTTCATTGGTATTTTTATCTTTTGACGCGATTGGTATGGCGCATTATCAATTACAATAAAAGAATTTGGCGGTATATTTGTTAATAATGGTTCACTGAACCATTTTTCGAATAAAGTTGCAGTCATATCCTCATGATAATCTGCTGAACATTCTTTTAATTAAGTGAAATTGTCAAGCTGTGTGCACGTGCCAATATACATGTACACTGTAAAAATTATTTCCATGAAATCCCATTCATGTAATGCGTTGCCATGCATATTCATGTAAAATTACATACCTCTGTAATATTATGATATTATGTACAGTGAGCATAGAATGAAGGCTTTCACGGCCGGAAGTAGAATCCTGAGGTATGAAGAGCGACGTAAAACTGATACTGATATCAGTTTTACGTCGCTCTTCGAGAAGACTAAAGCTATGCTGAAGATGCTCACCGCAGTTGTGAGCGAAACGTCCAGTGGAACCACCTCCACGGAGGTGAACCGACCACGGCCTCAAAGCCCGGAAACCATACCTCAGGATTATGTATACTTACTTGACTTTTAATGTAAATGTCCAGTATATTCCATAAATTATCACTTGTATATTGATGTAACTTTCTCAGTTATCCCAGATTTAATGGCGATTTCTACATGATCGTTTAGGTATTTTCACCATTATAATCAAGTAGTGCTAATTAAGGTTACATGTTTTAGTATGTATAAATGGATATGTATTCATGTATTTGTGAGGAAAAATCCAGGTTTTGTAGTGAATTGAACTTGGTTGGACATGTATATTTACATTCCTCAAATGTGAATTTCCATAAATATTCCCCGAAGGTTACTTGAATTTTCGTGTTTTCCACTCTATTAACAGATGTAATTCAAATTATTGCAGGTTTGTTTAGATGTCTTCGCCATTTTTTTCAATTACTGTTAATTAACTTTACATGGTTCACTATATTATTAGTGCAAAAGTATTCAAGTCTTTTTGGATAAAAATTTAGTTCTCGTTGTAAACTGAACTTTATCCAACATGTTATTAGTTATTCACTAGCAGTTAGGGTGTTTGAAAACTAGAGCCGTTTTTCCAATCTGAAGTAGAGGATACTGATTATAAGAATATAAAACCCCAATAACGTCCTTTTGAAGTCAACCATAAAAAATTATTGATGTGAAAGCTTCAGAAGATTGAAAAACGTACAAAAAAATATCGATAATTTCAATATTGAATTGATGATTTTCATTACAAAAAATTCTTTTGACGTTATTGCGGTTTTATGTTTATATAATTTTCACTTCACTTCTTTTTAACAAAGGAATTAGTTACCAAAACACCCTGCATAGCGTATCTGAGCAATATTGTGTACAGCCACATGAATTGAAAAAATCATAAGAGTTACAATTTGATAGTTCTTTCCCTTATTCATAGGAGCCAATGATTTAGGTGAGTTTGATTTATTTACTCTGTATCTCCTGTACGGATATAGACTTATAATTAGTTATAACAGAACTGGGGGAGGGGTATCTACGAGAAAGACAAAAATTTCATGAGAATATTGTATTTTCTATAATAGTATAACACTTGAGGGAAAATATCAAAAACTCTCTAAAACAAAAAATGTAGGAAGTAGTCCCAAAGATAAGTTGTTGAATAGAATCAACATTATAGGGGTGGAAAAATCTGAGACATCTCTCTTTAAACAATTTGATCTGACAATGAATCCGAACAAATTATGTTTCGGCAATAAGCAAATCAACATCTTCAGTTGCAATTGAATCTGAAAGAAAATTACAAAGCACAATGTGCTTTATATTGAAAATTATTATGTTGAAGTGACTGAAATCAGTTGAAAATACGATATAACGATATAAAAATCTCTATTTTGAGATTTAAGAGTGATATAGAAAAAATATGAAAAATGTGATGAGACCAATCATAGTGAAGTTGACAGTAAACTAAGCATTTACTTTTTTAATGGAATATTCAACAATAGGGGGTCAATCACTCACAAATCACTCACAAGTAACATCGCTTACTTTTTTGTGTATAGAGATTGTTCCCCCTATTGCTGTTTTTTTCTAAAAAAGGGATTAGGTACTGCTCTTCAAGCTTCATTGATATAAACATTTATCACAACCTGATATAATTGCAATTCCCAAAACATATTTGATGGCAGTTCGAATCATTCAGATAGATATTACACAGTTTTTTCATTCCTACTTTGAAACAAAATTCTTCGAACAAGATGCATAAAAAACAGTAATATAACTCCAAGTAGTATGTGTATATTACATTACAGCTTGTATTTTTCCATCCACTTTTTACTGTGTAGTACTATTTTATTTGCTTTTTTGACTACAGCAACGCGTTTGGTACAAAACCATCTTCACTACCCGCGTGTACAATAATTATACCACAAACAGGGGCGACACTACTTGACAGAAGACCATCAAACTAATCAAGAAAAATGGTGGATTACGTAATCCGAATCTTCCGCAAAAATCCTATACAATACATATGGTCGTCGGCAAGTATTCAACAGAAAACAACTACTGCCTCCTACGACCGTTGATTTATATCAGTTTTCTACAAGAACTACTTTGCCATGAAACCGGTACGGAGGTGTTATCCCAATTGAATACTGCTGCAAAAGTTACAAACCTATATCTTAAGAGGTATCTCTATGCTCAGGTTTGAATCGTAACAAAACGTTTCCAAAGCGTCATCCTAGCAAATGAGAAATCTAACCAATTAGCTCTTAGACATGGAATACCGCAAGGCTCTGTACTAGGCTTCTTGTTACTCTTATTGTATGTAAACGATTTAATACATATTGACATATAGAACAATTCACAATATTTGCAGATGACACCACCATCATTTGGCACGGTATGGATAAAAAATACTAGAAGACATCGTTAATAAGGACACGAAAAAAGTTAAAAAATGGTGCGATGCCAACTTACTATCTTTCAATACCACCAAGACAGGTATAATCAACTTCAAATGTGACCAAATAAATGAAGATTTGAATCTTTGGTGTGATTGAAATTCATGTAATGGAAATTATCTAAAACACCAAAATAACGTCAATATATCAATCGACGTGCGTTTCACCAACATAGCTGACATCCCCAGGAGCTCAAAAAGCGTACTGTATCTATCGCACCAATTATAATGAGACGATTTGAAAAAACGTGCATTACGAGTAGTATACAGCGTGACTCAAGAATAAACCAATATTACCAGACATTACAGAAATAACCGTTATAAAAAAATTATCGGTTAATTTTCTGATTTTTTTTTAATTTTACAGCATAGATGTAATATGAACTTTTGTATCAAATAAAGATTTTTTCAAATTTTGGCTTTTGTTTAATGGATGAAGGTGCTGAAAGATCAAATAATTATTGTTTTGAAGCAATTTGTGCCAAGATATTGGGTCGTATGAATAAAAGCGAGCAAATGCTCATACAATAGGTAAGTCTCTTTCATTATTTAACAGTAGTGATGAGTCTGTTTCAAGAAATATTAGTAAAAGCATTTGCTCAAAGTTTATTCATACGATCCATTAACTTTATTTTGATGTTTTATTACTCAACTTTATTAAACATCAATTCCATGTTATGAAACTGTAATACTTTATGTTTAGGCGAAACAACAATTTTTATTTTAAATAAAAAGTAAATTGACCGCAGTTAACATAATAGTTGGGCATTTATAACACGCTTTTATAACGAATCGTTTTATACATCATTTGTTTATTTATCATTTTACGCCAATTTTATTTTCAGAAAACTACTTTTAAAATAAAAATTGGTCAACCTCACTTAGATACCCATTACTTCAAACTAAGATGTATTTTTGAACGCTGAACAACTTTTTACAAAATGAGGGTACTTTACTTCAAGCGAAAATCGAGTTTTCCAGTTCGCCTCGTTAGGCATGTGTCAGTATCAGGAATAATTATTTGTTAAAAAACCCATAATAAAGAAGTCTCCTTCTTTGGGGATGACACTATACAGGGTGTTATGTAAGTACGTGGCCAAACTTGAAGGAGATTTTTTGAATATTTCTAAGACGAAAAGTTCACATGAACATAGGTTTGGTAATGCTTTGTTTTAGAGATACAGGGTGTTCAAATTTTCAAAAGAAATCGTCGTTTTCGTATTATCATTATTATTATTGCATTAATTTTGATAAAAATTCCATGACTGGAAAAGACTATTTATGTGGAAAAAAGTAACATCCCAGTTCTTGATGGTTTAGTAGTGAAATGTTTTATTTTGTTTTCCCAGGGACTTACACTTTTATATTTTTCAAAAACAAACCAATATACGAAACAAATTCTAAATATTAAAAAAGTTTTAATTTCAGTTGCGCAATGTAAAACAAATACAAAAATTGTAAAAAATCAGTAGCGCGCATCTTTTCTGTCAAAAATATTGGTTACAGTGCCTTCTGGGACATGATACTTTTGATATAGTTGGGGCTAAATTAGCCCTTTACGACCCTCAATAACACTGCCGAATTTCAATTAAATCGGTTGAAGGAATATTAAAATACATACAAAATAAACGATTTCTTTTAAAAATATTGACACCAAGTATCTTGAAAACGAAGCATTACGGGACCTATGTTTATATGAACTTTTAGTTTTAGAATCGTTCAAAAAATCACTTCTTCAAGTTTGGCCTTGTACTCAAATAACACTCTGTCTATACGCAGAAATAGGAAAATAAATTACATTAATAGTCAAAACGCTTACCTTATAATGATGAAAACTATTCTTGGGTCGCTCACGCTTTACTCACTTAAGACTCAGAAGAACATATTTCTAATCAACACGGAAATTTTATCTAAATTGTTTATTCATGCTTATCTCAGGAACACTAGAAACAGGCAGTTTTTTTACTCGCAAAATCACCGAACTAATTATTGTAGCACTGCGTTCACATTTAGACCCCACAACATTATAATTTCAATAAACTCTTTCATTAATTTTTTTAAATCATCCTGTGTCATATGGTGTTTTTATATATTCTTGTGTTTTTATTTATTAGTTTTTATGTTGGTACTTATGTACCATTTGGAAGTGTGTGTTATTCTGTGGTGTACTATTATGAATAAACAAATAAATAACTTTTCGAAAAATATTCTCCTGTCTTTTGAAAAACAAAAATACTGTAGTCTGTTGAAATGTTCATATTGTTTAATTTTTTTGAGAATAACACCCTGAATAGCAGGTGCAATAAGGATCCAACACATAAATAAATTACAATATAAAATATGGTGTAATAAATTTGATTGTAGGATTGCTATAAAACACTTAAATGCTACCTTCTCTGGAGGTGTGGGATTCAGGGGATCCTTGGGCATATATGCGGTCGGTATGGTACAGTTTCAGTATTGAGTCTATAGGATACAGAATGGCCCTGATCCTGGTATTCCCTCGTTAATTTCAAACGCTTGTTGACCGATCCAGAACTAGAACTGAATCTTAAGCGTTTCTTGGAATAGCCACTAGAATTCATCGAAGAGTTACTGGAACGTGACCTAGACCGTAACGAACGATCTGTTGGGTTTCCGTGAGACCTAGATTTAGTATGGTCTGCGTGATCTTCCTCGGCTACTTGATCTAGCAAAGCAAGGTGATCGAGTACGACTTCGTGATGTAGAACGATCTCTTATTGTTTGCTCACCCTCCACAAGACGGATTCTTGAACTGTCACGGTGAGGTGAGCTAGTACCACTTCGTGATATAGTGGGTGATCTACGGCGGCTATTTGAACGAACTCTTCGTTCGCTTATCCTCAATTAGACGGATTCTGCTACCGTCTAGTTCTGTGCCATCCAGGTTTCTGATAGCTGCCTGTAAGTCCGAACGCGAAGCAAAATCTACTACCCCCATGTTGCGATGCGGGTGAGTATTACCATAGGTAACTTTCCCAGCCTGCCGTATGTAGTCTCTAAGCGCCTGCCAACTGACACCGGATGGTAAATTTTCCACTATAACTCGTTGTTCGGTGCGGATTGGCCCTCTCTGACCGCCACGGGAACGGTGGTCACACTTGTATCCGCTAGTGATATGAGGGCCTCGTCCATTTTGTGTACTTCGGCAATACTAACTGTGGTATTCTCAACGAGTATCACTCAATACAAGTAACAAGTAGCGATTAGGAGTTGTCAAGCGGACAGAAGTTTTTGATCTTTTTGACATGTTGCATTTTTATGTATTGCGTCGACGGGGTAAAGAAGTAAACTAAAAGAGGTACACATTGCGTTTTCGATCAACCAGAAGATCACGTCCTAAAAGAGGGAGGAGGAATTTCAGCACGAGTCGTAATGGTATTTCCATATCTGTCTGTTGTGAGGTATCACTGTTTTCGCCTGCAAAATAGTTCGGTGAAAACCCAGTTGAGGTTGACTGCATGGCAGAAAACATTAGATCGGATGAATTGGGTAGTACATGATTTTTTTTCTAATCCACAACTGGTTTGCTCTATTCGATGTCTCAATTATTGATTTTATAATGATATGATTACTTGTGTCAGGTACACAAAGGTTTTAATGAGGAAATAACATAAACAGTTTAACAAGACAGGTATCCAAATCATTTCAAATCTAATTAAGATTCTTCAAAGGCCCTTTGCAACGATGAACCACCTATTAATTTTTATTGTTCAAATATTCCGTCTTCTTCATTATTTGTTTGGACTTGTATTCAGAAACTATGTATGAATTGAAGACATGGTGGATAAAGTTACCTTACAGTTTTAAGGTTTCGAGTGCAAAGCAATAAAAAGTGACTTGAGATGTAACTTTATTATTTTGTAAGATGTGTAAGTAATTCATAGGAAGTAGATGAGTTTAGGTCTTTTAATATCTACTCCAATATTGAACATACCCATTCGATCGACGAAAAAAAAGGACGTATTTTTCATGTCGTACCACTATTAGCATCTCGACAACGGTAAATGATAGGAAGTTGGTTAAATTAGACAAAAGTTGCCTATTTTAGTGAACAATGAAATTATGTTTCTGAATCGGAAATATCACGAATCGTTTTCAAAATATAGGGGGAAAATCGAAATGGTTCATTTTCTTGCCTTTGCGATGGCACCTCTTTTTTTAGGAATATGGAAATGTGTTCAGGCAACTTCCTTCTGTTTTAAATTTGTTTCGATGTGCTGTGCTTTGATTTTCGATATGAAGTTTCGTTCTTCTGGGGCCACCCTCAACTCTATTTTTTCAAATACGGGCCTGTACTCTTTTTCTTGAATTTAATTAGTTCTTATCTCACCGAGTTCAGATATGTATCTTACCTGGTATTTGTTTCTACATTTCTACCCATAAATTCCATCATCAAAGTCCGAACATGTTTGGCCAATACAATGAATTCTTCAAGAAGAAGTGCACTTAGTTACAATTAATGTAACTTAATTAATTAATTTGGGAACAATTTCATACCTGTTTTCGGAAAACTTTATGATATCAAATATTGTTCGTCAATAATGAATTACATTTACCTAATATAACTGCAAACCAAATTAAGTACAGTGGAAATATTGAGTTCTGTATGATCGTTCATTAGGTTCCGAGAATTTATCTGATTAATAATTTCCAAACTTTCAAGCAGGTTCAATTTCAACCCTTGTCCTTCCATGTAGTATTTCAAAATTGTGTTCAAAAGTATAATTTTCTGCGAGTTTCCAATTTTATTAACGTTTTTGGAATATAAAAGCAGGATATTGTAATTGTAACTCAGTATACTTCTGTTTGAAGAAGCAATTTTGTACAGTAAAAGTGTGAAAATCAACATTACAGTTTTAGTATGAACGTTATTGGATTTTCATCAAATATCGTCTTCAACGATTTAAAATTTAAATACACAAATATAAAAGTAAAAAGAAACACCAAACACTTGAAATTTCACAAAAATAGGTTTAAAAAATTCACTACACTTGTTTCAACAGGAGGTGTAACAAATATTATACACGGCACGCTACTGTTCTTCTTTTCATAAATAAGTCTGAGCAACAGGCAACTGGCGGTCAGAGCGTTACTGATTGGTTTCCAGGCGATGAACGGTTACACGTTTAAACTCAATATGGTCTACTGTTTTCTTTATATAGGGAATTATTATGAAGTCATATTCAACTGAGTTTGGATATACTATACTAGCAGTATTCCTAGTTTGCAGAACTTTTGCAATTTTCAACATAAATATATAAATATATAGCAATAAACAATGTTCCGTTCCTAGCAGACTGCTGCAAAAATTTTATAGTTTGTTTATATTGATACACTAACATACCAATGAAGTTTGAAAACTTTTGAAATTAATGTGAATTGATTGTCTATATCTACTGGTCTAGTATCCGAAAGCATAATAAATAGTAACGTCTGTCGTGCCAGCACTCCAAAATAACCTTACTCAACAAAAATAATATTTAACCATTGCGAAGCTATTTCATGATTGGCTCGTTTTGTCGCGCCACTGTGTTCTACGATGATATCTTATTCAAAGAATAATTACGGCAGGTCATGGTACAACGAGAAGAAATAATAGTTTTTATTCATTGCCAACTACCTACTTACTATATATTAAGGTTCTTACAAATCGTGGTCTTTTTTATTTCGTTTGTTTTTGGAGGTTTTGTGTCCGCTTAGCTACAGTATGAGAACATACGTGTTATTCTGTGGCTGAGCGTATGTCATCGTCGCATATTTCGGCTGCTAAAAGAATTGAGAGAATTTTTATGACCTTTTAAAATTCAGATGTCGTCAGACTGGACGATTCGTTATCTGTGAAATTGTCGTTGATGTCTATACTTAGTTGAAGGAGGGCTGTATGTTTCTTTATTCATTTGTGAAATTAATTTTTTTATATTACCCCAGTTTGATCAATCTTAATGATTGGGAATGAGTTTCTACATTCTAGGACAGTTTCAATTGCTTTGATATTCGAAGTCTCTTTTTGAAATATTCCTTGAATGGTTTAGCGAGGGGCTATTTATAAAAAATATAAAATGGAAAAGAAAATGGGTGCAACCCTTAAATTGTATAGCAACCGTGTGTACGTATTTCAGACATGTTGGTTTTCATCAGTACGGTGATGTGTAACACCTTTGTGCAGAAACAAACGTAGTCAACAACAGGAAGCCAACCTTACATTTGTGGCTTTAATTAGGAGAACACAGCCATAAACACACATAGGTACAGCCACTTGCATACCAATTATGAAATGATTTAGCGAGGGGGCATAGATAAATAATAAATATATCGGAAAGGGGCAACTTGGTCGTCACCAGTGCGTGTAGTAGTAGTAATCATGGGGAGGCCGTTGCCGCAGCCAGGCAAGTAGACCCCGATGGGCCGTTTTTGCTTTTCCCGCTCTCCACATAACTACCTCTCCTAGTCTTCCTTTCCAAATCTTTGTGACCTAAGGTCAGTATGTACGTCCACTTTAATTCAATGAGTTCCTCTTGTTGAAGTTTTTCAACTCCGAAGATTTCGAATCTTAGCCTCCCGTACGCCTCAAACTCGCCAAGGAAGTGAGACAAAGTTTGTTCGTCTTCTTCACATATATGGGCAAGTGGGGCTGTTTTTTATACCCATTAGTAACAGGTATTTACCTAGTTTGTTATGGCCTGTTAGTATTCCTACAAGGCGTAGTGTTTGGCGATCTCTGCCTATTAAGAGTCACGTCATCCTTGACTTGCTAGAGCCAGCCACAAAGCCTTTTGACTGCCTGCAGCCGGTTTTCTTCCAGAGTTCGTTCAGTTCTCTTTCCGCCCAGTCATCTAGGGCATTTGCGATGCCTAGTACTGGCTCCGGCCCTCAGAACGGCGACGCGGAACCGGTTCTGGCAAGTTCGTCAGCCACCTCGTTTCCCGGCAACCCCTGTGACCAGGAACCCATACCAACTCGACTGGAAGGGGTGGTAGCCTCAAAAGTACCTCCAATACCGCGGTTGGGATCTTTCTCATTGCACCCGTTATTAATAAACAGGCCAACCCCTGGACCTTATTTAGCTTTCAACCGATTGTGCTACTTTGTGCGCCTGGCCACCATACAGCTGGCCCATATTGGATCTTTGGTCTCAAGACCGCCGTGTATAGCCAGCGCATAATCTCTGGATTGGTACCCCAATTTTTTCCTACAACTCTCCTCAGTTGCCATATGATTGCTACGGACTTTTGAATAACCCTATCGACGTGCCGCCTCCATGAAAGTTTGGAGTCCAAAACCACCCCCAGGTATTTGACCTGCTGAGCCAATTGCAGCTCTTGGCCAAACATGGTGGGTGGTCTGAACCCATCTTTTTTCCTGCGTTTGGTGAACAGGATCATCTCCGTTTTTGTCGGATTTACTGAGAGCCTTGCTCCACCGCACCACCTTTCGATTATCCCTACATGGCGGCTGCATACGGTCGCAGACGACTCCAACGAATCGTCCGCTGACTAAGACAACTCTTCATCCGCATATGCGCATATGTCTGAGCCTCGAAATCTTCGTCTGGCAGTTTACTCAGGAGTTTGTTCATGACCAAGCATCACAGGTGGGGTGAGAGGCAGCTTTCCTGAGGACAGCCCCTCCTCACCTCGGCTTTTAGTCTGAGGGCCTCTTCGTTAGTGATGTTACAACCCAGCTGACCATCGAGTGAGTTGTTCCTCAGGCCATTAGTGCTGCCTATATAATCGTCGTTTTCGCCTTGTCGAAAGCCCCCTTTACATCAAAAAATATTCCTAACGTTACCTCTTTATACCTTAAAGCCCTTTCGATTCTTCGCACTACAGTGTGGAGGGCCAATTCTGTCGACCTCCCTTTCCTGTCGTGTTGATTTCTGTGGAAGGTGCTCACCCTCAGGAGCCCCTCCACCAGGAATCTGTCCACTACTTTTTCCAGCGTTTTAAGCGGGAACGGTGTGAGGTTGATAGGTCCGAAGGACTTTGCTACTGTGTAGTTTTTTTTCCACGCTTTGGGGATGAAGAATACTCTTGCTAACTTCCAGACCTTTGGGACGTACCCGGCGATAGACTGGCCCGGAAAATCTTCTCCAGTACCTATTGGGGCGAGATATTCCAGGTCCTGCTGCCTTGTATTGGCTGAACTCGTTCACTGCCCAGGCTATGGCGTCATGCGTAACAACCCTCTTTGCCAGTTGCCAATCCCCTTGGGGGACCTGCTGTATTGGCAGAGTCCGTTGGCCATCATCAACTCCACCCGGAAAGTGAACCTCCAACAGATGTCTGAGCGAATCTTCGGAGGATGTTGTCCATGTCCCACCTGGTTTCTTCACGGTTGTTATAGAACCTTCTGTCTCGTTGCTCAGTATTATCATGAGTCTGGCCGGATTCTGTTCAGTGCGTGTAGATGAATAATATTCGATTGGCTGAGAGACAAAAACCATGCACCATGCTGTGCAATTATTTTTGGAAATAATAAATTTTTTTCTACTCACATAACTGAAATGTTATTTAGCATAAAATGATCAAGTTTTCATAGAGTCATAATCTGTGTTCAACCCAAATTTCTAAAAACATTACACCACTCCTCAAGTACATCATCATAGTTTGATTCAGTGGTTATAATAGTCTGGGAGACAGCGTTACATTTTAGCTGCGAATCGAACGCCGATTCATTGGTATTATTTTCGATAGAGTCAGAATGACTAATAAGTAAACCAAGATCAGCCGACGCACCGGCGCCGGCGGTGGGTTTCGGCACCTACTCCCATAGACTTGTAAAAAAATACTTCGAAAAATGGATTGAAACGCCGGATGAAATTTCACTTGGTCATTGTTTACATAATCAGAAATATGAAAACTAAAGTCAGCTGCGTATGTAGCGGTGGAAAAGTCATCTGCTGACTCGGTAAGGGTAAGAATTATTTGAGCAAAGCATTTGACTTTTACAGGATCAAGCTGCAGCTGACTGATAATTTTTCGTAAACGTAATTATTGAACTATTATATATTTTCAAATTGCAATTGGCAAAGTGTCAATTGAATGTTAATTTCGGGAAGAATAATATGTGTTAAACAATTTCCTATGAGAACATTTATGTGATGTGTTTTTTCTTGTTTTTTATTACATACGTGTATGAACCAAATGCAAAATATATTGTAGAATATAAAATTAAAATAACATAAAATATTCTAAAGATAATGCAAACAAAAAAATAATAGAAATATAGAATTTGTCAATTTTGTAGAAATTATTAATTGTCAGTCAAGGTATCGCTCCCGAGAAAAAATGGCAGAATATATAGGGTGTTAGTGAATGAGTGTGACGAACTTCAGGAGGTGATTCTGCATGAAAAAATAATGTCAGTTCGCTACATAACTTTTGTCCGTAAATACTTCGTTTTCCGAGATACGGGGCGTTGAAGAGATACAAATGGAAATTGAAGGGTTCTAAGAGGCAGTTATTGCGCATTTCTTGACATGCTATTAAGGTCATCACTGGCGAGTATATATGTATTTTCACTTTTTTTAAGAAAAAACTGGTACGCCACTGCGATATTATATTTTTAGATTATTCGTTCAATTTGTGACAAAAAGCCTCTCTTGCCTTTTTTTCGTATGGGGCGCCATTTTTATGTAAAAAAATAATTAGCACCTAGTTGTCATTACTTTAATACATTATTTAAGGTAAACGTACCTATTAACGGCACCACACCAATTATCGGCACTAATTATAAGTAACCCCAAAAAATTAAGTTTCTGCAGTTAGATAGTTAAAAAAAAGTATTTTTCGCATTTCCGCGAACCTTTATCTACGCCTTTGCAAAATCCACAGACCGTCAACCAACATCGGTAATAGGCCAAAAACTGCTTTTCTATAGTTTTTTTTTAATATATTATGGGTGCCGATAATAGGTACGGAAAATTTGTTGCTGACCCAATTATTGGCACAGCTGGCGATAATTGGTTGTTTGTATTAGATTGTATTTGGGTCGATTTTAATTTTTAGCTTAAATTTTCAACTTATCTTGAGAAATGCTTGATCATTACTATGTAATATAAAGCGATGATATTCAGCTCAAATTTCCGGCACCCCATTATTTCTTTTCATTAGAAATCATTTTTATTTAGAGGCAGAAATTGTGCGGAAATTGTTTTAATTTTATTTGAACCTATCATATCTACGTATTAGTTACCAAGTGACCAGAAATAGCCAATCACTCATCTTAAAATTCTCACATAATCTGACCAATCGCAAACCAAAGACAACTCGTGTTATCGCGATACGACCAGCTGTCTTTCAATTCTGATTGGAGAATCAGCTTCGGTATTTTTAACGACGTAACCATGGCAATACAAAGTTTGGCAGTTCTATCAATATTAATTAGGTTCGTTCGGGTTCTTTAATTGGGAACGGTTGGGAACCTGCGCAGAACTAACGACGCAATAACCAAAATTCTGAACGATTCAGAACAATTCTCAATTTAACAAAAACCAAAACGTGGTCCTGAAGATGGTGGGGGAACCTGTTGGTGTAGTAGTGAACTGATATTACATTGCTATCTATTCGCTGGCGTCTCATCCCTGTCTAACATCGCGGTTTTTTGTAACTTCTTTGATTTTTGGTATTCACCTTTAAATCTTAGAGCTATTATAATTTTTAACAGTAATAATATTGGCTCGTCTGCACAACCGTTTGCGCGAAAATGGTACATTTAAGAAACAAACAGCTGACTGCTGGTGCTCTCGAAAAGTACGAACTGTGCAACTAGAAGAATCAGTTTTCGAGTTAATTGCTTAGTCACCTGAAATAAGTACTGCAAAAATTGTATTTAAAATTCTTAAGGAACAGCAATTATACCGGTTTCACAATCAACGTGTACAAGCTCTGTAGTAGTAGTAGTATTTATGGGGAGGCTATTGTGAAAGCAAGTAGGCCTCCATGAGCCGTTTTTGCCATCCCGTGCTTACAAAGTATGGGTGTGTAGTGTGTAGGTGCTTGTTCAGGGAGCGAGTTCCTTCAATCCGCCTCCTCGAGCCCTGGTAGGGCTGATTCTTGATCGGGTGGTGCAGCGGCCGCGGGCGATTTATTTACCAGCTACGAGTCCCGCAGCACTTGATCGAAGGCCCCTCATCGGCTTCCACCGAAGACCAGATTTTTCAGTTCCCGCAAAGAGTTCCTTCGATCCGCCTCCTCGTGAAAACCCTGGTAGGGATGGTTCTCAACCAGGCGGAGCAGCGGCCGCGAGTGGTTCATCACTGGCTACCAGTCCCGCAGCACTCAATCCGAGGCCCATCCTTAGCTCCCACGGAAGACATATTTTTAAGTTCTCGCATCCCTCTGTAACGTGTTAGCGGGGGAATATGTGTGATTTTTGACGTCGGTGTATGGTGAACTAGGGACCATGGGTCGCTACTTCCGTTGGCTGCAACGCCTCATCCACCATTGGGGTTGTGCAAGCTCTACTCTACAGACTTTTTTCCATGCCTAGATTTTTGCCATTGAATTCTTCATCAAATCTCTTAAATTCCCAATATTTCAAAGGCGTTTTGTTTACTGACGAGGGTAGTTTTGGACGACAGTGTAAACGAAATTTCCAAAACAATCACTTATAGGATTAGGAAAATCCACATGCAATCTTTGAAGCTCATTTTCATCATTAGATTCAAGTAAATGTATGGCTTGGAGTAATTGATGATCATTAAATGGTTCCATATTTCCTTTCACAACGACTAACAGGCGATTCTTACTTCAATTTCCTACAGGGAGAATTACCTGATATTCTTGAAGAAATTACTCTGAGACAACACTTATGGTTCATGCATGATGGTGCACCAGCCCCTTTTAGCATCAATTTATGTAATCACTGTAATCACTTAGATACAGTATATCCAAATCTTTGGATAGGTAGGGGAGGTACGGAACATTGGCCTGCTCGATCGCCGTATTTAAATCCTTTAGATTTTTGCATTTGGGGTTTTCTCAAGTCATCAGATTATTCCACTCGAAAATGTTGATGACCTGATAGTCCAGGGTAGATAATTTTTGAAACCAAAAAAAATTATAGTAGAATGAAACCCATTGGAAACGGAAGATAATATGACAAGAATAAAAGGAAAAATAAATTACGGGCGTTCTGAGGTCGGGAAGTAGGAGTGGGTGAGTTTTTAAGGGTAAAATACGGTTTATCTCGATTTCCGGCAAAACTACAAGACCTATGGAAGAACTTTTGTCTAAACACTTTTTTCAAATAACCTCAAAATTTACGTGAAAGATTCAAATAACCAAGTTTTAGGTTTTTAATTTTTATCTTCAACAAAATAAAAAATTCCACGAAATTTGTTGAAAACTCGAATCCGATTTTTTTTTAAACATTTACAATTTTCAGTCATTTATTAAATTTTATTCTTTGATTACTCAATATTTATAAGATATCTACAATATTTTGACACAGTTGGTAAAACCTTTTCTTTAATTTATATGCGTAGATGCCTATTTATTGCTGTTTTAAAATAATTTATTTATCTGAGTGATATATGGAAGAGATGCAAATAATAATAATAATAATACTCCCTCATAAACAATCGTTGAGTGTACCCAAAGGCACAGCCTGTGCGGGTAGAAGACAGCTATTATTATTATTATTATTTCCCGTGCACTCCAGGGCGACTTACTGATTTTTAGTGGCATATTCACTTTTCAGCTGTAGGAGAACCCGGAAAACCTACTGCACCACCCAGGACGTTACGACTGGCATCTAGACAACTCACTCACACTTGCTTTTTCAAACAAGACATGAGGTCGCCTATCGATTCTGATGTAATTGAGAAAAAAATTCTCATTCCCAGGACTCGAACCTGGCCAAGTGCTAGCAGAAGTTTCAACGGCCAACATCTAACCGCTTCGCTTCCGACCACCACAATACAAATGTTTTCGTTAGTTCTGATCATTTCTTATTCAGAGCTTCGGGGCGACTTACTGATGTTTTAGGTGATGTATTTACTTTTCAGCTGCAGGAAAACCCGAAAAACCTACCTTGGGTGGTCGGTGTGCACTCCAAGCTAGCACTAGACGAGATTGGCATCTAGACAACTCACAATACACTTGCTTTTCAACAAGGCATGCGGCTGCCTATTGATCCGATATAAAGTAGTTGAGAAAAATTCTCGTACTTACATCGGATTCGAACCGACTATCGCTATGCTGGAGTTTCGAACGGCCTGTGCATTAGACCGCTGATCCACCGACCACAAACAAAGAAGATATTGAAAAAAAATGGATAACAATTAATCAAATCTATTTATAAGTGCAAAAATGATAGATAACACTGAATCAATTAAGATTTCGAAAATATCAAATGGCAAAAATTAAATCATTTTTGCATATTGGCAAATCTCCCACCCACAGACGGTGCAGCAAAACACTGTTACAGGGCATATATCAGCTTCAAACTTGGCTGGGTAACGAACTGACCGCAACAGATTGGGGCTGGAAGCAGCATCAAAGTGGTATTACGCCCAAATTCACAGAAAAGGAATTAATCCCGGAAATATTGCTCAAAACTATTTGCTGCAGCTGTGAAACTGGATGAAACAGTTTAAGATGTGGCTGCCGGAAACATGCCTTAAAATGCACAAATTTTTGCTCAAATTGTCGTGGTTCGGAAAAATGCTCAAATGTGGAAGAAAAAACTATGAGGAAATTATTGATTCCGATGAAATTATGGATGTAGAACCAATGCAAAATGGAAATAATATTAGAGACGAAGACGGTGATGGCCTTGAAGATTGCAAAGATCTACAATCGGAAAGGTTTATCGAATCTATCGATGAAGAAATTCCATCAAAGAGACAAAAAATAATGAATAAGTGATGACATGTATATTTATATATTATGAGGTTTTCTATGACATAAATGTAATTAGAATTTAACGAATCAACTTTTTTACTGAAATGAAATTGCAGTAGTAACAATTTTTTAGATAAAATCCCCTTTCAATCCTTACTTTAATACTTAGAATGACTATTTTCGTATGTTTTTTGCAATCTGTGTTTTATTGATATGTAATGAATTTGGTTATCAATGTAACATGGAATATTACGTTTTTCGAGTAATTAAAGTATAAAATTTAATGAATAGCTGAAAATTGTACCTGTTTTAGAATAAAAAATTCGGATTCGAGTTTTTTTCGTTTTTTGCATTTTCAAAGGAAATTTATCACAGTAGTATTTATTTTTTTACTCCATCGGAAAGTAGAGATTTCAACAAACAAAAACTTTTTTAATAAAGTCGATATTTTGATGTGAGATTTTTCGATTGAAAATTAGGGTGGTTTTTCGATATTTAATCAAAATTAGGTGAAAAAATAAATATTTCAATTCAAAAAAATTACAGTATATTTGATACATAAAAAGGTAGGTAGATTTTCACCAGGTTTCGTGAAAATTTTTTTTTTGTTGATGATAAAATTTAAAAACCAAAAACTTGGTTATTTGATTTTTTCACATAAATTTTGAGGTTATTTGAAAAAAGTGTTTCTACAAAAATTGTAGATCTTTTCATTACTTACAACTTTGCTCTTTAACTTTTTTCCATAGGACTTGTAGTTTTGCCGGAAATCGAGATAAACCGTATTTTACTCTTAAAAACTTACCCCCTCCTACTTCCCGACCTCAGATCGCCTCGATTTTCCTTTAATTTTTGTCATATTATCTTCCGTTTCCAATGGGTTTCAATCTACTATAATTTTCTTTCACTTTTTACTATTTTTGAAGGCTTCTTTCTACCTTAGACTATGAGGAATCGGCTGTGATACAACAAGAAATACACCAAGAATATTTGTGCGAACATAAGGCAATCAATGAGGCGAAGAGTTAAATCTTGTATCACGTCTAAGCGGAGTCATTTTGAACATTTGTTGTTGTTTTCGCGCATATTTATTTATTAGTGTTATTTTCTGTTATTGTTCTGGTTTAATGTTATAGTAATAGATAGTTCTTGATAATGTATTGAAGAAAAAATGAAAAATACGCGTGTTTTATTATTTTGCATAAAACGGCCCTCATACGAAACAAAGGCAAGAGAAATTTTTTGTCACAAACTGAACGAGAAATTCAAAAATTCAAATATGATTCATAGTTTAAAATATCTCAGTGGCGTACAATTTCTTTTGAAAAAAAAAGTGAGGTCATTACCAATATGCGCGCCAATGATAAACATGAAATTTTTCATTTTTTGAAACCATCATATTTCATTTGCATATCTCGACCTGTTTCAGAACAATAAATATACAGGGTGACCCTGGGTTAAACCGCCAAACGTCCAGTATCGGTTTTTTAGGTGAAAATAAGAATTTTTCTTCATATAAGCATGTGGCAAAACTTGATTCGTTCTCAAGAAAGTTATTTTTTTTTATTTATTTTTTTAAATTCCAGGTTCATTAAAATAAGCCTCCCATCACCGCAAATAAACATGCTGAGTTTTATCAAAATCAACCGAAAGGTTTTTGAGTACTTATTGAATAAAAAACTGATTTTTTATGAAAACTTTGACACTCTGTATCTCGAAAGCGAAGCAAGTTGGGACATATGCTTATATGAAGAAAATATCTTATTTTCACCTAAAAAATCGATACTGAACGTTTGGCGGTTTAACCCTGGGTCACCCCGTAAATTCAGATTTTAAGAAAAACTTCAACACCCTTCGGTAAACAAAGTATTTGAGGACAAAAGTTATAAAGCAAACTGTCATTATTTTTTCAGGCAGAATTACCTCCTAAAGTTTGTCGCACTTATTCGCTAACACCCTGTATTCAATTGTAATTAGACCTAAAACTAATTAGCTTAACTTTTTTTCGATATTCAACCACAACAAGTTAGTAGTATTGTTAAACCGTCAGTTTAACGAACAATTGAACTATTATAATATATCATTATAATATAAAATAAACTGATTTTCTACTCGTAAACCATCATAGTGAATGCCCTTTTGCAGTGCTGCTGGTCATTATTGCGGTTGAGTGAGATGACGAAGAGTAGAGAGAGATTGAAGAAACAGCTGCCTACTCGTTCATGTCTCGGGGCGCAACTGCTACTCTGACTCAGATTGTTGTTCCTGCTAGTAAATGTGGTGGTGCAGGAAAATTACATGTTGTGCGCCCATTTGAAATTGGTATACAAATTATGAATCAGTGTGGCTTGGTAGACACGGAAAGATGATGGGGAGTTTTTTATTGTCGGTTCATAATGAAATTCTGCCTCTTGGGGATTATACATCGTCACTATCCATAGATGAAAAAGTTCGTAAAGCGTAGTATTAAAATTCACGTTATTTTCGGAAATAAATCTTAGTGAAGAAGAACGATACTCGTTATCATTTTGTGGAATAGTTATTTTGGTATTAAGTGCATAAAATGAGTGTTTTTTGAGTGGCACATGAGAGTGTTAATTTTTGTCCGAGACCGCAGGTCGAGGCCAAAACCTCTCTCGAATGTGCCATGAAAACACAAATTTTATACACGAAATACAAACAACATTTTTTGTACAACTATGAATGTGAATTTACATCGTTTGAAATATATTAAAAATAAATACTTCCAATAAGTACATCTTGACGTGGTTTTTTGTCCTGATAAGTTATCGCTTTTAAACGACTGTTGCCTTGAAAATATTATTCAGTGAATTCATATTCAAAAGTTTTTCCTGTCTGAGAAAAATAAGACCAAAATAACTAAATAATAGTTCTTTTCCATACATGTTATCCTTAATGTTATCAAAACTTCCAATACAGTATCAAGTGGTATTTCTGCCGCGTGTTCCATTATTTGACTGTGTTTGCTCGTAGTTGCTTCAATTTCAAGTTATTTTCAAGAAGATAGATGTTTATTATGATAGCGATAGTGATACCCTATCAGATATATCTGGGAAATCAAATGTAATAATATCTAATATGTTACCGACCAAATTCAAGTTAGTGCATGAGTTAACACATGACCAATTTCGTTAATGGCGAGACAAGAAACATGAGAAAAAATTAAAAGTTATTAAACCTCCTACGTTATGGAGTGTCTACTGAATGTTGAAAAGTAATATTTCATGTTTATTTTGTAAATTATTTTGGCAGTGAAAAAAAGTATTATTTTCACGGTGAAAAAAAGTAAACATTTATGCATCAATAGAGATGCAGAAAAGTCAAGTTTTTTTGACAGTTGTGCAAAAAAATCGAAATTATTGGGTAATGTCTGAAGTATGTCAATAGACGAACTAGTTTTGAAATCAAAACAATTTACAATAGAACTTACGACAGGATCGTTATCGAAAATTGATGTAATTGATGATGCTAATTATTTTAAATGAAACGTTATAGTGTGATATACCACTGAATTGTGATTTCATCGCTTTATTAATATTTTCAATAAAACAGACAGGTCCGTATTTGAAAAAAGTTGACGGTGGCCGTGTTGACACGAAACGTTCAATAAAAAATTTATTGTTACATCGTTATAGTACATTTTGAATACAATAAAACTTTCCTTTTCCATTTTTTTATATTTTCTGAAATAACAATTCTATTCGTAATACAACAAATACAGCATTTTTTAGATTTCCCTGTATGTATAACGAGGGAAGAGCGGGAGTCCCTGTAAATTTTCTTTGACAATTGTACTGTCTTCATATCTGTTACGGTTTAGAATATAGCAATGTTACCATGTGATGAAAAGAATGGCCTTTATATGGGAGAGAACAGGGATTAAGCATTTTTATTACAAATGACCTCCTTTATGCTCATTTAAAAAATCAAACCATTTCCGAATAAAGATATTTATGTTTATTCATCTATCGTAAAAACTCGAAGATTTGAACAAACTCATACAAAATATCCATTTAGTCGATAATGTATGATAAAATAATCTTTCTTTTTCTTTAAAAAAAATGCGATTATTGTTTGAATGACCAAAAGCGCGTCTACTGAAATTGATTACGTTTTGGAAGTTTCCCATATTTTCCAGTTGCATTTACACAAAAGGTTACAAATAAATAGTAAACTGACGGCAGTAAAGTGCCATCTTCCTTTATTTTGAACGGTTACAACCCCGATAACACATAATATCCTATGGATATACGTTTCATGTCCAATTCTGGTCGGAATATCCCCGGATTTGAAATGGACATCCATTATCCATCGATGCTGTGTATTGTACGAAAGCGTAGAAGGGCCACAAAGAATAAAAAAATATAATCAGCCTAATTCCGACTTCACAACTCGGAATTAGTATAATTCCGACTTCACAACTAGGAATCAGCCTAATTTCGACTTCATAACTCAGAATTAGTATAATTCCGACATCACAACTCGAAATACCTTAATTCCGACTTCACAACTCAGAATCAGTATAATGCCGAATTCACAACTCGGAATTAGTATAATTTCGACTTCACAACTCGGAAATAGCCTAATTTCGACTTTACAACTCAAAATTAGTATAATTCCGACTTCAAAACTCGGAATTAGTATAATTCCGACTTTACAACTCAAAATTAGTAGGTAGCTAACGAAGAAGTCGAGTAGACAAGAAGGAAAATGCAGTGCACATAAATCCAGTATAATCTCGATTATTTGGCACAAAAATACATAAAGTATATAAAGGCCTTGGCTCGCAGTCAAATATACTGACCGGCATAAAAAGTGGGACAGCACAAATTATAACCAATTAGGTTGCTTTCCCACTTTTTCTGCCGGTCAGTATAGTTTCATGAAATTGCTACAAAGTGACGCCAATTCCATTGGTTTGCTTGTCCCAATTTGTATTTAACCAAAAAATTACGTCACTTCAAGACAGTTTGTTGAAACAATTTGATCATGTGTCATGGATTTAATAGATAGCAGTACTTTAGTCACATATTTACAATAGCAGTGGTGAAGTTTCCAAAGTTGGTGTCAGCTGAATGCTCATGAACAGATTTTCATTTCAAATCAATTTTAAATTACATTTGACTACTTAGGATATTTATATAAAGCTCTGAATAAGAAATGATCAGAACTAACGAAAACATTTGTATTGTGGTGGTCGGAAGCGAAGCGGTTAGATGTTGGCCGTTGAAACTTCTGCTAGCACTTGGCCAGGTTCGAGTCCTGGGAATGAGAATTTTTTTCTCAATTACATCGGAATCGATAGGCGACCTCATGTCTTGTTTGAAAAAGCAAGTGTGAGTGAGTTGTCTAGATGCCAGTCGTAACGTCCTGGGTGGTGCAGTAGGTTTTCCGGGTTCTCCTACAGCTGAAAAGTGAATATGCCACTAAAAATCAGTAAGTCGCCCTGGAGTGCACGGGAAATAATAATAATAATAATAGCTGTCTTCTACCCGCACAGGCTGTGCCTTTGGGTACACTCCATGAGTGTTTATGAGGGAGTATTATCATTATTAGTATTATAAAGTGTTTTCGTTTCACCTCTACAAAGTTGAGGAAATGATAATTATTGCAGAAATATTTTTTGTTAGCGCATGCGCTATTATCTCAGATGGGTTAGTTCATGGTTACTTGGTGACTTAAACAAGAGTCGAGGTGTAAAAATAGCGGTTTGATGTTGGGATAAAACTCCAGTACATTCAAATTGGTATGTTGTGGAATAGTAGTGAATTTCCTTCATCTGAATTGGTTCAATCTTCTCAGCCTTCTTTTCACTTTCACTAGAATTCCAATGCCAACACGTGGATTCGTAATGATTACACTAATTCCAAGTTGCGAAGTCTGAGTAATAATAATTTCGAGTTATAAAGTCGGAATTATACTAATTCTCAGTTGAGAAATTATACTAATTCCGAGTTGCGAAGTCGGAATTATAATAATTCCGAGTTGCGAACTCGATATTATACTAATTCCGAGTTGCGAAGTCAGAATTAGGCGAATTCCGAGTTGCGAAGTCGGAATTATACTTTTTTATAATTTATGGCCCTTCGACGCCTT
Source organism: Chrysolina americana (assembly GCA_958502065.1). Taxonomy (NCBI): domain Eukaryota; kingdom Metazoa; phylum Arthropoda; class Insecta; order Coleoptera; family Chrysomelidae; genus Chrysolina; species Chrysolina americana. The sequence goes on along the minus strand of OY293412.1, from coordinate 64,243,963 downwards.
CGTAGTCTTGAATATCTTTCAGAAGATATTTTGTGGATAGCCGTAAGATATCCAATGCAATCATAAATTCATATAAATATAACAAAATCAGTGTTCAAACTATATTCGTTTACCTTCCATTTCCATATGAAAATTTCTTCTTTCAACAAATACTAGCTCGTATCATTGTTTTTTCTTGGAAAAGGCGAGCGGGAGGAACCACGAGCATCACGAATTTTCATTCTAACCGAGTAGCAGACTATACTTTCTCCACGATCAAACATTTTAAAATATTTTTAAATGGAAACGAACCATAGATAATTTCCACACGAAATAATAACTATTATTTAAAAACACTGTTTATCAGAAAGGACTAATCCTGGATTAACCAGAACTAATTTTTTAATCGCAAAAATGCATTAAGAATAAACTATTGAATTAAAAAAAAAATCATTTTCGGTGGCTTGAATCCACGACCTCTCGTGTATTGTGCCAATGCTATACCATCTGAGCCATTCGACCTCTCGTTAAAATATTTTTGATAAATATTATATCAATACAACAAGTCTCAATTATTCGGGTGTTTTGGTAGTAAACTTTCCAGTATATTATTTATTTTGAACTCTTTGTAATTTCAGGTGGTGTATTTTCACACTCTGATTCTGAATCACTGGATAAATTCATGATACTTTTTATATTTTCGAATGAAAACGTGACAGCAATGATTTTGACACTACTGAAATTTGCCACTATGGTGACAATCAACTGCGTCAAGGCTAATGTTATTATTGATAAACAGTGTGAGAATATTATTCTTATACAAGAGAGAGAATGTAAATACATTTGAATTGCATTGGGGCAGAGGTGTTGCGAATATTTTTTCAATCTCAAGAGAGAGAATTCCAGCATTCTGTAATCAAATATCATTTCAGAATTAGCAAATTCTGTGATGATCGTGGAGAATTATATATTATATACTTACTCTACATGGTGATTTACGTAGGCCGTGCATGCAAATGTGGTATAATGACATAATAGATTATGTTCGTTCTACCAATCTGAAATATTTTCAGTCCTACAGCTATACAGGGTATTCCAAAAGTCGGTACCAACTTTCTTATTTTAAATAGAAACCTAAATATTTTTGTCACGGTTCGATTGACCTTCTAATTATAACTTTAGACAACCTAAGTTATATATGAGTTCAAAAATAGGAAACCAAATTTATGGAACAGTTAGCTGGTAGTCCAGGCTAACACCTGATGTCCCATCGACGGTCCCATTTTGTACCATATGGACACAGGCGATTTTCCAATTTTGTATTATAAAATTATTGTCAAAAACTCAAATTTTGCAAATGGCACCTACCATCTTTTTGAAACCATTTAAAAGAAAATTGAATTTTAGGACGAGTTATTTCAGCTTTCCCTATAACCAAGTTCAACCTCTATCGAGTTATTCAATAAAAATGAAGAAATGCCTTATCTTGCCGAATGATTGTGTTTATTGTAATAATTAAATTTAAAATATTGCAAAGTATTGACAGAACTCTAGCGTAAATGACCACCATTTTTGTACAAACATTCTAATATTCTGTTTTCAATAGATTGCGTAACACTTCTGATTTCGTTGGGATCGAGACTGTCAAAAGTCTGTATTATTCTAGGCCTCAAATCATGCGAACTGGTGAAGAATAGACCAAATCTTTTACCCTACCCCAAATATAAAAATCTAAAGGGGTGAGATCTGGAGATCTTGTAGGCCACAGAAATGATCCTCGATTTCCCCACCAACGGTGATCGAACATGGATGTCAATTTGGTATACACATAGTTTGAGTATTGTGCGGTGATGCCCCATCCATCTGGTACCAGGATCGTGCAGCTCTAGCCAGTGGCAAATTGTCAAGAAATGTTTCGACTACATTTTGAAAAATTTCCAAGTATCTCTCACTATTCAAATTTTCATCATACATAAAATAGCGTACCTCTTGGTTTTTTATCAAACAAAACACGTTTATTCGAAATTGTACTTGATTTTCAACTTCGAACACCATATGTGGATTTTCAGAGGCCTAAAAATGTCGATTTCGCCTATTGTAAACTCCCTGCTGACAAAACTTTGTCTCGTCAGTCCAAATAATGTTTTCTGAGAATAAGTCCTCGCAAAAGTTTACTCTACGGGGAAAGTCACCTGGGTGTAATTTTTGCAACCTAATAAATTTGAAAGGATGTAGCTTATGGCGGTGTAAAATGGTTTGTATTGCAAAGTATGAAAGTCCCAATTCCAAAGATGCCGTTTGTACTGAGGCTTGAGGATATGCTTGAAAATATCTGAGAATGGTAATTTGATTATCTTCATTGCCAGTTAGTGGTTTAACTCTCGTAACGGGTCTGGCCACTTTCCCAAAATGTATAAAATTATTTTTCAATCGTGAGAACTTTCCCCGTATCATCCTCGGTAAGTTTGGATATATCAAATTAAACTCCCGGACAGTTCGCTGCACAATTTTTTGACACATGCCGTGGATAACAAACAAGTCCAACACAACTTCTATATTCGAATCAATTCTATTTAAGAATTTGCATGACTCGTTTTTACTTTGACAGTTTACAGTTGTTTTTTGTTTCCATGGTATACTTGAATAAACACAGAATCATTCGGCGAGATAAGGCATTTCTTCATTTTTATTGAATAACTCGATAGAGGTTGAACTTGGGTAAAGGGAGAGCTGAAATAACTCGTCCTAACATTTCTTTCGAATTGTTTAAAAAAAAATGGTAGATGCCAATTGCAAAATTTCAGTTTTTGACAATTTTATAATGCGAAATTCGAAAATCGCCTGCGCCCCTATGGTTCAAAATGGGACCGTCGATGGGACATCAGGTTTTAGCCTGGACTACCAGCTATCTACTCCATAAATTTGGTTTCTTAACTTTGAACGGTTTGCGGGCTACAGCTGTTTTTCTAAACTACTACAGCGGTAATTTTTTTCACAAAAATGGAAATATATCGAAAACTGTAAAAGATATGTTGTCATAACTCAGGTTGTCTAAAGTCATAATTAGAAGGCCAATCGAACCATGACAAAAAAATAGGTTTCCATTTAGCATAAGAAAGATGATACCGATTTTTGGAAAACCCTGTATAGCTGTAGGACTGAAAATATTTGAGATAGAACGAACATGATCAATTATGACAGCATACCAAATTTCAAGTTTTTAGTCCAACTGCAGGTTGAAAAACTTCTGATGCACGGCCTACGTAAATCACCCTGTATATAATATATATTTCTATGATTCGAAACGGATATCTTCCAGAAAATATTCTACATATGCACATAAAATATCCGAGGCAAGCCTAAACAAATATAAATATCAAGTTGAATTTTCAATAAGTTTCATAGTTTTCTTTTCTCTCTTTATCGAACATAAATTAGATCTTTTTGAGAATAGATAATCGGTTTATTCAGAAAATATTCTGCGGATTGCGGTGAAGTCTAAGCAAATATAAATGAATGTGTATGTCCAGCTGAATTTTGAATCTCAATGTTTTTTTCTCTCTTCAATGTATCTTTGTCTGAACTTTATATGAACGTCCATAAGATGTTCATTCATGGATTCGAAATGGATATCCATTAGAAGATATTCTACAGATGGCTATGAATATCCGAAGCAAATATAAAATGAATACAGAGTACAAGGCATGGGCATGGCATGGGCCGTGATGGCCGTGATGGTAGAGCGCGTGTCTCTTAAACCTAAGGGTCATGGGATCACACGTTAAAAGGTAAGGGCTGCGTCTTCCCTAGCTCGGAAAAGTTTTTCGAAGACTTTTGAGGGTTGTACTCTTTAGGGTGTGCAGCTGGTTGAGGGAAATAACAATATTAACAACAACAATTTTTAACAGTCTCCCTTATTCCCCAATGATATCTTATTGTTATCGCTGAAACATATCTTTTGGATATTTGTGAACAATGAACAATGGATATCTTGTAGATGTCCCTGAACAACATCTAATGCATGGATATCTGTGAACAATATCTCATGGATATCCCTGATCGATTTCTTATGACTATTCCAGAAGGATATCTTATAGAAGTCCATCATCGTCCACTCGGAACATCCACCGGACGTCCATAAAATATCCATCAGATATAACTGGATGTCCTCCGGATATCCAAAATGAATGTCCAATGGATATAGGTATATCTATCGAATGTCCGTGTGTTGACTGGGAAATAATATACATCACGTATTTTTTCAAAGAGCTTCTTAACTCTCCCATATGGACGCCCATGCGTATTCATTTCAATTAAAACAACTGAAGTTGAATTGTTATTGTTATATCCACTCATTTTAAAGGCTGCCGTCCGATTCATCCAATTATAAGCAGCAAGTAAAATAAACACATGAATCATTCCCAAGTAAAATACTAACAAACATATTCATGTAGAAAATAAATAATAATCACATTCGAGCAAGTTCAAGAATGTTCAGTAAACCGTGCTGAAGGCCGCGTTCCTCTCTTTTTTCTTTACAATTTTTTCCTTCGATTTATATGCATATCTGGACTAGTTGAGATGGGAGTAACGGTAACGCGAATGGGAATTGCCTGAACACGTATTATTATTACCAATATCGTATGTGATTTTATTGCGGATTCATGAAAGAAGAATGGAACATAGGCGAAGAAGGTTTAAGGATGTGAAGGTTAAGTGGAGCTAAGTATTTATTTTTATACATAATTAATCAATTCCACTTGGGTTGAGATTAAAAGGGAGAAACAAACTCCGTTGCTCGAATCGTCACTTCATTTTAAGGCTAAAAGTTCCAATAAAAATATATATTCTATAAGATGAGTATTAACAGAACTACAGTGTTGAAGGCGGTAAGAACAATATGTTGTCCACAATAATTCCATAACTGTTCATTATTCCTCCATGTAACTTGATATGTCATTTGACAGCATATCGTTTCAAATTTCAATGAGTTTTACATGTTGTAGCTTCGAACAAGGGCTTATGCAAGATGGCAGAGCTGTCCCAAAGCACTGTGCTTAGTACTCGTGAAAGTGCTTGAAGCATTTTAGTGCTCGTAAGCACTGTGCTCCCGAGCACTTTTTGGATTCAGTGCTTAGTGCTTCGAGCATTTTACGAAAAGGCTTAGTACTTAGTAATCCCGAAAAGGGCTTCCAAGCTTTACGGGATTACTAAGCACTAAGCCTTTTCTCAGCTTTGGATCTAGGAATGTTGTTGAAAATATAAAACGCGGTCAGCGGCACCCCCACCCCCACCCCCAAGAACTCTTGACTGCGTCCTTATTTTATGAACTATGATTAGATTCAACGTTGCAGTTTGAAATTTTTTGTTTTTCTGTAAACTGTTTGAGAACTAATTTTATTTTTTATTTGTTGTGTTATTTATATTACTCTTTTTTCTTAACAGGTTTGAACAAGAATAATTTAATATTTGTTTTACGTACTGAATTTTTTCAAATGGAAACACTTTCACCACACTATATTATTTAGTGCCACACACAATAAATAATAAATCCACAACATTCTATTTCATTTGAACCAAATTATTTATTAAAACTAATCAATATAAAAAAAATTATTAAAGAAACTAAAAAATCCGACTGCGGTTTAAACTAAAATGCAAAACACATGTAATATAATAATCTTTTCATAAAGAAAAATTGGAGTAGCCCATTCTATTTCTATAGATTTTTTAAGCAAATAGGTCCCGGCTGCTTCCAGTTTTTATTTGATTTGAAAAGATATTATTTTTCTTTTGATTTTTATTTTAAACCACAGTCGGGTATTTAAGTTTATTTATTTACTTTTTTTTTATTTTCAGCTTTTTAGTACAGAATTATTATGTTGTATCAAGACGGCCAATTTGGCACAAAAAAACCGCTATTTTGATTTTTCATAACTTTAATATAATAAGTGTCACTTGCGGTATCAAGACGAATCTAACGACCGAAAATTCATCAAAATCGGTTCAGCCGTTTAGTAGTTACAAGGAAAAAGCGACTTTGTGTTAGAATATTTTGATTTTATATTTGATTTGTTACCTTGAACAAAGTTTACTAATAAATATATAAGTTGCCTCACTCCGCTGAACCCCTCCCCTGCCTCACGCACCGATTGGGAGACCCGCGGTTCACAAAAGATATTCAAGTTATAGACCGTCTCATAATGACAGATTTTGCGACTCATTTTCTCTTTTCTGGGATTTTAACCACTGAAAATCATTTTTGTGTTGGGCAAAAAAAAATTTAATTTTCTCGATCTGAGACTAGTTCTGCCCGTCTAGCGTCTACCGATGGTTATCAAAATTACATTCCTATTTCATTCTTACGGCAGCACGCTCTGACATGAATGAAATATACTATACAATGGTGCTTTTATACGAAAGGTAGGAACTATTTCGTGCCGTTCTATATTTTAATTTGGCTATTTGCCGCCCATTTTGGAAATCAAATCAATATTCCAAACGACATTGTCGGGATATTCCCTATCAGTTGGAAGTTGCACTGTTTTTATGGTTCTTTCAATTGAAATAAAACAAAAGCAAGTATTGACTCATTTCCTTCAATTGCCGACCAAAAAATCTCAATTTTCGATATCAAATCAATGTCAATATATTTAATAAGTACTACAATCCTTTCTGAGTTCATCTACCAAATTCAAGTTTTCCAAGTGAAACCGTTTTCAAATGCAATATGAACTTGGAATACACGAAATTGAACGCCCACCTTAACGGTCTCGCCCTTTTGAAAATTGCTTAGTGCTTAGTGCTCGCTAAATCGAATAACTTTTTGGAATTGCTTAGTAATCGCGAGCACTTCAGAAAAAAAGTTCTTAGTGCTCAAGACTCCCGAGCACTTTTCAAGAGTGCTTAGTGCTTAGTACTCGAAGCACTTTTTGTCATTGCTCGGCACAGCTCTGCAAGATTGGTACCCCTAATTGCCCATCCCCAACTTTCACGTCAATGGATTGATTGTCTTTTTTTCATAATTCTCAACATTCTCTGAACTATTCAAATTCGAGTCTATGCATTGGGATCTTGGTAACGGTAAAATATAGAGGGGTGGTTAGATGGAGGCAAAGTTGCGTATTTCAGAGGCCAGTTACGTGAAACAAAAAAAATCTCACCTGGCTTTTTTAGTTTCGGAGTTATACAGGAAAAATAAGATATTTCGAAATTTTAATTTTAATTGTATTTTCTTTTGGAATAATTTTTTTTGACACTTTGCAAAAGCAACTTTTTGTAGACTATCCAAATATGTTAATAAAAACATAAACAAAGTATTGTATGAATTGGGCCAGCCCAAATTTTATTTTCGAATAAAAATTAATGGTCCCCTATTCTTAACGCTGAAAGAAATATTCTGTCCTAAGGAGGAAGTCAAAATAGGATAGTATACCGAAGTAGAGAAAAAGATTTTACTGATAATGAAATACCACATATATCTTATCCTAACAGAACAGCTTCATAGATCCCCTGATTTGTCTGTATTGTTCCGAAAAAGTGAGCAGTCAGAAGAATCGAAAACAACTCAAGAAAACAAGCTGTCTTTACAAATTAACCCCTCTTTTCGACGACAAGAAAAACTGAACAGACGATCAGATGGAGCATAGCATTTGGATATCTGTATGTAACAACCGATAATTCTTGAGTTTACTCGCCTTCTCAAACACCATTATCATGGAGTCAATCATCATTTGGACTGAGAACAAGTAATAAACCATTAGAGAGAGAAATTCTGGACAGATAAGCTGTGAAAAGATGTGTAAAATTAAGTGTAATGTGCTGGAAAAATGCGTCCTCATCCTGATTGCCGTTCTACAACAACACAAGTGACAGCGTAATTGACTAATTAGTAATAGGTCCAAGGCAAAACTGCAATTCAAAATTATAACGTCTACCCCATACAAAAAATTTTCTGAATAGAAACCTAATAAAAAAGAAGAGAAAGCTACCAAAAAAGAAGAGAGAGCTAATAAAAATAAAAAGGTAGTAAAGCAACAAAAATCCTCTGAACAAGTTTGAAAAAAAAAATCTGATGACGATGAAGATGAAAAGGAAAATCTCGAACTCATTAAAAAGATAAAGAAGTTACCTAGAAGACAAATTCAAACGCAGATCAGCTCTGATTATTAAGATAAAGACGATGAAGACAGTGATAAAGATGTAATAGGAGGTGAAAACAACATAAGTTTTAGTGAACTCTGGTTAAGATTTATTCAATGTCGGAGTTGGGCTCACAAGGCCTGTGCATACGTGTGTGACTATTGCTGCTAAAAACAGTTCTCATTGGGGTAACTATGGCCATATGCTAGCATTATGCATTATGCTACAAGTACATGAGGTAATTATAGCTACTAAGTGTTTTTTTCTCATCTACAATAAAATAAAAATATTGTTTTTCAGTGTTATTCAAATAGCATCACGAAGTAGTTCTTATAAAAAACTTTGACAAGTATGAACCGAATATAATTCAACGTTTGTGGAGGTCAATGGTTGGATTCTGTTGAATACTTGCCGACGAAAAATAGGAATTTTGCGAAAGGTTGGATTGAACAATACATTTTTCTGTATAAGTATTATAAAGGTCACTTTCAAAGGGATTTTTACGTAAATTACTTCTAAACCTGAGGACTTCACTGTTCAAACGTCTAGGTCTTCGTTGGTAGTGTAATGAAAATTATCCAACCACAAGCGAAGCGAGTCCATCGTTCTGAATCTAGCGAAGCAAATATGAAATGAGTGGTATCAACCTGTTTTGTTTTATTAACATCAAACTAAAAATGAATAGAACGAAGATACTTATTTTCCACATAGTATACGTTCATCCATTATGGCGTATGAGTTCAGTCGAACGGTGTTTGTGTATATTGGCTTCCTGTAAGGACGACTATGAAAGCCGGAGGCAATTTGCAATTTCGCTCCGATATCGTTAATCAACTATAACAGTACCGAGAGGAATATGAAAAATATTTCTTTATATTCTAATACTGGAATCCAGATAATAGATCTACCATAACTGACTACTACTGTTATAATAAATACCTAATGAGACGACGTTATAAGGTGAAGTAAAGAGTACGAATTACACATGAATTTCACCATTAAGTAATCGAAGATACCGACAGTAGAGATAATGGATTCGAATGATCATTATCTGGATGACTTACGTTATCTACTACTCAGTTTTGGTGTACAGCAGGGTTTCGTTCTGGATACTCTTCGAATATAAAGGATCATTAACCAATCTAGTATTCAGGTTATTAAAATTGTTTAAATTTTTTTAAATTGTTTAAAATTGTTATTTCCGTTAACCAGCTGTCATCCCCCTACGAACGACAGCCCTCAGAAGTCGAAACTTGTGCGAGCTAAGGATTAACGAGGTCTTACCTTTTAACGAACGATTCCTAGCACGAGACCATTGACCATGCTGGGAATCGAACCCACGTCCCTCTGATTGATAGATTAGCGCTCTACCATCATGACCACTGCGGCCCATATACTACACACAACAGTTTTCCACCATAAATAATCAATAACATCTGATGCATATTCTTGGCAAAAATTATTTAGGGAAAGAAACACATTCTCTCAGGCAAGTTGAAAATTGCTCTTTGTGGCACATTGACGATATAATTCTTCCATTTACAAATCCTCATATCATGCTCACCAACCTTTGAACGATTTGACGTACAAATATAAAAAAAAAATTGTTTGGAGGGTATCACACATTTTGATTGCTCGAAAAATGGCAAATCGTCATATGTTAGTGGCCGGGGAGGCTACATCAGTATCATTGACTTCTATGCAGCTGAGGGTGGTGAATGAGTACTTCCAACAGATTCGGCGTGTTTCGTCTATATCGTGCTAGTGTTAGAGATAGTAGTAAAAGCGTTCTATCATGCATGTGGATATAGGCTGAGACCTTGGCAATCTGACTCCGAATGTCTTATGTTTATCACGACATGCTCTGCATCTAGTCTATTCCAACCACGCGAATTTTGTTCTTCTCTGATAGTAAATTAATGGATGTGCCCGTTACTACATGTTAGCTCCACGAAAAATGAGAAAAATATTATCAACGGAAGTTTGTTTAAAATTTGCAGTATCAAACTAATTGTAATAAAATGCTATTTTTTGCTGACTGACGAGCAACTTCCGCGGACACCCGGTATATGTACAGTGCCCGCCCTAAAGTTGGCTACATATGGGAAAAAATCGATAAGGAAATTTCTGAACAACTCTAATGGCGGTTCGTTTCTGCATGTCAACTGAAAAATCCATTGCGACTTATATATCACGTCACCTCTGATTTGGCGGGCATTTGAAAAAGTTTTAGTGGGGCCGGAAATTGGTCGAATTGACTTAATATCTAAAACTGTTATTGAGAACCCAACGAGGACCCCAAGTACCAATTTTGAACCAGATATAGAGAAAATATCAAAAATACTGTTTTATTCCTTTGTCCTTGCTAAGAAACATTATACATTCTTGTTTCATCTGGTTACACATTTAATAACCCAAATTACATAAATTTGTTTCGAAACCAATCAAATATTTGTGAAATAGACATTTTCCGGGACATTGTAAATACACCCTGTCACTAGGTGTAGTCATGTCCTGTATATTGGTGCACATGAGCTTATTCAAAATTCTAAACCCGTAAATAAAATTTTAACCAACTAATATTTCGGACAACATTTATAATGTCCTATCCCTATAATGTTGTCCGACCTACCCTGTCACTGATGAGAGGCAATAAACCTCGAATCATGCATGTCTACGAAAGCGTGGAAGGGCCACACCTATTTTTTTTTTATTTTATAGCTTTTTCCGACTTATATCTCGGAATTCCGACTTAAGGTACAAACATAGAGGAGCGACGCGGCAAGAGGCAAGCGACTAGCGAGGAGACAAAAAATAGGTACATAGTAACGCGACAGTTATGAAACAGTCGCATGAAAACATAAGTTCGAACAGAGTGAACGAATTTTTTTATCAGAGAGCCCAACATTGCGTTTGTTACTTGCGAAGGGTTATAATAGAGAATACGATGTACTTTCCATACATCTAAAAAGAAATGTGTTGAGACAATGCCATTCTCTATTTCTGACATTAAAAAAAAAACATCTAGATGCATTTTTTGAGTATCTACGAATGGATATACTTACGCACTTTCAGCTACATAGTGGAAAGTATTCAACCGTTTTTGGTGACAAAATGAACAAATTTTCTACCCCAGCCTATAGAACTAGAAGAAAAACTTGTTGTTAGTTTGAGATAAGTAATCAAACAAAACCTTTATTAAATAAAATAATTAACAAAACAATTCCTTGAGTTTATAAAAAATTAGAATTGAACCAACACCTCTTTATTTAATGATCTTTAGGAAATTTGAAATAAATCTCATTTGATATTATAATTTTGTAACATTTTTATGTACGTCACCACAAATTACTTCCATTTACATTCACACCGTCGGCGTCGTCGGTATTAGTAAATGTATCATGATTAAAGCACTGAAACATCTGCGCGGGTGCTGATATTTCATATGCGTATTTCTGAACCAAATTCTGTAATTCATTCCAAAATTGTAGTACCTTAGAGTCCGTAGTTTTTTCAACATGTGGTAAGAGGCTATCAAAATATTGTTTGTCTTGTATCAGGTACTGATAACAATGAAGAAATTTACAAAATGCACCCTCCGCCAATAAACATCGAGTGTCGTCGCTCGGGATACGTCAGGCGTCATCGCGTCGTTTACTTCCTCACTAATAGTTCAGTAAGTAGATATTCCTTGCTAATATGCACACCTATACACACCTATATGACTTATAAGTCGGAATTCCGAGATCTATGTCGGAATTCCGAGATCTAAGTCGGAATTCCGACTTGTAAAGCCTTCTTCATACCCTCGCGAATTTCGCAATTTTTCTGCGAATAAAATGGCTCCCAGTCATGTCGGACCAATCGTTGATGAAGAACCATGTCGGCAGCCATTTAATTCGCAGAAAAATTGCGAAGTTTGCGAGGGTATGAACTATACGATATAAGTCGGAATTTCCAGTTCTAAGTCGAAATTCCGAGATCTAAGTCGGAATTCCGAGATGCAAGTCGGAATTCCGAGATGCAAGTCGGAATTCAGAGATCTAAGTCGAAAAAAGCTATGAAATAAAAAAAATAAGATTTATGACCATTCTACGCTTTCGTACATGTCTGCAGGTGGTCATTCCCAGCCAAATGAAGGATAATCTTCTGTTTACTTACAAGACAAGCACTTGCAATTGGGTCTTCTTGGAAGAACGTTGCACAAATATCTGTCAGATATAGTTCAATGTCCGTCGTGGTATCATCCAGGGAAGTAGTTGTTTTCTGACAGATGTTTGCCTTTTATTTTCCACTTGGTGAAAACGCTTAGAGAGAAAGGTACCCGGTATTCTTTCACATTGTTGATACCTCTCTGGCACAATATATTCGAACTCGTTCATCATCATTTTTAAAAAAACATGTCTATCCTTGTTATTGAAGAGTGTTATTTGTCTATTGGTAATTTAGGGATACCATATCCTACAGAATAATCCTTATTATTTTTTATTTCCCATATCGTTTCCAAACACCTATTAAAATATAAATAAACAAAATTACAGTCTTCGTTTTGCATTTTTTTTTTAAATTAAATCCGGCCTCAAAGGAAATCGAGTCAAAAAGTTTTTTCATATTGTGTTTGAGTTATCATTTATGTTGAAATATACGCTTTCACTCATTAAAGTCGCCTGAATCCCATAATAGACATCAGTTTCGTCTGCAAGTCGGATTTAATCCATGTTTCTATTATTAGTTAATGATCTTCCGTCAAGTATAGTGTCGTCTACTTTTTATGTGCAAGTAACCAGTCTGAATTCAACAACTTTCTGAAAATAATCATCATGTCGTTATCAACATTAGGTACTTATATTAACTGATCACTGATGCTTTTTTCAGGCTGGATTGATATTCTACCGAGGAATCATTGATTTAGATAATCAGACTTTAAATTGAAGGAATGGTAGAACTGACGCAGGGATTAAACCAGGACCAGTTGACTTCTTATTTGGTACTTATGTTCTTTATTTATTCGATTGTTTCGTTTATATACTTCAAGTAATTGATAATAATTTGTTTGTAATAATTTACATTTGTGAAATATGGCATATTTGACACGACCTATATGAAAACAAAACAATTGAAATCGCGTTCTGCTTCTGTTTCCGTGTCCAGAGATGTCGTTTTCGTATCAATATTCCAGTGATTGAGACTGGACTGCTGTTATTTGAATTTTACGGAATGGCAATAAATTTTGAATATCATTCGAAAGTATACTCGAAGTGGAAAACCAATTTTTTTTTTTTGGAAAAATAACACCACTAAAATTCATCTGAATCCCTTTTGAGAGTCATTAGTTTTGAGGAGGAATCAGATATTATGTATTGAAAGTTCCTTATATTATTGACTACTGTGGATGTGCGTTTCTTCCTTTTCCTGTATTCTAAATTCCAAAAGCTTATTCGAGAGCTTATCCGAGCAAGGAAGATGCAAACTCAACAGCTTTTGTGTGAGTAGTTTCCTGCAATGAAGTATATCTTATAGTTTTTTTATCTGAATAGATGGTATGTCACTTGCAAGAATCCACCTTTTTCATCTATTCCAATTATTTGCAAAATAGTTTGAAGTGTTTCAAAGAGTGATATCCACTGGATAGCATTCTGTTTTCATTCTACACAGTGGTCTTATATTTTTTGCTAAGTTATGTTTCTAGAAATTATACGAGAATATGAGTTAATAAACAGTATTACCTGTTTTGCGATAATTGTGATTAAAAATAAAAAACTAACAAAATAAGTGATTAATCTTTCCAATCAGTACTTTGATAATTATTGGTACTTCAAATTTATAATGAGCTATTTGTTTGGTTTTATTACCTGTTTGTTGATTTACAGTAGAATATGCAATTTTATTGGATTTTATAATATGGTAGTAAAATTTTATCGCTTGGTGTACGTAGGTATATCGTTCTCCTCAATATACCGTCAAGATGATCGTAACTTTAGGATATCAGTTCCATTGGAATATGATTCAATGGAACAACAGTCGACGTAGAGAGAAAATATCTTTTATCGCCAACATAATACTTACGCGGTTATTAAATTGATGATGACTTGGCAAGAATCATCAACTTCCTAGAAATATAGAAATATATCATTGAGAGTCGCTGTACGCACTCAGTCATGTTTTTGATTGTCAGATTAACTTTAGAAACTCAACAGTGCATTGAGTTTAGTTATTACTTTCTGGGAGAAGTTAATGATATTGAAGAAATGCAGAAATGTAAACAAAAAATCGACGAGTTCATTGTATATGAAAACTATAATGACTCCAAAATAGTGCCAAAGCCTACTACATCGTGAAGATCCAAAAAATGCGTAGCAGATTTTTTTTTAATTTGACTAGCCGATAGATTTGTGATACTTTCAAAATCCATTCTGATGGAATTGTAGCATAGTAAACCGTTTTTGTAGTTTTTTGTAAACACGTCTTTGATCCAGATCCATATTTTCAAAAAGGTATTTTCATGAGAGATGATAAATCAGCAGAACAAAAGACGAAAACAATCAAATATAAATACATAATCACTAAAGTTTATTACTCTACAGATAAGTACACTAACAAAGAAAAAGTATAGCTGATTATAATATAACTTTCATTACCTACACTATTTTTCTTGAATATTCTGTTTATGTATCACCGTGACTGAGAATACTAGTCGAACCAAAATCATAATAAAAGAAGAAGACAAAAATAAAGATTTTGTGTCTTGTGTCTAAGATGCCTGTCAATCCTGTCATTTTATGTATGGTTAGAAATTAATTATTAATTATTTTGTTATTTATATTCAATCTGCCAGACTTGCCGTTTATTATTACACTGAGGAAAATTCTGCTATTAAAGTTTTTGCTGGGATATTTCTTGCTACTGTAATAAGAAATAATATTACTATAACAAATTATAGAATAGAAGTAGCACATTCAAATTCTATGGCAGCAAAAACGATTTTGCTGAAGGTGGTTTTTCTGCCATAGTTAGGTATAATGCTGTCGCTATTAGGCAGTCAGTCTAGGACAGTAAGTTCTTCAATCAGAAAATTATAAATTCACAGGTGAATAATCACTGTTGAATTACATGCCTATGGCCGTAAGGTTTTCGCTTACGATAAGTGGATCATCGCATAGAAGTTCATCCACTTACGGTAATACAGTTGTCAACCTGCCACTAAAATATTACTCGAAGAACCTACTTACGACTACTTTGTTCCATGCTGTGGTTATTAGATGTTTTGATGACATTCTGACAAAAATTACCCCCTCCACGAACGCAATGAACATTTGGAGGTTGTTACAGAAATGAGAAAACGTAGAACTAGGTACTGTTTCAGTGTTATCTACCGCCTGTTCTAGTCCAGCCATATTGCCGAATAGTGCTCCTTGTAAACAACCAATATAGGAATCTTGTGATAATGAGTGAAGTGAATGAATATAATCAAATGCTATTACCTAAGTTTTTTTGAGACATACATATTCGTGTTAATGAAGTATGCGGAATATGAATCAATAGTGAGAGCTGCTGAAATTTATGCACGACCCATTATCTTACATGATTCATTTCGAAACTTCTTTCTTGTTCGTCACTGTTAGAACACATTCCGACAGACATTTTGCAATAATTTTTCATTGAAAACTATACAGTTACAGAAATGTGTTACCATAGCATACCTACAACATGAATAATGCCCTAGGGGTAATTGCACACACCAGCGATAGCAAAGTCAGATTCCTACAACTAACTATAGCAATACCTTTTAGTCATAAGTAGGTGCACTCGCTGGCGGTAGCAAAGTTTACCAGCTACCACAAAAACATTGTCTACTAGCTATTGGTGAATGCATTCCATTGCGGTAGCAAAGTTCGAGAAAATAAGTTATTCGACAATTTCTATTTATCCCAAGTGAGTTATAATCAGCAAAATCGACTTTATAACCACAGGTGATAGCTCGCTTGTCCCCTATGCTATTAGAGTTTCTTGCTAGGGTTATTGGATTTCTAGCTACGATTAATAAAAATTTTCCTCAGTGTAATCCGATTATTTATTGATTTGGAGGAGAGACTAACCGAGTCCAAAACTATTGGTGAAATAAAGGAATATGTGATTTAGTTACTGGTCATTTTTACAAACCACTTTAACATTTCAGGAAGTGTAGTGTGAAGTGAAAGAGTTAGAGCTGATAGGCATAGCAACTGGTATTCAAATTTACAAGTGATGCAATTTAAGCCTGCACTCTCTTGGGATATCTAGTTTTAGTCAAAGTAACTGATCCCTGGATACCCCGGCCCGAGGCACCGATAGAACGTAATTGGCCAATTGTAAGGGCTAGATCGTACCGACTGTGGGTTGTTGAATTGGGTACTCGGGTAGAGACCCACAAACTCACAACCTGAACAAAATGCCTTACAATACATGTTACCTTTTTATTGTAAATCTGTAGGTACACGAATTTTCAGAACCGAAGCGTTCAACAGTTTACCACAGGACAAACATGCAACACATTCTTTAATTAACATAAAGAAAAAGGCTCATACGAATACCTAATTGAAACGCCTCGTTTGTCGATCCATAAACTGATTGGTACCGCTTAAAAAAATCTTTTATCTTATTGCATTATTTTATTTCATTATAACCAGTGGTTAATGTAAGTTTCAATGTGCATGTATGTATTTATCATGTTCTTAAAATGATACTTTTCGGTAAGTACTTTCATTTTATTCTGAATGGATTATTATTATTATGTCAACAAAGTGTCCAGAGTTTTTCACCTAAGAACTACTTTTTCCTTGTAGGGGGTCCAAAATGGGCGGAAGGTATTTGGCCAAATTGTAGCTTGGCGAGTATCTGGAACTGGTCTCAAAGGCATGCATACCCGTTTTGTGTATTTTCTGAAGGCCATAAAGGTGAGGAAGTTTTGCTGTAGTGTGGTGTAAGCTGTGTCCGTTGTTATTTTGGGATGTTAGATTTGTATTTCTTCAAAGCGTTGTCAATTTTTTTCTCAATCGAAAATAACTTTTTGTACTAATCTAAGATCAGAATTAGAAACGACCTTCACCCGTCTATTTATTGAATATAAAGTGTTTTATATCAAATTTAATATATTGAAAAATATATCGCCATTGGGTTGGCTAAAAAATTCATGGCCAGATTATTATTAATAAAAAAATCATTTTTTTTATGGCATTTATCAGTTTAACGAACAAATTTTGAACCAATCGATAGAATGGAGCCTAGAGAATATACAAACGAGTATACCTATTTTTTTCCTGTCATAACTATTAGGTTGGCAGGTATGAACAGGTAAGTCAATACTAGTGATTTATTAGATCTGTTAAATGAATAAATCTTACATCAAAATGATTGCGAACACGATAATATAGGGTTGCTGTGAAACATGATATTTTGGTGCGAATGAAAATGTGCGACAAAGAGTTCCGAGCGAACTATTGCGTGTGATGTATATGATATAACAGTATATAAATATTCTTCTAACTAAAAATATGATAGCGAGATATGGGTACCTATATTGAAAAATGTTTGTGTTGTACCAGAAGACTATATACACATAAAAAAAACAAAGACAAAAACTTTGAATAAAAAAAACAATAACAAACTTACAATCAATGTTCAATTTTCACAATTTTTATTATCACTTAGTATATAGGACATGAATTTACTATTGATAATAATTTTGAAGAATCATACGTATAGTCTGTAGGTACTTACCATATTCTCTGTACTAAAGTAATAAATTCCTTCTTTGTATTTACTTCCCCAAGCAGTTACTTTCTTATAACATGAGGTATGATAACCATTAAAATTCGTTATAAATGAAATAAAGGAGATTAATTACTATTAATAATATTTAGTATCATATGGTATTGGAAGTATGGATGGTGACTGATGCGCTGCGACCTGATTAGATCTATTGTGCCCCATCTTCTTCTGCTATTTCAAGGTGTTCTCGGTTACAGCAGCCCCTCAAGCCCCAATTCCTTGAGGAATTTGAGGATTTTGAGGGGGCCTATTCGTGGTATTTCTCCCACAGTCAGCTGGTGTGATCCCAGTATAATCAATCTCTTGTGATGTACAGCAAAACACTCCACGGTGTGGTGTTTATGGATGTTCCCCACAGAATCTGCAGGTGCTGTGCTCCTCTAAGCCTAGCTTCCTTAAGTGTTGTTTGAGTCTACAGTGCCCCGGCAGAAATCCCTTGATTGTCTTTAGACTAGTTTTGCTGAGGTTCGCTCTTTCTCGGTTGAAGTTTCCGAGGAGATCTTTGGCCTACCTTAGCCCTGGAAGTCTTTGCCAGTATGTTGCTCTCATTGCTTCTTCAGTTTTATTGAGTTCTTCTTGGAAGTAATATTTTCCAAGTCTTCAGAATGGTTCTGGCCCAATCAGTGGCGTTGATACCCCTTTTTGTGTCAGGGTGTCTGCTTGTTCATTGCCCTCCACTCCGACGTGCCCCGGCACCCAGAGGAGGATCACCTTGTTGTTCCTGCCTAGATCATTAAGTTTGTCTAGGCATTCCCAGACCATCTTTGAGTTAATGTTATATGAGCTCAACGCTTTGATGGCTGCTAGACTATCGGAGAGGATTGCGATTTTCTTGTTCCGGTATTTCCTGCCTAGGTTGAATTGAATGCACTTTTCTATGGCGTGAATTTCCGCTTGAAAGATACTGGGAAACTGGCCCATGGGTTCGGAGTATTTGGTGCGAGGCCCAAAGACTCCTGCTCCAGTTCCGTCGGGAGTTTTGGACCCGTCCTTGTACCATGTTATGGTATTCTTTCCGATTGCTTGAATGGATTCTGTGCTCCATCCACACTTGGTATTTAATTCCGTTCGATAAAATATTTCGAAACTAAATTTTCTGGTAATTTCGTCAGTTGGGAGATCGGCAAGGTGTGCACTTTCGGTGGGGGTTGAGCCCCTTACTTTGTGTGCTGTACCTTTGAGTCCGATTTTAGCTAACCTGAGGTTTGCTCCCCAAGCATTTCTCCTCACCATGATATGGAGAGGAGTGAGATTCAGAATTACTTCTATTGCTGCTGTTGGAGTAGACCTCATTGCTAGTCTTTGCACTTTCTCCAGGATTTTCTTTGTTAGGGCGAGTTCGGTTCTGCCGTGCCACACTACTGCTCCGTAGGTGATCATAGGTCTCACTATCATGGTGTACATCCATCGCAGTATTGATGGGTTACAGCCCCATGTCTTTCCTGCAATGTTCCTACACACCATCAGTGATGATTTTGCCTTGTTAACGATCTTTTCTACGTGTCTGTTCCAGAGTATTTTTGAGTCTGGGGTAAATCCTAGGTACTTCACCTCTGGCTTCCATTCTAAGTCTGCTCCATCGAGGCGAACAGCCCTTAGGTGTTGAAACTTTGTTCTTCTACTGAATGGTACCACTGTGGTTTTTGAGGAGTTAATTCTCAACCCCACAGAAAGGCACCATCTTCTGGTAGTCTCTAGCTCACTTTCTATGAAATCGCAGAGGGTTCCTTCCAAATTGCCTTTGGAGTAGTTCGTCTACTACGAGACTCCACATCAGAGATAATAGTACCCCTCCTTGTGGGCATCCCCTGTTTGTGCTGATCCGAAAGCAGATATAGCCAGCATTTGGCACATCCATCTGGATGTGGTTCTGTCCCTTGTTTGTAAGGGCCCTATTTATTGTTTCGTGAGAGGTGTTGTCGAATGCCCACTCTATGACTAAGAAGGCGCATAGGGCCATTTCTTTATGCTCGAGTGATCTCTGGATGCTTTCGGTAAGTACGTACATATCATATGGTATGTAGGTAGTTACTGTATTATCCGTAATAAAATTGTAAAATTCTTCATTGTATTTATTTCCCAAAGCAGTTAGTTTTTCATAACACGAGGAAGGATAAACATTCGAACTAGTTCGAATATATTGTGCCAGAGAGGTATCAACAATGTTGAAAGAATACAGGTTTAACCTATAAAATCATTCAGTAATCAGTGTGTAGGTACTGGGACGGTATGTTTGAGTTCATGCGAAA
This sequence comes from Chrysolina americana, assembly GCA_958502065.1. Taxonomy (NCBI): domain Eukaryota; kingdom Metazoa; phylum Arthropoda; class Insecta; order Coleoptera; family Chrysomelidae; genus Chrysolina; species Chrysolina americana. The sequence continues at coordinate 64,223,786 of OY293412.1, read as the reverse complement.
TCATTTTCATACGTTTGAAGTGACATAGAGCGATACAAACACCGCGCATTGAAGAAAGATATAACATTGATATCGCACGCGTTGAAATTCAAACATACGGCCTCTGTATTCTCCGTACTAAAATCATACAATTCTCTATTGCATTAAATTTCCAAAACAGTTACTTTTTTACAATACAAGGTATAATAACCAATAAAATCGAGTGACGCTTTAGTTTTTGGATATATTGTAGTTCATAATCTACTCTTCAACAACAATAAAAAATATTTTTCTTTCAAAATGGCGAGATTTATTCGAAACATCTTTCAATTTTCTTTACAACAATCTTTCAGACAAAAAGTTTCAAGCAAACAAAATGGCGACCCCTAATGATATAACTCTCATATCAGGATCTTTCAAATACATGGCTATCAACGAGCACTAGTATAATTACCGAACCTATCTTGGTAAGGTAAAAAGTCCGTCATAACAATTTTTCACATACTTATATAACACTGTTCATTATAACGACTTGTCATTCAAATTTCTTTCGCATGATAAAAAATATTTGATGGTGTTACAGAAGGTATAGTTATATTAATAGTGTAACGTGCGGGAGCCGGACATGTATAACGGACGTGATGACTGGCTTGGATGGTCGATCTCGGTTTGTTTACAACGCATGGTATAATCTCATGACACCATCGCATTCCAACACCACATATTTCCGAATTGTTCTAGATGACTTCTTCTGGACGCGAACGGAACAATGAGTAATATACGAGTCTTCGAGAAGAACTCTACACCGATATACTGTATCGAAAAGAATTTATCTTGGGTGTTATGATTCAATGAGAGCGTTAATAATAGTGTGCCAAATATTGAGAGAGCATTACAATTTTTACTCGAATATCTCGAAGAAGGGATATCGAATTTTCGTTCGACGTCACAGTGAGTTGAGTGGGATGACAGGAAGGGACAAAAGCATTGCGTCTCTCTTGATTATGTGGTATTATAATAAGATTGCATTCCTTGTTACTCCTCTAGATTTGTCTATATCCAAGATATGTTTTTTCCGAAACTGTATAAGCCGGACGCTCAATATTAGTGGCAAATAGTTATTTACAGAGATCATATTAAATAGAGAAGCTAGCTATCCTGGTTGCAAATGAATAATCAGTGTGAATCTAAAAAATTGAAATAAATTAGCGAATTAACATTGAGTGCATTTTTATTACAATAGTCATCTATTCCGAGAGAGTCCTAATGTATAGAGAATTAAAAGACCTTTCGAATGAGGTATCACTCGATCTTCAATATTGTAACTTAAAAAAATCTTTCAAAGATGCTATCAATTGCTACTTATGTGTAACCATGACAAAATTTAGATCAATTTGAGAATGATTTGGAATTTTGACATTGGACAGCTCTTTTTTTGCTCCGTTTTGACGTTTTTAATGGTCGATAAAAAATAAAGAAATGGACATTCATTTTTAACTGCGATCGCAATATTCTATACACCAAAAGAACATTTATTACGATATTGCCGAATTAATTTTGGGCTCAAATTGAACTTTATACCTATTAGAAAAATGAAGGTTTAAGGGTCTTCATCCCTGAGAAAAAAATATGATTGTATGAAGATAAAAATGACAAAAAAACAGTATTTTCCTTCATTTTTTGGGTATTTTTGTTAATTTCCACCATCAAAACACGAATATATTTGTGTGGTTTTATCTCAGTATTGAAGTCTATCATTTACTTAGTTAAACGTCCATCTCACTTTTTTTAAATAATTTTACAAGAATGTGTTGTTTTCGCCGAAAAGAAAAAAGTTTACATCAATAAGTTTTGGCTAAAAATTGGCTTTGGGAACCCACGGAGCATTCTCAAGAAACTGAAAATTTAAAAAGTACTGCCAATAGTTCAGTTAAATAATATCGACCAGAGGGATTTGAAGTGAAAAAAATGGGCTTTTCAAGCGGTCATATCGAGCACAAACTAGTCTTGTAAAAATCTTTTCAATAATTCACCAATCTGGACTAAGTACTTTTTTCAAAAAACGAATGAAAAAAAAATTTTTTCCAGCAAATCTTTTTTAAATTCCAGCAGTGTAATATATTTATGTAATTGACAATTTCGTATAGCGTGCGCTCCAATTGCGGCAAGTTCCTATTGTAAAACAAATTATAGTAATTTCTTCTTACTAGTGGCGTTTCCTACGGCTACAAAGGAAACGAACATTTAGAAATATTACATGCTGAAACATCATTATTAATATTTCTTCCTTGAACACTACTTAACAAGTTTTACACCATTAGGCTATATGTTTTATCAGAAAATGGATGATAATATAGTCAATGGCATCCAACCGATAGACGATTCTCACTATTATTAAAATCTGTTCCGTTCGGGGTAACAAGTAATTTAAGTGAAGATGATACTCAGTCATGTAGATAAGATGCTAATTATGCCTCAATTTGTATAAATGCTCACCGAAGTGGGGTTGAGCTAAAGGTATGAAGCTTCCAAAAATTAGTATTATATGATGAAGAATATGAATATCCTGAAAATAATAACCACCAGTCATTGCATATCTCAATGTCTGTAGTTCCCATTGACTATTGTTGCGAAATTATGACATAATAATGATATTGATTGTCGTACTACTATCTCATGAACAATCTTAGAGTGTATCTAAAGGTTCAGCCATTGCGGGTAGAGGGCGGCTATCATTTTCATTTTCCGTGGCGCTCCGGGTCGACTTAATGATTTTTAGTGGCGTATTCACCTCACACGTCAACTTCTCTGCTGCCCCACATTCTGTCATTCATGTAGGCATTGCACCCCACTATCATGCGTATTTAGTATTTTTTATACTATCCAATTTTATTTCATTCATCATTTGAAATAATTCCTCCGTTGTAGGCAAGTGCGTATCGATATATGGTAGGTACACGCTTTCTGTCATTATTCTATATTTAGTTCATCTCACAATAACTTATCTCCTATTCATCTGGCACGTCCAACAGTAGTTGTTAACTTTCTTCCTCCCAAATAGTCAGATGCTTTCTAGTTCCCTGGTTACACCCCTACTGTACTGCAGATTCATTTGACCTACCTTCAATACGCCATTGCACCTTTTATTTAGATCAGGTCTATTCGGGACAGCCGCTTTGCCTGCAGAAGTTTTTTTTTAATTCCGGTTGCACTCCGCGTACCATCAGGGTGGCTAGTACTAGTAGAGCACCATTTCCTGCTCCTCCAATCTTTTGGCTAACCATGAAGGTGTTCCTGTTATTGTTGTTTCCGGATATTTCCACGTCTCCACGCTCAAAGAAAGGTTTCGGAACGTAAGTACCTGCATCAGCCGTAGGAGGCCCATTCCTTGACCGAACCTTAAGGATGGACTTAACTGCGACGTCTGGTTTTGCGGCCAGCCGTGAAGTCTGGCAGTGACAGCCATCCGTTACGCTGGTATGATCTCGTTGAAACGTCTGCGACTGAAAATTTGCAGGTGTGTCGAGAGTTTTGAAGTGGGAACAAATATTACCTACTTTGGTGTTGTTACAGGATGAAGCAAACTATGAGATCCTGAAGTAACTGCCATGTACACGAGAAAAATCAACCAATTGTACAAATCAAGAAACCAAGAAGGAGCAGCTGAGACGTAGCCGTCGACGGTGACCGCTGACGTCTCCGAGACGAGCTGGACAACGAAACTATTACCATTGAAACGCATCAGAAAATTCAGCAAAATTCGTCTTTTACCGGCCACGAAACATTTGCTGAGGGCACTGCATATTACTTCCTTTACAACCAGTGAAATCCAGACTATTAACTTATTTTCAGTTGTAATATTACAAGAGAGTGAGAATAAAGTGAAAATAATTTGGCAGATTTTTCGAAAACTTGTTGCCAGGCAATAGACACGAGAGCCCGAAGGGCTTGTGTGGCTATTGCCAAATGGCAACAAGTTTGAGAAAAAATCTGGAGAATTATTTTCTACTTAATCGAACTAGATATATTCTCTATACACATAAAATTTTTATTTCAGCAATTTACTTGAATCACTTTAAACAGAATGAAGTTTGGAATTTGAAGTTCTCATCATGAAATATACAATAATTATGGATGTTTTGTTCTTGGCTGGAGGATTCCGTAACATTGTTTTGTTCTGTTGGATTGAAAGCTATTGCTTTCTCTCTGTCCCTAGGTTATCAATTGAAACTGTTTCCAAATTGACAGGTTACTCAAAATAGTATTCTTATATGCATTTTCGTTGATTTTCTTAAAATTTCATCGAATGATGATGTACTAAACCATTTTCGGATCATTATTCATTTTTCATGCAAACTGACGACAGACGTCAGATCAAAAGTATCAGTTATCACATAATAAAAACAAAATGGGTACCACAAAAAATTGCCGCGGCAGATAATTACTTACATAATAATGATGTGATTGGCCTGAACGTACATGAATGCTTTGAATTGATGGTTTCGACTGGTTGCAAGAATCGTCAAAAAATAATCCTGGATAAAATTGTCACGGATGTAGCTATAACTACCTCCGTGGCAACATTAATTATTGCCAAGGATCCCACCAATGCACAGACGGCTCTCGTCTCATATTTTTGGCCAAAATTGACTCAATGTGAAATGCTTCTATTGCAAGTATATTTAGTGTTAACTTGATGTCAACAATCTTGTAGATCTGGAATTGCAAAAAACAAAAAGAACAATATTGTTTGACAAGCGTCAACAAGGATTTGTTTTTATGTTGAGATTTCGAGATTTGTGATGTACATTTTATTCCATATTTTGATAAAGTTTGACATCGTTTTTCACCGACTTTATTTTTAACTATGAATTGAGATTAACATTATTATAAGACAGGAAGGTACATTCTAGAAAAGGCTATCTAAAAGTAATTTAGTAAATGACTCAAGGACAGTAGGAAATTGATTCTCGGAGTGTAGAAACTTAAAAAAGTGCATTGACTTTGATTTCGTCAAAGTAAAACTTTATATTCTCCATGAACCTCCACTTGGAGTTTGACATATTCCAAAACTATATACTTCCAGGATTATAACTGTGAAAAAAATGTCTGCATTCAATTACATTTGTATGACATTTTGCCATTTATTCTTAAACATGTCCTTATAGAACTGGATACATTCCACATCAATGCTATTCAATTGCTATGTATACACAAGACTGAGTTCGTGCTGTGTCCTGTTTTTTGGATTCATATATTCAAGGATTTCTTGACAGAATTAGGATCGATTCGAAACCGATCTGAGAATTTGACATTTGATAGCTCTTTCGCTTCGTTTTCGTAAATTTTTTTTATTTTTCATCACCGGCAAAATATCGAAAAAAAAAAAACAAAAATTAACTGTGGAGCATTTTTCATAGGTTATGTTTCATTTCTACAAACGGTAGAGATATTCTAACATCCAAAACGGCCGGGCACGTTCATCACGTAATTTGATACAATCTCGATTCGTTCTTGATATAAACAAACCCAAATTTTACCGAATGAACTTTGGGCTGAAATTTTAATGAGTACTACAAAAATAAGGGTTTGAGTAACGGGACTTAGTCTTGACTTGAAATACGTATACGTAGTATGTTTCTGTTAGAATATTCATAGAAATCTGAAGTACTGACAATTCCAAATAAACAAAATATTTAATAGAATGAACATACTTGGGCCTAGCTGTGACTTCTGTCGGCTTGAATGCACGTTCACGATGGAAATAGTGTTGCTATTCACTGTTCTACCTTTTTTTGGAACCGGCTGTACTTTATATTACAATAAATTGTACAAAATTTATTTTGCGACAGCGTAAAATTTTTTTTGTATATATTTTTAATGTACCTACGTAAGTAATCATGGAATTTAAAATATTACGGAGAGCTTTTTTCGAAAAAAACCTCTAGAATCAACACAATTCAATATCTTCTGAATATCATTGTATCATCTCTTGTATCATGTCATTTCAAGTCTCAAAACTTTACCAAAACGACATGGACCATTTTGTTAATAATGATGCCAATAAATCTTCTAATATGACAGTTTCTGTAGTTTAGATTATTTTTAATTTTGCTACAGTTTGTGATTCAATGTTTGAATATGCAGTAAATTTCTCAACTAAAAACCGTATTAATAAATTGTGAACATTATTTCGTTCAGTTATCAGTCCAAGAGCTGATGACGAATTTTGAGAAGGTTCTTTAGGCAATAGATAAAAAAAATTCAAGTTGCCTAAAATATATTTTGTTGAATTTTTTTTTTGCAAATGTTATATAAGTACTGCGCAGTAGCGAAATAACCGCTAATTCGCTAAACGACTTTCAAGACTGGATTCGCCAATTGACGAAATTATAATTTTTCGCAATTTCAGCTTGCCTAAAGAACCTTCTCAAAATAATTCGTCACCAACTCTCCGGCTATATTATTCTACGGCACTGGCTATTAATTGGGAAATTGTTTCACTATTCCTTGTAACGTAATTCCGATTTGATATTCATCACTGGATCAACGAAACGCATAGGACTTCATGAAACCATTGTTTATAGTGAAAACAATGATAAAACTATATATAGCCTTTCCTTATATTTGAGGAAGATTTCTGGAATGACGTACGCCTATGAACTATTAACAATCAATTGGTATTTTGAAATTGTATCTGTGGGAAGTGAAATGATTAAAATGAAAAGGTAATAATTTTTGAGCCGTTATTATAAAAACAGGAGTTTTGGCCAAAAAATCGATGATTTTGGGAAAGTAGTACTACTTTCCCTCTCTATTTCAAATTTAGGACGTTGTAATGACAAGGTGGAAAATATAATCAAGAAGTATGTTCCTGATCCCGACAATGAATGTGAAGAAGTTTCGATTATAACCATGAGTAGAACTTATAAAAATACTGAAAATAATAGAATAGTCTGAATGGTTTGAATTGAAGAATGATGGCAATAGAAAATAATTTTGTGATGTTGAAAACAAAAAATTCACAGCATGTGAGAGTTCAATCCGAATCAATTCTACGAATATTTCTTTTCTGCATTGCAACATTTTTTTGTACCTATCATGAAAATCAAGTCCTTACGGCTGCTTCGCCACTGCACCAGTATCGGATGTCGAGTTGTACTTGGCCGAGTGTACAGCCTCCACTCCGGACTCTCGGCATCGCCCTCACGAGATGCACGAGATAAGAGGGGCAGATTGCGCGCTGCGGGAGGAATATATGCATGCGATCACTGATCGGTGACCTTCAACGGTGCATCGCCCGCCAAACATTTGCTGCTAATGCTGAGTCAAGCACGGTTGTCGGCTCTTGCCAGATTTACGTGATACGCACATTTTTATCGAATCCAAAATATTAAAATGATTCCGGTTATTTAGTTTTTGTAGTTCAGCTTGGTTGTTTTTTTTTTAGTAAAAAGTCACGTTCACCATACAAAAATAGCATTTATTAGTAATTTCCCCCAAAATGATTTACACTCAACTGAAGGCTTCGTTTAATTTAATATAAAAAATCTGGTATCGAACCTTATGAAATTGATACAATGACACGTCCAGAAATGATTCCAATATTTTTGTTACAGAAGCTTCTAAAGGAATCGAAAACAGAAATCAAATTGAGGAAGCTTTTCAGAAGGACCAAGGAGATTAGTTATAGAGGGAAATAAACAGCAATCTAGTAAGTATCCCGGCTTGTTAAATATCCTGTAGTTTTATTATATTGACTGTTTTATTCTCTACTCATTACATCTTGTCTACGAGTTATTTTGTTTTTTTAAATTTCGGGTTAACGTATAAGTTTTAATTCCATGATTTTTTTCCTATATGATATTTACATTGTATGTTATTTCTTCGAAGTACATCCTATATTTTGTTGAAATTGCTGAGATAGTGTTTGGTTTAGAGGGAGAAAATATAGTATTATACGATGTCTTGACATGTAGGAGTTTATTTGTTATGACTGAATAGAAAAAATTGGTAGAAAAATGTTTTCAGTTGAAACGAAATAGCCGACCAGACAAATGTTTTTGACATGAAATGTCGATAATGAATAGTTCATACAGTGCTATTCAAATTAGAGTCTATGCACGGGTATCTCGGCAAAGGTGAAAGCTAGAAGGGTGGTTGAATGGGAGCAAAAATGAAATTCATTACGTCACTAAAATACAATGACATAACGATGTCATTATGATACGCCAGCAATATTTTATACACATTGTGATAAACACATTCGTCTATTTATTTTTATTTTTAAAGTATAACATAATTTCAACAAACTAATTTACTTAAAAAATTTGTTAAATTTGTATTTACGAATCATCCAGGTTTTCGGAGAAAACCCCTCAAAAGCAAAGCTCGTCCGAGCAAGGGAGATCCGAGACCCACAGCTTAAATAAACGTGGATTCCGAACCACCTTAGCTCAGTGGTAGACGGTGGGGATCGAACCCGAGCCGCCTGGGTGGGAAGCAAACGCTTTAACACCACGACCACTTCGCTTTCTACTACTCTGCTCGCTTTCGTACTACTATGTATGAACCTCTGAATTCCGCCATGTCAACTGTGCATTGCCAACTATTCTGCTCTATTTATATACCCGATAGAGTTCTTCATGTACCTTGTAGTTTACATTCAGAATGAATCGGCGTTATTCGGCGACTCGCATCTAGATGGCTTTTCCAAGAGCCGAAAAGCGGGGACGCAATACATTCCTTTCAATCTCGTCTGAGCCAGACTGAACGGCTCCAGCTCGTTATAATATTTGAGGTCATAAGGGTCTATTTTATTAAATTTATCGAATATTTTTTCTATCAACAGATATTTAAATTTCATTCTGAGCATTTATCATCATTGTTCGGAGCGTAATATTTTTATAAAACATTGTTGTGTTTATGTTTAATTATGTTATCATTTTTATTGAACATTCAATCTAATACATGACCTGTAGTTGAATTAAAATATCAACCATGTAATTCGTCTATTAAGTACTACATCGTTCTTTGAGTTCTGTGACTATATTCTCATCTCTTGAGTTTTGGCAACTTGAGCCGCTGCCCTGGTAGCAACTCTCGTTAAAATTGTTCGTCATTAGTGTGATCCGTTTGATTTCATAAGTACTAGATTCGTGTTTCTAGTGACTAAATGACCTTGGTCTGAAGTCTGAAGTACCACTTTGCCATTGTCGTCCATTATAAGATGATACAATATTGGTATTCACAGCGTGTCTAAATTAAAACTGAATATGGCGGCAATGCTGCAGATCGACTGTACTCCTAACACCACATCAAAATATTTCACTCTAGTTTTATGGCTTATGGGAAATAAGGGAGTCGTTATTTCGAGAATCCGTAAACATTCCAACGGAAGAAATAACTTCTTTATTGCAATTCTCCTTGATTTAAAAGCAAGGTAGGACGCTATAATGTGGTTAAATGAATTAAAGACTTACCACTATTGAGTGTTCAAGGCATGGTAGAGCAATGCATACACATATAATTTTTTCTTTCCTTTTTTTTGGTATTGATATCTATCAAACATCCGTCATATATAAATCTGGAAGCCAAGTGAATTTTGAATAATTGAAGCCCCCAATGAGCTGTTCTCATTAATTTTTTGTCCCATTTTTGTATTTCGAATCGTTCAAAAGTGGACAGAGGGTTGGGGAGATATAGAAAACCACATTGTTTAATATGTAATAACTTCAAACAATGAACAATTTTTAAGCACTGTGCTTTCGGCAGTGTGGCACAGAATAATTTTTTCTGGAACTGCAGAACGCAGTGTTTCTGTTTCTACACGCATGAAAATAAAACTTTCCAAAACGTTTTCACACAAACTCGATTGTAGACGCGTTTTGCCAATTTTTTACTTCCAAAAGGCATACTCACACGCCACTTGGGTTATTATGCATTTGTATGCAATAACAAAATTGAATAATTGCTTGATTCGAGCAATAACCGATTCCAAAATTTGTTATGTTCAAAATTAGCCCGGACAAGTTAGCTCAAAAAAAGGATCGGTACGAGTGTTGGAAACACCATTATAAATGACTTCTGTAAAGTCCCCATCGTTCCCATATCTGCAGAAAAATTTATTCAAGATCAATGTGCGCAAAAATGAGTATTTTGCATTTTGTAGGCAAACGGCAAGTTTCATGATAAAATAGATCAAGCAATTATCTATAAAAATTGTATTTAAATTTTCTTCCTAAGGCAGAAATTTTGAAAAAGTTACGTACTTTATAATAGGCATGTCAATTCCCTCTATATTATACACCACCGAGCCTTAATACAAGTAAAATTATCAATCTGTGTGACTCAGGTTGTATATGGACAGATGACAGATTGCTCAGGCGAAAAGTACGAAAGAAAGTGTCATAAGTAAATGGGTTTGTGGTATGCATGCAATGAGTACTGTTCTACTGTTTAGGAAGGATTGGAAGATCTTGCTAATGTTAGAATGGATATAACAGATCAACATGTTGATGCAAGTGATTCGAAAGTAATGAAAAATTCTGAAGACACGAAAACTTCTAGAATGCTTTTCATTACATGATTCTTTTCCGGAGGTTAACAAAATTGTTTTTATTGCCAGTGGAGTTTTTGGATTGCTGATACAGGGTGGGGCACCGAAAACGAAACAGATCGAATATCGTCAAAACACATGTGTTGTGAAGAAAATGCAAAAACACGTCGATTTTTAATCCAAGGGGGACATCTTCCTATCTTAACCTCAACTGTCATACCTCTCCCCCTACCCCTTGGTCACTATCGCCCAAACAATTTGAATAGGGACAATAGTAAGTGTGATACATCATTAAAAAGGTAATTTCTTGCGGGAAAAACAACTGTTTCGTATTCCAAATTATCATATTTCATTTGCAAGCTAATTTGACATAATTTTCAGCGACAATGCACTATGGAATTTTTCTAAGGGAAGAAACAAAATGGCTGCTTCAAAATGGCGGACAAAAATTTAAATTATGCTCCAATTTGAATCAAAATTAATAAGTGGTGGTTTTCAAGGTCGGAAATTATGAATTGTTTGACAATGCAAAAAACAAGATGGTGGCTCCAAGATGGCGGACGAAATATGTTGTTATGGTCTGATTCGAATGAAATTTAGTATGTGGGGATTTTCAGGGTCAGAAATTATGACTGTTTTTGTTTTGAAGAATTCTTTTTCGGTGCCGGGTCGCATCGAACCATAATTACGAATTTCACCCTCCATTTTGTTTTATGCATCGATAAAATAATCATAATTTCCGACCCTGAAAATCCCTACATACTAACTTTGATTCGATTGCGACCATAATTACAAATTTCGTCCGTCATCTTAGAGCCACCATTTTGTTTCATGCATTGACAAACAATTCATAATTTCCGAACCTGAAAATTACCACTTATCAATTTTTAATCAAATCGGATCATAATTTCAAATCTAGTCAGCATTTTGGAGCCGCCATTTTGTTTTTTCCCTTAGAAAAATTCCATAATATATTATCACCGAATTTATGTCAAATTAGCTTGCAAAAGAATTATCAAGAGGCGCCAAAATAGAAAGTTAGGTAGCGAAAATTGACATGGCTAAATTCTTTATGAAATTTACCTTTTTAGTTGTTAAAAAATTGTTAAAAAAATTGTTATATCCGTCAACGTGATGTGTTACACTTACTTCTTTCCCTATTCAAATTGTTTGGTTGATATTGACCAAAGGGTGGGGGGAGAGGTATGACAGTTGAGGTTATGATAGGAAAATGTCTCCGTTGGATTAAAAATTGACGTGTTTTTGCATTTTCTTCACAAAACATTTGTTTTGAAGATATTCGATCTGTTTCGTTTTCGGTGCCCACCCTGTAAGTTTAAAATAACAGGATTGATTTTGAAAAACATCAAATTAAAACATGCTGATGAAGTAGTTCCTCTTTTAGCTATGAGTAGCACCGTAAAAGTTCATAAGAAAGTTCCTGTTTTTCCTGTATTATTATTTCAAGGAAGAGTATTACTAATGCTTTCGAAATAAAAATTGGAAAATAGTTTAAATATGAACTGGTGCACTATCTGTTGGATGTGGAAAACACAAAACTCAGCCATTTACGATTTTTTTCAATCATTAAACATTGATATTGACAATATAATTGTGTGGGATCGCGAAGAAATATTTAACAATATTTTAGATGAATACCTTCAATATGTACGTAAACATTTTGTTAATAGAGTGACGGTAGTATTTGACGGCTATTGGGATTGTAGTAAAAATATTAGAGCCTCAGAACAACGTCGTCGAACTACATCTTCATCTTCTGATGTAATTTTTAATGAAATTTCCCACAAATCATCAGAAATTTCTTGCGAATACCCACAGCAAATCTCGATGCATTTTAATGTTAAAAAAAATACGACTGAAAATATTTTAATAAAGCATGGTGATAACGACGATGTCCAGAAACAGCAATAGAACAATTCAACTCGACAAATAGAACTACTGTTGTTAGTGAAGATGTTGATTTATTGGTATTAGAGGTAGTGGATTGTCTTAAGAGCTATGACGTTGAATATATCTCTCACTCACACTCATTGCCGATACGTAAATTTGTCCTCTGCTACGGTATGAGTCATAGCTCTTGAGAAAATCCACTACCTCTACCTACTGCTCGAACTCCAACCGAAAAAATTATTCATCTTTTAAAACCTGGGAAGGCCATCGAGAATATTATTCATCCAAAAGTTCATCTGCTAATTCAAAATTCCAAAAACACGTACTATTTGTACACGCAATAACTGGCTGCTATTTTTCAGAAGTAGTAAAACATAACAGGCTTTAAATTGATTGAGAAACCAAATTCAGTTAATTGTACTAACATTTTTAAAGGAAGTCTACCACAAGCTGTAATTTGGTACCAACGGAATTCGCTTCCTTCTTTCTGTATATGGAGCTCCCCAAAAATTTACCAGCTTAGATAACGAGTGAATTGCTTCTCTTTCCCCAACCTCTACCTATACTTATTAACATTTATTTCGGGACAATTATCAGGTTCAAGTGTGGCCTGGGAATATACTGGATACAGAAAATTATGATTGAAAATGTATTGCACAAAAAAAACCTTCAATACAATTTTTTGCAATTTATGAAAAAAAGGTGTAATGGTAAATGCAGCTGCAAAAAAGTTGGATTGTTTTGTTCATTAGCATGTATCAGTTGTCAAGGTCAATCGTGCTCCAATGTTGAATCGCAATTGAAGACACAAGTGGATGAAGGATCTGTATGACATTTTTTGAAAATTGAGATTTTTCAGTGGATATAGGTTTCAAACACATAGAATTTTTTTGGTATAGGTTCCATGTATCTATTGTGAAAATTAAGAAAGTTACGAGTTGATGAAGGATTTATGTTCACCTATTTAGTACTAATCCTGTTGATAACAGGAGTTATGTACATTTTATTTATGTTCATGAATCCTTTATCCACTAATAATGCGATAATCTGGCACTTGAATCCTTCATCCATTAGAACCTATCGCTATTTTCTGTTGAATGTTGACAACAGTGTACATAGTTCAAAAAAACTAGGGTCAAATCATTTTGTTTATATTAGTCGCCTATGCATGTGCGAAAAAATTTATTGAATGATCCAGTACGTTTTCGGGATGGCATCAAGTGGATACGTGTCGAAGAATATGGTAGTTACTATACAAGAATACGCTTCATGAATTTACGCCTTTTATGAAGGTAGATATTCTGAAATATAAATGCCAAAAAATTCAACCTGAAGATTTTACCTTAAACATTCTTACAGAAAAGATGAATAAAATATTTCAAACCTGAAAGTGCAGTTGGTTTATATTAACAACGAATTTAAATATTTTTATGAGCAAATAAATACTGAAAATGAAAATATCAGTGATCAAAATCGGGCTTCCAAGAGAATGAAATCAACTTTTCATCTATTAATACTTTAATGAAGCTGTTCATTTTAATGGATAAAGGATTCATGTACCTTTGATCAACTTTTTTCAAAACCATTAACATGTTCCATGTAAAATTATGTAATAAAGTTCTATTTAAATCAGCTAATTGAGTTTTCATTCACTACAGCAAAAATGAATACAATTTAGAATACTTTAAACGCGTTTTTCTCGAAATAAACTTTGTGTGACATAAACCCTTCATCCACATGTATCTTCAATTAGGATTCTCAAGATATCAGCAAGGAGACATCTGATGACACATCGAAAATGAATACAGATAATTTACAGCGCTTTTATCATTTCCAAAAGTATCACATTTTATTTCATTTAATGTTTTTTAAGTCAACAGGACCACAGTAGATCGTGGAATAGGCCTATCGGGGCAACTACGTTAAAAATAACGCGCCAAGTACACTACTTCCTCACAGGTAGCGTGGAAACGTGTTCCTATTATGAAGAACGCAACTTTTTCAACATGTTGAATCGCTATATCTCAGAAATGTTGACACTTGCAAAAAAATTGTCCTTTCAGTAACGAGTATATAAACGGATTACATACTGTGCTTTTTCTGTGAACGTAATTTATTTAGTTGATTTCATCAAGATAGTTTCAATTGAGAGACCTAGACCCATTCCTGCCAAGGGGGTTTTACGTAAATATTCAAAAGATGAAGTTGCCATGGTGATGTATTCAAAAAATTTGAATCAAACACATGTGAATCCGTGATTAGTTGTTCGAAAAATACAAACAATGAAACAAATTCAACGCTGTGAATATCAGTACGGTAAATGCTATTTCAGTTGTGTGGGTAGAAAAATAATGTTAAAATTCAGGAAGAGATTGAAGCAAATGAGTAGAGTATGTAGTGAGGTTACGGATGTTCCGAATATCTCAGAACTTCCCAGTCAACACTGGGCAAACATCCCCATCTCAGGGTTGTCAATATCGTCAAAAAGGGGATTTAGATGTCCTTGTGATATCATATCGTTGACATTCCTGCAATATTACACCGCGACATCCCTCAGATATAAAAATCAATAATAGCTGAATATAGATATCTCTGCGATGTCATATTGTTGTCATTACTGCGAGATCACACTGCGACATCCCTGAGATATCTAAATTAGTGATAGCTGGATTTAGATGTCCCTTCGATGCGACATCATTTAGACATCAAAATCTATACTTAGACATCTCTGCCACTATATTTTTATTGAGTTATCTCCAGATCAGGTGATAATAGGACTTTCACACACATTCACTTGACTGCCGACCACAAGGACGCCATCTGTCCTCCACCACGGACACCACGGTCGAAAGGCGAATCCTCAATTTGTGTTAAATGTTTATTTTGAAGTAATTTGGCAAAAAGTTGGCAACACAGATCGTATTCAATGTTGGCCAACCTGAAAGCGGGAGGCACCTGCGTGACCGGCTGTTACTGTATTGTATAACCATATTTAGTTCTAGTTTTTTGTTCTTTGTATCGATGCATTGATCGAAGATCGAAGCTTTGTCGCTTTGAATGCTTTCTAAACTGTTCATGTTCTGATATTTCTAACTGGATTGATCACATTTGCGAATTTTGGTGTAAGTGAAAAGTGAGTATCGTTGTTGAGTATCAACAAAGGGAGTTTCCATTATTTCTTTTTTTACTATCTGGCATTGTAGCTTTCAGTGGTCTCATATTGATTCATTGATTTCCAGATATAACGAGCCTTCACGGAGAGAACGAAAAAAAATGTGAAAGCAGCCTGTTCCAATTAGTTCAGGCATGCCAAACAAAGGCTCGACAGGAAAAGGAACCAAAGCAATTGACTTATAGATTTTTAAATAATTTGTTTTAATTTTTTACTTTGTTATTTTTAATTTTTTTTACTTTGTTAATGTTGTGCCAGAATTTTTTGAAAAATTTTTATACCTATTTATATTTTGGTTATATTTTTTTTTCATATTGACAATATATTTTCTGTTTCTATTTGTTGTTTCTGTGTGGAATATCGCATAGACGTTGACGTCTCTTGAATATAATAGTGAAGAAATCGCTGCAATGTCGCTCTGTTACATCCCTGATACGGTATTAGGAGGCATCTTTGCGGCGTCTCAGAACTACATCGCAAAGACGTCTCAGAACATCGCATAGAGATCGCCAGCATGCATCATGAGTGTGACAAAAGTGAGTCGCTGGGACGTCTGTGCGACGTAACGATGCGAGTCGCAGGTTACGAAGTGACATCGCAGTAATATCTTAGAGATGTATATGTATTGGCTGGGTTGTTACTATGATAACCTCCGATCAAATAACATAACCTAGATGGGTAACTCGCCGCTCACGCCTTACATTTTGTTTATAGGTAAGGGACATCTTCCCTCACCGGCAGTGTCGTGCGTTGTTTATAGAAATATTGAGGTTCGATAAAATAGAAATAATGGAAACTCAATATGGAATGGAAATCTGAAATTATGATGAGAGTATTCACAGGATTTTGAGAAATGCTGAGGCTCTAATTGACATGTCTTTTCATAATTTATTCATTTTACTCTTTTTCAATTCGGTTTCCCTTTCTCGATTGTTACGACACTGGTAGCCTACCTATAAAATGACATATATTGATTTCCAGATTCACCATTGCTTAATAATAAAAACTAACCATAGTTTAACACAAATGAATTCATTTGTCCTTTATTCACGAAAAACACTCCAATAAGTCAAATACGAAAACTAACAAAAATGTTTTGTTGTTGTTCTGCCAAATATCAAATGCAGCGTTGCCGTACTGACCAGATTATATCGACAACGAAGAATCTCCGTTCGGCGATGGAAATACTATCGTTTTTACATGCTCCTAACAAGCTACAATGAACGTTTAAATTGCCTTCTTATTGTTATATATTTCATCCAAGTCAGTATTTTTGGGTTTTCGTTGCCCTGAATATACCCGACTGAAATCAAAATCTAGCTGACGTGCTTATTGTATCCTTAAAAAATTGCGACATAGCAACAATATCATGATTTGAGGGATTACATTATGAAAAGATGTTACCTTCAGCTCTCATCTAGATTGTATCACTTGATCGGAGATGATAACGAACTCTTCTAGCTTATTACTATATATAGTCCAGGTAAATTAGTGCTCTAGCCCCTAAAAATAGCTTGAGAGCTGGAAATCGTTTCAATCCCTCTTGGAGGTTCTGAATAACGCGTATATAAGTTTGCGGCGGTTTCAACTTCGTGCTTCCTTTCCTTTTTCGAAAGTAATAAATTCCGAGCATCAAATAGCCTTTGAAACATGAAAATCGGTTTAGCTGTTCAGTCATAATCGCCTGTCAAAAATGGACAATGTTTACAAACTCCGTTAAAAAATTGACAACACTCAACTTCTAACGCCTGTAGTTCAAAAATGGCGGCTATGCTTGAAAAATGTCATAGAACCAAAGTTGTAGAAAATTCAATTCTCATCAGATTTTTTCTGATATTTCAAATTCGCTTACTCCAGGGCTGCGTTATGAATAGTAAACCAAAAAAAAGTTCGTAGTGCCAAATTCCCGCTAAGGCAGCCCATCGCAGGAAACTTCTGAACTCAAAACTTTTTACTTTCTAGCAATTTTTCAAGTAGGTTATTACAATTATTCATTTATTTATTCATATAAATATAACAAGAGAAGAGGCATAGACTATTGTGCCCAGAAAAATATAATTTAATGATTTAAGAAAAATGAAAAATAAAAATGAACAAACATGTTTGATGTTTGTAGGAACGACTCATAACGGCTCTTGAAACTGTTTGTACTAGGGGCTGTTACGACATCTGGAGGTAGAGCATTACATTTTGTAATATTCTGTTTGCAAATAATTTTTGACGTGCACTCCTTCGAAAGGATTCCTGCCTCAGTTTCAAAGGATGTCCACGCATCTTGTAGTAGAAGTAAGCTCGCGAGATCTATAGAGGAGTCATCGTACAGTATTCGGTGGGTCAAAATCGCATTGCTTCTGATACGTCTATCACTCAAATAGGTTAAGGCGGCTCCACACATTCGGGTATTTGGCAAATACAGGTATATTTGTATATTTATGTCTGTATATTTGCGTTCAAATATTTTGCTTAATTTTGCATGGATGTCTTGGTGAATTCGACGCGGGAAGCACAAATATTCACACCATGGAAGTGGAAGGTGGCAGCATTTTTGCTAATGAAATCAGCGTTTTTGTTGCTATAAGATGAAAAAAAAATCTAAAAGAAGATGGTGGATGTTATCGCTTAATAGGATCAGAAACAGTTGAGTTACTGATAAAATAAATTATTAAAACATTTAACTTTTTCAGGTATAATGGCACACATCTTCTTGCCGATTTGTTAAAGAAGCTTTCTAGTTCATTTGCAAACTTCTATACAGAATATCTGAAATAGAGCAGCGCACTGCTATCTACTGAATGATCACACCGTACGAATATGTGGATTAGACAGGTCTTTGCTTGTTGTGCCAATATTTGCGCCTTCGATTTGTGTTCATTTACCGACATCGAATCTTTATATTTGCCGAATGTACCCTTTTTAGCGAGTATTTGCCTGTAAACACTCCACACACATATTCGTCTATATGCCAACAAATATTTGGATATTTGTGACAAATACCCGAATGTGTGGAGCCGCCTTGATTGAGCTGAGATATTCGTTAGTCGTAGGAGAGTCTTACTATCCTGGTGGCATTGTGTTGGACCCTCTCAAGCGCCTTTTCTACAGGAACATGCAATCTTGTACCCATTTTTGCAGGAGTGGAGCACTTTCTCGGGTACTGAAACCATCTGATGTGGCGGATTTCCATCCGCATTGCTCTGCATTGTTCTGTCGGGGTCCCTCCACATCTGCAGCTGCAAGAAGATAGAATGTTGGCGACGGACCAATTCACTAGGAGACAACGATGCCAAGTTGGAAGATTTTTTTGAGAGGACCCTCTGGAAGAGTTGAAATCTCAATTCGTTGAGAGATTGTGCTCTGCTGCGTGAGTAAACTGCTGCAATGAACTTCGCTCTAGTCTCACCAGCCTTGCCAAGGAACAATAAACTGACTCCATCCTTTTGGTATTCGTTGAAAGGTAAGGGGAAAGAGGAAAAGGAGCCTTCAAGGACAAAAGAACAGGTGGCCAGGCACCCGATCCCACCTGGTTGTCTGAAATGCGAAATCAAACTAAATAATCCTGGGGTGTTTCTTCCAACTAATTCTACACTGTTCAAACACACTTCCTTCCTATAAAAAATGAACGAACTTTATTATGAGGCACGTTATGATTAATTCCTCCTAAAAATCGATAACTCAGTGATTTATTTAAAATTGTTTTGAGTTTAAATTGAGTTGATTACGTTTACTTTTACTTGGAAAAATGCAAGAAGGTGATAAGTTTCCAGTTCAGACGTAGTTTCTTACGTTGATCTGCCTTATCGGAAATTTGGAGAAGTCATTTTGAACTTACAGGCGTTAGAAGTTGAGGGTTGTCAATTTTTTAGCAAATTTGCCTATCTTTGAAGAACGATTGTGGCTGAACGGCTGCACCGATTTCAATGTTTTGCGAAAGTCGATGGTTTTAAAAAAAGAAAAAAGTGATTTTTTCTATAGGGTGCGTTTTTTTCGAGTTATACGTGAAAAACTGGGAAAATATCAAAATTTTTGCATTTTTAAGACTCTCAAATCTGAAGCACAACCTAGAAATCGTCGCAAACTAATGTATACCCTTCATTCAAGACTCCCAAGAGGAATTAATCGATTTCCAGCTATCGAGCAAATTTCAGGGGATAGATTTTAACACTTTTCGGTAATGTTACTACTAGTAGTATATTTAGGGATGGTTACAGGTTGGCCCAATGAAGCATCCTCAGATGAAGGCATCATATACAAAAATCTCAGGAAAACGTGAAAAATAATCATATATGTACGTGAAAATGAAAATATTCAAGTTTGAAATGAACATTTTACAACCAAAAAGCAAATGTTCATTTGTTCATATCGTGTCATAAAACCACAAAAGTTATTATATCCTGAGAACGAAAGCGTACGGAGGCCACAATAATGTTTTTTCATTATATCGTTTTCATTTTCGATAAAAATTTCACTCGACACGTGTTTTGCCAACAAAGTTGCCATCCTCAGGAGCTCAAAAGCGTACTGATAGATAGTTTCTTAAGATGTGTTCTAATAAATAATGTAAGTCGTCAACAGCCTGAAGAAATATACAGGGTGACATAAAAAAATATAGCGCCAACATTGATCAGTACTTCCTGAAAATTAAGTTTCAATTTCTTCAAATAAAAAATCTAAAGGCCGCTACATGTTTACTGTGTCACCCGGTATATGAGAATAGCTTTTGATACTTTGAAAAGTTTTCGAGCAGTTTCCCAGAAATCAGCTCATCAGACAGAATTGAAAAATTAAAAAAATACAGGTTCACTTGAAAAATCACATATTTTTATGTTGCATAAACGTGTTGAATAAAATCGAGTCAAAATAAAAATTAATTGTTGCTGTAAAGCTTTGGGCTTTATCATTCGATGAGTGAAACAGGATGACTCTAGTGTTGTCTCACCCATCTCATCACTGATGAAAGGTAGGAACCCTGAAGCATATGAATGTATGCAGGTAGTAATTCCCAACCAGACAATGTTGAATGCTTTAGTCGACCTATCTATTGCAATACTAGTGGCCTCCTTGAGAAACATTGCACAAATAGACGCCAGATTTAATTCAATGCCGGTAAGAGGAAGCAGTTGTTTTCTGTCAGATAGTTGCCACATATTTTCCGTTTCGTCAAAATTATTCGTTTCATTGACCATCAAAGTGTTTAAATCATGACATAAAGAGCTTACTGCTATTAACTGTTAACTTTAATTTTTATTTTTTTCGAATATCTGGTAAGTACTTTGTCTATTGTATCAGGACAAACATAATTATTGATGAAAAGCAGAAGTGGTACAACTCTCACGTTTGAATTTCAGTTGGTCCGATAATAGTTGATATTACATTGGTACAGATTGGATTGATCTTGAAGAAGAACGTTTTCAATGCAATGAATAAATAAACTTTGTACTCTTCGTTTTGGACTCCAGGTGATTTGTAAAAGGAGGAAAGAACTTCTTTATCAGCCCTCTATATGACATCAATAGTGTTTCACAGTCTGTAATTCAATCTGAAAATAAAATGAGACATCAAAGTGAGTTCTGAGTTAATGATTGAACATAAAATTTAATCAACTATCAGGATCTGATATTGAAAGTCCAAGCTCACATTATCCCCAGCTTGCATAAGTCTGCTGGACACTTCTGAGGGTTGCTCGTCAGGGCTGCAGACGGTTAATGACAGAACAAATTCTAAACAAATCAACAAATACTGTCAATAATATAGTTATTCATTTCAACTACTACTAAACAAAGCTTCAACAGTTTCTGACGAAGGAAAATGTTTCTAGTACACTTTGTTGGATTTATATCCAACACAAACTGGTTTTGGGGCGAAGCCTACTGAAGGCACATGATTATATTTAATTACTTCCTTCGATGAAACTGCGTGTATTAGAGCTACGACTTTGCATTGACAAATCTGCTTGGCAATTAGTAATACGAGCATAATTTGCCTACAACATAACTGTAGTACATGTTCTGCTTATACTCCTTATATTTCTTAGCCAACATCCTGAACTGGCATACTGTAATACTTTTCAGGCCAATTCCTCACGAATAAGAAGTTAAGTGAATTAGTCACTGGATTTTACGATTGAAGATGGGTAGATAAATAATTTATTTCATTACGCAACATGATTAAATGTGTCTAGCGAGTCAAAAAATATACTATAAAATAATGGATAGTTAAACAATTGAACAAATGACGGTATAGATAAAACCATCAAAAATCACAAATAAAGAAAAATTGGTATGTTGACATTATGGAAGTCATAAACTTATCCATCTATTCTTTGACAGATAAAACCAAAAACATTTTTTTTTATTCTGAAAGCTCTTCTTCTAATTTAAAAATGTTTGAAGCCTAATTTAGTCATGTCAAAGAGAACACAATACTTAGCTGAACTGAGAATGAATGAGGGAGAAATACGTTATTATCAGTGTATCGCAACTAGTTACATTTTTCATTACTACGTAGCTTTTTGCTCAATTGGTCCGTACGACAAGTCCAAGTTAGAGTACTATCGATGTAAACCATAACTATTGTGTTACATCTATATTCAGTTTGAGTTGATTCATTGAGAACAAAGTGTCATCGGCAAACATAATGTCACGTGGAATGATCTCCACTTGATTTTTTTTGCGTAACATCGCAAAAATGTCATCTAAAGGAATAGGACTGCTCTAATTATTCCCAAGCCGGATTAGAATTTTAGGCCTGTATAGATTAGGTCTTAGTTTCAATGCGGTACAGGACGTATTTTGTTTTTTGTGGGCTTAAGGTTGGGAAATCAAAAATGATTCGCGTGATACCCAACATTTTTGAATAAAATGAACTATTTTTTACAAATAAATTTCTTTTAATTTATTACCAATACAAAATAAGTGTTACTACTGTACCCAATAGATAGCTTCATTGTCCAACAGTAAAACCAATTAAAGGACAATTATTTATGCAGATAGTTACAATAATGTGAGAACAGTTTTAATTAACAATATAAATGAGTTTTATAGGCAAACCTTGGCTACCCTAAAAAGTGTATTCATACTTATGTCGTAGTAGAAATCTTTTTATAGTTGTTACGCATTACATAGATTAGGGATTTGATTAAAATACCTACAGTTCGATTATTTTATCTTTACCCTTGCGTCATCAATTTATGATTGAAGAAATCACACACCCTCTATCGAACTTCTCTTTCTAACAACCGCTATGAGCGAATCAAAATTCGTTAACATTTGTCTTCCAAACTAAGAATTATGGTATTGTGATGATGACGCACGGGTAAAGATAAAATAATCGAACTATATTTTTTCTAGATATCTGGGTAAACACTTTCAAATAATGAAACAAATCCGTTAACAATATTACTAGGATTACTAAAGACTGTGTGAGCGAAAAGTATGGTTGCATTTCAATATTGCCACGAGCCATGGTGGCATGCGGGTTAAACAATCGCTTCTCAATCTAATAATCGATATAGGTGTGTGGGTTCGAACCTCAGAGGGGTCACTGGTCTCATGCATGGCACTACATATTCAAGAAGGTGAGGGATATGTTTTCCCTAGGTCGCACAAATCTCTCAAAGACTTCTGAGTGTTTTTTGTGAGTGTGACTGTTGCTTGGAGATTATCTGGAATATCTTCTGAATTAAGAATATTTTCACATGTTTCCAGAGTTTCCACAATATTTCTGTCGACACCAGTAAGATTGTATAAATGAAATGGTGTTCAAACAGATTTGTCCGACTTACTGCCATACTGCTGTATCTGTTCCGAGACTGAAAGTGAACTGGTTACATTTAATGAAAAGCACTGAACTGATTAAACATTTCCAAACCCTGTAACTTCTGCACCATCAACAGCGTCTAACCTTGGAAAAGTATTGAAATCATGAAACAATTACAGTTAAAAAATCCTATTACCATTTTCTCCCAGATTGCTTAACATTTCGTTGCATTGAAGAACTAGTTTCTGAAAGTTTTTGAGATGGAATGACCCCGTTCATCAATCGTTCAAAGGTTTTGCTTCTTGTTTCTAGAAAATTTCTGGATAGATTCACGCCAATTATTATCAACAAAATGTATCCTACTATGTATGAAATCTTCCAAAATAAAGTATTTGCTGAAAATACAAATATATTTCAGTCTGATTCCCCATGCTTTAGCTAATTTCTGGCACTATTCGTTTTCGGAAAAAGAGTGCATGGACACATTCGCAGATAAATCATTCTTGCACTGCGACATTGAACAACATGTTTTTGACTTACTAGTCATATCAAAGCTATGCTTTCTGCATTAAATCAAAAAAATCGAACCAAATATGGAACGACAAAGAAATAATCAACAATTTAATAACACGATATTTCAAAATGTAGATGTCGCCCACTCCGTGACGATCCCGAATATCTATTAAGTAATAGGTGTCTGCTCAAATTGTTATGACCAGTTAGTATTCCTATAAGCAGGCGTAGTGCTTGGCGGTTTTTGCTGAGAGCCATGCCGTCCTAGATTTGCTGGAGTCGAACATAGTCTTTCGACTGCCTGCAGCCGGTATTTTCCCGCTACCGTTTGTTCAGCTGTTCTTCCGCCCAATCGTCAAGGGCTGAATAGGATCGGCCTCTTGCGATGCTTAAGCCGGCTACTCACACGCCTGCCGCAGGGGCAATCTAGGGTGCAGGGTGATTGGGACAATCTAGGATGCGTCTCTACACACGTACCTACCGTTCAGTGTGACAGTGAACGTACCACAGAACAGAATATCACCTGAGTCGTGAAGATGGTGGCAACACTTACAAAAAATCAAAAGATCGGCATTGCCTTGGCCGCTTCCGTGATGCTACAGAAGAAAAAAAGAAAAATGAAGTACTGGATGGAGAACTGGTTACAGAAACGAAAAGATTTGTATCACATGAACTTTTTGCAAGAATTGGAAGTTGATGATCTTAAAAACTTTTTACGAATGGATTTAGAATGTTTTGAAGACATCCTTGGCGATCCACCTAAGCGAGCTGCACGATAAAAACAAACACTCCGCATGGATTTCTCTACAGAACTGAGTCAAAATTGCCCCAATCACGCTACACACGCGAGTTGTGGCAGGGCGGTTGGAGCCGATCTAGGAAGCAATGAAGGTCCGGCGCGCCTGCCGCCCTGCAAACGATGCGATTTAGGAAATTGGCCCTGCTTGCCTACACACGTCATAATCTAGGAGGCAATAAAGGGTCAACCCCACTTTTACACCCTAGATTGCCCCTGCGGCAGCTGTGTGAGTAGCCGGTTTTAGTACAGGCTCCGGCCAACAGAATGGCGTCGCGGAACCGGTTCTAGCAAGTACGTCTGCCACCTCGTTTTCGCCCCAGTAGCCTGGAACTCATAACAACTGGACTTCCTTCGTTTCCACTAGTTTTTCGAGGGCATCTCCGCGTAGCTTTCTCGTACGTCTCTTCCTTCCGAGCAGATGCCTTCGCCCGAAGCCTGTTTGTCAGTCACACGCGAACCGTCCGTTAGGTTTATCGTGCGAAACTCCACTGTGTTTTTTCCCGTTGTTTCCTGCTCGGAATCGTGAGAGCAAACTCCCTTTTTCCATCGTAGTGTATTTTGTATATTTTTCACTCTGAAGGCGGAAATAGGAATCTCCTGCTTCGTCCACTTCCCAATTTCCGCAAGGCCTATCGTAGCTTCTTTGCTTGTCCAGACTCCCGAGTCCCGCATCCTCAAGTGAGCTGTCATTGCCTCCTTCTTGATTCAGAACGGAAGCGGTGGCAGCCTCAACAGTACCTCCAACACTGCGGTTGTAGTCGTTTTCATTACACCCGTTATTACCAAACAGGCCAATATTTGGACTTTGCTAAGTCTTCGTCTCATTGTGATGATCTGTACGCCTGGCCACCACAAAACTTAACAATATTTTGGATCTTTGGTCTTATTACAGCTATGTACAGCCAGAGCATGATCTCTGGGTTATTGCCACAATTACTTACTACAGTTCTCCCCATGATCATGGTACATTTCAGTGCGTAATTGTTAATTCTGAATTTAGTAGATTTAAGCCTTATCTATCCAGCTGATATCGCTATTTTTAGTTTTTGGCACTTGACAAGATTGGCTTTTGTTTAGCAGTGACTGAACACCAAATATCAATTTTTGTACCAAAGTTGTCAGTTTCCTTCTTCGTAATGAAAGTAACATAAACAGAACAGAAACATAACCGAACCGTCGCATCGCGAACATTCTGGTTACACTTGAGTACCTATATAAACGCGAGACATTTGACTGGGAGAAGAAGTTTTTATGAAGAGAATTTATTAAGTGATAATAAGCAGAAGTGTTTGGAATATTTAGCTAGTTGTAAGTGTTTTATTAGTCAGTGCAGTGTTGTAGGTTTGTTTATAGTGAAGTTAGAAAATAAACAGTTTAGTAGTGTGCTCGGCCTATTATTTAGCAAACGTAACAGTGGTGTCCGAAGCGGGATATTAGTGAAAAACAGAAATAACCTATTTATAAACTATTTATGGTGAATACGAGGAGTACATCGTACGATACGATGGAGGACATTGTGAAATTTATACAAAATTAGTTTGCGGATTTGGAAAGAAGGCGCCAGGAGGAAAAGAAAGAACGAGAAGATGAAAAACGAGAAGAGGAAATGCGACGGTTAGATGAAAAACAAGAACGAGAAAAAATATTCCAGAAAATTCTTGAATAACAGAGAAAAGAGCGAGAAAATGAAAAACAAGAACGAGAAAAAGAAAAACAAGAACGACAAGGAGAACTTCAGAAAATTCTCGAAGAACAGAGAAATGAACGAGAAGTAGCACTCCAGAAACTTCTCGAACAACAAAAGAATCAATTAGACCGAATAGAAAAACAAAGAAAAACAGACCTTCACAGAGTTCTAGAACATCAAGACAAGTTCTTCCAACATGTTCTACAGAAAACCGAAGTACAAATGGAGGAATTGAAAGGAAAAATAGAGGAAGACGTCAAGAAATCGACGATGAGCTTAATAAGAAAGTGGATTCAGTGCGAGAGGAGGTGAAAGGACTCGAGAATCAAATAGCACTCCTCAAGAAGCAAGATCGTCGAGACAGGGTTGCCACATCAGGAATTTCCGTAAAACCACCGACTTTTGATGGACAGTCCTCTTGGTCCATGTATCGCCGACAATTTGAAGCTGCAGCAGTGGCAAATGGATGGGTTAGAGAAGAAAAAGCTACGGCCCTTATAGTAGCTTTGAGAGCTTTGGGTATGTGACAGACGATACCTATCGAACAGCAAAATAAATATAAAGACCTGATTACTGCATTAGAGTTACGGTATGGCGATCAACATCGAGAATAGCTGTATCGGGCTCAAATGAAAACGCGCACTCAGAAATCTGGTGATAGTCTGCAGGAATTTGAATCGGATGTGAGACGCCTAATTCAGCTGGCTTACCCAGAAGCACCAGGAGATTTCAAAGAACAGTTAGCGGTGCAGTTATTTTTGGAAAGGACTCAGAGACACCGAAATCCAAAGGACTCTGCGATTGACACACTTTAAGAGGAGTAGCGATGCCTTGGTACGTTCCTTAAAAGTGGAGGCGGCCTTCAACACCTCGAGGCCGAAAGTACGAGCGGTATTGATAGAAGAACCCGAACAACGATCAAGCGCAGCTACTAGTTCATTCGAGAAGGTTCTGGAAGAGATTAAATCTTTGATAAGCGGAATGAGCACCCAGAAGAACAGGGCGTGCTATAGATGTGGGAAATTGGGCTGCATGGTAAGAATGCCACCACGTTCGCAATCACCTATGAGGACAAGATCTTCCAGCGAGTCCTCAAGTGGGCGGCAGGAAAACTAGAATTAGCCAGCATATCGGGGCGCATGCTGGCTAGCAATAATGGAGCCCCCAGGGTCATCCCTATTAACAGGCTTACCATTTCAGAAAAATTGAACGAAAAAAACGTCGTATGCACCATAGACACAGGTGCTGCAGTTTCTTTGGTACGCAGTGACATTCTTCGGCCAGAAAGCGTGAAACCTATCTCTTCAAACCTTGTGCTTCGAACAGTCACTGGAGAAAATGCCCCTATTCGAGGAGAAGCTGAGATTACACTGATTCTTGGGCGACTCACCATCACAAATACAGTGTACGTCGCGGATATAGAAGATGAATTTATACTTGGGATGGATTTGATCAGTGACTACGGGTTTTCGTTTGACAATGAAGAGAGGATCATGAAGTTTGGAGGAGAAGAATTTGTCCTCACAACTCCAACAGAGAGAACGATGTCTGTGAAACTGCGATTAGTAAAAACCGTGAAAATTCCTGTATTTTCGGAGAAAGTAGTTTATGCTACATTAGATGGAGACCCAGGGTGCAGCGTTGGAATAGTACAGCCATGTGTTGAATCACCTAGCGATTTGGTTCTTGCACAAGCCCTAGTGAAGACAAAACATGCTATTCATGTGAGAATTGCCAACGTGTATCCCGAAGAAATATCAACTAAAGAAGGCGTTATCATTGGAATATGTCAACCTATTTCATGGGTAGCGAACTATGATTCAAGTAACCACGAGGAAAGAAAGGAAGCCTCAAAGAGTGTTATGACAGTTCCTGAAAAATCATTTGAACACTTGTCGACAGAAGAATTGAGAGCTGCTATAAATTTTATCAGAAGTGAAAGCGACATCTTCGATTCAACAACAACAGGAAGAACTAACCTGGTCAAACACAGGATCGATACTGGCAAGCCCATCCGATTCGGCAACCACCAAGAAGAGTTCCATTTGCCAAACAACAAGAGGTGGAAGAGCTTGTTGACAAGATGATGAAAGATGGTGTGATTGAAGAATCATCGAGCCCTTGGTCTGCACCTGTTGTGTTAGTTTCTAAGAAGGATGGATCCACGAGATTCTGTGTGGATTATAGGAAATTGAATCATTTTACGAAGAAGGATAGCTACCCTTTACCAAGGATAGACGACACATTAACAACTTTAGCAGGTTCTCGTTGGTTCTCAACCCTAGATCTGAAGAGCGGATATTGGCAAGTGGGCATACATGAAGACGATAAGGAGAAGACAGCATTTTTGACTGGAAGCGGACTTTATCAGTTTACTGTTATGCCTTTTGGATTGTGCAATGCTCCAGCAACATTCCAAAGACTTATGGAGCTTGTCCTGCGTGGGCTCACTTGGAAGACTTGTCTAGTATACCTCGACGACATATTAGTCATGGGAAAGACATGTGAAGAACATCTACAAAACTTGCGAGAAGTACTCCAACGATTCAGGAATGCCAATCTTGAACTGAATCCTCAGAAATGCTCATTGTTCCAGAAGGAAGTGAATTTTCTGGGCCACACAGTGTCAGTAGACGGCATCCGAACAAACGAAAGGAAGATACAGACGATCCGTGACTGGCCGAGACCTAAAGACAAACATGAAGTCAGGAGCTTTCTAGGGCTCTGCACCTACTACCGTCGGTTTGTAGAAGGATTTGCTGATATTGCGGCACCCCTACATAAGTTGACAGAAGACCGAGTCAAATTCGTCTGGTCCAACGAATGTGAACGGGCATTTGTAAAACTGAAAGTTGCTCTATGTTCCAGTCCGATTTTGAGTTTTCTACGTCAAAGAGGCCTTTTCGTTTTGGACACAGATGCCAGTAACAATGGGATTGGAGCCGTACTATCACAAGAGCAAGATAGCCAAGAAAAAGTAATTGAGCTTTACAGCAAGGCCCTTAACAAACCAGAAAGAAATTATTGCGTAACAAGGACGGAACTACTGGCAATAATCAAGGCTGTAGACCACTTCCACAAATATTTAAATGGAAGAGAGTTCCTCATTAGAACAGATCATGTAGCTTTGAAGTGGCTACTCGAGATGAAGACTCCTGAAGGACAAGTAGCAAGGTGGATAGAGTAGTTGAACCAGTATCACTTGAAGATAAAACATCGACCAGGACGATTGCACAACAACGCAGATGCCTTGTCCAGAAGACCTTGTTCGGATATCTGCGAGCATTGTGAGCGAATTGAACGTCGCGAAGGAATCAACCAAGTGACATTAATGGTTGACGACAATTGGACCACAGCGAAAATGAGGAAAGACCAAGAAAGTGATCCAAACGTTGCAGATTTTCTACGATGAAAGGAAAGCGGAGCGAAAAGACCCACCTGGAAGGAAATCTCCTTACGATCACCAGCTTTCAAGGCATTGTGGGCACAATGGGATTCCCTGATTGTCGAGAATGGTCTATTGAAGAGAACTTGGGAATCAGCCGACGGCAGAATAGTGATTTCTCAATTGGTTATGCCTAGGTCGAGGATAAGTGATGTCTTGGAGGAGATGCATGGCAGCAAATCAGGTGGACATTTTGGAGTGAATAAGACCATAAATAAAATACGGCAGAGATTTTACTGGGTCCAATGTCGTGAAGATGTAGAGAGATGGTGCCGAAGATGTCTGAAGTTTGAAGCAAGCAAAGGTCCCAAGACAAGATCGAGAGGAGAGATGAACGAACGAATCGCCATCGATGTAGCAGGACCGTTTCCGATGACGAATGATGGCAACAAATACATCCTCGTTGCCATGGATTACTTTAGCAGATGGGTTGAGGCTTATGCCTTGCCTAATCAAGAAGCATCCACAGTTGCAAGATAACATGTTTTCAAGGTTTGGAGTCCCAATGGAGCTACATTCCGATCAAGGAAGAAATTTTGAATCAAATTTATTCAAGGAAGTTTGTGAATTGATGGGATTAGCAAGACCAGAACAACGGCCCTCCACCCACAGTCTGCTGGCATGGTTGAAAGATTCAACAGGACTATGGAAGAACATCTTTCCAAAGTAGTAGAGGAGCACCAAAAGACCTGGAATCGACATCTTCCACTATTCATGATGGCTTACAGGGCCTCTGTGCATGATTCCACAAAGCTCACTCCAGCCAGCATCATCTTCGGGAGAGAACTTCGGTTGCCCTGTGACTTGGTGTTCGGATCACCAAGTTCTGAAGAAAAAGAGGTACAGGATTATGCAGACGAACTGCGAGATAGCTTGAATGGGATCCACGAATTTGCAAGAAAAAGATTGAAGATAACTAGTGACAGAATGAAGGCTCGATACCATCTTAAGGCCAATACTGGTGGATTCAAAGAAGAAAATCGAGTGTGGCTGTTCAATCCTCGTCGTAAGAAAGGATATTCTCCCAAATTAACACCATCTTGGGAAGGACCATATACGATAGTGAAAAGAATAAACGACGTGGTCTATAGAATTCAACGCAGCCCGAGAGCGAAAATGAAGGTCGTTCACCTAGAGAGACTCAAACGTTATAATGGAGACAACGACACATTGTTTGATCGAGACGATCAAAATTGAGAGGGGGATAATGTTACGAGATTGATAAAAATCCCCTAGCTACGCCGCTGGATAGACTTGCACGCATATCGTCGATATGGTTTCCGAGAAAAAGGCAGGTAACTGCCGGTAATGAATATTCGGGATAACCGAACCGTCGCATCGCGAACATTCTGGTTACACTTGAGTTCCTATATAAACGCAAGACATTTGACTGGGAGAAGAAGTTTTTATGAAGAGAATTTATTAAGTGATAATAAGCAGAAGTGTTTGGAATATTTAGCTAGTTGTATTGTTGTATAGATCTAAGTGTTTTATTAGTCAGTGAAGTCGTGAAGTGTTGTATGTTTGTTTATAGTGAAGTTAGAAAATAAACAGTTTAGTAGTGTGCTCTGCCTATTATTTAGCAAACGTAACAATATATTCGATTTTGTTAGAGATTACAGTAACCACAGCGATTTTAGAATATTTTATTAAAAGTAACATTAAAGTATTTCAAAAAATTTTTAAACTTTAGGAAGGCCTGAAGTTTGATAGTTTTAAACATTTTGTATGCTTAACCTTTTGTAAGATTCCTTCGGAATCAAAAATTATTAGAGAACTAGTCAGCCTGCCAGGTCTAGGTTTGTCCAGGCCATTCTGACCTGGTTTTGTGAGTCAATTTTTGTTTTCATGTGATGAATAGACAGGAATACAGCTATTCAAATTCTTAGATTGCTACTGTTTAATATTCACATGAATAAATGCATTATTCCCATTGGAATTACTTAGATAGGAGGAGAAGATCGCTTGAAAATAATGAACATAATCCAACCAAGCAAGAGACTCGTGTATGGACTGAGGGTACTTAGGGCGGGCTCATCGAAGGGGATGGGTTGCCCAACAAATCAGGGATGGACCACCAGACCTAGCCAAATCAATAGAGTGTCGTGACGCCTTACTGAATGAAGTAAGAAATGATGGAATGTTCCACGGGAGAGTTTCCGGGAGAGAGAGTTCTGGAATATCTCTTGTGGGGCGGGTTCGTCAAACCAGGGAGGAATAGGGTGCGCCAGCGCTAGCTGAGGAGCACCAGTATGTTATATGGAAGTGTGGATATCAAATGCAAGAGAGACCTCTTGAGGCATCTGATATGCACTACTCGTCTGACACCGAAGCCAACCCTAGAACGTTACAATGACAGATTCATATGGCTGCAGGAAAACTGCTTTACTTTATGTAAGTGATGAACAGAAGCAGTCCTGGAACTGATCCTTAAGGAAGACCATGTTCGACAAGTTTGTAATCCGAAAAGCAATAATTGATATTTCTTGTTTGATATATATTTGTTAAATATATGTGTATAGGTATATTGTCTTATCTTGTTATAACGAAAAAATTGGGGGAGGAACGTTGCAATAAAAGTTGAAGGAATAATAGGAAATCTAAGCAATTTCATTAAAGACCTGCGTGGGGAATTATTTCAAGAAAAGGAGAAAGGAAAATAAGATGCCGAAAATACATGGAATGCAGGGACAGTTGCAACAAGTTTCACAAAAACAGGGGAATGATGGGCTGGAAAAAACAACAAAATGAACAGGACTGGTTCCTGGAAGCCCTCCAAGAACAGAAATATGAAAGGACAAGAAGAAAAATCAAAAGAACTGGAACGGTTGCAGGACATCTTATAAGTAGAGGAAACCAACCTTACTGAAGCAACACAAAAGGAACAGGTCGAGGTTCTGGAAACTCCAGAAGAATATTTGGACGAAGGATGGAGAAACATCAAGAACAGATCTAGCTACAAAATGTTTTGGAGAAGCAAAGGCGAAATTATTTAGGTTATCGTAAGGACAGTCAAAATATAGAAGACCCAGGAAAATAAAATGGAAGAAGTTGAAACAAAAAGGAAGAGGAGCAGAACTTTATATTCAATACACACCTACAAATTCGTGGATCAGAACACAAGAAGGTTTGACAACATCTGAGTGGAAGGAAACCATTAAAATGACTGGATATGTGGTCAACTTGAGAGGTGACACTGTACTGAGACCGAAACCCTTGCCCACGTCTTGGGATCTTATCAACATGGAAATCTCTTGAGAAATACAAGACACAACACAATTCGCCATCTAATAGTTACTGAACTTTCCAAAAATTTTGAAGTATACGAAGAAATCAAATGTACAGCTACCAACGACAGTCTCCGAAGGGTTGATATCATAGCCATAGACAGAAAGAAAAACCTTGCCTACATATTGGACCCAACAATAAGATTTGAATCAGATGAATCCCAACCCGTTGATGATGATTTAGAGAAAAGGCATATTTATTAACCCACGATCCCTTTCTTCAAGAAAAAATATGAAATATCTGGTTAAATCAAAATAATTGGATTATTCATTGGTGCCCGAGGAACCATCACAAAATCCTTCGTATATTTTGCCAAAAAATTCAATTTACCTATAAAAACTGTTAAATTTATAGCCCTTGAAGTACTAAAATTTTCCATTAGAATAATGAGGACACATATTTATTGTCAATGATAGAAACCATTAAGTACCTTCTAAATGATTTTTTAAACTTTTTTAATTTTACTTTTTATTGTATTCTTATACAGTTTTTTGTGGTATTCCTTGTTTATACAGACCACATATGTTGGTAGGATGTTATTATTTTTTTATAATAAATATATATTTAGAACATGTACGGATATATTCCAGAGAGGAGATAAAGTAATACATCTGAGTATGGAGGTCGATCAAATCAAGATTTGGGGTCTATATCTACTTTTCTAAACCCTCATAAGTTTTTGAGAGATTTGTACCAGCTAGGAAAGACTAAGCCCGTATATTTCAACGTGTGATTGTATAATTGGTTTGTTAAATTCGATTGATGGTTATTGAACTGTGAATAAACGAGTCATATTGTCCATCAGTTTACATAGCCACGAACCCCAGTATCGCAACGATATATTTTTGGTGTGAAATTAAAGTTGTTATTTACTCTCTATTTGTCAATATATTTAAGTGTTAGTCGTTGAATAATTACGTTGTGGGCATCTGCTCTAGATGAGAGTTTATCATAAGAATCCGGTAAAGTTTCAATTTTGAGTAAATCAAAATTTACTGAAAAATCTCAAGTAGGTACATTTTAAAAAATGCATCACTTGGGAACGATTGTGTTGGTGCTGGATACTCAATAATCTAGACAGAGAATAATTAAATAAAATTCCATAAGACAAAAATCATCTATTTGCATATTATAGTTATCCCGCCATAAATTGTTACACAATAGACCAGCCTCTATTCATAAATAATCTGAAACGATCTTGTCTAGCATGTCTGGTAAAAACTGACCTTTCTAAACATTGCATCATGATTTTCAGTCGTGCAAGATTTACATACATGCTGATATTATTATTGTGCTGTTTGTAGACGACCTTCAACTTGGGCACTTAGCAGCCCGCATATTATGAGTCAATAGCTCTCTCGACATAACGAACTTGGATTCCACTTTCGTTCCAATTCATTACTATGGCGCTATGAGCCTTATTGCGGAAACTTTGCAGTGAACTTGTGCGGGTTTTAAACTGTTTCAATGGGTATTATTTTGAAATTATGGTATCGCAAAGTGAATTGCTTTGATGTCAGTAATTGAAGGTTGATGGGTTTATTCGTGGATAATTTTTATACGACTTATTTGAACCATATTGTTGATTGTTATTACTCTATACATGTTTTAATCTTTTCTTTGGATTTTTTGGAGAAGTATTTTTTAGATAGGTAGAACAAAAACCAGATGAAAATGTGAATAGTAGGTACTTATAAAAAGTACGTCACACATTTGTTTTTCAACATAATAATTATCTATTTCTATAATTTCTCTTTCCCAAATGACAATTCGTATTGAATGTTAAACATGCAGTTTAATTTAAGAGTGGCTATTCTTGAGCTCGATGAAATAGGTATATCATCGAACTAATGAGAATCTTAACCTTTCTGTGGATGAATTTCAGATCCGGACTAGAATGATGCGAGCTTGAGGCGTTCCAGAATGAAATATCATCTGGTGATTTCATCAAGATATCAATAATCAATTCAGAATAAACATTGGAAAGAGCTTTAAATAAGATTTCCACAACAACATTTAAAACGTTGTTCGAGAAGGACTTAATTGTTCGTATAGCGCCTTTCATCTGAGCCATGCAAATTACGTAAATTCGAGGGTAACACAAGAATTAATCGTAAGTTGTCCTTTTTTGTCAGCAGTAAAAACTCAAAAGCTTTTTGGGAAAACCTGACATGAAAAATTCGAGTAAAATTACTGATAAATCAGAAGATATAATTCTGACTACGGTCGGAAATACCCTTCTCTCCTCACATTCCCTCAAAGTAGAAAATGAGGCAAATATCTAACAGAAAACGACTACTTTTCCATACGTACGAATTATATCTGTCATCCGTTTGTGCAATGCTCCTCAAGGAGGATATATTACAAGTGCTGATTGTAATAAAGCCATTGAATATTATCCTCATTTTGTTAGAAATGACCACCTGCATACATGCATGTTTCGGGGTTATTTCCTCTCATCAGTGCTAGGATAGATCAGCCAACAATAGAGTCCTCTTGTTCCACAAAACGAAGGATAACATTCAAAAGCTTTATAGTATTCCCCGAGGAATGAAGCCTTGAAATAAGTCAGTCACAGTGCTCAACCGCGAGGGAAAAACAATACAGCATTCCTCGGTATTACATACTCCAGGAACCGTTATTGCAATTAATTAAACAAAGGATTTATTTGATCCTCTCCGTATATACACTTTTAGAACTTTGTTCGATTTATTGAAATTATTGCAAGAAAAATTTGTAGTTGAAAGAAATGTTCGAGTGTTTAATGACAATTTCAATGTGCATCTTTTGATGAATTTGATTTTTTTAGATGTGCAGTTGGTGGAGGAGTGACGTCATCGGCAATTTTTTTAAATGGAACTATATGTGTTACGGGTTATTCTTGTCGGGGTGATAATTGAATCACCTCAAGGTCACTTACTGTCCCTTTTTGTCATCTCCTTCAGAAGAACACAAAATTCAATTAAAACTCTATTTGCTCTCAGGCATTCACGTATATCGAGGATCATTTTTGGTATCTGCCAATTTGAATTTTTTGAGGTTTTCTTCACTGTTCAGGCCAACGCTTCGGACTTCGGCGTAGGTGCTTCGTAATCCAAAGAAGATGGCGAGAAAGTCATCAGCTATTGGCCTATTGGCTATTGGCCGCGGTGGTGTGCGAGTTCAGTACTCGCTCCATAAGCCAAAGAGCACGAGTTCGAATCTCAGCATTGCCACTGGTCTCGAACACCAACTGCATCGAATGTAGCTGAACTTCTTGAGAATCAGGTTATTTTAATCTAAATAGTATTAAATAATTATGGATAATGGCGTCCAATTCAGGGGTAAGCTTATGGTCGAATTACTTGATGAGTATGTAATATCACCAAGCCATATATCCAGCTACCATGCTCAAGCTAATTCTGTAGAGCGCAGCCATCGGATGATAGACAATAGGACAAATACCTCCCATACACTTTTGATATTTTTTTTTTTATAGTGAAATGGGCTTTGTTTAGTCTAGAGCAAAATATACTGTCTATTCGGAGGTCCCAAGTTGGTCTGTTATCTGAATAAAGACTTAGAACTTTTCTTCTTCGCTAGGGTTATAAAAAACGACAAGAAATACTTTGGTCCATCAGCGCCTTCGTATATTTCTAACGGAATTTAAAAAAATAAATGGGTTCAGCTTTGGAATTAAAGAAAATTTCCTTATGTAACATGACAAAACTCTTGATGTGCTGTGTGGAGAACAATATGCGCTTTCAAATGACACTGTCAAAAACATAGGTTGTCATTTGAAAAAAAAAACGATGATGACATTTCCGTAAGAGTAATGACGTCACCATTCCGACTAGGACTCCAAAAGATGCGCATCTTGAAACAAAATTTGACGTGTCTAAGGGTTTTTCCGAAAAGCTTTTCCTTTTCTAGATAATTAATTTATTCCTTACTTTATCTACACACTGTATAAAAAATATTAGTACACTAAAGGTTAACACTTTGCTCAAATACCCATTTCATAATTAAGTTAATAGGTACTACCTGTAAACAGGTACTACCCTCCATTAGTATTAACAGAAGTCATACACCATGTAATAATTGGTAAACATTGTACCTGTAAAAACTTGAAAGTTACCTACTCATTAAGATAATAAATTCAAGGAAGGATTGATATTAGGATTTGATCGTTTAGTAAATAATTAGAATTTTTCAGTTTATTAATTTCTGGAAATTCTAAATGATTGAGCTTCATGCCTTTATTTTCATTAAAGTTCCAGTCTTCTTCTGAAACATGGTTAGCATATGTTGAATTTGTTTTCTTTATTACATAATTCATACGATGTTTGCGTATGCGATTTTTGGACGGTCCACCTGTTTGGCTTTAACCTTTTCAGAATTCAAGAGTAGCCTTTAGAAATGATAACACGTTGGGAAAGTTTTTCAAAAATTATGAAGATAAGACACAAAAATCAGGAGTTTATAAACTAAATTGTGGTTTGATGAAAATTTTGAAATTCTTCAAGTCGAAAATAAAGACATGAAGTTTAATTAAGTATTTAGAATTCTTATAAATTATTGAACTGAAAAATTCAAATTGTTCACTGAATGACCAACTTGAAAGTTCGTTGTCTGAAGTACTATATTGATGTTGTGTTTTGCAGGTAGTGACTGATGCGCTGAAACCAAGTTAGGTATATTATTAATAATTGTGCTCAACCTCCTTTGCTCCGTCAGAGCAGCCACTCAAGCTCTTATTTCGGGAGGATGTTAAGCTGGTACGATTTCAGATTGTTCCATATTTTATAATGTACAGCATCATATTCGATCTGAATATGGTAGGGTGTCTACAAGTGCTGTTCTTTTCTAAGCAAAGCTTCATGAGAATTTTTTCCGAGTCTACAATGACCCGTGAGAAATCCTGTGAAAGTTTTGTGATTTCTATTGCTGACGCCAGTCAGTAATTTAGCACTGTTGCGGCTGAAGTTTCCGAGGAGACATGTGGCTTGCTCTAGACTTGGAAGTTTCTGCCAATGGATGCTTCTTACTGCTTTCTCCTTTATATAGGGTTCCCGCTGGAAGGATGTCCTTTATATAGGGTTCCCGCTGGAAGGATGGTATTTCAAGACCACACAATGACTATGGCCCAATAGTAATGTAGGAGGGTCGTTTTTCTCTCCCAGTATCTCCAAATAGATGTTCTATTCATCTTCATCAGTAGATATTTATCTATTTATTCTACTTAACCTCTACTTTGAATTGAGCTCATTCTTCATTTTCAATTGAATAATATATTATAATTAATATATACTCCTTTTCTACAGATTTCAGTGAACAGAGACCTTTCTTGTTCATTTGGGTCCAGAAATTTGCAGCACCTAAGTATATTCCTAATGTTCTGTTCTGAATTTAATACTAATACTCATTACTAGTTTTTATTATCATCCACGTTGCCATATACAACACTTACTATCAATATCCGGTGCCTATTAGGAATAATTGGAATAAAGTTCATACTCATAATGGAATAAAAATGTTTTATTCTTCCATTTATCCCATTTGATGCCTTGCTGGGTCTGCTCTCATGCGTGGAAGATAAAATGATGGCGATAATCCAAAGTGAAGTAAATTCATAAACATTGCATTTATTGAATGCAGCCGGCATATCCTTCATGAAAGAATTTTCATTATATTCATAAAACATCGCTTTTTAATAAAATGGTATTATTCAAACAGTGTTTCATTAATTTAATTGAGTATTATGGACCTTTTCGTTTCTTTAATAATTTGGGAACGGTGTTCCCTAACTACTAATCAAATTCATTAATTTCATCACTTAATAATAACAATTTAGTTGTTACTATGAACTCGATTATAATTATATTTATACCGTGCACCATATAATTACAATATCATATTTCATACTCCTCATAACCAACTATATAGAAAGAAAATTTTATAACAAAACATGCAATTTTTGAAAAGTGGTAGGTAGCACCATATTTATTCACCTTTGAACAGGCTCGACGGTACGTTAAGATTGTCATGTGAGTGTTGTTTCGACGAACTTGGTTTGAAGTTGACAATTGGATTTTTCAGAATCGCTTTATAAAAATATGGGAAAGGACCCCGCACTTTTTGCTATATGAAATGGCGTTCTGTCAAATGTTCCAAATTTTTGTAGGAGTCGGTCTCCTTAAGAAATATGCCCGGGCCCAACTCGATCCTATGACTAGTTTTCGAAATACAGGGTGTTAGAGTTGGGAAAAGACGACTTTTCCTCATCTTGTATCTCTAGAGATAATCAATTTATTTAAATTTTTCGCATGCAGTATTTTGAAAATATCCTCCCCAAAAAAACCTCAAGAACTCTTTTCCGTTACAGGGCAATTTCAATTTATACTCTTGCGATTTTTCGAATTTCGAAATATTGATCCTATATGGTTTGGAAACACTTGCAGGATGAAAATTATCACATTTTATCTTGTTTTCGTTTCTTGTAATATCATCCCATGCCTGAATCATACAAGGCGATTCACAAATGCTGTGGTATACTGTAATCAATTTCGCTTGAGTTTTCTCTCCCTCCTTGTATGTTTGAGTTGATAAATTGTATTCATTCCAGTTTTTGAGGATATGTCATTGAGGAATCTAGAGCACACAGGGTGTAAGTATTTCTAAAACCAATGTAAACCACACGAAAATATCAGAAAACCACAAAAACATAGAAACCATATTTGTATTTTAGAATTATGACCGTTATGTCTGTATTTTTTTTCGTAATTCTAATCAAAATATTGTTAATTAGAAGCTGTAGAATTTTCAGCTTTTTTCTATGACTAGTTTTTGATGGATTCAGATAACAATGCAAAAATCGGTGATAATACTCTCCTCCGATTTTTGATTTTTCGTGGTATTGATATAGTCTTGTTCTTTCGAAAAATATCTCAGTTTTCCGGAGCAATAAAATATAAACAGGTAACATAGTTCAGGAGCATAAAAGGTAAAAACGAGGTAGGTAATTAGATTCTTCAATAATTTTCATTATCACGAAGGTGATATTCAAATCATGTCATTTTGCAAAAAATTCTACCTGACAATTAGCCCTATGCTGTTTCACTTCCGTTGAAAATAACGTCACCGTTATTCGCAATTTCCGTTATTTTGGAAATGGCGAATAACGGTGACGTTATTTTTAACGAAAGTGATACAGCATAGGGCTGAATATCAGTTTCAACTCGAAGTACAAAGTACAAGAAAATAAAAACAGTTTCCGTGAGGTTATAAAAGTATACATTTTTTCAAGCTTGACAATGTTTTCTGAATCCATCAAAAACTAGTCATAAAAATGCTGAAAATTCTACAGCTTCTAATCAACAATATTTTGAATGGAATAACGAAAAAAAAAATGCAAACATAACGGTTATAATTCCAAAATACAGAGTGATGAAAAATAATGTGGTTTTCTGATATTTTCGTTAACCTGTGTCTCGAAGTGGAGTGGTATAGATTCACGATGAAGAAAAACTCAAAATCATCTTCAAATTTAATATAACCACCAAATGTTAGTGCTGTTAGAACGATAAATCACTATCGATCAGTTCAATGCCTACATAGTAGTACATGTTTCGAAACTATATAGGTTCATCATCAGCTAAGTTCAAAATTATGGAGAGAAAATTATGTAGAAAATTATTAAAGAAATAAAATTAGTGTCACCACATGATTCCCCAAGGACATATGTGGGCACTGAATTTAATTAATGTTTTAAAAACAATTAACTTTTCAGTGCCCACATAACTCCTTGGGGAATCATGTGGTGACACTCATTTTATTTCTTTAATAATTTTCTCTCCATAGTTTTAAACTTAGCTGATGATGAAACTATACAGGCCGTTTCTTTTATCATGTGGTAACATTACTATATTCTACCGTCATAGATACAAAGACGATTAAATGGGAAAAAATGTAACTATTGTGGTGAGCAGTACATTGGTCAGAGGAAATCTACGGGGACTCTTGCCCTTCCCGACTTATACAGGGAAAACTAAAAATGCTGTTTTCGGTTTTTTACAACTAGAATGGTTATTTCAGAAAATATTAAAAAATGAAAGAGGAAAGTTTTATTGTATTTATTCAAAATTTACTAGAACTAGGTAATGAAAAATTTTCAATTAAACGTTTCATGTCAACATGGCCACCATCAACTAGTTTTTTCAAATATGGACCCGTCTATTTCATCACAAATATTGATAAAGCGATGAAATCATAATT
Organism: Chrysolina americana; assembly: GCA_958502065.1. Taxonomy (NCBI): domain Eukaryota; kingdom Metazoa; phylum Arthropoda; class Insecta; order Coleoptera; family Chrysomelidae; genus Chrysolina; species Chrysolina americana. Next base: position 64,182,426 of record OY293412.1, on the reverse strand, counting down.
CAGTGGTATATCACACTAACGACAGGACCGTAATTAAAAATTGTTGTCACTGATGATGCTAGTTATTTTATATGAAACGTTATAAAAATGTCGAGTGTGATTTACCACTGAATTGTGATTTTATCGCTCTATCAATATTTGTGATGAAATAGACAAGTATTTGAAAAAAATAGTTGATGATGGCGGTGTTGACACGAAACGTTTGATTAAAAATTTATCGTTACGTAGTTCTAGTACATTTTGAATACAATAAAACTTTTCTTTTTCATTTTTTTATATTTTCTGAAATAACAATTCAATTCGTAAAAAACCGAAAACAGCATTTTCAGTTTTCCCTGTATAAGTTGGGAAGGGCGAGAATCCCCGTAAATTTTCTATGACCAATTTACTGCTCACCACAAAAGTTATCTTTTTTTCCCATTTAATCGTATCTTTGTATCTATTATGGTTCAGAATATAGCAATGTTACCACATGATAAAAGAAACGGCCTGTATAGGTTCGAAACATGTACTACTATGTAGCCATTGAACTGATCGATAGTCATTTATCGTTCTAACAGCACTAACATTTGGTGGTTATATTAAATTTGTGGAGATGATTTTGAGTTTTTCTTCATCGTGAATGATTTTCGTGTTGTTTACATTGGTTTTAGAAATACTTACACCCTGTATGCTCTAGATTCCTCAATGACATATCCTCAAAAACTGGAATGAATACAATTTATCAACTCAAACATACAAGGAGGGAGAGAAAACTCAAGCCAAATTGATTACGATATACCACAACATTTGTGAATCGCCTTGTATGATTCAGACATGGGATGATTTTGCATGAAGCGACAACAAGATAAAATGTGATAATTTTCATCCTGCAAGTGTTTCCAAACCATATAGCATCAATATTTCGAAATTCGAAAAATCGCAACAGAATGAATTGAAATCACCCTGTAACGGAAAAGAGTTCTTTAGGTTTTTTTGGGGGAAATAGTTGCCAAAGGATATTTTCAAAATACTGCATGCGGAGAATTCAAATACATTGATTATCTCTAGAGATACAAGATTGGGAAAAGTCGTCATTTCCCAACTTTAACACCCTGTATTTCAAAAACTAGCCTTAGGATCGAGTTGGGCCCGGACACATTTCTTGAGGAGACCTACTCCTACAAAATACCAAAAATTTGGAACATTTGAGAAAACGCCATTTTATATAACAAAAAGTGCGGGGAACTAGTGGTGACATTGTACGACAAAATTTAAGAGAAATTCTAGTTCGAACAAAGTGTTTATTCATTTGGAAAAATACTGATGCATTTTGAAATGAGGATAAAATCCACTGTCAGAAGAAAGTCGGAAAAAGTGGGCTTACTGATGAGCTTTTCTTGAAGTGGATTCTTCTGGGGTTGCAACCACGTTATCCAGGAGTTGAGTGAAATGGATTGTATACAGGACTGGTTCTTGGCTGCTATTGTAGTTAGAATTGTGAATTTGCACTAAATCACTAATATCCGGCATATCACGGTAGAGAATCGAGGGTTTCAGAGCGCACACCTCTCCTCCACGTTTTTTAATTTTCGAACTGTCGTTTTATCCCAAGCAGTCCGTCTATCGACCAGCTTTGACAGTTATGAGCAAAAAACCCATATTGAATGTGAATATGACGAACCACATCGAGAGAATAATAGTGAACATTATTTGTAAATATAGAAAAAGAGTTGTGAAAATAAAACCTAATTAAATGATATAATTAAAGAACTAAAACCTATATATTTCTAATGTGGATCATCAACACAAAGAATTCTCGTAAATAACGAGTAGTTCAGCTCAACATGAGAAGTTTAAACGGTTGGGACTACTAAAAGCATAATTAGCATCATTTCCTACCAAATGAGATTATCTATCATTACAACTTCTGAAGAGCTTCAAGATGGCATACTCTTTGTATCGATTCAACGTTTCCATCATAAACTTTTATAACTACTGTAACGATTTCGAGACCGGCCCCGAGACCGGCCCTGATCTAATTAATTATGCACCCTCGTTCAACTACAAAAGCATATCTGCTGGCGTACGGATCGCCGAGAACAAGCTGGAATAAATCGATCAATTCGATTTATGTTCGAAGAGCCATCTAGATGAAATGTTCTATACTCCAGAATAATCGAGAGGACCTTGCGACTATATAACCGCTGGGGGACAGTCAGAAGAGAAGAGTTAGATACAGTTCCAGAGTTCGCTGATAGATAACCACAGTAGAAATAAATTGAAATAGTTATTGAAGTAAATGTTTCAGTGAATAATTGTTGTAAATAGTGTTTTAAATAAATTAGGAAAATTAGTAAGTGCAGTTTTACTACATTTGTTGTCAGAAGTCGGATGTTTAAAATAAATAAGTGTTAAAGTGTTCGTCGCGTTGAAAAACTGATAGACGTTTATCGCGCCTAATAGACAGTTAGTGAGTGACCCGTTGAACATTTGATTGCAAAGTGGACAGTTTTGCGCGTCGCGGGACAATAAACTGAATACTGTGTGTGAAATAAATGATAGACTGATATCTCGGCAAAGACAATAAGAGACAAAATGTTTCCGAGAAGAGTTCACCTAGTTGACCTTAAAATTAGTGAATTAAAGCAAGAGTTAGAGGAGCGTGAGTTAGAATCAACTTGAAAGAAGGCCGTACTCCAGAAAAGACTTGCAGATGGACTGATTGAAGAAGGAGAAGACCCCGAAACGTTCTTATTCGAAGTTTCTGGAATTGATTTGAGTCCCATAATGAATAAACTCGACGAGACCACGAAATCCTTGGAAGATAAATTTCTGGAAAATTCGAATAGTTTGAAGGAGGAACTTCAACAAAATTCGGTGAGTCTGGAAGATACATTTCTTCAAAATTCAAAGAGTCTGGAGGAAAAGCTTCTAGAAAATTCTGTCAGCCTGAAAGAGGAACTTCTAGAAAATTCGAATTGTCTAAAAGAGGAACTTCAAGAAAATGTGAAGAGCCTGGAAGAAAAACTTCACGAAAATTCGAAAAAACTAGGAGAAAAGCTTCACGAAAATTCGAAAAATCTAGAAGAAAAGCTTGAAGAAAATTCGAAAAATTTAGAAGTGAAGCTTCTAGAAAACTCGGAGAATTTGAGAGAAGAGCTTCTAGAAAATTCGAGAAGCTTCAAAGAAGAAGTTTGCAGTGTGGCAAATTGGTTGGAAGAAAGAATGGGAACTGTCGAGACAGAAATGGAAAAATTGAAGGAAACAATAAGTGACCAAGTCAAAAACGACATGGTGGAAGAAATCAAAAATATCAAGGAAATGCTCCACGATGAAATAAAAGACGGAATCGAGACAGAAATCGGCAGAATAAAAGAAAAATTCAGTGAATTGGAAAAGCGAATGGATTCTGCGCACACCCCAGAAATTTTCAGCAGAAATTCAATGCCGGATCTGAGTACTAACGTGGAGGAAGTTCAAAAAGACATCAAAGATTTCAAGGTCAGTACGGAACCAGGAAAGCTCTCATTGAAACCGCCTCAGTTCGACGGAAATACTCCATGGGCAAACTACCGCCGACAATTCGAAGCTGCTGCCAAAGCAAATGGATGGAATGCTGGGGAAAAAGCTTTGGCATTGACACTGGCATTGCGTGGCGATGCCACGAACATTTTACAGACCCTCACCACCCAACAACAGGAGGACTATGAACAGCTGGAAAAACACTTGGAACTTCGCTATGGCCAAGCCCACCTTGAACACGTATATCACTCACAGCTGAAGAATCGATGCCAGAAATCAAGCGAATCGTTCCGAGAATTTGAAGCAGTTATTGCACGCTTGGTTCGTCTTGCGTACCCAGCTACACCGGAAAATGTAATGGAGTGACTAGCGGTCCAGGCATTTTTGGATGGACTTCGTGACCAGGAAACCCGGCAAGCCTTAACACTAGCTCGCCCCGCACATCTCGTGGATGCATTGGCACGCGCTCTGGAATTCGAAGCAGCAAAGCAATCCTGCAAAAGCCAGAGTAGAGTCCGGATGATCGAGGAAGACCGACAGGAGCCTACTAATATAGAAGCTGTGATGCGAAAAGTGTTGAAGGAAGTTGTGCCTGAGAGAAGACTGATACGATGCCGAAATTGTAGAGAACTTGGGCACGTGCGTAGCAAATGTCCAACATTGAAAACATCGACATCAACGATGAAGGTCAAGAAGGAGCAATCGTCAGCCCGTATCCAACAAGCACCAGTTAACAATGCATATGTCGCTGTACTTCAAAGACAAGACAAAGGGATCTTCGTAGACGGTCTCATTAACAACAAGCCTCGCACCATGCTCCTTGACACGGGTGCGACTAGGACAATCCTTGGACCTACTTTTGCCAAGTCACCGGCAAGAATCGAATTGTCGAATTGGAAGCCACGCACAGCAACAGGAGGGTCGGCTACTGTGTATGGTGAACTTCCAATTGAACTGACTTTGGGCAGCACTACAGTGAAACACCGGGCTCTAGTAGCGGATATCGAGGACGAGGTAATAATTGGAATGGACATCATGAATTCTAGAGGATTCGAGCTGAATTTTAAAGACGGCGTCCTTCGTGTGAACGGAGAAGAGCTGTTACTTCATGGGAGAAATGAAGAAAAGGTTCGAGTTCTGCTGGCTGATGATGTGAGCGTACCGGAGAGGGCTGAAACCATTTTGGAGGCTCGCCTGGATGGGGGTGCGAACAATGGAAACGTGGTGATGTTCGAGCCCAAGCTCCATGATGAGAAAATTGGACGAGGAATCGCACTAGGGAAGACCTTATTGCGAGTTGATAAATTTGTGCCGGTAAGGGTATTGAATGTCAATTATTACCCTGTGACTTTGAAGAAAGGAACAATTCTGGGGCACTGCTCATCAATTTCCTCTGTGATTAGGAGTGTACGCGGCACTGTTAGTCAAGCCAGTAACATGCCAGCAGAATTGGAGAAGTTGGTTGCTATCTCGTCCAAGGACATGGGGCCAGCACAGAAGCCTAAACTGAGAAAACTAGTCAGGAAGTATCAGGACATCTTCGATACCGGAGTAGGCAGAGGCGGTAGAACAAAGGTGGTTCAGCACAAGATAGATACTGGAAATGCCCGACCAAACAGGCAATTAGCCAGAAGACTTCCTCTCGCCAAAAAATAGGAGGCTGACAAAATAGTCTGCGACATGGAGAAAGACGGAGTCATCGAGCCATCCGACAGTCCCTGGTCCTCTCCAGTCGTGTTGGTGAAGAAAAAAGATGGATCAACACGGTTTTGCGTAGACTACCGTCAACTAAACAACGTGACGAAAAAGGACAGCTACCCTCTCCCAAGGATAGACGACACGCTAGACACGCTGGCTGGATCTACGATTTTCTCGACCTTAGATTTGAAGAGCGGATACTGGCAGGTAGAACTGGCCCAGTAAGATCGAGAAAAGACAGCTTTTAACATCGGCTCCGGATTATGGCAGTTTACAGTTATGCCATTCGGCCTCTGCAGTGCTCCAGCCACGTTCGAAAGATTGATGGAGACGGTTTTGAAAGGACTATCATGGAAGACGTGTCTGGTGTATTTCGACGACATTATTGTGGTTGGCAGATCGTTCGAGGACCATGTAAAAAACTTGAAAGAGGTATTTCAGCGACTGAGAAGCTCCGGACTGAAACTGAGCCCTAAGAAATGTCATCTGTTTCAAAAAGAAGTATGTTATCTCGGCCACGTTGTCTCTGGGAAAGGAGTGGCAGTAGATGAGCAGAAGATCAAAGCTGTTAAGGAATGGCCCGTTCCGAAAGACATTCACCAGCTTCGAAGTTTTCTTGGCTTGTGCACTTACTATCGCCGATACGTGCTGGGATTTGCTAACATCGAACAACCACTGACCAGGCTCACGGAAGGACAAACAAAGTTCCAGTGGTCAGATGAATGCCAAGATTCATTCAGGAAGTTGAAAGGAGCTTTGATCAACGCACCAATCCTGAGCTACCCCCTTCCAGACGGGAAATTCATTTTGGACGCGGACGCCAGTAACGTGGGACTTGGAGCTGTCCTGTTTCAGATCCAAGAAGGACTAGAGAAGGTCATCGGTTACTTCAGCAAGACCCTCAGTAAACCGGAGCGGAATTACTGTGTCACCAGGCGGGAACTGTCAAGGGAGTTGAGCACTTCTGTAAGTACGTGTATGGACGAATATTCCTACTGAGAACTGACCATGCAGCTCTCAAATGGCTCCTACAGTTTAAGAATCCCGAGGGTCAAGTGGCACGCTGGATTGAGAGGCTCTAGGAATTCGACTTTGAGATCGAACATCGGGGGGGGACCAGCCATAAGAATGCGGATGCCCTATCGCGACTGTTCGCACTGCCGACGAACAGAGGAAAAGAAGTCGACACTCTGCAGAACCACGGCCGTCGATGATAACTGGAATGACCACAAGATCCAGAAAGACCAAGAGAAAGATCCAGATCTTGGTTTAGTTATCGGCTGGAAGAAGAGTGAGCGAAGACCGTCGTGGCAGGAAATAGCCAGTTGTTCTCCAGTCGTTAAAACTTACTGGGCCCAATGGAACTCTTTCACCTTAGACAATGGAGTCTTGAAGCGTGTGTTGGAGTCGGAGGATGGCGGGGAAGAAAGACGTCAGGTAGTAGTTCCCAGGGGCAGAAGACAGGAAGTGCTCCGAGAAATCCATGATGGGGTCACCGGAGGACATCTGGGAGTGACGAAGACTCTCCAGAAAGTTAGGCAACGGTTCTACTTGGCCAATTGTCAAGCTGACGTCAAGGACTGGTGCAGAAAATGTGCTGTTTGCGCTGCCAGTGATGGGCCTTTAACAAGACCTAAGGCCCCGATGCGCCAGTACAATGTGGGCAGCCCATTCGAAAGGATCGCCATTGACATCGCTGGCCCGTTCCCACAATCTGAACACGGGAACAAGTACATCCTTGTGGCGATGGATTACTTCAGCAAGTGGGCCGAAGCCTATGCCCTGCCCAACCAAGAAGCCATCACCGTTGCCGACGTCTTGGTGAAGGAGTGGATTTGTCGATTCGGTGTCCCGTTAGAACTGCATTCGGATCAAGGCAGGAATTTTGAGTCAAACGTGTTCCAGGAGATGTGTCAGATGCTGAACATCTGGAAGACGAGAACCACAGCTCTACATCCGCAGTCCGATGGAATGGTGGAGCGGATGAATAAGACGATAAACCGCCACCTGTCCAAGGTAGTCTCTGACCACCAGAAGGATTGGGACCAGTACCTCCATCTGTTCCTGATGGCGTATCGTTCCGCAGTTCATTGGTCAACCGGCCAAACCTCTGCTAGTGTTATTATGGGCCGAGAGCTGCGACTTCCATGTGACCTGAAGTTTGGGACGCCACCAGGACAAGACACTGCGGGAGATGACTACGTCAGCAAACTGCGACAGAGAATGGACGACATCCATGAACGGGTCCGTTTGAACATCCAGAGTGCCAGCGACAGAATGAAGGAGACCTACGACATCAAGGCGGATGCTGGTGGATATCAGACAGGTGACCTTGTCTGGCTATACAACCCTAAACGTCGCCGTGGACTATCACCGAAACTTCGGAACTCGTGGGAAGGTCCATATAAGATCATGAAAAGGATAAACGACCTCGTCTACCGCATATATAAGCCACCACGAGGAAAACCTAGGGTAGTCCACTTCAATAGGTTGTCCCCTTACGCCGGAAACCACGACTTGAAGTCCGCACCGTCAGATCACCGGAGGACGAAATGACGTTTCAGAGGTTCATGTCCCTGTACTCGAACGGACAGAAAGTTCAATATGGGGTAACCCGAGAGGAGTCACGAGATCTTTTCAAGGTGCCTGCCAATTACGCGTTAGCTCACTGTGTGGCAGAAGATCTCCAAATGTCTAGAGGCATTGCAGTAGTTTTCTCCAAGAAGTTCGGTCGAATCCAGGAACTGAGAGAACAGAACCCGGAAGTTGGAGGGGTGTTACAGCTGAGGAAAGGCCAGAGAAACATCTACTATCTGGTTACCAAGAAGCGTTCTCGTGATAAGCCGTCTTATGAAGATGTTTGGAAGAGCCTTACGAGATTGAGAGACACGATGCTGGACCAGAATATTGTAGACCTGGCAATCCCAAAATTGGCCTGTGGGCTTGATCGGCTGTACTGGAGAGTTATAAGAAGCATGTTGGAGACAATATTCAGATCCAGCGGCATCAACATTCTGGTGTGCTGCAACCATCTTCCTCGACCCAACTTGAAGACTGTGGAGTGCTACTTCCATCGAACGTCCAGGTGCAGACATTATTTAGTGAAAATTATATCTGCTTGCCGGGATATAATTTTTTTCCTGAATCCAACTTGCTTATCAGACAACAAGTTATGGTTATTCAACGAAAAAGTGTATCAATAAGGGCGATTAACAATTGAGATATTTTATGTTCGAGATTGTTAATCGCCATTTTAATTCACGAGTTCCCTCGACCTTACTATCACCTCAGGACTCAAACCAGCATTTTACCAGCCAGCTGCGTGACTATCAGGCTATTAATGCTACTGACAACTTTACTGAAATATTTGATGTTTTCTGAAATTTTTTTTCAGAACTTTGTCACTATCCATCTTTTGATTTCAAAATAAACGTGGAATTTTAAGAAATGAAATAAATAATGACAGATAGTACTAACACAGCTACTTGATTACAAAATAAATGTTTTAGCGGGTATGAATATATTTGGTTGCATACGCCACAGGTCACTATATAAATATAATATGTATTGGAGCAATGTACGTTGGGTTGCATATAAGTAAATCGTTGATTGATAGAAAATCATTCATTAACAGGGGTCATTAATTGACGATTTTGAGTGCGTTAAAATACATCGTAAATAAACGGTCGACGGAAAATAGTTATTTATGCAACAAGTGCAAAAAGTGTTTATTGCACTCGACATGAAATTGTCGACATGTCGAGTGCAATAAACATTTTTTGCACGAGTTGCATACAACATTTTTTCTACGTTCATGCAAAAAGCAAAAAATTATTTATTTAGGTGCGGTACTAGGTGAAGGAAAATGAAATAAGCAATTTAAATAAATAATTATTACTACCGATTTCATCACCATCATCTAGTTTTCTATTAACATTACTCATTTTAGAACTTTCAGTTCTGTAATTGTCAGAATTAAATTTTGACTGACGTTTATATAACCACAGTGGCATTAAAAAATCAAAATCATAGTAGCCATGAGCGCGTATGTTATCACGAGGTGTGGTCATAGTACAGACAGTTTGCTCTATGCAGGTAAACGGTTTAGAACTTAGCGGATTGGTTTTGATTATGGAGTTATTCTCGGGAAGGCATTGTTTGTTCAACTCTGACTGCTAACATTAATACAAAATAATATAAAATATGTAGCTGTTTAAAACTTATGGCCAATCTCACAGAATATCTGCTAAATATGTAGTGGGTTTGAACGTTTATGTTTATCATGATGACAGCACGTTGAAGTGGAATGACAGATGAGTGCAATAAAGAGCTTCTTTTTCCACTGAATACAGTTCAATAAAGATTTGCTTTTTGCATGAATGTAGAAACAGTTACTTGAAGATCTGAAGTCTCTGAAGTACTCTATTTCTTGTATTCATGAATCGAGTCATGTCTTAGGAGTTTGTTACGGGACGATTTTATCTCCGCAAAATGATACCAAAAATTCAATAAGATTCGTACAATTTGTATGCTAACCTTCGAAACACTCGAATACAACTTTTAATTCTGGTATGTGACTGCTCGAGTACTAGACAGATTGCCATTTCTATACTTTCGTACCAGGCCTGGCCCGCACATAACGTCCCTTATAGTTAGATCCTAAGGAATGAGCGACCTGCTGAAATTCTCAATTATACCTGGAAGGACGGACACTGACATTTGTGATATATCAAAACAGCTGATAATACTAACCACTTGTTGAAATCCGATTGAAATATGGTGCATAAGCCCTAATGTTCGAAACTCATTGTTTGTTTGAAATGTCAACAAGGTTAAATGGAATTCTTCTTCTTGTCGTGGGTCGGACCGATCGACAGATGGTGTGTTCGGTCGTTACAAATCTACTTGCTTATTTAACACTGAAAACTTCGTGTAGTCAGTTCCGTGTTCATGGCAGTGAGAGCTAAGAAGATACGATCTACTCGGAACGCACACTTCGTCGACGGGTGACCTCGGTAGTGTTGCAAACCTTGACATCTGAAACTATGATTATTGGTCACACGCGTTTTAGTCATGGGTTATGATTTAATTGAGTTTAGAACCGGTAGAATTTCTGTTAGGTGTAATCAAGTTAGTTGGGACGTTATTATCATCAGCGTGTAGTTTTATCGTTGGGAGAAATTATTGAATTTGTTCGGAAGTATTCGTGAGTCGTCGGAAAACCACTCATTTACATTAAGTGCTGTTGTGGTTTGGCAACGGAGGATATGAGCGAGTTGACAATGTCTGACGCAGGCGCATGATGCCTCCTTCTTGATGATGCACATCCGTCGAGCTGAATAATGGCTTCTCTGCGATTTAATCCAATTTGCGAGTTAATACAATTGCTGACTATTTTTGGTAATGGGTAAGGGCGAAAATCAGTTCCCGGGGATTTGTCGGACTTGGTTGTTTCCGGTTGATGACAGAGGAAGGGGTACAAAGAAAAAAAAGGGGTCCTAGAGACACCTGGCCTGGCCTGGCAGTCGGCATGATACGTGAGTTCCAATCGGCCATATTGTTCATTTGAGATTATAGTTATTTCTCTCTCCACTAGGAAAGGTGGGATTATTGGAAGAATTATTGCCATTGGTATTGAGTTGGATTCGTCCAAAACCCTTTGAGGGGATTATTACTCACGTCGATCATACGATCATTCACTTCCAGTCCATCCAACATCAGTAGGTAGGCAAACCCCTCGTGCTGGCACATCTCAGATTCACACCGATCTGGCGGCATACGCTTATACAGTAATTTCTTTGTAGGACTTCTTTGGAGGGGCTATTGTCCGGAGAGGATATTTAGGGATACCACTGTTAATACAAGATTTTGAGACAGGGTGCTTCGCCCACTGTCAAGGACCGCATTGTAAACACCGACAAGTAATCAGAACAGCGGTTCCTTCCTTCTGGGTGTATACAGGATAGGCTACTCCCTTGAAAAGAACTAACACAGCCATCGAAGGGGCATCCCGAGAATCCGTTTCACTACGAGTCGTTCTGGATGACACTGCCAAGTATAGTATATGCACAGTGTGGAACAAGCAACTATTATACCTTTTTCCGATCAACCTATCTTACTGCACATATAGTTGAGCCCTTCAGGCACCTGTACTTCGAGCCCTTAGACATATAGTTAAGCCCTTCAGGCACTTGTACTTTGAGCCCTTAGGTCTATAGTTTAGCCCTTCAGGCACCTGTCTTCTGAGCCCTCAAACATATAATTTAGCCCTTCAGGCATCCAGATCAAAAACCTCCTGGCTGCGCTTTAGGAAGTCTCAAAGCACACATTTAAGATCCTTGAGCATACCAACCCCTTTTGTGAACTGCGGTGATCACCTCGGTAGGGTATAACTCATTGATATATTTAAGGTGACGTTACAGGTGGTAATTAACACCTGAACATTTAAGTATTGGAAGTATTTCATTTGTTTTATAAGGGTATCTTCCGAACCTGACGAAGGTCAACCGAGTGTTTTCTCCTATATAAGGAATACTTGAAATTATATTTTTTTTGAATGAATAATCCACTTCTCATTTAGTGACCAACCTTACCCACCCCACCGCCCACTGAGCTAGCCAAGTGTCTGGCCTTAATAGGTTAGGTAAGGCACTATAAATCTTTTGTTACTCACCAAAGATCACTTTTAACATCTTTCCTCCTCAAGGAATCGATCACCGTAACAAAATGGCGCCCAATTAATTTTTTTATTTTTCTATTTCAGTTGGTTACAGGGTGAATAGGGTTGAGTTACTGTGTGACTTTATAGTAATTGAATTTTTCTTAACAACTTCAAATATGTTGTGGCTATAATTTTACAGTCAAGTTAAGAAATAACCCGTATTTTTCATTACACAGTACAGATATATAGTGCTGACTGAGAGTAGCATTGCTTGTCATACAGGGTGTTTTTTTTTTTAAGCTGCCGCAGTGCATACGATTACTTGGTAGTCCTATAATACATAGGTATCTATGTTTCTAGTTTTCCTTACTTTTTTTTTTCTTCTGTTTAGGGTAGAAAGCATCACATTGTGGTTCTGTCGGTACAGGGCGAGTCACATCAATTTTTCTTTAACTTGTTTACAAAATAAATTTATGAATTATTCGCAGTTATTATATCAGGTGAAATAACATTTATCATTTTGATGAGAACAAAAACATAACTGCTCAGAAGTTTGGAAGATTGGCATATAGATTATTATAGATACATATAATTTTATTGTCCTCCTACTAGTGCAATTTATTTTTTTTTATTTTTTTTGGTTCACTAGAACAAAATACCACTTAACAAATTTTCAATTGATAGTTGCTCTGGTGATGGAGAAGAAAATATATTGAATTTTGCGGTATCTTTGTCGACTAAAAATTATACAGGGTGGTGTTGATCATTTGCGGTTCTTATTTATACAACCAAATATACTATACAGGGCGTGCGGAAAGATAACTACTCTGGTATTTCCTTGTCTACATGTTTTGCATTTGGTTTGGATGTTAAGCAGACAGGGTAGATCGTTGTAGATTCGATTTTTTTTTGTTTCGAGGAAGGGGGGAGATTTTCGTGAGACTTTAACGAAGTTTTAAAGAAAAAAAAAATCGAATACTGTTTTCTTGGTCATTTCTTCTGAAAATTTCAGTTGGTGAGTATACAGGGTGGTTTAATTTCGTAAATTCGTTAGCTACTATATATATTTTTTTTTGTTTCTTTCTAATTTTTCGGGCTAAAATGGATGTCAACAGACTACTGGGAGATGAACTCACTTACGAATTGTTGATTCGTGGTGCAAGTTTAGGAAGCGGGACGGTACAAGAAAAGCGCTCCTTATTGAGACAGGCTCTGATACGTGAGCATGAGGGTTATGTTAGCCCCGATACTATGAGTTGCGATCCAACCAATGAGATTACAGTTTGTAGTTTCAAATTGGAAGAATTAATAGGCAGTATTCAAGATATTAATCCTGAAAACCTAGCAAACGATTACAAACGTATCGGGACTCGACTCCGTCACATTCAGGGTCGTTTGACCAGAATTAAACCGCCCACAGCTGAGATCGAAACGGAAAAATATAGGCTATTGGCAGCAGTCGAGGAGGCACGACTCGCCTTGGAAGAGGTGTATGCTAGAACTCGTAATGTGAAAGTAGGGAACCAAAATGTTTCCGAACTGTTGGATCAACCAGTCCACTTGGATAATGTTTCGATATTGGATGAACCCATTCTGTTGGTACCTGAGTCTTCGTCAACACGTAGTGGGGCGGAACAGGTCACACCAGCTAACACTGAACCGGTGGTTGTCGATAAGGATCTGATAGAATTCTGTCAACAGACAAGTTCAAAGGTTAACCCCGATGACACTAGCAAATCAAATCTCGAACCAAAACCTAGAACCGTCACTATGGCTTCTGATTTGGTGGAAAAGGTGAAAAATATCACTCTTCGTCAGTACGTTCCCCCTCACTTTACAGTGAATAACTCTCAGACGGGCTTACCAAAAATGAATACATTTTCTCAAGTGGTTGGTTCAGGTACTACTGCTAGTCCATTCAATACTCAATGTGCTACATTCAACACATTGCCACAGAACTCGACTGCAGTTAACCACATTCCTGGGTTCAACCCCATGGGGTTGGCACACAATTCTAACCAACAATTTGGTATGGGGCCACTTGCTACTTACTGCCCACCTAATTCAGACCGTTTTGGTCTTTCATCAACAAAGTTTGTTGACGTTAGCCGTTGGGGTTTAAAATTTAATGGCACTTCTAGTGTTACGGATTTCATCGAGAAGCTGGAAGAAATGAGAATTTCCCGGAATGTCTCCAAGAAGCAGATGTTTGATTCGGTATCTGAACTATTAGATGGCGATGCATCGGTGTGGTTTCGGTTTGCAAGAAGTAAAATTCACGATTACGATCAGTTTTTGCATGAAGCACGTGTAAGTTTCTTACCAAGAAATTACGAAGAACGAATTTGGGATACCCTCAAGCGTAGAACCCAAGGTTCTACGGAGTCTGTAGTCGTCTATGTGGCGTACATGGAAAACCTGTTTGGTAAACTGGCACGAAAACCTAGGGAAGAGTCTCGAGTGAACTTTATTCGTGGAAAAATGTTACCACACATACAAATGGCGTTTGCTGGGAGGGGAATCACGGACTTGAGTTCTCTGATCTCGGTAGGTCGGGAAATTGAGGAAGTGAGTCTGAGTGCGCAGGAATATAAGGCACCGATGACCATGCCTCGATATTCCGTGGAACCTGGTCTGGAATACCAACGAGTAAGCCACTCGAGGGTGTCCGCGATTGAGTCACGTCCGGAGCAACCAGTTGTTCGGAATGAGGACTACGTTACCGCTGCCGGTGGTCCACAGGGTGATAAGTCTGGGCAGCCAAATTCTACGTCAGTACGGTGTTGGAATTGCGGCCAAGTCGGACATTTACGCGCCGCGTGTAGACAGGCATCACGGAAGCATTGCTTCCAATGTGGAGCCCAAGGAGTGACAATCAGGACCTGTGCGAATTGTTCGGGAAACGGACAGAGGAGCCACTAATTGGTCGCCTTGTGTGCTCTAATCGCCCAACTTCAGCGACCACTTTTGCCGACAATCTCCATCCTATTTTGAACTACATCATGTCCCATTGTGAGGGAGACAATCGACCGTATCTTGAAGTCGATGTACTGGGGTTGAAATTTAAAGCACTGTTGGATAGTGGCTGTAATAAATCCGTAATTGGTGGACTTGGTTGGTATACTTTACAAAACATGGGACTCAAACTCATGGACACTAATGTTAAGTCGTGTGCGGTAGCGAACGATCAACGTTGCAACGTGATAGGCGTCACAAGCGTTCCCTTTAGTTTGGAAGGAAGGGTTCGAACACTGGAGGTATTGGTAATACCAGAAATTTCCCATACCATAATTCTCGGTGTAGATTTTTGGTTGGCAATGAGCATCATTCCTGACTTGCGACGTGGATGCTGGGAATTTGATGAGTCGACTCCCCAAGTAGGTTCGGTAAGCAGTGTGGTCTCAAAGGAGATTCTGACTGCCGAACAGCAGACTTGCTTAGATAAGACCATTAGAGAATATTTCATCTTACAGGGTGACAAGCTAGGTTGCACTAGTACAGTTCACCATAAAATAGTTACTTCATCGGAGCCAATTAAGCAAAGAGCATACCGCGTCTCACCCGCGATGCAGCTTCACATTGACAACGCTGTGAAAGACATGTTGGAAAACGATGTGATTGAACCTTCGGAATCCGCATGGTCTAGCCCGGTTTTGTTAGTCCCGAAAAAGAATGGGGAATATCGTTTCTGCGTTGATTATCGACAGTTGAACCGTGTAACGAAAAAGGACGCGTATCCGCTACCATTTATATCTACTATTCTGGACAAGTTGAGAAATGCCAAATACCTCAGTTCCATTGACATCAAATCCGCCTATTGGCAAGTTCCGATTTCACCCGAATCTCGGGAATATACGGCATTTACGATTCCAGGACGTGGGTTGTATCATTTCAAGCGTATGCCATTCGGTTTATGCAATGCGCCCGCTACGTTCCAGCGTATGATCGATAAAATATTAGGAGTCGATCTCGAACCTAATGTGTTCGTGTATTTGGACGATGTCATCTTGGTTACGCAAGATTTTGAAACTCATATGAATTTGATTCGCGAAGTTTTCAAGCGATTTCGAAAAGCTGGATTAACCGTGTCTAAGGAGAAATGCTTCTTCTGTAGGCCCGAGTTGCATTACCTGGGATATGTGGTCGACCGTCAAGGCCTTCACGTAGATCCTGGCAAAGTGTCTGCCATTCTCGATATTCCTCCACCTAAGAACATGACCGAGATTCGACGTCTCGTAGGTGTTGCATCGTGGTATCGCCGGTTCATACCGAATTTTTCAACTTTGATAGCGCCTATGACGGCTTTGTTGTCGAAGAACAGGAAATGGCTCTGGACGGATGAATGTCAGAAATCATTCATGGGAGTTAAGGACGCCTTAGTCTCGGCTCCAATATTGACATGTCCGGACTTTAGTATTCCTTTTATTGTCCAAGCGGACGCTTCCGCGTATGGTATAGGCGGCGTTTTATCTCAGAAGCTGGATGATGGTGAACATGTGATATGTTATGTCAGTAGATCCCTTACTCGCCAAGAGCGAAATTACAGCACAACGGAGCGTGAATGTCTGGCGGCTCTGTACACTATTGAGAAGCTTCGTGCCTACCTCGAAGGCTACAAATTCACGTTACTAACCGACCACCACAGTTTGGTATGGCTTCACAACTTACGCGAACCAACAGGCCGGTTGGCGCGTTGGGCGGTAAGATTACAACAATTCGATTTCGACATAATGCATCGAAAAGGAAAGGACCATGTTGTCCCGGACGCCTTATCGCGAGCAGTTCCTGAGGTATCTTCGATAGAGACTACCCCAACGACTATTCAAGATCCTTGGTATAACCGTATGACTTCACGAGTGCGTGAAAATCCATTGAAGTTCTCGCAATGGCGATTAGTAGCTGACAAGTTGTACAAGTACGTTAATTGTAAGTATCCGACCTTAAGGGATACTAGTGACTTTTGGAAATTGGTGGTACCGAAAGAAAACCGCAAGGAAATAATCAGTCAACATCATGATAGTACTGTTGCCTGTCATTCCGGTGTCTTTAAAACGTTTGAGCGTCTTAAAAATCGATTCTATTGGCCAAAGATGCGAATTGATGTCGCGACCTATGTTAGGAAATGTCCGGTATGTCTCACCCGAAAACCTGTTTTGAAAGCACCTCCTGGAGTCATGGGTAAACCTCCAGATGTACAAGTTCCTTGGCAGATGATTAGTGTAGACCTATTTGGCCCACTTCCACGTTCCTCTCAAGGCTACAAATTTATTTACGTCGTTACCGACACCTTCAGTAAATTTTCATTATTTTTCCCGCTGCGCACGGCCACAGCAGCTGCGGTAACACGTATAACGGAAGAGCAAATCTTTCTGGTTTTTGGATGCCCGCAATTTTTACTTTGCGATAATGGGGTTCAGTTTCGCTCGAATCTGTTTCAGAATTTGTGTAAGACGTATAATGTCACGATCAGATTCACCCCTCTTTATCATGCTCAAGCCAATCCGGTCGAAAGGGTCAATCAGGTTCTCAAGACTATGTTGTCCTGCTATATTGAGGATAACCACAAGAAATGGGACACACTGCTTCCTAAAGTGGGATGCGCAATTAGAACGGCTGTACATGAGACGACTGGTCTCACACCTTTCTTCGCGAATTTTGGTCGTGAACATGTACCTACCGGCGACGGATATCGGAAACCCGAAATTGATTCGGAAGACACACCTCCCCCTAGTAGAGCTGCCATTGTCGAGGAATACTCAAACATCTTTCGGGACATAAGTCGACGGTTGAAATTGGCCCATTCTCGTTCTGCGGTGCGGTACAACTTACGTCGACGGCCAGAATCTTTTCCAGTAGGCGCGCGCGTATTTCGAAAGAACTATGTCCTATCGGATGCGGCCCAAAATTTCACGTCCAAGTTTGCACAGAAATTTGTTGGTCCGTTCATTATAAAACGTAAGATTTCACCAATCACGTATGAGTTAGTTGACATGAATGGCAAGTCTAAGGGTACTTGGCATGTGAAGGACTTGAAAGCCCATCCACCAGATGTGGCACCTGAGAGTTCAGGAATGGATTCTGACGAATAATCGACCACTCATAGGGACTTGGATACCGAAAAATTTTGTCTGTGATGTCTTGTTAGAGGTTGGCGGGTTCTCCAGCTAGCTTGGAGCCTTGTTCGAAGTCGTTTCGAAAGTGGTAGTTATGCAATTTTGGAGTTCTCGTTGTTTCGGTTTCAAGTATATTGGGGCATTCCCTTATGGGGGATTAGAACTATCACTTTCGTTTCTTTTCCGTAGGGAAATACCACCGACGTGGATTATAGATTGGCTACTCGAACAGAGGTTGCCCTTGTTGGTGAAGCCGGCATTATGTCGTTCTTGTGTAATTGGGGTGAAGGATGGTCATCCCTGGCGTATGCCTAAAGCGACTTGGACTTGGTACGGTCCCCATCCAGTGGCTGGAAATGCATTTGGTGTCCTTATGTGTGAGTGTATTTTCAGGTCCATGACAGTAACATCACTGTTCGGTTGGTAGTTGTTATTACAGGAAGAGCATTGGTTTCAACTATCTTTGATGCATCCTGTAGTGACTACTCCATAATAGTATCACAACATTGTGTTCTGTTGTACGCGGCCGAAAGTACCATTGGTTTTATTATTGAGAATGTGTATTTTCCGGCCCATGACAGTAACCTATTTGATCTGTTTGAGGTAGTAGTTCGAGAAGAACATTGGGTTTCATTATCTTCGATGTCTTCTTGTTAGTGCCCTCGGTATGAGTGTGCGATGTTGAGTTGGAATCTCGACTAGTTTGATTGAGGTTCGTAATAGCTGAGTCAGTTGGTGTTGTCGATCGGTACGGGTCGTGGGTTTTTTTTTTTTTGTTTTTTTTTTTTATCTATCCTTCTATTTTCCTTAGCATTCTGATCAGAGATGGGAATGTTGGTTAGTCATATTTTGGATGGTTCTTTATGGTTGACCTATGGTAGTAGATAACCTCCCACCCTATTTCTTTTTTTTTTATTTTTGTTGAGAGGGCGATTGCCCCGATACGTTTTATAGGTTGTGGAATAACCCCTGCAGTTCTCAGTCTGATCCCTCGGGTACGTTGGTTCTGTAGAGAACACTATCGGAGAAATCGTTCTTTCGTTCCTGTTAACGTTATCCAACCATAAAGCTTCCTTTGTATTGGAGGAACTGCA
This sequence comes from Chrysolina americana, assembly GCA_958502065.1. NCBI lineage: Eukaryota > Metazoa > Arthropoda > Insecta > Coleoptera > Chrysomelidae > Chrysolina > Chrysolina americana. The sequence continues at coordinate 64,163,356 of OY293412.1, read as the reverse complement.
TTCCTGTTAAAGTCTGTACAACGTCAATGGACACTTCATACACTAAATCTAGGTTCACATACCTACGCGATTATCTGGTTAATTCCTTTCTTACTATTATAAGATTCGTAAATGGTATCGTGTCCTAACTGATGTCTGCGGACTATATCTGTCATGATGTGGGTGGCAAATAAGTCCTGAGCCATCTTGATGTAAAATCAGGTTTCAGTCTTTCGTTTTGTTTTATTTTTTTTAGTTATGGGATGTTTCCACTCAGTACCTCTTCCAGGACTGGGTGAGTATTGTGAAAACTTAAAACAAAATTTTTGCGCTGACAATATGCAATATTATTGTTGGGATGGCAGCTCCCGGATGCTGGACAATTGGAGTGTGGGATCTCGTTTGGGGGTCGTTTTGGTCGTTAGGTTGTACTTCTGGGATGTCTGGAGCAACAACGTGACCCAAAACACGAGACTTCTCCTGCGGAAATTGAGTTGTGCAATTTTGGGTATGTGGAGTTCTTTCCACCACAACTCCACCACGTTGGGTGTTCTGGAGGTTTCGGTTGTGCGACTGGACGGCAGGGACGGTTCATGGGCGGGATCCATACACAACAATTTTACGTGGGCGAGGACAACAAACTTGAGGCGATTTGTTGTCATGCGTTTCAAGCCTTGTGAATTTTATTTTGCTTGCGAGTACAACAAACTTGAGGCGATTTGTTGTCATGCGTTTCAAGCCTTGTGAATTTTCTTTGCTTGCGAGTACAACAAACTTGAGGCGATTTGTTGTCATGCGTTTCAAGCCTTACTTGCGAATAAGGGTGTTAAAATATTTCGGGGTTCAGTAATTTGATATTTTTTTTGTAATTGTAAGCCACAGGTATACCATTACTCAGAAGAGATTTACGGGTAAATCTCTTGGGAGTTGAGGGGGAGTTGTTACGGGACGATTTTATCTCCGCAAAATGATACCAAAAATTCAATAAGATTCGTACAATTTGTATGCTAACCTTCGAAACACTCGAATACAACTTTTAATTCTGGTATGTGACTGCTCGAGTACTAGACAGATTGCCATTTCTATACTTTCGTACCAGGCCTGGCCCGCACATAACGTCCCTTATAGTTAGATCCTAAGGAATGAGCGACCTGCTGAAATTCTCAATTATACCTGGAAGGACGGACACTGACATTTGTGATATATCAAAACAGCTGATAATACTAACCACTTGTTGAAATCCGATTGAAATATGGTGCATAAGCCCTAATGTTCGAAACTCATTGTTTGTTTGAAATGTCAACAAGGTTAAATGGAATTCTTCTTCTTGTCGTGGGTCGGACCGATCGACAGATGGTGTGTTCGGTCGTTACAAATCTACTTGCTTATTTAACACTGAAAACTTCGTGTAGTCAGTTCCGTGTTCATGGCAGTGAGAGCTAAGAAGATACGATCTACTCGGAACGCACACTTCGTCGACGGGTGACCTCGGTAGTGTTGCAAACCTTGACATCTGAAACTATGATTATTGGTCACACGCGTTTTAGTCATGGGTTATGATTTAATTGAGTTTAGAACCGGTAGAATTTCTGTTAGGTGTAATCAAGTTAGTTGGGACGTTATTATCATCAGCGTGTAGTTTTATCGTTGGGAGAAATTATTGAATTTGTTCGGAAGTATTCGTGAGTCGTCGGAAAACCACTCATTTACATTAAGTGCTGTTGTGGTTTGGCAACGGAGGATATGAGCGAGTTGACAATGTCTGACGCAGGCGCATGATGCCTCCTTCTTGATGATGCACATCCGTCGAGCTGAATAATGGCTTCTCTGCGATTTAATCCAATTTGCGAGTTAATACAATTGCTGACTATTTTTGGTAATGGGTAAGGGCGAAAATCAGTTCCCGGGGATTTGTCGGACTTGGTTGTTTCCGGTTGATGACAGAGGAAGGGGTACAAAGAAAAAAAAGGGGTCCTAGAGACACCTGGCCTGGCCTGGCAGTCGGCATGATACGTGAGTTCCAATCGGCCATATTGTTCATTTGAGATTATAGTTATTTCTCTCTCCACTAGGAAAGGTGGGATTATTGGAAGAATTATTGCCATTGGTATTGAGTTGGATTCGTCCAAAACCCTTTGAGGGGATTATTACTCACGTCGATCATACGATCATTCACTTCCAGTCCATCCAACATCAGTAGGTAGGCAAACCCCTCGTGCTGGCACATCTCAGATTCACACCGATCTGGCGGCATACGCTTATACAGTAATTTCTTTGTAGGACTTCTTTGGAGGGGCTATTGTCCGGAGAGGATATTTAGGGATACCACTGTTAATACAAGATTTTGAGACAGGGTGCTTCGCCCACTGTCAAGGACCGCATTGTAAACACCGACAAGTAATCAGAACAGCGGTTCCTTCCTTCTGGGTGTATACAGGATAGGCTACTCCCTTGAAAAGAACTAACACAGCCATCGAAGGGGCATCCCGAGAATCCGTTTCACTACGAGTCGTTCTGGATGACACTGCCAAGTATAGTATATGCACAGTGTGGAACAAGCAACTATTATACCTTTTTCCGATCAACCTATCTTACTGCACATATAGTTGAGCCCTTCAGGCACCTGTACTTCGAGCCCTTAGACATATAGTTAAGCCCTTCAGGCACTTGTACTTTGAGCCCTTAGGTCTATAGTTTAGCCCTTCAGGCACCTGTCTTCTGAGCCCTCAAACATATAATTTAGCCCTTCAGGCATCCAGATCAAAAACCTCCTGGCTGCGCTTTAGGAAGTCTCAAAGCACACATTTAAGATCCTTGAGCATACCAACCCCTTTTGTGAACTGCGGTGATCACCTCGGTAGGGTATAACTCATTGATATATTTAAGGTGACGTTACAGGTGGTAATTAACACCTGAACATTTAAGTATTGGAAGTATTTCATTTGTTTTATAAGGGTATCTTCCGAACCTGACGAAGGTCAACCGAGTGTTTTCTCCTATATAAGGAATACTTGAAATTATATTTTTTTTGAATGAATAATCCACTTCTCATTTAGTGACCAACCTTACCCACCCCACCGCCCACTGAGCTAGCCAAGTGTCTGGCCTTAATAGGTTAGGTAAGGCACTATAAATCTTTTGTTACTCACCAAAGATCACTTTTAACATCTTTCCTCCTCAAGGAATCGATCACCGTAACAAGTTCGGCTTTGATTTTATGAACATACAATGTAAGTTGCAAAATATATAGACATGGAAGTATTAGTTTGTTGAAAAATATTTTTGAAATAGTCTTGAGAATGTGCTCTATCATAATTTTAACAATTTTCTTTTGTATCACAAATAACTTAATGAATATGGCTTGAATTCCCCCAGAACATAAGACAATAATAGGATAGTTTCAAGGTATCTAGAGACAGTGTTTCTCAACTGCCTATTTATAAGAGTTTTTTGTCAGATGCATGATGTGGTGGTCCCAAGTCAGTTATTGGTCGAGGAGTACTATCAGTGCCGGACTGGCCTATCTTTGCCAAGTGAGATTTTGAAAAATTGGGGCCCCCAATTACCAGGTTTATTCTATTTCATGAGTCGCATACGGAAATTTCAACAAATTATTGGTTTTCGCACTATTAATGATTAAGGTGCAAGATCAGCTCTACACTTGTCTTAGAGTAAAAAATGAAATAAACATAACAAACTTTGAGCGACCCGATATATAGAGTTGTATTTACCTGGCCGCGTTTGCAACTACGCAAAATAAAATTATTTTTGGACACAGGCAGGCTTTACTCTCTGCTGTCTCAGTGTCTCGCATACGACTAATCAGTAATCCAGCGCGCCGCGCGCCAAAACCGCCCACCGACCATACATACTCGCGCATCAATGTTGCCACGTTGCAAGATGTCCTCAAGAAATCCTACCAAATCGAAAGTGAATATTTGCGTTTGTCATGTTTTTGGCAAAATCCAATTTCGACATTTGACCTTTTTTCGTAATTAATTTTAAATTATTGTTTCCATGTCTGTTTTTCTAGGGGCCCCGAGACCCCAAATGGGGGGTGGGCCCCGTGAGATTTTTCTCACTATCTCACCTGGCCAGTCCGGCACTGAGTACTATGCCAATAAACTTAGTAGATGAAACTTGTTCAACACATTAACAGTTTGTCTGAATAAGACAGCTGCAGTCATAAATTTACATTTTTTTTATAAGTACGTCATAAAATGTGTTTTCAAAACATGCTCTGTGATCCATAAATAAAATAGTTGTGCAAAACTGCCGGCATGATAGCAAAACTGCAATGTTTTTTCGTTTTCCCACATTTAGTGAAAAAACAAAATTAAGCTTAATTATTTATTTTTTCAATTCACTTATTTGTAAATCCAATAAAATTATTTTTTTAGTGTGAACTTCTTCTTGCCTCCTATTTTCCTCCTCAATTGCCCAAGTCTGCTTCTCAAGATGAGCAATCTTTTTCTTATAGTACTCTTCTTTTGCTGATATAGCAGGGTTAGTAATTTGTGGCCTCAACTGTGTTGTAGCATGCTCCTCCAATTTGTATGGCGTATAACTAGACCATCTACGTTTTGGTTTCTACAACAGAAGTAAAGTTTAATCAAATGAGAAAAATATACCTACTGTACCGTTGCTTCCTCGACCAAGTCCACTTTGGTAATGCCCTCCTTCAGAGAATTTTCCTCAATAAAAAAAAAATCCTTATATAATGAGACACTTGCTAACATTTCAGTACTACCTCATTGTCTTGAATGGATTCGTTTTCCTCATTTCCATCATGTTTAATCAAATTCTAAAATATCAAAACCATTGAAACATTATCCATTATATAAAAATAACTATCACCTACCAGTAGTTCAGAAATGTGTGTTTCCACACAGTTTATATGGCAAGTTTTAAAAAAATTGTCCACTTGGTTTGCTGTAGTGTCTACGTCCTACAAAATCACAAATAATAATAAAATTACACTCTTCAATAGCTCATTTTCATACCGTATCACAATCCAGAATGTTATCAGCTACAAGCACTGTTTTTATATTAATGATTTTCAAAACGCTCTCTATGACCGGGTCGAAATTATCAGTTACAGGAGCTCCACCACCAGTCCCTCCAATATAACTACGTTGTGCAGCTACCACCTTCCTGGTTTTTGTTTTTAAATTGTCATATTTCGACTTCAACTGGTCCATATTTCTGTGACGGACAGCTAAGGCATTGAATGCTGTTGTAACTCGCTGCCAGGCTAGGTCCTAAAAAATAATTACATTGAAGCAAGTTTTCTAACAAAATAATATTTTTTACAAACCTTTTCATCATTTGCAAACTTGTTTGTTGTTTTATTTTCGATAATATTTTTCTCGCTAGCAATTAAGTCCAAGAGACGTAATTGTTCCTCCACGCTAAAGGAAACACTTTTCTTTCTCTTGTCCGATTCCATTGTGAACTTCAAATTGAACTATCGAAAAGTGTTAATTTTCAAATTCCACTCTGAATAACTTCCACATTCAAAAGACTATTTATGTATCTTTATACAATGTCTATATGTAATTAAAATTAGGTAGGAGCCTAGGAGGTAGAATCAACATTCATAGAAACCTATAATAATAGGTAACAGTAGGTAACCACAGAACTACACAACACAGACTCGAATTCGAATATCAACATTATCACCACAGAACACAGAATATAATGAACCAGTAGTTGCAGTATCCCCACTTTTTGGTTTGAGATCTCAGCGCGCATGATCAAATCGTAGCGTGAAGAGAATGTGGTGCGAATTTCCTCGTTAATCGGCGACGTTGTCATGTCTAAAATTTTTCTTATATTTTACCACATTTGACCTGTCAAACTCAATACTTTTGTTATACCTACCTACGAATAATATATGTGTTTAACTGTTATTCTTCTGAAAAATGAATGATTTTTATTTGAATAAATGCAGACAACGTACTCAATATTCCCCAGAGCATATGGCAACACCGGTGTCTCGTAAATACCGTACGAGTATCGTATGTGGTAGTACAACACTCATGCCGCGTTATGCTTGTGGATATATAGGCTGAGAGCGCATAAGCTGGACATGCTGAAAGCAAATGCATCTAATGTCAGGGACTTGTCTCCCCGAAACACGCATGAGGGAGTATTATTATAATAATTATTGTTATTAAATACTTGAGCAATTTTCCTCAGAGAAGAGGAATCAATTGCAAGAGCTCTCTGTAACCAACTAGTACAATTGTTTTGATTCGAACAGGAAGACCACCTGCAGACTAGTCAGGGGATCATAAATATAGTATGCAAAAGTATTTCAAGTCGCTCTAGGGCTCATTGGTAACTAAGTTAAAAATCGATTGCAAAATTTTTATCGAACAGACAAAAATATAAGCAGCAGAGATGTGGTAAAAAATCTTTGATTAGAATGTTCAAAGCGTTATATAATAATATACTTCTATAGAAAGAATTAGGGATCCACGGAAAAGTCGAATGTGATTTGCCAAATAATTTTGATGTGAACAGTATTAATAGATATTTTATAGAATCACAATGCTCCGACGACGCCGATTATAGTAGTAATGTGCGAACACGAATTAAACCGTTCAACTTCACCTTTGTGTCAAAAGATGACGTTTCGAGTTATCTCAGCTCAATCAAGACAAAAGCCATTGGATGCGATGACATCAGTCTCAATATGTTATTACTATGCTGCCCGTTCATTATACCTTTCCTCACTCATATCATTAATTGTTCTTTTGAAACGAAAACATTTCCGAAATCTTGGAAGTTGGCACATATTGTGCCGATTCCTAAGATTAAAAGTCCATCCGAATTAAATATTTACGCCCAATAAGTGTACTTCCAGTTTTGTCAAAATTGATCGAGAAAGCTATGAACTTCCAAATGAGGGAACATATAAGTAAGTTTGACGTGTTACCGGAAACTCAGTCAGGATTCAGACCTAATCACAGCTGTTGTACTGCTCTTCTGGGGGTCACTGATGATATTTTATCGGCCACTGATAAATATGAAGTCACTGCTTTTATCCTTCTTGACTTCTCTAAAGCGTTTGACAGAATAAATTATCGGCTTCTCATTGCTGTGTTACATTACTTTGGTTTCAGTAAGGAAGCTTCTGCAATAATCCAGAATTACCTGTCAAACCGTCTTCAACGCGTAGTGGTGGAAAACAGATTCTCGGAGGCTCTCCCAGTAATCAGTGGAGTACCACAAGGCTCAATATTGGGTCCCTTACTTCATACCATTTACACTGCACGCTTTGATATATATGCTACTTTCTGCGAATCACACTATTACGCTGATGATACTCATCTGTATCTATCATTCAAACAGAATGATGCAAACGATGCATTCAAAAAGCTCAATGCAGATCTTCTCTCTTTACAAAATGTTTCCAACCAACATTAATTAATTCTCAACCCATCCAAATCATCTGTTATACTGTTTGGGCCCAAAATGCAGAGGGATATTATTTCTCGTAACTTTAGAGTAATTCTAAATAATGAACCCCTCACCTATGAAGACTCCGCAAAAAACTTGGGACTTATCACCGATACCTCTCTTAGATTTTCAGGGCATATCACCAACTGTATTAAAAGAGCCTACTGTAATCTGAAAAAACGGTATGGTTGTAATTATTGTCTGGATCGTAAATCGAAAATCATCCTATGTGAAGCTTTAGTTTTATGCCATTTCAACTACATGGATACTGTCTACCACGCTAGTATAACCAAATTTGACCAGCTACGAATCCAGAAAGTCCAAAACGCATGCATAAGATTCATATTCGGAATACGAAATATAAATCGATTTCAAGATCGAAGAATTGGGATGGTTGAACATGTCTGACCGTCGCATTCTTCACAGAAAACAAAATTCCCTCATACCTTTTGAAAAAAAGTGATATTTGGAAACGATATACACGGTTTGAATACTAGATTTAGGGGAAAAATTGTTGCACCTAGACATTCTACTTCCATGTTTGAAAAATCTTTCTCTTACAACGTTTTCAGCTATTACAACAACCTTCCAGAATCTCTCAAAACTATTCCGCCATTTCACTTCAAGTCAATATTACGCAAACTCTTGTTGGCAAAACTTATTCAATTTGAATGACCTTAAGCTCACCCAATAAAAATAAATGAATGAATATGAATTAAATAAACAACACCCCTCTGAATGACTTTATTATCTTTTTCTTACTTTTTCGCCCACGCAAAAAAATCACGAAACTATTTTCATTTTCATTTCATTTTCTAAAGGAGAATCACAAATATGTTCTATTGTTCTCATGTTTATATAGCCTTCACTTGTTCATTGTTTGCCCTACTAAGCATTATGTAAAGTATTAGTTTCACTTTTTTTTATATTTTAAATATTATTTTGTTTATTTCATTGATATGGTAACTATTCGAAAGGGTTGAGTGGAAGAGCGACGTGAAGCTTCCTTTGGAAGCTTCAACCGAACTCCGCCCTTTCACCGCATTATTATAAGAAGTTATAATCTGTTTAATTTTGTTAGCCCCTGTAAACGCTGTGGTGAATAAAGGCAGTTATTATTATTATTATTATTATATTACAAAAATATAGTAATATACTTCTATACTATTACAAAACACCCATTAAATTTTTCATTGCATTTGTATTACTTTATAAGGTAAGTGTACCAAATAAGGCCCACTTAAGACATCATCATTGATATTTGCTATGAATCTTCCACTATGAAATTTTGGAAAATGGGATAATATACTCGAATATCTATAGACTGAAACGATATAGTCGATGATTCGAAAAATAAGCATTTGAGTTACTTTCTAATGCGATCAAAACTTATGCTTGATGGACTTCGTTGGGAACACAGTATCCTTATTAAGGCCCATGTCGAGTACCAAATAAACCCCACGTTTTTGAAAGCCTTTTTAATGAACAGCAACTAAAATAATAAGTGCAATTCGCTTTTTCATGAAATGAGGAAAACATTAAACATCGCATTCTGGACATCTAAAGTTCGGAATTTTGTACACAGCAGTCAACCCTACACACTCTTCATGGACATATCTTCCACAACTAAAACAAAATCTCATATCCTTTGCTGAATCCTCACCACATAGAAAACAAAACCTCGAATCATATATTTTGCCTGATTGTTTCATTGTGTTCTTGGTTTTTCCTTGTTTACCAGAGGTTGCTTTTGAATTTCTTGGTGACTCACCTAAAATTATAACCGATATTTCACGAGTCTCGTGATGTCACTTAACCTCACTTTGACAATACGTATTATGATTCAATCAATCTATTCACCACTAGATGACGCTAGGCGATCGTACAAACGTAGATATAATGTTGATTTTGCCCTGGACTGAGTTTTGATCGATGGTGGGCTTTATTGGGAGCCGGGCTTTATTTGGCAAACATACCTTAGCAGTTTATATCTATTATCCACTTGCTGAGCAGTGCATGAAATGCCCAACGCTAAGAAATCCACTCGTAGCGTTAAATTCATAATGCGCAGTGGTCCTAAAAAATAAAACTGTGAGACAGAAACATCAAAGTTTCCGACCAGAGTGCAATTACTCAATTACTGGTTCTTTAGTATTATTCTGTGGTATCACCACAACTTAATTCCTAAACATACTACTTATCAGGGTAGCCAATAGTATCAAATATAACGAATGCCGCTTCAAAGGAGGCTTTATCTAACAAGAGGTGTTAGTACTTTAAAGTGTACTTCAAAGAGCACTTTATCATAAAGCCGACTTTGAATAAAGGGAGTATTTATGGTGTTGATTATGGAACTGGCTGTTATACTTCCAATCACCCGTTTATATATTTTTTTGGTTCAGCCATTTGTATGAAATAATGAAAATACGATCGACTCATGATGTTGATGCTTATTTCTGAAATTATTTTCGTTTTGTATAATCCAGAAGAAATTATTAGATATAATTCATCCTGCATAGCAAGACTTTTGCGCATAAGAATTTCCTTCCAACTAGAAAGTTGAGTATAACCAGTGCCCAAAAAGAAAAAATATTCTACCTAGCAACCATGGACCTATCTCACTTTTGTCATCTTGAAGGTCATGGAGAAAGCCATCAACTCTGGCCGTGGCATTGGATATTTCCAAGGGGTTTGACCGAGTTCGACAGTAGAGACTCTCTTTCATCTTATAAGGTTTGCTACCCTAGTTGTGTTCCATCCTTTCTCTCCGACAGATCTGTAACTAGGTGCTCGATGGAATTTCATCTATCTATTAATGCTAATGTTCTACATGGATCTATTTTAGCACCAACACTATTTCCCTTATATATAGTGCAGCCCACAAACATACACTGAAACTTTTGGATTCAGTCCAAAAAAAAAAATTCGTCTCTTTGGTGATGCCTCGCTTACAAACTCGCACACTTCTGGGAAACACCGCAAAAAGGTTGGCGATCTGTCCATTTTACACTGCATGCCTTTTTGAAGGCTTGATAATTAACCCTAAAATATGAAAAATAGACAGGTTCCTGGCCGCCCCACGTGTGCCCTTCATAAGAAAAAGCGCTTTTCTTTTTGTGGAGAATTTTCGTGTTTTTTCGCGATATTATACTGCCTGTCGTTGTAATATACGTAAGTTCAAACAAATTCAAACGCTACTAATTAAAGACATTCAATCCGCTACGGCCGATTTGGTACGTATATGTTTGAATAGTCAGAACTATGAACATATTTTTCGATTAATATTGAACATGTAACAGTTTTAACGACACAATGAATTGATAAAGGTGCCATAAAACTGTACATAAACCGTATATAATTATATTTTAATGATTTCATCAACGTATGCTATAATAAATTTGTGAGTAGTTACAAAAAAATAAAATGATCCAGTTAGGCTTCTTTTTGTAATCGAATTTCGAAAATTCTGATAGTAGGTATAAAATACAATTTAAGACATGGTTTGAACTTTCTGTATTTCGGGAAGCATTTTAGGACACATGTTGGTGGAATCTTGTTGTCCTTGCATGATATAATAAATGAGCATACATATTTTTTGTGTATATTGCTCATTCTGTTCAATTCATATTCATGTCCATGGTTGTTAAATAATTTTATTGCATGAGAGAGTTGTGAGAGAGGGAGAGGAGAGGTATGGTCTAACAACATGATTCCGTTTAGATTTTTTACTGTAGATGTTCTCCTTATTTTGGTAAGGCTTATTCTTATGATTTCAATTGATGAAAATTTCTATGATTTTTCTGCAATATAAGTCAACTGTTAGGTATTGCTGCACCATCATTATTCATCTAGCTGCCTATTGTTATTAACTTGCCTAATAATATTAAAATGAAGTCTACAAAATACTTTGGTTGCAAAATATGATAAGCGACAGCTGATTTTTCCTTTCATATTCCAGATATGATAAATGTTCCCTATGTCTTATTTTTATAGATTTTTTAGTCTGTCGTAATATTTTGTATTATTGTTCTTTTTCAAACTTTTCCTGTGGAGGAAACATCAAAAAATTATTTACCGCCGTATGACGAAAGGTCAAAATCTTCAGCTAATGTGGGTAGTGGATAGCTTGATACACGCCTCCTGCAAGGCTTATGCGGGTCGTTCCTTCGCATTCCATGTAGATACTGCCATTGTCTGAGTTTGTCTGAAGCTGGTTATTGCGAGCTGTTTCAGGAAAAGGCTGAGGTAAAAAACTGGGTCTATGTACTGGGCGTTTCTTACTCCATACGGCTGAGGTTTTGCCCTTTTTTCCTGAAAGATGTCCAACGTTTTATAGATGTGCCCACCGTGTTTGCGGTGCTCATTATCATGAATTCGGAGTCTGCTAAGGTATCAGGTTAACGAACTCTTCGGAGGTGGAATTTGTAAAATTTATATGACAAGTTTTTTACATTCGTCGGGATAGAGTCAACGCCAGCAAGATCGCGCAGTGCATCCAGACGAATGAACCGATCACTTTTACGAAGTACTATGTTCTGCATCCTGTCCAATCTCATAAAAAGAGTCTTGGGCAGGCTGCAGTGTTTAACATCGCCGGCTGTATGACTTGTTTGTAGATTGTTATTTTGGCCCCAAGCTTCATGTGGGATCCTCTAGCTATTAGAGGGTACATGCAGCTGCAGCCCTCTGGTTAGACAGGTTTATGTGCTTGTGCCACGTTATACGCTTGTGAAGCTGTACTCCCCGGAATCGCACATTTGTCGAGAGGCCTAGGGCTTCGCCCCTGACCCTTAACTTCTGTAGAACTTTAAGAAAATTAAAATTTCTTTGCCTCGGACGTATCCTTCAAATAATCTTCCTGTCCAGACGAGTCTGGACCTGCATTGCAGCTGCAACGCTGGAGAACGAATGGTCCTATATACGACCATTCGTGTGTTATTCGCATATATAGCCGCCTTCGTTTTCTCGCTCAGGGAAAAATCATACGTATGTATAGAATACAAGTGTGGGGAGACTCGACACCTGTGGAACACCTGGTTCTATCGAATAATCTGTGGATCTTGTGTAGTTCATTTCGATAAAATTGAAATTGTTTTATTTTAGTAATTCCCGAAGATATTGCAAGGTCTGTATAATTCAAATGCAGTCCCGGAGTATCTGAGCAGAGGCCCATCCTTGGTACCCATTATAGATAGGTTCTCCAGTTGTAGTAATCACTGGTTATCGAGTTATATAGTGTGGAGCAACAGTGAGTCAAGAGTCCGATTGCTCAAGATCTATGATAGCTGTGAAGATGATTCGAAAACCAAAGTAAACTTGATAACAGACAGAATTAATATTCGAATAAACAGGGCAAACCAAGGAAAATCTACTGGGTCGTGTCTCTTTTTTTAGCTCAATGTGAAGTAGCATAAACGAGTAGGGAAGATCTTCACAGAATCATCTCCATATCTTTATATTTGCAACAAGTATTATTAAAAGGGGGTACATATTTCGTATTCAGTAGAATACAATATTAGCCTACAACAAATAGTGACGAATTATAATGATCATAGTGGCAATAAGAAATTGTTACTCACCATGCATGGTTTATAGTTCTTTGAAAATAAAAAATTAGAAATAATAGATAGTTTAAAGGACAAATATTTTGTTTCTGTCCAAAAGACAAATAATTTTTGTTACCCCTTGCCCCTTTGCCCTTAATTCATCAATAACGAGATAAATTGAACATTATCATGAGTTTCAAAGTAATTAAATTGATGTACAGCTGATAAGCCATGTTCAGCACGTGGCAGTGAAGATAGGTTGATAGCTGGTGAGTTCCAATTATTGTTACGTCAAATGCCAGCTGTCACGTCAAATCTTGAAACAGAACAAAATCTATGGAATAATACACAATAACCACCTATTGTATAACGTTCTGTGGTGAATTGAAGCATATTTAACCTGATATTAATAGTACTACAACAAAAGATCGCCCTGCTATATGAGTACTTTACGATAAATGAATTATTTACATGGAGGGATAATTACATCTACTAAAGAAAAGTGAAAGAGTGGAATTTCATAGTGAACTGACATAGTAGAAGATCACAATTCGATAGATGTTCAAGTTGAGGAGCAACCTCGTAATATATTTAGCATTGGATTCACTCTATATTAGATTATAGAATCAGAATCGGAATCAATTTATTCATCACAAAAATTTACAAAAAAATTTAGTCAATAAGGACTAAAGACAAATGCATATTTATCGGACTAGTCAAACATGTAAAATATATAGGTAAATACAAAATAAGACATGCAATTAAAATGAAATACATTTTAAAAGATGAGAAACTCGTGTACGCTATAAAAGATTTGTTCTGTAAGAAAACATTTTAGTTTAGTTCTAAAAGACATATTACAATTATATTGTTCATCACAAATGCTTATGAACTTATTACAATGTTTAACTCCTATGTAGTTAGGCGAGTTCTGACAAAGGAGGTTCTGACACTTTTTGCTATATAAAATGGCGTTCTGTCAAATGTTTAAAATTTTTGGTATTTTGTAGAAGTCGGTCTCCTTAAGAATTATGTCTTGGCCCAACTCGATCCTATGACTAGTTTTCGAAATACAGGGTGTTAAAGTTGGGAAATGACGACTTTTCCCCATCTTGTATCTCTACAGATAATCAATTCATTTGAATTTTTTGCATGCAGTATTTCGAAAATATCCTTTGGCAACTATCCTCCCCAAAAAAACCTCAAGAACTCTTTTCCGTTACAGGGTGATTTTAATTCATACTTTTGCGATTTTTCGAATTTCGAAATATTGATGCTATATGGTTTGGAAACACTTGCAGGATGAAAATTATCACATTTTGTCTTGTTGTCGCTTCATGTAATATCATCCCATGTCTGAATCATACAAGGCGATTCACAAATGCTGTGGTATAACGTAATCAATTTCGCTTGAGTTTTCTCTCCCTCCTTGTATGTTTGAGTTGATGAATTGTATTCATTCCAGTTTTTGACGATATGTCATTGAGGAAACTAGAGCACACGAAAATATCAGAAAACCACATTATTTTTCATCACTTTGTATTTTGGAATTATGACCGTTATGTTTGTATTTTTTTTTCATTATTCTATTCAAAATATTGTTGATTAGAAGCTGTAGAATTTTCAGCTTTTTTTATGACTAGTTTTTGATGGATTCAGAAAACAATGCAAAAATCGGTGATAATACTCTCCTCCGATTTGTGATTTTTCGTGGTAATGATAATTATTGGTGAAATTTATTACTTTGGTTTCAAGGTTCATGTTTCTGAAATAATTGTGTGTGTTTTTCCTTTTTTCGATTAAAATTGAGGAATATCGCAATGGACATTTTAAATCAATTTTAAAAATTTTCCGTGGTGCAATTTCGACAACACATGCTGCGAGATTACGCGTTTTCTATCTAATTAGAAAGAATTCTGAGGAAGTGAACATAGTTTAGGCACGAGTCGAGGCTGAAAACCTTTTTTGTCAGTATTCTATTCAAATATTGTTAATTAGAAAGCGTAGAATTTTCAGCTTTTTTCTAGGACTAGTTTTTGATGGATTCAGAAAACATTGTTAAGCTTGAAAAAATGTAAAATTTGGAACATTTGACAGAACGCCGTTTTATATAGCAAAAAGTGCGGGGTCCTTCGTAGTCGTGAGTAGCTCTGGTGAATATTTCCTTTGATTCGTGTATCATGCGAGTGCAAGTCCTTGTTTTTCTTAAAGCTGTATTCATTTTCTTTAATATAGGTAATGATTTGAAAGATGTATAGGCTGGGTAATGTTTGTATTTGTGATCTTTTAAATAAGTCTCTACAAGTGGACATTGGATGTACATTGAACATAGCTCTCAATATTTTTTTCTGTGCTCTGAAAACCTTATCAACATGTGAAGATGACCCCCAGAATACAACTAGCCCATATTGTAAGACTGACTGAACAAGTCCAAAATATAATAGTTTTAGTATATCGAAGGAAACAGTGTCTCTCAGATGCCTTATCATATAACAACATGTGCTTAATCTGGGCCAGATAGTTTTTATATGAGTCTCCCATGTCAATTTTTGATCAAGAGTTATACCTAGAAATTTTATAGTTTCTGTGGAATGTATTGATTTGCCATTGACATATATGTGAAGATTATAATTAGGAGTAACATTTCTTGGTATAAACCTCATAATATGTTTTTGTAACATTCAATTGCAGATCGTTCTGAGTACAATATTCATGGAACTCTTCAGAAGCTCCATTACTATTTGTGACTAGTTGTTCAATTTCACTGTTAGACATCAAAATGTTAGTATCACCAGCATATAAGATTTTTGATCGGGATAATTGCAGAATTTCTTTATATCAGATGTGAATATTATGAAGAACAGGGGTCCCAATATTGAGCCTTGTGGTACTCCCAAGTTAAATTCTCTTGTTCGTGATTTTGTGTTATCAAACATTGATATTGGTGTACCTCTAACTTAAGCAGCAATAGTTCCCGGTCAATCGTATCAAATGCTCGGCTTAGATCATAAAACAGACAAGATGTATTTTATTTATTATTTAGATGAATTCCAATGCATGTTGTATAGCAGTTGTAGTGGACTTTTTTCTCTAAAACCATGTTGTATGTGAGACAATATGCTGACTCAAACATTTTAGAAAACCGATTTTGGATACAGATCAATCTGTAGTTTTTTATGTCATCAACAGATCCTTTGGTCTTAAAATAGGTACTCCTTTGGATTTTTTCAAGTTTGGAAAAATTCCAAGTGAGAACGACTCATTTATCAGGTGACACAGTGGTTCAGCAATGAGTGTGGCAACTGATCTGATAACTCTACCGTCAATACCGTGTAGATTTGACAGTAGTTTTTCTTATTATTGATTAAATTTCCTCTGGCGTTGTTGGTGACAGAAAGAAATTTGTAGGGGCTCCCTCAATAAACCTATTATAGTTCGGTATCTGATGATTTATATTGCAATCAGTGAAATAATCATTTATATGATTTGCTTGTTCAGCATAAGTTCCTTCTTTCAGAAATCCAGCAAAGGCTTTTCTTGATGATCCACTATCTTTACTTTCTTTAATAATTTTCCAACTCTCACGCATGACATTATCTGAGTTTTAAATACGTGCATTATTTGCTTTTCTTTTATGGCTTTTCACAAGCACTCTATAATCTTTTTTAGATTGTTTATGTCTTTATGTATACCATGGGTTGTTCAGATCTTTACCTAATTTATTCATCTCACAAAGCTGAGCATGCATTTGCTTAATTTCTGGAGTGTACCATTTCTTTTTGTTGCGTTTAATAAATATTGTTTTATTTGGAAATGCACAATCATAATGATAGAGAAAAGAATGATAGAATGTAGAGAACTTATATGGAAAGTGTGCGGTAACGTTCATTTCCTGCCAGTTTTCTTTTGATAATAAATTGTTTATGTACATCATAGTAGTTCTGTTATTGTCACGGTGATGTTTGTTTATAAAATTAGATTCTTTCAACTGGGAATATCAATCAATCGTATTCCATTTTGTATTGCTTTTATACTTAAAATAAAGTTGTTACCACTGGCTTCCTGGTTATTACATTGGCGACGAAGGATTCAGGAAGAAAGAAATTCGGAAATTGAACAAGTATGGCATTAATTGGAGCAATTCAGTCGTTTGATTTAAAAAGTGACAATTGGTTGTTATACCAAGAACAACTAGAGCAGTTTTTCATTATAAATAGGATTTTATTCAATGAAAATGGTCCCAAGAATGATCGCAGAGTGTCAGCACTTCTGAGTTCAATTGGAGCAGATACTCAGAGATTTATGCACACCAAATCTACCAAAGGAAAGGTCTTATGAACAATTGTGTACCCTACTCAAGACTCATTTTTCTCCAATGACTTGTGTATATCGTGAAAGAATTGAGTTTTACGAAGCTAGACAAGAAGAAAATGAAACAGTTAGCAAATTGTATGCAAGAATTCATAGTGTTGCAACGAATTGTGAGTTTGGTCAGCAGTTAGACAAGATTTTGAAGGACAAATTCGTATGTATGATGCAGAAGAGCAAAATAACAGATCGTTTATGTGAAGAAAAGCCTGATGTTAAGTTGGATAAACTATTAGAGATAGCCCTTACAAAAGAAGCATCGAATTTAGCTGAATACAAACTTGATGTAAATGTTCTGAAAAATGGGAATTGTAAGCGAGTGAATAGAAGAAATGTATAAGAGGTTTCGAGTAGGAATCATCAGAATTCAAAAAATGGTAGACATGAAAATGTTAGAAAATCACCAGGGAAATGGAAATGTAAGAGTTGTGGACATTTTCATACAGGGCAACAGAAATGTAAATATAAAAATTAAGTTTGCAATTTTTGTAAAAATGTTGGACATCTTTCTAGAGTTTGTTCTAGGAATAAAAATACACAACAAATCATAATTGAAGCAGAACATGATGCAGTTGAAATCAACAACATTTATTTTCATGATGACAAACCTCTGTATTTGGATATTTCTCTCAACAATAACATTCTTAGAATGCAAGTCGATTCGGATTCAGGTTTATCTATAATTTCTGATTCAATTTAATATCAATATTTGCCGAATTGTAAATTGAATGATTCTAGAATAATTTTACGAAGCTTTTAAGGATCTAGACTAAAACTTTTAGGATATACTTATTGAAGATGATATGGAATATAATGACAAATTTTGTAAAAATTTCAAATTCTATCTGAACACACAGGTAAAAATTTCATATTACATGTGGTCGAAAAAGAAAAAGCTAATCAAAATATACTGGGTGGAGATTTTTTACAGAAATTCATATTTCGCTTGACCGCGGATATTATGACAGTTCAGTCAAATAATGTGGATTTGTTAACAAAGGAATTTGCTGAAATTTTTGATGGCAAATTAGGTTGTTATAAATTCAAAACTTTTCATTTGCACTGAAAGAAAATTTCCAACCAGTGTTTTTGAAACCTCGATCCATTCCTTTAGCATTCAAAGAAAAAGTCAAGGGTGAACTAGATAGATTGGAAAAAGCAGGCATTATTTCACAAGTTGAGACTAGTGAATGGGGCACGCCATTGGTACCTGTTTTGAAGGAAGATGGAAGTTTAAAATTGGCAGGTGATTTTAAGGTTACAGTCAATAAATTTTTGGTGGATGTTAATTATCCAATTCCTAAAATTGATAAAAAAAAAATCTCAGGTAAATGGTGGGTAAAGTTTTTCAAAAATTGACTTGAGTAATGCTTACAATCAGTTGAAATTAGACGAAGAATCTAGTATGATTTTATGTTGGTCAACTCATAAAGGTCTATTCAGATTGAATAAAATTCCGCATGGTATCAAAGTAGCGCCCGCCATTTTTCAAAGAACTTTAGAGCAACTTTTGTATATGAAATTGGTCTCAGATCAACTAGGAATCATATCTCGACCAACATAGAAAAAAACCTCTAAAGAATCTAACCACTCGCGCTAGCGATATGTAAGGAAACAATTCCAAAACAACTTTAAAACTCGGGAAGGAATACTTACAATTAAAGTAATTGATTAACGAACACTTAATTATATTGTATCAAGAATTTACAAAAATTAACTTACAAACAGTAGAAAAATTATTCTGCGGAATTTGTTCAAATAATGATTTAGTTATTTCGCACTCAAAAATAACAAACAAACGAAGTCAAAAAGAGAGCTGAGCTATTCATTTATTCTATTAGTTATAAAACCTTGCGAGACACTTGAGTCCAGCGTTATAGACAAATATAAATTAAAAATACATAAAAATGCGCTGGAAATAAAATGAACTTTCTAGTAAATCAAACCCATCATTTTGTTGATGTTATAAATTAAAATAAAATTACCTGTGTCACGAATTATTCTCACTTTATTTTCTTCTATTTTCGCATTTAATTGAAGGTTTTCTGATTTTTTTACATGTATTTTATTCTGTACTTGTTAGCATTAGAATTTGTTTGATTAAGTGCGGTTCAATTGGTGCGCCAATTACCCCACTTACTGGACACATACATATAGATCAAAATAGGAAAGTTATTCGACAATTCGATGATTTTCACAATTTGTACGGATTTTTTCCATTTTTTTCTTGAGTTTTCCAAACTTTTTCTAAAAGTAGGGTGTCCGATCCGTCCGACTAATCTTTCACATGATTTTTCATGGTAAAAACATCACATTAACCTTTTCCCAACTGGAGAGTTTGGGTATTATTGAGGATGCATTAGAGTGGATGATTGACTACCTTGGAAATAGAAAACAAAAGTTGAAATTGAATAATATTATATCTGATGAGATAGGGTGTGAGCGTGGAGTCCCGCAGGGAAGTGTACTTGGTCCCCTCCTATTCCTTCTCTATATAGATGATATAGTTGGAGTAGCGGGAGAGTGTGGAATGCATCTTTTTGCTGATGACACCCTCATATATTTTTCATGTGACAACAGTAACAGACTTATCGAAACACTAGAAAATATCTATCGGTGGTGTTCCTCAAATTTTCTTGAAGTCAATATAAAAAAAAAAACAAAATACATGATCATCAGTGGTTTATGAGATTACAAAGAATTCTCTGAAATCTGTGATAACAAGAAAGAAATAAAAATTGGCAATGACATTATTGAGAGAGTTGAGCAATTCAAATATTTGGGTGTGATAGTTGACCGGAATCTGAAATTCAAAGAACATGCAAGTAATGTTATCAGAATTGTATCAATCAAAATTATCTTTATAGATGTGCAAAATTTCTAACCCAGTGGTCGTTGATGGTGATTTACAATACTATCATCCTTCCGCATTTTAATTACTGTGCAACTATTTCATTTCTACTGAATCTGAATGAAATCAACCGAGTTCAAAAATTGCAAAATCGTGCAATGCGCATAATATTAAAATGTCCCAAACGGACTCCAATAATTACAAGTATGAAGTTCATAATCATAATACACGATCGAGAAACGATTTTTCAATTCAGAGGGTATCAAAAAAAGGAACCGAAAAATCTGTATTTTGTAAAGGGTTGAAAATCTATAATCAGCTTTCCCTAGTCATCAAAAAATATTCTACACTTGTGTCTTTCAAGAGTAAGTTGAAAAAATATCTGAAGAACAATTTTTAACTACTAAAATATTCATGAGTCTCTTGATTGCTAAGCCTTTTATCTGTAATGTTTTTATATATGAGTGTTTATGTTATGTATTGACTGTACGTGGAATCGTACTTAATTAATTATTAGTCATTGACTGAATAAAGGATCTTTATGTTTTCCGATCACGGAACTTAGTTTTTAAAAAATTTATTTAACTCAAAAACTTTAATTAACAACAAATAATACAATTAGATGTTTATTGCTCGAAGTCTATGTCTATTCTGAATGTTTCTTCGTTCCCATGAACCGAAGTTGAATACAACACCGTCTCGACGTGTTCCTGGAAATCTGCATAGGCAGCAATGCTTAGTTCAGCTATTCCCACGGGAAGGCATACATAACTCCTCCATCCCTTAGAAGGAACTCGAGGGTGGAACCACTTGAGTTTCGTTGATGGCCTGGTTGTTTGGTGGTTTGTTGGGGCTGAGTAGGCGAAGGATATCTTTTTTCCGGGTCACCACAAGATATACCACGACGAAGGCGGTTAGCGTCGCGACGCTCCATAGGGACCATCTGGAGTAATCCGGGCGAAGATTGATGAGGTCCAATGGGTCTTCCCGAATTTCGTCTAGTTGGAGCTCGTGCAGTTTGTCAAGGGAAACTTTCTCCAAGTTGAGTTTCTCGACTTGCAGGATTGGAATATGAATGTCCTTGATTTCTTCCAATGTGAGGGGGTGTCCTACAGTTGATCCTTTCTCGTTCCGGTAGGTGTATTTGGAAGTCCTCAGGGAGCATTTTGGTGGGACAATAAAGAGGTATACACCTTTCAGCACAGCGACATCGTTTTCCACACAGTTTGTCTGGAATTTTCTCTTGTTCGGAAAGATGCCTATGTAGTGGGCATCATTGATTTCCTCGATTATTTCCTGATTGATTTTGACTGGAATTTGATGGCATTTATCAGCAAAGGCATTGGAGGAAAGTAGTGACGTCACACAGTCTGGGTTGTCCTGGATGGGCAGAAGGTGATTCTTCTCGCACAGGAAATTTGGTTGTAGGTCAACGCACTCTTCGTTCTGGTACTGGTACATTTCGTTGCTTAGTGTTAGGTAGGAGGCAGGTGGGATAATAATTGATTGGTTTTGATTTGGAATTGAATAAAGGTGATAGTGATCGAAAGTTCTGAAAGTTTCAGTGTGAACCAATGGAAAATCTAATGAAAATATAATTTTGTCCTCGATGGCGAAAACTTTGGTTTCAACAACACTATAATATTTGAGGTATTCCTTATTATCAAAAAGTAATTGAGAATGACTATGTGATAAGTAGAGTTCATCTATTATTGTTTTTAGATCGTCTGGAGAGGCGATACTGCGATGTAATGTTTTCAAGTTCGCAAATCCCATAGCATTTTCTGTTTCTGTTAGAAAATCTAGTAGAGAATCGAGATTGATTTTTATTTGATTCAATATTTCATGAATTTCCAAAAAATGTGCATAATTGAATTTTGTCTCGTTAAGTGCAATTCTCAACTCATTGATTTTATCTCCTATCAGTTTTTGATTATCTGAAACTGAAGTCATTGTTTCGTTAATATTTTCCATCAATTTTGAAGTAATTGAAATTTGTTTATTGGTTTTTTTGATAATTCGATTTTGGTTTGATTCGAGTTCGGCTAGGCTGTGATATATTTCTTTCGCATCTTGCTCGTCTAGATTTCCGCTTATGAATTTTACGAGGGAGCCAAGAGGAGCAATGAGGGCTCGTTTTGTGCGTTTATGGGGAAACAAGGATCTGAATTTGTGGTTAACATTTTTGACTTCGTATTCGAGGTGTTTATATGCGTTAAATAGGGCAATTCTATTGAAAGGGGTTGTATTATTTATTGTGGCTTCTAATAGCTTATATTGATTGGTTATTGAGTTTATTTGGTTTTCTAATGGACTAAGTTGAATATAATGTAGGAAAGTATGGGAAGCTACTTTGATTCGTGCGGTTCCCATTTTAAAGGGAAGGATCCCTGGATTCGTCTGGAGGTTCTGGATTTGAACCTTCTGAGTCGCTGTCTGATGAAGTATCATCGACCTGTAACAGATTTTGGTCTGTCATTTTTCTTGGTGGTTTGAAAGATTGTTTGTGGTATGTATTTTGTGGGGTTGTCACAGTTAGGTCAGTGCTTTTGAGAATGTGTTCGGGTTTGTAGAGGGGAGCCGTTTTCGACTGTCTTTCGGGTGTTTTCATATATCCAATGGTTCCGGGTTCAAAATTTGGAGGGTCTTCTCGATTTTCGTTACGTTTTGAAATTATTTTTGATTTTTGTTTTGACGTGTCTTCGTGAATTTTTCTATATATTTGGGAAATAGATTCTTTGTGTTCGTTCAATGTGGTATTGATTGGTTCGAATTCGGAATCAATATCGATTGGATCTTTTAGTTCTAGATGTCCAAACACTAGATCTATTGGTTTTAATTTTGTTGTTGAATGAAGACTATTATTATATGCAAGGACGGCGAAAGTCAATTTTTCAAAGGGGTTCAGATTTGGTTTCGAGAGGTTGAGTGTTCTCATGTGTTCTATGAGAGTGGAGTGGAACCTTTCTACAATGGCATTGGAATTTGGATTATATGGAAGTGTATAATGCCAATTGATTCTATGCAGTTTCGCGAATTCTTTTAGAAGGTTTTGGGAGAATTCGGTACCATTATCAGAGACGATATTTTCGGGGATTTTGAAAGTTGAAACGAACTGCAAAAGTGATTGATATACGTGTAGTGCGGAAAGACTGGGAATGATGTACGCTTGTCCAAATCTGGTAAAGCTGTCACAGATTGTTAAAGATATAGTACTGCCAAATTTGAAGGTATCAACGTGTATAGTTTCGAATGGTTTTTTGGGAGTAGGCGTTAACTGTAGTTTGATCAAAGGTGGGTGACGTTCGTACTTAGATTGTTGACATATTGGACAATTATTGATAAATGTTCTTACGTCATCGTGTAACTTGGGCCAATAATATTTGGTTTTGAGTTCGGCAATGGTTTCGTGAATGCCTCGATGGTTGGTAACACCTTCATGTTGGGATTTGATGAGATTTTGTTGGCGATCTTCGTTCGTCACATCGAAGAGGAGTTTATTGGATTTGAAAAGCTTAAAGGAGGAATTTTTGAATGTTTGTGGTATGAACCTGCACATATCTTTATAGAGTACGTCTTCGGTATCATTTTGGAAGTAAAAGACGTAGGTACGTTTTGGAACACCAAATTCTTTAAGATGTTCAATAATTTGGGCTTGAAATGATTCGTTGGTAACATATAGATACCATCGGGTACGACATACTGAATTCCTAAACAGTTTTTTGGTTTCCATTCGAGGGTTTCGATCAACTTTAATTATCATTAATTGGCACAAAAAGTTATTGATTGGTTTGTCTGTGATGTGGATGTTCAATATTGGGTCTTCTGCACTTGTGTGAACAGTTTCATTTTCGTCATTGTCATTGGGGTCAATTTGTCCTGCGTTCGATTCGTTATCCTGATTTTGAATATTTTCAGGTGTGTTATTTTCTGGGTCTCTGCTTGTGGATGGTCTTTCATTGTCTAGGACAGGGTTTTCGTTAAATTCCTGCATATATCTCAATATGGGGAGTTCATTAGTCTGTCTGACAGTTTCATTAGGGTAGAGTTCGATTCTAGAAAGGGCATCAGCGTTCGTATTGATTTTCCCTTTTTTGTAAATAATTTGGTAATCAAACTCTTCAAGTTTCAGTCTCCAGCGAACCAATCGTGAATTGGGTTCTTTCAAAGACATCAACCACTGAAGGGGTTTGTGATCCGTAAAAATTTTGAATTTTCGGCCGAAAAGATAGGGCCTAAAATATTTGGTTGCCCAGACGATTGCAAAAAGTTCCTTCTCGATAGTCGAATAATTTTGTTCGGCATTGGAGAGGGTTCGTGATGCGTAGGCGATTGGTTTATCATGTCCTGGGGGGCCCTGGGACAATATAGCACCTAACGCTACGTTACTGGCGTCCGTGGTCAAATTGAACTCTTTTGTAAAATCGGGGTACTGCAAAATCGGGTCGTTCGATAGTAAGGTTTTGCAGTCCTCAAATGTCTTGATGTAGGTGGGGTCAGTTATATCGATTTTTGCTCCTTTCTTCAGTCGACTTGTAAAGGGTTTGGTGATTTTGGCAAAGTTATTTATGAATTTTCGATAGTAGCCCAGAAGACCAAGAAATCCTTTTATTTCTTTTGTCGTTTTGGGTATCGGATAATTCATGATGGCCTTGACCTTATCGGGATTTGGTTTTATTCCCTCTGTTGTTATCAGATGTCCCAGAAAGGAAACTTCCTTTTTCAGGAATTCTGATTTGTCGAGTTGGACTTTCAGATTGCTCTCACGCAGTTTCTGAAAAACTCTTTTAAGGTTGACCATGTGCTCTTGTAGCGAAGTGGAAAAAACGATGATGTCGTCCATGTAGACGAAACAGATTTTGTTTTGTAGATCTTTCAAGACGTTGTCCATTACTCTCTGGAAAGTTGCTGGAGCTCCTTTCAAACCAAACGGCATGCGAAGGTACTCGTAGTGGCCGTTCTCTACGTTGAAAGCTGTTTTCTTTACATCATCAGGGTACATCTCGATCTGATGGAACCCACTTGCCAAATCAAGGGTAGAAAAGTACATACATCTACCCAATTTGTCAAGGATGTCCGATATATTTGGAATCGGATATCGATCATCGATGGTTTTCTCGTTGATTTTCCTGTAGTCCACTACTATACGCCATTTCTTCTTGCCAGAGGCATCCGCCTTCTTTGGAACTATCCAAATTGGCGAGGACCAAGGTGAATCGCTTGGTCGAATAATGCCTTGACGAAGCATATCGTCAATTTGTTTTTCGACTTCCGGTTTATGAATAAACGGATAGCGATAAGATTTTGTAAAAATTGGGATTTCATCGGTGGTCCTAATTTTGTGTTTCACTTGGTTCGTGAAAGTCAGCTGTGAATTTTCGCGGTGAAATATGTCTGAAAATGATATGCACAATTTCTCAACGTGGTGTCTTTCTTCAGAATTCATGTGTTGAGTTCGTATAAGTTGTGTGATGTCTGATTTGAATATATTCGAAGGGGTGTTATGATCGATTGAAGCATGGTACAATTCGAATTGGTCGGTATGAAAAGTTTTCACAGGGACAGGTTCATAAAGGTAAATCTCTTGTATTTCACCTGTATCATTCCGAATTTCGACAGGGGCATAGCCGTTTCGAGAGGTTGTCAAACCTTCGCGAATTCGGCATTCAAATAATTTTGTTTCGATAATCGTGATGTCACCGTTTGGTATTGTTACAGGAATTTTGATTGATTCGATTGTAAATGGTTCTATACGAGCATAAAAGAGTAATTTCTTTTTGCTTTCATAGTGCGCCAGAGGAAGCTCTGATTCAGGTGTTTTTAAACTTGAATTTTTCAAATCTAATTGAACATCTAAGTTTTTCAATGTATCATAACCAATCAATCCATCAAAGAAGTGATGGAATTTAAACAAATGAAATTTTATAGTTTTCTCAGTGTGGAATTCCTGAAAGGCTGGTATTTCAGCGCAAAAATCTTTCGAAGTGGTCTGAAATATTGAGCTGATTGTAAACGGTTCTTTTCTGATAAAATCGGGAAAATAATTTTCGGCAATTTCGGGATTCAAAAAACTTTTAGTCGCTCCTGTGTCAATCAAAAGTTTCAGGGGTGGATCTGAAATTTGAATGTATGGGAGGTCCTTTCGATCGTAAATAGAATGTATTTCTATGAAATTTTTTCGTGATGGTCGATTTCCTGAAAATTTTGGTCCTGTGAGGAACTTTGATCGATTTGGGTATCGATTGGATATTGATTATCGACATATTCAGGTTGGATTTGGTCATAGTTCATATTTTCGTAAAAATCAAATTCATTGGAGGAACAGGGTTGATTTTGGTAGCAAAAATCATTTTGGGAGTAATATTCATTTTGGAAGGGTATTGATTCATCCTGATAATGGGGATTATCAAAATTGTAAAGTTCTTCTGCAATGAAATTTGGTCGATTGGGGTTTTGGTATGGTCTAGTATTGGGTTGACGAGAAGTGGTGGCTTGTGAAATGCCACTCATAGGTGTTGGCTTGGGGCGATTGAAATGGTTTTGGTTATTTGGTCTCCAAACGTTGGTTGAGCCTCTTGGATTGCCAAATACTTGACGATTTGTGAAGAATTTTTGGGGTTCTGCCGGTCTCGGCTGAATATTTATTGGGCCGCGTGGAAATGAGGGATTATGCATTTGGGGTTTGAAATTTTGAAAATTGGGGTTAGGAGTTGCGTATTGGCGAAAATTGGACAATTGATTTGGGTGATTGGGTCTTTGAGGTGGCCTAATTTTCGATTGATCACTGTTATTCGGTTTTTGGAGATGCCGAATATTATTTTCGGAAATAATATATTGCCTAGCTTCTGCCATAGTTGATGGTTTCATAGCCCGAATAGTTGATCCTAAAGGTTCTTTCAGTCCAGCTAAGAATATTTTAAGAGCATGAGTATTGTAAAAGGTTTTCTTCACCGTTTTAGTCGCAACTACATTTTCATGTGTATCTACATAGTTATGAAGAGCACTTAAATTTGACATAACCCTTGTATAAAATTCTAATGATGGTTCATTGAAATTTTGTCTCAATTTATCTAAATCAAATAATAATCCATTTTCGTCTCTTTGGTCGCCAAAATGTGCGATTAGAGCATTTTTGACTGATAGCCAATCTTTATCAATGCAAATGCTATAAACTTCGCGAGCTTGACCTATCAATTTTGAATAAATTCCATAAATTATTGTAATATTTTGGACACAACTGATATTTTCGGGTGTTGGGTCCCAGTATGTAGTAATAATTGAATTAGCTGTTTCTAAAAATGATGAAAGTTCCAAAGGATTGCCGTCAAATTTTGGAACAATTTCCAAAAGTTTTGATTCAAATTTTGGAACTGGCATTTTGATATTTCTACTTATTGATAGCTTCGAAAGAAGTGCTTCTAATTCTATTGATTCGCGAGAACTATTTTCGAAAATCGAATTAGGTTTCGGCGAATTTTGTTCACTAAAAATTAACTCACAATCACTGTTTTCGGGAGATGAATCAGGACTAGAGGAGAATGACATAGACAAGATACAAGGAAAAGCAACTTACATTAGTACCACTGAGATGGCTGTTCTCATTTCTTTTCTTCTTTACTTCTTTGGCTTCTGCTTGATCTGCTACCCAGAGGGACTGTCCAGAAACGGAGGTTCTCTTGAATTAACAGTTGGAACTGACGGATTATTCACAACGAATATCCGTTCAAAATCCTACCGACTGCGCCACTTTATGTTTTCCGATCACGGAACTTAGTTTTTAAAAAATTTATTTAACTCAAAAACTTTAATTAACAACAAATAATACAATTAGATGTTTATTGCTCGAAGTCTATGTCTATTCTGAATGTTTCTTCGTTCCCATGAACCGAAGTTGAATACAACACCGTCTCGACGTGTTCCTGGAAATCTGCATAGGCAGCAATGCTTAGTTCAGCTATTCCCACGGGAAGGCATACATAACTGGATCTATGTATACAGGGTGTAAATTTGAAAACTTTCAATGCGAATATCTCGCGAAATAAAAAAGTTAGATAAACGCTATTTGTCACAAAGGCTAACGAGTTAGGGGGAACTAAAACCACCATATTTCAGTGAAGGCACGAGTCACCCCTTAGGCGCGACACACCATAACTGTAAAATGTCAAATGGCACTACCTCTTTTGTAATACCTCAAATGAAAGGTCTCATTTAGTAGTATTCCCCTGTACAAGAATTTTCATTTTCATCCACACTGGGTAACACAAAAACATATTTCGAATAAATAAATTGTATTGTGTGAAAATGATAGTTTGTTTATTTGATCAGATGTTCAAAATGCAGTCCATTCAGTTATAAACAATAGTACACTCGATTTTCAAATTCCATTCTTGTTATTAAGAGGATATTTCATTTCATTAGATGGTCACCATGCATTCCAGTTTGTTGTAAACAAAAAATAAAATCATGTTGGAGCATTCCTTCAGAATAAATAAAAAGTACTCGAAAAAGTAAAATTGTTTTTATCGGGATCGTACCTACCTATCAATGTTGGTAAAAATTTAGTCCTTTGTGCAAGGTTTTACTGTAAAGTCAGGAAACCGTCGAATTGAAATTATCTCAAACGAATCGCGAACTATTTTCTGTTCATCATGTTTTACAGTTTTCCGGAAAGAATTCAGATGGTGTTATCTATGGTTCTGAAAATCGTTGTGCCTTAAGAACTGCTGCAGCATTTAACGACACAGGATCAGTGGCAAAAAAAAGGACCAATCCAAGAGTACTTAATGATGCGGCACAAGTGGAAGTTGTAGGACATTTTGCTATGAATCCTACAATGTCTCTACGCCAAGGTTCAGCCATAACAGGAATTTCTCATCAAGCTATCCGTCGGGTACTCAAACTTCATAAGTTTCACCCATACAAAATGCACATTCTTCAGGAGTTGCGGGAGGATGACCCTGATAGAAGAATTCAATTTTGCGAGAACATGACCGAAATGTTACGTATTACTACCCAGTTGCTAAAAAATATTTGTTTTACCGACGAATCCACTTTTTTTTAAATGGTGCAGTGAACAAACACAACTGTAGGTACTGGAGTGACGAAAATCCGCATGTCTTCAGGGAAGGACATACGCAGTGTCCAGAAATATTAAATGTCTGGGCGGAAAGTTCAGGTGACACAGTGATTGGGCCATTATTCAATAATGGCAAACTTAGTGGCGATACTTATGTCGAAATGTTAAACACCACCATTCAACCTTTAATTGTTGCCGAAATAGAAAATTAGTTGGATATTGACGGAAATAGGAACCAGAATGAAGATTTAATTTATTTTCAGCACGATAGAGCACGACCCCACTACGTTTTGCCAGTCAGGCAATTTTTGAATGATGCTTTTCCAGGTCAGTGGATTGGACGGAGAGGTTCAATCGAATGGCCAGCGAGATCTCCCGATCTAACACCCCTCGATTTTTTTCTCTGGGGACATTTGAAATCCGTCGTATTTGAAACACAACATACTTCAACAGAAGATCTTCGACAACGCATTATTGCAGAATGCAAATCTATTCCAAGAGATGTGTTCCAAAATGTTAGAACGGCATTTGAACATCGATTGTACCATTGCTTGCAACAGAATGGAATGCATTTTGAACATCTGATCAAATAAAATATCCTTTTAACACAATATATTTTATTTTATTCGACTTTGTTTTTCTTACACCATGTAGGGGGTGGAAAAAAGTCTTGTACAGGTGAATACTACTGAGAACGTTCATTTGAGGTATCACAAGAGAGGTTGTGCCATTTGACATTTTTAAATTGGGGTGTGTCGCGCCGACGGGGTGACTCATCCCTTCACTGAAATATAGTGGATCTAGTTCCTCCTAACTCCTGGCATTTGTGCCAAACGGCGTTTTCTAACTTATTTATTTCGCGAGATATTCGCATTGAAAAGTTTCAAATTTACACCCTGTATATATCAGTAACTCTGTGGTATAGTGACCAAGGAGTGGTCCCTTGAGGAAGGGTTTTGATCACCCCACTAGATGTTCAACCGCTGAACCCTAAAGGCAATCCTCCTATGCGTCGCGTGGCAGTTCTGTTCAACCTTCTGCTATGCCTATGTTGGTAATTTAGGATGTGTTTAGTCAAGGTCACGAAAATGACATGATGTTGTGGGTGACTATGAATTTTGTAGTACGTACAGTAATAATAATAATAATTTATTGCAATCATAACATTACAAAAAAGAAGTACAAGCCAGTCAAAAAAAGTATAAGTATAAAAGTTATAAACTAATTATGGTTAGCTATAATGTTGGACCAAGTATTCCTCAATAGAGTATGGCTCAAGATCACAGAGTAGTTTAATGAGTGGTTTCTTTACTGAATTGAAGTCCGGTGACGAGTTGAAGGAAGAAGGTAAATGATTGAAGAATTTAATGCTTGAAAAGAGAGCACCTCTTTCAACTTAAGATAATCTGTGCGATGGTTCATTATTGTTAATATTAATATTTGGTATTATGGGAGTGTTGTATTCTATATTCAGTGAAGTGATGATTGTTGCGGAAGATAAACTTGATACATTCAAATATGTATAATGCCGGAATGGTGAATAACCCAAGTGGCTTAAAATGGTTTCTGCATGAATCTAAGTATCTGACAGCCAGTTCCATAATCAACACCATAAAGACTCCTTTATTCAAAGTCGGCTTTACGATAAAGTGTTCTTTAATTCTTTAAAGTACACTTTAAAGTGCCTTTGGTTCCATAAACGTACCAACACCTCCCTTCAGATAAAGTCTCCTTTAAAGCGGCATTCGTTATGTTTATACTGGTGGCTACACTGAAAAGTAGTATTTTTAGGAATACAGTTGTGGCGATCTTGTTAATTTTCAAGGTGTTTTGTAGTTCTGTGGTTACTGTTATCTTGTATTATAAGTTATGAGTTTGTATTTTCATAAATAAACATAAACAATATTTTCTTCAATGTAAGATTTATTATGGCCACAGTAAAATTTCAAAATTAGCAGTTTACGGTAAGTTCAATTTGGAATTCGCGATGGAATCAAAAAAAGTGTTTTTCTTCTAGTATGGAGGAACAAGTCTCTTAGATTCAATTGCCAGGGTAACTATTTTTTAGGACCAAGCCTGACAGTGAGTTACCACAGCATTTAATGCCGTATCTGTGCATCGCATAAATATGGACCATATGAAGTCAAAATAAATATGAAAACAAAATTAAGGTAGGTGGCAGCTGCACAATGTAATTATATAAAAGAGACTAGTGGTGGAGCTCCTGTAACTGACGATTTCAATCCAATTATAGAGAGCGTTTTGAAAATCATTGATAACAAATCAATGCAGCGCACTGACAGCATTGTCGATTTTGACACAGTATGAAAATAAAGTATAATTTCATTATTATTTATTTTGTAAGACGTAAACACAGATACAGGAAACAAATTGGATGATTTTTCTAAAACTGGCTATAAAAAGTCTGTGGAATCGAATTACTGAAGTATCGTATATTAGTTATTCATATATCATATGAGGAAAACGAGTCTATAGAAGTCGCACCGATGTTGGAATTATTTCACATTCCACTCAAGCCAATGAGGTAGTACTGAAATGTTAGGAAGTGTCTCTGAAGCAGGGCATTACCAACGTGGACTTGGTCAATGAAGTTACTTTACCAGCATCTCTTATAGAACGTAGGTATATTTTTCTCATTTGATTGAACTTATCTTCTTATTCCATTCTTATTCTGTTGTAGAAAACGAAACGTGAATGGTCTCATTATACATCATATAAATTGAAAGAACCTGTTACAAGATAGTTGAGGCCAACAATTTAGAACCCAGCAATATTAGTAAAAGAAGAGTATTGAAAGGAAAATACTGTTTATCTTGAAAAGCAGACTTGGGCAACTGAAGAGGAGAATAGAGGACAAGAAGAAGCTCATGTTAAAGAACAAATTTTAACCATTAGATTTACAAATACTTGTACAGCAAAAATAAATGATCAAACTTCATTCTGTTTTTTTTTTAAATGTGGAAAAATGAGAAGAAAATGTAAACAAGGATTTTACTTATATAGGTAAATGGTACTCAAAAAATTCACTTTTTTCTCACATTTCATCTAAAAGATGAATAATAATATCTATTATCTGTTCAACATGTATAGAAATAATAGAATAAAAAAAATAGTATTAGAAGCATTGAACTACATTGGTTGTTGACAACACAAGAATGTCCATAAAAATGAGAATATAAAAATGCTAAACTGATAAGAAAAAAGTATTCAGCTAGTGGGTGGGGACATTTTTCAATAAGAAAGTATTATAGACTAGATTCTTGTCTAAGACTTTTTGAGCTCTTGGGTAAGTTAAACTTTTTGGACTTTACGTGTGATCGAGAGTTGAGGTTACTTTCATTTTATTAATAGAATGGATTATTTCATTTATTGAGTCTAGAACGAACGCTATGAACTATAATCATTTCTATCATTCTGACTAGTCCAATAGATTGTAAACATGTTGATTGCAAAATAGAGATATTGGTATTGTTGACGAAAGCACCAGTTGGAAAATATGTTTCTGCATGTTATGGTATACTTAGATACTAGTTGTATATAAATAGTAATCCCCAGCTCGCACAAGTTCCTCAAGGTTGCTTGTAGGGGTGCAGCCTGATAGTGGATAGAACAAATTTTAAGTTGATATTCATTCTTTCTCTGAGGCCGATTCAGATTTATGAGTGCTCATGCAGGGTTTTTGAAGAATATGCTATTCACACGAATATGAATTCTTGTTGACCCTTTTGATTGAAATCTCACATAAGTACCTTTCACTTGCGTTTCTATAACCAGGTCATATTTAATTTGGTTCTGTAATATTTTTTTTGAGACTGGATGAGAATAAAAGTTGGAATAGTAGAATGTTTTGACCATATTGCTGTTTGCGTGTTTAGGTAAAACTCTGATGCCATAGCAAGTCTGGTTCAGTTTTGAGCATACATTATTAATACGATAATTAAATTTTAATTTATTGTCAATTGTAATTCCTAACAATTTAACGTGGTCAGAAAATTCAATTTTATGTTGATTGAGCATAGCGTAGACTGGTGTAGCCCAAGCTTGATTAACTTTAAACAAGATCGTATTTGTTTTGTCGGGATTAATAACGAGCCTGGAATTCGAGAAACACTTTTCAGTATCAATTATCAATGAATTTGCGTTAGTTATAAGCTCGGGATAATTGGAAGCTGTTAGCAGTAGAGTACTGTCATCAGCATAGTTGCTGATAGCCTTATCTTGATCAGCAAGGAAGGCAAAGTCGTTTAAGTATATAATAAAAATTAATGGCCCAAGGACATTTCCCTGTGGGACACCCATCATTTTAATTTGTCCCACTTTTGAAAATTATCAAATGTCAAAATTGATGACACAATATAATTTTTTAAGTTGTTTACCCTGTATATCATTAAATATTTGATGATTCTTATTTCTTCTGCTTACGAAAATATGCCACACTCGCCTTTCCTTTCCTTTCCATTACTTTAGCGTAAATTGGTATAAATATTATTGAAATTGTAATTTTTCTAGAATATCAGATACCCGCGTGTATTATTTTGTTTCCAAGAATTATCATGGTTTCGCATTATTAAATGTCATGCGTGAATATTGTCCCCCGACAGTTTGTTGGTCAATAAACAAAATAAGATATTCCATAGAAGAAAACTGTTTTTGTTTGATATTTATCGATAAAGTGGTAGTCTTAGAAGATATAGACTGCAATTCTCAGGTATAAGAGCTCCATCTAAAGAAAATGTTTCATAGACTGAGAAGTTTTTTGAAACTGGTAGCCTGAATAGAAAAAAAAACTTTTATGCCAGGAACGATTTCGACATAAGAAACAAAAATCAATAGTCTAGCCAATCCTCAAAATTCTTTAAACGATGTGGTTAGAGAATTGTTATTGTTATTGCTGTTGTTATTGTTGTATCCGTCAACCGGTGCACCCTTTCGAGCACAACTCTCAGAAGAGTTCGAAAGACTTGTACGAGCTAGGGAAGACGTAGCCCTTATCTTTCAACATGTGATGCCATGCACGAGACCAGTGACCATGCTGGTATTCGAACCCATGCCCATGTGATTGAGAGGCGAGCGTTCTAAAATTACGACCCCGACGGCCCATAACACAATTGCCAGTGTGTATATTGGATCAGCTCACGCAGTGACTCTAAAATACAAATTTCGCCCGTACAAGCTAAAGAGGCTGCAAAACTTAACATTACCGCAATTTTCCAGACATATCGTAGAAATCATTCAAAGGGATGCCACATTTCTGGATGAAATATTGTGGACCGATGAGACGTCGTTTTCCACAAGCAGAGGTTGCCATCGCCAAAATAGACACTGTTGGTCTGATTCAAATCCTCATCAAAAACAGGAAATTCAGTATCAGGTAGGCAGTCCGATAGTGTTTGGTGTGGATTAATTTGTGAACCATATTTAATTTGGCAACAGAATGGGGCACCTCCTCATTGTGTTGTCCCAGTCCCAATCGGGTACTATTAGATAGCCACCTATTAGTCCCGATCTAACACCGTATGATTTTTTCTTATGGGGTTACGTTGAAAATATAGCTTATTCTACGCCTTGCTATTCTTTGGAAAGATAAGAATTAGGAATGCCATTCGACAGGTGCAGAACAACAGAGATACTTTGTTAAAAATTAGAGGAAGGAAAAGTATATATTAAGTGCATTTGAAATGAAGATGGTCAAGTAGAGCAGGACTTATAAGTGCAAAAAATTGTTTTAATAATTGTTTCCAATAGTTTTCTATTTGTAAATTGGATTTATTTACTTTTTCAATAAATTTGTTACTTTTAGACTTGAGGAATTTACAAATCAGAAAATCATTTATATCATAATAAATGCCCAAGAACTATAACTACAAAAACCATGATAATCCTTGGAAACAAAATAAAATCACAATTTTAATTATATTCACACCAATTCGTGATAAAATAATAGAAAGGAAGGGCAAGTGAGGCATATTATTATCGTAATCAGAAAAAACAAGTATTATTAAATATTTAATGATATACCTATAAGTAAGTAAGTTGAGTCAATAACTTTGACAATCGACAATTTTTATAATTTTTGACTGGACAACATAAAACTTAAACAAAATACTAAGTACAATTTCTTCTTTCATTCGACCTTTTGGCTCAAGAAATAAATATTTTACAGCCTTTTTAAAATGGGGTAAATTAAAATGAAAGTAATGTACAGGAAAATGTGAAGCAAAAAATCTAATTTCAAAACTTGATTATGTGGTCCAGACATTTCCATCCCGATTCCTTGCAAAGTGAGTTCGAGTGATTTTCGTGCTTACACATCCATGATACTACTAATTTTATCATCGCCTCGAGAACAACTAGAGAGTCTGCCCTGCTAAGTCAATCCTACCTTTACATATAGTAGTAGTAGCTGGTGGGGAGGCTGCTACTGCAGCGAGGCAAATAGGCTCCTTCGAACCCTTTTTGCCATCTCCTCACCCATGGCATGCTCTGTCAAAACTTCCTGTTTTCGCCCTCTCATGGTGTTTCCTCAAAAGGCCACGCCTTAAAGTGTTGGCGTTTGTAGAAGGAGCGAGTTCCTTCAATTCTCCTCCTCGTGAAAGCTTCAGTAGGGCAGGTTCTCGGCGGCGGCGGGTGATTTAGTCACCAACTATCAGTCCCTCAGTATCCGGCGCCTCTCCTTGAGTCCCATTTGTGACAGATTTTCCAGTTCTAACTGTAAGTTCCTTCAAACCACTCTCTTGTAGAAATCGTGGTAGGGCTGGTTCTCAGCTGGACGCTGCAGCGGACGCGGATGATTAGTTCACTGGCTATCAGTCCCGCAGCGTCCAATCCTAGGCCCTTCCTCGGTTCCCATCGAAGACAGGTTTTCCAGTTCTTGCTGCGAGTTCCTTAAATCCACCTTTTCAAGGTAGTCCTGATTCCCAGTTCCCGATCCAAGGCCCCTCCTTGGCTTCCATTGGAGACAGGATTGTCTGTTCTCGCTTCCCTCTGTGGAGTATGAATGTGTATGTTTCGAATATCGAAGGAACATATATTTTTTGGCGTCGGTGTACGGTCGCTACTCCTGTTGGCTGTGGCGCCCCAGCCACTCCTAGTCCGCTTCACTCTCGTTAGCCGTCACGACAGGTCATGCCGTTGCCCAGGATTCACCACGTGGGGGTGAGAGTAGCACTGGGATGCCCGGACTCCAGGCACTCCCTTGAAACCCACATTTACATATAAATTTGAATTGCGATTTATTACTATTATGAAACCACTGGAAACATATTCATATCAATAATGATGCAAATAGTTCTCCGCTCTATGAAAGCCCTCGTTAGTTTTGGCATTGAAACGTTCCATCACCCGCTCAATTCAATACTCTTAAGAATGAAGAGAAAGAAACTGATTGAACTCTAACGAGTCTATGCTGGTACCTTCACTTCGCTTCAGGCAACGCAACTTTAATATTAATAGATACCTCAAACCCATATTCATCTCATCATCAAAGGACAAAAAGGAAATTACTTTCTGGAGTTATACAGTAAAAACATCTCAAATTCGGCCAGGCCCGTATGATATGAAGAAGGGTAAGTATCTCAGAATGCACAGTCGCTGTCGGGACGAAAAGCACATTATATTGTCCTGACAATAATAATTGAAACGTTGCGTACGGCTGCCATACTGAGCAATAGGTGTCGATTTGGATGTTTTTTTCATAATTTCACATTAAAATGGGAACGAGGTCATTGAATCATTTAGTCGTGATGTGCACTATAATTCACAAGTTTTCAGACCACCAAAATAACAAGTTATTTTTAAAATCCTAATAAACTTGAGTAGGGCTTCGCGAGACCAAGAGATTAGTCCTAGTCTTGTCTTGGTCTTAATACAAGAACAAGAACAAGACTCAATAAATCTTCTCAAGACCAAGACCGAGACCGAGACCGAGACCGAGACCGAGACCGAGACCGAGACCGAGACCGAGACCGAGACCGAGA
Source organism: Chrysolina americana (assembly GCA_958502065.1). Lineage (NCBI taxonomy): Eukaryota > Metazoa > Arthropoda > Insecta > Coleoptera > Chrysomelidae > Chrysolina > Chrysolina americana. The sequence goes on along the minus strand of OY293412.1, from coordinate 64,126,072 downwards.
CCGAGACCGAGACCGAGACCGAGACCGAGACCGAGACCGAGACCGAGACCGAGACCGAGACCGAGACCGAGACCGAGACCGAGACCGAGACCGAGACCGAGACCGAGACCGAGACCGAGACCGAGACCGAGACCGAGACCGAGACCGAGACCGAGACCGAGACCGAGACCGAGACCGAGACCGAGACCGAGACCGAGACCGAGACCGAGACCGAGACCGAGACCGAGACCGAGACCGAGACCGAGACCGAGACCGAGACCGAGACCGAGACCGAGACCGAGACCGAGACCGAGACCGAGACCGAGACCGTGACCGTGACCGAGACCGAGACCGAGACCGAGACCGAGACCGAGACCGAGACCGAGACCGAGACCGAGACCGAGACCGAGACCGAGACCGAGACCGAGACCGAGACCGAGACCGAGACCGAGACCGAGACCGAGACCGAGACCGAGACCGAGACCGAGACCGAGACCGAGACCGAGACCGAGACCGAGACCGAGACCGAGACCGAGACCGAGACCGAGACCGAGACCGAGACCGAGACCGAGACCGAGACCGAGACCGAGACCGAGACCGAGACCGAGACCGAGACCGAGACCGAGACCGAGACCGAGACCGAGACCGAGACCGAGACCGAGACCGAGACCGAGACCGAGACCGAGACCGAGACCGAGACCGAGACCGAGACCGTGACCGAGACCAGGACCAGGACCAGGACCAAGACCAAGACCAAGACTTGACTGTCGAGACCAAGACCAAGACTCTCTTCCAAGAGTCGGGCGTCGGCCTGTGTGATGTTTGGGTATATAATATTTATTTAAGATTCCTTAAAAATTATATTCTTCTGGTGAAATGAAAAAAATATTTCGTTTACTTTATCCGTACAAATTGACAATTGTTCAAGACTGAGATATACGAAGTACCTATTATAAGCATATGAACTGTTGGACAATAGAATTGAATTATTCAAACTTCTAGACGCATTTTCATCCAAGACTTACAAGACCAAGGCCAAGACTATCAAGACCAAGACCAAGTCCACGGTTTCATGAAAAATGTATGGTGCATCAAAAAGTGCTTTCTTTCAACTGCATAGTGATGGAGAAAAAATTCATATCTGCCACAAAAAACACCCGAACCATACGAAATTTGGTACCCGGGGGTTTTTCAGGTCGCGGAATCTGAATATCATGTCCAAATTAACCCCTATACACCTGGATGTCGGGACGGTATTAGGAACATCATCCCCTGGAGTTCCAGCTTAACTTGTGATAAATCAAGATAAACTCGTGCCTCGGAGGTTTTGTAAGCCGCTTGTCACGATATTTTCATGGATAGATGGCATAACATGCGTAATTTACCAGGGTTTTTAATTAATATAGGAAGGGGTTATGAAATAAGTGGGCATTTGTTTGGACAAGGGGGTGACTGAAGAAAGGTAGGCAATACGTCATTGGAAGAAAATTAGTTTGAAACTCTTGAAATTGGTGATTTTGGTCATATTTGATGATATTTATTCAAATATGTATTAATATCTCTCAATCAAACGAAAACTTTTCAATATACTCCGATGGATGTATTTATTATGGGAGATACATTATTGTCAATTCAAATTTGGCGTCTCACCCATTTTGTTAAATTAAAATTTTTTGTTAAAATTTTTATTTCCGTCAACCAGCTGCAGAGTACAACCGTTAAAAGTCTTCGAAAGACTTGTCCGAGCTAGGGAAGACGCAGCCCTTACTTTTTAACGTGTGATTCCATGCACGAGACCGATGGTCATGCACGAGACCGATGGCCATGCACGTGACCGATGACCATGCTGGAAATCGAACCCATGACTCTTAGGTTAAGAGACAAGCGCTCTACCATCATGACCATCATGAAGAAACAAGATGCCTGACAAAATCGATGACATTTCATAACCGCTCAGATACTAACAACCCTGGGTTGCTACTTTAGTTTTGAGATAGACAAATAAACCCAAATATTTATAATCGGAAATGAATCAATTGCAAATAATCTCCATTGAGATTAATAATTTTTTTTTTGCGTTTAAACGAATATTCGAAGCACTTATCCATTCCCATTGACTACAAATCATGTGATTGTAACGCACCAAGCGCTTTTTCAGGCGTCGAAAAACGTTGATCATGCAGTTTATTTCTGATCTGCGGGAATAAGAAATCATTGGGAATAATAATTTTTTTGCGTTTAAACGAATATTCGAAGCACTTATCCATTCCCATTGACTACAAATCATGTGATTGTAACGCACCAACCGCTTTTTCAGGCGTCGAAAAACGTTGACCATGCAGTTTATTTCTGATCTGCGGGAATAAGAAATCATTGTGATTAATAAATTTTTTTGCGTTTAAACGAATATTCGAAGCACTTATCCATTCCCATTGAATACAAATCATGTGATTGTAACGCACCAACCGCTTTTTCAGGCGTCGAAAAACGTTGACCATGCAGTTATTTCTGATCTGCGGGAATAAGAAATCATTGGGTGCCAAACGAGGACTGTACAGAAAATGACTCATTTTTTTGCGATACTCTCTACCTAGAGCGTTCCTTTTGGAGGAATGCCTCTATACGTTCTTCCTATGCCGCCAAATGAGTGGCAGCTGTCGACATTGGTTGTTATAGTTTACTCGAATATATGACCTTGCATGAATGATGCAGCTTCGGTTGTAGTACCTTGTTACTGATGAGAGGCAAGAACCTCGAAACTAGTCTGAAGGGTGATCATTTCTGATCGGTACTTGCGTAGCTCGTCTGTTTGAGTAATGCAAGCATATGCAATTGGATCGCCTTGAAGGAACGTTACAAAGGTATCTGATGGATGCAGTTCAATTTTCATTGTAAATTAAATTCTGGTCATCCACGCTGCAATAGTGTACCCTGTATGAATAAAAACCAGTTTGAAAATTAGTCTTAAGTGGTCCATTTGGCAAACAAATATAAAGGATTGTAATAGTGATTCAACGGTTTCTTTTTTCAATCTCGAAAAGGGAAATCTACCCTTGCACGGTTGAAATATATCGAATAATTCAAAAAATCCAATATATTGAAAAAGAATTACTGTATTGAAATGAAATTCAATATATTAAAAATAAATCCAATATATAGAAAAGAAATCCAATATATTGAAAATAAATTCAATATATTGAATTTATTTAAGAGAAATAATTTCATTTTATTTGTGTGACCCCTAGACGCTTTCGTATTTTTAAGATGGTTGAAAAAAATATTCTTATTGGAGTTTTTCGAATCATGGCTTTTTCTATATTCTAAAAGTTTTGCACCAGAATTATATTTCACACAAAGTAGCATAATGATCAACACATCGTATAACTGAACAGTTTTTTATATTTTCTATATTTGAAGTGATTATAACATCCAGTAGAGTTTGACTAGAGTCTGTTATCCTGGTTGACTCTGTTACTAATTGATTCAAATCAAATGATTCCAGAAAGTTATTGAAATGATTCGTGATCGTACTATTACCAAGAAGGTCAATATTGAAATCTTCTAATATAACAATTGTGTGGCATTCTGGAATCAGTTGTTGTTCTTGATATGCTTCCTACATTAAAATTTTACTATAAATCGAGATATTTGTTGAATTACATATGAAAACGGTTTTGATTGAAAACTTATCAAGTTGACTTAGGAGATGAGTCATGTTTGATTATATAACCTAACCTACTGATATATACTTTATTAGTTGATCATTCTGTATAAGAACAAAATGTTTTTAGTTAATGTCAAGTATTCTGTCAATAAAACATTTAATAAGATTACGAACCCATCATAATTGTTTAAGTATTTAATATTGGCGACGACGGATTTGAGCAGTAATAGTTATAATTCCATGTTGGTTTACTGAAGTATTACTTGAAATGGCATCCCTAGGAACGATCGAAGAATGCAATAGTTCATCACCGTCTTCGTGGGAAAATAACAAATTAAGAATCAATTTTTTTCTGCAAGCCAACAATATCACTGAGGAAGTGAGAAAAAAAGCTGTTTTTCTCAGCGTCTGTGGTTATGCCACATTTCAAATAACGAGATTCCTATGTGCTCCAAAAAATATAGAAGATTTAGGGCCAATTTATGCAACTTTGTCCTAGTCCTAATCACAGTCACTGTCTTAATCATAGAATAAAATCGAAACTGTACATTTCAATAGTGGCATTGATGCAATTTTCTTAGTTTTAGTCTCAAAAAACAACAATTGAGACTAAAACTGTGATTGTGACTATGACAATGACAAGTTGCATAAATTGGACCTTAGAATACAAAGAGGTAATTAAACTCTTAACAAACCATTTCATGCCTGAATCTTCAGAGATTCTTCATAGGTTTTTATTTCACAAAAGAGATAAAAAATCGGGCGAAAGAATAGCCTCTTATGTAGCAGAACTTTGGAATATTGCAGACGATTGTAATTTTGGAAACACACTAGAAGTCATGCGGCATTCTAGATTCATCGTTACAAAGGAAACTACTTCCTGAACCCAAATTAATATTCAGAACTGCATACGGCACAGTGTTAGCAGCAAAAGCATCAGCAACTCACATTTCTGAAATCCGTAGTTCCGAAAATGAAAATACAAGGAACGTTACACAGGTATTTGATGAATGCAGTTCAATGTTCATTGATAAATTGAATTCTAATCATCCACGCTTCAATAATGTACTATGCATGAATGACAACCAGTTTGAAAAGTAGTCGAATGATGATAACGAGAAAATGGCAAAGAAGTGTGATCACCAGCAAAAGCTTCCCTCAATCCTTCAGAGTGGACTTCTCAACCTTGGAGTCGTTTACATGTAGACTATGCAGGTCCTTATAAGGAAAAATTTTTCTCATAGTGGTGGATTCTTTCTCAAAATGGCTCGAAGTCAAAATGATGTCAGCGGCCACTTCTAATTCCACTGTTCAAGCTCTCCGAGAATGAATGGCTACACATGAACTTCTAGACGTTATTGTCTCAGAAAATGTTATTTTTTTACCTCCGAAGAATTCAAAGATTTCATGGAGAGAAACAAAATTCGTCATGCAAAAATATCTCCATATCATCTCTCGAGTAACGGCCAAGCTGAAAGGTTGGTACAAGAAACTAAGAAGGGATTATCCAAATTTAAAGAAGGGAACTTACAAATGAAGCTGTCTAGGTCAACACTACACAATATCTACAGATACAGGGGTAACTCCGACAGAATTATTATTTGGACGTAAAATAATTTTGATCGATTTAATCCAAACTTTGCCGAAGAAATGCAGGTAGAAAACAAAGAGCAAGAAGCTACAGGAATGCAAATGAGAAGTTTTCAAGATGGTTAAAATATCTTCAACTAGAATTTCGGAAAAGGTTCCAAATGTATACCGGGTGTGATTTCTAAAGTTACAGATCCTTTATCTTACTGGATAGGAGTCAATGGGTCTGTTCGTAGACATGTTGATGCTATTCGCCGACGAGAAATTGAAGATAATTCTATAGATCTTCCAAACAGTACTTCAACTTGTAATTGTTCCATTTCGAAGAATCGTTCACAGGGGCCAGGTAATGATGACGACATAAGGTATCAGAGACCGGGTCGAGTGAGAAGAGAACCAGAATACCTGAAATATCATTAGAAATGAGGGGGAAAAAGTGTTATATACGAGTAGTTGATCATTCTGTATTAGAACAGAAGGTTATTCGTTAATCAGCCCTATGCTGTATCACTTCCGTTAAAAATAACGTCACCATTAGTCGCCATTTCCGTTGTTTTGCTATTACCAAGCAATAGCAAAATAACGGAAATGGCGATTGACAGCATAGAGCTGACTGTCAAGTATTATGTCAATAAAACATAATTGGTTAAGGATTTGATACCTACCTATTTGCCAAATGTGACAACCAATTATTCCTTGTTATAAATCTATATTTTATTCGTTCAAAATCTGAAAACGGGTGTAAGATGTGTTGAATCAAAGTAATTGTACGTCATGAACGACGTTGCAGTTTATTTACAAATGAAGGAGGAGGGGGTTTATCAGCGGAGAATTAATTTTTGATAGATGAGAGTAGTAATCTTTGAAAATTAACCGGCCTACAAATCCAGTCCATCCCTGCGTTCTTCATCTCTCTCGCCGCATTATCGTGCACTTGATTAGTCACCCCCGCCGCCTCTCTAACCCTCGCATGCATTCATCTGCATTAACACCTGCAGCTACGCGCTGCATTTTTTGTACTGGACCTGCCCGAGGGCACGAATACAGGATCTGCTAGGCGGCTTCATGTTCCAGTGGCACCATAAATTCATATTTTTTTCGGGTAGCGCTCTTCTGGTATGGTTCTGAGTGAAAGTGAACATCGACATCACTGCTGAAGAATCATTCTATTGCATCCCCTAGAAAATATATATTTGTTTGGTGAGATTTGATTAGTAGTTAGTTAGGTGGTACACACTAGAGAAGAATGGAAAGTTGGGGAGTTTTAATTATATACCATCTGATCTTCAAATTCAGGACACTATTTGGTCAGGATGATTTGTTAAACATTTTTGAATGAACGTAATTTTTCTACAAACATAACTAAAATGGCATTTACCGTACGGATATGGACCGCGGTAAATGATCACTGGATTATAGATTCACAACTTGTAATGTATTCGAAATAATAGAAAAATTACCATGACAACTCCATTTCTGAAATACGTTCCTATGGTTACTGTTTGATTTCAATGGTTTAATGATGTATGGAAACCTTCCTGAGAGACTAGGTCTTGGTCTGTCCAGAGGCGGACTGGACGGTCGAACAATCGGGCGATCGCATAAAGGGCCGGTAATCTTTGATGCTGGTAGTTTCAGTGAATGCAAACAAATATACACAGACAATGTATATAAAATAAAATACATCAAACATATTTTTTGGTTCAGAAAGAAGCATGATTCTCGAATGCTAGATATTTTTTGGTGAAACGGGTAACTGAAAATTTCGGCAATAACGATAAGGTATTTATTGAGCTATCTATGCTCGGATTTCAAAATATGATATGTTCAATCCTTTAGCAAGTGAGAAAATATTCTCGATTGCTCTCTGAAATATGAGGCCATTCATTACAACTGTAAAATGTATAATGCGTGCATTCCCACTTACAACAGTTGCAACTGTAAGTATTGCATAGCGTCGTCATCGTGTTGGCAACGATTTGTTGCTATGACATTTTTGGTAATATAATCATAATATTTGTCATAAGCTGTCACGTTGTTAACCCTTTTAAGTTGCTTCTACGTTCTGAAAATGAGTTCCAGCGAATACGACCTGCCAAAAGATCTCGCTGGAGAGGCAAAATTGATTTTAATGCATCTTCTTACTGATAAATCGACAGAGCAATATGAATACGTTCACACTAGTATTTTCTCGCAGCAAGCAAGAGATTTAAAATCATAGCACTTCTCAAAAGAGAAGGTTACGTTCCAAAAAAATCTCTGACTTATGAAAGATATGAAATTTTTTGATTTTTGACAGAGTCCTCGGCACAGGGCAATACATCAGGGAATATCAGTGATACTTCCAAGGTAGACGCTAGTCACAGCCGATTACTTGACATTTGACATTGGTTGTAGCAATAAGTATCCGTGAGTTGGTGTACTCATCTCTGATTGGTCCATAGCTGTGGTAACATTATCGAGTTGTTCGTACCGTTATATTTTGGGTAAGGAGCTATTACAAAATTTTTGAGAACGGGTAGCCAAGCTTCGTTCAGTTGCAGTCAAGTCATATCTACAAAATCTATTCATTACTCAAGACTCTTCCGGAAAGCAATGGAAATCCAGAAACACCACAACAACTTAAACAGAACGCTATGGACCAATCGGAGGTAAGAACGCCAACTCACATATACGTATTGCCAACCAATGTCGAATGCCAAGCAATCGACAGTGAATTAAATAGCTGTCCATAATCAAAAATCTTTTTTGAGAATGCCAATCACTCGTGTTGGTGAAACGTGGAGACTATCTCATAATGACGTCGGACTAACAACCCGGAATATCATCATGTCGATTAAATGGATTACTTACAACTGTATCCTCTGATACAGGAGGATATAGTAGTTATTGCATGTAATTCAATACCCGTCGTGGCATTACCCAGGAGAGTAATTGTTTTTTGGCAGGTATTCGCCTACGATGTAGGTATACATGGTTGAAGTATTTTTCGTTTATAAACAATTTTCCATGTTAAATTTCTACATAAAGTTTCATTTCTCATTTCTCATGAACAAAAATGTTCGTTGAATTACAAGAATTTCGTGGAAACCAGACAAAAAAATTAAAGTGGTACAGGTCAACAAAGAATGTGGAGTACTTCAAGGATTCATTCTGGATCCGGTGCCACCACTTTTGCTTAGTGCTTTGAGTAACGCTTACATTTATGAATCCAGCAGAATGTAATATTCAATTGTCATTTTCTATGGGATTCCTAAATTCACGTGCCACTTAAAATTTTTTCTGGAACCTGTGGAATTGGCCCTAAATCAGAATAAAACACTTTGTGTATTCATAGAATGGAGGCTTTCACGGCCGGGAGTATGATGAAGAAGTATTGAGGCCGTCGTCAGATCACTATTGTAGAGGCGATTTCCGTTGACGATTTCTTGAAGCGTGTCGTAACAAATGAACCTAGATTGAGGTTTTTCAAAAACAAAAATATTTTATTAATTCATTCTGACTTTCAATGCTACGATGCCTGAAATAATATTCCACCAGATACGGAAATGAATTTTCTATACACGCACTGAAATCTAGAGATGTCTTCCTACCACAATCACAATTTCGCATAATATTACAATATTCAAGCATAACAAATTTAAATCCTTTCCACATAATTTTAATAAAATGAACTAGTTGTACCAGGCCTACACATATTGCAGGATATGTTGTATTGAAATTCTACACACAAATTTCCATACACTCTTGTTTTTGATAGAAAATTACTTTTAAATGCAACTCAGAATAGTGTTTCACAAATTTGAATACTGATAGTGATTTTTTTAATGAAAATTAATCAATTTCATAGAGATGGTATTATCAATTTACTTCTTGTACTATAGCTTTGAAATTCTAGAGGTTTTCATCAAGATATACAGTAATATGCTAATCAAAGTGTGCACCGCTAATAACTATGCTATAAAGTTCAAAAAACAAGATATATCTTCTTGCTACAGCCATGCATGCTTATCAGCTATTAGAATGTAGAGAAAAGTTGATCTTATTAAGTCATGACAATTATGCAAGCTGAGTTAACCAAAGTAATATAAATATTTTCGTTGCATCTCCAAGTAAAACTAGATCGTTAAGCGAAACGCAACATAAAGTTACGTCGATGATATCAATTTGGAGATGTTTTCTGTCGATAAATCCAATAATTTTTTATCAGTGTCATGATTGGTTTGAATTATGGTTCACACAGATGAGTTAGTTCGGATTTGTAGATATGTTTCTGAATAATGAGGGGTTCTTCGTGCATTTCAAATGCAAGTACCTATTTATGCAGAGCGAGTTACCAACAAAATTGTTAGTGAATTTATCAATTGAATCACACTGAGAATGAACTTATCAACTGAGAACTATGAAAGACGATTACAAGAAATTACCCTCAGTGGAATATCAACTTTTACGATATTTCTACGACAGTTCAAACATTAGAGCTTTTGTATCGTTGTTCGTGGATGTACAATATTGCATTTTGATGCCTTTTTTGACTCATGTGTGCACTCTGGCACCTATTTAATTATTTTACCAAAAAAGTGCACCTTCATCTTCATTAAAAATGTTCTTAATTCTATTTCCCTCTAATTATTTTTGAAATCCTAAAGTCTTAGGTTCATAGGACACTTATCGTCTGTTCTGAACGTCAAAACATATAGATCTGGTAAAATATTATCGGCATGTAGCATTCCCAATACGTTTGGTTGATAGTTTGGGTAGCCACTCGACCAATATATAATACCTATAACAAATACAGAATGAAGATTCGAGTATTCAACTGCCTCGAGCCCAATTTTGAAATTTGTATATTTTCTTCCTTCGTGAATGTGAGCATTTTAGAGTTCGTCACAAATGGCACTGCTGCGACTGCGATTGCTTAACTGATACTGACATATAAATTCTGCTCCAAGCAAACAGTTTGCAGGAAAGAAAACAGCAGTCCAGATGAAACGTATTGGTAATGCTATAGGTATTCCGATAATATTTTACCAAATCTGCACGTAATGCTCACAATGTAATTCCCAATCTTACTTGCTAATAGTAATAATGTTTATTTTCAAAAGTATAAAAATACAATAGACGAAATGCTGTCAAACTTTGAAAATAGACATAGAAGATCACTGAAGCTTCGAAAACTTCAGCGTGATTTAAGTAATAATGTCTTGGTTATTGTTTATGAACATCTTCCTGACTCCTCACTGTTACAATTGTTGATTATACATTCTTATTGTAGTCGATTGAGAACACATGTACCGATCAGTTCCAACATTTCATTTCTATCACAAAATCAAACAATTTTGGAAAGAAAAGTGATATGTTACCTTTCCATATTTTGCGAGTTTTTCGATTGTAAGGAATCAATTAAACGTACTTCCCGATGAGCAGAACTCAGAACTGGATGACAATGAAACATTACTGCAAAATATATTAATGATAATGATAAAAATGATAATAATGTTTTTCTGACGAGGCTGACTTCTGGCATATCAACTCTGCTATGTATGACGCCGCTCAGACTCTGTCTCAAGCAGAGAGGAGGAATAACATCCCTCTGATTGGAAGGTATGAGCAACGAATTCAAAAGAAGCTTAGATCGATTCGGCGAGTCAACCCACGTTGTATCCAGTGTGTGGCGGACTACATGGTGGCCAATAGGCCCTTTACGCCCGCAGAGTGGCGAACTGCCCCAAAATTCAGACGAGCTCATCACACACTGAATCAAGAAGTGCTGTTTACCATCAAACAGCACTGTCTTGATCTGCAAAGAAGTCACTAGTGAAGCGGACGAGGAGCATCGCGGAAAACATGTAGTTCTGCCGGTGGATGATCGGGTGAAAACCTTCTGGAAGAACATTTATGAGTTTTTTCATATTTACCAGTTATCTTTATTCTGAAACTGTTGAACGTAAGAGCGGATCCCGTGAAGTAAAGCCTCACCGGACTTTCTCTAGCTAGCGGCGAATACAAAATGTCCATGGCACTTGGTCAACATGTACTGAGTCAGCTTTTGCACAAAATAGTCCCCCTTGTTACCTTTTGAACAGTTTGACGTACAGACATAGAAAAACAGTTTGGAGGGTATCATCGATACTACTTTTTGAAATAAAACACATTGTGATTGCTCGATAGATGGGGAGGGGAAGCAAAATTTCAAATGGCATGGGGGTTACATGTCACATCTTTGAAAAGGTAATTCAATTCTCTTTTCAACCATCTAAATTTTTTCAAATTTCGTGACCCTTGAACCCCATGATTTTTTTAATTTTCAAGTTTATTTTCCCCCTAGCGCCATCTATGAAGCAATTACAATGTGTTTTATTTCAGAACGTAGTATCGGTTATACCCTCCAAACTTTTTTTTAAGTTTGTACGTCATACTGTTTGGAAGTTAACAAAGGGAGGGACTATTAAAAGCCGCACTGTATAATAAATAAATAAAATAATTTAAAAAATTATCTGAAAAGTTAATTATTTTTCAATTTTATATTTGTTTATGAAACTTCAGCCGCAAATTCATACTATTTATTTTTAAATTTTTTCCTCTTTTCATAATTTTTAAAGAAGAAAAGAGAGAGAAATTTTATGTACCTACGAATATTTCATACTGAAAACTTACATCAATTTGCCTCGACGCACGTTTTGCAACGTAAGCATCATCAAGAGGTATAAGATTCCATTACACTATTATTATAGTGTACTTACATTCATGAAATAGTTTTTGTCCGACGAAAAAATTGGATAGTATGGGAAAAAGTCTTTCGGTTAAAATGGCTGGACTTTTAATGAGATGTAGCTAGAGCCATCCAATAGTCTATTGGCCCAATTTGATATTATTGCCAGATTTGGCTGTAGCAGGCGACAAATCACGATTTCGTGATTTTTGGAGATATTCAGCTGAATAAAAGAATATTAATTTTTAATTTATATTCAATATTGTGTGCGACTGGGCATTTCTAAAATTTGTAAAAATTACTTTTTCATCGTGCAGAAATCAGATGAATATGAATCCTTATCATCTTATTTGTAATCGATTTTCAAATGAAAGTTACAAGAATCGTGAACAATTTTTCTAAAATACAAAAAAACTCTTTTTTTATATATAGGGTAGTTTACAATATACTTGATTTTAAGGTGAAAGAATGAGTTGATTGAGTTCGATCGATCAGAATGGAAATTGATCTATGAATATAAAATGCACATAGGAAAGGTTCCATTTACTTAATTGGAATAATAATTTCTCTTCTCGAGGGTTCATCATGATTTCGTCCTCAATAACAGAGTCCCGTCTTGTTTGTATCATAAAAAAAAATTCACGAATCTTAGTAACGCTCAGTTGAACAAAGATGCCAATGTTTTTTATTTATCGGATTTCACCCAAAAATGAAAAAAATTCTGTTTTGGAGTGATTACATATAAATAATATGGACCCTTCATTATTCCAAACACAGTATAGCTTTATTATATTTTGGTCGATCAACAAACAGATTTTTCCAAAAAAACAAAATACGCCTCTAGCGCCGAATCCAGTAATAAGATCGAGTTGGGCAGTACTATTACTCAGGGTGACTTCAGCTACAACTTACTAAAAATCCAGCTAATTTCAGCAAAAAACTTTTCCCCATAAGACATAAGACGTGTGCGTGGTACTTTTGAACATTTCGAAAAAATCACAATAATTGAAATTGAGATTGACGAGCATGATTTATTGAACAGATGTAATAAACAACCAACCAATCCCATTTTCAGCAATTTTCGTGGATGAATGTCCATTTTGACAGGTATGGAAAGTAGTGACTACATAATTGTCCACCCCTCTTGAAGCACTAAATGAAGACAAAGTTGATTTTATCATAGGTTGTCTTTAAATAAAAAATTCCCATATGATGCGAACTTTTTGGATGACACTGTACAGAAGAAGATTAGATTCTAATATTTTTTAACTTACTTTTTTTTCGTTACGAGCTGAAGAGAAGCTAATAACAAACTGCGTAGCAATAAATCTACATAACGGCCGGATGACAAATCGTTACCTGTGTAATTGCTCACAAGCAGGCATTCTACTATTTTATTGGACTCGTCCCAGTGTTCGTTTCATGCACCGATGTTAGATACTGCAATACTTTGTTGAAATGGAAACGTCAACTGTTATTAACTCATCGCTGTTGTGGTACAGACGTAATAATTTCTCTTATACTCTCAAATTCTCTTTGTTAACCATCAATTTCGTAATCTTCGACGTTTGATAGAATCATCACATATGTGTGTATTATCAGCGTCAGATTTGTGGGCAAGGGGGCCTACCGGGAAATTCACAAATGGGTACTCCCAATTGGGCTTTATATAACTTTTTGTTATAGAGCTGAAGAGTGACTGACGAAATCAAATCATATATTTTCGGAATAAGCACAAAATTTTGCGTGTATATTGCAGATTGCAAGTGAATCTGCCTTTGGAATCTTTTCGATTTATCGAATAATTTTGTTTCTCTGTTAACTCGAAATTCACAGATAACACCAACTTCATCATTCTGAATCGATTTGCGTTCACAGAATTGCTCTATCTTCAACCGATCGCGAGTTGAAGAGTCCATCTGGAGTGGGATGGAGTAATTTCCCTCCATAATTTTTTTCCAGTCCTATTCGTGACATTTTTTACTTTGTGTCCTATCAACATGCGAATTTACGTACCTATTTAGTGCGAATTTCAAGTGGATCTGATTGTATTGTTTTTTTTTACATTAGTGGTCTACCCGTTGGAACAATTTTCGATTTTTCGAATAATTCTGTTCTACATCGATTGACTCGTTATTCACAGATTATTACAATTTGGTTATTCTTAATTGAATTGGCGTTTGCAGAATTGCTCTATCTTTAACCGTTCCTGAATAAAACAGTTCATTTTGAGGGAGGTAGGTGTAATTTTCCTCCATATTTTTTCTACTTCTGCATGAAATTTTGGGTACCGTGTGACACATATTCATGGTAAAAGCCTCTTTTTCCTTTGTTTCTGTATAAACAAAGGAGAAAAGGGCGTGTACCATGAGTCTGTGTCACATGGTATAGTGCGGATTGAAAGTGAATGACTCCTAATTAACAGAGTGGTTAAATTTCATCAATTTGAATCAATTGTCTATCGCAGAATTGCTCTATCTTAACATTTCTTGAGTTGAAAAGTTCATCTGAAGTTGGAAGGAGTAATTTTTCTCCAGATTTATTTTTACTCGTATCCGTGAAATTTTTTACATTTCATTCCGTTTATATGCCAAACAAAGCTGTGCAGAGCACTGACAGAAAGTGCTTAAAGCACTCTAGAAAAGTGCTCCGAAATCTTGAGCACTAAGCACTTTCATATAAAAATACTGGCGATTACTGAGTACTTTCAAAAAGTAATTCTAGTTAGAGAGCACTAAGCTCTAAGCACTTCTCAAACTGATAGATACTTGAAGGCCGATTCAGATACATGCGTGCCCACCCTGCAATTTTGACCCTGCATGAGAAATGCATGCCTGTCGACATTCACACCTGTGCCTGTCGACGTGCGTGAAAATTTTGGAGTGAGCTTGCACGGAATCAGGAAATGTTACATTTCAAATAATTAAAGATACAGTGAAAAATACGTTGAAATTATTTGAAGAACTTAAATGGCATTACTCCAATTTTGACAAAATTATTACAGAATCAGTCTCTTAGCTTCAGAGAGAAAAGTGATGAAAAATTGAGATCAAAATGAGACATTACTCTTAGCGAAAAGCTTCTAATTATTTAATATTCAAACTTTTTCTAATATTTTAAGATCAATAATTTGTAACATTCAAAAATGTTATAAAAGTAGTAAAATGGAAATCTCCTCTCTAACAATTATTATACAACAAATGCCAGAGATTATAAATTAAATTGGTGGCCACTTTGAAGGTCTCCTGCATGAGGGCCTACCAGAAAATTTTCCAGTATTCCGGGACAATCTGACACTGTCGAGTACGCATTTCTAGAACGATTGACGAAATCCGTCGTTTCTCTTAATACTTTGATCATAGGTCCGCAAGTAGGCAGAAGGGACAGGAGAGTTATCGGTTACTTCAGCAACACTATCAATAAACCGGAGAGCATTTACTGTGTCTCCAGGCGGAAGCTGTATTCAATGAGTAGAGCACTACAAATACGTAGATGAGAGAAGATTCCGTTTGAGAAATGGCCATGCAGCCCTCGAATGGCTTCTACAGTTCAAAAACCTCGAGGGTCAGATAACACGCTGGAATGAGAGACTGCAGGAATTTGACTTTAAGATCAAACGACTACTTACATTGCAGACGAGTAGAAGAGAAAGAATATACAATTCGTAGAATTACGGCAGTGGATGATTACTGAAATCCAAAAAGATCAAGAAAAAGATCCAGATCTTGGTTTAGTTATTGGCTGAAGAAATTTCAACCAAATACCATCATGACAAGAAATCAAACACTATTCTTCAGCCATTAAATCTTAATTTGCCAAATAGTACCCCCTTGTCCTGTATAATTGGGTCCTGAAGCGTGTGTTGGCGTCCGAAGATGGTCGAGAAGAAAGGCGACAGACAGAGATACCCAGGAACAGGAGTTTATGATGGGGTGGGTTACTGAAGAACATTTAGGAGTGACAGAAACTCCACCAAAGAGACTGGGACGTACCTCCATTTATTCCTGAATTGCATACTATTCCGCAGTACACGAAAGCTGCGACTTTCCTGCGATCTAAAGTTAGGACGTCACCACGACAAGATACTGCGGGAGATGATTACGCCTGCAAGCTACAACAGAGGATGAATGACATCCACGAACGAGCCTGTTTGAACATCCACCGACATAATCAAAAAGGTCTATGATATCAAGGCCGATGCTGGAGGATTCCAAGCTGGTGACCTAGCTTTGCTGCACAATCCCAAACGTCATCAACTACTATCATCACACTTATCGAACTCGTGGGAAGGTCCGTACAAGGTCAACAATGAATGTCTTAGTCTATCGAATCCATAAGCCTCCTCGAGAATAACCAAGGGTCGTCTATTTCGAATAATAATAATGGCCGTTCTCTATCCGCACAGGCTATGCCTTTGGGTACATTCTATGAGTGTTTATGGGGGAGTATAATAGTATAATAGTATTATTAATAGGTTGGCTTCTTACGCCGGCAATTATGGCCAAGTTCGCATCCTCAGATCACCAGAGGTTGGGAAGATGTTCCAGAAGTTCGTGTCATTGTACTTAAACTAATTCAAAGTTGTACATGGGGTTACTCGAGACGAGCCATCAGACCTTTCCAAGGTACCTGCCGATTAAGTGCTAGCTCGATGTATGGCAGAAGATCTTCAAACGCCAGAGGCATCGCCTTGGTATTCTCCAAGAAGTTCAGTCGACTCCAGAAACTACGGGAAGAGAACCCAGAACTGTAGCTGAAGAAAGGCCATAGAAATATCTACTACTTGGTTATCAACTAGCATTCTCGAGATAAAACAACCTATGCAGATGTCTGGAAGAGCCTCGTCAAACTAAGGGATACGATGTTGGATTTGGTGGATCTGGCAATCCCAAAATTATTCTTTGGAACAGATGGGCTAGATTGG
Organism: Chrysolina americana; assembly: GCA_958502065.1. Lineage (NCBI taxonomy): Eukaryota > Metazoa > Arthropoda > Insecta > Coleoptera > Chrysomelidae > Chrysolina > Chrysolina americana. The sequence continues at coordinate 64,109,203 of OY293412.1, read as the reverse complement.
AGACTTGTAAAAAGTAAACTGGAGACGATATTCAAATCCAGCGGTGTCGGGTTTCACTTCCATCGAACATTACGATGCAAATTTGGAAAATCTTGTAGGTATTCGGGACGAAATGTCTTACTTATTCTGTCTACTATAGAGTATAGAATATGGTACACGGAATCCCACCCCAGGACTGTTCCGAGAGAAATTTTCTGCGTGTATAAATGACAGGACCCTTAACTAACACAATTAGCATATTCAGATTTGGCTGAGCGGTATACACGATAGTGAAATAAATCAAAAGTTATATTTTATCAGTGATATACATAAATTAGCTGAACACAGTTGAGAGTATTTTTGTTACAATATATTGACGTAGACTGAAAAACATAGAGTACAGACAGCACAGTTTTGTTTGTAGCGAGTCTAGTTTTGACAAACATTTCATTCCAAGTAAAGAAATATTGGATACATCATCAATAACCTATTTTGAGTATTCTTTAACCAAACTCCACTGTATAGGTACATATTCTAAGATGTTGATATTTTTTGATCCTAGGTATACAACTGGACAGACGCATTCAATAATCTAAACGCCCGCGATTCAGAGAGGGTTGGCTGCTGTTAAGCGGGACACCTAAAATTATTTTTTTTTTATTCTGAGTTATAACTCCCCTCACAGCTAGAAATTCTTGAGCCTGGTTATAATCTACTAACTCTTTCACAATCGAGTGATATGTACTTTAATGTAAATTACTAACAAATCACAATATGTTTCACCTTTGAATCCTGCCCTTGGAAACTTTCGATGACTAGTCTAGAAAAAAACTATTGTCACAACTTGACACAAAACAAACAATTCTCTTATAGAGGCAAATAACCAAGCACTGCAGAATAATTAAATATGTCGGATTTAACTGGATTAAAACATTGCTCATTTAGAGGTAATAAACGAGTGCGTATCCTCATTGGCTGCGCGGTCATTTTCCACATGCAGATTTAAACTCCATTAGAAGGTAATCGCTCGTACTAACTGTATCTATATTTTTTATCATATTAGAGCGAACGGACATATACAGCTATTTTAATTCAAGTTATTCAGTGCACTTTTTTCCATGCTATAGCTTCTCTCACTTATTAGGCCAATACAATTAATTTCCTACTCGAATAAAGTTCTATAAAAGGCTTCCCAGAGTAATTGATGAATTGATTGGAAGTCGGATTTATGAAAAGGATATGTGGACTGTGGCATGAAGGCAATGAATACAATGTTCGGAAACAATGGAAATATATTCAACAATTCGTTTATTTTTATGTCATATAAGGTATACGGCAAACTAGAAAATATATCCATTCTAACATTCATTAACATTAATAATTCTGTGATTAAATTTCTATGAAAAGTACCTGAAGTTTGAAAACATACAATGGCATTCAAAAAAGAGGTGTTGGAGTGACCTGATGGGAACAATTGAAGTTTGTTAAGATATTTAGAGAAAACATGGAAGTACCAGTGCAATAAAAGGATACTAAGTATGCCTACTTTACTGCTACAAAAAAAAACTCGTCAAAGCAGTATATTCTGTATATACTACGTAGATATATTCTGGATAGTCTCGTATCATGATGGTCTCGAACTTTTCTAGGACTATGACGTTTTACTGAGATTGTTCCAAGAAAGACCATAATCATTTTATTACTGGTTTGGTGTTGAATCCAAATTTTTTTATTCATATTACAAATTGATATAAATTACGAGGACTTGAGATAAAATTCTAGAATGAGGATCCAATAACGTTGTTGAATCAATGCAAAGATAATCAATGAGTATATTATCTGTATGGTTGGTCGATTCCTTAGTGTCCACGTTATAATAATAATAATAAGTGGCTAATTGCACTTATTAACTAACACTCTACCTCAACACATTACATTTTTTACCTGCAACAATTATTTACTAAATATTTTCTCGATAGTTTATCTCTATAGTTTACCTGTAAATCCTATTTGTTTTGGGTTCATTAAAAATATTCTTGAAAAATTTGAATGAATAATTATTTCTTCACTATATTATGAGCTTAAACAAGGAGATGTATGATATTGGGCCCTTAACCGCATTCATACTATTTTTACAGGAAGAAGTTACATCAGAAGAGATCAAGATTTCTCTTTATTCCAATTTTAGGTATATTTCTGATCTGGTCAATAAATTTTAGTATTTTCTAATGCTCGCCTGATTGTGCTGAAGGGGTTTCACATCTGAAACCATCTTGGGCAGAGGATTTCTGGTCAAGTGTTTGTACGGACCGGTTTCAATAAGGTTTACCTTTCTTTATAATCGGATTTATCAAGAATCATCACTTTATTGCCTTTATCTGCTATCACATAGAAAACGTCGTTTTCCTTCAATCTTTTGATGATTTTCTTTTCTTTGTCCGACCTGCTAATATTTTTTACTTTACTAATATTTTCCAAAATTTTATTCTTGCATTCTTCTGGAACGAAACCCTTAGAGGTTTATGGCAAGCTGTGATTAGCATGAAAGAGAAAAAGGGTAGAAAACCTCATTGAAACCGGTCCGTGGAAACAGTTGACCAGAAATCCACTGTCCAAGATGGATTCAGATGTGAGAGCAACTCTAAACGAATGCAAGACTTTGGTCACATCGAAGTTAAAGAAAACGTTACTACTCTCGAATCCTCATATATCAAAAATATATTGTTTTTCTAAGATCCACAAACCTGGGAAGTCGGTGCGACCAATCGTCTCGTCAATAGGCACAAAAAAGCAAAGTGACTCACAAAAGATTTTGAGAATCTTCCTTTAGCACAACCAGAGCGTTAAAAATTCACTAGATTTATTGACCAGATCAGGAATATAAAACTGGAAGAAGGAAAAATCTTGACCTCTTTTGATGTGAGTTCTTTGTTTCCAAGTGAACCGATACCAAAAACACCTTGGATTATTGGAGAGAGTTACGGCTGATCAACGGTCTCAGTAACGAAACGGTCAGAGAGTATACAAGCCTCGTCAGACTTTGCATGAGGCAGAATTGCTTTCAGTTCAACAACTGCTTTTACGAACAACTCGAAGGTACATCCATCGGTAATCCTCTGTCTCCCTTTCTAGCCAAATTGTTCATGAGTCGGTTTGAAATGGAAGCAAGAGAAATCAACTATTTTCCTTGGGTTTGGGTAAGGTATGTGGACGGCGTGTTCGTTATCTTTGATAAAAAACAGGCTGACGAAGACAGATTTGCTTCAGAATTGAATAGCCAGTTTCAAACCATTTTGTTCACATATGAAACTGAAAACAAAGAGCAGCTGACATATTTAGATGTTTTAGTAATCATAAACGACAAAAATCAGCTTGAGTTCGATGTCTACAGGAGATGCACGAGTTCTCTCAGATTTTATTAGTTAAATGTTATTCTATGAGTTAACCTGTATATATCTATTAAATTTTTTACATATCAAAGGATAGAATAGTGCATCACATTATAGTTATAATTATTTGCACCGCACTCTTTCTCAATGCTCATGCTATACGATATCTCAATACATATTTTTAAATTATAAGTTAGGTCTTGATAAGTTACTTTGATAAAAAAAATAGTATATTATATATCAAGGGACTGAAGTGGATGATTTAATCCCGCAAGTGATGTTTATTGCCTGAGGGCTCGTAGAGCCCGAGGTCCAATAATCACGTAAGGGATAAAATATCTCTTTAGTCCTGAGGCATATAAGTACGCTATTTTTTGCCCTTTCCCAGTATCATAACTTTCAACATTGATACAATTAATAATTTTGATGAATTATATAAACACGGTACTTGGATTACTCAGTAGGTATCGTTATAGCAACATCCTCAACAACATTTATCAATTCAGTGACATTTCAATTGATGTTGACGTTTAAACGAATCGTAATTTAACTAACAGAATATCAAGAAAATGAATCAAGAAATGAATAAATCTATAAATTTTGATATAGATAAGGCAGCTGACATGATAATTTTTGTCCTAGTTAGTAATAGTGTAGCTGCGGTAAAGATTTATTTTTACTTTTTGTCCCTAGGGATTTGAAATGCAACTTTATCTCCCTAGGGACTGAAAGATACATTTTAGTCCCTGTTATACGGGACTAAAGTTGGCACTTTAGTCCCGGAAGTGCAAAAATATCTATATCTCTCTATATCTTTATCGACATGGGCAAAAAATTAATAGTTTTCACTTCACATCCACTCCATATATGCGGGTATTTCTCTAGGCAATACAAGACCACATTCCACCTATGACAAATAAATTTTACAAGTGTTTATCGAGTCTGAGATGATGAAATATGTATCTAAAATCTCTGAAGTTCACACGTTAAATTCTTGTGAAATTTAAAATTGCTGACTGTTTTCAAACTTTTCGAAATTTGAAGACTCAGGTGCCAGATTAAAAGTTCGGGTCTGTCTAATGTCGATATCTGAACAGGATGCAGCACTCTCAGTCTGTCCCAGCAGCGATTGTATCGCGAGAGGGTGGAAAGGAGAAATACACGAAGCCACCCCCAACCGAACCTCACGTCGATGGATGGCGCCGCGGCGGTAAACAACCCAACGAGCATCGCTACCTTTTATTCAATTTTTTGACGATGGCGCACATTCGACGTGATAAATACCAAACAGCACTATCGATGCAGGGTGCAAATCAGTCTTTGTCGATTCAAACGTATGCGAATTTCATATCATGGTTGGAAGAATATTTGGCTTCCATCAAACTGGAATGAATTTTTTGCCAACTCATGAATATTTTCCTAATATTTCTAACTCATATCGATTTTATAAAAGACCCATAAAACAGATACACAAATTACAAAAAGTCAGATCTTAAATTTGATCGAACAATAAAATTATTTTTCTACAACTGAGCGAAAAGTAAAATGTATGCGCGTCAAAAAGGAAGCGAAAAGTTGCACTTTTCCGAGGAGCGAACTTTTTTTTAACTTTGCCGCTCACCCAGCCGAAATATTTATTCGACTCAGAAGTGGATATTTCAGAAATATTCAATTTGAACCCCTCACAAGTTACCCCAGATGTTAAAAATCGCTTTTCATTTGGATAATTTGATATTGTCGGATTTGAAATAATCGATGGTTTCCATAGTAGAACGCAAGGCATCGTACAAAATCTGAACTGATAACCAGCAAGTTGTAACTTTGTATACTGTTTGAGTATGCAAAGTCTGACAAGATGTCGCAACGAGGACTCCTTGAAAGTGGTAAGTTTTCCTTTTTCGTCAAATCGACATCTATGGAGCGTCGGACTGCTGAAGATCCTTATTAATTTTGCCGGACGATGGTGCCATTGAAAATCTCTTTTAATTTTTGTAATTTCCTAGAAAAAGATTGCTGCCTGTCGCCAACCTAAGTAGTGATATCGACACGTTTAGAGTGGGGGACAACCTAGAAGTACCGAATATTTTTGTCTGATTTTTCTAGGAGAATACAAAAAATTTATGGGATTTTCAATGGCACCATTGTCCGACAAAATTAAGAAGGATCTTCAGCAGTCCGATGCTCCAAAGATGTCGATTTGGCGACATAGGAATACTTATCACTTTCAAGGTTTTCTCTCTGCGATATCTTGTCAGACTCGTCACACTTAAATATTATACAAAGTTACAACTTGCTGGTTACCACTTTCGATTTTGTACGAGGGCTGGCATACTATAGGTGATAGAGCGAAGTTTTCGATTGTTGTTTTTAATTTGGGCTACAGCATCTCACAATTGAATTGTTATTGTTACAGATTATTATTGTCATTATTATTTTTTTCCTCGCTATATCATTTCATTATACACAGTTGCTGGGTAAAATAGTTGAATAAGTTTGATTTAAAAAAAGGCATATTTAAAAAAGGTTTTATGTCACTGATATAAATAAATTTGCAAAATATAAGCCCAGAGTCGTTATTCAGTAACAGTGAATAGCAAAGAAATATAAGCCAACAACAGTTATATAATAACCAGCCTTAGCGTTTCTTCATTTTCTAATGCCTCAATAGCAACATAACCGGCAAATAAATGGGGGCAACGAGATCTGACTAATGAATTATACTAACCAGCCTTAGCAGTTCTTCATTCTCTAATGCCACACTAGCAACAGAATTGGCAATTCTGAAATTTCGATCATGTGCTGCTCCTTTGGTGTCAATTTTATGCCGTACAGTACAAATTTTGTGGTCGTTTATTTTTCGAATTATTTTTGTCCTATTGTCACTCTCAACGCAATGATTTCTAAGTATTGCACCATCATCTTTACTTGTAGCATGTTCTTGTATCCAGTAGAATAGCAATAGTAATAGTAAACTTTATTTTCCTTTCGAAAGATACAATATACGAATAGTCAAGCGGAAAAAAATATATATTTTAAAAAATCAACATGGAGTTAAATTCCCTATTTGAGAAGTGACATGAAATTGCCAAGAACTCACTGAAGGAAGGATTCGATTTTTCGATGCTTTTCAAATTTCTTGAAAGCTTGTTGAAAGGCTTCAGTGCCAAACAATTTGTCGCATTCTCTCTAATTTTTTATTTCATGTGTTGTGATTTTTCACCTAGTTTGGTATTCATGATCACTACTCGTTCTAAATTTGTTCATATTTCTAAAAACAAGCACACACATTTCAATGGAGTCATCACACAGCCAAAACTTTGGTAGGAAAAGCAATAAACGCAGTTTGTTTAAATAGCCGGTCTCTTACAACTTGCTGCCCACTACATACCATTCGTTTAGAAACTTTCAGGAATAAAAAGGTACTTTCGTTCAGTCATTTGTCAAATAAATGAAAAAAAAAATAATGCTGTTTTGTTTTTCTTTCGCGGTTAGCGCTGTGACTGACTCATTTGTATGTCGCGGCTTCATTCGTAGTGGCTTTTGAATATTATCGTTTGATTTATGGAACAAGACGACTTATATTGTTGTATGACCTATCCTTGTAATAATAAGAGGAAAAATCCTAAAAATATGGATGTAACAGGTGGTCATTTCCAACAAGATAAAGTATAATATTCAATGGCTTTATCACAATCAGCTCTTGCAATAATGACATTGCACAAATGGATGACAGCTGTTAATCAATGTCCGTATGGGGAAATTTCTGTTACTTATCTGTTAGATATTTGAATAATTTTTTCACATTGTAGAATGTATGGGGAAAAGGATTTTTTCGACCATGGTCGGAATTATTTCTTTTCAGTTGGTTTTTTACCCTAATACTGGCAATTATTATCAAACGCCATAGCAATGCTCTCAATGCACACACTTTTTGATGTTAATAACGTGAAAACCACCCATCAGTCAGCAAAGTTGGCAATTTGAAATTAGAGTACCGCTACGAATACGAAAGTAATGTCTTTTATTATTTTCTTGGTACTTCAATTTTTAGTTTATCCAGTCCTAATGCGAATGAAATAGTATATAACCCCAGGGACTAAATTTCTTTTTAATCCCTCGGCAAATTGTATAAACTTTTTGCCTCGGAATTCCAAGTTACACTTCAGTCCCAAAGTTTATAATTAATCCACCACTTAATTATTTGTACTGAATTTTCTACTATGTCTTCGGAAAGAAATTCGTTATGCAGGGTCCTGCAGCAAGGGCGCGATCTTCCATATCTCCATTATGGTAATAGGTAGATGGATCATTCAATGAGCAAAATGATACTATTTTCTCAGCTCTACAAATTGAAAATGATGGCACTCACACCGGGTGTTCAGTTTTTTCACAACGGGTCCTAACTTTGTTTTTTTAAATGGCAACCAGTATTTTTTATCAGTTTTTCGGTGTCTACATAAAAAATGAAAGGCATTTCTGTCGAAAAATGGAAATTCGTCCTATTTCTTCACCATAATTTTTTTAAGGCTAAATTCATATTTGACAACTGCGATCGAGAGATATGTTATGTTGAACACCTTCAAATTCCCTCATCTGTTTTGTCCAACTCCTTCTTTGAAATATCGCTCCATGCCTATAATAACCCGTTTAAAAAAAAACAAACTAGATTTATTGAAACTGGTTATATCAATTACTCCAAACATAAGCGCATCAAACCAATCACTAATGAGGATAATGTATTGAGAGTTCTTCTTGCTGTTGAAGAAGATCCGCATAGGAGTCAACGGCAGATTGGTGAAATAGTGGATATAAGTGAAAGATCAGTGCAACGAGTTTTGAAGAAGAATCGCTGTCAGCCATACCATATTCAATTACACCAAGAACTACTGCATACAGATTTTGAGAAAAGAGTAAGATTTTACAATTGGGCCCTGGAAAAAATTCGCGGAGACGACAATTTTTTCAATAACATATTATGGTCAGATGAATCAACATTCCATAAAAATGGATTTGTAAATCGACATAATTACCATTATTATTCGACTGAAAATCATCACTAATTAAGACAGGTAGATTATCAACATAGGTGGTCAATTATTGTCTGGGGAGGAATCATTGGAGAATATGTTATTGGTCAATATTTTTATGAGGGACATCTGAATGGAGCAATGTGTCTCAATTTCTTACGAAATGATTTACCAGGTTTGTTAAAAGATATTTTTCTTGATCTTCGCCATAGAATATGGTTACAATATGATGGCGCTCCTGCTCATTATTCGATAGAAGTGAGAGTTCATCTAAATGAGGCATTTCCCAATAAATGGATAGGACGGAATGGACCTGAAACTGGATTGTTTCTTATGGGGATACATAAAAAATATTGTTTTTGTTGAGCCACCAACTTCTTCCGAAAATATGCGACTTCGAATAACGAATGCTTTTCGCAGCATTACAACAGCTGTCTTGCGCAGGGTGGAACGGTCTTTCGAACATAGAATTCACCTCTGTATTCAAGAAGATGTAAGACATATTGAACATATTTTCTGAAAGTTTTATTATCAACTTTCATTAAACTCTCCCTATTATAATTTTGTAATTTGCCAGTTGACAATTTAAATTACTAATTGAAAAAATTGATTTAATAATGATAATTAGAACTTTTTTTCAGTTTTTTCTAATGGATTTTGTGGTAAAGGAAGTCGTTCTTTGAGACTAAAGCGAAGAAATTAGAAGAATTGTAATTTTTCAACAAAAATGCTTTTTTAAGAATAACTATTGATTTTAACCATAGAAAATATTTAATTAAATTTGTAGAGAACTTTATGGCGCTTCTTATGGATCGATAATATACCGGGTGCTCCGTTTGAAATAAGGAAGATTTTGCGCATATTTATTTACAATGTTTGGCAAGCTATTTTTCGCACCCTGTATATCACATGTCGATTTTTGATATATCGTTTAAGAGAGTCATCAACGTTCATAATTTTACCACAAACTCATTTCAATAGGACTTGGCAGAACTTCATAATTTCAACTCGTATGAGTGACGAATTTTGGGGAAAAAAACCTGTCATGCTAAAAATGTCGAAAACCGTCAATATTTTTGAAAAAAAGATCCATATAAAGAACATTTTATTTTTTATGTAGATACCGAAAAACTGATAAAAAATACAGGTTGCCATTAACAAAAAGCAAAGTTGGGACCCGCCCAGAAAAAACTGAACACCTGGTGTGAGTGCCATCATTTTCAATTTGTAGAGCTCAGGAAATAGTATCATTTTGCTCATTGAATAATCCATCTATCTCTTACCATAATGGAGATATGGAAGACCGCGCCCTTGCTCCAGGACCCTGTATATTGCTGGACGTTACCTTACCAAAAACTTCTTTCGCTAAGAATCTCCTATAATTCTTGGACATGATGCTGGATGTGTAGGTGCCAATTTTTATAGAGCTTTTATTTGGTGGTGGAGTGGGTCAGTTCCAGTTGGTTTAGAAAATCGTCCATGTGTTTGTTGTTCATCAGTCTCTTGCTATTCTGCCTTTCCTTTTATTCCTGAATTATATGTTCGACAATCATGTATTTTGGTTCTACCAGGCGTATTCTATATATAATAAAGCAAGTTTTCTTGACTGTCAGACATTATGAAACAGTCAGTATCTCAAATGAAATAATGTAAAGTAAAAATAATAATATTTATGAACAGATTTCAATGAAATTCTTATCAATGCTATATCGAATTTTCTGAATCAAGTGGTGTAGTCAAAATTTTGATGGCAATTCAGAAATTGAAGTTGTGGCATCACTGAAAGAATATTCTTGGTTGCTTTTTGTATTCAATCAAAAATAAACCTTTAATTTTTCATGAAATCTATGCCCACTATTATTATTTATGTATATCTCTTTTAACTTCAGAAACAATCATTATTATCATTATACTAAATCACATTTTTCAAATTTTCTCACCGTTTCATTTTTTTATATGACAAACTAGTTTAAAATGTTGTGAATCCAGTGGTGTAGTCAGATTTTTTTCTGAAAAATTCATTAACTTCAGATTTATGACCTTGAAAAAATAAGTATAGTTAACCCTGTAAATGAAGACACTGAAAACAACTACTACCCCCTACGACCACGAATGAAATGTGTAAGATTATTCGCAGAGCTTTCTAAGATGCTCTGAAATACCCATACGCACGATTCAAAATAAGAAACACCTACATGCAGATTTCATAGTTATTGCCAAACAGCGGTGTAGTCTAGCTCACCACACAATTGAACGGAAAAATACATGAATGGTTGTATTTAGAATCCAGTGAATTATTTATCATACTTTATATGTTATTTAACATTTATAATTTTTTTTATGAAAAGTTAGTATTGCAAAATTTTTTATGAGTGATATATCGATATAATTTGACAGTTCCAACGTTCCAGCGTTTTGCTGTTAATTAATTTCAAGACATTAATCTTATATCTTCTCATTACATCTATTGAAAGTGTTTCTCAGTTATTCAACTCTACTTTGAAACTATTTGCATTTGCTATAATAAGATATTTATGGATGATATATGTTTTCCATCAGGAATAGTAGTTACCTACTTTATTTGGAATTTAACAATATATGATGTAAAGCAATCTTTGGTCAATTCACAGAAATCATAAAATAAGTTGAAATTGCCATCATCAGAACGAGTTTTTCTGAAGAATTGTAAGAAATATATTTTCATTTTGACTAGCTCCCACAAGTATGGTAAATTACGTTCAAAAATATTCTTTCTTATATTAATAATATATGATGATATCCATAACATATATTTCCATTCCTAAAACCATTCGTCACCATCAGCAAAAACCATTTCTTTTCCAGCGCGAAAGAGCCAAAGGTTCATTCCACCACTCGACATGTGACACCCCCGCAGCGCATGCATCAATATATATTCAGTCGACATTCCGTCCTTGCCTATATGGAATGAAAAATTGCCATGCAGGAGAAAAAGGCTGTCACTACACGACAGCATATCTCGAACACCACATTCACATTACATTGAGTGGAGTGACTTATAAGCCAAGCGAACGGCGGTTCACTAGCAGTGGTTGACGAGTCTATAGGCAAATGCAATAAATGGATGCGTAATATCGATCGTCCAGCAGTTTTCAGTATGATACTGAAAATAGTGATAATAATAATAATAATTGAAAATCATACCGGCTTGCCATGGTGCGGCAGAAAACTTAGCCGGAAGAATGCAGAAGGCCGTAATTCTTGGTTCACTCCGCCTTCTCAGGGCACATGACTCTCGGACCAAGTAATCACTCACGTGGGGAGTGTCTACTGATGTTAATGATACACCAGTGCGCCCTCCGGAAGTGTCGGGGCTCCGGAGACAGGCCCTGTCTGGGTAATTCCTAACGGATTGAAAGGATGATAAGATAACCACACCCAAGAGGTAGAAAGCTACTGTTAAAAAACTCTCTCCGCAGCTCAGCACAAACTCCAACAGATCTGGTCATCAGAACTGTCGGAAAAAAACAAATATATGCAATATGCTTGCCGTTCCGATTCTACTTTACTTCTTTGGAGTAATGAAATGGACTCAAGAAGAGCTGCGACAATTCGACGTAAAAACTCGCAAGCAAAATGATGCATCTTTATAGGAGCTTGCATCCTTAATCGTCTGTTTCACGGTTATACTTCCCCAGACAACGGGAAGGCCGTGGACTTTCGAGTGTCTACACATTAGAATGATACTGGATGGAGCCTGTAAAGTAAAGCAGGGATTGGAGCATTTCTTTTCAAGGCAGCAACCCGTGCAGCCGATGAACTCGGTCTCGTATTCGACACTGAACGGACGAACCCAAACTCTGTCATCGAGTTGGAACCCATTCAGCAAAAAGCCCACGTGAAAGCTGCGGAGTGTGAGAGGCTCCTACAGCTACATAAGGATAAGCCAATGCATGGGGTCTTCTTCAAGAACATTGAAGACCTTCGCTTATCCAGAAACCTGACATTTGCTTTTCTCAGGGCAAGTGGGCTGAAGTCGGAAACCGAGGGATTCATAATGACCTGCAAAGATGGTGTCTTCAACACCCTTGTTTACGGTAGTCGCGTGATGGGTATTGAGGTCCCTGACACTAAATGCAGAGCGTGTCGTGGGCAGCTGAGACCATAAAGCATTTGCTATCAGCTTGTCCAGCTTATGCGATCTCAGCCTATATTCACAGGCAAAACGCGGCCCTACGAGTGTTGTTCTACCACCTCTATGATATTCGTACGGTATAGACGAGACACCGGTGTTGCCTTATGCTCCGGGGGGTATTGAGTCCGTTGTGGAGAATGAGAAGTGCCGAATCGATTGGAACTACTCATTTCCCACCCTCAGGCAAATACAAGCCAATAAGCCTGATGTAGTCCTCTTCGACCATCAAAGTATAGGACGATTTTCGTCATAGAGTTCTCGGCTCCTGGCGAAACTAACATCGTCCGAAAAGAGGAGGAAAAACGGAAAAAATATCGAGATTTACTCGCAGGCTTTACCCAAACCATTCTGTCAAAGTGGTGGTTCTGATCATTGGAGTACTTGGTGGAATGATGGACACGCTGCTCTCGAAAGTGAAAATCCTAACGGCTTGCCGTGATGCGGCAGAAAATTTTGCCGGAAGAATACAGAAGGCCGTAACTCTTGGTTCATTCGGTTTACTCAGGGCACATGTTCCTCGGACCCAATAATCACTCACCCCACGGATGTGGGGAGTGTTTGCTGGTATTAATGACATACCAGCGCGCCCTCCGGTAGTATCGGAGTTCCGGAGATAGAGCCCGACTGGGATATTCCTTATGGAAAAATATATATATTGCAATAGTGCCAGCCAGTATTTGAAAGTCAACTTTACATTAATTGTGACTGGCACTTTTCTGTGATCGAAAGCAGAGATATTATAGTTTTATCTGTTCGTCCCTTATTCACACCGCCGTTCGTTATCAAATCTAGTTCCTCAGATTTTTCTTTCTACATAATTTAACAAAGTAACAAAGTTACTGGACCTTGAAATTACAAAAGGAAAAAAGGTTTTCTTTGAATGAATACTTTTCAAGTTAATAATGAAAATCAAGAAAATTTTGGTGATTGACGGAGCGAATGAAATCCATTCGATGAGGTGTCATACATGAGTCAGTTGTTCTGCTTTATAGCAGACTTTATAGTCAGGAACAGATTGCCTCGATGGTCCACACCTCAAAAATTTGAAACGACTGAGATTCTTCAATATGTTTGCTGGACAATTTTTTGAATAAAAGTACCCGTGTGAAAAGTAGATGGAAGCAATAATTTTTTATGAAAATCACTTTTATTCGTCGACAGACAATGAAATTATTACTTGTGGTCGATCGAGGTTCGAGACCACAGTAGATGATCATTTTTCTCAAGTGCGCCGATTTCGTTATAGGTGATACTTTCCTTGAGTTGCCTTGATGCCAATCCCGACGTCTGGTGCTTGTTTGGAGGTCACACCGACCCCCCGGAGTTCTGCTTTAGGTTTTCCGGGTGTTCCTACAGATGAAAAGTCAATACACCATTAAAACTCATTGTCTCCATCGAGCGCCACGGCAAGTAATAATAATAGCCGCCCTCTACCCGCACAGGCTATGCCTTTGGGTACACCGTACGAGTGTTTATGAAAGAGTATTATTATTATAGGGATTTCCAATGAAAATTAAGATAATCACAATTCTAATTACAATAGGGTGCTGAACTACATCTGGCTGGTGTGGATTCTATGATATATTTCTCAACAGTGAGAAGACCCATAATTAATTCAAAGTTGGTAAACGATGATCTAGATCTTCAAACCGTCATAAGTAAATGTTATATGTTGAAATCAGTTTTGCAACAGAAACATTCACTTTCTTTTATTATATCATTGTTTGGCAGTATTATCTTTGAGAATAATTGCTGGCATTAAGCAGAGCATTATTCAAGACTGTTTCATCTCTTCTGATATATCAACTGTGCTTGTATATATCCAAAAATAGAAACTATTTCATACAAATGAAAAAAACTCATTCGAAACAAACTAGACCAAACCCCAAAGGGTGGTTGAGGCGCCGCAGTCAACGGAAGTAACCCCCACATACACACCCATATACACACATATTTCACCGAGGGGGGGGGGACGGGGATCGAATGTAGATCTGGTAGCAGGTGATAAAATCATAAATGAAATGAACCAATCTTACCAGGGCTTCCACGATAGGGCGGATTGAGGAACTTGCTCCCTTGCAAGTACCCTATCACTACACATCCATAAACGTTTAGGAGAGCAGATAGAATCTATAGGCAGGCAGGACACTATGCATGAGGAGATGAGGGGATGGCAAAAAGGGCCCATAGGGGCCTACTTATTTGGCTGCCTCTCCATAAATACCACTAACTAGACCAAGAAATTCTACCTACGTATCTACAAAACATCACAGCAGAAGCTCCATGCCCATATAGGTTTGCAAGCATTTAACAAGCTGTATGTGAAATATATCATACTTAACTCATATAACGAATATATTCAACCCAGAGAGGGCGCTGAATTCATACAATGAATTTATCTCAGGGATTTCCAATTATATCGAAAAATTATTTCAGCTTTGATATTTAAAATGCGTTGTAAAGTTTGTTCTTGTAGGAAACTTTCCCAAGTATTGAACAGATATGATTCAACGGTCGTAGGGGACAGTAGTTGTTTTCTGTTGAATATTTTCCGACGACAATGCCTATTGTATAGGATCTTTAGCGGAAGATTCGGATTCGTAATCCAGCATTTTTCTTGATTAGTTTAGAGGTCTTCCGTTAAGTTGCGTCGCCCCTCTTCATGATGATTTTGGCTTCATATTGAAGTCGACGTGCAGGCGGAGTGCATTTTAATTCTGGATCCCAGAGATGGCGCTGAAATCATACTTCAGTACTTGTCTCAGGGATTTCCAAGGAAAGGACTTTTCGATTCAATTGGGTCGAACTAGCCTTCGCTGATGATTGGCAAGGACCATGAAACCGGTACGGAGGTGTTCCCCCAATTAAATCGAAAAATAATTTCATCTTTGATATTTAAAATGCATTGCAAAATTTTTTCTTGTAGAAACCTTTGCCAAGTATTAAACAGATATAAGTCAACGGTCATAGGGGGCAGTAGTTGTTTTCTGTTGAATACTTGCCGATAACATTGCATATTGTTTAAAAATTGTTTAAAATTGTTATATCCGTCAACCGGTTGCACCCCTACGTGCAAGTCAGAGTCAGAGACTTGTGCGAGCTAGGGGAAGACGTAGCCTTATCATTCAATACGTGTGATGCCATGCACGAGACCGGTGGCAATGCTGAGATTCGAACTCACGCTCTTTGGCTTATGAGGCGAGAACTCACAACCCGCACACCACCGCGGTATAAGATCTTTAGCGGAAGATTCGGATTATGTATTCCACCATTTTTATCGATTAGTTTGATGGTCTTCCGTCAAGTAGTGTCGTCCCTCTTCATGAGCTACGAGGTGTAAACTACTTTTTTATTTTGAGTATGGTGGCTATTGTGTTTTTACACAACAATAAAACACTTTGTCCTTTAAACATTTACTATTAGAATCTCATAATTTCGGTATACTTTTACAGGAGAGAAATGCCGATCAGATACCATGGCCTCCTTCCACCGCTGACCCCCCAAACCCCTTGCCATTCCCCTGTAAGCACTAATAATGTCCTCTGTCAGAATCCGTTAAGGTGCGTTTGCACCGGAGCATATATCATATATTACACTCCTTCCCACTTAGCTTCATTCAAGATCCCAGCAATGGTTACAAATTCAACCTATCAGGTGCCTTTCTAGTTCTTTGAGATTTACGTACCATTGATGGAGGTGTCTTTGAGTACTTAGGAGAGGAAACATTGACCATATCATTTTTAAGAGGAGATTTAGATATAGGAGTAACAGGGTTCACAGAACTCTTTGGTTCCAAAACCACGACTGGGGAGGGAACCTTATTACTTTCAAACCCTTGAGTCTCTATAGATGTCTGCTCCTGAGAACTTTCAATACTACTCTCACGCCTATCAGACTTATGGAATGTTTTTGCCGCTGGCTCACTAGTGTTATCTGATCTATCCAGGGAAACCACTGTTTCTGGGAATTGTAGAAGGGTTGGTTTTAAATGATCAGTGTGAACATACCGGACCCTTCTATCTGAGGTCATATCTAGCTAAGAATTCATACCAACCGCTTTTAAAACTTTTGCTGTAACCCATTTCTTCACCTGTGGTAAATATAGCATCACCGACTGATTCATTAAATACATTTTATTTTCACGTCTTCCCATGTTTTGTCTTTGGGCTACCCTTTCTTCTCTTTTTCTATCTACCTTCCCTTTTAAATATTTCGGATGAAACATGTTAAGCTTTGTTCGGGGAACTTGTTTAAATAGCAATTCAGCGGGTGTCTTCATTTTGACGGTACTCGGTGTGTTCCTATAATTAAACAAAAAGTTGTCCAACTTGTGTTCAATTGTTTCGCATTTCTCATACAGATCTTGGTTAAACAAATCTTTTTGCATACCTTTTTTAATATTTAAAATTGACAATTCATCCTGTTAAAACACTTTCTTTAAAGATTTTTTTGCTGTCGAAACTGATTTTTCTGCACTACCATTAGATTCTGGGTGATAAGGTGGTGTGTTAATTACATGTATTCCATTGGATCTACAAAATTTATGGAATTCTTCACTGTTGAAAGGGGGTCCATTGTCTGCCACCAAGACTTCAGGTAGACCGAATCTACTAAAAAACTTCACGAAGTTTTTTGATTGTCTTCAGAGCATTTGTTCCGTTCATTCGAAAAATCTCCAACCATTTTGAAGTGGTATCTATCACCAAGAAGAATTTGTAGCCTTCCAAATCGAAAAAGTCCACATGAATTCTTGAAAAATTTTTGTAATTTTTTTCCCAAGATGATATGGTGACATTTTTTTCTCTGTTACTCAAAATTTGGCAAGCTTGACACTGGCTAACAAATTGCTCAATATGATCGTTGATCTTTGGCCACCAAAAGTCGCTTCTAGCTCTTAGTTTCATTCTTACAATTCCGGGATGACTTTCATGTAAGATTTCCAACAGTGTATCTCTCAAAGATTCTGGTATTACCACTCGATTTCCCCAGGTTAGACAATCGCATTCTATGCTCAGCTCATTTCTTCTTTGAAAATAGGGCTTTAATTCATCTTCGTTGCATTAAGATCACCCATGTTTAATGTTCTCAATAACTTTATTCAAGCATTTATCTTTCTTGGTCTCTTTACAAATCAGCTCTGCAGTGATAGGCAAGTTATCTTCATATGTGAAAGCAAAAACTTGTTCCTCTATCTCACTTTCTTCAAACATCTCTGAAAGTGGCAATCTCGAAAGACAATCAACATTAGACATCTCGCTAGCTTTTTTGTATTTAATCTCATAGTTATATGCGAATAATATTATAGCCCATCGCTGAATTCTGGCATGAGCTAACGTAGGCAACCCATGTTTTTTCCCAAAAATGGTTTTTAATGGTTGGTGATCGGACAAAATTGTGAAATTTCTTCCATACAAAAATTTGTGAAATTTGCGAACTGCAAACACGACTGCATAAGCTTCTCTCTGTACTTGAGCATAATTTCTTTCTGCTGGTGATAATGTACAAGATGCAAACTGGATTAGCTTACAAACACCATCTTCTACCAAGCTTAATCTCCCAAACCATAGGGACTTGCATCTGCAGCTACTATGAGTTCCTTATTAGGATCATAATGTGTTATAGTAACACAATTATTAATCATGTCTTTACATTTTTCAAATGATGCCTGTTGATATTTTCCCCATTTAAAAGGTTGACTTTTTTTTAGTAAATCATTCAGTGGATTTAAAATATCTGAACAATGAGGTAAAAATTTTGCATAAAAATTCAACAACCCAAGAAAACTTTTAAGCTGAGTTAAATTAGTAGGGACAGGCGCATCATTAATTTCTTTTACTTTTGATTTTAATGGTTTCATACCTTCTTTACACAAGGTGTGGCCTAAAAACTCAATTTCTGACTGAAAAAATATACTTTTGTCACAATTTAACTTGATATTATTGTTTTCAAATCTTTGTAATACTAGCTCAACATTTTTAATACATTCTTCTTGATTCCTTCCGGAAATTACACAATCATCTAAATAGACACCTGCAAACTCTAACCCTTTTAAAATTTGTTCCATAGTTGACTGAAATATAGCTGGACTACTTGAGATCCCGTAGGGTAATCTAGTGTACTGAAATAATCCAATATGGGTATTAATTGTTAATATCCTTCGACTTTGTTTGTTAACTGACAACTGTAAATAAGCATTGGATAAATCCAACACACTAAACATAATGCCCCCTGATACTGAGAAAAATAAATCATCCAGAGTTGGAAGAGGGTAGTGATCCATTTTTAAAATTGGGTCAACGGTTTTTTAAAAATCCCCACAAATTCTGATGTTATTGTTTTTCTTTGGCACTACAACTATAGGACTAGCTATGTCTGCATGACTAACAGGAATTAAAATACCTTCTGACACTAAACTCTCCAGCTCAACTACTATTTTTTCTCTTAATGAATAAGGTACGGAATAAGCTTTATGAAAAATCTTATTTGAATTTTCTTTTACTACTAAATTAGCTTCGAAGCCTTTATATGTGTTTTCCTATCATTATTAAAAACGTTTGGGAACAACTTCTTAAACCTTTTCAACATACTTTGAACTTCGACATGACTTAGAACAGAACTAGACTTATTGGTTGATGAGTGTTAAGGGAACTAGAACTATTGACTTTTACAAGGTTGTTTTTTGACATCACTTGACCTGTTAATGGTAAATTTAACTCCTTTTGTTCCTCAAAGACAATTCCAACTTTATCTTGTTTCAAACTCAACAACTGACCGTACTTAATACTCGACTTGACTTTTGACACATGACTATTACTTATTCTCCAACCTCCCTGACACATTGGCTCTGCTCCACTACTGGGATCCTGACTTTCTGCATCGGACGACTGGCTATAATCATTATTGGCATTTGGGCTTGGCTTATGACTTGGCCTAAAAGATTTACAATGATTATTATTGACATTTTGACCAAAATTACACATTGACCTCCAAGCTGGGTTAAGCTTATCCAACCAATTTCTACCTAATAATGGTCTGAAATTTTTACAAGTTTTAACAACAATTAGAGGTAAATATTCAAAATAACCCTTACTTGTCCTAACTTCAACAATAATCCGACCTCTAACTAATAATTTATCACCTGACACTGTATTGATCGATAAATTACTACTACACAATGATAAGTGTTCAAAAAATCTAACATAGTCTTGTTCAGAAATTACACTTACACTAGCTCCTGTATCTACTTCCATTTCAATGTTTTTATTTTCAACAAAAACCTGAACGAGTTGACATCCACTCGAGATTTTGTTTATAAACATTTCTTCCAACTTTAGGCTTGAACATTGTTCATCTTGTACTTCTTTTGACTCTGAGTTCTCTTCACCTTTGACATACTTGACTCCTTTGGACTGTCTACATAATTTGGATGTGTGACCTTTGCGTTTGCATAAAAAACATTCCCAGTTTTTGCCGGACATGTATCTGGATTGTGTGGTCTCCCACAACGATAACAACCACTTTGTGCTGGCTTGTAATCTGACTTTGGTGGACGACTTTGACTATCTGACTGATACTTTGACTGTTTCAAAGACTGACCAAATCTTGATCGACTTGTTTTATTTGTAGACCTGCCTTGTGACTTGACTTGATGTACACTTGTACTTTGTGGAGAGACTAATTTGGATTGCGCAGCTGACATCTCGTAGTTCAATGCCTCTTTACAAGCTTGCTCAAACTTTAATGAATTGTCCTTGGTCAATAATCTTTGCACGACTGGCTCACATCTGAGACCACACACAAAACGATTTCTCAGGGCTTGGTCTAGAAAGCTACCATACTCACAAGATACTGACAAAATTTTTAGTTCGACTATGTATTCAGATATGGACTCCTCTGGTTTTTGATTTCGACTGTTGAACTTGTACCTTTCAGCAATTATTGATACTTGCGGAGTAAAATGTTTTTCCAGCACTTCCACCATCTCTTTATAAGATTTCGACGTTGGATTTTCATGACGCATAAGACTTTTCATCAATTTGTATGCTTCTGGACCAAATAGCGTTATGAATAGGGGCCCTTTTTCGTCCTCCTTTGTTTTGTTTACTTTGAAAAATTGTTCCATTCGCTCATTGTATGATTCAAAATCGCCTCCCTTGGCATTAAAATGCTCTATCGAACCCACAAATTGCATTTTTCCTTTTTTTCCCTTTTTTTTTCTACGCCGACAAATTTCTTTTCCACTGACCTGACTTATAGCTGACTCCTCACTCGTCGCCAAACTATTGTGTTTTTACACAACAATAAAACACTTTGTCCTTTAAATATTTACTATTAGAATCTCATAATATCGGTATACTTTTACAGGAGAGAAATGCCGATCAGATACCATGGCCTCCTTCCACCGCTGACCCCCCAAACCCCTTGCCATTCCCCTCTAAGCACTAATAATGTCCTCTGTCAGAATCCGTTAAGGTGCGTTTGCACCGGAGCATATATCATATATTACAGTGGCAAGGATTTTCTCCATAAATATCATTTCAAATTCAAATTCCACTGGAACCGAGAAGAAAAAAGTTGTAACAAGAGAATTAAACCAGAACCAAACGCTTTCACAAGGGATGGTTTGTATCTAGACATTTCAATTATATGCAGTAAATAAACTCATTTCGTCAGTGGTATCTATTTCCCAGTATCTTCCCTTCTCTCCGCCTATTAGTTGAAAATATAAAACGATTAGTAGTATCATTATTTACTGATTGCTTGTCATTTGTGGTTGCTCGAATATTTCGCGGAACACCCCGTAATGGATGGCCGATTCGGTCATCGACACCTCAAGACGCCGGGAGCACCAGTGATGCACTCGTGCCCGAAACGCTTCATTTGCGATTTAGAGCTATCACCATCACAAACGCGAACAGGAGCAAACATCTTACATCTAGCCTCGCCTATTCCCCCGTAATTTCTTATCTATGACATTCTCCTACCCGGACATGATCATGAAGCGCCTCTAGCACACCTACTACTTTTACTCATTGTAGCAACTCACTTCGCGAGCTAGTTTACTATATTTCATTGGTCGCTTTGGAACGGTAGAAACTGGTAGGTAAATATCGATAGTGTGCAATAGTAGATCACACATCAAGGGAAGAAATTCCTAAAAAATTTATTATGGCAATTAAGTGCAATATTGGCTTCAGAATTCAAATCACTTTCGTTTTCAGCACTGTATTTATTCACTCCTTCCTCGATTTTCAGTCGAGCGTAGTTGAATGCTCGTCGGGATTCTATAGTCCGGAAAATACCTTCTCTTGTACTTTCGACTGTCAGACATGAAGTGTATCAATCGAAACCCTGCTATTGCATTAAACAAACAATGATTTATGCTAAGGCAGGGTGGCAAGGTGGCTAGTTGTTTTCTGTTGGAAACTTGCCGACGATTGTTAATTGTACTTATAGGTTTTTGGCGGAAGATTGGATTTCGTAATACACCATTTATCATAATTGGCTACTCTCGAATATTTCATGAACTATCAGATATCCATGAGTCAGGGTGATATTCTCCATCTTAGAAAAAAAGCGGGAAAGACTACTGCCAATTTCCTTAAATTTCTAATATATTATTTAGGTCAACATAAGCGATTTTCTTCTGAACTTCAACGTTTTAGCTATACAGGGTAAATGGCTAGATCAGAAGAAACATGTGTTATTGAAGAGGTAATAGACATTCATTTTGAATTTTCAACATACGATCGAGGCTGTATTGCAAGTGTATTGATGGTTCACGCCTCACAACTTTAAGAAATTATTAAAATGTTTTTTGTTTTCCATGAACTAAAGATTGTTTTTTACATTCTAGTTCAAAGGTTTATGTATAATTTGAAAGAAGTTCAAGTACGTTAATTTCATTTGGTACCTACTTTTTAGCTATTGAAATTGTTTAATTATCTGTCTCAATATGTACACTGAGAGAAATCTGGAGAATATACTAGTATTTAAAAAAAATTAAATTTATAGTTTACTATTTCAAATTATGATTGTCAACAATTTGAACTGTAAACAGTAAAATAGTTTTATAGTAATGACATTATTGTTGTTCTTAGGATACTATATTATAGTGCTTAGACACAGAGTTATATATTAGCATATTGCACTATATAGAATTACTATATTTTATGGTAAAATAATTAGGTATAAAATATGCTAATCATTATTATACAATTTTCCTAAACTGTATGATGATACATGGAATACAAATAAGCATCATATTGTAATGCATAAAAAACAAGATGAATGATATAAATCACGTGGATGTTATTTTGAATTTCACATTCAGCCGCCTACATTGTGATTGGTTGTTGGTTGCCACTTGCTACTTACACATTGACAGTCTGTCTATCGAAGCGTTGGAGGGTGAGGGAGAAACCGAGAAATTACGCAGCAGTAGCAGTAGTCGTAGCAAAGAATATCTACATACTGATACTGAACGAGAAGCGACACTTTTGTCAGTCCCTTTGATGTTCAGTAGGTAATTTCTGGTGACCACCGCCATTTTGTTAGGGTGCTAAAGGTGGGGACACATAAGAAAAAATTCATTATTCGGAAAATAGAAAAGCTCATAAGGAGTGTTTCTTTTTGTTCTAGCTCTAGCAATAACACAAATTTAAAATACTATATTAAGAAATTCAGTATTTCAAAATAATTTGAATGCGAACACTTTTGAAATATTTTGAAAATACTCCTACAGGAATGGTTTTTTTATTATGGAACTTTTTCTCCCATTAAAAGTGTATCGATCACCGTTTCTGATATCCTCATTGTGAACATCTTTATCTTGGACTGACTCTATATTATCAAGATAAAAATAAAAAAAATACACACCAACTTAGTAGTTTATTCAACTGATTATTCACAAATTATTTTTATTCTAATGAGCAAAAAGTTAATTTTATATGAAAGAAGCAGTCATCTCAATAGAATGGATGTAATTTCTCCCAGAATTTCTTATACAAGCATTATTTTGGGTCGTTATGAAAGCGAAGTGAGTTCAAACACAATTCATTGAAGTCCTCAACAATGGCTTCACATTTTACCTCCAAATTTCGTTTTTTGTGTGATCTAACGTCTTCTTGTAACTTTTTATTTTTAGCATGTGATTTCAGTTTACGAGGAGTCAGTGAACTCAATCTTTGTTGGGTCTGTCGTGCTACAATACTCATGGAAGGTGGGGTTGTCGAATTAAAATAAAAATCAGTAATAATAATACACTAACTCAGTCATACTAATCTCCTACCTTCCAGCCATGGAATCTATATTATCTAGGTTTCACATATTTCATTCATATTCGAAAAACTCGTATGAATTTCTGGCCTAAAACTTAAATTAATTTAGTACTCCTGTTTTAAATTTGTTATTTCAATTTTCATCTACTCATAGGTAACGGACTGTTGAATAACAGTATCTGCCGGAACATTAGCAACGTACTGAATCGGCACTACGTGAGGTTGCAAGTTGCAATCTATTTTGTAGGTCATTAAGGAACATATTTTGTGTGAAGTGTTTGCCCCACACTCTCAAATTACCATGGAGGTACTCAACGTCTTTACTGCATTAGACAACTTCTGACGGCTACAGAGATTCAATCAATCCGGGCATCTATAATACAAAAAGAGATTTGGCCATGATAGTTTCTGGAATATGAAAGTATTCTGACCTACCTTGACAAATCTTTTGGGAATCGAAAGAAGCTACTTCTTCCATCGTTTATGGTGGTATAAGACAAGGACATTACACACAGGACTGCCCGATGAGACTTCAACCAATCACTGAATTGTGACGTACCTCAGTGGCCCCCCCACCACCATTCCACTTAACAATTTGTTTCTTTCATTCCGACTATTCCGACTGCACTTTCCTTCCTTTATTATATCTGCTGTTGAAAAGAAATAAATAAACATTGAGTTGGATGTTCGATTTTTTTGGTTACCATTGTTACCAAACACAAACGGTCACTTTATCTGTTATCACTTTTTTATTTTACTCTTTGCTTGGTGTCTCGTATATTGAGTTATTGAGTTTTTGATAGATTTATTGTTTATTGTTATTGTTTGCCTGTTTCACAGATTGAGGAAACGTTTAGAAACTATTTTATACTCTTTCTGCAGTTGTTCCTCTTTGTGAAGTGAAAATATTGAAAGATTTTGCCAGTTCTTATAGGTTTGGGGTTTCAGTATTGTTGTGGTTGAATATTTGTTTATTCCTGTTCTTTTAGTTGAATGAAATGCCAGGAAAAGCCTGTGCCATCGCCTCTTGCAAGAATAACTCCTCCAAAGGCTTGAGTTACATATTTCACAACTTCCCAAAGGATGATGGAATAAGACAAGTTTGGATACGTTTATGCAATAGGAGTGACATATGGAACCCTAGGATTTGCTCAGTTCATTTCACTGAAGAGGACTACAAGCGAGACTTGCGAAATGAATTACTAGGTTTTTACTTATTTAATTTTGTTTTCAAAATAATACAAAAAAAATCTTTGTTTCAGGATTACCTGTTAAGAAATTTCTGAAACCCAATGTCGTGCCATCCCTTTTCTTGGGACTAGAACCGATATCTCTAGAAGCTTGTTCAAGTCAAAGAAAAGCGAATGAAGAAGATATTCCAGATGAATTGTTACCAGAGGAAAATGAAGTTATTGCTGTTGGGAGTTCCGAAAACATTGATCCTCTGAATGAGATCTATTATCAAAGGAAATATGAAACACTCCTTGCAAGTCATAATAAGGTGCAATTGGAATTTAGAACTCACAAGCAAAAGTGTAAAAGATGAGTAAATTCTTTACAAACACACCTAAATTATTATAAGAAAAAGGTGCAATATAAAGAAAATAATAAAGCTGAGAAAGTTTTGAGTAAATTCTTTTCCAAAAATCAAGTTAACCTATTACTTCAGAAAAGAAAAAGGGTTAATTGGAATCAATAAGAACTCTCAATGGCCTTCACATTGCGGTATTACAGCCAAAAGTCATATTTATAATTTGAGGAATGTTTTAAAGTTTCCTCTGCCTGGGTTATCATCACTTCGAAAATGGGCCTGCAAAATCAATATGAAAAAAGGAATTCTAGAAGACGTCTTGAAATTCATGAAATTAGCTGGTGAGGATATGTCAGAACTTGAGAAATGCCTCGTCATTCAATTTGATGAAGTTAAAGTCAAGTCAGTTTTGGAATATGACAAATCTGAAGACCAACTCATTGGACCTCACAATCAAATGCAAGTCAAATGGAAACAACCTGTTTACATATCATTTGATTCCAAGATGACTAAAAGCATAATCTTTGATATAATTTACAGACTTCATCAAATTAATTATAAAGTTGTTGCAACTGTCAGCGATTGTGGAGGAGGTAAGTTTTTTTTTCATTTTAATTTTGTGAAATAATTATATTATATCTGTTTTTGTAGGTAATGTAGGTCTGTTGAAGGAGATGGGAGTTGACATTCAAAAAACTTATTTTCATCATCCTCAGACCAATGAAAAAATTTATATGTTTGCAGATATACCGCATCTACTCAAATTATTGAGAAATTGGCTCATTGATACAGGTTTTATTCTAGAGGACCAAACTATCATCAATCATAAGCCACTTCTTGATTTTATTGAAATGACAGATAAAGAATTGAATGTATGTTTCAAACTAACAGAGAAACATATAAGATGTGAAAAGACAAAACGTCAAAATGTTCGTTCAGCAGCTGAGTTGCTATCACATTCAACGGCTACAGCTCTTCATCATTATCAACCAGGAACTGATAAAAAATTGGCTACAGATGTAGGAAATTTCATTGAGTTGGTTAATAACTGGTTTGATATAAGCAATAGTTATATACCTTTCAATAACAATCCTCATAAATCTGCTTATGGTATTTACCTGGAAGAGCAAAATAAAGTTCTTGATGACATGCTGCATACAATTTTGACAATGAGGGCTACTGGGAAAAGAAGTTTACAGATTTTTCAGAAGGAATCATCATATCAATTAAATCTCTCAGGCAGTTATTTTCCGACTTGAAAAAAGCTTATGGTATTTCCTCATTAGGTACCCATGAACTCAATCAAGATTCCTTGGAAAACTTCTTCTTTCAACTGCGGAGTAGAGGAGGCTTGGATGACCATCCTTCACCACTGAATGCTCTATACAGAATTCGCATGGTTATTTTAGGAAAAAATCCTGGTATCCTTGACTCTGCTGTGAATACTGAAGATAGAATGCAAGAAGAGTATTTGATTGCAAACGTAATGAAGAAAGTGGGCTTCAATATTGACTCAGAGCTTGATGAAAATGGTATTTCCATTGAGGAATATGAAAATAAAGAAAATGTGGAAATTCGATTCACCAGTAGCAGTTCTGGTTCATCCGAGGCCAATATTTCAGAAAACGATTATTTACCAGAGATGACCAATGATTCACTGGAATACATTGCTGGATATTTGGCAAATAAATTCAAAAAGAAATACCCCTTTTAGGCATTCATACACACAAATGTTCGAAGGAACATGATTATCAATTACCATCATGGGTTAGTCATTTATCATATGGTGGGTTGATAAAACCAACTGAAGAATGGATTTCATTGGTGAAGAAATTTAATAAAAGATTTTTGAAATATTATGGTGAGGATCCTTTGGGTTTCAATAAGGAAAAAAATGTTGTCAAAAATGTTACTGAAAGAATACAAAACAAACTTAAACAGAAAATTGTTCATTCTGATATCATTGAAGTATTTGTTAGGTTACGAACAATAATCAGAATGAATTATTTCAATAAAAAAAAAATGAGGAATCTAAAACCAAATCTCAGAACTTGAAAAGAAAAAATCTGCTAATGATTCTGATTCCAGAAAGTTGGCAAAAAAAATTAAAAAAATTATAAATTGAATTTTTGATCTGGAACTGGACCTTATTTTGCTTATCATAAATTAGGTATTTTATATTAATGCAAATGTAAATAAATGTATGTATGACTATCAGGTGCATGATTTTATTCATTCACTCATCTTGATCTATGAGTAGTCTAATAAAGTAGGTACATCTATGTATTATCATTTTTGTATTGATACTTTATCATATGAATAATTATATTTCTATTCTACTATTGTGGTGTATCTTTTGAAAATTAATTCAATAAAAAATTTTATGTTGTAAAGGATATTTTCATTTTTCCCTGGCAATCTTTTATTTCAATGTACATGTGTTGTTTTAGGAGTTATATGAATATTACTGTTTAATTTTATTTTCTCTCCCTGTGGCAGCAAGAAATTGTAAATTTGCATATTTTCAAAAACAATCGTTTTCCCTACGTGGGTAAGTAGGTATTTAATAACCCAGATGATAGCAATATTTTCTCTTTAAATAATTAGGGTCAGACAAAACGATATTAAGTAGGTAGGTTTTTCCTTAACACAACATGCACTAAATATCTTCCAAATTTAGGACCTCTAATATTCATAAAATAATTCCTCTACATTAGTTCTGAGTGTATTTGCAAAATCAATCGTTAATCTGAATGAAGATGGAAATTTTAAATTTCAGTTTTTTTTTATTTATGTCTGGTTTTCAATTGAGAATGTTGGCTTTTCAAACAAAACTTCTTGCAGTTTGAATCATCTTTTGATTAATATGAATAATTTACAAGCGAGTAAAATGAGTAAAAACAATAAATGTGAGAATTACAAAAACGAAATGAGTTTTTGAAAAGTTGATATAATCGCGCTTAAAAATTCAAAAGCTTTGTTTTATCTTTCTTCTGCAACAGGGAAAAAAGAAACAGGTAAAGACTGCAAACAACTGCGGATAAAGTGGCGGAGGGAGGCCACCGCATTACGTCATTTCAAGGTCATTTCCGATACAAACATGGAAGATAGGAATGGAGCAGTCCTGTATGTAATGTCCTTTGTTATAAGACAGAAATGACCAGGTTTTCTTATTTTTTGAATACATAAATTATTCACAAGTTGTACATATCAATCACAATCAATAAATACACGAAAGGCTTTCTGTATATAAATATATTATATTTATGGATTTGACATTGTAAACAATGAATCAGCTGTTGCTACAACGCCATTTTGCCAGTAAACCTGAGCACTGGAAAAAGATTTTCCCCCTCCATAGCTACTGACGCTTCTTGTTCAGTATGTAGATATTCTTTGGTCGTAGTCAGGAAGCAACATGCAACAACAGCTCTCAGCTGTCAATCAGTTCAGAGTTCAGTTAAAAACAAAAATATTTTGTTACGGTGTTAAGTTTCAAATGAATGTGGTTTGTAGTGCAACTGGTCCTGTCCCGCTCCTCCATTGTGAGCACGTCTTCTGTTTTTTAGAATACCTACATAAAAATACATCAATGGAGGTTCTTTTAGGAGACTGTGCGGGATTTGATTACCATGCCATTATACTCAATTCCATAATTTATGTATAATATATGTTATCATAATAAAGTTTTATAATCCCAGAAAAAATATCTCAATGTAACAATCAATTATCTTCATATTTATAAACAAGATCAACTGACTGTCTGAGTATTGTAAAATTCATAATATGATATATTGTTAGGACTATAATACAAATATTTTAATAGTGATGAGAATACTAGTATAGTAGTCATTATTATAAATGGTTAATTTTTTTCAAACTTTAATATATTGTATTGCTGTCACATATGGTACCAGAAATTTTTGTAAAAATTAATATATATCTGGTAATAACCACCATACATTTATCTCAGTGTACGCTAGGTGCCTAGAGATAGCTATCTCTTGGCATCCAGCTTCTCGTCACAAACCCTGCCTTACTGTATACATATATACAGTTCAAGCTACAAAAATTATTACATAACTTGGTGTTTTTCACTATTTTCACAAATTTTTCCAATTTTCTCCTCCTGAGATTTCGCAAGTTCTTTCGATCATAAGAGGGGCCGAATCCCCTGACCAACATGTTTTTTTCGCCGTAGTTTTCCATTTAGGGAACCGTTAAAATTTTTCCCAAATTCCTGTTCGTTTTCTATCTAGCCTTCTAGGGAAGGGGGCAGTGTGTGATTCATTTTTTTTAATCAGATAATTCGACGGTCCAATGTTTTACACCATTTTAATGAATTATACCGATTTTACGGACATTTTTGTATAGAAACTTTTCACGTCTGAAATCGTCAAAAAAAATTCCAAATTTATTCTGTATCACTGTATCTATCCTTCAGGCAGAAGGCAATGTTCTTCACTATTTTTACGGATTGTACTTTCGCGAATTTTGGTAACATTTTTGGGTAAGTAGGGGGTTTGAACTTTGTAATTTTCCGAAATCGTAGTATATTATTCAGAATTGGAAACTGGATTGCAAATTTTCAATCGGAAAGATAGACACAAACAGGCAGATAGACAGACTGACAAACATTCGAAATTGAATAAAAACTTGAAATAAAAATCAGTGGGTAATTTCGTTCACATCATATGAATGCAATCTACCCGACTATAATGTTCTTATCTTGAATAGAGACACTATATGCTTGGAGAAATCTGTAAAGTAGGTACAGGGTTATTCACTATAAATTTATCATCTTTATTATTGCCCAAGGAAAACAAGTAAACTGTGAAACTTGTGTGGTTATGAATGATTTCTGATAAAATACTATCAAAAAACAGTTGCTTGTAGATAGATTTTTTAACTGTCTACTAGGTATATTATCAAACTTTCTTTCCCACTGTGCATCAATTTGATTATTCCACCGAAGAAATGTCAGTAAACAAACATAATACATCATTTCCATCATGAAAAGTATTCAAACATTTTTCATGTGGAACTGTGAGTACTTCGAAAGTCAATAAATTCACAAAATGAAAATTGATTAAAAATGACCGAACCATTCGCTTACTCTCTATATACAATAGGGTGTCGGTAAACGTCGAACAGAAAATAATTCAACAGCCCCAAATGACTGCCGAATCAATTCTCTATTCTACAAGAATAAACTTTGCAATACTTCCCGCGTAACTACTACCAAATCATAATCGAAAACAAACAGGTGTGTCTACTGCATACTAGTTTCATGGTTCAGCCCGATCATCAGTTCAGCCCCAGACACGACGTTCAAACAATTTCCATGCATTTGGTTTTGTCAACTGGCCAGAGGACTATTGGACCACATATGGCGCTGTTGAATTATTTTCTGTTCGACGTTTGCCGACACACAATTTTCATTTTGTAAACATAATACAGTTGTAATTTTCATGACTTATTTGAAAAATGTTATCTTTCATAGGATAGGTATTTACAGTAACAACTAGTCTAAGGTTTTCGACGTTTAATAAATCGAAAATGCTTTAAGATCAGGAAAAAATGCCATCACAAAATTTCAATAATATACAGGGTATCTCAATAAATAAATATATTCCTTGAAATCTGCGCGCTACTGTATTTTTCTTAGCATTTTATCAAAATCAAGTCACAATCACACAGCTTTCAATTTTAACTTTTTTCTATGTGCAATAATAACTATAATAAGAGGTCGGTAATTTTTAATGAATAACCATGTACAATTAAATTCCTATCTGAGACTTTCTAACTTATTCAGTCCAACACATTTTCGGAATTCCAATATTCCAAAACCTTATGAGAACAATTGGTAAAAATTGGTGAAATTGTTATTTTCTTCAACCAGGTACCACTTATGAGTAGCAATCGAGACTTGTACGAGGTAGGGAAAACGTAGCTCTTATATAATGCTATGCACGGGACCAGTGACTGCCCTGGGATTTGAACCCACGTCCCTACTGTTTGGTTTTTTTGAAAGGCAAACGCTCTATTATCACGGCTTTATAATACCATTCTTGTATGGAATTATCCGATTATCGTGTGAGAGGGGAAGCTCTTCGAAAACTCCACCTGAAACCAGTAGATATTATTCAAAAAAGTTTCTTCAGAATTATATGTTTACAGTTTCAACTGACTGACCAATACCTACTCTGTTGATGGGCGGGTTTTCAACCACTGAAATCGAACGGTAACAATAGTGATGTATTTAAAGACAGAAAGTTGCATTGTATTGGTTCAACTTTACTTTTAAAAGTGAATCTCATGTGATTAATCAATCATTTATCACATATACATACTATTTATGCCATTTGAGTTGATTGAGTAAAAAAAAAATGTAATATTTTGGTTATTTTCTGAATTTTGCCGTGGTCGTCTTTGGTTTAAATCTCCACACGGTTCAACTGCAACTGCGTCAGTCACCTTCAGTGGCATGGTCGTATCAACGTATCAACTGAAACTCAAGAACTCATACGTCAAGAAGAGTATTTCGACAACGCCACTGAAGATGACTGTCGCAGTTGCAGTCAAAACGTTTGGAGATTTAAACCAAAGACGACTACGGCAAAACCCGGAAAACAACCAAAACATTGACGCCAGCCGTGAAAGCGAACATTCCTACAAAGATGTAATATATCAATAATGTCGAAAAATAACATGATATAAATAATAATAGTAATGGGCACTACGTGACGGCTATTGAGCCTTTTATGACTGAAGGGCGGCGAGTTACAGCAGAATTGAGACGAGCTTACCACACATTGGGTAGTAAATCCTTTTACTCAGAATTCTTGATACATGGGTTAATAAATAGGTATGGGTCTGGGGGAAATTACTGTGTTCTATTTCGTCTGTTTTGAAAAAGTGGTATATTTGAAAATACAAAATATATATTTTTATAGTATAAGTTTAACATCGTTCATTTTCTTAGGATTCATTATAACTGTTTTCCAATTTATGCATCTAGACATATCTAGAGCGATACCCATACCCTTACATCCCTTCGCAACGAAATGAAGAAAAGTGGTAGTTATAAACAAGTTCCTAAGTTACTCACCTTATTCACATTGCTTCATTGTACTAAACCAGTACTATAATTTACTTTTTTACCATAAGAATTATACGCTTGTTACATATCGGTGTGAACTATATCAAGCCTACTAAGTGAATAAATCATTATTGAAATTATTAACCTCCTGAAGAGACGCAGAATAAAATGGAAGAGACGTCGATTTGCCACTGCCTGCATCTGAAACCTTGGCCAGCCAAGATATTCCTGAACGATTGTCGACCCCGAGTCGTCGACCGTGTTCACTGTCCCTCGACGCCGACCCTCGGGCCTAAATATAACAGGCGTCGCGTGCGTCGCAGGCCATGCAATCCATCAGACTCGGTGAAATCGAAGTATTTTTATAACGGGCGGTATGCGGTCAGAACACTCTCGTTCTCAAGGTTCATATGCTAATAATCCTTTCATCGAAAACGTTTTCTGTGGCTGTCAGAGTCCCTCAATCCGCCATATACACATAGAGGTTTCCTTCGACTGAGTGGTAAATAATTGTCAGATGTCTAGAAACCCTGGTGTTCCAACTGATTCGATTTTGTTTAGATTTTTGTGGTTACAGATCAAATGAAGCTGAAATTTGTCTCATAAAATAACTGATATAATAGATGAAGAGTGCAACGCGTATTTCATGTCGTCGTAAAAATTTTGGTGTTGAATCTTATATACCAGCTGAATAATAAAAGTGTAGTCTGGTAGGCCACACATATTTTAAAATGCATTGCAGAGTAGTTCTTGTAGAAAACTTTGCCAAGTATTAAACAGATATAATTCAACGGTCGTAGGGGGCAGTAGTTGTTTTCTGTTGAATACTTGCCGACGACTATACCTATTGTATAGTTTTTTTTGCGAAATATTGGATTCCGTAATCCTCCTTTTTTTCATAATTGGTTCAAAATATCATTAAACTGAAAAGAAATAAAATTTGAATCAATCAAATTCGATCTGTAATCCGTAGTGACGCTTGATACATTAACAACTAAAAAGCAAGAGATTACAAGTTTTATTTTGGTGTTTTTTCCTTTGTAAATATGAAGATTTTCACTGTTAGTGTATTAGCATATTAAAAACATATTTTATTTAATTGAAACTTACGTACGCCACTCTCTAATTCGAATTCACTTCAAGTTCCTCATTCATAAAAACTATGAATTTTCATGTAGTTCATGAGAAATAAGTAAACTTTTTTTTCCATATATTTTCCTTATTGACAATATATTGTATATAGGAATAGTCAGTCTTAGTGTAAATAACAACAAACACAATTACTTCAAAACTGGAAGTAGGTAAACTAACAGTAACAGGACATAAAATTGTGGACCGCAGGATGCTCTATAACACCGAGCCACAGAAGACCTGAAAGATTATGAAAACTGTAATTTGGGCACCGAAGATTTAATTACGATTTAGGTACGTATTCTAATAATGATACAATAATATGTTAGAAATTTATTGAAAATGAAATGAAACTAATTGCAGTTTCTCCGCCCTTTATTAGAATGTTCATCGCCGACGACCAAAAAAGACGATTTTTTATATTTTTATGACTCGATTGTTCCTGAACGAACTAACCAGGTGACAGATTCGCCTTTTTGCAAGGCTGGAAAATCTGTTGTTCCACCCCTCTGTATTGTAAAATGAATCAAATATGGTCTGGTTTCTTTACGTTGTTGTTTATCTGAGGTAATAGATTATTGAAAGGTCCGCAAGTGATTCGGTTTAAACTTGTATCGTAGGCCGACTATTTAGTAGATACTAAAAATCTCTCGAGGAATGGAAGAGTATTTGGGAGGGTTGGTTAGTGTTGTACTTCAAAGATAAATTTAACGTAATTAAGGCAATCGCGCGGGCCTCGGATAATTAACTTAGACTTGTGATGAATATTAAATAATAAACGAGACGTGGAATCGATATAAAATGAATGTATTTTCCCAGACGATTAACTAGGACTAGCTGCTATAAATAAGTCAAGGATGAGTAAGAACTACATGAAAAATTGTTGTAACTAACCACTAAGACTCTGATTTCCAAGGCTGGAATTTTGAAGATGATAATAGGAATAATAACTGAAATGTTACAAAGCTAGACTTTCCCAGAACACCGCTCAAGATTGAATATGTAGTAGGATTGTCTCCACTAGGATCATTTAGCTAGTAGGAGAATATAGGAGACACCTCCCACACAGCTCATTTGTGTTTTTTAACTCTCTGTGAGATATGTTTATTTTTTAGTTTCATCCTAATTGCTCAAAGATTTTGTTTTGTTTTTGTTTTTTTTACTCTTTCCAAATTATTTCATTTGTTCCATTAACTATTATATATTGTCTTTTTAATCGATGTCTTTGATTTGACATTCCACCGAACCACCTTAAAATAATTATTGATATCAAGATTATTTCAAGACTTTTCCTTCGCGCGAGAGGCACGAACTTTATATACTTTCGGAAAAGTAGCTATAGATAGAGAAAAACCAGTAAGCCTTAAGCACTCAGACACCTTGTATCCTCTAGCCAGCACAATTCGGGGTGGTGACAGCATTTTGCCTTTCGTATTTTGTTTTTTGTTGCTCCTCAAGTAACCTACAAAGAACCGGTTTCGGGGAGTTCATCCTTAGAGACAATAGAGTCAGTGAGTGACTCTGCAGGCCAAGAAGCCAGAGAGGAAAAAGGTAAAACCAAGTTTGATTTTCAAGCCTAAAAGACACTCACTAGATTATGAGGCGTTTTAGAGTGAAAGTAGAGAAGTATCTGATAAATAAACCAAGTCCAGTATATTAAAGCATACATAGTGAAGTAGGCTCTGTCTAAAAACTCAATTATTTCTTGAGTATACATACTGGCGTCTATCCCCAATAAATGTCTGTATCCACGTAATGCTATAATCATAGTTGACAAGTCAAAAGCTCTACTGAGGTCACAGAATACTCCAACCGGGGTCACACCTGCTTCAAAACGACAGAGAAGTCTTTTATAAAATGAATGCATTGCAGACTGAGTTGATATACCTGCCAGAAATCCATGTTGGTTTACGTTGACAATATGATATAAGTCCAAATAATCTACTAATCCCAAAGAAATTGGATGAATTTTTTTAATATTGGAATTACCTTCCTAATTTTCAAAACCTCAAGAAATATTCCTTTTTTAAATTAATGATAAGTCGAAAGCATTGTAATATGTTTCAGTGCAATTTTTAAAAGAAAAACTGGCACGTCGTCAGCTTCACTAGAATTTTCATTTTTCAGTTTGGTTTTGAGTACGAATAATTCCTCATATGAATAAATTTTGACAGTTATAATGACTCTACCGGCTCCATCCAGTACCATTTTATAGAAGATAAATTCCATACTAGTAAATCCACAGCTTTGATGGTACCGAGGGTAGTATAACATAGAAAATAACTGTTTCTTGTCAACTGATCGAAATTTGAGAAGTATTTGGAGAATATTTTTCATGTGGAACTGAGTGTACTTGACGAAAGGCGATAACTTCACAAAATGAAAATTAATTAAAATTGATCCAGCCTTTCGCTTATTTCCTATACAATAGGGTGTCGGCAAACGTCGAAAATAGAAAATAATTCAATGACTGCCGAATCACACCAGTCCAACGCCTGGTAAAGTTTTTCCACATTAATATACTTTGCTTACTTCCTGTAACAACTATACCAAATGATAATCGAAAACAGGTGTGACATTATACATACGCTTTTCACAGTTCACCCGATCATCAGTTCAGACCCGGACACATCATGCAAACGTTTCCACTTGGTTTTGTCAACTAGCCCTATACGACAACTCAATTACCCACTAACAAAGTGAGTACCAGAGCCATCTATAGAAGCCACAGAAAGCACTCCGACTTGTATACAGACTTCATTCAGACTTCATCATGAAAAATATTCAATCGGGTGAACCATGACACCAGTATATAGACAGGCCTATTTTCGATTATCATGTGGAAGTTTTTGCAGGAAGTATTGCAAAGTATATAAATATTCTTGAAGAAAAACTTTGCCAGACGTTGGGCTGGAGTGATTTGGCAGTCGTATGGGGCTGTTGAATTATTTTCTGTTCGACGTTTCGATTATTTTCAAATAATTTTCGTTTTGTGAAATAAAGTTTCCATAATTGAAAAATGGAAATTTTAAATTAGTTGCGACAAGCCAAAAAGCAGAGATCAATTATTAATATCTATACCCAGACATTCCTGAATGAAGTAGCAAAATTATACGAAGATAACGATGGGTTAATTTGGTTATTAAACTGGCAACTTCTAAGCTTACTTTGAGCTGAAATACAATATTTTGATATATTGATGAAATCGATATCATCCAATACTTTCAGGGTGTTGCTACATTCACGCGAACGAATTCAAGAGGAGTGTCAGGTAAGACAAACTGGGGAATAAATTATCTTACCTTTTTTGTTCGAAATAAAATGGCAATATTATAACTACGCTATTTATTTATTTTGTAACATTTGATGAAAGAACACTGTGAAGAAGGTTTCGAATCTTGTTTCAAATTCATTGAAATTTCGTTCAATTGGCATCAGGTTTTAAGAACGCGCCGAGTGCGGTCAAAATTTGAACTATAGAACGTCAGTACCATAAGTTAGTATTGTCAATTGTCAATATTTGTTGTATTTTAGTATTAATAAATTTTGTTCATTCCTTCAGTACAGTACAGTGACATTATTTGTGAACGTTTATTATTAGTGCAAAATAACAATAGTAAATAAAAGATTATATCTATATATATAAAAAATCATTATGATTGAAAACTCATCTACTATTGAATACATTTTTATTAAATTGGTGGGAAAAAACTTGTATGCTAAATTTGGCTTGATAGATTATAACAACACTTTCAACTATCTCCGTTATAGCAGTTAGTTTTTTCTGCCTTTCTGCTGTCTTCGAAAATCCAGGAGAAACCATCTACATCGGTAGCTTCTGGAAAGGCACAACTGCCATTTTCTACATCTCCTGTCTTAGAAATATTCTCAGCTGAAAAATTAACAAAAGTTAACCTCACTTTCTGTGAAGTGAAGAGAATTTTGTTACTGGTTTTCCAACTTATAACTTCAGAATCCTACTGATGGCCAACTAAAGATTTTGTACCCATATTGTTTTCCATGTTGACCTTTCGTTGTCCGGGTTCAGGAAACAAATGACACGAGAGCTCAGGATGTTTTTTCTCCCAGGTATTACAAGGAGGCACCGAACAATACCGACTTATGATATAAATAAAAAATATCTTAATAATGTTTTCAAACCATTTTCTGATACGTAAACAAATATCTAACTGCTGATTGATTACTGTAGAAAATAGAACAGTAACAGTGTACTTACTGACTAGTTGTAGTTCAAATTAATCCACCAGATGTCGTATCGCTTATTTTGCAATGTCATTAGTCACATTGAACAAAAAGATCCAAGATGGAGATACATCGGTTGTCTCTCTCCCGATGCAGTTCAATGCAGAGCGAACGGTCGTTTATTTCGGAACGCACATTTAAAATATTGGACTCAGACATAACGGGTGTCCACGGATGGTGGCTCGCTCCTATAACTTTTTTGTTTTCTGACATAATGGAAAGAAACTTGAATTGGAATGTTATTTTGGCAAATAACTCAACATTATGCAAATTTAGGATTCACTGAAAGTGACATAAACTTTATATTTTTAAATGGGACACCCGGTATATTTTCAACCATGTATAATTTTTTGTTACTTTTTGTAACCATTTTTTGATTTTTCATTGAAATATTTTTTTATTCTAAAGGGGTATGGATGCGTTCAAATAACTAATTTCAGTTCTAAAACGTTTGAACCAATACAAAATTACTGTTTTCGGTCAAAATAATTCAGCTATGTGAAGTCGAATTTTAAAATTTTAATTTTTTTTTTCAAATGGCAACATGGTAGCTCTTTGGGTTAGAAAAAAAGAGCATTTTATTACGATTAATTTGATACCGCACTCTATTAGATTGTAAGAAAATTTTTGATAAAAAACTGAAAATATAACGTTAGAATTTTCGTTAAATGAAGATCTTATTGAGATTAAAATAAGAATCATCTAGTAGCCTGTGATCAATACAACTGAAACGAAATCATTAAAATGTTGCGGTAAAAATTACATGACATATTATTTGACATATCTTCTAAAAAGTCAATTAGGTAGTTGTGTACGTACTTCACTGTTCGAAAAAATTATAAATAACAATATATTTATACAAGAACTGAAAAAATTGATGTTATTAGTTTTTGAAGAGTAAAGGCAAAATTCAACCGATGCTGCACAGAGATATCCTAATCAGCGTCACCCGTTTGGTTTCAGTTTTTTGATTGGGATTCTGGGGGACAGAATTTTA
This sequence comes from Chrysolina americana, assembly GCA_958502065.1. Lineage (NCBI taxonomy): Eukaryota > Metazoa > Arthropoda > Insecta > Coleoptera > Chrysomelidae > Chrysolina > Chrysolina americana. The sequence goes on along the minus strand of OY293412.1, from coordinate 64,070,331 downwards.
GGTCCTATAATGTTTGGAGGTCCTCTATGTTTCCTCATGCAGGAAATTGAACATTGAGCACTGATATAAAAAATAAAAGTAGCAAATGATATATGCTTGTATTCTAAATGTCATATGGAGACAAAAAAACTGAAAATATACCAGGTGCCCCATTTAAAAATCGAAAGTTTGTCACTTCCAGTGAATACATAATTTGCATGAAGTTGAATTACTCGTCAAAAAATGCAGTATTTTCTCCTCCAAATTCCATTCCATTATCTCCGAAAACGAAAAAAATATGAAGGGCGAACCACCTTTCGTGGACATACCGAATTGCAAACGGATACTCGCCGATATTTTTGTTACCTACGATTTTCAATTATTTGTGAAAAATCACTCTGAAATATTTTTTTCAATCGTGATTAACTCGAAATCATAATTTTTTGAAAGGAATTTATGGAATAACTTTTTATCGATATATAGGCCAGTTTAGTTTACACCAACAAGAAGTGGCGTTCACCTCCATGGTGTAAGCACAAATCAGCACTATATAACTTTTTTTCCTTAGCCATTCATTCCTCATCCACTGTGCAAATTTTTCACCATTCGGTTAAGTTTGAAAAAATTCAGAGCGAAAACCATCAAACATTAATGGACTAACGATTTGATACCTAAATAAAGTGTCAGTGGAACATAATTCGTAAAACCTCCGACCTTTTATAGATGTTTGTGGACAAATTTGAGGTTTACAGTAGAATATTGTTTATAATATATTCCTCAGCTCAACTTTTTGCGAAAGACATTGCTACGAAGCATTTCTGATTCTTCGATACTTCAGCTAATATATAACGATGTCAGATTTCGGATCACGTATTATCCGTATTTTTCACAGTTTTATGAACATCACTTATAAGCTCCAATGAACAGCTGTTTTTTCATGAGTATCACAGTAGTAAATTAATTTGTAACAAAACCAAAATCTCGTTACGCTCAACATAAGACTCTCACAAAAAAAATGAGAAAATACTTCTTGAAACCACTGACGTTAACGCAAAAGTGATTAATGGAGCAATTCTGAGGCATTATCTGTGGAATCTTTTTTCTTTGGTGATTATAATTTTCAACAACGGAACAATAATTCCCAATTCTCATTCGTACATTTAAAACATTGTTTTTTAACAATCCAATCAATAATTCAGCGTCATATTATATTTGTTCTTTGGAAATAAAATAAAGAACTTCTAAATTGGATCTATTTGGTTGAATAATGACAAACATTCTATTGATAAGTATAATAATAATGATTGAGTTGGAACCCGTTCAGCAAAAGGCCCACGTCAAAGCTGCGGAGTTTGAGAGGATAATTTTCCCCATTGAGTTTTCAGCTCCTGGCGGAACGAACATCGTCCAAAAAGAGGAGGAAAACCAGACTAAATATCGAGATCTACTCTTTGAACTCCACAGGCTTTACCCAAACCACTCTGTCAAGATGATGATTCTGATAATGCGGGTTCTTGGCGGAATGATGGGCACACTGCTCTCAAACTTGAAAATAATACCGACATGCCATAACGCGGCAAAAAATTTAAACGGAAGAATGCAAAAGCCCGTTATTCTTGGTTCACTCCGCCTACTCAGGGCACATGATTCTCGGACCCAGTAATCACTCTTTCTACGGACGTCGGGAGTGTTTACTGGGGTTAATAACATACCAGCGCGCCCTCCGATTGCATCGGAGTTCCGGAAACAGGGTCTGACTGGTATATTCCTTATGGAAGTTCGAAGATGAAGGACTTTGATGTGATGTGATGATTACGTATACAGAATATTCTCTCTTACTCATAACTATTTTTGTTATTCTTGTATTGTTAAAACCGCCTAAACAATCATAATGAGACTCAATGTCCACACCGTTGACGCAGGTCAAGCAGAGAACAGCCAATCTACTCATACTTTTGAACGATTTCTCCACCAATCCTGATGCATCCAGATATTATAAATGTTTGTTTCATTTGATAAGTCGCCCCACTACTTCTTCAAGCAGTATCATAACTTCATGTTTCATATACAAAAATGAATATCCATAATGGTTCATATAAAAGTATATTAAAAGAAAGGAATCGTTATAGGAATATAAGAATGGACCCGGATCATAACAATGATAAGAATTACGTAAATTGTCAACTAACTTTATTAAGAAAAGAAGAAAAACAATACCTAGCGATTTTAGAAGATAATATCACGAAATATATTAATCAATTCTGGAATTTTGTTTATAGTAAAAAAGCTAATATAATGCAAAATTCAAGTCATCATCAGTGCGTACCTGTAAGTAAGTAAATTTTGAGGCAAATTTAAAAAAATTGTATTTGAAAATTTAGAAAATTGAAAACTTTTAGGTTACTTACTCGTCAGGTGTACAAGAGCCAAACCATAAAAATATCATGTGTCCAATGGACCATGTAAATTAAAATAGGGACATCAAATAATTAACATTTTAAAAAATTTTGTTAATCCAGGATTATCCTGGATAACGAGTTTCTAGCTTAACGTGTCTGCTAGAACTGAAATCTAATAAATAAATTTGACATTGTGTCAAAAGTTGACAATGACAAAGACTGATTTGACGTGCATAGAACATGAGCTGTAGAAAATATGATCTGTGGTTAAAAAGTTGATAAATGACAAATCATGCAAGGAATCCCTGGAGTAACCAAAGGTCTGATACCTCAGTCTAATGAGAACTTACTGTAATCAAACTCAATGATGATGAACCAGAAAAACCTTATCAAGATATATCAGTCAAATTGTATTATTATTATTATTAGTTCGGCATTCCGGCAGCCTTCAATTGTTACAATCATAGACTCTTGAATATACTCCTTTCTACAGTTGACTATCAAAATTAATTAAATATTATTAAACAAATAGCTTCTAATAACAATTATAACCTAAATAGTATTAATACTTTGATCCAAAAATCAAAAACAAAAAAGAACGTAATGCAGCTTATCCTAAAGTAGATTCTATAGCACATTATGTTTCACTTCCCTTCTTAAATGATAATATTTCCAATAAAATATCTGGTTGCATTAATAGCAACATAGACAACGTTAAAATTTGTTTCAAAACGAATCACAGTCTCAATAGATACCTGGTCAACACAAAAGATAAAATTGATAAACTGTCAAAAAGTGGCATATACAAGTTAAATTGTGATGATTGTGATGCAGCCTACATTGAAAGAACGTGCAGACCTTTGAAAGCTCGTATTACCGAACATCTCAATCTCAACAAAATTTCAACATTTGAGTTTTAACAACCACAACTTTAGTCCAAATAGGAATTCAAAAATTTTACAGGAGGTGAGTTCCAAAAATTATAATAGATTAGATTTTCTTGAAGATATTCATATCAACAATGAATTACTGAACAATAACTTTTGTCTCAACACTCAAGTTAATTTAAATAGAGCTTACGTTCCTCTTCATAGATGTTTAAAATGAAAAAAAAATAAACTTTCATAAATTCCAATTAATTTACTTAGTTAATCGTTTTATAACTCCTTCTCTATGATGATATTGCTTGATCCCTTTTTGCAGTTCCTCTCAACTTCTCCCTTCAAATCTTAGAACACAAACTCATTCTTTCAACCAGAAATTTTATTGCAACTTCAGGTTTTGGTTTTTCCTAGGATTGGGATTTTGCATGTGCTGGGTGCAAGTTCTCATTAGACTTTCTCGGGGTTTATCAATTTCGTTAGTTTGGACTAACAGAATTACTGAATTGAGTAATAAAATTTTAATATTTCTTTAAACTTTTCCTATTGTAGTGCCTCCTCGGTGTTTGAAGTAATGTTTTGTATTGGGGATTGGCAAGGTTCTCATTAGACCTGTCCGATGATCCTGATCATAGAATTGTGTCACAAACTCCCAAGAGTGTCTTGAGCCTGGATTTGTGCACTTTGGGCTGAAGTTCTCATTAGACTTTTCTCCCAGTTTGTCATATTTTCTGGGTTTTGATAACTACAAAGAGATTTATAGATCAACTTTTGGGAAATTTCTTAAAAATTTTCTTGTTTTATGGGTTTACATTCCGGTTACACCCTTTTTGTTTCTTTTGAGAGTGGGAAAGTTCTCATCAGACTTATCTCATGATCTTCAGTTACAGTATGGTTCTCCCGGAATGCCTAACTAATAATAATAATAATAAAATTTGACTAATATATCTTGATAAGGTTTTTCTGGTTAATCATTATTGAGTTTGATTATAGTAAGTTCTCATTAGACTGAGGTATCAAACCTTTGGTTACTCCAGGGATTCCTTGCATGATTTGTCATTTATCAAGTTTTTAACCACAAATCATAATTTCTATAGCTCATGTTCTATGTCAAATCAGTCTTTGTAATTGTCAACTTTTGACACAATGTCAAATTTATTCATTAGATTTCAGTTTTAGCACACATGTTAACCTAGAAACTCGTTATCCAGAATGATCCTGGAATAACAAAAATTTTTAAAATGTTAATTTTATGATGTCCCTATTTTAATTTACATGGTCCATTGGACAAATGATATTTTCATGGTTTGGTTCTTGTACAGCTGACGAGTAAGTAACCTAAATTTTTCATTTTTCTAAATTTTCAAATACAAGTTTCTTTAATTTACCTCAAAGTTTACTTACTTACAGTTACGCACTGATGATGACTTAATAGTCGAAAGCGCTTTGCTACAATTTTTAAAATAAATTTTTGCACGAAATACAAATATTTTCTTCATCCATTTACTATTATACAGATGCTGTCAAGAGATAGTAACGAAAAAAGCCTTTAGGAATAGACGATATACATTATGGAAGGATACCATGAATGGCTTAAGAAATCATTAATTCATGTTTATAGGTAGGTAATCTTAAAATTACCACAAGTATATTCCCAGAATTTTGGAAAACTTCTCTCACTACATCAATAGAGGACTACGGATAACGATTCAGTCATGCCACCACACAACTTTTGGCTTTAAAACTACTGACTCGTTTTTCGATAACTTTTCTTCATGACGAGGTTCGGGGCAGCCTCAGGAACCCCATACTAGTTTTGAAAAGTGTATAACAGTGGAAATATTAAGATTTTCCATAAAATACAGAATACCAAGTAGAGACGTTTAGTTTTTTTAGTGTTTTTTGTATAATAATGGCGATAATTTCAAAATATATTTTTTTTTTATTTAAAGAAAAACGCTTATTTCACATTTCATAGTTCATAAATAATGAATCGATCTAGAGAATTCTGAGCAAATTTCACGGATCAATCTGTACCTTGGAAGAAAACATGCCAATGTCCACATTGTGCCGAATTGGGTTATTGGCCCAATATACATATAATATTTCAATTTTCACGTAGAAAAATGGCCAAAGTCCTAGGTATCTCTAATGAGCAAAAATGATTTAATACTGAAGGCTGATGTCCATTCCTGCGTAATAGAACAAGGGTCAATGTTTGACATTGGCCATTATGTTACATTGGTTGTGAAATGAAATTCCTGTGAGTATGGACATTGGCCCTACTAGCCCTTCGATATCGTACGGTTGACGGAACATCTAATCACATTCTTTCCCGTTGAATGCAACAGAAAGTAGTGACAGTGCGTGACAGAAATAAAACCTTAAAAATGAGTAAACGAACTTTGAATATTTTAGAAATGTGCAAACAGGCTACAGAAGATAGGAAATGAGAAAAACATGCTTAGTGTCTCGCAGCCCGTCACAGGTGAACGAGAGTGATTTTGCGCCTAATACTTCACAGCTCTATCCGTTGATTTTTTAAACTGCCTTCAAAGTTCATATTACTTATTGTTCTCTTGAGGATCCCAATGATCTACCTTCAGGTTCTGGTGCTTGTTATGAAACTTTGAGGCCTGTGAGAGAAGTTGTAGAGGCAGGATTGACTCCTTCATATTGCATCAACTCTGATGTATGTATATTTTTGTTTTCAGTGCAGTAATTACTAGGTCTGCATTATGTGTCATATTTCAGATCTTACCAGCGACCATTCCTTTCAACGAAATTAATGCTGTCTCAGATGATTTTGAGGTGAGCGTACATTTGAAATTTACTCATAGCATAATGAAACCAATGGACTCTTTCAGATTAACCAACAGATCGAATCGGAGATTTCCGAAGATAAGGAAGACTCTGTGTGTGATAGAGATTACGCATCGCTAGAGGAAAAATCTGAGTCATCTGAAAATGATCTGAATGAAAACTCGGCAAAGTATTCCACAGTAGAAAGGGGTAAACGTGTGGGAGGTGGAAGAAGTAAAAAAGTTGAGGAAGACAGAACAAGAAAACGAGTGCGCAACGAGAAATTATGGAAAGAAAATGCGAGAAAAGAAAACAAAGAGCGAGGCGAAGAATATAATAATAATAATAACAATAATAATGATACTCCCTCATAAACACTCGTTGAGTGTACCCAAAGGCATAGCCTGTGCGGGTAGAGGACGGCTATTATTATTATTTGCCGTGGCGCTCCGGGGCGACTTATTGACGCTTTAGGCGATGTATTCACTTTTCAGCTGAAGGAAAACCCGGAAAACCTACAGCACCACCTCGAAAAACCAGAAGCTGAAATCTGCCAAGGAAATGAGAGAGCCTTGTGAATGTAGGAAAAAATGCTTCGATAAATTTGATAAACTTTTCCGAAAAAAAATTTTCAAAGATTTTTACTGTCTCTGAAGGAACGGCCAAGATCAGTTCATAGCTAAATCAATCAAAGAATCCCTTAAGTATAGAGAGCGTTTGCGGAAGGTCACTGATAATGGTGACAAAGTGAGTAGGAGAACGTATACCGGAAAATATTATCTTACTAATTCTAATGTGCAAGATATCGAAGTCTGCCAAAAAATGTATTTGATACCTTGGATCTCACACTTAAAAAGGTAAGAGTGATAAATTAAAAAAAAGACAAAGCGGAACAAAGAGATGAACGAGGAAGACACCGTAAATACAAAAAAAATTCTATTGAAAGAAAGAACATAATCAGAGAACACATTTTGAGTTTTCTCGCATATAGTAGCCACTATTCAAGGGAACGCACATCAAAAAAATATCTGAGCCCGGATTTATCCATAGCTCTTATGTACAGACTATATTGTGAATACTGTCAAAATAATAACATGGATCCAGAACGCGAGTGTCAGTATCGCAAAATTTTTAATGAAGAATTCAATCTTGCTTTTCATGCCCCTGCGAATAACACTTGCGCTAAATGTGACAAACTGAATATCAGTCTCAGGTCATTCGAGAATAAGGTACTCAGCTCAGATAAGCAAGAGAGGAGAAAACAAATTGAAATTGAGAAAAACCAACATTTGGACATGGCTGAGGCAGCATATAAACAAAAAGCTGCCGATAAAGAAAAAAGCAAACAGGATCCCTCATTCATTGTTGGTTCTTTTGACCTAGAAAAATGCTTGCCTACGCCTTATCTCCGCAACAGTTTCATTTCACAAAAGACAGCTCTGGAGCTTTAATTTGATAGTCTTTCATACAAGTACGACAGGAAGTTTCGGGACTTGTTTTCTATGGAACGAAACAATAGCAAGCTGCGGAGGTCAAGAAATGGCTTCGTGCATAAGGAAATTTGTTTTAGCATTACCTGATACCGTACGGATTCTTCATTTGTATAGTGATTGTTTATCAGGGCAAAACAGAAACATTTACATGTGCACAATGTTTTGTGTCCTCATGAGTGAATTAAAAAGTCATGGTCGACACCTTCAAGAAATCAATCATATTTTCATGGAACCAGGGCATTCTCACATGGAGGCGGATACTATTCACGCAACTATCGAGTCTGCCAAGAAGAAAACGAATTCTGCAATAGAAAGAAGTTCCTCATGACTGGACAAATTTTATTAAAAATAGACCAAGAACACCTCCCTTGAGAGTCGTAGAGATGGCACAAACGGATTTCTTGAATTTTAGTAGTTTGCTAAGTGGAAAAAAATGAAGATGGACACATCATTTCCTGAATGAGTATCAAATGGATGAAATTCTGCCAGAAAGATGAATTTGAAGTGTTTTATAAAAATTCAGTGGGTACTAAAAATGCCAAGAAGATAGACTTGAGGAGAGGAAGTGTAAGAAAACGAGATGTAGGTTTAACAATAACGACTACAGATTTGAAACCACTTAACACAGAACCCTTACCTCTAGCTGACCTCATGGTTATGAACTTATTGGAGCTTCTTCCATTCATAAGTGAGTACAACTGGCCTTACTATGAAAATCTCCGGTGATCCTCAAATCTGGAAGCTGACGACATCTCTGTTCCAAATGGTGAACTCGATTTTACTGAATAAAAATTATTTTTCTGTTTGTTTATTTCCCCAATTTGAAATTCCATTATTCTGATCCTGCGACAAATTGTTTTCCTACAATGTATTTTTTCTGTACTGAATAAACTTTTATCTACAACTGAATTCTATCATTACATCAAGAGGCCAATGTTCTCTCGAATTTCATCACGGCCAATGTCCAATATTTTCCACAAATTAAGAAAACAGCTAATATATATTTAATTTATTGTAAAATCATACAAAAGAAAATGTTTTAGCAATACTCAGACTCATGTAACGTTATACAGTTCTTCAAGACGAGCATTATTCTGTACTAAAAGTCTTTACCCTCTTGTTTCTCGATGCTAGTTATGTCTAAGTTCATGTGGAGAGAAGCTGTTTTTGCAGCAACCTATATCACAAATCGAAGTCCTTACAGAGAATAATTTTGTTGTCATCATTGGAAGCTGAATATTTCACTTAGTACTGCTGTTTGCGAAGGAATATGGATTCAAATTATTTTAACCGATTTGAACATAAGTTTTCCGAAACCAACCACTTTAATTGAAGAAAATCAAGGATGTGTATAGCAATCTCGAAATATCCTCAAGATCACAAGCATATCAAACATATCAATATGAGATATCATTTCATCTAAGATAAAATGAAGATGGAAGTTTTGACGTTCAAGGCCCTAGCGAAATCTAAAATCAAGTACTTCAAGAAACAGATGAAAATATTCTATTAAAGGGGGGTATTGAAATGAAATGAATAATTGAATATTGTTATTTATAACAAAAAATAGTCATTAGAAAATCTTTGTATCGTCAAAAGTAAATCTATGTAAGGAAAATTTGCTTCTATTCTTAACCCATTAATCAAATAGTATTTCTGTTTATCAGTATTTCAAAAATGCCGTTCTTGTTTCTTCTTGTTGATATACATACTATATCACAAAACATTGTTTTCTGGAAATGCAAACTAAATATTCATGAACAACACGTAGAGAACATTTCTACATTTGAATTTCTTTTTTGGAACAGAAGAAACAACCCTCTTTATCTCTTTCGATAAGGATGATTTAGTAAGGCTTATCTTTTTTTGTAAAATTTGTTCTAACGAATCCCCTTGGTTTGCGGAGAAAACTCTTCAAAAGCAGAAATAGTACGAGCGAGGGAGATCCGGGACCTACAGCTTACGTGCAAGTGGATTCCGAACCACTTTAAATCAATGGCAGAAACTCGAACCCGGATGGCCTGGGTGAAAGGCAAATGCTCTAGCACCATGACCATGACCACTTCGTTTCTAGTTTTAAATTTAGCGCAATTTTTGAACAAAAGACCCTAAATAATATTTCCACCGCTATTCACTTTTTCAATCCTAGTACGGGGTTCCTGAGGCCGCCCGGTACGTCGACATGAAGAAAAGTTGTTGAAAAATGTGTCTGTAGTTTTGAATCCAAAAGTTGTGTGGTGGCATGACTGAATCCTTATCCGAAGTCCTCTATTCACAAGGCTGGTGATATGATAGAAATGGGATATTATTGAGGTGTATCTATTATGTGCGCTCCGTCCAAGTTGTTTGAGCAAATTATTTATACCAAATTATGAAGATTTGTATCGGGCCATGTGACTATCGCAGAAGAAAAGACAAATTTGAGCTTACCTTTAGTATTTTTTATTTCTGCTTCGAATTTTAAAGATTTTCTATCAATATTATCATAACTGGTTCTTTCCCAAATAGATCTCCATCCTTTCCTTTCTTTGTCATTATTTGTTTAATCATCTTCCTCACTACTGGAACTTGATGATAAAAGCCTCTTCATTTTATTACTAATATTCGGTATTATAATCAAAATTAATATACGATCAAATGAATATTTGTATTCACTAGTACGATATAAGAACTCGCTAGGAGCGTTTTTTTGTGGCTTTTCTTTCACTTCGTGCTTATTGGTATGAATCAATGCAGCATCCTCACGTAGAACGTCAGCAAAGAATAATGATCGCTTCATCAAATCATATCTGGTATCTGACTGAAACATTAGAATTGGAGTGGTTTCTCGAAAATGTATTCATTTTTCTAAATCCTTTCCTACGTTATACCATAGTTGTACTGAAGTGTTGGCCATTTCCTCATAGTCGACGGGAACGAGACACGAAAGGGAAGAAAAACGTAAATACATATCGTTCCTCAACAATTCAAAAGACAATAGTTTGCGTTTTGAAATATAGGTATAATATCGCTTTGTTGTAGTTTCAATAGTGAAGATAATCAGTTACAGGAGATGAGCTTCCTACTTCTACTTACACTTCCAACAAAATATTCCAAATTATTATTCGCCCACATTCACTATGCGGTAACTACATATTTTAAGTTTTTATTTCTGATCGCGTCATATTCATATTCCCGTATATGTTCCCGTCGATTGTGTAAGAAGTTTCAGTTTGAATAATGAGCATCTCGGTTTGGCAACGTCGTCATCGAGGCTTTTTTATGATCGCAATCTCGCTGTGGGGGCGACGGACCACAAAAGACCAAACTTGTATCGAATGGAATCCGCTAAAGTATTGGAATAAATCTATGTAATTTTTCGATTTCTATCCCAAAAATACTTATTTTTAATAGCAGATAATACATTTCCAGGATGGCTTCCTGTACTTGACTCCGTTTTTTGCTGTTTTCACTTCCAATGTAGTATTGATCACCCTTTCACTCGCTTCACCGCACTGACGGAGACCAAAAAGTCAGAAGTTGCGGTTGCTTCTCAACCGAGGGCAAACCCGTTTCAAAACACTTTTTTAGTTCATTCGTGAAAATTGTACCTACCTTCTCAGATATGGAACAATTTTTATAGAAATTCAACCAATAGATCTTTGATATCACCATTTACAAAAAAACGCAAGTGTTATAAAATATTTATAATAAGTACTTGATGGTAGCTTTAATTTGAGCAAAATTGTAATTCATTTTTCTACAAGCGTGCGTGATTCACCCAATATCATTTTCTCGCATACTAAAGTTAGTTCAAGTGAATATTTTTCCGTACTAGTGCGGAAATAGTATATTCGACACATGTGGCACACTATACTTTTTCTTCAACTGCACTACTTTAAAGAATACTAATAATGTAACTTAATATTTGTTCTATGGTTAGCAAAACTAAAAATCTCCTCCACTCAACATTAAATAATTTATTTAAAATTATAGATGATAGTCAAATTCGTATAACTTTGTATGGTCAAACCCGAAACGTCATTTCCTTCAAGTACATTTTTTATTATATGTGAAGTTAAGGGTTGATTATTCATATACGGTGCATTTTCTGGCTCCAAAAAAGTTCCAGTGGTTTTTCAGTAGAGTGGAGGATTTTATTAGCAACATTAATTTAATTTTCTAATATATATACTCCCCGACATATCCTTCTGCCATACGGTTCTGGATTGCCATCCTCCATGGCGCTTTAAGGTTATTATGTTGCCTCCTGCATTTACTGTAATTGTTGGCAAATGACGTCTGAAGCAGTATGAAGAGGGGGATTTTCCAATTTTTTTTAAAATTTGAATTTTCTAAGTCGTAGTAGGTACCGAATTTGTTAACGCCGACTACTTGTCTAGTACATTTTCCGTGCAAGTAATTAAAAAAACAGTTTCTCTGACAAATCAATCAGTCGAAGAGCAGAATATTTTTTATGTATATTTAAAAATTATCCCGTTACAGTAAACGTTCTTGACTTTTTGTTTCGGAGTAATCTAATTTCACCAGTGAAGCCGAATTTAAATCCTCTTAATTATCGATTTTCAATTTCCACAACTTCAGTAGCCACTGCAACCTACAAATAAAAATATCAGGATATATAATTGATTTTTTTTTTTTAGAAAACCAGCCCGGAATTTGAACCTGGACTGAACAGCGGATATACACGAATCACTGCACCATTGAGCCTTATTTTGAAAGTTATGTTTGATAGTATAACTAGTAGAATTTTAAATAAAATTTTTGATAATTATCTAATTCTTTTCATTTATATTTATAAAAAGCTATGTTAATGAAATCGTAATAATGCCTATCTGCAAAAACTATTTTCCAGAGATCCTTTTCATATTAGGCCCCAAAAATGTACTAATTATTATCAGTTGAACTCAAAAAAATTGAAACAAAAAATCTTTTCGAGATTACGACAATGGCTTTTCAATACCCCAAACATTCTAGTATGTTATTGGATTGATACAATCCACGAGCGAAGCGGAGCGGAGCGAGTGTGGCAATCTCACGAACGAAAAAAAACATATAATATTGTAACCAAAGTGTAGACGCCTCTGAAGTTTTTAACATATCTCCAAAGTATATACAGGGTGTTCCTTAAAGACATGCTAATATTTGAGAGGGTGATTCTTTGACTTATTTTAAGGAAAAAACTTTCTATAAACGTATGTCCTAAAAGTCCTAACTTTTGAAATACAGGGTGATAAAGTTTTGAAAAAAAATCAGTTTTTTAATAATAACAGATAATATTGTAGACGTTTTTATAAAATTTGGTACATGTCTTCTATGCATCAAGGTGCATTTTTTAATGCACAAACATTTTCGTTTTCTCAACCAGTGGCGTCCGTACGGGTTTTGAATTGAATATTTTTGGAGAAAAAAATACTACGCCACTGCTTTCTCCTAAAAAAAAATACTTTTCAGATCCTCATTCATTTTTGAGCAAATTTAATCTTTTGAGTTTTCTTTGTCCGCCGCATGGTTTTCGCTTAAAAAAATAAAAATCGTTTCATTTCAGGATCAATTCTTCAAAAATCTGATGCGGTGTGGAAATGTTTGTGCATCGACTGAAAGCAAATTGAGGGATCAGATTTGTTCCAAAATAAATGAGAATCCAAAAAAATGTGTAATTCTTGTCAGATGCTCGGTTCTTGATTAAACTAATTAAATTGAAATTGCTTCATATCGCAATAGGTACCTAACATTTTGTTGACAATAAATCGTCCGATAGTAATTTAGCTACCTCTTTATAATTGAAATTTCTTTTCACCACTTCTTAATCTTTTCACTTATAATCTCTTGTGCTTGAATTATTGCCGGAAATTTACTTTACACTTATTGGGAAAGCTACCTAGGTAGGTTTTTATCAGTGTAATCGACCGTTGATTGGTCGATTCTAAGAAATTGAAGTAATTTCATTGACTGTCAGAATAGGCGTGTATTAATCATAATAAATGCATACCTGAATGGATTTACGATATTAATTCAGCTACCTATCTGTAATTAATAGCATTTTGTTCTTCAAATCACTATAACTATAACTACCTTTTCAAATATTCATCGCCGACTTAGGGAAACTGGTAGTTTCAAGAAAGGTACTTCGGAAGGTAGACCTCTAAGCGTCAGAACTCTTGAAATTGAGGAAGCCGTTCTGCAAGAAATCGAAGAACATCCTGAGACGAGTACGAGGAAGATCGCTAGAACTCTGAATATTTGTCATCAAATTGTTTGGCGTATTTTGGTTGATTTTTTGTTATACCCATACCATATTTTACGAGTACAGGCATTACTCCCTAGAGATTTTCCACAGCGTGTGAACTTCTGTCAGTGGTATCTTCAGAGTATTGCACTACATCCGCAGTTTGAGTCACAAATTTTGTTCACAGACGAAGCAAATTTTTCTCGGAATGCTATTCAAAATTTCCATAACAATCATATGTGGACAGAAGAAAACCCCCATACCATAACCGAAACCCATTTTCAACACCAATTTTCGGTTAATGTATGGGCAGGAATTATTGGTGATTATCTAATAGGCCGATTTTTTCTACCAGGACGCCTTGATGGTCGGTCTTATTTACACTTTCTCGAAGAAGAACTAAATGGGTTGCTTGAAGATGTACCAATTGCGTTAAGGAATCGAATATGGTACATGCACGATGGAGCCCCTGCTCATTTCAGTGTAATTGTCCGAAACCATTTAAATACATAATCGTTGGATAGGTCGCGGAGGACCTCAGCAATGGCCAGCAAGATCCCCTGATCTCAACAGTTTAGATTTCTTTTTATGGGGGCACCTTAAAACTCTAGTGTATAAAACTCCCGTTAATACTTTAGAAGATTTAAGAGAGCGAATAGTTGCCTCGTGTGAAACTATTCGAAATACGCCGGGAATATTTCAACGTGTGCGGAATTACATGCGTAGACGGACGGAAGCATGCCTATTAAGTGAAGGTGGCCATTTCCAACAATTTTTATAATCAGTGTTAGTATTGTCAATAATTAATGAATTTGATCCGTTCATTTAAACTTACTTTTATAAAATAAAATAAAATTCGTTTTTGTACAAGCTGAAATCCATATTTTTTTGATTCTCATTCATTTTGGAACAAATCTGATCCCTTTATTTGCTTTAAGTCGATGCACAATCATTTCCACACCACATCAGATTTTTGAGGAATTGATCCTGAAGTAAAACGCTTTTTATTTTTTTAATCGAAAACCATGCGGCGGACAAAGAAAACTCAAGTGATCAGGAGAAAGCAGTGGCGTAGTATTTTTTTCTCCAAAAATATTCAATGCAAAACCCGTACGCACGCCACTGGTTGAGAAAATGAAAATGTTTGTGCATTTAAAAATGCACCTTGATGCATAGAAGACATGTACCAAATTTTATAAAAACGTCTACAATATTATCTCAGTTATTATTAAAAAACTGTTTTTTTTTTTCAAAACTTTATCACCCTGTATCTCAAAAGTTAGGACTTTCAGGACATACGTTTATGGAAAGTTTTTTCCTTAAAATAAGTCAAAGAATCACCCCCTCAAATATTAGCATGTCTTTAAGGACCACCCTGTATACTAAAAGTACACTTCCCAAAAGAGATTTTATTTTTGCATTTCTTCTTCATTCATGAATTATTCGTATGCCGACTTTTAATGTTTTCTTGAAATTTCCTGCAACATATCTACCTTTGCAGCTTTTTCCAATATCTCTGGCGGATTATCATCAAAATCGTCGCTTTTGTCCGTTTCCATATTATTTGTTATTAATAGGTATATTATGTCTTATATCTAATGGAAATTGCGATTGTCATCAAAGCACTAGTGAAAAATACCTTGGGAATTTAAAAGCTCCTATAATCTGACAGTTGTCGAATTTTTCTCGATTTTTGTTGATTCTCCATATGTAATGTATATGTGGTGTGGGCAGAGTATCGTGAGAAAAAACATTTATCACTGATTTTGAAATTGAGTAAGTATGAGAAATAGTCTACTTTTCATAGAAATTATGGAAAAAATATATTCTCGCACGCGAAAGTTTGTTCAAGAATGCTACACAAGATGTTTTAATGCTCCTGTAGAAAAAATCAAAAATCTCGATCCTTACTCATACGGAAAGGTACTTCTCTCCCGCACTCAACTGCTTACCTGAACTCCGCTTTGCGTGATTCACCATATACCCGCACGCAATTTAGTTTGGGAAGTGTCATTTTCCTGTAGCTGAAGTTGTTTTAAGTAATTTATTCCCGCACCAGTGCGGGAAAAATTTTCCCGCACACTAAAGTTTGTTCAAGGATATATTTATAACATTTTTTGATTTGCTTTCAGACGCATTGCGTTGATCGTATTTGTTAGTGTTGGGATAATATAGGTAACTATTCCTCCTAGTTGCTTCATTATACTTACAACGAAACACCATTCCATTTCCTGGAGAGATTGGATCCTATACCTGACAGAAATTTTATTTTAGTTTGTGATTTCAACATTCACAAGTTCGACATAGACTTCAACGACTCTAAACTTCAGTGCATTCTCAACTTCATGCAAGCAACTACTTCTCAAAAGTACAACTCAATACGAATTAATAATCGCAAGCTGAATTTCGTAATAACCAATTATTGTGAAGATCGTATCGTCTCCAAATGTGATCAGCAGTTTGTTAACATAGATGCTCATCATCCCGCACTCTATATTTTATTTTGAACTGAGGAACTCCTCATATTAATGACTTTTCTATCAATGTAGTAGATGCTAATAAGCAAACTTCCTTGAATTTGCTTTTAGACAATTGATTGGTATGAAATCACTGAAAGTACGGATGTCAACTCGGCATGTACTTTATTAGATATGTCATGAATCATCTAACATCTAGTGCGAGAAAAACTCACTTGTGGTGACATCAGCGTGCGGAAAAAATTTTCCCGCACTAGTGCGGGAAAATGACACCTCTCAAACTAAATTGCGTGCAGGTATAGGGTGAATCACGCACGCTTGTAGGAAAAAAGATTATTATTGCTCCCCAAAAGAGGAAACTTTTGGTCCAATTCAACCGACCTTGTAGGTCTCTTCATTTCCGATAAATCAATAGTGAACATATTCAATATTTGAATCTTCTAAACAAAGACAAACTGTAGTAAATTATTCTCATATTGTTTTTCCGAATAACTACTGTAGTTTCACAAAATGATTTTATTTGTTACTAGTACTCTTTTTCATGTCTGATTACATTGTGTAATTGTGTCTATGGTTATGCATATTTACCTATACAGAATGATTAGAAGGATTAGTCTATCAAAAACGACATACCAAAAACATTGCAAATAAAAACATATGAAGCATACTTAAAAAATTATCATTTTTGGGAATCAAATCGTTCACATCTTAACTGACACTTGATGATAAATAATTATTTGTTTGAAAACTGAAGAATTTTCTGCAGTCAAAATATTTTGAATGATTTTTGCGTTGATTTTATCGTACAGAATCCACAGATGAGAACAAATCCTGTCTGCGCTACGCAAACGTTCATAGACTTAATACCAGCCGAACCGTGTACCGAAGAACCCAAAATTCCGAGTAGGTACACGGCATTATGCAAAACAACATCGAACCGTATAATGCATGAATGTCTCGATGCATCGACTACTAGATCGTGTGCAGGACCACCGGTTCGCAGCTCGATATTGGGCAGTCAGACCGTGGACCGTCTGCAGGAGAAGGGGAGGCAGGGGAATGCATGCCGTGGCCAAGCGAGACCATGGAGGAACTTGAAACCCTTGAGAAGGTCGTGGTGACGATGGTGACGTTCTCTCGCTTAAATATTCAGATCTGATCGGTAGGCGATGATGGTTCGGCATTTTCTTTGCGTTTCCTGCTCCCTTATTTGGTCTCATTTTTGAAAGTAGTTATCTCGAATGTATACTGTGACTACAATATTATAATTCAATGAATCTTTATTTACTATAATTTTCAGGCAACAGAAATTGATTCACTTGCATTTAACATAACAGAAAAGTTTTTGAAAATCTTATACATTTTAGATTCAAATTGTAGTCATATAACTCATACATAAAGAATGTTAATGCAAAATGGACAATGAATAAATAAAAAACATTTAAAAAAACCGAAGAACTTCTAATAAATATCTGTAATGTACCTAACTATCAAACCCAAAAATGTTACACCTATTGAAGGCAGTAACTATGTTGATGACTTGATGTCGAAACAGAAAGGACAAAAAATATTTCTAAAATATAAAGAGGAGACGACGAAAAATAATCTATCATCGATAACAAAGAAAGTAGGATTAATATTTTAATTCCTCGATAGAATATACTAAGGGACACGTAAAAAATTGAAAATGAAAAATAAAAGTATGTGGCGGCTCAATGAAAAACATATAGATATACTGATTACAAACAGAAAAAAGAACAAGTTACCAAATATTTAGCATGCAGATATAAGTACTGTATAAATTGATAGCTTGGATATCACGGATATAAAAGGTAGGGGTAATAATGATAATTATAATAATAATAAGGGTCTTTATTTAATATATATTAAACAAAAGGCGAAGTTCAAAAACTACAATGAGCCGGTTTTGTTCTACCACTTAACCTCCGCAGTTTGTTATAAAAACAAAAAAATCAATAACCTACCTGTGTACAGAGAAATGAACCCCTGGAAAAATTAGTAAACGTGCATTGGAGGATATAGAGATGCTGAATGGAAGAGACTGTGGTTTTCCATATTGAGCCATTGAGTTTCTGATAATTTTGATGAGATTCTACTTCTCCTACGTATACCGTGGATAAGACGAAGACAAGAATTTTGAATCTTCTGTAATCTCATCTCATTTTTCACAGTGAGACTCGGACCATATGGTGAATCGGCATAATTCAAGGGTAACAGTACACAAAATGTAATTTTTGTTCTCTCAGATAGCAAATTCCGATAACCATAAATTAGTTTCAGCGAACAGTAAGCTTAATCACTCAAGATTTTTAGCCTTATCGACAAACTCCAATTCAGTAGACTCGATATGGATTTTAAGTTGATTTTTCATAAAATTACTGTGGTTTTTTGGACCAAATAGTAGTATTTGTGATTTTGATTGATTATCGATCAGGCACATATCCGAGGCCAAGAACGAAAATTGATTGAGATCGTAGTTGACGTGAGTAATAGCTTCATGTGTCTGATGTTCTCCGAAAGAGTAGTGGATCTGGTTATGCAATATTGAAGACATTCAACTAATTGACTTGTATATATCGCAAAAAGAAATGGGCTCAAGATGGATCCCTGTTAGAAATAGTTATGCTCTATATCTTACTGTATACATTTATATATTTTTATATGGTAACGGATAGTTGTTGATCATGTATGTTAATGTTATTAAAAAAAACAACTCAAGTAAAAGTCTCAGTTTTTCCAAAATACTTTTTCAACGAGAATACGTTAAGTATAACCATATCTCTGCTAAAAGGATATGGGCACAGTAAAGTCCCTCTGAATCTGTGAACGTATTTTGCTGTGAATTCCTTGGAAAGAAAGACTACAGTCAAAATTTTGTGAACTTTGACATCTTTCACAAGTTTCCGTGTGAAAAATCAAATAGAAGATAATGACTTCCGTAGAAGAAATTCAAGTCCAGCTAGACGCGCTAAGGAAGGATCTGGAAGCTAAAATGTCTACTAGTAATACTAGATCCACCATAATATCTACTTCTGTTGGTGGGTTAACGGAATCTAAGCACCTAGATGGTACAAACTACGGAGATTGGAAGTTTTGGATGAAGAACTTTCTAGTTGATGCAGGTGATTGGAGTTGCATAGAACCAAAACCTGCTCAAACGATTGATGATGAACTAAATCAAAGAGCATTGGCAAAGATAAATTTGTCTCTCAAACCTTCCGCAGCTGCTGAAACCAAAAAGGCTAAAACGGCACAAGAAGCATGGGAAAACCTAAGAAAAACCTATGAAGACAGTGGCATCGTTCGATTAATTGGTCTTTATTCGAGTCTTTTTAAGACAAAATTTGATTCATGTTCCTCTGTACATGAATACGTTGACACAATTCTTCATATTGCCGAACAACTTGAAAATATTGGAGAACCGTTCAAGGACAATGTGGTTGGAGGTATTATATTAGGAGGACTTCCTGAACAGTACAAACCTCTCATTTTGAGCATCCAAGGCTCAAAACAGATCACTTCAACAAAATTTGTGAAGAACCTGCTACTACAGGAAAATGTTCCAGTCATCAGTTCCCATAGTTCAGACACCGCATTTTATAGTAAAAGTGATACAATTAAGAAACCACAGAAATTCAGAAGAGGTCCTAGATGTTATAATTGTAACATGTATTCACACAAAGCGAATGAATGTCCAAAACCGAAAAAATCGACGTGGAACAGCAAGAAGAAGGATATAAGTTCAGTTGCACTCACATGTAATGATTCATCCTCGATAAAATGCTTCAGTGAAGAATGGTTTATTGGTTCTGGAGCAACAGCCCATTTTACTTCAAATATATCAAAGCTAAAACATTTTCAATAAGAAACTGGCAGAGAAATCGGTATTGCTAATGGACAGAAGTTGAAATGCACTGGTAAAGGACAAGTTGAACTTTTACTTTCAAATCAAAAGAAGGCAACGATAAATAATGTGGTTCATGCACCTGATTTACATATGAACCTCATTTCCGTCAGTCAAACAGTCAAAACTGGCAAAACTTTAATTTTGATGTTGACTATGGATGTCGAATCACCGAGAGCAAAATTAAACCTGATACCAGTGAAATCGTAGGCACAGCTTCTGAAATAAATGGAATGAACTCTATTGATCAATTTCGTTCGTCTGCAAATGCTGTACAAATGATAGATGATTCTAGTTTATGGCATCGTCGTCTTGGCCATCTGAACTACGAGTATATGAAAATACTAAAGCGAAATTTATCCACGGGACTGGATTTCTCCGATAAAGACTACAAACAATGTGAAGAGTGTATCAAAGGAAAGTTGCATAGGAGTCCGTTTAATAAAATCAGTACTACACGTGCAAAATCTTTCTTGGAACTAGTCCACTCTGATGTATGCGGTCCTATACAGGAAATGTCCATTGGAGGTGCAATGTTTTTCTTGATATTCACTGACGATTACAGTCGTTTCACGAAAGTATATTTTCTTCGTTCGAAGGCAGAAGTTGTTGAGAAGTTTCTGGAGAATAAAGAATTTGCAGAAAATTTCACTGGTTGCAAGATAAAATGTCTCAGAACCGAAAATGGCACAGAATATTTGAATAAAAAGTTATCGCTCATGCTCAGATCCAGTGGAATTCACCATCAGACCACAGTTCCATATAATCCCCAACAAAACGGAGTAGCAGAAAGGCTGAACAGAACTTTGATGGAAACTGTTCGAAGCATACTCATTCATTCAAATTTGAATAACAGTTTTTGGGCTGAAGCGGTTAATACCGCTACTTACCTTAAAAATTGCGTTCCAACGAAAGCACTTCAGAATGCTACACCGATTGAAGTTTGGACTGGAAAGAAACCCAACTTGGCACACTTGAAAGTATTTGGATGCAAAGCTTTAGTTTTTGTACCAAAGCAGAAGAGAAAGAAAATGGATGCATAAAAACTGCGAAAATAATATATCAAGTTATATATTTTCGGAATATGATGACAGTTGTCAACATCAGTCAGATATTATACAGATAACTGAAACTAATGTCGAAATGGGGAAATCATCACCTTAAGCATCTGCCGAAAATATATCACCTCCAATCGAAAATGATCTTCATGACCATTATGAAGAAGTTGACGTTCCATTAGATAGAGATCCAGAAATAGTCGAAGATGAAGAATTGGAAACTTTACGAAGATCAACGAGACAGCGACAAAAGAATCGAAATATATATAGTCCCGATTTTGTAAACCATACCCGAATAGATCAATGTAATGACCCCCAAACAATAGAAGAAGCTTTGTCCGGTACCAATGCAGCAAAATGGCGAGTGGCTATAGAAGAGGAAATGAAGTCTCATCATGAAAATGGAACTTGGACTCTATGTACAGAACCTCCTTGCAAAAAGCCCATAAAAAGTAAATGGATATTCAAAACTAAATATAATGCAGCTCGAGAAGTTGAACGATATAAAGCAAGACTCGTAGCTAAAGGGTACTCACAGACTCCAGGTTTAGACTACGAGGAAACATTTTCTCCTGTAGTGCGATATAGTTCCATCAGGCTTTTATTGGCTTTGGCTGCAAATTATAACTGAGAAATAGATCAGATGGACGTGGTCACAGCAGTTTTACATCCAAACTTGAATGAAGAAATTTTCATGGAATTACCTGATAGAACGGTGTGTCAACTTAGAAAAACATTGTATGGCCTTAATCAGTCCAGTAGAGCTTGGAATCAGGAATTCGATTCAGTACTGAAAAACATGAAATTCACTCAGTCCAAACAAGATACCTGTATTTATTACAAAAATACCGCAGGAACGATTTTGGTGGTTGCATTATATGTAGATGACTTGTTAATATTCTCAAATGATAGAAAAAGCACAGAAATCCTGAAAAATGCGTTATCGTGCAGGTTCAAGCTGAAAGATTTGGGAAATGCACATTTTTGTCTTGGGATGAGGATAATCAGAAACAAAGAAAATGGATCCATCAGTTTAGATCAAGAAAAATATATAGAAGAAATTCTTTCGAGGTTCAATATGTCAGAATGCCATGGTGTGCAGACTCCTTTCGATCCAAATCAAGTTTTGTCCAAAGAAATGGCAGTGGAGAATGACATGGCAAGTGTTCCGTATCAGGAAGCAATTGGTAGCTTGATGTACGCAGCCCAGTGTACTCGACCCGATATTTCCTATGCGGTCGGAAAGTTAGCCAGATTCAGACAGAATCCAAATAGCTGTCATTGGACCGCTGTCAAACGGATATTGAGATATTTGAGGAAAACATTCCACTATAAGTTGAATTTTCACAAATCAAATGAACAGTTGCATGGATTTTGTGATTCTGATTGGGCAGGAGACGTGGATGACCGCAAGTCCACAGCTGGATATGTATTCCTTCTGGGAGGAGGAGCAATTTGCTGGTCCTCGAAAAGGCAGTCTACTGTAGCTCTCTCAACAACAGAGGCCGAATATATGGCATTGAGTATGGCGACACAAGAAGCTATTTTTCTGAAAGAACTCCTACGCGAATCATTCCAGACACCCCAAAGAAGATTTCAATTTATTGTGATAATAAAGGGGTGGTTGATTTGGGAAAGAATGGTGGATATCGACCAAGAACCAAACATATAGATGTGAAACATCATTTTATTCGAGAACAAACAGACAAAGGTGAAATAGATATAAAATCTGTCAGGACACAAAATATGGTGGCAGATTGTTTGACAAAAGCACTTCCTGGAGAGAAACTCTACCACAACGTGGAAAAGATGGGATTACAGGGGTTTCAGTAATATTGCATAAAGTGGAGGTGTTAGAAATAGTTATGCTATATCTTACTGTATACATTTATATATTTTTATATGGTAACGGATAGTTGCTGATAGTTGCTTAAGTAAAAGTCTCAGTTTTTCCAAATTACTTTTTCAACGAAAATACGTTAAGTATCTCTGCTAAAAATCCCTGAGGAACACCTGACTTCAAATGCAATGGTATGGAATGCACTTCATCTAAAACTACTGTTTGTTGCCGATCTCATAATCACGGAAAAGATCAACCAAGCCATCCCCACAAACATTCATAGAGTACTCAAAGGCATAGCTGGTGCAGGTAGAGGACGGCTATTCTTATCATTTGCTACTGGTACTCCGACCACCACCTATATAATGTAATAATGACAATAATATATCGTGATTAATAGTGTCAAATATTCTACTGAAATCCAAGACTAGAACAGTAAAGCGATTCTGATCACTTGCCTTGACTATCATCAGTGCTGTAGTCTTCTACAGCTCTGGCAACTCCTAAAACCCGATTGTATTATAGTTATTATTTCATTTTTCCAAGTAGGAACGAAGCTGTGTTTCGATAATTTTTTCGATTATTTTTATAGCACGAATGTCTTTTAGTTCTTCTAGTGCATTTTGAGTAAATGCAATACTAACGCAAATTGATAAAATGAGATAGGTAAGTAAGAAGTAATAGATCATAATAAAGAAGACCCACTCATCAGTTTGCCCACTGGGACAAAACATTGAAGAGGAGAGACCAAAATCATTGTCTCCGTCAATCATTTACATTCGCAACAGATACATCTCGAATGGTTGATTTGACCAGAAGGCATTTTTTCCAAAAATGAATTAATTGTCTGATAGTTTTCATTAAAACTAGCACTTTACTGAGGCGGTTAAATTCCTGCCTTTGAAACTTTCGCTTGCATTTTGGCCAGGTCGAATCTTGTAAAACGATAAAAAAAATCTCAATTTCATAGGAGTCGATAGGCAATGTAAATTGTCTAGATGCCAATTTCGACGTCCGGTGCTTGCTTGAAGTGCGCGCCGGCCATCCGGGGTGGTGCTGTAGGTTTTCCGGGTTTTCGTATAGCTGAAAAGTGAATACGCCACCAAACATCCGTAGGTCGCCCCGGAGCGCCATGGCAAATAATAATTATAGCCGTCCTCTACCCGCACAGGCTATGCCTTTGGTACACTCTATGAGTGTTTATGATGAATTATTATTATTATTATCATAACAACTCACTGGAAGAACCGCCTTGAAGAAATCTAAAGCCACAGCCAAAGTTTCACTATATTTTTCAGTTTATATGTGATATATCAGTATGTTCAAGATAAGGATTAGAATCTCGAAAACGGTTGAAGTTACAACATTTTTTTTTCAAATATGGCCCTGTTATTTTTATTACAAAATTCAAAGCCTTTTTTAATTCTGAAATATGTCATATATCTTTTATAGTTGTTTGAATTACGGCTCTGTCTCAATTACAAAAGCTGTACGAACAAGTGACCATTATTTTCTAAACACAGGTGACAATGTGACTTTTTGAACTTCCAATTGGCAGTACACTACATTACTTTAAAGTGAAGAAAAAAATTACACTTTTCAAATATATTGTACTTTTTTGCTCAGAAATAAAAAGTTTGACAGGTTGAATCGGCAATTCCAAACAAAAATTATGTATGCATTCGCTTATCCACAGTGTATAGAAAGTGAGGTTAGATTAGTTACTTTCCGCATACGTACGGACAAACTGTCACACTCAAAACATCTTTATGAATTCACCCAGTCAAGCTATCAAATATATTATAACTATTTAGATTCACGTCATACCTATTTATATTTGAAGCCCAGAAGAATCAATCATCTGTTTGAAAACTTTAAATATCTCCATTCGTATATTAAAAAAAAGTTAACCTTGCTCGGATTTGATCCCGCGAAATACCGATTGATAGTTCAACGCTTTACCAATCGAGTTAATTATTCGAATATATTTATTCTAGATTTTCATCTAATTGAGAATATTCTGTTTTTGTAATAATTATGAAGAGTAAAGTGTTTAATTATTATTTTGGTCTCGTAGGTATTATTGTCATAAAGGAAATATTCAGAATTAATCATTCAAAATTGTCGAAGTTATAATTGATATGGTTCCCAGTCAGACGAAAAATAGTGTACATTACCTAACAAGTGCGGTAGATGATAATGATCGTATGACGCGAAGCGGAGCTTGTGCAAGCCTTTGACTATTTCTGCATATGTTAGGTACAGTTTTGTTTCTACGAATATAATATATTATATTGGCTGTTGTGGTCATGATGATAGAGCGCTTGCCTCTCATTCACAGGGACATGGGTTCGATTCCCAGCATAGTCACTGGTCCCGTGCATGGTATCACACATTAAAAGGTGAAGGCTACGTCTTCCCTAGCTCGCACAAGTCTTTCGAAGACTTCTGAGGGTTGTGCTTGAAAGGACGCAGCTGGTTGAAGGATATAACAATTTTAACAACAACAATAATTGAATTTGTTTTTGAGATTTAAGGGATACCTAATATAATTTTTCATTTATTTTCAATTCTAACTGATTATGAAAAATTATACGAACAAGTTAATGAATATAGGAAGTCCATTAAATCTTAGAAAATGTCAAATCTACTGAATAAGAAGGTTTGACGGTGGTTTGAAGATGAAACTCAAAATTCAGAGGTGATAAATAGAACCTGAAGAATCTTAGTGTAGTAAGATAAATAAATATTAATGGTGTATTCGTCTCAAATCTCTAAAGGATATTTCCAATTTAGTTCACTGCTCTGCAATTAAACTAACAATTTTATAAATTAAGATAGATACATCTGTAAGAAATTCATATTACTCTGATAGTTACGTCTGAACTGGAGAAAATTAACAGTACTGCTAGTGAATATCCTTATCTACGGCGAGATCATCAGCAAATCTACTCAGCTTTCATAACCTATAATTATCTGTACATGATTTCCGAAGAGCCAGTTTTTTGTCATGAAAAAATAAAAATGTACAATGAATGAGCACTAGGAAATGAGAAATTAGGAAAACCTAACTTGCATCTAGTTGCAGATACTCGTAGAGATACAAGAACAAAATAGCACCATTCCTCAAATGCGTTAGAGATTTGAAACTCGAAATTTTGGCTTCTGTTTTGAAGCCATACTCAAGATGGTTAACTGCCTATACCCAAAGCAATGTCTCATGTCGATATAGGGTATCATACTGCATCCTCCTTCACATTGTTTGGACAAAATTCTATTTTTTCCTCATTCCATTGACAGAACGAAATCTCTTCGGATGAAGCAGAATTCAGTGCATTTTGAATCTCCAATTCATGATAAAGCATTGATAGTTGATCCTCCTTCTTTTTCAGAACAGTCCAAAATCCAAAATTAATTACTTCAAGAAAGAGCAAAATAAATCCCTCTAGAAGATTCCACTTCACTAGGAAGGATTGATTACTGCGTTCGGAATGGTTTGGTTGAAGATGCTGCTGTTCCTATTTTGCCAGTAAAGTTTTTGGATAAGTCGATATATTAACCATCAATAATAATATTTCCCATTTATTTAACAACTTACAACTTCGAAAAAAGTTTCTTCTTATTCTTCGCATGATTTCATAGAGTCTTTGGGACCAACCAATTTTTTGTCAGGACAACAAGACAGTTCCGAATTTTTGGTGTACCTGCTGAATACATTTCGTGAGCAGGGGAATAATTCATTCGATGTTCTTGGACTCTCTGATAGCACATAGCCTATCACTTCTTCAGTACAGAAGTATTTAGGAGGCAAAATCCTTACAGTTTTACGTTGTAGTAGATGCAGTATGGATAGCAGAAACGTCAGTGACATTTTTTAATTGGAGCTCGCGATTCCCAACCTTTCGGAAATCCAGTCCGTGCAGAACCCACTCATTCATCACCTGAGAACTCGACACTCAACAGGTGATAATCATGTGTATTACCGAATATGTACCAAAATAACCGACAGCTATAGTTGAAGCAACTGATCCTAACACTGAAACTCTTCAGTTATGATTTAGCAACTCACAGAAATATCAAATTATTATAAAGTATCAAGCTAGAAGAACATACCAATCTAGCTGACTGCTGTCATGAGCTTTATGCAGTCATCGTTCACTGCGGTTCTAGAGCTGATTCTGGCCACTTTTATACCTTGGCAAAAGCTAGAATGGACTGATACATATTTGATGATAGTTTCGTCAATAGGAGGAATTCTTTCGAATTGTAGCCTCTGGAGACACCACACATCCTATTTTACAGAAAAGCAGATAATCCACATCTCCAGAAGTTATTTTTCAATTATTTCCAACTCTTTAGATGTGGTGTTGTAGGTTTTTCCGGGTTTCCTTGCAGCTGCAAAAGCGAATGCGCCACCGTATTCATTCAAGTCTCCCCGGAGCGCAGATTGATTATTTTTCATGTTGTTTCTTTACTGTAGTAGTAAATTTTTGATAAAATTTATATTTTTAAATGTTTGATAAATATTCCACCGAATACCGTATAATCAGCCTTCAGATAATCTTGCATCAACATCAAAAATACAGAATTATCTTCTCCCTTTTCCACATCCTAATCTTGTTAATTCCTAACCTATAGAACAAATTATACTCCTGACATACTTTCCGACCCTTTATAACTTCGGCGTTAGCCCGATGACGCTGCAAACGAGGTTCAAATGGAACACTTCCAAACAGTTTCGCAAACTTCTGCAAATGATTTGTTGACACAATACGAGCAAACTTTAGCAAGAGAAGACTTTCTCTCTCGCAAATTACTATATCAGTTTTTTTAGTCGGATTAGAGATCGCGTTTTTGGGTATTTCTCATTTGGTGATACATTTGATTTTGTCTTTTGTGTGGCAGTGTTATTTTCAGATATGGTAATCATAGGATTGTTTGAGAAAATACTACAGGTTAATAATTACCCACAGCAATTATTGTGAATGGAACTATAACTAAGGTGAAGAGCGATGGCACTGATCTGATAATAATCTGTTATAATACTTACTTCAATTTTGATTGTATCAATCATTTTCACTTTTCCCAGATAGTTCATTTTTTAATTCAACTTAGCTTAAACCAATAAAATTCACTTAACTATCTGTACCTTATATTATTAAACTCATATATCTGATGTGATTGTTATCTCTAATCTCCATCCTCTTTTACATTTATTTTGATCTCCACATTCTCACGTTTCACTATTTGTGAAAAATCTTGGCCACTAGTAGAATGTAAGCGTGAACAATTTCCTTCAACTCGTCATGCTAATGGTAATAAGTTTTCCTACAAGCGTGCGTGTTCCGCCCTATTCCCGCACGCAATTTAGTTTGAGAGGTGTTATTTTCCCGCACTAGTGCGGGAAAAATTTTCCCGCACGCTACTGTCACTTTAAGCGAGTTTTTCCCGCACTAGTGCGGGAATAATTTTTCCCGCACGCAAAAGTTTGTTCAAGAGAGCAACATAAGATGTTTCAATGCGCTTGTAGAAAAAATATTGATCCTAACTCATACGGAAAGGTACTCTCCCGCACTCGACTTACCCGAACTCCGCTTTGCGTCGTTCGGGTAACGGCAGTCTCATGCGGGAATGGTACTCTTTCCGTACTTGTTAGGATAATAACTATTCTCTATTAACTATGAAACTAGTCATAGTAGGAAACCGAAATTTTCGGAGAGTGTTGGGGAGAGAATGATAAATATATTAAATGATAATAAGGGAATTTCACCGAGTTGATCGTGTATTAGAGGGTGATCTCTGAAACGTTGATATTTTGTCATTTTTATCATCGAAAATTTTCATGATTATCTTATATATCCCAACAAAATCATGTTTATACGGTATCGGCTATCTTTGGAGGATGATAATTCACTTGAATATACAGGATGTGTACCAAAGAACCGGCCATATATTTCACCAATTTTTCAAATCACCCTGTACAAAATGTATGAATTGTGATTAATGATTTATATTATATTTTTCACTCTGTACATAATGATATAATCTGCACCATCTGAATGATATTTAGTAAAATGAAGAGTGAAAAAAATGCAGTTTAAAATTACTGATTTTTAACTTGAACGCCCTGTATTTCAAAATCTATCTCTCAACGAACTTTGCGATTCTGCACGTTCAATCAGTACATCGAATACTACAATATACTAAACATTCAGACAATTTCACCGAGAACCATTTTACCTATAAAAAGTGCGGGGTTTAGATTAACAGCAATTATTTGACAAGAACATTTCTGGGTGTTTGGTAGATCATTTCCATGCATAAAAAAAAAGTGGTTCAAATTTGATCTTTGAGGAACCCCTGAATTCGCAGAGAAGGTTGAAGACTTTACTCCTTTATATGAGACATATCGCTTTCTATTCATCAAATATGACCTTCAAATACTGAAAAGGTTAATACATGTCGCTCCCACCGAGTTTAAATTTTTCGGTAGTGTCATGATTGACCTTGTCAAACGCTTTTTCAATATCTGTATATACATATAACATCAATTGAGCTTGATCTTCCAGTACTTCATTGATAATTCAAGTGTCGTTGACAACATATTCATAAACCATATTGGTCTTCGAAAATTTGGGGAGATATATGAAAGTACAATCTGCTGTATGAAATAAATTCATCAGATGTTCTTGGTACACACATCAACTACTGGCCTATAATCACATCTATTCCAACGAGGGATTGACATAATGTCCGCATTTTCAAAACTCTCATAATGATAGGATGATACATATTCATCTCTAAAGTTGGCACAGGCATTAGTAACATTTCATTTGATTTTAATGTATCACCCTTATGAGAATTGCAATTGAGAATTCTTCTGTTAGATTCTACAAATCTCCAAAAGACACCGTTGTCATTTTAAATTTTTGTTCATGACAAAAGCTCTTTTTTTTTAATTGAGTCATATGGTAATGTTTTTGCATCAATTGTGATATAAAATAGTAAAATTAAACCAGGTCGGATACAACTTTTTAAACTTCTGTGCCAGACGAAAACATCTTTCAACACCCCTTCAAATATACCTACTGTAAAAATGATTCACCACTGAATCAATGTTGCCCATACTGTGCAAACAGCTCCAATTACTCGTAACATATTGTACATTCGTCTGCTTTTTTCAAATGGTCTTGTGAAAGTTTTTCAGTTTTTTGAAAAAGTTTGACTGAATGTAATACTACCTTCTAGTGATGGGCGGTTATCATTTTCTATAGAGGAGAAACGCGATGTTCAATTTTAATTTTATGATTACTCAGTAACAGATCAAGTACTTTTTTATATTGATTTATATGAGGAAAATATGTAAAATTATCATACCTATTCAATTTTTTTGTATTTTATGTACAATGAACGTTATTATTATTAGTACCATCAAAATGTATCAGAAGTTAGCTGAAGTAACGCAGAATGAAACGTTCCTGCTTCCCTTTCCAAATTGGTACCAGATATATCAAGAACTGAACGAAGATTGAGCTCGAAATTCATTGATCCAATTTTCTAATAAAGATCATTGGAATCTGGAATATGTCCAAAGAATGTGATGTGATCACAATTAAATCAAACATCATACGCAGAGCAAGAAGTCAGTAGGTGTGCTTAGCACTCGATGGGAGACATAAGTATTGACATCAAAGCAAAATCACGCTTATACACGCTTATTAGTCCAATAAGATTTCTTCATTTTCTCAAAATCGACCAATTAACAGTCATTTTCAATGATAAAAAGCTACCTAGTTTTCTTTCCCAATAACTGATAAATATGCACCTTGCTCTTGATCAACTATATCTTGAATGACAACTGTCACTGTCAGATTATTTTGGAGTTTTCTCAATACAATGTCGTTTCATTAGGCAAGACTTGGTCAAGAATCTTTAGAAAATATCTAAAAAACTTTACAGAATGTTATTCCGAAAAGTACTGAATAAAACCAATTCTGGAAGGTACAAAATATGCCTATTGGGATAAATGAGAATGAAAAATGGATCATACAATCTGCGAAAAGAATAGGGTTTGATACTATTACAAACAAGATCACGAATCATTCAAATCGATCAAGTGCTACATCAAATCTTGCTAAGTCAGGTGTCCCAGAGGAACAGCTCATCAAAATGACTGGACAAGTCTACATCATTAGGCCCCTATTTACATCAGTCGAGGAACATCATGCTAATTTAGTCAACAACCCGAGATCTAATCCTCCTGGGATCCAAACTACAAGAGATATGAACATTATACAAGAAAATTCTACTACGGAAAAAATTAATAATATAAAAAAAAATCTGTTCAAGATATAACATACAACTATTGCACTGGGGGATCTAGAGAGTTTTTCCAAAGTATTACCAAAGTAATAAGGAATATGAACTGAATCTCAATGATATGTTTGAAGAACTAATGTGAAATGACCCTTTTCCTTCAAAACCGTTTCACATATTGGCACTCCATAGAAAAATATTTCTGTTGTATTGGATATTGGATCATGATTGACTTCTATCGAAATCAAAAACGTGTTGATTTGGGATGTTCGAGTGTTTGAAGAAACATACACTACAAAAAATGCGTTTGTGTTTTCTTCTTGTTGAAACTCAATCACGGTTTAGTTGCATATTCCTGCTGGTTGTTCAACCAATGTCAACTACTTATTCAGAACTCTTGGGGAAGGGGTTCATGAAAGCCATGCCCCCCCTTAGATCCGCCAGTGATAATATTTATGTTACTGAAAATCTGTCAAACTCTAAATAACTTGTGAATATTTTAATGTTTTCTATTAATTTGAAATGTTTATTTTTACTTTTAAATTCTTGCTTTTCATTTGAATTTTTTTTTCAAACTCAATTGTCTTTAATGTAGTTGTGTATTAATCTCCCTAAAATACATTCGATTCATTTTTTTAAAGACAAATACGTTTTCAAATCATATTAAAATTTTATTGTCATTTGGAAAAAATCTCGAATCAAAGGAAATAGAAAAAATCGCTCGAGCAAGCTCTACCTGAAAGTAATTTCCTTAATCCGTGTTCGAAAGACGATTTTTCCAAATTGAAATAATTTAGATTTTATTGACGTGTCTTTATTTATTTTTCTTACAACTGTTTTGTTTTCACAAGTAACTATCATTCATTAAAAATCAATTCGATAGCATTATACAATGTGTGCCATATAAAGAACTACTTATGAATTATAAAATGTTCAACAAATTATGTAACAACTATAATAATCAGAAAGATTCAAATCATCAAACAATTTAAGATTTCTGATGGAATTTTGAAAGGAATAACAAATTTTTAATTCCTGAAATGTACATAGTTAAACAAATCTAGTATTCGTCGTTTTCAAATGTCGATTTATTATCATTGATAAATAGCATAGATGATTGAATATTATTATCATTAATAAATAGCATAGATGATTGAATCCCAAATATTTCGCCAATCTCGAATATGAACGACGAGTTGGCCATGGAATTTGCGAACTTGAAAAGCGCGATCCATTGTTGTCGGACCGGCAGCAGCCTAGGAAATGCACCGTCGACGGCGGCCATGGAAAAGCGACGGTGGCGTCGGCGTCACCGTCTGCACCGCCGTCTAGCTCGCGATGAGCGTCTCGATGCAAGCGGAGGGAGAGAGAGAGGGCTGCAAGGTGCAAAGCCCCGCGCTCGAGTCGGGTCAGTTTTTTGTGATAATGTGTGATATTGATTCGGGTGCAGCAAGCCGGCGCGGTGCACGTGCATACAAAGGGGCGGGGGAGGAGGTGCAGCCAGACGAGCGCGGCGGCAACAGCGCTCGGCGGCTTCATCTCGCGGAGATCGCAGCCATGAGGTCGACGGCAGTCGTCTACATCCCCACTTCCACGGACACTCTAAAACTTGGGCAAAATTGTATGCAACGACACCGCCCGGCGACCGTAACTCTTCTCCGATTCTGTTCGCGGCCCAAAAGGATGCTGCCGCTAGTGCACCGCTAAGAGCCCGCTCCTCCGCGTTCTCTTGTTCGCGCCGCGACTGACCTTCAGTGTACGCAGTGCCCCATGTGCTAGTGCTTCCCGAGTTTTGTGACATTCTGTGCCCCATGCGACCGAGACATGGCCATCAACTTTTCAGCCTCGTTCGCCGCCTGTCTAGCTGCCGGCCTCAAAGTGCCTCGCCAGATCATGTACTGCATCTCTCAAGGTAGGGGAGAATAAGACAAAATCAACCCCCATCCTCCACCCCTCGACGTACGCACTTCAGACGCAAAGTTTCACTGACCCGCTCAGCGTCGGGACGTCGCTCCCTGACACGGCGTCTTCTTCTTGTTGTTTTACTTCTGTATGCGCGCACTCATATTTCCACTTGGAAAAGAGAAAATTGACTAAAACAACGTCGCTGCGATTCTCAAGGCTGACCAAATGAACGAAAGAAACGGAACGCCAATAAAAACAACAATGCATTCTGTCCGAAACGGGTTTGATCTTGAAATTGCCTTTGTTTTGCTGCAGTGGTGGTTCAACAAAAAGTGGTTAGTCACAAGTTGATGAAGCCCTCATTTTATTCACGTTCTAGATTTCCTCATTCCTCGTTTTGTGGAAAACAACTTCGAATTTCTCTTAGGACAAACTGACTCCGTGAAATCCATTTGATTTTTTTTACAGATTTTTTTCAGTTGAATGTTGAAGAAACATTCTTTGTTTCTCAGATATCATCTCTAAAGAACCAAGGGAGAATAGGTCAGAGTTAGTGTTCTTCTTGAAATGTTGGAAGTTGTAAGCTTTGGAGAAGACTTTGGGTCAATCTCGATAACACTGCTAATGGAAGTACAATTGATGATATTTCGGAAGATTATAAATCTTTCTATAATTTCAAATGTTTCAAAATATCCAAAATAATACACTGAAATATCATGGGCAATATTCAAGTACCGTATTGCTATATTCTTTGTCAAATTAACTTGATGACAATATATTTGTAATTCCAAATATATTTTGGTAAACAATTCGAAGCAATATTCAATTAAATGATACATGGAATCATTTTTAGGTTCTTGATACTGTTGGTGGAGGAATACATTCTATCGTACCTAACATTCCGTTATATTGTTTGTCACATTCGTTCAGTTTTAAAGTTCAACAAATTAAAAAAAAATTGTAGGAACAAAGACACTTGAAAGCAATCAAGAATGTTCTCATTTCTTCAAGATAAAAATGTCAATAAAGTCTATAACATTATCGCCAAACCTATTGTTTCTTTCGCGACAAGTTTCTTCTTTCAACAGATCATAGTTCCTAAAATCTGTATTTTTCAAGAAAATTTCAGGTGTTATTCTGAAGAGTTGATAATGCTGTAGTGGCGTGATTAGAATCTAGCTTTGGGGGGGGGGGCGAGGCGAAAATAGTCATTAGACTGATTCACCAATATAATTAAACGAAACAACACCAGAACCATTCTTTTTTATTTTGGCTGAGCAATGAACAAACGTGGAACATAGCATATTACTTTTTTAGTTCAATTATTTCAACCTGACCAGTCTTTGAGGCTCATTCGCCTGGGTTTACTTGTGGCCAACCTATTTATTACATTTTCAATATTCAATCTTTATTGCAGGGAACAAACTCGCCCCAAAACAAAGTGCTTCGATTGGTATATTTCTATAAATATTAATTAAGACTGGATGGACCTAAATTTTCAGTTTTTATTCGAGTGTATCTGCTTTGGGGGGGGGGCAGGCAAATTAGTACCGCCAGTATATTTTTTACTTTTTCAGGTTTTCCTTTTTAAAACGAATGAAAAAAATAATCGGAGCACACAACAAATATTCCAAACTGCCCAAATTTGATTTTTAGTACTTTCGTAAGTAACTAGATATGGAACGACGCCGCGACGCCAAAATCTTCACATGTTTTTGATTAACTTACGAAATACAGTAACTATAGTCTAGTTCTTAAATTGTTGATAGTGACTCATCGGTTGTACGGTTCATAATTCATATAAAGCAGGTCAAAAAATAGAACAGAAATATGCTAGGTACTTTTATTTGGCTTCAAATTAAGTTTTACTTTTCCACTTTCGTTCATCCCCTCCGCACTTTCAAATCCTGTAAAAACCAGAAAATGTACGATGAGTCACTATCTACAATTTCGGAACTAGACTATAGCCTCCTGTACTGCATTTAAAATTGACAAGATTGATGAAAATGAGAAAACGAATATTTAATTAGTTTTGAATTGAGTTCCTATACAAATTAGCGACGGACCATAACAATTATTGATCACACCAGTGTTGAATGAACTAATATTTTTATTAGCTTGACTCAATTCATTGTCAAACAATATACCTGCTCGCTTAACAACCAGTCAGTGGATTTTAGTGAATAGGTGAACAGTTTGCCGCTGTATTTTCAAGGTGGTAATGCTGCTTATAGTTTTTGTTTTAGTGCCTGTCAGGTGAAAATTATAATTTATGTGATTTGATTGTTTCTGTCGAAAGCTGAGTTTTAATGCATCCGAATTTTCGGTTTTTCGTTGGAAATTTGAAAGAAATGTCACTTTTTCGTACGAATGATATTTTAAGCGGTTTTCATTTGTGCGAAATGCCTTCAAATGAAATATTCAACGTCAACCCCCTAATTTACCGACCATTTTCTCAAGTAAATTCCTCAGCTCGATGATTATGCTGTGGTTATTTTCGTAGTTTGAAAATAGGTCTCATCCAAAAACGTTTGGGAGCCCTTTTTCTTTTTTTCTTCATTTAAAAATTTCAATACGTTAACAAAATCAGTTAAATATAAAATATTACGGCTGTTCTTATCCTTATATTATTAATCATGAGATTGCTGTCCATATATTTGACATTGAAATTTTTAATATGCCTGGAAACAAACAGACATAACCGCACTGATCATTGTTCTCCTTTAAAATTTCGGACAACTTGACTTTAGCCGCTTTCCAATGGCCACAGGGAGTAGCTCCGAGGAGCTCCGGGTAGCTCCTGAAGTGATTTGACAGATCACAACAAATTATGTTCCAATTAAAACCCAGTTATAAAGTCAGGTGCGGTTCACTTCCGGTTCAGTTCAGGGGTAACAAGCTCCACTGGGGGCTACTACCCCTGGCAGTTGGGAAGCAGCTTTTATTTCAACTTCTTGAATTTATTCGTACCATCAGTTAAAATTTGCCGCCACGAAATATATTTGAACAGCTTTTGACAGATTTTGTACGAAAAATAAATAATTCGTGTACATGAAAACTTAGCTGAATACAGTTAGAAAACATCAATAAATTGCCATAGAATTTAACAAATTTTACACGAACAGGAGTTATGTTTTCAAATCAATACATTGTCGTGGGTATATCCCAAGACCATATGATAAATAGCTGACT
The DNA here is from genome assembly GCA_958502065.1 of Chrysolina americana. NCBI lineage: Eukaryota > Metazoa > Arthropoda > Insecta > Coleoptera > Chrysomelidae > Chrysolina > Chrysolina americana. The sequence continues at coordinate 64,033,835 of OY293412.1, read as the reverse complement.
ATTATTTTCTCCCTAATTCTATCGAGAGTATCTTGTATTTTGACAATTTGATGGGACCATAATATGAACATGAATTACTTCCGAGGCCTTCAGCTCGTGAGATCCTAGCTTTGATTATTAATGATCATACCTATGGTCGTATTGAAATATCTCGAAATACAAGTTACTCGAGATGAATTCAAAAAAAAAAAAATACTCAGGCTCTATTTGTCATGATCGAGTGGAATTCATCAGGAAGATTATTTCATAAACAGCACAAAATCATTCATATAAATTCAGCTTTTATTTGAACAACCTTGAATTACTCATAATTAACAAGAACATAAATTAATAATGATAACTGATTCAATTATTGACACTTATGTTAACAAAAGAGAAGCGCTCATATTTCTTTGTTCACGTGAATAGCCGTATTTACCCAAATAGCCGCTCATATCACACATCATTTGACTTTAATCATGAATTATTATAGGTGAAACCATCTTTGAATGAAATATTCATCCTAAATACAGGGTGTCAATTTGAAAACCTCCCACCCTTGATATCTTCCTCCCAGTAAATAATATGAGGAATCGAAAAAACAGGTCAATTTTATTTTTGAAAGGGGACATTTTCAAGGAATATTTGTAGCCCTCGTGGTTCAACCCCCTAGAAGGAGTAGATGTTAGTGATGTTACCCTTAGATTCTTAAATGGGAAGGGGGATCAAGTGGCACATCATTTTGATTGGCGTTCAATTATTTTTCCAATGGAACCCTGACTTTATATTTTTTGATTAGTATAGTTTCCGAAAAATTGCTTTCTAAACTTACACAAGTGGAATTTGCCTGTTCTAAGATGCGTTAATGTATTGACTCCTTTTAATAAAAATGTATAGAAGAGTAGGTGACACCCTTCCAACTCTTGAATGACAGGAATAAATTTATAACGCGTGGGATGTTTTATTTGTTGGTTATTTTCCTTTTACAAATTTAAATTTAATTTGCGAGAAAGACATTGCAAACGTAAAATCTATTTACGTTCATCTTATAAACTGTTCGTAATGTCGTCCATTTTGCTATAAACAGTTATAAAGTCTGTTTTCGAACTCCCTTTTAATATTATGGAAAACTTCACTAGGAATTGTCTGGCATGGTGCTGTAATACGTCTTTTGAGTTCTTCAATATTAGAAGGTTGTGTTTTATGAACAACGGATTCAAGATGCTCCCAAAGAAAGAAATTTAGGGGAGTTAAATCCGGTGATCTCGGAGGCCATTCAACTGCTCCCCTTCTGCCAATCCATCTATCAGGAAATCTCTCGTTTAACCACTGTCGGACGGCAAAAAAATAATGAGGTGGAAATGAAACAGATCCTCCTGCAAAAGGTCATTACCTTCTGCATCAATTTGAGTTTCTAGCTCGTGAGTTATAAGAGGATTGATAGTCTCTTCAAGCATTTCAAGGTACAGATTGCCAGTCAAGTTCTCTTCCAGAAATAATGGACCAATAATGGCATTTCCAAGAATACCAGCCCAAACATTAACTTTCTGTGGGTGTCTATTAACACTGCCATTCAGAAAAAATTAACACTCATCGATGAAACAGATGTTTAACAGAAGATTAGGAATGGTATTGACTCGATGATACATATGGTTTCACAAACCTCTAGTCTTCTGTCATAATCATCCTCGTAGATTTCTTAAAGAATCTGCATTTTATATGGATGGAATTTATGCATTTTCAATGCTTTTCTTGTCTGTTCTGATACTGATCGTAAGGAGCTCGTGGGCTCTGAAGCAAATGTTCCCAAAACTTCAATTTGAGCTTCTTTATTTAATACGCTGGGGTTATTTCTTTTTTAATTTGTCACTGAACCAGTTTCGTAAAACTTATTCATCAAATCAAGCACATACCGATGACTCACATTACCATTTGGATGTCTTTCGTTAAAAGGACATACCGCACTTCGTGCGCACTTTCCAACTTTACAATCATTCAAATTCTTCCTTGAAGAATGAAAACCATTTTTACATTTTTATACACTTATTAAAGTAATCTCTAAACAGCCCAACATGTAAAACTGTATTCACAATACTACCACATCGTTCAAACTTGCTAAACAATTTTTTGCCTAAATGCAGAAAGTTCTTACAGCAGAAGTAGCAAAAAAAGAAGACTATCTGTAAAATTTCTGCGATGAGAATCAAAAATTCAGCATTTGATAAACACAACTTTACCACCATCTACGTTTTACTCTTAAACTACTTTTTGATGCACATTTTTTGGAGCTAATGGCTAATGTTACCACTAATAAAGGGGTGGAGCGATACCACCTAATATTCTAACCAGTTCTGGTCAAACTATGCATCTCAGTATAGGCAAGTTCTAATAATTACTTCTGTTAGTTTAGAACGACATTTCTCAAAAAATATTAAGTCAAGGTACCATTGGAAAAAGAATTGAACGCCAATCAAAATTATGTGCTATTTGATTCCCCTTTCCATTTGAAATGCTAAGGGTAACATCTACTCTTCCAAAGGGGTTGAACCACGAGGGCTATATGCAAATATTCCTTGAAAGTGTTTCCCTTATAAAATGATATTGACCTGTTTTTTAGAGTCCTCATATTGTTTACTGGAAGGAAGATATTATGGGTAGGAAGTTTTCAAATTGACACCCTGTATAATTCGTGGAATAAACAATTATCTATAATTTTTTGAAATACCAATTCTTTGAAATCCCAATGCCATTAAAAGTACAACTCTTCCTGCGGCCTGCGGATTCGTACCTATATTTAGCTTTGAAATTACAAACCATCAATATTCCAAAAAAATTTTTAGGTAATAGTCATACCACTTATTATAATATCTCTAAAAATGTATTTTCGATAATACATTCCATGTGGTGAAAATTTTTACTAGTTTTCCTACTACGAAAGATTGACCCATGTTCTAAATATCTTATAACTAATTTTTTTGTTAAAATTTCTAGCTAGCTAGCAACGATGTCTCTTCAAATTCGTATTCCGTTCCTCATAAAACTTACCGTATATTTAATGGTCATGATAAATTAAAGACAAGTATTGAAACAAGTCAATGTTACAATTTTAGAAAAAGTCTTACTAATAATTATTGAGACAAAGGATAAAAAATATCATGCGTTAGATCCCGATTACTTCCAGAATTGATCTTTTTTTTAGCGTGATGATTTTATTTGACCTCTTGTTCATACGATGACATTGATTTTAATTATCTCATATGAAACCTCAATAATTGCATGCAAGCACCTATACATAGTGTGCATGATTTTGGATATCATAAATCATGAATTTCACCAAGAATACTAATTTACTTTATAAAGTTGTAAAGAATTCAAGAATTTGATACAGGAACCGATGAGTTAAGGAAAAAATTATCAACTACGTTTTTGAAACGAGGTAAAAAGAATAAAGTAAACAAGATCTGCTTTTGAGAGGTTCTCTCCGAAAACCTGGGTGATTCGTTAAAACAAAACAAAAAATGCAATCTTTGCAGATGAAAATTTGAAATCGAACAGCATTTGATATTTCTTCAACTGATGACACTATGAAAATTTGGCGAAACACTGTACATATCAAGGAGGACAACTGTCATTGTCAATAATTGGATCTGCATAAACGGTGTCATGATATATACAACCCCAAATGGAAAAATCCAACCGAGTTTAGACTGGATATGGAAACTGTGATCCATTGAAGCAAGGTCATGGATTCTCGAACATATAAAATTAATATGAAACCGCAGCAGTACTGGTGAGAACGTTTCGTTTTGAGAGAACATCTTCCGAAAAGAGGAGGAAAACCGAATGAAATATCGCGATTTCTACTCGAACTTCGCAGATTCTACCCAGACCGTTCTGTGAAAACGATTGTTCTGGTAATGGCCCTTTGACGGTATGATGCATTCGCTACTATCGATCCTGAAAATAATTTCGCAAAAGGGGCTGTCATCATCGGTTCATTGTGTCTACTGACTGATAGAGTGAAAATCGAAGCGATTTTATTATTGATATTTATCTATTTCTATATGAACAATATCCTGCCATGCTGTAATGTGAGACATTATTCTTCATTCGAATGGAGCACAAAAATCAAATCGATGCCTAATACTCTGAATAGCAAATCCAATTTATGACATAATGTAGGTAGCTCGAAAACGTAATAGGATCGATCTGTAAATTGCGCTATAACGATAAAAAAATATCAAAATGTCAGAAAAATTTGCTGTAAGCCGTTTTGCATATAACTTCGGTTTTCAATCAAACCTTAGAAAATAAATCAAGAGGGGTTATGTCTGTTGATTGAGGAGACCACTGAAAGTGGCCATTTGTGGGCATTTATGGAGTCAATGTTCAATGTTAAAAAGTTGTCTGGCAGTAAAAGTAACTGTAAATATTAATAATTTACCAAAAACTACTGCATTTCCCAAACGAGAAAGTGTTGGTTACACTCCGAAAAAGTCCAAAGTATTAATTGCTGACCAAGACGCCAAATTCATACTCGAAGCACCAGACGAATAGTGTTCATTAAGTAAAGTAATTTTAATATTTGGCATATTCGGTGCCTGCCGAAGAGATGACTTGATTCGTCTGACTTTGGAAAACGTGGAAGATAATGGCCGGTTTTTGATAGTATTCCTTCGAGATGGCAAAAATCACAAATCAAGAAGTTTCACAATTACATAGAAAGAGACTTATATGAATAGAAAAAGATTATTCATTGCGTATCGTATTGGTAGATATGTGATATTCCGTTAACTAATATCCACAAGCTATCAACAAACTTTTTTTGGAACTTATGTAGTGTCAAGTTATTTTAGAGATATGGGCCTGGAGTCCGGGCATCCTAACACTCTCACTTCCACGTGGTGAATCCGGGGCAACGGCATAACCTGTCATGACGGCTAACGAGAGTGAAGCGGACTCTAGGGGTGGCTGAGAAGCCGCAGCCAACCGGAGTAGCGACCAGTGGGCCCCTTGCTCATCGTATACAGACGCCAAAAACGTACATGTTCCTTCGACACTCGAAACACACATTCATACATCACAGAGGGAAGCAAGAACCAACAAACCTGTCCCCAATGGAAGTCAAGGAGGGGCCTCGGATCGGGAGTTGCGGTGAACAAATCGCCCGCGGCGCCGCACCACCCGGCTGGGAACCAGTCATATCAGGATTTCCTTGAGGAGGTAGATTGAAGGAACTCGCAGCGAGAACTGAAAAACCTGTCTTTGATGGGAACCAAGGAGGGGCCTCGGATTGGACGCTGCGGGACTGGTAGCCAGTGAACGAATCACCCGCGGCCGCTGTAGCGTCCAGCTGAGAACCAGCCCTACCAGGATTTCCACGAGAAGGCGGTTCGAAGGACCTCGCTGCGAGAACTGGAAAATCTAACTCAAAAGGGGCCCAAGGAGGGGCCCCGGATCGGATTCTGCGGGACTGGTAGCCGGTGATTGAATCACCCTCCGCCGCCGCACCGCCCGGCCGTAATCAGTCCTACCAGATCTTTCACGAGGAGGAAGATTGAAGGAACTCGCTCCTTCTACAAGCACCCACATACTACACACACACACACACTTTGAGGCGCTACATTTCGAGGATACACCAAAAGAGGGCGAAACAAGGGAGATTTTACAGAGCAGGTCATGGATGAGGAGACCAGGGGATGGCAAAAAGGTCCCATGCGGGCGTACTTGCCTGGCTGTAGTAGCAGCCTCCCCACCAACGACTACTACTACTGGGCCTATTTTTGAGTGATGACTGGAATTTTCTAGCACACATTTCTTTCGCAAAAAAACTAAAAATTCTTCCTTATTATACAGGGTGTTATGTCAGTACGTGGTCATACTTCAAGGGGTGATTTTTTGAGTGATTCTATGACGAAATGTTCATATGAGGATAGGTCCGGTAATGCTTCCTTTTCAAAATACAGGATGTCAAAATTTTCAAAAGAAATCGCCCTTTTCGTATTATCATTATTATGATTATTGCATTAATTTTAATATGAATTCTAAGACTATTTATATAGAAAAAAATAAGTAACACCCCAGTTTTTGATGGTTCAGTAGTTGAATTGTTTTATTGTGGTATCCCAGGAACTTCATGTCATGAACTGGAAAAAAAGTGAGTGAATAATTTTCTATTCATGTTGAAATTAAATGGCTCGAAAAGTTGGCTGTGCAAATGTGCAAAGTTCAAAGTTACCAACTTGACATAAATAAATTCACTAAAAATTTTACATAATTTTGTTTTTTCGATGATATTAAAAGAAGGTTGAATTTTTGGATGGAAAATGCCGTTTTTAATAAAAAAATTGTGTCAAAAGGGGCGAATGAGGGTGTGTACATTGTGAAAGTTTAAATAAGGAAGAGTTTTGAGTCATTTTTCCGCGGTAGAAAAGTGTCCTAAAAAATGTCAGTCATCACTCAAAAATAGGCCCATTTCTCCGATATTACTTGAGACCGCAAAAAATTTGGTTGATAGCTTTTGTGGCTATTAGTTAACGGACTTTTACTTACCGGTAGATATTCTGCTCAACATGTAGAGTGTCATAAAGCAGTTTGCTGAATATCTGAACCTAGAAAATCCAGAAGATTATACTGGACACGGCTTAAGACAGTTTTCAGCATCTATGTTAGTCGAGGGTGTAAATGTGTAACTCCAAAAGGGTCTGGAGGTTGGAGTTCCTCGACTGTGGCTGAACGTTACATCGAAGAATCGGTAAGCAGAAAGGTTGAAGTTTCTTGTAAATTGTTCAGTCATTCAAAAACAGTAAAAACATTGTCAACATCAGGATACAATCTAGTGGAGGAAAATCTAAAACTGATTACTTCTAGTAATATATTAGTAGCACCTTCGACTTTATCAACTACAGTTATCGAAAATGAAGTAGCTACTAGATGATCAGCTATTTACAACAACACAACAACACAAATATTACAACTATTTCAAATAATAAAAATAAAAAATGCACGATTGTGTTTAAAAATAAATGTTTCTTAACAATATGTGGTTTGCAAGTAGATATAATGAAAAATATCGTTGTTTACACGTGTACGGCTGCGCCTCCCACGGGAACTTGTCGCGCGCGCACGGGAAAGCCTATTTTCTCGACTCCTAATGAAATATTATACCATTGTGATTATCTCTATGAGGACAGACACAACGTTGATACATTCTCCCAAAATGGAATGGTGGAAATTAGGAGAGTCCGATGAGTAAAATACGCACATCTACTTCAGTTGATATATCTACCTACTATGCGAGGTTTTAATGAGCATTCATCCATACAGAACCATACAATTTTCAAGAAAATAAGTACTTTAACGCTCAAACCACCAAAGCTCTTCATGTCAACTAGCGAACTTTTCACTTTCGGAAATCCTAATTTCCCAAGAATGCATTCTCTCCGCCACTAGCCTACAAACTTCCAGGAACATTGAAAGCTAAACTTGAACTTTCCAATTATCCATCCAAACTATATACAACATTCGCTTTAGTGTCTCGCATGCGTTTTGGCCAGACATGTTAAATTAATTTAACCCCAAGTTGAACGAAACACCAAGGTTAAGCGATGGAGATGGCCGTCAACTACACTCCACTCACTACGTTATCGCTTTATCCTTTGATGCCTTCCTCTACTTCACACACATTGACGTTGCCCATGACCCGCGCTACGCAAAATGCGTCGAGGTGAGATGCCTTGACTCGAAGATGATGTTAGAACTTCAGTAATCGATATTTCTGTAGCTCAAGCCTTAATCCACACTTGTTCACGATGCGCTCTCGCTCCAATAAAATTCATGATGCGATGCTGATAATATGAGAGTTCATTGGCGCGTTACAGGGGACTAAGGGCAGCATTCTACGGATCCGTCGTCAGAATTTTCAAATTATGAATGATAATAATGTTTATATAAGAATACCTTCATTCCATTGTGTTGGTAGGTATCCTGCCACCAAATAAATTATAAATTGCGTTTTTTTTGTTCCATTCTGGTACCGGTTTAGTGATAAATTAACATTATCCAGTCAATAATCTGTCATTCATGTCAGATTTATTGTCATATGTCAATGTTTATACCTATGTCAATTTATTCCGGAATGGATCAAATAAAACGCAGCTATTGTAGATAGTGATCAGCAAACACTATCTCGGCTACAAATAGAAATAAAATTACAAAATATCTTCAAAAGCAAAATATATCGAAACTGTAAGGGCAGATTTCATAATGAATTTAAAGTATGGTTTATTTTGAATAGTTGTTAGATTGTGACTATCAGCTGCCAGTCGCAACTCAATTTTGGTATTCACAGTCTAACAGCTATTCTAAGTAAATACTGCTTGAAACTCATTATGAAATAGGGCCCAAGCAATCAATAATAACATATCGAAACACTTTTGATATAAAAAGTTAGAAAATATCAAATTTTATAATTAATTCAAGAAAGAAGTTATCAATAAATTATAATTATGATTGTTAAATACAAAATGAAATTTAAAATCAGAAGTTATGGAATTTTAAATGCAAATTGAATCATAAAATATTATAAAATTTATTAAGAAACAAAACTGGTTGAATATGAAATTACACTGGTAAATTTTTATATTTTTTTTCAACGGTCTACAAGTCAAACTGGTAATAAACGATTTTTATGATTTTTTTTTCGATTGTTTGATCCAGAAAACGAAAGGATTAGAGATGAATTCAAACACAAGCTCAAATTCGCGCCAAATATTACCAGTATTTCATTGGACAAATAAAAGTGACTTCAGTCTCCTTAATTTCCAGTATACACTGTGATTCAAAATGGGAACAAATCTTCCTTGTACAAATCACTCACAGAACGTTTATAGTACAATACAAGTGACGTCAGCCCGCGTAAATATGGCGTTTGAATCTTTCTCAATTCGGAACAGTTTTGAATTGGGTTGTATTCGATATGAAAAGAATAAATAGGTTCGTCAAGTGATACATCATGTATACAGATAAATCTTTTCTTACAGTGTAATTCATTATTAACGAAATAGAATAATTATTATGTAATGATAGTTGTTGAGTTTTATATATAACTAGCAGACCCGGCCACGCGTTACTGTGGCTAAGGTTTTTATTATATTACATAGTAGTAAATTATTCAAGGGAAACGGTAGGAGAACACCAGTCATGGTGACTACCATGCTTTTTTACACAGATGCCATTTGTTAAAATACATGGCGACCGCCATCATTGATTTTCTACTACCGTTGATATTGATTCTGGAGCCTTGAGTACCTCATAATCATCAAAATACATATATGGTACATCGTGATTTGATGTATATATAGCAAATATATAATAATAAAATATGTAATAATATAACTACGTGGTAATACTTACATGTATATACTTTAATTAAAGATTGTTAAATAATGAAGCACTAATAATTAAAAAGCAAGAAGGATTCAACTGTATTACTTTTACTATAATATGAATTCAATTTATGATTCAGTCTAAATAACACGTGGCTGGCTATGGTAATACCAAAAATTAAGAACGTAAGAACAATTGAACTTCACTGTATTGCGTTTACTACGAAATAAATTTAAGTTATACTTAGCAACACGTGGTGATTATGCCATTAAATTGTAACTTATGTGAAACGTTAGTACTTTTAACACTGCGCCATCTGTTAGAATACTTACTCAATCCAGTCAGCAGATACCGCCATCTGTTAGAATCGTTTGGGACTAACAGATAATTGTGACTGTCGAATAATAAACAAAAATGCTTAGTAGACGATAGTGTGGAAACTACGAAGCATCGCACAAAGAGGAGACCGAGAACGTGTAATGTGTTCTGTCTCACTCTCTCGCAATCAACAAATAATTTGCAATAAAATAATATTGCGGCTATAAATTGAGATGTGAGCTATGCTATCTGTTGAGTTAGATCGAACTGCACACGGTGTGCAAATTTGATTGAAATCGGTTAAGTAGTTTGGGAGTCTATAGCGGACAAACAACGTGACACGTAATTTATATATATTAAGATAGTAATTAGGTAGTGTTGATAATCGTAAAAGTCAAGAAAGGACCCCGCACTTTTTATAGGTAAAATGAAATTGTCTGAATTTTTAGTATATTGGTTCAAGTTAAAAATCGGTATTTTTTATTTAATTATTTTCTTGGGATTTGAAAGTGCAAACTGCATTTTTTCTGCTCTTATCATCAACGTACCTTCATATTACTGATCATTCAGATGGTGCAGATTATATCATTATGTACAGGGTGAACAGTAAAAAGATTTTAGTAATGTCTGAAAGTTCGATGTAATAATGAAATATTTGTTAAATTATTTTGGCATGCAATATACTATTCTCATTCCATCATTAATCATAATTCATACATTTCATACAGGGTGATTTGAGAAATTTGTGAAATATATGGCAAGTTCTTTCTAAGGTGTTTATAGGGTGATCATGACAATTTTCGATAATGAAAATGACAAAATATCAACTTTTCAGAAAACACCCTGTAATTCACGATTAACTCAGTGAAATTCTTTTATTATTTTTTAATATATTCATCATTCTCTCCTCAACACTGTCCCAAAAATTCAGTTTCCTACTATGACTTGTTTCATAGTTATTAATGTTGTTAAAGTTGTTCACGCGTACATTCTACTAGTGGGCCACTAGTAGAATGTACCACTAGTAGTGGCCAAGATTTTTCACAAATAGTGAAACGTAAGAATGTGGAGATCAAAATAAATGTAAAGGGTTAAGATTAGCGATAACAATCACATCAGATATTTAAATTTTATAATATACAGTACAGATAGTCAAGTGAATTTTATTGGTTTAAGCTTTGTCGGAAATCTGGGAAAAGTGATAATGATTGATAGAACCCTCTTTTACATTCATTTTGATCTCCACATTCTTACGTTTCACTATCTGTGAAAAATATTCACCACTAGTCTAATGTACGCGTGAACAAATTCCTTCAACTCGTCATGCAAATGGTAATAACTATGATGAAACTAGTCATAGTAGGAAACTGAATTTTTGGGACAGTGTTGAGGAAAGAATGATGAATATATTAAATGAAAATAAAGGAATTTCACCGAGGTAATCATGAATTACAGAGTGATTTCTGAAACGTTGATATATTGTCATTTTTATCATCGAAAATTTTCATGATCACCATTTATTTCCCAACGAAATCATGTTCGTACGGTATCAGCTATCTTCGGAGAACGAAGCGGCCATATATTTCACCAATTTTTCAAGAAACGTATGAATTGTGATTAATGTTGGAATAAGAATGGTATATTGCATGCCAAAATAATTTTATCAATATTTCATTATTACATCGAATTTTCAGACATTACTAAAATATTTTTATTTTTCACTCTGTACATAATGATATGATTTGCACCATCTGAATGATATTTAGTAATATGAAGGTACGTTTATGATAAAAGCCTAAAAAAAATGCAGTTGGAACTTTCAAATCCCGAGAAAATAATTAAATAAAAATTACTGATTTTTAACTCTACCCATCAACAAAATTTGCGATTCTGCACGTTCAATCAGTACATCGAATACTACAATATACTAAAAATTCAGACAATTTCACCGAGAACCATTTTACCTACAAAAAGTGCGTGGTCCTTGATGAAGTGATTGAGAATTCTGATTGCTGAGGAAGGAAAACCTGGAGTGATAGCGATGACTTTGTTGGGAAAAAAGAAAGAAGGAGACAGCTGAAAACTTTGAGAGGAGAAACATTGTAAAAATTAAAGAGTGTCATAGTTTTTTTCAAAAAGTAACAAAAACTAATGAATGGGTTCCTCCGAGGTCTACTTTGGGGACTCCGTTCCTTTAATTTTTTAATGATATTTGCAGTTAAATTCAGTCAAGTAAACTCCTTTTCGCAACTGTCATGAGAATTCACTCAGAAACTCATATAATCTCATTCTTTTCGTTTAAAAATAACTTGGATACCCTATTCGAATGGTGTTTTACAGCTAAGTTACTATCCAACAATGATTTATACATGTATGATCATCCGCTATTTTAGGAAAAATCTCTTCTACAACATTTGTTCTATAATTGATATCCATACACTGAGTATGGTAATTGAATGCAAGGATTTAGGAGTAAATTTTGATAACCAGCTTATATACACAGAGAGAAATAAATGTATGTTTTCTACACAATTGTGAATAATTTCGGCACAATTTGTTTCTAAAAAGTTGACAGCACCAATTTGTTCATTATTCTTCTATAATATTGTATTAGAGTTATTGTATATAAACGATACACTTCAGTGTTGAATACTTCAGAATAATTTTGTTAAATATTATCAACCAATATTATGTACACACCATGTACAAAGAATGAATAAAAACTAAATGTTTTGTTTTAAAAACAAACACAACTTAGGTTCTATTATTACACCACCTTGTGCATTTTTATTCGTGGTATACACAAAATATATAAAATTAATCAGTATGTTTTGGGACGAATGTCAACAATTTGTGTACTGTTTTTGCATGAATTGTATAAGAATGATAAACATGAGATGTAGGAAATGGCAACAATTTGTGCAATTAGCTAATACAAATTGTGCAAGTATTGTAAATATATGGAGCAAAAAATTTCTCAAATTTGTGTAATTGTCACACATGAGTTGTGTAAGTACATTGTACATATTTGTGTACAAAGCATGTACAAATTTTATAGGTACTATTTGATATTTCAACAAAGATACACTGAAGGCATGTAACTTCCGAACGGACTGATATAAACTATAACCTGCTGGCTTCCTTTTATCTTATTCTGTTCAGAAATTAAACTTATGTGTGTCTCATTTTCTGCATTCTGAGATACCTATACCCTTCATTTTCCAGAAGATTGAAATAAAATGAAATGTGATTCAAATAATGTTTATTTCATCAAACAGAACAAATAACAAAAATAAATGAATTATAAACTATAGGTATAAAATACAAGAAACATAATATCATTTCAAAAAACATATACACTATTCCTCATTATGATACAGCTATATTTTACTGAGGCATACTTGGTAACAGTTTGTTATTTTGTAACAAATAACCCACTTCTAGTCTATGGTCATCATAGTAGGCCACCCTGTATTGCCCATAGAGAGTAGAGATCAGTAGTTTCCAATTCATTGGCAAAGTGATAAGTACTACATTTTTGTTCACCGTGTACGTACATACAAACCAAATGAATTATCATTACTGAAACATGAAGTATCACAAGACCTATATTTCAATTTACAAAAATCACACATGTCACCACGTCAAAATCGGTAACATAACCTCTTTAGAATATACATTTACAAATTATTTTTCTTTGAAAATAAAAATCCACATATTTCAGGGATTTTGTCAAAAGTGCATTGCTTGCGAAATATCGAATTTGTTCCATAATTTAACCGTTCACTGTAATGTTGACCAGGCAATATTGTATCAAGGATTTGGCGCGTAAAACACAATGAAGCATCGATTTAAGGCGATTCCTAGATAAATAATTGAATGTAGCACCAGGCTTTTTTCCAAAAGGTACCTAAATAGTTTATTTTTAAAGAAAAATATATACGTGGAATAATAAAGTGAAAGTAATCATTGTGTCAAACTATACTCATGCAAGTAGGAAGTAGGAAGTAGATGTGACGATGCCCCTATCAAACGTTTACAAATGACAAACTATAAGTAGGTAATTTTGTAGGTTTCATGTTATAACAAGAAATGGTGAGACTTACCTTCAAAGCTTCAAATATTGGTATAGATTCGGGAAGTTCCCAACCTCGATAGTATTGTAACACTTCCATTTCATCAATAGATTTGTGAATAGGTAATTGCATTAAACCCCATACACATAAGCAAAAAATACTGAATGATATAAAGGTAATTTTGACTCTAGTCTCACTTCGCCGGTTTCACCCTTCGATCAGCTTAAAAAAATGGTGGACATTAAGTTCTTCGAAATGTCTTCTATTGTAATCTATACAAGATTTCAAGTCGTATTCTAAAATTTTTCCTCCCATTGAACAACGTGATATGATATGAAAAGTAGTAGCAGGTATGTAAAAAACCATAGATTTCACGTGACTTCATGAAAAAAGGTCCATACTGATCAAGTCGGGAGATCTCGCTGGCCATTGAATTGGTAAAATATTGTTCAAGATGGTCCTGAACTTCTCTATGATATTGTGCAGGTGCACCATCCAATTGAAAATTCATGTCATGTTGAATCACCAGTGGAATATGCTGATGTAGGTTGAGCACATCACCTTGTAGAAATTGTAAAAATGTCTTCTCAGTTAAATGCTGCTCGAAGAAAAAAGGCCCAATAACATAATCATGAAATATACCTTCCCAGATAAGACATTGAGCGACCAATTATGTTGAAAGTTAGAAACTAAAACTGCATACTGCATAAGGGTTTTCAGTAGAATAACATAATAGCGGAAATTATGACGATTAACAAAACCACTTCTGTGAAATGTTGGTTTATCACTGAACGGCACATTTAAAAAAATCAAGGGTTCTCCTGTAATTTATTTCGTGTCCTCATTGTCAAAATGTAACTCGTCTTCAAAAATTATCTCCTGTAAGTTCTTGGTGTAGTTGAAGATGGTATGGATAGAATTTACGCTTTTTGAGGGACTCCTCCCACTGAAGATGTTTGCAAGATGTGTGCATTTGTGAGCATTTGAATACAATTAGAAAATTCTTCTCAGGTTTTTTAGCCTATCATGGATTATGCTGAATACACTTACTAGAATTTTATTTTGTGTATTGTTAATTGTAGTGTATAGGAGGATTTTTTTAACAATAGCAATTTTGATAATTGTTATTCACGCAGCAAGTGGGATACTTCATGGCTGGCATATTTATATTACACATCGAGGCCGCAGGCCGTATCGCGTAAAATATATTTATTCACTTCATTGTAATCTACATAACTGAAATTGAAATTTTTGTGAATGTTCTTCGTATAGGTTCATACAATTGTCTGTGGCCTTTTAACGAATACATCATTTACTTCCGTATTTGATACTGTAATAATTATTTTAATCATGGGTAAAATACTCGGCATAACTATCCAGAAATAATGGAGAAGCGATCATTTCTCAATTAAACATTGATGATGTCAGTAACGCTAATACATGCCAGAAATGATTGATTCATATCAGCCACTAAAAATAAATGCCCTATTGAGATCACTATACTAACATGTTCAACTCTCACCATGGTTACTCAAGACTTGTAGCACTCGCATCAGTAAAAACACGCACAACTCAAGCGCCACATAAAAACTTGAACTATCTATTACCATAAAACACATTACGGGTAATAAAATCAAAGTCCCTGAGTGTTTATATCTTTGTGCATTTGTAATAGGTACTTCATCAAACTAACATCTAAAGAACATTACAGAATGAATTTAAATATGGTTCTGTCAAAGTTATGTACAGTATAGGACCATTGATATAAAATTGCTCTACCGATTGTAGTTAGGCTGAAGAATAGCTCCTTCTTATCGATAATAATAATAATAAAACTCCCTCATAAACACTGGTTGAGTGTACCCAAAAGCATAGCCTGTGCGGGTAGAGGACGGCTATTATTATTATTTGCCGTGGATCTCCGATGGATGATAAATTCATAATTCTGGGACCACACATTGAGCCAAATGATGACGCCAACGTTGGTTCACGTTCGCGTTATTTTTCTATAAAGCAACTACATACTGGTAGTGATTGGAACCAAGCTCAGTCCAGAGCACAGCGAACTCACGCATGTCAGGCATAAGAGTTGTCGTTGGTGCATTTCTGGTCGTGATGCTCTATGAGACAAAATTATAATGGTGAAACATTTACATTTATTTCCTACATTCAACGAAAACTTGACCCCCCTGTTAGTCAGAATCGGACGGGTCAATTTGTGTTTCTAAGGGATACAATTTTGATATGAAATTCATACCCAAAATTTCATCTCCTTGCGGTCAGCAGCCCCCCACCCATATTTTTTCAACGTCATGTGGGGTCGATTGATATGTCATTCGAAAGGTCTCCTGTCGCTCTATCACCTCTGTAATTTTTTTTCAATTGGTTTATTCGTTATCGAGAAATTTGATGATGAACGTTTTATTAAAGAAAAAACTGAGAAATCGCTGTCGTTTCTTTTATTGAGGAAATCAACAACAAATAATATCAATGGGAACAAAATTAACAAATAAATTGCTCAAAATGACTTCCACTTAATTCCTTACAATAACATAGCCGACTTTCTCTGTCGCAGTTCTTCAGGTGTCTCCACAAAAAAAACAACGGTGTGAGATCAGGTAATCTAGCTGTCCACTCCACTGGACGCGAAAATCGAAATGTTGGGGTGCACCATCCTTCTGAAACGTTTTTTCGTTTTCTATGAAATTGTCATTATAGTTTGTAATTTTCGATCAGGTAAACGATAGAGAAAATATTTTTTGTAAATAATTGTAGCAGTTTAATTTAGTCAAGTATAGTGTTAGGTAATGAGGGCAATTAGCCCTCAGATGCATGGAATAAATAAGATTACAATAGTTTTTAGTTGTTAGTACGCTATTCGAACTCCTGAGGATGCCAACTTTGTTGGCGAAACGCGCGTCGAGTATTTTTGACATTGTTTTGGTGTTTATGGGTATTTCCATTTCTTGAATAAATTCTGAGAATGTATGAATCGATATTGATTTCGTACACTTTCTAATCTCTCTGCACTTTGAACAAGTCACCATCTAAAGTTTCTTCTCTAGTTTAAGGATCCAAACATTGTGACGGTCTTGGTTGACCTGTTCTTTGCGAGATTGTTGAGAAAGTTCCCAGAATAGAATGAAGGTGACTGAACAATGACTTCAAAAGGTAGGTACATTTTAATTGCGATTTAAATAAGCTTACAAAGCTCTCCACAGTCCTGGGTGTGATAGAAACTTTAGGATGGACTTAAAAACCATGCCTCTTCAGCTTTTCCAGTGTCACCCGATTTCTCATCTGTCAATTATTTTTACAAGCTTCTTCGTCATTCTATTTATACTTTTTTCCTTATCTCAAAAACTCCTCAACATCTTTCGAAGCATAGCCGATCAAACAAGGTGCGAATCTTTGAATTCGACTTATCAATGTCAACAACTTGAACTGGCGAACCTTCCGACCTTAGTTTGGATGATGATAATTAAAAAAGAACCAAGCGACTCTGATCATATTCGATGAACGGTATTGTAATGTTGGATTTTTTCTATAATGGGCAACTGCATTTGCCTTCGAAGTTGCTTAGATCATTAGAATAGATGTCGCCAGAATTCTAGTAGGCGCTTAATACTTTTACACATAACGAATTAAAATAACGTTGTGGAACCTTTATCTCTGTTTTTGCAATTTGGCGCTTGGTTCCTTTTCAATTATCATCATCCGTTTCTTAATCACCTCCGCCAATCCTTCAATAAAGCTGCTTTCATGTTATACAGGGGATGAATATTCAATGTTTGATTGCAGTTGGTACCTACTTAGGATAGTGCCATCCTTGAAGAACATTGCACAAATAGGAGTCAGATGTAATTCAATGTCTGTTAGGGAGAGTAGTTGTTTTCTGACAGATATTTTCCACTTTGAGTTAAAAATGAGTTCGTTGTAGGTACTGTTTACTATGGGCCTGAAAATGTAGAAGCTGTTTGCGTTTTCCACTTCTTTCTTCTGAAAAGTCACTATTGAAGTGGTTGTCTATATTACGTAATAGCGTGAAAAGGAACTCGACTTTATACTGCAGGACATTGAATTAGAAGGAAATATTGCAGATCTTGTGGGATTTGGAGAAGTTTATAACTGTACATTTTCTCCCGTTGAAAAGATGGTAATCGAAGGTGAAGAGAAATCAATTCCACTTAATTCTATAGGTACGACGTTACTATGAAGCTTAGTCAGCTGTCAATTTCCAACTCTGCACCAGCTATAAAAATTTCGAAACCTTCAACACTTGAACTACTCAACTAGAAATTTGTTATCACAAGTATGTTGTATTATAATTATTTCAGGACATTAACACCTAACCGTCAATATTTCTTCCAATTTTCAATTACTTCATTAATAAATAGCTTTCAACCAAAACCAAAATAATTTCGTACTGGGTATATGTTACAGGTATGTAACATGCGATCTCGTTTAGCTTAGAAGCCAAAGTCGTCGAATATTCGAATACTTGCTACTAGTCATAACAGGGTGGTCAACTTAACTCATTTATGAAATGTCAACCCACCCAAATTTTAATTCTAACTGACAATACAGTGAGATATGGGTCGTCAACGGAAATACTGGGTATACCACAAATAATTCGTTTCAGCACGAACACTAAAGCCGTAGATACAATAGAAGTTCTATTTTATAAAGTTGAGCGATTTAAGATATTGCTTTCAGAAATAAAATAGGGTACATAACAGAATTGAAAAATGAAACTTGAATTTAACCAAAAAGATTGTTGATGGGGCATGACCAGAAGAATAATGCCAATGGCAGTTTCGTGTTTAAAGGAAGTCTGACGTAATACAACTAGATGATAAAAATATGAATCTATGTGTCTGCTTTAACTGAACCCACGAAGGGGTGAAGTAGGGGTTAAGTTCGTTTTTATGCTAAATCTGCTTCACATTCGAGTTGACGATTTTTGAAAAATAGGAAATTATGTAGTACAATTTTTCGCTGGTCTATATAAATAACCTCAAAAAATTATGTTCATTTATACTCTATATTTTTTTTAGAATGGTGCATGAGATGATGAATCATAATAACAATGTCCACGAAAATTGTACATTTCAGATATCTATATGGAATGCTCAACAAACTTAAACTAAAAAACAATTCTCTTAGGACTTTGGACTATTTCATCACATACCAAAAAAACTTTCCAAAATATTATTCATTTATAAAAGTATGCCCACTTAGCGACCATTGAAACCTTGAAAAGTAAAATCCGACTCAAGCACATGCAATCCAATCAAAAATAATACATAACAACACATTGCATTTTGTTTACTTGTAAACGAAATGCAGCGAGAACCCAAACAAACGATAAAAGTTTCAAAATTATGCAAAACTAATTTTAGCTTTATTATCATACAGAAGCTGTTCATCACTTTCTATCTCATTTTATAAGCGTACATCATTTGACCTTGCATATATCTTTCTTATAGTGCTAGACAATCCATATCCAGACACACTGAACCCGTTTGTAGGTGCTTGGTTGTGGAACCACTGATGGTTACTACATCATTAGCGTAGATATGGGAATGCATCAATAACATAAAGTATTTATTGTGTATTGTTAAATTAAGAATTCTTCTATTTGAAATATAGGAGAGGCAAGTACGAAGGAAAGATCAATTCCTCCTAATTATGTAGGCTCAAGTATCGCGATGCGACCAAATGAAAAAAAAATTGTTTGAAATGTAAGGATATTTTATTCGAAAGAAGAAGATCTCCCTATTGAAACTAGTGAAAAATTCTATTATTTTCCTTTTTTCAATTTAAAATTTATAGTTCTAGCCTATACAGAACTTGAAGGAAAATTGAATTACTTTGGGATGTAGCTCCATTGGGAAGATCGAGAAAAAGCGAAAGAAATAACCAGTTAATAAAATTGGTACTCAATGTTTCCTTCATATACTTTAACCGCCTTCGTCAAATCTGCTATTGAAAATATAAAGAATCTTCAAAAAAAGTTATAAATGAAACAGGCTGCAAATAGGAGACACATATCTGACAGAAAACAACTACTTCGACTTACGGACATTGATAACTATATCTGATATATATTTGCGCAACTTTTCTCAAGGAGGTAATTACTACAAGTGCTCATTGTAATCAAACAATAGGCTAGAGGCTAGATACCACCTGTAGACATGTGTCGGGGTTCTAGCTTTCTCATTAGTCCTAGAGTAGGATGGGCCGTACTAGAGTAAACAAATTTTTGTATTATTCCTATTTATATATAAGTCTGTTATTCTTGGTTCACTTCGTTTACTGTGGAAAAACAATTCTCGGGCCTAATAACCACTCACTCCATGGAAGTACGTACTACGTAGTGACAAGCCCACAGAATAGTTCATATGAGCCGTCTAACTGCAAACCCCGCCAAGTGCAAAAAAAACAAAAACTGAGATAGCGCTGTTATTCGATAAAGAATATTAATATATCCACGCTTTTCAAATATTATTGCTCAAAACCAGCCAGTTTAATTATTATCGCGTATCTACAAATTAGTTTACTTTCAATCCATCGCCAACTGCAGACTTGTTCATTTTCAAAAACCTCCAAGTATACGTGTGACCAATGGAAAAGCCATATTTTTGTCACGTGACCGCGTGTTTTGAGTAACGGCTGTTTCCGCCATTTTGATTATACCTCGTCGTTATAAATCTACAACTTTATAATGATGCAATGGAGAATCAAAACATCTAAGATTTACCAAGCTCTTCTACATTGACAGAAGAATTCACCTGCGACGAAAACCCGGAAGATGATACAAGATTCGTTAAATCAGATTGTTGGTGTTTTTGAAGTTTATTCCTGTATCAAAGAAATATTTAGTTTATAAGTTTGTTCATAATATTAGAACGTTCAAGCTTGTTTATTACTTCGTTTTGCTTGAGAATATTGAGTTAATTCTGTAACTACTTTTCTGAAAAAAATGTATTGATAAACCAAAAATGGAGTGTAATTTCAAAAGGATCTATGCTACCAAGTACACAACTTTCAAATATTTTTAGTGGTATTATTGAAATACTTATTTAAACTCTTCTATAAAATTTATTCAAAACACTTCATTGTGTCCGCAAAACCCGCCATTTTTCACGTCAATTTTCAAATCCCGCCAAGTGGATTTTATATGTTTCATTTTATAGTGCTATAATCTCTTTCTGTTATAGAAGATGAAGGATGATGTTTAAGAAACAGTATCTACATCCACTGAATAAAAAAGTATATTCCTTTTATCGCTTGTATCAAGCAAAACAGTTTTTCGCGTTTTTCTTGAAACTATATAGCATGCACTTGGCGGGTTTTGCATTTAGACGGCTCATATACTGAAAAGGGTAGGAAAGTAAGGAATTTTCCTGTCTCCGAAGCTCTGATACTTCCGGAGGGAGCGCTGGATTGTTTACCCCGATAACTACTTCCGCGCCTTGGGGTAAGTGACTGTTGGCCTTCTGCATTCGCCCGGCTAAGATTTCTGCGACATTACATCAAGCCGGTATGATTTGTCCATCATTCCACCAAGGTCGTCTATTTTCAAAACCAACAAAATGGTTTTGGTTAAGCCTGTAGAATTCAATTAATAGATCTCTATATTCAGTTCGTTTTTTCTCCTCTTTTCGGACGATGTTTGTTTCACCAGGAGCTGAAATCTCAATAACGAAAATCGTCTTAGTTGTCAGTCGAGGAAGACTTCATCAGGCTTATTGGCTTGTATTTGCCTGAGGGTGAGGAATGAGTAGTTCTAATCGATTCGTCACTTCACATTCACCGCAACGGACTTCCGTGGCATAAGAAATCATCGGTGTCTTGTCTATAACAAACGAGTGTCGTAGATGGTAGTACAACATTCGTAGCGCCCCGTTATGTCTTTGGATATAGGCTGAAACTACACGACAGGACAGGCTGACAGCAAATGTATTATGGTCTCAGCTGCCGCACAATAAGCTCTGCAACTAGTGTCAGGGACCTCTATACCTATCATGTGACTACGGTAGACGAGGCTGTTGAAGACACCTTCTCAGGTCATTATGAATCTTTCGGTTTCCGACAGCAGCCCACTCGACCTGAGGAATGCGAATGTAAGAATGTTTTCAATGTTCTTGAAGAAGTCCTCATGCATTGGCTTATCCTTATGTAGCTGATGTAGGAAACACTTACTCTCCGCAGCATTGACGTGAACTCTTTGCTGAACGGGTTCCAACTCGGTGACATAGTTTAAGTTCGTCTGTTCAATGTCGAATACAAGATCGAGTTCATCGGCTGAACAGGTTGCTGTCTTGAAACGAAATACTCCAATTCCTGCTTTTTCATGTTTGCGTACTAAGAGGAGAAGGGGATCTGATTTCCTGTTGACTTCGCATGCTTCATCCAGTACTATTCTGTTATGTAGACACACCAAGCTCAAAAGTCCACGGCCTCCCCGTTCTGGGAAAGTATATCCGTGGAACAGATGATTTGGGATGCGAGCTCCTATGAAGAAGCATCATTCCGCGAGTTTCTATGTCGAGTTGTAGCAGCTCTCCCTGAGTCCGTTTTATCACTCCACAGGAGTAAAGTAGAATCGGAACGGCAAGCATATTAGTTGCAGCAACTTGGTTAGTCTCTCCGGTATCGAGATGATCTGGGATGCTTTCGTCTACGAACTGAACGACCTCTCTGTATTCCTTGCATCATCCACTTTTGTGATGAACCGTGGCACATTCGTTGATCTCAAGCTCGATTCTGATAACACCACTGCACTAAGGACTAATGTTTGAAGAAATATTCATGAAATCTGTAGCAGAAGTTGCCAAATGTTGAAACAGAAATAAAACGTTTTTTTGTAAATTTCAATATTCGCTTTGCGTCGTTCGGATAAGGGCAGTCGCATACAGGGAAGATAGGTACTTTTTTTATTTTCCAGTTAAAATTGTGTTCGATCGGTTACCTACAAATGAAATTTATTTCTATAATATTAATTATTTTTATTAGTCAATGGAAGTGTTGTTGTTCGACCCCAATCATTGAAAAAGAGCGCTTAAAAAGTAGCAGTTTGAAACAAATCCTCTTAATTTATTAAACATTTTTTTATTATTTTCCTACATCAATTGATGCTTCAGAAGCTGCCGGCGACCACCAGCAATTTTTCTCGAGGACTTTGTCCAAGCATTCAGAAAGTTTGGCCGGCATCGATTGGCAATTGTTCGAAGTTGTACATCGGATTATTGCAAATACAAAAATGGCTCCTGCCCGATCCCAATAAAAGAACAAGTGCCAGCTCCAAGCATGTGAAGATTTCGATCCGAAAGTTTGTCAGGCATTGACCGGCAATTGTTCGAAGTTGTACATCGGATTATTAATAATGCAAACACAAGAAACAGTGCCAGCTTCAGCTTATACACATCGCGCAATATTCTAGATTACTTATGAATCAGATAATTGTTTAAGCTAATATAAGTTTCTGTCCGAGGCCAATCAAAGAAAGTATGCATGTCAGCTCCCAGCGTGTGAAGTAGCAATTTGTGTGAAACCCCAAAAATTTTGGCCAAAATTTTCAACAGGAAAAAGTTCATGCCTTCTACAAAAGAAATCACATACAATGAATATGTTGGTATTGGCAGGAATCCAACAGAATACAGATTGCCAATTGAAAAAGAAGATAAGAGATCCTGGCGTACAGAATTAAACAGAATTTTCACGGTCTGTAGGGTCTGTAGAACCGTTCCAATGGTAACTTACAGATGTAATACAAACGTTAACGAAGTATTGCCCATGAGACTATTTGCATTCTGATCAATATTGGGTTCTTGTCACAGAAGCCCATGTATACAGTGCATTCCATTTTAAAACGAGCCACCCTGAATAACTGTTGGTATAATGATTTTCAGGAAAAATAAAAAAACACATCGACAATAGTATACAGGGTGACATATTTTGACGTATTCACATTTGATTTAACTTTCCCTATCGCACCCCAAGAGCATGTCACAATTTTTTTCAAATAGATCACCCTATATTGTTTCGCATTATCAGATGCTCCATGATGAGCAGATTTCAATACAGTATAATACATAAGGTCTGACGCTTATAGTTTTCTTCTCAAATAATTTGTAGCTCCTGAACTATAAGCGTCAGACCATATGTATTATCCTTTGTTGAAATCTGCTCATCATGGAGCATCTGATAACGCAAAACAATATAGGGTGATCCATTAAAAAAATTGTGACCAGCTCTAGGGGTGCGATAGGGGAAGTAACACCAAATGTGAATATGTCAAAATATGCCCCCTGTATACTATTGCTGACTTGTTTATATTTTTCCTGAAAATCATTGTACCAAAAGTTATTCAGGGCGGCTCGTTTTGAATGGAATGCACTGTAGATCTAATAATTCGTAATTGAATTAACAAACCACCAAAAACAGAGTCAGTAAGTAATTTTAGGAGTCTTCGGCTTTCCTGGACCTCAGTTCAAATGGCTAACATGTTCGGAACGTTTCTCTATTAAGTACCCATTTTCGTAAATTTCAACAAAAACTTTCTATTGTGTACTGAAAGATTTTAGTTCAAGATGCCTGTTGGAAGAAGAATCTGATGAAAATATCATTTTGAATGCACGAAAAGTAGAAAAAGTACCTATGTTTGTATCTAGAGTATTTCACCATCAAAGCTGCATCCAAACAAAAAGCTCTATAAATAATAGAGAAAGCTGATATTTTGCAACTGGCCATAAATCTATTTTGAATCCCATTTAAATTTAGACGCACTCAGTTCAACCCGTTTTTAGTTGACCCTGGTGTACTTACTTTGTTTATGTTTATTTACAGTCAAAGGAATTTGCTTGATTCACTTTTGTGTTATTTTATTAGTCATCACAGTACCCGCGTACTTTTCATTGCAGATGACAACGCTCATATAATTTGTACGAGTATAGTTACAGCGCGAGAAGTGTATATGATTGCTAACCAGAGCAGGGCAGTGTTAGAGTATACGATATTCACCATTTTGGCGAACATTCATCAATGTCATGCTCAATTCCTGATAATGTCAGTCATAGTATTTTCAACCGAAAAAGAAGTCATAGAAATTGAAGATGGTTTGAAAAACATGAATTCCACCGGATTCTGACGACATCCCTATCAAACTTTTTTAAATACTATAAATCAATTACTCTTTTGGACTCGGGCAATTTTCTGATTCCACTATGAAAAATACAGTACAGTACAGCGTTGACACTACAGACCCAGTGTACTTTTGAGTTGTCAACCAAACATTGCTGAGAAGTCTTTTGCAACTAGAATATATTATTTCATGGAAAATGATAGAATATTTACCAACTGCTAATATGGTTACAGATCAGAAAAGTCAACTGAAATAGCAACACTCGAATTCACACAACAAATACAGGGTGTTTCTTAAGTACGTGTAGAAAATTCAGGAACATGTTGCTGACGTCGAAATAAGAAGAAGAGTTCGTATAAAGATATGTCCGAAAGTTATTCGTTTCTGAGATACAGTGTCAAAGTTGAATTTTTATTTTTTGTTAATAAATTTCAAAATAATTTTGATATTCGAATGAAGTTTGGTATCAAGAGGTATTTTTCAATGACTATATCAAACTTGATGTTAGTTTGTCTCTTTCGTGGGGGTGCCGCCACCCACATGTCCTTTGAGTCATTTGAAATGTCATAACTTTGTTGTGCCTAACTGTATCACGTTTTATAGTAGAAAAATAGATTTCTAGAACACTTTTGTGTAAAAAATATATTCTTGCCAGAGGTCGCTGCGAACAACGAATTATTGGGATTTGAAATAATCAATGCAAGTATTTTGGAATGACAAGAAGTTTGAATTAAAATTTTATTTAATAAGTAAGGGGTAAGGGAAATTATTTTTCTTTAATTTCATTTTAAAATAGGAATCGGGTGTTATTACAATTACAATATCACAATTATTTCAAATTTATTCACACAAAACAAAATTACGAATTCAAATTTGACACTCTGTATCTCAGAAACGAATAACTTGCGGACATATGTTTATAGGAACGTTTCTTCTCATTTTGACGTTAGCAACAGGCTCCTGAATTTTCTACACGTACTTAAGAAACACCCTGTATCTTTTAGACGAGGGTACGAAAGTTGCAGGTTTATGTTTCGACTTAACTGCTGCTTTCGACACTATTAATTAAAAATTTCTTGAAGAGAGCAATAACTTAGGTATCTAGAATGCATAGTTTCATATCTACAAAAAAGGCAAATTTCAGTGAATATAGGTTTACAGGCTTTTCAAGGAAATCGCATTGAATATCAGGGTAGGACAAGGTTCAATAATTGGTCCTCAACTTTTCCCTATCTTCATCAATGACTTACCACAATATGTAACTTCTAGAAATATATACATGTATGCGGATGATACGTCAGTAATCATTCACTACAAGAATTTGACAGAAATAGAAACTGAAGCAGATACATCAATCAAGCAATTCAAATCCTGGTGTCATGAGAGTTATCTGATCATAAATGTAAACAAAACCGTTTTCATACAATTCTTATAGATTAAGACAAATTTTCTCCATAAAATAAGTCATATCGAAACCAGCGACCATATGGAATTTCTTGGAACTATCATCGATAGTAATCTGTCGTTACATCGAGGAATAGACTCAATATGCTCCAAGCTTGCTAAAAATACTTTTAGGATTGTACACATGCAGAAAGAAATTGGACAACGTGAGTTACAACGTGTTATTATTCAAAATAAGTTATAATATAATAATAATATGGGGCCAATCCACTGAAACTGACATAATACTTTTACTATAATAAAGAATTATAAAAATTATTTATAACTTACTATACAGACAATCGTGTAGAGAAACTTTCAGGAAAAAGAGATTACTAACTATGACAGAAATATAGATTTTCAAAATTCCGTGCTTTATTTGTACTTTGTATTGAATTATTGAACTGAACCAATGTCTCAATTTTGGAGAAAGTCTTCAAAGAACTCTGAAGCGTCCGTTTTTTCTGCTTTTCATAGTTTAGCTTATTTATCAGATAGCAGCCATTTGGGTATTGATTATCAATTCTGAGTATTGTAGAGTGATGATCGTTGATGATGGTAATAAAGAAACGGTCCAAACAAATGCGGTTTTTCCTCTAATTCTGGTGTATGTGCAGTGAAATTGTGTTCATTCAGAATATTGAGATATTCAGTTGATTCATCATAGTATTAAAAATTATAGTTATGAGGTTATTGTGTGGTTGACAAGAAAGACATTGGGTCGTATTCATGAATCTGGAGCAAATGCTTTTAACAGATTTATTGAAACAGACGTATTCATTTTGTTCAGTTTTGTCTACGGCTAATCATTAGAAATAGTTAAATATGCCGAATGCGCCAATTTCAGTGAAATAATGAAAAATGTACTATTTCCTCGTTTTGGAGGAATTGTTTAGTTATCTATAATATACGACTGACAAATACTGAAAGATTTTTCCAGATCGAAGGTAGAATTCCTTTGTATTATTTTTATGACTGTATCTATGGAATAAAAACATTTTTTATTCAATAGTTAGTTGATAGCCCTTTTTTCATATATGGTACACGTGCCGATCAGTTTTGCCTTTCATTTATTCTAACGGATGTGAAGATCTCCCTTCACTAATAATTATTAATACATATATTTTTACACTCCATTCTAATGAAATTTCTATCTGGGTCATTTATCAGGCAATTAAAATGATGTTCCGTTCACTTATTGAATAATAATGTCGTACAAAATACGCTTGATGCCAGTTTTTATTTTCCTCGAAAAAAGGTGGAAACGCATCTAAAACGTTTTTATTCTTCTTGAAAGTAGAAGAATGATTGCGTCTGAGAAACCCATTTCATTTTCATCAACCTTCCCAATACTTCTGAAAGGAGAAACGAGAAACTAAAATCAAATTGTAGTTTCCTACGGTTTATTCTCACGTGACTGATGCATTTGAAGGTCGTCAGTCTAGACCTGAAATTCGACCAAACGAGAATAGTTTATGCAGAATTAATGAGTGATTTTGTCGTTGGTTCGCAGTTCATGAGAAAAATGTCACTTTTGCATAATCCTGACCAGTTTGAATCGGTTTTTGTTCAACAATCTTTCGATTCCCATTACCTCATTTTATATATTATTTTCGTACTCAAAGAATACTTTTTTTTCTCTCCCAATTTAACACTGACACAAATGCATTTTTCTATGTCAGAATGTTAACCAGTTTCCATGTTTTTCACCAGCCGAATTCTCCAAAAAAATTATTCAAAATAGTTCTTCTCTTCAACCAGCTACCACTTGACTGAAAATCCTCAGTATGGCATATGAAGTCAAAGAAACAGGGGTCTTATTTTTTAAATATGCGATCTCAAGCATAAGTCGAGAATCGTTAAGTCAAAAGGTTGCGTCAGCGATGGATCAAGAGCTTTCGTCGCTTAAGATTGTTTGACAGTGTACAGTAGTTATCTTCTAGAAGATATCTCTTAGCCAATATCTTGAAAAAAAACATCAAATGTTCGTTTTACGATTTCAAAACACACTTTCACAAAACAACCACAACGGGCCACCCTATTATGTCATTTTTATGTCATTTCATTCACCCAAGAAAATCAGCTTACATCAAGTCGAATGGTGCGAATCGTTCTACAGGGTGATTGGGGTGTTGAAGTTTAACTCAAAAACTGACTATTTATTTATTGCTCTGGAAACCGGTCGAGACATGCAAATAAAATTGGGTCAGTTTCAAGAGGTAGTTATTGCACATTTTCTGACATTCAAATAGGAATTGTATATTCGTCATTGGCGCGCATACGGGTAATGATCTCAATTTTTTTTAAGAAAAAATTGTACGCCAATGAGATATTGCAAAATTACAATCATTTTTTAATTCTTCGTTCAATTTCTGACAAAAAATCTCTTTTGCCTTTTCTTGTGTTTTTATGCAAAAAAATAACACATCTTAACGCGTATTTTTCATTTCTTTAACACATTATGCGACGGTAATAGGAGACTGTAAACATTCTTAAATAAGAATATTTCAACGAAATGTCAAATAAGCGTTTTATCATTTTCAGTTTGGTATAAAATTGATATTAATAAGTATCAATTTTATACCAAACTGAAAGCTTTATCGAAAAGAATGGAAAATTACCTATACAATTGCGGAATTGTCACACATGCATTTTGTATATAGTCGAAGTAATGGAACTGGTCGGCAAGCTCGACGATTGTATGCTGTGTTGTATCCAGGACGTAGGGTACCCCATCACACAGTATTTTTGCTTGTCTTCACCAACGTTTGCCCGAAAATGGTACATTTAAGAAAGAAACCGTTGACTGCGGGCGCCCTCGTGAAGTACGAACTGTGCAACTGAAAGAAGCAGTTCTCAAGTTAATTGGTTAATTGCGAAGTCACCTGAAACAAGTACTCGAAAAATTGACAACATATTGAATGTAAGCAACTTCACTGTATTTAAAATTCTTAAAGAACAGCAATTGTATCCGTTCCATATTCAACGTGTGAAAGCTCTAATACCTAGAGACTTTCTTCCGCGCCTAGTTTTTTGTCATTGAATTCTTCATCAAATCGCTCAAATTCCTAATTTTTTTAATGGCGTTTTGTTTACTGACGAAGCTAATTTTGGACGACAGTGTATACGAAATTTCCATAACAATCACGTCTGGGCTGAGGAAAATCCACATGGAATCTTTGAAGCTCATTTTCAGCATCAGTTTTCAGTAAATGTATGGCTTGGGGTATTTGATGATCACTTAGTCGGTCCATATTTCCTCACACAAGGACCAACAGGCGACTCTTACCTTCACTTCCTACAGGAAGAGTTACCTGTTCTTTTTGACGAAATCCTACTACAGCTAAGACAACACTTATGGTTCATGCATGATAGTGCACCAGCCCATTTTAGCATTGATGAATATTTTTGTATTCGTAATATTCTTATTGTTCCCGTCCTATCAAACCCAACCCATATCAAACCAAACTTGATTCATATTTTATAATTTGACATCTTTTTTCATTTTCAGATACCGCTGCACCATATGTTCTATACAAAGATGGTATGGACCGGGCCCAGACCCAATGGGGTCATCAAGATGCTTATCCGCCCCCTCAACAACAGGCCGCAACAGGGGCAGGCAGTCCACAACAAGTCCTGGGCCCCACTGTTCCACTGGGAATCGAGGCAGATACAGTGCCACCTAGAGACCAAAGTCTTCCTTCTCCTGCACCATCACCATATCCTGCCACTCAAGCTGAACCGAGAGAAGACGAGATCCCACCAGAACAGCCTACCATGGACTTGGAACCGAGGCCAGCATCCCAGTGCTTCTCCACTGATCTACAACAACAGCAGCAACAGCAAGCCTACCAACAGTACGCTAGAGCTCCTCCACCGGCTGCACCACCGCCTGTGCCACCCCATATGCTTGGGGCCGGGAGTTTCTCAGCCTTGCAGTATCTCAAACAGCCCGGGGTTATGCTGACCAGTCTTGGTCCAGATACCAATAATCAGATGGACCAGTATTCTTCTAATATGCAAGACTTGCGTGCAGCGGCATTGCCAGACGTGATACAACAGCAGCATGTTGGGATAAAGAAGCACAACAACGGAATGAGTGGAGAATTGAGGCTGTTCAAATGCTTGACTTGTGGTAAAGATTTCAAACAGAAGTCCACTTTGCTGCAACACGAAAGGATCCACACGGACAGTCGGCCATATGGGTGTCCTGAGTGCGGCAAGAGATTCCGCCAACAGAGCCACCTGACTCAGCACCTGCGGATCCATGCTAACGAGAAACCGTATGCCTGCGTGTACTGTGAAAGGACGTTCAGGCAGAGAGCCATACTGAACCAGCATCTGCGAATCCATTCCGGTGAGAAGCCCTATGAGTGCCCGGAGTGCGGGAAACACTTCCGGCAGAAGGCTATCCTCAACCAGCACGTCCGCACACACCAAGGCGAGCGCCCCGTTCCTTTTTAGGCGGCGGCCACTCTGGCAGCCCCGTCATCAGTCGCTATGCTTGTTGTGCCGCACGACGGGCGGTTAGAGTTGGTCTGCTGCACTCCCCACACTCTTTTTATATTACATTTGTAGTAAAACCCTGGTAGAAAGAAAGCGTCATATCCAAAGAGCTTTTTTTTATTGCAGGATTGCACGTTGCTGGTTCTCGATTGATAAAGCGAACATCAAAAATGTCTTGGCTTTCTTCCTGCCAATCACTAAATTAAAGTTTTTTAAAAGTTTACCCAATAAGTCCTTGAATAATTGAATATTTGGTTTGAAAAACTAAAGGAATAAAAATTTCTCTAAACACCAAAACTACGTCAATTTTACTCAACGCGCATTTCTCCAATAAATCTGGCATCTTCAGGAGCTGAAAGCTTACCAAACTGCTAATTATTTTCTAATCATATTTTTACTGCTTTTATGAGGGCCAATTCCACAGGTTTCACTTTACCATCACCATCACCGATTTGATGACACAATGTATTAATTAGACAAGTTCATGACCATAGACTACTCGATGCATTCGAGAGTGTGAAAATTGCAAAATGTAAAACCAGTATGATCCATACAGCCCGTTGTTCAAATTCATAGTACAATAAGTGCTTCTCTTCTTCGCAAAGAAATCATTAATTTTTGAGAATTATGGTCATTAAATCCAAGACAAAAATAAGTAAATAATTTAGAGTTGGTATACAATTTAATGAAAGAGGAGATAATAAGTGCAATTAGCCACTCAAATATGTAGTATAAATAGGATTGGAACATAATATGTAGTTTAGTAACCTTCAAGCCCATGAAGATGCCAACTTTGTCGGCGAAACGCGCGTCGAGTGAAATTGAGGTAGCTTTGGGTTTTTGTGTAGTTTCTATTTCTTGAATTCAAAAATAACTGGTTATAGGTAGTGACTCCAGTTTTAAAGATTATAATTGGAAATATAGTACAATTCTTATCCTATTTTGTTTGCATCGTCGATGAAGAAAAAAAAAGACGAAAGAGCTATAATTTATTCCTCATATCGTCGAAAAAATTATCGTGAACAAAACTGAAATGAGAGCTATTTTCAACATTTTCAATTTGCCTGCCCATTTGGGTAGATAGTTGTATATTTACAATTTATTTGATATTTTGCAATCCATACCCAGCTTTCATCTTACGAATTCCAATCTCAAGCTGAAATAAGGTCCTTTAACTTCTGTCCCAAATAATTCCAGCCCATACATTTACCCTTTGAGGTATGTTGAGGTTGCCCTTTCCTAAAAATTTGTCAATTTCCATCACTATAATAACGACAGTTGTCGACAGTTTTGCTCATTGACATCCCCTTTCAGAAAGTAATTCATACTAAAACCATTTTCTCTTTCCAGTCTCAGCATCAATTGAATCAATTCGCATAATTCTATTTTTTTGTCGGGATCATCATCACCTATTACTTCCTGGATTTTTGATTAATACGGAAAATACTTATGACGCTTCATCAATTTGAATTATATCTGTTTGATACCTAATCAACTGAATCGAAAAATCCTTTCAGCTACTCATGGGACGATAAATAATGAAGTATACTTATATCCAGCACCCTGGGTTCCAGGGAAAAGCACTTCAAAATATAATTATGAAGAATGCACTATTTTGCTTTCACCGAAATGGGTTTGGGAACTTCTTAATACCTTTTTTTTTCAAAAATAATTCCATTTGCATTTCTGACATCAAATTTGATACACAATGTAAGTCATGTTCGAGATGAAAATAATTTTTCATCTCGAACTCAATATATGCATCAGGAGCCAGCAACGTGCATGTTAAATGCAAAAAATCTCCGAAGAGAATAAAAGTTAACATGAGTTCTTCCATACAATATGATCCTTAGGTACATTGAGAAAATTCAGTCAATGATTGCTATACTCGTTTAAAGGCATAACGTTCTTATTAGGCGTGTTCTCTACAGAGAACAAGAATAAACGCCGGTGAAGATTGGCGGAGTAACATTTAAACTGGTAAATTGTAACGAAGCATTCCCAACCTACAAAACGTCATAATGAAAGGAAGTAAGATATTTCGAATACATACTACCAACTTTCAGTGGACAGGTGATTCGTTTACCCGCAGAAATTTTTGACAAAATGAACTGAAAATTGCTCAAAGTAATGTTTTCAGAAAAAGGATACTGTTCATGCATTTCAAAATTCTGCAACTGTATTTCTGTATTTTCCAAATAAAGCCGTTCAAGAAAAACCGTATGTGAACTTTCCGTCTCAAAATGAGTTCAAATATCATTGGCTAAGAATGCTTGATGTACTAAAGAATAGACCATATTAAGAAAATACGCAACTAAAAATGAGCACTAGTTCGCTTGGTTTATGAAATCAGTAATGTTTGAGAATCCTTCATTCAGCACATGCCATATTGCAAGGAATCAACTCGTGATGAAGTTGAGCATGATTTTATGAAAAACTTAATCTCCCGAAAGAAAAGGTACCCATTTTGATTGGATACTGAATCCAAATGACCAATCCCTTGAGCTCATGAACCCAATATAATTTGACACAGAAAATCAAACGTTAATATTCAAATTACTGATCTCACAAAAACACATATTGTGCGGTAGGCGACAGAGAATGCAACTATGACAGTATGATGATGAAATTGAGTTCTTTTCATCATCATACTACACTTCTCCATCGTCATTCATTACTCATTCAACAATTATTCTTCTTAGAATTATATATGCATTATTCTAGCTTGAGCAAATTCAAAATAAATTCAACTTCCAAAATCTCGAGAACTTTAGTAACAATAAAATTCATGAATCGATAAACTTTATTGGTAGATATATTATATAACTGTTGAGCAACCCAAAGAGTTTGAAAGTTATATTTGTTTTGAAGAAATATCCAATTCACTACGAAAAAATATTTTTAAGTTTTAGCTGAACACCTATCTTTAGTCCACTCAGGACAACTCTTCATTCAAAAATTACAAGAATACTAAAAAAGCTCGCATCCTGTTCCATTGTCATGGCGACCACTGATAATTTTCGACATATATGGTATTCAAGTAAACTTTACTTATCTCAGAAATAATAATAATAATAATAATAATAATATCTGAAATATTGCCACATCATTCAGGAAAATATTGCGGTTGGGGTCAATCTCATAGCCGCCCTGATATGAAGAGTAAAGATTATTCTCAGCTGAAATTAACGACCAGAGTGTTCAGCGACTAAAATCCAATGTAAGTTAACTATGTCTCCAATTCTTGTCTTAAGAATTGTCGCTTAGGTAATTTCCGATATTCTCTCAATATTTCCAATATATTGGCACCTGGTATCCTTGGAACTTATAGGAACTCCGAAGAACTTGAATTTTCCCGAAATAATTAGCCCCTTTATAGACGCCCTGATTGCAATCTTGAATTTTTCCCTTACTCAAATAACCAAGTCATCAGCGTATCTCAGCTGTTGGCCTGTTGCATCCCTGAATCCATCGATTTGTTATTAGCTTGTCTTATTCTAAATGGAGGAGATGAAACTCCTCCTTGTAGGTAGTAGACAACAAGAATGTATAAGAAACCCTGCCTTCAGGGTGATTTTAACCCTTAGACGGCACGACACGACACGACACGACACGACACGAAACGTGACAGATGGGTCAACGATAAGCCGGAGTCAAGCGTCACTGACTGCGGTCACGACTGAATGGGTGAGTGACGTACTCAGACGTTTTTGAATAGTTTATTTCTCGTTCATTCATGGCATCACGCGTTTTCTCCCATTAGCACAAGCATTTCTGAGGATTGCTCGCAAGGGTGTGTGACGAAAAGAATCATCAAACAAACAACAATATCCAAGCATTACCTTTATCCACGTGCTGGATCGATTACGTGTCCTTCATTTGCCTCCTCGTTAAATGCTAAGAATATATTGTCGAATCAATATCGAGGAATATTCCCAGAGGTACCTCGTTTTACTTTGAAGTCTTTTCAATTTCTGTTGATATTTATTCTCATTCTCATCGTTGAGGGTGAACTAGGTTTGAAGCTACAACTTGTCTCTTACATGCCTCTCAAGCAGATTTTCTTGATATGGCACAAATCAAAGTCACCCTTCAGCCTTGCTTTCTTAGCAAAATTGAACTTGCACCCCACCTTCTCTCTCAAAATGGCGGGTCTTTAATTCCACCGGGAGACATTTATGATGGTGATGCTTGTTGTTTTCTATGGGGTAGGTGTTACTGCAGGCAAAAAATATTGGATTCTGGAGTTGTTCTACGACAATTTCCAACTTATCTGAAGTACTCTTTCAAGAATAACGTATTATACATGTTCCATCCATCGTTTTTGCCCACTTGGTAAATGTCTAGGGTGTATTTGAAAACTCTTCTGGTGGTTTTTATCATTTACAATCTCCAGAGGGAGCTTTAAGATAGGCATTCAACTAATAAGTTCACATTATAACTTTTAAAACTAATTTTGATGACCAAAGAATCCCCTAACTGACCTTTTCGGCAATGAATAATGATATTTCTTTTACAGATGTCAGTCCTCACTTGATCTTCAAAAATGGTATCAACCCAACACTGTGGCCTCAGGACGTCCCTTTTCCACCTG
This sequence comes from Chrysolina americana, assembly GCA_958502065.1. NCBI lineage: Eukaryota > Metazoa > Arthropoda > Insecta > Coleoptera > Chrysomelidae > Chrysolina > Chrysolina americana. The sequence continues at coordinate 63,998,380 of OY293412.1, read as the reverse complement.
ATGAAGGGAAAGAAGAAGTTCAATCTACATATGGCGATGGTGACAATTCTGATAGAGCATCTTGCTTCTCTCCGAATGGTATGGCAGGCAGTCTCCAATATCCCGCCTATTTCAAAGACGGAAAGGGAATGAGTCATACAGTCTTTGGAGCTGGAACTAATTTTGGGGCTCTACAGTACCTAAAACAACAGCAACCTGGAAAAATCGGTTTGCCGGACGTTATACAGCATGGCAGGTCAGCTGGTATGCCTCTGTACGTAAGGTGTCCTATTTGTCAAAAGGAATTCAAACAAAAGTCTACGTTACTGCAACATGGTTGTATACATATCGAGTCAAGGCCGTATCCCTGCCCAGAATGCGGGAAAAGATTCAGGCAGCAGTCACATCTCACTCAGCACTTGAGGATACACACCAACGAAAAACCGTATGGCTGTGTTTACTGCGGAAGAAATTTCAGACAAAGAACCATCCTCAACCAGCATTTGAGGATTCATACGGGAGAGAAACCGTATAAATGTGCGCAATGCGGTAAAGATTTCCGACAAAAGGCCATTCTGGACCAGCATACGAGGACGCATCAAGGCGATAGACCTTTCTGTTGTCCTATGCCGAACTGCAGAAGAAGATTCGCGACCGAGCCAGAGGTGAAAAAACACATTGATAATCATATGAATCCCCATGCTGCTAAAACAAGGAGGGATTCCACTGGCTCGGATGGAAAGTTACCGGGTAACGGAATGTTACCCAGAGGTTTGACACCTACGACTGTGGTGAAGCCTGAGTTGTATTTCCCTCAGTGTTATGCGCCCAGCTTCAATCCTCCAACTAGCGTGACCCAGTTCCAGACGCCGAATCCAGAATTCAAACCGCCCAATCCGCTACCAGCCCAGTGACTAACAGCTAGCTGGCAACTGGGTCCTTGTATTGGGTGACCTTTTGCCGGTTTACAGACTCAACCCAACTTAGTCGTTTTATAAACCTTAATTTCAATAATTTATATTTATTGGAAGTTTTCCTTTCTTTCTAGAAATATCCCAGATATTTTCTGCTGAGTGATTATCACATGGTGCTGTAAGAACCAAGTTGTTGGTCGCTTGTAACTTACGGAATGGTATGGCACATTCAAAAAATTGCCATACGTACTATAGATACATGTGAAAGTATTTTGAAAATTACTGAAAGTTATGTCCGTTCACTTAGTGGCAATACTTTTAAGCAAAAGGTACTTTAATGAGTATAATATATTATTGTTGTAGTTAGATTTTACTATTATGTGATCTCTTTAATGTAAATTTGCAAGAGAGAAAGATAGAACTGTTTGACGGGTTCTAACTTTTGTCTGACGCATGCTATGGTCTAAAAATACCATACTTTTTACAAATACAATAAATATGGAGAACAACTTCAAAAATAATGATGTGCCTCAATAAACTTCAACTAAGTATTTGCACGAAATAGAATAATGAAATAGCCGCCAAGTTTGATGTAACTGATTTTTTCCATTTTATGAATTTTATGAAGAGGGTAGATAGTTATTAGAATTTTTATTCAGGTTTCCGGTACCTGAATTCACGTCTGGTAATCACTGGGTAATTAGCTGACAAAGAAAAATTTGCGAAATTATTCTAACGATTCCATTAGATCACCAATGCGGTTTCAGATGTTCCTAATTAGATTTTTCTGTTGAAGAATTATGAACGATCCTACAAAATTTTGATTCAATTTGGTCTTTATTCATTCTGATATTTTGTTCTGCAAATAATAATCTTATTCGATACCTCAATACAAATGTGTAAAAATAACTAAAATTATACCAGAAATATGTTCTATTTTTTCCGTATTGGATCGTACCTATCTCCGTTCCTTCATTTGAGTACGATTTCACATGAATGTTATATTTTATTGAATAGAATTTAACGTTTACATAAATATAGATAATTATATTGAAGATAAGTGACATGTAAAAAATTACCTAATTCTCAATAGAAAACACACACAAAAAAAAATCATAAAAATGTTTTTTCGGCTTTATAGAAAAATAGCTGCGATGCCGGTTTTTGTTTGTCTCAGTTCAAAGTCTTTATGATGCCATAGACAATCTCCAGTTCAAGGGTTTGGTTCATCTTATAGAATACCAATACATAATTTTTCCTGTCTATTTCAGATGTCCCTAAGAGCTCTGAAACAAAAAATTTAAAATATTTCATGGCAACCAATAAAATTTACCAAACTCTTGCCAGATAGTCAATACGTATTCAAATTGAGGAAGTTATATTATATTGTAGTAAAACTGCACTTAACTAATGTTTATAATTTATTTACACACTCCTTGAACCCTAATTTATATCACAAGTCACTATTTTTATTTATCTTTACTGACATTCTCTATACGCGAACTCTGGAACTATATTGGTTACTCTCTGTGTGACTATCACGCCATCTAATACCCAGTGGCTTATATACTCCTATTTACAATTCTCGACCATTCGAGCCTTTCGGGCGACTTCTTAGATGTCCCCAGAATCTTCGTTAGAAGGTTCGCGATTCTTTCACGTGATGTATGTGTTTGTCAGCGGAGAACAATGTTTACATTTCGAGTTAATTGGATGATCAGGGCCGGTCTCGAGACCGGTCTCGAAATCGTTACAATATCAGACGGGATGCTCCTTCTCAGTTGTTAAAAAGTTGTATTCTTCCTATAATTTCATATTCACCCAGACTTTTTTTAGCTATATTCAATTGGATTTCAGGGATTTCAGCTTGAAAATGGAAACCCTCGTTGATTCTACAAATATATCCATACAAGAAAATAATAAGTCTACTTATAGGTATAATTTCGGGAATTTAATCGTAAACAGAAAAATGGCAGGCAATCCAATAAACATACTGAGTATTGCAACACGAGTAAATACTTGGATGTGTTCACACAAATATTAGTGAGAAGAATATTTTTGAAAGTTGTTCTTTTTGCAATAGAAATGATATTTTTATAATGAGTTAACTGACAGTACACAATTTAATTCTACACAGTGTCTTCAATAAAATAGATATTCAATTTATACAAACCTATACGTGAAACAGATTATGGTGATGGTATTTGAACCCATTCTTTATATGATCTACCGTTTTTATACATATATTCTATATATACAATTCATTAGAGTTAAACTTTTTTATACGGGGTCGATACACCTACAAGGTTGCATTTAACATTTGAGGTGAATTACCAAAAATTACTAAACAATATAGTTTAATTCAAATACAAAGTATAGTAATCAAATTTAGTTCGAGAAGAAACGATCTATTCAATTTCAGACAACCAAAATGTTTATGGGCTATCCTTCATCAAACTCACATTCTATTTTGAATCATACATCAAAATGTTCCCATTGTCTATAACAGTGCTTTGGTCTACTTCGAGTTGGCCCTTCATTATATGTTATATTGGCTCTGATTAATGTATCGTGATCGGAATGCCTAATCATATTCCCGTCGGATCGATCTATTTCCATGAATTTCACCAAATTTGTTTGTCTTACGATTGTAGCTCGCCCTCATGTTGAAAGAAAAGATTACAATTTTTCAGTTTTGTGAAATAGAACCAGACCTGAAATGATAATTTCAGGAATTTTTTGTGTAATCCACCTCAATAAACAAGGTGTTGGAACTCTCTTTTTTACCATATATACGCTACAGTATATATCCTGCAACAAATATTATATAAGGTTTTATGTTTCAGCGAGTTATATTATGATTGTTTATTGATTTGACTTTTGAAATATTCTGGAATTAAAGTGTTCTATGTTATTGTTGATGTAAATGTAAAGATTTGACAATGTGTAAAATTGTAAATATTGATTTTCGTTTAGGTCCCGTCAAAACTATAAATATTGTACTAAAGAACCAAATCTTTTTGTAAATGTGTTTGTTTATATTAGATTGTTTGTATACGATTAAGTTAGCGAAGTAAATATCTGAATTGTTGGTGAAAATTTGATATCTTGTGAGCAGGTCTACTTAAAGCTGAAGCTTGTGAGGTAACAATATCAGCTTCACTGATGTTGAAGAGAGTCAATTATATTGTTGAAATTTGGAGTACGGTAAAAAAAGTATTTCAAGGTGAAGGGGAGAAAATTCCTTTCTGTCATTGGTTTTTCGATTTGAGATGAATTATAATTTGGAAATAGTTTTGGCCAATCAAGTTACATGATGCTGCCTTCGGGTTTATGTCTTCTTTCTGATAAATGTAAATCAAGCTTTGACGGAATTTATAGTTTGATAAATCACTTAGTTGAAAAGTGCTTACTAATAAATGGAAAGTTTTTTAGAATATGGAAGTGACTTCCATTTATCAATTTTTATCCAGATATGATATGAATAGATGATTTGGGATAAACGTGGATATTATCCTCGTAGGAAATAAAATTTTGGCTCACCATACTTTCAGTTCAATGGTTGACCACTGTTTTCTCATGGCTGTTGCACTTGACACTTGATTGTTCCTTTATCTTAGCATTCCCTTGTTCAAGGATTCTATCTGTTATAGAAAAATTAGTATCATCTGTTTACAGTACAGTTCGATACCCTTCCATCGAATTTTCTCGAGATCTCTCTATTGGGAATCGATGGAGGTTCATCCATAAACGGTGCAGAGATATGTTCTTGGTATAAAATTTTTTCATAATAAGTTTCTCGGGCAAAATTCCGTATTCAGTACATAGGATGGTAGTACTATTTATGCCGCTTGTATCAGTAAAGCTAGGATATCAACTGAGGAGTAATTTTTTGGTGCTTGCAACCTCTAGAAATTATTTTATCTCATTTTCACAGTGTTCTCTAGAATTAAAATAATGGAAGAATCTATCAAAATCCCTACGAAACTGTTTGCCATGCAGAACGCCCAAAAAGTATGGAATAAATTCATAATTTTTGAATAGTAATGAATGTACTTATTCTATACTTTATGGACTCACGTATATCATTTATCTCAAATCTCTACATGTAGCATTCTATCCAAAAATATTATACTCTGAGAATGTGTGTGATAGTTTTGAACTGATGTTGTTCTCTCACGAAAAAGTATAGACAAGGGCTCTAGTAGCCAAATTTGTTGAGCTACAAGACTTACATAAAACGTGATAGCATTTAATTAGTTGTAAGATGATTTATGTATATAATTACATTTTTACTGATGGTGTATTCAGCACCTATTATATCCGTACGATAAGAAAAGTTTTTAGAGGAAGTGTGATATCCCAGTTGGGTAGTTGTGTTAAAATTTTTACTAATTAGTTTTTGGTCGTTAATATGACGTGATGAAAGTTTATTTCCTCTGGAAATCAGACTTTGATTTATGAGTCTTAGCAGACTTGAGTTATAATCTCCAACTAGTTCATTATTATCCGGTCAAGATCACTTTGCAGATTATTTATTGCAAAAATTCAGAAAACAGTTATCAAAATTCATTTATTTTTTCTATGAACTATGCAAGCAAACAAAAATAGCCTCAATATTCTTTGAATATTTTTCCAGAGATTGCAATTGAATCATGAAAGTAACGGATCTGCAAGTATTTTTTGTTTCTTGACTTAGTTTGGTGACGTGAATAGTGGTTTGTAAAATTACTTTTACCGACTCATAAATGTTTGATTTAAATTTGCTGCTCCTCATTTCATTGAGGAAACAATTAAAACAATCATATACGAGCAAAATATAACAAAAAATTATTTTGACAATTTAATTTTTTTTACCTATTGACGATATAATATCGATTTCATTGAGGATATGCATACTATCAGACTATAACATGGTCAGTCTGCATATTTTTTCCTGGAGTTATATGGAATATTCGTCGAAAAGAATACTTCATACACATACATCACGATATTGTAATTTTGTTGAAATTATAATTCCAGGTTCATTTTGCAAACCTTCGAATGCCTGGAAACATCAATTTAGTTTTTCAAATTTGACTCAGTAATCCGAAATTTGGACTGTTTCATACCATTTGCTGAAATTATCATTTTCTGTGCCCTTTTAAATCTAAATGATTTGGTATCACCTGTGTGATATTCTGGAGAATTGGAGTCCTGTAGAAGAAAGATTTACTAATTTCCCCTTAATGATTTTGAATCATTATTTTCAGGCTGAATATCAATAAGACTGACCTGTATTTATATATTTTTCTTTTCAATTTATTAATGGCGAGGGCATTCCATTTTTCATATCTGTCATTTGTAAGTAAACATTCATCACGTGTATATTAGACAGACAAACTCTGTATATCAAATTCGAAAGGGTCCTGTGCAGTTCAAAAGCTTTAATTTAGACTAGAATTATTTAGAAAAGTATTTATTGTTTAGAAAGTATATGTGTTTAGATTGTTGAAATTTTTATTTAGTATTACATGTCCAGGTCCTTTTCGACGATTAACTTGTTACTTAGGAGTGATTTTAAATTTTTTTATCACTGTACCAAGTGCAGTGAAAATCTATTACTGAATACGCGTGTATCGTTATCTTTCATACTTAAAGTGTGATAATACTCATGTTAATGATTTTATTGTGATTGAATGAAGATCTCCAAAACGAAAGTTATACAAAAATAACTATACAAGTATTTTAAAATCATCAAGTAAGTGCCATAGGACTGAAAGATCAATTCAAAATTGTATACTTGTCTGCAGACCAGTGAAGATATTATTTCCACAAGGAAGGTGTTTGAACAAATTGTTTAGTACTGGGTAGGGTTTTAAGAATGTTCTAGAATATTGAACAAAATAATTCACTATTTTGATGTTAACAAAGACTTCGTCAGTGAATTTGTATCCTCTCGGTTGGTACTTCAAATAGGGACTTGTTATGAAGACAATTCCACTTTTATTCATTTATCAATATTTACATTCATCGAGAGATGTTCAATTTAATCCAAATGATATGGCTCGTAATTGTTTTAAATTTATTCATCCAATAGTGTTCGATGAAGTGAATTAAAAAAACAATGCAACAAATTATTAAAAATATTCTATTCAAATACATACACAGCGTATCCCAGTTTGAGTAGCAATACCCTTGTATATGGTTGAAAATACATTTCAATATTTTTGTAATGAATTTCCCCTTTTGTGTCATTATTCATTTCAATATTTTCTTTCTAATCATCACGAAAGCATCAGCCTTTGCTTAATTTATTTGTTTTTTTTTTTGGATTTTTTCTGATAGTTAGTTATGAACAGTAAAGGTTTTTGAGAACTACAGTGTATCTCACTTCTCATGGAAACATCCCCGAAACTTCCGTAATTTTGCCATAGAATTATGAATGTTTTGGAGTCGATAGACACATTAAAAATGTACTTGAATGACTTCGAAAGGGCAATTCCAAGAAATATACACTGCACGACAGCAGCGATAAAACCCCCGACATTTCTGAAAAATTCCTTAAATAATGTTTTCTTGAAAACAATTCAGTCCTAAAATATCCTATTTTATCACTCCTCATCGAAACACCTCCGTAACGTCCTTTATTTTTGACGCGAAACTGTGAAATTTGCAGAATCGAAAGATACATCCAAAATGTACAGTTGAACGTTAAAAGTTACGGAAGTTACGAGGGTGTTACCAAGAAAAGTTCAATTTTTTTCAGGAACAAAATGAATGGTTGTTCTGATTACGAATACAAAAATATTTTCTTGTCTTGCATTATATATTATTATTTGAAATGGCCCCTTCGAGGTTAATTGGTACATTTTTGGTGTATCTCTCAATCCTACAAATTTCAGAATACGGCAAAAATTCAGGAAGTCACAGGGGTGTTTCCATGAGAAGTGAGACACTGAATATGATGAAAGAATAAATATTGTTATGAGATGAAATCATGTAGTTAGGTGTTTTATGGGTGCCAAAATAGAAATGGAAATATTCATAGAAAATTAATAAAACTATTTTTCTACCTGAAATATATATTTTTGATTAATACCAACTTCTAAGGAAGAATTCAAAATCAGTGTTCATACAAGGGTGTTGGTATATTAATCGGGACACATTTTTGTCTATATCAGTGAATACGTTATAAAATGTAAATTGATAAGATTGATCTCGTATACGAGAAAATCAATATTTCTCTTAAGCTGACATTGGTTTAATTATATCTATCACATAAGGAGAATGACTCATGAAAGTTTCGATGATTTTAACTGAGTAATATAATTTCCAACAAACTCAATGAAATTGATTAATTGAGTTGATGAAAATGAGTGGATGAAAAAGTTTAAATTCCATTGTAAAAGTAACATTCATTTTCAATGTCAAGATAAATTTGAAAATGAAATAATACTTTCATAGCGTCCTTCTACTTCTTGATATATGATCGTTTCAGTTTCAGCTCTTGGAATTCAAGAGCTTTTTGTTTCCTTTTTGCACTTGATATCAATATTTTCGTGTTATTAGAACAAATAGTAAGAACGATTAGTTCTCGATTTCAGTTGTGTTATCCATATTCAGTAGGAAAATGTGATTTCTGCTAGATACAACATGCATATAGTATATAAATGATAGTGGATGAAACTTTTAAACCATTTCAGGTTGTTCATAATCAGTGAATCCATATTTTCACAGTACTCGAAAGAAATTGTGTTTTGATGGAATTGATTTTGAACATTATGAATGAATACTACAGGGTGAGACAAAATGAGACCCATAAATTTTGTGTGCTGATTCGTCATCCTATGAATCTGATCCTATAGTGCTTTTTGGTAGCCATTTAAGCAAAACTAGATTTTTGCAATTTCATTGCACCGTACCTCGGTTGCAAAGATGATGAAAATGTATTTATTGGAAAGGTCTCATTAGTCCCATGACATGGTTTCACAAAAATCAATATTTTTTTTAGTCTAGTCTCTACCTGTACGTTCAGGTATGTGAAATGTTAAAACTTTTCTGTTGGATATATCTAGAGGTGTAAATTCAATTTCCGTCGTACCAGCTGTGAATAAAAAATATGATTTTAAATTTTACTATAGGACCTAGATGACAACACCACTGAACATAAAATATTCCCTGAAAAACTTCCAAACTAGTGAAATTTCGGAAGTTTTCATGGAGAGGAAAATAAATTAAATTATTTTCGTGCATTTTCATGTTTGCTACGAGGCATTAATTGATAAATATTTCCAATTATTTTCTCAAACCAACATGAAGGGTCAGCTCTTGGAGTTTATCAGTCTCATTATGTTTGACCCTGTTTATAGATTTGGGAGGGAGATGCTTCTGATATTTCGTAAGAATTTCTCAGTTGGTGTTAATTTCCAGCTGTTAACAATGTACTTGAAATTTTCAAGAATATGTAGTGATTTTCCATGATTTTACCTAAAGTAACTGGGATATTGTGAACAGGGTCTGACAAAAGTTGTCTAATTTTCAAGTTAGAATTCTGCACAATTTTAGTGTGTTTATAAAACGCTCTATTTTCAGTTTTTGAGACAATCTCTAAAAATCAATTACTACTGAACTCAACGGTATATATGTGTTTAAAAATCGAAAAATGTTGCGTCCAGCGTCTTTTCAAATAAGAGAATCATTTCAGTTTCGGTTCAATTATTACAGATTTTTTGGTTTATGATGTAACACACAGCAACCTCAATATATTGCCATTACATTAATAACAGTTACTAATGCTCAACCAATGTACAATAGTCTTATTTTTTTGAAACACATGCAATACAAGTATTTGCTCAAGAGTACAAATACTGTAAATAATAGATACCGGAATTGTTTTTATATTATAGGTGAATATATTCTAATATGTGAATTGATTCTCTTTTTATTCTATATGAAATAAATATGAATGTATTTGTTGAAGCCAGTGTACGTTTATTTTTCACTTCCCTCGACGGGTATTGATATGAATATCATCTGACAGACATTTGTGCACAGGATATTTGTGATTACATAGGAGGTTATTATGGTTCCAAATAACCTCTTTTAACGGATGTTCAATATTTTACATCGTCTGTCATATACAAGTTGCCAGATGCTGATATTTCCAACGATTTATCTGAATAATTGCAAACGTTATGAGTTAGAAGAATACAAAATTTTTCGATGTTGAGGAAATATTTACCGAAGCGTGGAAGGGTCACGGATTATTTGTTAATTTAATCCGCCATAATTTCGACTTTTATCTCGAAATTTCAACTTCTATCTCGATATCTCGATTTAACGTAATAATTTTGACACAGTCGAAATCCCCTCCTGTCCATACTATCCCAAAATGTGGAAAATTTTAAGCCAATATCTGTCGGAAGACAACTGCTTTCCCCTACGAACAATGAATTACATCTGTACGTCTGGTGCTTGCTTGGAGTGCGCACCGACCATCCAGGGTGTTTCTCTGAGTTTGTATGCATCTGAAAAAGTAAACACAGCACAAGTCGCCCCGGAGCGCCATGGTAAATGAAAATAGTCATCCTCCTCCCGCACAGACTGTGACTTTTGTACACTCTATGATTGTTTACGGTGGAGTATTATTATCCGATATTTATTTGTGTCATGTTCCTTCAGGACGACACCATTGAAAAAGCTATAATTGTAATGAAGCATTGAATATTATTCTCCATCTGTTTAGAAATGACCACCTACATACGTGACATGTTCCAAGGTCGTTTCCTCTCATCAGTGCCAGGATAGGCCAGACAACATTAAATTGGTCTTGTCCCATCCAACGAACGATAACACACAAAGCTCAAATGCAAGAAGCACTCCTCGGCAGCTCAGACTCCTGGAATAGCAAAGGCATACATTCGAACAAAGTTTGAAAAGTATGTCGGAGAGTTTCAAATAAATTAATAATAATAATAACATTCCATCATAATCACTCGAAGGGTGTACCCAATGACATAACCTGTGCGGGACGATGACTATTGTTAAAATGTGCCGTGACGCTCCGTGGCGTCTTACTGAGTTTTGGTGGTGTATTCACTTTTTCAGCTGCAGGAAAGCCCGGAAAAGTACAGCACCACGCCGAGTGGTTGGTGCGTACTCCAATCAAGCACTAAACGTCGGGATTGGCATATATGCAACACACATCAAACTTAACGCAACGAATAAAATCGACAAAGCCGAAGTACACTTTCTCCACAGATGTAGTTCAATGCCCGTCGTGGCATTAGACAGGTAAGTAGTTGTTTTCTGACATATGTTTGCTTCATTTTTCCACTAGGTGAAAACGTCGATTTTATTCGTTGCGTTATCGTGATAATCTCCAGCACCTATATTCTAACTTGTTCGAATTAATACATCAAACTTCCCTTATAACAATGCACATGGCCGTTTAAAGAAACCGAGGCAATTAAGAAAAATTCTTGCGTACTGTAGTCTCGAACCTATGCCCGAGGCAAGCAGCCGCGGAGACCTAAACCGCTAAGCTACCACCGACCACCCATGAATAAAACGAATGATTTCAACAAAATCATAATCGCCTTTTCTCCACACTATGCTGAAAAGTGAAAAATTTGAGGCAAGTATCTGACAGAAAACAACTACTTTTTCCTACGAACAATATTTGTGATAATAGATTTCAGATGTAATTCAATATTCGTAGGGGAAAGAAGTTGTCTTTTGGCAGATTTTGCTAGATATTTTCCACTTCTGTAGAATAGTGAGGGAGGGGAGGGGATTTAGATTGTGCCAAAATATACACAAGTCGAAATTTCGAGATTAAAGTCGAAATATCGAGATAGAAGTTGAAAGTATGGCGAATCATATTTTTTATTTGTTATATCCGTCAACCGGCTGCACCCCTAAGAGTAACCCTCAGAAATCAGAAGACTTGTGTGACCTTTTTGAACTTGTGATGCCATGCACGAGACCGGTGGCCATGCTGAGATTCGAACTCATGCACCAAACGATGATTGGATTATGAAGCGAGCATTTATCCCGCCTATTATTATAAGTAATCTGTGGCCCTCCCATGCTTCCGTAGTAGGTACGGAAGAGTCATGTGAAATTTTTATTTGACCGATAATTACGACTAAATAAGTAATTGCGAGATAAAAGACATTAATTGTCATATTACAACTTACTTTCTCGTAATTCCGATTTACTTGGACGTGATTTGAAAATATAAGACATAATTTTTCGGGAAAGTAGTAGTATTCATGGGGAGGTTGCTGTTTCAGCCAAGAAATGACGCCTTCAAGGCCCTTTTTGCCATCCCCTGCACTCCTAATGCAAGGTGTTCTGCCTGCCCATGGTTTTCACCTGCTCTCCAAACTCTGGATGTGTAGTGTGTAGATGTGTGGAAGGGAGCGAGTATCTTCAATCCACCTCCTCATGCCCTAGTAGAGCTGGTTCTTGGTCGGGCAGTGCGGCAGCCGCGGGTGATTCTATCACCTGCTTCCAGATCCACAGCACCCGATCCAAGGCCCCTCCTCACATTTTCCAGTTCCCCCAGCAAGTTCTTCGATCCCCGACTCCTCGTGAAAACCCTGGTATGGCTGGTTCTAAACCGGGCGGAACGGCGGCCGCATTGATGATCGGCTACCGGTGTCGCAGAAATCAATCTTAGGCCCCTCCTTAGCTCCCACTGAAGTTCTCGCATCCCTCTGCAATGTGTAATTGGGGTGTTGAGTGTAATGTTTCAGTCACCTTGGGATATTCTTCGGGAAAGTAGCATATGGACGAATACTCCCGAGTAACTCCACTATGTGTCATATTCCAAAAGGCCTTGGTAGTGATGCTTCAGATCCTGAAAGTGTCTTCATTGTTTTCGGTGATGAAGAAGGCGACTCATCAGTTGATTGGTCTCCCTCACGATATTTTTCTTTCAGTAGTATTTCGTCTACAATGAATCATGCAGGGAAGGACTTCGTATTAAAACACAAGTGGCAGACAGGTTCGTCTTCCTCACCACAGAACCTGCCTAGTGTGGAGTTTTAATATAGCCCACAGCAAATTTTTTTCAATCAGACGGCAGAATGCTGTCAGGAGTCCTACCACCGCCTTGAAAGAGTTCAGGTTCTGTCCAACCAGGTATTTTGTTAGTCGGTCATCATCAATTTTCCGACTGACCAAGATGTAATTACGAAATGAAAGTCGTATTCGTTAAATCACTAATAACTAAATCGTGATTCCAACTTTCCGAGATATAATAATGCTTCTGATCACCAAATTTTTTCCCTGGTTCCAGGCAGTAACGAAGATGGTTTCACTTCTCAACTGATTTTCTTCAGGATTTTTCTTGTAAGGTCTTTCGGTAGTTTTCTGTACGTTTCATTTTATCATGGGAAACAAAAATTTTTCATGTGGAACTGTGTGTACTTGACGAGAGGCCATAAATTCACACAATGAAAATTGATTGAACATAATCTGTGATTCTACAGATGGCTTTGGTGGTCCTATAGATGGCTCTGGTGCTCACTTTATTAGTGAGTACTTGGGTGGTCGTAGTGTCAGTTGACAAAACCTCAATTGATATCGTTTGCATGAGCGACGCATTCACAGATGGAAGTAAGATCAGTATGCGAAACAACACGCGCGCGTCTCGTATCCAGTTTGTGGCGGCCAGTAGCTTCTTCACGCCCGCAGTGCGAATTGCCGCAAATTTAAGACGAGCTCACCACACACTGAATCGAGGCGTGCTGTATACCATCAAATAGCACTGTCTTGATAGGATACGAATGCTGGTGGCTGCAAAAAAGTGAGGCGGGCGAGGAGCATCGCGCAAAACATGAAGTTCCGCGATAAACCTTTTCACCTATTCCAAGAGCCTCCACGTGTTGTGGATAATCCGCCAGCGGCAAATCGGGTGGAAACCTTCTGGAAGGATATTTACGAATTTCTGCGAACACTCAACGTAGCCCTAGCTCAGTCTTAAACTTTCTGCAAGAGGCTTTGCTGCTCCAGGCTCTGAACGACACTGAACGGACGAACCCAAACTCTGTCTCCGAGTTGGAACCCTTTCAGTAGAAAGCCCATGTTGAAGCTGCGGAAAGTGAGTCTTCTGCAGCTACATAAGTATAAGCCAATGCAGGGGTCTTCAAAAACATTGAAGACCTTTGCTCATCCACAAACCTGACTTTTGCATTTCTCAGATCGAGTAGGCTGAAGTCGGAAACCGAGGGATTGTGTCTTCAATGCCCTCGTCTACCGTAGTCACGTGATGGGTATAGAGGTCCCTGACACCAGATGCAGAGCGTGTTGTGGGGGAGCTGAGACCATGCATTTGCCGTCAGCCTGTCCAGCTTATGCGGTCTCAACCTATATCCGCAGGCATAACGTGGCCCTACGAGTGTTGTACTACCATCTACGATAATTGTACGATATAGACCAGACAACGGTGTTGCCTTATGCACCGGGGAATATTAAGTCCGTTGTGGAGAACAAGAAGTGCCAAATCTATTGGGACTACTCATTTGCCACCTTCAGTCAAATACAAGCCAATAAGCCTGATGCAGTCTCCTCAACCATCAAAGTAGGAAGATTTTAGTCATTGAGTTTTCAGCTCCTCGCTAAACGAACATCGTCCGAAAAGAGAAGGAACTCCGCAGGCTTTACCCAAACCATTTTGTTAAAATGGTGGTTTTGATAATAGGGGTCCTTGGTAGAATGATGGACACACTGCTTAAAAAAATTCAAAAATCATATCGGCTTACTGTAATGTGGCAGAAATCTTAGCCGGACGAATGCAGAAGGCCGCAATTCTTGGTTCACTCAGGGCACATGACGTGGGAAGTGTTTACTGGGACTTATGACACACACACCAACGTCCTCTCCGACTGTTTGATTGTTAACATCTTCGGCAAGCGACAAGCCTCGACTTTGCCTCGGCTCGTACTCGCCGAATATTAACACGTCTTTACATTCCTTGTTACTCAAATAACTATTATCGTTTTTAATTTCTGTTTTAGAAACGTAGTTGATTTAAAAATATATTTTAAACGAATTGATTACGAAAATATAATAATTTGTGCAGAGCTGTTTCTTTTGCTTGCAGAACCAAGTTTCCCGATGTGAAATAAAACTGAAAAGGGGTGGATCTTTCCAATAATATGTATCAATAAAATAACATCTAAATTTGCTATAACAGAACTGGAGAAACGTCGGAGTCTTAACATTAAATTCAATAAAAAAATCATATTTGAAGGCGCTGTTCGTGTCCTGAACACTCGTCATACGGAAACTTGACAGTGTTGGTTTATATCCACCACACAACATCCAATGGATGTCTGTTTTATGTCCAGCTCTATTCCAAAAGTCCACGGATGTTTAATAGACATCTATTGAACGTACAGGACACGGACGTACAGTGGATATTCGGAAATGTAAATCCGTTGTACGTACATTTGATGAAAAAAATTCAATTTTTGATATATATGATTAATCAATCCAATCGTAAACATCAATTGGACGTTCAATTCATGCACATGCATTAAATAATATAAGTAGATTTTGAATATTGATAATTCTAGTTTCTTTGGTAGTAATAAAATAATGATCGATAACACAGAACCAAAATACCGTTTGGTGACGATAAAAGAATAATCAGTTGGAGCAGAAGAAGAATATGTGAGGTTAGACATGACTGTCTTGTTGTGTTTTGTGTTTCATTCGGTGAGGTTATATACGAACGTTTGCCGCGTCTTTTCTCTCAATTTTATCAAGAATCAAAAATATGGAATTATTAGAACGTTAACCAATAAAGCGGAAAGAATTTGTGAACCTGAACTAAAGCATCTGAAAAACACTTTTATGGCTAACGGATATACAAAACGTGAAATCAGACAAGGGATGCAACCCACAGCACACAATAGAAAAGAGAACGTCCAGCCCATAGGTAAAGCATTCTTACCCTACATACCCAGGATAACTGACAGAATAGGCCGACTACTCAAGGAAGAGAACATCAAGACCATTTACAGACCCACGAGAAAAATACAGGAATATCTCAGATCGGCAAAAGACAAACGGGACCCACTCTCCACTTCAGGGGTTTATCGCATTCCTTGCGTGTATATAGGGAACCACGAAGCGGTCTTTAAAACAAGAATCTCCGAGCATAAAGCTAATTGTCAATTGGGACAAACTAATTAATCCTCCGTCGCCGAACATACGCTTACAAAAACTGACCACCGCATAAAATTTGAAGAAAAACAAGTCTTAGCAACTACTTCCTCTTACCATGCACGACTCGTTAGGAAGACAATCGAGTTCAGAAAGCATAAAAACAACTTTAACAAAATTGAAGTCTCCATAAAATTGAACAATACCTGGATCCCAACCTTAGAAAGAACGAGATGTTTACCTGGCCCCTCGAACTTAATTACACAAACAAATGTACCTGGGAACAATAATCAACTTACGATAACGGGAAACGTACCTGTGGACAAAATTACTTTATCCGTTAATGAGAAATCAGGTATATATAATCTGAGACCAAGAGTACCACTTCAGTGATAGTAGAATACTTACACTCGTAATTTGCTGAAGAAGCCTACCGCACGTGTAGGCGAAACGTCAAAACCCAAAAAAAATGGATACACGACCGAAAACCCAAAAGCCATACAGAACAACTCTTAAATCATTCTGAAAATCTGTCCAAAAATCAACTTCGCACGGCCATCTATTGTCGAGTAGCAAAACTACGACGCGCTTTCTGATCGAAGTCGCAGTAAAAAATATGAGGATAGTGCCATTGGTGTTTTGCTTTTGTCGAATTTTTATGGTACCTATCTCGGCGCTGCCTCACGTAATGAATTTGAAAAATTGTCTGAACTGTTAAAAAAACATTAAACAGATCGTCTTCTGGTGACAAGGGTCCTTAAAATTTGGAAAAATTACGAATATACCCAAATTAATTTATTTGATTTAATAATTTCTAATAAAATGCCAAAAAATGGATTATTCAAAGACGTAACTTTCAAAAGCCTTCTCAATGAAGTACTATTTCAAGTTCGTACCTCAGACAGTAATCCTCCAAATATCATCGTGCGCTAAAAGCTACTGTCTAGAAGTCAACACAACAGATTTTGGCGAGTGTTGTTTCGAGCTAAGATCAAAGCCACTGTGCTCTAGGTAGGCTTTGTTACTAACTTCGTACGCTACCTTAGGAGCAGCACTGTTACTTCGAATGCATGCAAAAGTTCGTGCAGGACAGGACTCCTGTCGACCACGAAATTTCAAAAATTCAGCCAGTCATTAAAACAAATAATATTGATAACGCCGAACTTGAAATATAAATCATTCTATCAATACTAATACCATCTGCAAAAAATATAGACAAAATATGAAGAGTTCGAGCGTCAGTTTTCCCATTTTTTTAATGAATGATTGATCAATACCTACTTTCCTAAATCACTGTTTACATATACTTATATATATCAACATTATTGTTTTAGGGAGCGGTTCTACCGTTTTTATTTTCATTGCAATGAAAAATTCATCAAAACTCTCATGAACGTAAAAGCTTAAAATATAAGATTAAAAGTCTTTCATTAGTTTCTTGTGGCGGTCTCTGTTGTCGAATAGCTTGAGAAATGAACATAACAAGAGAAACATCACAAATACTTACCGATAGGTGGAAATAGTTATCCTAATTTTCAGCTATTTCAAAAAATTATCGATCGATTAAGCAATGGACAGTCAGTTAAAGCAAAGCTACTGATGATGATAATTTGAAAAACTGGTTGTATTAAGGAAATGTGAATTTATAGTGGCAATAAAAAGCTGTTAAAAACGAATTAAAAATGAAATTATAAAGGGAAAAAATCATCTTCACATGTATCAAGTGCGTGTATGCTGACCAGTAAATAAATCTCTTAGACCATTATAGTCTAAGGTTCATGGGTTCAGTACTCAAGAACTAGCTTATTACCGGTTTAATAATTGATAGTCATAAAAGTAATAATAAAACTAAAATAAACAGACCAGTTATCCTCCAGAAGTGGCGTATTTCAGGGAGACTCCCACAGCCAACCGCCTTATCCGGTGCACTCCGAAAGCTGTCGATACAACTTTGGTACCCCCCGGCAACCCATCATCCATTTTATTTTATATGGATAACCTAAAACTTCGTGCATCAGAAAAGAAGATCAATCTTTGATGATGATAGTGGAAGAGTACACGATGCTTTTTGTAATGGAATTCGGGTCGGATAAATAATATGCCACGGTTCATTTCAAAACACGATACTAGATATACGAAGAGGATATCCAAGACGTATTTATACCTACCTAGGGGTGAAACAACCCTGCCGCCCCGCCCCCAAGAGAAAAACCATAGTTGAAAACTTTTTCAGCAGCACACACTCAAACAGATCTAGCCATCAGAACTTCAAAAGCCTTTCCAATCCGATCTGAGAAGTGGCAAAAACTTACAATACTGAAGCCCTTATGTTAGTGAACACAACAGAATGAGGAATCATCTAATCACATACGACTAAAGACAGATTGTACAATACAAGTTCACCAGCAGTTCAAGTGGACCGAGTTCAGTTGCTAGGGATTAGCCAATGAAATTTCTAGTTCCTTAAAAATTGCATGAACTCGGCTCCCTTGACCGGTTGGTCAACTCGTATCGTACAACGATGCCTAAAAAGAAGAAAAAAAATTAAAGTAGCAAAATTACAGTCTGGTTTTCATTTCATTGCACTAAAAAATTAAATATATTTATTTTAAATCTGAGTAACAGAATCGAAAGCTTATCGCGCAAGATTCCTATTTTTTGATGAATTAGCCTAAAATTGAATCTGTTACTCACATAATAAGCTAACTCACACATCTAGAGTCATTAATTTCTCCTTTTTAGTTCATTAAAAAAACGCAAAAAATCGTTAATTTTATTAATAATGAAGCCATAACAACTTGCACGGGTGGATGCGGAGATTCACGATGTCCTTACAGAAGAGGCTGACATCTGGAAAATCAACTCTGCCATGCGACGCCAGGACTACGTGGCGGCCAATGGGCCCTTCACGTGAATTGCAAATTGCCGCAAATTGAGGACGAGTTCACCACATCTGGGACCTTGATATATTTATTGCCAGCCTGTCCAGCTTATGCGGTCTCAGCCTATATCCACAGGTATACAAGTGTTGTACTACCTCTACGACACTCATACGGTATAGACCAGATACTGGTGTTACCGCATACTACGGTGATATTGAATCCATTGTGGAGAATAGAAGTACCAAATCTATTGGAACTACTCATCCCTCACCCTTAGGCAAATACAAGCCAATAAGCCTGATGTAGTCCTCCTCGACCAATAGACTAAGCTATTTTCGTCATTGAGTTGTTGGCTCCTGGTGAAACGAACATCATCTGAAAGGAAAATGCACTAAATATCGAGATCTACTCTTTGAACACCACAGGCTCTATATAAACCATTCTGTTAAAATGGTTGTTCTGGTAAAAGAGGGTTACTCACGGCTGTACCTTCGAGTTGTTCGTAAAAGCAGTTGTTGAACTAAATGCCATTCTGACGTATGAAAAGTCTGCGGCGAGGCTTGAATACTCTGACTGTTTCGTTACTGAAATCGTTGATCAGCAGTAACTCTCTCAAATATTCAGAGGTATTCGGTATTGGTACACTTTGAAACAAAGAACTGACATCAAAAGAGATCAATTTCTGCTTCTCCTAGTTTTATGTTCCTAATCTGGTCGATAAATTCTAGTGAGCTTTTTACGCTCAAGACCTGGTTGTGCCACTGGAAGATTCTCAAACTCTGTCGAGACGATTGGTCGTACCGACTTTGCAAGATTGTGAGTCTTGGGAAGACAAAATATTTTAGGTACATTCAAGTTCGAGAGATGCTGTTCTCGTCAACTCCGAAGTCTTGCATTCACTTGGGTTGGTTTTCACCCCAGGTTGAAAACCACCCTAAGGTAGACAGTATTGTTTCAGAATTGAATAGCCAGTTTCAAATCATTTCGTTCACATATGGAACTGAAAACAAAAGACAGCTGCCATTTTTAGATGTTTCAGTATTAAGAAACGACCAAAATCAGCTTGAATTCGATTTGTACAGGAAGGGCACGAGTACAACAAAACATGGCGGTATTGAATTTCTTGGTGAATCGACTATTGTCGTTCCCACTCAACAAGGAAAGATTCAGAACTTATAAGATGATTATTAGGGAGGTAGCTGAACTGAACAGGTATTCTGTAGATTTGGTAGACAAACTGATTCAGAAGCATAGATTTAGCTCTTCGAATTTAAAAAAAAAATCCTTCCGAAATATGTCGAGATACTCGGGGCTTCAACAGCATTTCTAAAACACATAATATGAAGGTGGAATACAAAACCTTGTATAAGCTACAGTAGATCCTGGGTACTCCCAAAGTTAGGACATGAGAAAAAGGAAAGTCGGGGATTTATGAAATCAGCTGCAAGGACTGCTAGAAGAAGTATGTGGGTCAAACTAGAAGGGCCATAAGAGTACGGTTCAAAGAGCACAAAGCTCATACCCGTTTTTCGAGATCAGAAAAATCGAATGTGGCCCAACATGCTCTGGATGACGACTACCGATTTGATGACACAAGTTTGAAATGAATTATACAAACTCCGCGATGCATTCGAAAGTCTGGAAATTGCAACATGTGATAAGGGCCAATACCATACACACCCTTGTTCAAATTCATAGTCAATAATTTCAAGAATGTTGTTATTGTATTCAATACAAAGAGAAGGGGTAGAATACAGCGAGTAAACTGGAAACGTATATTCTGTAACAAGTATTATACGTCTATTCGGCATCAAGATGATGTATGACGCACCTTTAAGACTGATGAAGATCCATTTCCCCCGAAAAATATAGTTTAAGGTCATCTATGTCAAATAGTTGGGTGACCTCATGCTTCCGGTTGCTGGGGGTGCTCAATTGAATTCACGGGTTTTCCGTAGTACAACGGCAATTACAATAGGGAGATGCACAAGAGAAGAGGTCTGAGGGAGTCTCCCTGAAACACACCCCTTTCCATAGATAAACTGCTAGGTTTGGACTCTTGACTTGACTAGATCTTATTGTAAAGCGAGTCCTCCAAAACGGCATAAGTTGTCCAATGCCTGTCATTATTTGATCGGATATCGCAAGGTATCTGAGCAAATGCATGATGAGCTCATGCGATAGTGTATTAAACGCCTTGCGATAATCGATCCAGGCCATTGAAAGGTTACGCTTGTACTGCACGGAGTCCTGCGTGATTCATCTGTCGATAAGCAGGTTCTCCTTGCAGCCAGCAACCCCCTTCTCTGACCTCGTTTTACTCAAATATCCGTTCATCAACTGCGGGGACTATTCGCATATATAAGATGCGGTTGAACATTTTATCCCTTCCGCTCACCGCGTGTACTAAAGTACATATCGTTTTGTTGACTTTTTTTCAGCAGTTATTTCTCTAAAAAAATGTCACAATTTCCTTCTCTAATAATTAATATACATTATTTCACCATTACGTAAAATTTGTTTACATTTAGCGGTCAAAGGCAAAATCACGTGAACCAATGTAATATGTGAGTCACAGAAAATCTGAGGGAACCTACACCCCTATAAATAGTATTCATTCGTATGATTTTATATGGCAGTAAAACGTCGTATTATTTTTGTTTATGACAATTGGGATATATGTATTGACACAAGAGTGTAAGATGCAAATTTTACTAAGGAGTTCGTATTTTCCAATATAAAGGCGTGTGTACACAGTGTGAGACAACGGCTACCTTCGATCAAGTAACACAACCTAGATAAGTAATACTCAAGTAGAACTGATGGTAAGTAACATCTTTTCATAATGTTATCCCTCAAATCATGACATTATTGCCATGTCGCAATTTTTCAAGGATACAATAAGCACGTCAGCTAGATTTTGATATCTATCGGGTATATTCATGGCAACGAAAACCCAAAAATACTGTCTTGGATGAAATATATGACAATAAGAAGGCAATTGAAACGTCCATTGCAGCTTGTTGGGGCATGTAAAAACGACAGTATTTCCATCGGCGAACGGAGATTCTTTGTTGTCGATATAGTCTTGTCAGTACGAAAACGCTGCATTTAATATTTGACAGAACAAACATTATAGTGTCGTAACTATCGAGAAAGGGAATCCAAATTGGAAAAGAGAAAAATGAATGAATTATGAAAAAAACATGTCAATTAGAGCATCGGCAGGTCTCAAAATCGTGTGGAGATTATTTCATCATAATTTCAGATTTCCATTCCATAATCAGTTTCCATTATTTCTATTTTATTGAACCTCAATATTTCTGTTAACAACGCACGACACTGCCGTTGGGGGAAAGATGCCCCTTACACACGAATCTTAATGCGTGTGCGGCGATTTACTCATCTAGGTTATGTTATTTGATCGGAGACGGCTACAAACTGGGAGTTTTGTTAAAACCCCACTTTCATTTGATTTCATTTGATATACTGTTCATTCTACTAGTTTTCTGGTGAAAATATCAAACACAAGACCACTTTCAGAAAATGCCGACAAAGAAGACCTTGTAACGCTACACGTTGCAAATTTCCCGATTGGCTGAGTAAAATTCACCACTTTTGTATAAAATGATATTTGCATTAATGTCATAGTGAATCATATCACTCAATAATAAAAAATATTTTTCAATCAGAAGACTACTGGTGCTTTTTGTTTGAAATCCCAGAACATGTCGGCTCCCCAGAATGGGTCGGAATTCGCCATGAGCTCTAGGTCCCTCTTTTTTAACCCCCCATAAGTTTTGACTCTATGGAAGTTGGTTTCTAGCTTTGAAATAGCGATATACAATTCATTCAAAATAAAAAAATTAATAAATATTACACCAGTTGACTCACAATGTGTACTTGGGTAAACACTTTGTTTTGGAAACCACTTGAGATAAAAAGCGTTTCTTGTATTTAGAATCTTCAAAAAAAGCAAGTATTCTACAACCCGAAAATTTTTCGACGAATATTAAAATGCGTGAGTGAAATGGTTATAACATGCATTTAAGCATGTTATTGGTCTGTATTTCTTCGGTTCAGACAAATCTCTGTATTCTGAGATTAGCACAGTTCGCCCCTCGACTAACCAATCCGGACTCTGTTGCTCCCCATCTAGGCATGAATCAAAAACTCTTGCCAGACCATCAGGCGAAGTTCTTCGAGCCTCGAGGGCCCGTCGAATTTCCTGCAGAGTTATCGGATTGCGCAGTATTGAGACGAGGTTGAAGAAGCCTCCTGCATAAAAGCTTCAAACTGCGCTAGGGCTGGAGTATTTGAGTTGATAAGTTGCAAATACTCATAGATATTCTTCCAAAAGGTTTTATCGCGGAAATTCATGTTTACTAGTTATTTCTTTGCAGCCACCAGCATTCGTATCCTATCAAGAGAGTAGATACTGTTTAATGGTGAACAGCACGCCTTGATTTAATATGTGGTGAACTCGTCTACAATTTCTGTCAATTTGCGTGGATACGAAACGCGTGTTGTCTCGCCGACTTGATCTTAGCTTCCATCTTGTGTACGCGCCGCTCATGCCTCCCAATTAGAGGGGCGGTATCCCTCTCTGATTGAAAAAAGTCTGCGAGCGGCCTCATACATGGCCGAGTTGATTTGTCAAAAGTCAGCTTCTTCTTAAAGACTTCGTGAATTTCCGAATCCACCCATGTCAGATGGATTCGGGGGCTTAGTTCTTCGGGTTCTGATGCCTTCCGATGACGGTATGATGCGGGTCTCCTGCCACTTCTGCCACTTTGTTAACCTGCTGAGGAGGGGTTCTGACATAGCCATGAATTGCCTCGATACCGACTATAAGATACATATTCCCTCAAATTCTAGGCAGAAAAGAGGGTGTATCATAACGTCCAATGTCATTGCGGTCATCATTAGGTGACAATCCATCATCCTAGGCTCTACCACCTTACCTTTGACCCCTGTTCCGAGGGGAGGGGGTCGGTTGTGTGGCTGTCTTTTCCTCGTGCATTTGAAACCGAGTAGTTGTTGGGTATACCATGCAGGGCCTAGTATAACCACGGGTAACATCGGAGGGGTACGCCTTGGCTCTTGGCTGCCGGTCCGGTTTTGCACCTGTTGCTTAGGAATGTGGTGTTGCAATTCACCAAGGCCGTGAATGGTAGTTGGCCCCCCTACCAATTCTCATCACTAGGTATTATAAAAATTTTAATTATTATTTGAGTGGAACATAATATGTTCAACGTCTCATGTTTTTTAGGAAATCGGTAATCAGAGGTAAGTTATTCGTTCAATTCCTTAGATCCTTTTCACTATTGAAGGTATGGTTATAATTATTCTCTGGTCGTTTTTGGTGGCTTGCACCCATTTCTCGAGACTTTCATGAAAACGGTTCGGGAATATCTTGATTGAAAGTTAGATTTTGTGGAGAAAATTCTGGTGTTGTCTTACATACAGTCCTGAATTTTATTGATTATTAGTCATACATTTGGCGAAAATTTCAGAAAAATATGAGCAGTAGCAGAAATAATATACTCAGCATATAACTTGGTCCTTTAAATTCCTAATACTGCTCAAATAGGTACTACATTATTCCGACATTGAAGACACGTCACTGTGTGGTTAGTTGGTACCCAGTGAACCAGAATCCATCGCATGGAAGTTGCAAAGATACTGCTGGGATCTGCGACTTCGCAATGTGGATACAAAATAGAGGCACTAGTAATTATTTGCGAGTGCTTAATGTCCGCAAACACGCTCATCGTTAGTAACTTCCCAAGACATCGCGAAGCATACATTTTTAAGTTTCTATAGACAGCCTCAAAGCGAATTCACAAAGCAGCAGTTTTTTGAAAGATTATAAATATTTAAATGGAATTTAAATGCACCTCTCACGGAAATTAAATGAATGGACACATTTGTGATTACTGCATTTAATTTTATATTTACCAAATTGATGAAATAAATGTAGGTTTGGGAATTTCTCTGGAATGAATAAATGGAAAGCAATTTGATATAATTTCCAAAATATTTATTAACACTAACTAATATAAAATAACATAAAACAACAAAATAATAACATAGTCTTCAAAAAATATATTTATTATTATATTATATATACCGGGTGAGTGAAATTCGAGTAGATGCATGGGGATCTCGGAAACGGTAAGAGCTACAGAAAGGGTTAAATGGAGGCAAAGTTGCGTAATTTGGAGTTCATTGCTACGCTGTTGAAAAATCTGAGCTAGCCAGAGGTATACAGGAAAAGACGAAAAATTTGATTTTTGTTTTTCACTTATATCTGCTTTAATACGATAGATTTTCCAAAAACCGTTCGCACTTTGTCGTTGCAAACTTTCAATGGGCTGTAAAAATATGAAAACGAAAGTTTTTTACAGGGTGTCGTTTTCCTTGGGCCACCCCTAACTATGAAATTTTAAATACGGACCTGGATTTTTTATCCTCAAATTGTCGATGTCGTGATAATCATTTTGATAAACACGATCTTCAAGAGTCCCCAGAGGAAGAAGTCAAGTGGAGTAAGATGCGGTAGCCTAGTAGGCCATTGAACCACTCCTTGATTTCCTATTAATTTGATGATGACCAGATACCATCGAAACGACTGAAAATATCAAGTGGTAATCATAATCCTGATAAAATATGACCACTGAAGTCTAAAAATTTTTCGTTTTTTCCTGTATATCTCTGAGGGTTAGCTCAGATTTTTCAACATCGTAGCAATGAGCTCCATAATACGCAACTTTGCCTCCATTTAACCCTCTCTGTAGCTCATACCGTTTCCGAAACCCCATGCATCTTCTCGAATTTCACTAACCCGGTATAACGAAAACAAACAAAATTTTCAATGGTGGTTAATCACAGAAATCGACGCAACTGAAAAAAAACTTTCTTCATTGCATGCAGCCTCCACAAACCTGAAATGAAAAGTTGAGGATAAGTTGCTGGGCTATTTTAAGGTAGTAGATTGGGGAATACATTAATGCGCGTTATCCTAAAGGCACTGCCTGTAAAGCCATCCCCACAACACCATACTACCTAATCTTCAATATTTTTACTCCTCAAATAGAATATATGAGTGAAAAATATAATTATTTAGAGAACACAGCATCAGAAAACAGAAAATGGAGCTTTTTCAAAATTATGAAGTGGCGGTGGAAAAAATTATCGAATACTCTTATCAAAAAAGAGCGAACGACCCTACTTGACGGTATATCCGCATAGACCCATACATTTTTCGTTTGCAAGTATTCAACAGAAAACAACTATTGAATTTTTATAATTTTCAGTTGCTCATTTTCACTAAATTCATTTTTAGCCACCCTGTATAATTTGAGGGCATGAGAATGGATCAAAAATATCACACATCTGTCTATCAAATGTTATATAATGTAGGTCCAAGGATTGTCCTAGTCGCACCTGTATCAAGCAGCATGGTGCGAGGCTCGTTGTTGATGAGACCGTCTACAAAAACACCTTTGTTCTGTCGTTGAAGGACAGCGACATATGCATTGTTATTTGGGGCTTGCTGGATACAGGCCGACGACTGCCCCTTCTCATCGACCTTCTTTAGTTTTCCTGTGTCGGTGTCGCTTCTTTAAAAGTTGGACATTTGCTACGCACATGCCCAATTTTCCCGCAATTCCAGCACCTTATTTGTTTCCTTTCAGGCAGAACTTCCTTCACTAATTTTCTCATGACAGCCTCGATATTAGCGGGCTCCTGTGGCTGTGGGCTTTCCTCGATCATCCGGACTCTACTCTGGCTTTTGCAGGATTGCTTTGCTGCTTCGAATTCCAGAGCGCGTGCCAATGCATCCACGAGATGTGCGGGGCGAGCTAGTGTTAGGGCTTGCCGGGTTTCCTGGTCATGAAGTCCATCCAAAAATGCCTGGACCGCTAGTCGCTCCATTACATTTTCCGGTGTAGCTGGGTACGCAAGACGAACCAAGCGTGCAATATCTGCTTCAAATTCTTGCCACGATTCGCTTGATTTCTGGCATCGGTTCTTCAGCTGTGAGTGATATACGTATTCAAGGTGGGCTTGGCCATAGCGAAGAACCAAGTGTTTTACCAGCTGTTCATAGTCTTCCTGTTGTTGGGCGGTGAGCGTTTGTAAAATATTTGTTGCTTCGCCACTAAAGCTTTTTCCCCAACATTCCATCCATTTGCTTTGGCAGCAGCTTCGAATTGTCGGTGGTAGTTTGACCATGGAGTATTTCCGTCGAACTGAGGCGGTTTCAATGAGAGCTTTCCAGGTTCAGCACTGACCTTGAGATTTTTGATGTCCTCCTGAACTTCCTCCAAGTTCATACTCGTGTCCAGCATTGAGTTTTTGCTGTAAGTTTCTGAGGTGTGAGCAGAATCCATTTGCTTTTTCAGCTTACTGATTGTTTCCTTTATTCTTTTATCTCATCGTGGAGCGTTTCCTTAATTTTTTTCATTTCTTCTTCCATTTCATCTTTGATTTTCTCCATCTCTGTTTCAACAGTTCCCATTCTTTCTTCCAACCGATTCGCCACACTGCAAACTTCTTCTTTCAAGCTTCTCGAATTTTCTAGAAGCTCTTCTCTCAAATTCTCCGAGTTTTCGAGAAGCTTCACTTCTAAATTTTGCGAATTTTCTTGAAGCTTTTCTTCTAGATTTTTCGAGTTCTCCTGAAGCTTTGCTTGAAGTTTCACTTCTAGACTTTTCGAATTTTCTTCATGTTTTTCTTCCAGATTTTTCGAATTCTCGTGAAGCTTTTCTTCAAGATTTTTCGAATTTTCTTCAAGTTTTTCTTCCAGATTTTTCGAATTCTCGTGAAGCTTTTCTTATAGATTTTTCGAGTTTTCGAGAAGTTCTTCTTTCAAGCTATCAGAATTTTCTAGAAGCTTTTCCTCCAGACTCTTTGAATTTTCCAGAAATTTATCTTCCAAGGATTTCGTGGTCTCGTCGAGTTTATTCATTATGGAACTCAAATCAATTCCAGAAACTTCGAATAAGAACGTTTCGGGGTCTTCTCCTTCTTCAATCAGTCCATCTGCAAGTCTTTTCTGGAGTACGGCCTTCTTTCCAGTTGTTTCTAACTCACGCTCCTCTAACTCTTGCTTTAATTCACTAACTTTAAGGTCAACTAGGTGAACTCTTCTCGGAAACATTTTGTCTCTTATTGTCTTTGCCGAGATATCAGTCTATTATTTATTTCACACACAGTTTTCAGTTTATTGTCCCGCGACGCGCAAAACTGTCCACTTCGCACTCAAATGTTCAACGGGTCACTATAACTGTCTATTAGGCGCGATAAACGTCTCAGTTTTTAAACGGTGAACACTTTAACACTTATTTATTTTAAACATCACACTTCTGACGCCAAATGTAGTAAAACTGCACTAACTAATTTTCCTAATTTATTTAAAACACTATTTGCAACAATTATTCACTAAAACATTGACTTCAATAACTATTTCAATTTATTTCTACTGTGGCTAACTATCAGCGAACTCTGGAACTGTAACTAACTAACTCTCTATTCTGACTGTCCCGCTTATATACTCCCAAGCAGTTTCCATTCACGACTCTCGATTATTCAGGAGTATAGAACATTTCATCTAGATGGCTCTTCGAATAGTATCGAATTGATCGATTTATTCCAGCTTGTTCTCGGCGATCCATACGCCATCAGATATGCTGCGAACTCTGGAACTGTAACTAACTAACTCTCTATTCTGACTGTCCCGCTTATATACTCCCAAGCAGTTTCCATTCACGACTCTCGATTATTCAGGAGTATAGAACATTTCATCTAGATGGCTCTTCGAATAGTATCGAATTGATCGATTTATTCCAGCTTGTTCTCGGCGATCCGTACGCCATCAGATATGCTGTTGTAGTTGAACGAGGGTGCATAATTAATTAGATCAGGGCCGGTCTCGGGGCCGGATTCGAAATCGTTACAGTATGCTATCATTATTTATTTTATTTAAACTCTAATATTTTCTTCTTTATATTTAACTTTCAACTGGTAACGTGAAATTTTAGGACATAATTGGTAACGTGCACTCTGGGAGACTAGTACTCTTTGGAAGCATAAAAAAATCTTTATTAAACATTTTTTCATAAAGAACACTTAGGTTTAAATTCTTTCAAAATGTTTTTATATAAAATAACGTCAAAATTTGAACGAAAATTATTTTGTTATAATACTTTTTAACTATAACGAAAATTGGTAGTTATACCGAGTAATTTACAAGAACATTGAGAACCGTTCAAACAAAATTGATTTTATGCCGAGTGCGATTGATAATGAACAAAATGCAACATCTATGATTATTTCTCTCATCTGTTAAAATTTATGCGCTGATAAACCCGCTTCGTTCTTTTTGCGAATAAACTGCATGATCCTTCTTGATAATTGCCTGAATGTATGCAACACATCTCACAAGTCGTATGACATATTATGTTCATTAATTCGATAAAAATAATTATGTCCGTTGTGGAATAAATGTTATTTGTTGATTATCATATTTGGGAAATGATCTGGTCAAGTATAACTCTACCGTCATTTATCAAATCGAATAAATTTTGGAATTTCCTCCCGAACATTTTTGTTTTAGAACATTTATCTCGTTAAATTCGTAGATATATGTTCGAAGAATAAAACCCTCGAGCTTAAAAGCTCTCGGGTTTTATTAAGAACATAAATCTCCAAATTAAACTTGATAAATTTTCGAACAAAATCATTTTCGTTGAAATTGAAAAATATGTTCTCTGATAAACGAGGTCTTGTTATATTAACCCCGAAAAAAACTAACTGAATGTGTATATTCCTAACAAGTCAAGGAACAATTATTGCACTTTGTTGTTGTTCATAAAATTAATTTTTCGCCAAAGTTATTCAAAATAATTGAAAATAAAATTTCAACTTCAACACCCTGTATCTGCAAAGCGATATATTTGCGGATACATATTCATGTGATCTTTTCATCTTGAAATTAGTCAAAGATTTACCCTATATCAAGTCCTTAGCTACATAAGCTTCTTGAATGCTTATTACTTCGACAGACTTTTAATTTTAACACTAAGCGTTTGTCGTCGTTGTTGAAGCTAATAGTATTTTAATAAAACATTAAGTTTCTCAGGTTGCAAGAACATTCAAAACCAATTACTGAATACACTCAACAGTCATATGTATATTGGAGCAAGGAATAAAATAGCAAGCGCATATTTGTTCCCAAAAACGTCTTCCTATCTAACGCTTTCATCCAAGGTATTCACCTAAACATTTTTCGATATATTCGACGATACTGCATTTGGGCTGATAATTTTTAAAAAGCGTGAACCAGATCAGAGTATGGCCTATATAGCAGTGGATAACTTTTGTTTTATTTTATTTTCTTATGTTATTTTTACACAAAAAAATAGTTTTCCACATCAAATATAGACTCTCGCCAAGCTTTATAATTGACCAAAAAATAAACAACTAAAAAAGAACTCCTAACAGTATTATTTGCTATTGAGTACATTCTATTTTTATCTCCAAGACCAAAACTTTCTTGTCATAGTTACTGATCACTCTTCTCTAAATTGGTTGAATGGCGTCATACCCATTTCATCTATTTTTGTACCTGTTTTACTGTTAGCAGATGATACAGTACCATCGAATACTCATAGCAGATGTTGTGGTGTCAGGAAGTGGCTGAAGATATAACGTCAAATGGTCAAATGGTTTCGTTATGGAAATTGGTTGGTGTTATCTGTGTGAGATAAAACAAGTCGAAATTTCTATGACATCCTGTTTTTCATATATTACATCGACGAAGAGGAACAGAGTTTGGTTTGGCATGGAAAGGCTCCAACATTGATACTGAATTTATAAAAATGTAACCGTCCTAAGCAAAAAAGCCGTATCTACAAAAAATGTGAATATGGAGATATTGGTTTCTGTAGTCTTGAAACACTATAAATTTAACTTTCTCCAAAGAAAAAATTACATAAACTCGTTTTAAATAGCCAAAGTTAACACAATTTTGCCTTTAGTACCCAAGTTTAAGACTTTTCGTACTTACGATGGTTGAAACTACAGATTCTCAGCTTCAGAGTTTTTGCAGATATGGCTTTTTTGCTTAGGTTCCAATACGTTTTGTAGGTATTGGTGTTTGGTTCGATTGAGTGATTTCGAATTAGTATATATATTTGATGGAAGTAGTGGACCATGTCGCAATGATTTGTTACCAATCAATCCACTGACTTTCCATGCGCATGTCACAATTTCATTCGTGGGGAAATTTTGGATAAACAGTAGATTTGGCAGGGACAGGACAATTATAATGTTGTCCGACCTACCCTGGCACTGATGAGAGGCAAAACCTCGAAACATACATGTCTGCAGGTGGTCATTCTCAGCCAAATGAAGGATAATCTACTGTTTAATTAGAAGATACGCACTTGCAATTGGGTCTTCTTGGAAGAACATTGCACAAATATCTATCAGATGTATTTCAATGTCCGTCGTGGTATTAGCCAGGGAAGTAGTTGTTTTCTGACAGATGTTTGCCTCATTTTTTTACTTGATGAAAACGTGTGGAGAGAAATGGTATTGAACATTTCATTCGAATGAGTGCCACCAAATATTACGGACATTTTGATAGTGGTAGAAAAGAGAAATGTCGAGTTTTTTTTAATACTATCATGAACAAACCTCAACTCGAACTACGTTTACCTCGAGGTTATAAATACTGTGAACATGACACTTTAAAAGACAGTTAAACTCGCAATGAACCTGGAATTGATAATTTGGAAATTGCGTGTAAACGTTACGACATTCAATATTGAAAACATCCTTCTGATATCACAGCGAAATATAGCAGACATGGAACTGAATATGCAGCTTGGGATAGAGTTAAATCGAAGGACACATAATTTGAAGAAAGAGCAGCATTAGGAAAACAAAAAGACGTTTCGAGATGGGATGCAATGTGAATGCTACCAGTAAAAAAAGCGAACTCATCCCAAGAAGAAATTGAATAAAATAAGAATGAAAATAAGTGCAGGGTGGTTCATACACACAAAAAAAAAATTCTTGGAATAAGCATGACTGCATTAACTCAAGTAAATAATTTGTTTGTATATAACGAAAGAGATGGTTGTTTTGTTTCAAAGAATTAATTTTCTCAACAAATTTCTCAATTGAAAACAAATATATGCTTATATGAAAACATTTTATATCTCGAGTGGAAAATATAATTAATTCATAGTAAGAAAATTATTTACTTACTTCAATAAAACAATTGTTTTGAAGTAGAAACGAAAAATATCCATTGAAGATGGATATTTTCTTGATTTGAAACTATGAATTTCTCATAATGAAGATTACATTCATTCACTTCAAGAGGGACGGTTTATTTAGTTACACAATGGTTACTTCGACTTGATGAAAGGATATTATTGATCTGAATATATACATTGATCAGAATGAATCTTAGGTTCGTTTTCTTTAACAAAATTATTCGTTTTAGGCAACATATCTATTACTTAGATTATAAATATTGGTATTGATCTGAAAATATGAATTAATTATTATAAAACGTTTGTTCGTTTCCTTCAACAAAATTATGCGTTTAGGACAAAATACTGATTACTTTGAATATGTAGAGTAATATTCTGGAATCAAATATATTAACTAATCAGAATGAATCTTTCGTTCATTCCCTTCAACAAAAACATTCAATGAATTAATTCAATGAATTATAAATAATGAATTCCATTGAAACAAAAAGGTCAATGAAAAAAGTTATATTCAACATAATTATCATTCTTACATGAATCAAAACAATTCTTTGGTTAACAATATTCTAACATATGATTCAAAAAATCCTTATTATCAGTAACTTTGGATATGAACTAAGAAAAAATAAAAAAACCATATTTCACCAGAAAAAAAAATAAACACAAATAAAATTTTCTACATATCGATGCCTTAATTCGCAAACCCGCTAACTCCACGTTTTATCAATGGAGCTAGCTCATCAAGATCTACAATAAAAGCAGAATTTTCTGTCCATACATCTCCACCTCAGTATTTCAGTCATCGGCTCAGTCTTTCAGTCTTAGGCTTGATTGAGTCTTTGAGTCACTTGGATTTGATTTTGAGTCTTTTCAGTCCCACTTTCGAGTCTCTAGTCTTTCAAATATCTTGAGTCTTGTATATATTTTAGCTAGATGTTTCCTCATTGCTCTGTATATATACCGTAACATGTAGAAGAATGCTTCTTGGCATTCTACAGTAGAAAATTTCTGTTTCATTATTCAGCTTCACTCTGCCCCTAGGTGGAATCGTTGAGGCAGCAGCAAAATCTGTTCGATGAAGTTGACGTCTAAAAAAAATTTGCACCTATTACCTACTATTGACAAACTTGACATTTACAAGGAATTAGAAATAATTGGAAACCCAAAAATTCCAAACCAAAAAATTGATTAAGATTAGTTCAATTAAGTTTACGGAAAAAATAATTTAAAAATATTTAGATATTTTCTTATATTGCATAATAGGGTTGTAAAATGGTGCCAATTTTACATAAAAGTTCATAATCGATGCAGGGTAGAGCCTCTCAAAGTCCATGTCTATCTAAAATGATAGACAAGTTAATGAAGACGAAACAGTTTTGAAGAAGTAACAACAATTCTATCGATACCAATTTTTATTTCAGTTATTCATCCCGTAGAAGGATCCTGTTACGTTGTCCTATGAGAGGAACTAGCTAATTTCTTCAAATATTCCTCAATCAGGAAAGGCAAATCTTCGATAGTTACTTTGTTATCTGAAATAATGCTTATTTAATAAACTCAAAATTCAAATGAAATCATCAATAGTTTCTCAGAAATGTTTGTTCTACATGAAAGTTTGAATACCTAAATTCTCAAACGTAGAGCTCATCTAAATAATTAAGGATTCAAAAGAGGTATTTTTCTAGCTTTCTAACTTGTAGTTGTATTTCTCAAGAAATGAAAATAATTCTTTAACCACTGAATAATTTTGATTCTATACAGAATGGCTTCATTATCCCCATAATACATCTTATTTTCCATTTAATAATATGTTTTTGTTCAAAGAAATACATATTTATAGTTTTGAATCAAGAATATAGAAGTATCAAAATACACTGACGCAAGTGCGTCTTATTCCTATGTAGGTAAATACCTACACTTTCCTCTACTTTTTACACCTATCGATGCAAAGTTATTTCTTCACATTCGTTGGTTAGGCATAATGCCGAAGTACTATGAATTATTCACCCATTAACTTTTCTATAAAACTATAAAACAGCCTACCACCTTTTGTAATCCAGTATCCATGGGGTTGTGCCGGTCATATTTTAATACTCACCTACCAAGGAAGTTTGATACAGGTACTTAATTAATCCTTCCATCAAGATGGCACAGTTTCAGAAGTTTTTGGATATCCATGTTTTTGTTTTCATAACTGTTTCTCACAATTAATATGAAATATACCAACTCCAGTCCGAATGTATGTAAACGCACAATGGCACAATATGCACATTAACCTCAACGAGACCTGTAACCTGCGAACGGCGAGACCCGAAAAACACTTCTAACTACAATACTAAAGCAGACATTACACCCCTTACCAATTGCACAACAGCCTATGGAATCCGTCAGGGCCGGTCCTAGAAGAATGATGTCAGTCAACAATGTTAGAAATGTATTGAACATTTGCTGCACCTATCTGGGATCCACCTCTGATCTCTATAATTTTTGTGGGACTCAACATGTTTTTAACTGCTGAACAAGGCTATGGAAACAAAACTCTGCACTTTAGCATACTATCGGAATAATGGCCCTTTAGACGTTTATAAGGGTAATTCGAGAAATTTTTTACAACAATTTAATCACAATTTAGCAATGCTTACTGTGGTTTTACCATCCAATTTTAATAGTATCTCAGCTTCAAATGTAATTGTAACAACTGTAATATGAAGTTGAAGACATTTTATTTTTTTATTGAAAGAAATCAAAATGTATATACTATTATTGAGAAAATGAAGTACTGAAATGAAATTTCATATTTTTTCAATTGAAAAGAGTCAGTAATATCAACTTTAAGTATTTCCGTTTTTTAATTTGAAGAAATGTATATTTATATTCTTAATTCAAAAAGTGGAAGCATTAAATCAATAAATTAGATTTATTCATTCAGAAATATCAACCATATCTAGCTGAAGAAATTACATTTTTAATTTTATAATGGTGTTCTTGGATTGAGCAAATATTTCAATAAAATTATATCCTTTGCTAGAAAATAACAGATGTTTCGATTCAAAGAAATATGCTCAGTTGAAAAAAGAGTTTTACTTGAATTTTCAAAGAAATGCGTTTTGTCAATCTGTGATAATTTTTTTTGTGTGTAGAGTACGGAATGTATTACGAAAAGCTGAAGGTGATCAGTTCGTAACGAAAAATAGGAAAAAAGGTTAATGTAGTGGCATTGCAAGTAGCAGGGATTATCTCAAAGCTGCATGTGGAATGAAAAAAATCCGTACACCTTGCATAATACCGATTCCCATGGATGGAGGAATTGATACCGATTTTTGCTGGATCGCCTGTGTTACCAAGATGAACATCCATGTACATCAACAACATCAAATATTTTATCAATCAAGCATTGAAACGTAACAAATGGCATGCGTTTAAAATGGTATAACACCTGTCCCGGAATCGTAAATGTGGAATATTCGCGAGATTCAGGCAAAATCAGAACTTGCCAATAAGCGCAAAAGCAATCGAATGATATATTTAAC
This sequence comes from Chrysolina americana, assembly GCA_958502065.1. NCBI lineage: Eukaryota > Metazoa > Arthropoda > Insecta > Coleoptera > Chrysomelidae > Chrysolina > Chrysolina americana. The sequence goes on along the minus strand of OY293412.1, from coordinate 63,962,618 downwards.
ATTCCTCAATTTCTCTAAGAAAGATATAATATAATATGGCATTGGCTAACATGTCTCCCACAGCGGTACCGATATTTGTTTGTTCTATAATTAGTTCCATCCGTCAATTGGCTGCACCCCTACAAGCAACCCTCCGAAGTTCTCGAGATACTTGTGCGATATGAAGCTGTCCAGCCGAGCGGGTGCGATATGATCTTCGTTTAATCGAATTAGATGTTTGTTGTATGATAAACCATATTCGTGCAAACCAATTTGTCACCCCGTTGAATAAAAATAATCCTCAATGGCTTTATCTAAACAAGTGAGTGAAATCCTTACAAAATCACGTTGTTCACCAAATATATTAGTGGTAGAGATTCATCAAATTCTCAACAATCACGTCTTAACTCCGGAATGATACCCATTGATAACCAAAAATCTACACCGAGAATCATTATATGGGAAATTTCTATACAATTTTCATATTAGCTTGACCAAACCTACAGCTCTTTTTATCTTTATAATATCACTCCCCCCAAAGCAGCTGGAGGAAACACTTGAATTACTGCACTCAGGAATTTTTTTCGAGAGGGGGGTATTTTAACAATTAATGGGGCTTGTGTTGAAAGTGTTTTTTGATTTTCTTTCTGGAAGCAGAACTGAGCACCAATACATAATTTCAGTGGCGTAAAAAAAATATTGTAACGCTGTTTTGAAAACAATGGATTTCTATAAATAGTCCTATTAAATGGTCCCCTCGTTCACCAGACATGACAGCTCTAGATTTTTATTATTGGGGATTTCTGAAAAATGAGGTGTTCGAATAAAACATAATGATGTAGATGAATTAAACATTATATTGAAACTGTAATTGATAGAATTGATGGCCGAACTGAGTTGAATGCAACACGTAGTGTCAAAATAAAGGTCCAAATATGTGTTCGTCAAAAAGGCGGTGTTTTCTAACATTAGCTTTATAAAATCCGATTGTTATAAATGTGTCCTATTAATAATGAAACTATCTTATTTTCAACTTTAGCAAAAAAGGACTCTTTTCCTTGAGAATGTGATTTCGAATCGAAATGTATGACGATCTTGAGATGATAACGAAAGATTTCATTATACAAAACGAATTTTTGATGCTGCATGGCACAAAGCTAAATTAAGATAATGTGAACAACATAAAGGGCTTGGGAATATGTTTCTCTGAGGCTTGCATGAATAGCTTTGAAATACCCTTGCACTGCAAAGGCATCATAACTTTCTATGCGTATCTTGCAGTCAACACTAAGATTATGAATGGGTGGGTGTAAGATAGTATACCCTGGATACCAGTATACTCTCTACTACTACTTATCTTCTTTCACAAAACATAAAAAAATCCTTTGTTTCATACAAATTATTGGAACATAATATTTACCCCTCCTGGGTACGACAACTACAAAACGAAAATATCTACCCGTCTAGTCTGAATATCTGTTTCACACCCCCCTCCCACCCAAAGAGAGATTATAAACAGGCCACTGCCTGCAGGGCTTGTACAGGCAGCATATTCAGCTCCTTAAGAGTTGTGGCTGAAGAAGGCTCGTGAGCAGAGGGTAAAGTAGAAAAAAGCCAGAGAAGGGAATATATAACGGAGGAAAAAATTACTACGCGTAAAAAAACAACAAATTGAATTTCACAGTATCATTGAATAGACATCAACAACCATACCACCGCTATAAAACCACTTCACATTCAACCCTTTCGAGGGGCGAGATAAAACTCAAAACATAAGTTCAAATTAACTGAAATCATCTTCTTTTCTTCAAAAAACCTGGTGGACTATATCTGCCTCCGTTACCAAAACTTGGTGAAAATTCAATTTTTATAATGTTTGGAGATAATAAGATCTTTCTTTGGCAATTGAAATGACATCTGACCAAAAATTCTTCAGTGTGCCATTTGCTACCTTGATACATGTGCCATGGTGGCGGGTAATTCGAATCCCAGCGTGGTCACAGGTCCCGTGCATGGCTGTATCTTTCCTAGCTCGCACAAGTCTCCTGAAAACTTCTGAGAGTTGCTCGTAGGGGTGCAGCCGGTTGACGAAAATAACAATTTCACCATTGGGTTATTCCTTACTTTTTTTCCTAAAAAGAATTGACCAGGTGCGGTTCAATTCGACTGGCACTTTCTTTCAAGTTCCTCCACAGAATCAAGCTCAATTAATACATACTTTCATACTTACTCTATACCTTTTAGGTGTCATCGATTCAACACGGAATATTCACATAAAGTTTCAAGCTCTGTTCGCATTTTCGGTATTTTCTTTATTGAATTTCTGCTTGTACCCTCCGTTCGATCGATACTGTGAAGATAGTTTGAGTTTCGTTGTTATTTGCTTACGCAGTCGGCCCATCTTCTTTTCTCTTTTCGCTTCCAACTTTAAATGACTCCATACATTTCTTTCTCTGGGGGCCGGTTGCATAAAGCTTTTTGTTAACTTAACGTACGATCAACACTTCTAACTGGTGAGTTAAGGCATGCATTGTCATAGTAATAAACAAGTTAAATATTCAATCGTCTGTGAGATTCTTTATGCATCCGCCCCTTAGATACTTTCGAGAGTAATTTAAATGTAACTGAATATCGCATATTATCAAAATATCACAATATCAACTAGAGTGGAATCAATCTCGTATGAAAGGGCTTTTTGAACAGTGCTTCGAGCGTTTTTTTGTCGAAGTGAACTTGAAATTTTGATCAGAATATCGTTGCTAGGCAATATAACGTGACAAACTGCCTCTGAAAAAATTCCGTAGACAAGTTATTTTTCCTTGCAGTTTTTTGAGTTGATTTGATTTATATATTAGGTAATTTAGAAGTTACTAAATTAACGAACAAGGTTAAAATTATTTTATTAAGAAAAAGTACAGTTGTTAAAATACGAATCACCCAGGTTTTCGGAGAAAACCGCACAAAAGCAGAGCTTGCGCGAGCAAGACGGATCCAGGACCTACAGCTTGGATAAAAATGGATTCCGAACCACTTTAGCTCAGTGGCAGGCTGTCCCGGGGATCGAACCCGGGACGTCTGGGTGGAAGCAAATGCCCTAACACCCCGACCACTTCACTATATTATTATGTTATTATTGTTGTGCATATTATCACTATCTGAAAATAGTTTTGATCCATCAAAGTATGATATTCAAGCTAACGAAAATGAATGTGTTCGCTAAGTAAGTCTTAAAAACGTTCTCAGAGAAAAGCTATAAGACATTTTCAAGAAACATTATACCACTGTTGCTTACTTGTATACACCTTCATGAGTCAGTTTCTATAGAACATTCTAGCTAACAAAATTAATTTATTTTATAATAGATTCATAATAGCGTTACTCAACACTATATTATTTTGCGAACATCTATAAGGTTATTGTATTAGTGCTTCACGGAATAACTCTTTCAAACATTTCTTCCTGATAATAGCATTCAGTTGCTACTTTCACATGAGCATTTATAACTGGCACCAACACTGTCTTGATGAAACGCTCACCAAATTAATATGAAACAAAGAAGTACTTGTTGGGATAAAACTGTGCTACACAATATTTTCTTAAAAAAAAAGGTCTTATGTTTTAATCTTATTATTTGTGCGTTATAGCTAGTGTTAACAGTATGAATGTATTCGGTGCAAATACAATCCATGAATAAATTGGAGAAAAAGTATAAATATTCATCTTTTAACTGCTAAAACCAAAGAACAAAAACAGAGCTGAAATAGTTTTTAATGAAAAGCATGATCACAAGAGATGAAGATCAAAGAAGTAACGACACAATACACTATATGAACAGTGTATCATAAACAGTAGAAATATACAGATACATAACTCTGATAAATAAAGTTGACTTATGTTATACAGTATGTAGAGTTTTAAACATCTCCAGTACATGAACATGAAAACTTGTTTTTAACGGTTCTTTTTATCGACGAACGTTCTTTGAGATAGTACAGAATATCTATATATTTTTTAAAATTATTAACTCTATGCAATTTTGAAACAATTCCATAGAACATGATATCTGGAGCAATATTTCTCATTTTGAAAAAGCTGAACTGTTTTGATATTCTTTGTTTTTTTTTTCTCATTTAAATGAAAAAGTCTATACCTCATACCCCGAATAAGTTATGTTACGTTCGAGTACATTTCAGTTGGATTTTTGCCTATATTTATATTTCAAATGCAACGACCCAATTCTAAAATAGTTTTTCCCCATAATACGAATCACATTATATCTTTTGTCAAAATTCAATTGTATCAAATGAGAATGTTTCGTGTGTAAACCACCACTCACATTCGATAAAGGTCTATTAAATTGTATATCTCATCCACAACTGACATTTTTTTCAAAATTCCTTATAACCTTGTTTGTAAAACGTCCCTGTTGGAATAAAATATCAAATATAGCGCTCAGTATTTTATAACAATCTCTCAAAGAGCAAAATTGTTTTATAAGCATTACCGTAGCGATCAATATTTTATAAAATAGAGGCACCATGCGTCAGATTCGGTAGTTATGATTTTTTGCTGGGTTGTTAATGATATTGGTCAAATGAATTAACCAAGTTTTTGAACTCGAGCAACCAACACAATAATGTGAAAAATCAAAATACAAATTTTCAAAACTTTGTTACAAGTCTGAGAACACTTTTCACTCAAGCCTATTGACAACCAGTAAACATAACCGTAACCTTCTTGACCTAATCTCGCTTTCTCTCTTTCTCTCGCTAGATAGATTTCAGCTTCTGTTAACGATCGATCTTTTCATCCTTAGAATCTATGCAATCATCTTCTTCTCTTCTCATATTTAGTAACCACAGAACTTTTTCTCTCCAAATAGAAATTCACTTGACAGAATAAATATACGAATAGATATATATTCATTATTATCTGCTGTGATAATTACACTCATTTTTATGATGATTTTGAAAATATATATAAAATATATCTGAAATCTTAGCGGCTACACCCCATCTCAGGTAAGGCAGTATTTCAACCGTTCTGTAGTTCTTCCTTAACTCACTTTCTCTCTCTTCAGTTATTTTGAATGAGAGTTTCATTTCAGGCCTATTTATTTCCGTTCGGTTCATCATATGGGATATATCACCTGCTAGAACACCTCTGGATGGCTTTTGCTAATCACATCCTACAACTGGAGCATCAGATTATCATACTATCAATTGCATGTCCGCTTACCTGCTAAAGGAGACTCACAGCTTCTAACATATAGCAACCGAGCATCCAGAAACCACATCGCTACCACAAGTAAGATCTTTCATATTTATCTATCCTGCTTGATAGCCGCTTGCTTACTTGCACTACGCTTCGCTTGGTAATAGTATAGTTGCTCACTTCCTTCTTAACGCACTTTGATCAGAGTACCACGATATACAAAATGTTCAATATATTAATTATAAATCATCCATCGGCTTACCTAATTGGGAGCCTGAAGTACTTAAATTGGGTACTCTGCATGAATAGTTGTTGCATTGCCGTCTGAACTGTCATAGGAACTACTTATGCTATCCATTCAATAGATACACTTTAAAACAGTACTTTATTTTTTATCCAGAATTCCTCTCCGATTAGAACTCTCCAGACGCAGTATAGTAAAATCCTGCTCTCGACCTGGACTCATCTCTAGAGCCCAGAGGACACTGTTGCAACTTATCATTTCATTTTAGAAATTTGGAAATTTTAGCATTATTTTATTTTGTGGAAATTTGACAATTTGAAGTAGAAGATATAAATGAAGCCGTATAAAGAGATGAGAAGAGACGATAGAAGGATTTCAAATTAATACAAAAATCGACCTTATTGGCTTCTTCTGAAGCAGAACTCTCCCTTCTGGGAGTACATATCCACCTTACAAGGCCTCACCCTAGACAATAGTCGGAAACGCAGCTACACAAGTCCTCTTGCGAATTATTTCATGCGACTACAAAAAAGGTATTGGAACGCGTGCAGTTGCAGGAAGACAGAGCTGAATTACTCTTCAGTCTGAGGCCAATGTAGACCAGTCAATAGAGGTTCAGAACCGGGGGGCATTGTTACAAAGGGTTTGATTTTTTCTACCCTCCAGCAAGCCCGATCGATTTCCCATTGGTTTTGTCAACTGGCCCACCGATAACTCCCGCACTCACCAAGAAAGTGAGCATCAGAGCCATCTATAGATATCACAGAAAGCACTCTGATTGGTACACCAACTTGGTGTGAAGCACTAGAAACTAATTTTGGATGTTTAGATTCAAAGTTCAATTTGTCTGCCAAAAAATAATCGTTCCGATTGCTCAATATCTTTGGCACCACCGCTTATCAAAGCGCTATAATTTTGCTCATTCACTCTTGCTCGAAAATACGGACTTCTCGTCTTGAAATGAGGGAATAGAAACAAATCAGTTAGTACTTCCCGGGGATAACTATATTCTATCGCAGAAAAGAATCGAGAACCTGGGAGAGAAGCACTGATATGCTAGAATATAACCATTTGTTCATGCACTGGCTGGCTTCATTTCCTCTGGCCTACAATGTATATCGGCGGTCAAACGGAATGTTCAAAGCACAATGAAAACATGCTATGATAAATCGGTTAAGGAAAAACATATACTACATGTTCCAAAAAAAAATTATAACAGAAAAACACATGAAGGGTTTCCCAAAATGAAGTGGTTGAAAAGAACATGCGAGTTTTTCCAAAATGACTCGGTTAAGAAAAAAAACATACTGGGAAATTTAAAATGAATCGGAAAAGAAAAACACATGCAGTGTATTTTCAAAATACATCAACAGAAAAAAATGAGACTCACCATACGGGGTTTTTCAAACAGTGTCAAACATACACAGTGTGATATTGATATATAATCTACGACTCGAATTTTATAAACATTTGAGCATTAGTGATATTTCCTCAATGATTGTGACACGCTCTGTATACTAAATTTTGCTGAAATTTGAGAAACAATCACCTTGATTTTTTTTTGTGCAATTCTCATAAGGAAACTTCTTTCTTTATTTTAATGTTCGAATATTCCATTAATGAATATAATAATTCATACAATTTTAGAATAATCAGTAGATTTATGCAACCTCAACATGTTGAAGGTAATTATTGGCATGTGCAGGCAAAATCCACGAAATCACCGACATTTCATCTGGTGAATTCTAACCCATACATACAGTCAAAAACGTACGTGCTTGAACGCAAGTACTTAAGTGTTATACTTTGAAGTTCATACTAGATATTTTGACGCTTTGCCCATGTTCTCAACGACGGAGTACTTTGACCACATGTCTGACATAACTGAGTTAGCCTCCCATGTCCGTTTGTCATCGGAAACTGACTAATTGTATTCCTTGACATCGAGACGAATCCATTGATACCATCACCGATATCAAAAAATCGGACGTGAAATCCGGAAGTGGCTAATCTATTGCTGATATGTCATCTATACGTCACTCTGATTTCAAACTTTTGATCAGTATATCTCTAACTTAATTTTTACAAACCAGAAGTGGCTATTTCAACCGCACCGTGTTAGCCACCCGAACGTCCAGCCCTGTGTCTTATCTACCTACCTATGATTAGATTTTATAACAATATCATCCTGTGTATGTTTGACGCTGCTTGAGAATCCCGGTATGGTTGATACCTTAGTTTTTTTCTGATTATGCATTTCGAAACACACTAAATGTGTTTTTCTTTGCCGTTTCCTTTTGGAAAAATGCTTTAGAACTTTTTCTGTTAAGATTTATTTTGGGACATGTAGTATGTGATTTTTTTCAATCGATTCTACTTAGTATGTGTTTTATCATTAATGCATAATTTTGGGACATCCCTTATGAGTTTTTTGTAAACTGTTTCATTTTGGGACACCCATTATATTTGCCAATTTTTTTCAACAATCATTAAATTAACTATGAAGACGATCTTTTTCTATTGAACATTTTCAAATAACTCTAAATACTGTAAATACTGGGTTCAATTCCACCTTTGTAAATCCATTTTCATTAATTTAAATTCATCAAAATATTGTATCTTGACGACTCGGTTTGAGAATGAACGGTTGAGCATTTCGCCAAATGACACTAGACAGGCAGTGGCAACTGCATATACTGTCACAGAACTCTTAAAGCCTCACTACTCGATTGAACTCTCAGCCGTAGTTATCTATCATCAGAATAGGTTCTATGGGGATTTCTGGTTTTCCTCCAGGTTCGCTTTCCGTTCTGTCATGGTTTTCCATTTCTTCACTTTCGTCCGTGTTGAATGCGAAAATAAAAATTTTCTTCCGGAAATTTACACATTCATTGAAGTGGTTGACTTTAATGCGGAATAAAGCTAATCTACTTCTAAGGTCGTTTATTGAAGAGAGGAATATAACAGAACTGTCGTAGTTGACTAGTTTGCACTTTCGACTGATATAGTAAAGGCGAAGAGGTTTTACCGCCCAAACAATAGTGAGACGTTCCCTCCCAACTGTTGTATAGTTCAGTCTGGCGTTACAGAGGGTTCTCAAAGTCAATCGGTCCTATTTCATGGACGTCCGATGGATGTGCCAAGTGGAACAAGCTGGACTTCTATAGAATATCCTTCTGGGATATCCATAAGATATCGTTCAGGGATATCCATAAGATATTCTTCAGGAATATCCATAAGATATTGTTCACGGATATCCATAAGATATTTTTCTCAGATATCCAAAAGATATCTTTCAAGGATATCAATAAGATAGCATTGAGGAATATTCATAAGATATTTATTATACAGGGATATCCAAACAAGATATTTATAGAAATACGCTCGCATACATCAATCTCAGTATTGAATAATGCACATTTATAGCCTGATTCGCAAATACAGGATGATTACTAGAATCTCAGTACAAAAATGGTAATTAAAAGGGTACTTTGAACATAATTTATAACTCAATAAAAATAAAACTCAAACAAAAAACACACCACATAAAAAATAATACTTGAAAATGTAATAAAACTTCTTCAGAGTTCAAATAGTCGGTTTTGTTCTTTTTTCGCTGGCCAGGGTCCTCTCCTTGGTCCTTCTAAGCCTTCTAACTGTAGAGAGATGGCTTTTATCTGCGGCCACTAAAAATTAAAAAAATCAGGAAACTTTTAACTTCTATTATAAGAATTGTCAGAAGAATGGAGCCTATTGTATTCTTTTGTTTAATGTACCGGTATACATTATGAATAGCACCACTTCATTTTTCTAACCTATGATAGTATGGCTGTTATTTACGAAAATAATCTTTACTTTTTAATACTCAACAATAAGGAAAACAATAAACGGACACTAAACAACAGTATCAATCTTAAAAGCTCGATAAAACTGATAATAAATCAAACTACGCAGTTCAGACTCAGAAGTTGCAAACATAGACAAGAGCGAAGAGTGGCCGCACACAAAACAGTTCTATTGCGTTCTTTTTAATTCTGGTAACTGGTACTGGTCGGCTTGGGCATTCGGCTTCGGCTATATCTAGTCATAAATGTGTTCTCTCTCTGTCTCATTCTTCATGGCGAGCGCGCGCCTTCAACTGGAGAGAAAGAGTGAGTGGAGTGTTGAAGAAACAGCGACTTCGAACTGTCGTCTCACTACGGTATGATTCCGAATCCGAATCATTGTCGCAAAAACATCCGAATGATTTCCTTATTTGTTCTTCTGAGAGAAGTGATGAATTATAAAAATAATATAATTTTCAACTTCATAATATCACACCAGAGTGGATCGAATCAAATGATCATGATCTGAAAGTGGAACTTGAAATGAAATCTAGGGGCGGTGTCCTGACTCAGTTTGGCCTGTGTCATCGACGCAGGTATACCAAATTTTATTGTAGTAAGAAAATGTAGTTGTACACACATTCTACTTTAAGATGAATTGACGTCCAATTATCATATGGACGTCTTGTGGATGTCCATAGGAGATCCGTTATTGTGTGAGACGAATATATATCCACTGTCGCTAATGGATTTTCTATGGACTTCCATAGAATATCCAGTGTTGAAAATCCATTTAGTATCTCTTGATGGATATCCTATGGATATCCATTCTATGTCCGGGGATATCCCGACCTGAAATGGACTCGAAACGGATATCCATAGGATATTGTGTGCTATCTGGGTAGATAGATGAAAATTTGGCTGGATGTAAATATGTTCGTTAATTTATCTATCGATATTCCGCATTTTGTGTCAGAATCATTGAAATTGCATATGAACCGTCGTTAATAACCTGCTAACCCTGCTTGATTTTTTTGTTTCTCTGTTCGGGAGAGTTTTGAATGTGATCTATCTTGGAAACTATCTGGCTCAATCTTTGAGTTTGGATTTTTTAAGTCTCTTTAAAACTTTGTTAAGTCCCTCATATGTTTTCTTGGATGGTAGATGAATAAACTATGATGCCGTCCATGTAAACGTGATATCATTCATAATGTATGAGAAGGAAAATGTTGTCCATTACTTCTGGAACGTTGACGAAGCATTCTTCAGTCCGAATGGTACACGAACATATTCATAGTGGTCATTGTCTATGAAAAATGCTTCTTTTTGGACATCTTTTGATAAGGTATTGACACTTTCCAAGCAGATCTAAGAGGTCTGAGATATTCGGCAGTGGATACTTATCATCTACAGTTAGTTAATTCCTCAATTTTTTGGTACACGATGACCCCTCTTCACTTCTACTTTTCCGTCTGACATTTTAAATACAACCCAAGAGGGTCACGAACAAGGTGAAATTAATGACTGAATGATGACCCCTCTCCACTTTTACTTTTCCGTCTGACATTTTAAATACAACCCAAGAGGTTCACGAACAAGGTGAAATTAATGACTGAATGATGCCTTGAGTAATTTTGGAAGATTTAACTTAATTTCTGTACATTTGTGGGTAATTATAGGATTCAGTAAAAACTTATCTAGCATCCTTTCTTTCGATACTGTATTTTATCACATCGGTTTACGTGAGATTGTTTTCTTCTGAATAAAGAATATCCTCGTGGTGAATATATATTTTTTTTGTTGTTGAAATTGTTATTTCTGTTAACCAGCATATTCTTTTGAGTTCTTGAATTCAAGTGCCTGATAGCGTTAAGTGTAACCTGTGGAATGAACATTTTCATGTTTTCTATGATCCACCATATGCTCATACTGTAACTATGTGATATCAATGGTTTTGTTTATACTGGTAATCGTGGTTTATGGTTTTATATGACTTACATTATGTACACACTACCATAAACCTGATGGTCATCATTATTATGTCGAACCGATGCCCCCAAGCGAATATTAACGAATACGTAATTTCAAAATCGATCAAGATTTCAAAGTATTCAGTGCATGGTATAATACTAGACGTAGAGAAAATTCTCAGATTCAGAACAGAATCTGTCATATAATGTTTCATGATTTACCCGTTCATTTATGCAAGTGCTATTGCGTCCACATGTAATAATGTATTCAATACACTGGAGCTATCCCAACACTAAACCACTACTTTCAAAAGAAAGAAGATTAAACTGTCCAATCTTTCATTTTACTACACTTTTTAGTACAGGGATGCTATTCTTGACCGTTCGCAATAGTAATGAGTGTACGAGTAGCGTCACAGTCTGATTTTCTCGTCATGTCGTTTCAACGCTATCAGTAACTCAGAATGAAACGATACGAGCACTCGCTCTTATTGCGAATGGTCAAGAATAGAACCCCAGGTCGGTGCCTGAATATATTTTGATTTTGTACTCGTATGATAGAGGAGATGGGTTTGAATCCACGAATATTTTTTCTTAGAACGTTGTCGAGTGTGACGTCATGATCTGAACTCGAGATGAGGGGTTGTAGATGAGCTCACATGATATTTGCCGCGTGATGACTGACAGGTGACATTCAAAAGGAGTGGCAAGTTTTATCTCTTTCTCTCCCAGGAATTCAACCATAATTCATATTCTATCGACTATAGAACTCTATGGTACACGGAATCCCACCCTGGTAATGAACGCAAAGTGACAGTTGAAGGATGACAAGTACCAGGTGACGGGTGATAGGTGAGGGATGCCAGGTAACAACTGACGAATGATGGGTGATAGGTGACAGGTAAACAAGGATAGAGCTATTTTTTGGCGTTGAACCACATTCAATAATGTTTTAAAAACTTATTCAATTCACGTCATAGATTTGACTATGTGTCAGAATATTGCATCAGGTTTGAAGACATTCCGTCTATGACGTCAATGTTTCAACGCTAAAACGCAAAGTTTTTAAAACGGGCCAAATAATTTTAAAAAAGTGGTACGCCAAAAAACAGTTTTGGTAAGGTATGACTGACGGATGGTAGATGATTGATGATAAGTGAAAAAAGATCGGTGACAAGTGACGAATGACCGGTGGCAAGTGGCACGTGACAGGACGATGAGTGATTGGTGAAGGATGATAAACGAGAAGACAGGTGACGGTAACGTATAACAAGTGATAGGTGACAGATGATAAGAGTCGATTGATGAGTGACATATGACTAGTGACTGCTGATAATTACAGACGATGAGTAACATATAACATGTAAAACGTGACGGATGATCGGTAGCAGGTGACGAAGGACTTGCCACAATGGTATATGAGACTTGACATATGACAAGAGCCAGATGATAGGGGCGAGAGAGTCACATGAGAGATTGACATGCTCTGATTGGTTGATGGTGGGAGGAGGCGGGGCTAAAAGTAGAAGTGTTAAAGGTGTTCTTAAGTCAAGCTTTAGCTCGTTACTTGAGGGTGGGGACTATATTTAGCACTCCTCCACAAAGAACTGAATATTCCCCGAGCATAAGGCAACACAGATGGTACTACTTGTAACACCGCGTTATGCTAATGGAAACATGCTGGTACCGGAAAGATGGACATTGTTGACACCATCTTCACAGGCCATTACGCGTTCCTTGGTCCCTAATTCAGCATGCTTGACCTGAGGAATGTAAACGCGAAATTTTGAGGAAGCCAAGGTATTATCATCATTATCATAATTTCTTTTGGAAATGTATCCCTTCATATGTATTCATATGACCCCCTTTTTGTAAAGCCTGTTATTCTGATTTTTCTTCATTCACTGTTACTATAGACGCTCTAGACTGCGAATGCGGATCTTTGAAATTCCTTTATCTCGCTCTCTCCCTTTCTCTCTCTATACTATACACTGATTCAACTATTTTCAAAAGCGTGAATTGTTTTTTTCTTCTATGTTCAGGAACATCAGAAGTATTACAATTACAGGATATAGAAATATAAAACAGTTCAAAATTAACGAGATATACGGAAATGCAATTGCTCGCGGTTGCGGTCTGTGGGCAAAAGTACAAGATAAGCATTATATTGAAAGAGGGGCAATCAGAACCATTAGTATAATCGGTAGGATATCATGAATATTTAAAAAACCACCGGTGTTATTAAAATCATAAAACGTAGGCTATCCTAACAGAGTTCCAATAAGAGATTGGTATGGGACATTTGAAATAGCCTTGCCTTCTTCTTTCATTTGACTCAGATCCACTGGACAAGATACTGGCTTGGAATCTTCTATGCCAAATTTCTTAAGAGCATTCATAATATACCGTTTTTGGCTAATGAAAATTTCTCCACTTCCTTTGTCTCTTCTGATTGTCAATCCCAATGCATGACTGGCTTCCCCAAGATCTGTTATTTTGAACTTTTGACTCAACTCCTTTTTAAGATTTTCTTTCTCAACTTCATCGTTCGAAAATACCAAGAAATCATCAACGTAGAGAGTGATTATTGTAATTTTATTCTCTGCACCTTCTATCCTGAATCCTTTTGGTTGATCCTTAAAAATTGTGTCTTCAAGTTTTCCATATTAAAATGGAGTTTCCACGTCTAAGTGGTCGACAGAGAGATTCATTTCTTCAGCCAAAGCAAAAAATAATCTTATCGTCGATCCTCTCACAACTGGTGAAAAGGTTTCTTCATAGTCAACGCCATGAAGTTGACTAATTCCTTTAGCCACCAGGCGTGCCTTATATTTAATTATATTTCCTTCTGCATCTCTCTTCAACTTGAAGACCCATTTACAAGGAACAATCTTTTTACTTGAACTATATTCAACCAAGTCCCAAGTTCTATTTTTCTGAAGTGATTGAAATTCTTTTTTCACCGCAGTATCTGGTTCGCTGTTCAACATACATTCTGCCTTATAAATAAGGTGATCATGAAAAGGTTTCTTTTCACGTACCCTTTCTGGATATCTACGCTCTTCGCCTCTGCTAGTTTCACCAGTTTGATCATCGGAAGAACAACTATTGATCATTTCTGGTTCAAATTCTCTACTGCATGTTGCTATCTGTGATTCATCAACAGGTAGCAGATTAGTTGTGGAAGAAGTTTCGACTGATTCTGATATATGCATTAATGGATATTTGGTGATTTCAGAAGCAGTTGTTTCTTTACTTCCATCAGAAAATGTGTTCTCCAAGAAAACAACATTTCTTGCATGCACAACTTTACGTATATATTCGGGATCTCTGAATTTGTGCGCTTTCTTATTTTCACTATAGCCTACAAATATGTACTCCTTACTCTTCACATCTCATTTTTTCCGATCTTCTTCCGGAACGTGAACGTAAGCTCGACACCCAAATATCTTGAGATCTCCTAGATAAGGACGTTCACTGGACCATTTTTCTTCTGGAGTCATTCCCATAACAGATCTATGAGAAGATTTATTCTTGAGATATACAGCTGTTCTAGCTGCTTCCTCCCAAAAAACATGCAGCATCGAACGAGCTTTCTCAACAATACTTCGGTTTGCCCTTTCGGCTACACCGTTTTGCTCAGGGGTTCGAGGAACTGTTGTCTGATGCTGAATACCTTCAGTCTTCAAATATTTCAGAAACTCATGGTTGACATTCTCAGTACCATTATCAGTTCCGAGGATTTTGATTTTCTGATTTGTCTGATTCTCCAAAAGTCCTTTGAAATACATTTGGAAACATATATAAGATCAGCATTTAAATTGGGAACGAAAACAACATCTTGTATACTTCTTATTGAACTCTTCTCGTCAAAGTGAAGAGAAACGTCACCAATTCCTGCACTATACAGCTTCTCATTGTTTGCCACAGTCACTTGCAAACCATTTTCCTCTCTTCTGAAATTATTCAGGATTTCTTCTCTAGGTGTCATATGTGTTGCACCAGAATCTACGAACCAGGAAGTCGAATTTTCAAAAAATTTAGAAGCTTCCAATGCAGTAAGTAAAACATAATTCTTGAGAACTTGCTTCTCTTGATTTTCCTTCTTCCTAAGTGGGGTATATGGCCGGGCTGGTTACATCGATAGCAAACTACTCCATCTTGCCCATTCTTTTTCTTAAGAGGATATTTCTTCTTGTGAGCATTTAACGATTTGGACACAAACGCAGTCTCATTGGGTATATTGCTTTTTGACATTTCATTCAAAAGTTTAGTTTTAACCAAATCAGTAGAAATTGCTACATTAGAGTTTTCCAAAGCCATTACAAGAGGATCATAATGTGAAGAAAACCCACCTAGCATAATAGCTGCGATATCATCGTCTGGAATTTCCTTCCCAATATCGTGTAACTTTTGAGCATAATTCATAATTTCAGTGATATATGCTTCTATCGAGTCAAAATCTGACAACTTCATATGATATAGGTTCTTCTGAAGATTCAACCGCCTTCCAAGACCTTTATCCTCTTATGCATTAGATAAAGATGACCATGCTTCTTGTGCTGATTTGCAATTCCTCACATGAGTAATAGCTGCATCATCGAGACTAAGACAAATTTTTGCGAGTGCCTTCTGATCATTTCTTGCCTTTTCATCCGCGTTGGTTTTATCTTCAATCGGATAACCGTCAATGGCTTGCCACAAATTTTGATCGATACGAAACGCCCTCATTTTGAATTTCCACGTTGAATATCCATCTCGACCAGACAATATTTTAATATGCGCTGGTGTTCCAGAGGTAGAAGGTTGGTTCGACATCACGCTCATTATAATAGTAACTTCTGATTATTTACTATAGTAGATTGGATAATCGAATTTTTGTCAGGACTATAATACTTTATCACGCTATCTAACGTATTCTGGGCCCATAACCTGTTGCAATTTACCAGAATAACGTAGAATGATCCAAACTTGGTTCGAAATAAACTTATAACATGAACGTGACAGTAAATATATTTTTATAAGTTAATCAGTGTCAAAAAATTACAAATCAAAATCTCATAGAAAACATGACATTAAAATCAAAAATAGTACAGTCGAGATTATTACATTTCAACTAATTTCCTTCTCTTTTTGGGCGATATTCGTTTCATCTGGAGCAGAAAACTGCCAATAATCGTACTACTTTAGTAACGAGGAGAACTAAATTGTTTTTGCATGAAGTTGGGAAATTATTTCCGGTAGATTTGGTTCTCAACGGGCTCATTATCCCTTGGGAGCATGCAAAGTGTTCCGAATTCCAAATGCTCGGGCAAGCTAACCATTGCATATCGGTAATAGTGGCCACATAAATAAAATAAAATACTTGAGATCAAAAGAAAAGCTTCAACCTGCACATGGAATCATTTAAAATTTCATTAAAAAGAATAGTCCAAAAATCTTAAGTGCATGTCTTTGAGTTTATACGGTTATGCTCATACAGTTTTCTAAGGAATTATTTTCGCGTTAATCCCTTCTGGCACTGAGCTTTTTGGAGTGTATGCATTATAGGTACACACACACACACACAGATCTTGGTTATGTTGGGAATAATGAAGTACTGTGGGATCAAAATGTACGTTTTGGAAAGGCATTTCACTTTTTTGATGAAGAACTTTTTTGTATCTTTATATTTTCTAATCGGATTTTCAGATAACGTAAATCTGTGAAAATAATTGCATTCAGTGGGAGTGGGTCTACTGTTAGGAGAAGAATCGAGAGGATCATTCAACTCAGGTTAAAAACCATTGTGCTCGAGCAGGCGCCGGGCGAAGAATGTGCGGTGGTGCTCCAAAACAAAAATTTTAAGTATTTGTCACATTTTTCGTTGATATTTGGGACATGATATGTGAAATATAGTATATATATTATATTAAGATGTCTGAAAACCCTGGTGATGGTGTATGTAAAGCTGTGGTATCAAACAGAAGACACTAGCCTACTTGATTATACTTAATTTTTGACGATTATTCATCCATTATTCATCCATCAAGTATCAATTTAATACTTGTAAACTTTGATTTGGATATTGGGTATTTATATGTGTATATTTGAAGGAAACTGAAAAAATATGATGAAAATATGTGTACCTACACTCGAAATTAAAACAAATAAAAATGGATATATATATATTTCATTCACAAAATAGGAATAGCTCCAAAAAAAAAATTACAACATTAAACAAAGTTTCAAAATTGATCATTTTTTATCCCAAAATATTATCCATCTCGTCAGTTCATTTTTTGAACACAGTTCTTATTTCTTCCATGGAGTCTTCACCTAACTTCAACTTATTTTGCGCCCGTATTCGTAAATTATTATTCATTTCTTCATCGATTTCAGTTTACGAAATCGTATTTCTCAGACGTGATATCTGAACCTTCAATAATGCAATTTGTTCGCATATTTTTCTGTTCACATTTTTCTTCTCTTCTAATTTGGGATCAATTTCCGCACATTGTCTGATTGTCTTATTGGCAGCAATAATTTGCTGCCTGGCGACTTTGGCCCTTTCCAATGTCTTGAGAGTTTCCAAATGATGAAACGGATTTATTCGTTTTAACAGTGTATGAATCCATTGAGTTTCGAGATTTCGAAATGGTAATTGGTGCGATGCTGTTTGACGAGGTTGTGGGTGTATCAGCCGTGATCCGCCGTCTTTTCGCATTTTTTTTGTCCTCACAAACTGGCTCAATGAGTGTATCAGCCGTGATCCGCCACCTTTTCACATTTTTTTGTCCTCACAAACTGGCTCAATGAGTGTATCAGTCATGATTTGCCGCCTTCTCGCATTTCTGTTGTCCTCACAAACTGGCTCAATGAGTGTATCAGTCGTTTGCCGCCTTTTCACAGTTTATTCGTCCTCAATCCTGGAAAGAACCACTTCACAGTCCATGATAGTATCCAAATCTATGATTGTCTGGAAGTCAATGTTTTGGGAAGTACCCTCGCTAGTGGAAAATCCATTAGAAGGTTCACAAACTTCTCGTTGTTCGCCACTACAAACTCCATCACTGTTCGCTAATAATGCCCCCTCTTCTCCCTTCTGCTACTTCATAGCTTTCGTTTTTTGAACATTAAGTTTTAATTTATTAGTTTTGAAATAGTCTTCAAATTTTGCCAGTTCTATATCCATTTTATTCACTGCAGTGTTCAGTGTATCATCACTTATAGCTAATAATGTATCATCTGCATACAAATTTGCGAAATCATAGTTAATGCTACCAGATAAATCATTAAGATACAAAATGAATAGAAGTGGGCCTATAATACTTCCCTGGGGTACACCTATATTAACTGGCATTTCATTTGACACTGCTTTATTTATTTTTACAACTTGACGTCTATCTGTTAGGTAATCATTTAACCAGATCAAGACACCTCCCTCAAAACCATAACACCTTAGCTCTCTTTAAATCTATAAACACTGCCACAACATATTTACCTTTATCAATTAAATTAGTCCAGTTTGTTATTGTTAACTGCAGTGCTGTCTCACATATCCATTTAATATACTGTGTTCATTTATGTAATTAACAATTTGATTATATGCTGCTTTTTCGATTATTTTTTCAACTGTAGGCAAAGAGTTTATAGGTCTAAAGTCACTAGCATCGTTCGAATTTTTTACCTTTGGTATTGGTATTATTGAAGATGTCTTAAGCTTTTGTGGGAAAATACCACTTTCAAGAGATGTGTTAACCAAATCAAGCAAATGAAAACCATAGGTATCAAAAATATTTTTTTAAATTTTCACATTCATAACATCATTCACGCTTGCATTGTTTTTCAAATTTAATATTATGTTGTACAGCTCTTTCAAGGTTATTCTTTTGAAATTGCCAAATCTAGAATTTATAATTATATCTGGTGGGCTCCATTCACAAACGTGTGGTATTGATTTCTGTATTTCAACAACACTATATATAAAATATTCATTAAAAAGATGGGCAATACAAAGGTACACTGTAAAAAGTTATTGTTTGAAAGAAGACAATGAACATTTTTGACAGTAATATCTCTGGTGAAGAGTATATTTCTTCAAATCAATAATCTCATGTTCAACTGAAGGGATGCAATTGCTTACATCGAGAAATTGCATTTCTTGATCATTTATTAAAACGGAACACTCCAACAACTTGTCTGAAATGAGAATAATTTGGAATAAGATTGATGATTCTCATTTCGAAACTGGCTATATCTTTGAAGTGAGAAATATAAGATTTCCTATCGAGAATTTGACTAAGTTGATCTAATTATGTATATTTCATTCCAACTCAATGTTTTTCCTCACTTGAGAGATCTAACTCGTTTGTAACCAGAAATTGAAAAATCTTCAAACGAATATATTTTACTTTAATGAAAAAAAATAAAAAATTTATTCTGAACTGACAGTGGTGTCTTGCAACTGACTCATTATTCGTATCATTTTAAGATATCTTTTGAATTGTTAGGAAGATCTCAATTTTATCATTACAAGAAATTGAAAAAGTCTGACAGAAATTTTTTTTTCTTGTTTGTATCAAATTGGTTTTTCAATAGAATATAACTATTTCTGGAACGGATTTCAAATATTGATTTTATTGGAGAAAACGCATGTATTCGATATGAATGAACTACTGCAACATTTAAAATGATTCAATAGTATATCATCCAGAGTAATTTGAAAGCTTTGAATTGTGTCAATACGACTCTCTTATGAAAATCTGTGGACCTTGTTTTCATGAGTAAGATTACTTCAAATTGATGCATAATCGATTGTATGAAACCATTTGATTTATTCACAAAATTTCAAATTTGAAATTGATCAAATTATAGATTCTAAAATTTGTTCTAACCGTCGCCGGGCTGCACCCCCTCGAGCATCCCTCAGAAGCCTTCAGAAGACTTGTTTGAGCTGGGGATGAAAAGTGTCTTACTTTTTAAGGTTCCATCCCAAGCACTGTATATGACGTATACAACAAATAAAATCATATCGAGATGAATCATATCATTTGCTAAAACTGTACAGGCTTGGCACAAATATTTAGAATAAGTTGATATATTCCAATAGGTAGGTACATATGGGTTATATCGCATAGTTTTGAAACTTGAAACAAGTACAAGTTCACCTCAGTGCATGTAAAGGTCTGATGTATTCAGGAAACTTCGTGAAATATGTATGCGTACACTAAAAAAATTGTAATCATATCATATGATATTACATAACTTTTTATTTTTGTTGATAATTAATTTTATAGATTTTTTCTTATACCTACTTCTTCCATATTCGAAAAATATTGAATCAAAAACAATGTAACATACAACACTGCCTATTGCCGGTTATTACCCGCCATATGGCGACCGGCAACGCAGCAACATTTCTGAGGAGAGGGGGACGACGATTCCACCTGCACGCGCTCGTGTTCAGTTATTCTAGTATTGTGTTCGTTGAGAAGTGGCGTGATCCTTTCCAACGCTCCGACCAGTTATTGCATACATTTTAGAAGTGAAAACAGTGAAATTTAAGAAATGGAAGAACTTCTACGAGAGTGGGAACTTCCACAATTAATACAAGTTTTCCAAGGTAAGTGATAAACGGTATATATATTGTTCGACCACGATGGTTAAAAAAATTGTTCTTCCCTACATCTCTTTGTATTCATTATGTCCCGCCCACTACTTTACATCATAATAATTTAAAATGAGTTACATACTTTCATGAAATCAATAAATCCCTTGATTTGATAACAATAACGTATTTTTTATTGTTTTTTCAGATGTCGGTAAGTGGGTAGGTGTTATAGCACGGAGATTTTCAAAAATTCTTTAGGTTTCATTCAAGAATGTCAGTCTCTTGTTTCAATAATTTCATTTTCTCAATAGAAGAAACCATTTTTGTGTTTAAATCTCATGATGAAACTGATTAATTTCTTTCAGTAGTTAGGTAGTTATGACTATATAGAGTTTAATATTGAAATATTAATTTATTGGTCTCATAGTTTTGGTTCACCTACACTCTACTTTATTTTTAGCAAAGTCTTGAATTTTTGTAACGCATTTTTCTCAAAACATCAAATATGCACATTCATGACTTTGGCATTGGACTGACGATGTGGTAAAATTATCGCGCGGTCGTAGGAAAAATAGTGTACATTACTTGCGCAAAAGTGATTTTTATTCTCGTGGGATTGTCGCTCTCGGCATGCGTCCCGTGTAAATATTTCCCACTCGTGTGAAAAATGTCACTTTCCACACTCTTAATGTAATATACTATTTTGAACAATTGTTGAGAAATCACAAAATGTTTTTCATCTAGAACATATAAAGGTATATACAAATTACTCGAATGTTCCAGAATGCAAGTTGGCTGTTTATCTATTGAATGTTGCAAAATTAATACCTCCTAAGGGCAGAAAGTCTATTAGAAGAGGAAAATTCTGGAAGTTCACTGTTCAAGAATGTACTGACTCAATTATATGCCATGCCAAGATAAGACTGGAATAATTCACTCTGTATATCTATATTTTGTATATAATTTTCGTTCCTGTTCTTTTTTCCACATGGGTGCTCCTCACCTATTGAGACATTTCAGTGGGTGCATGTGTTCCCAAACATATTTATTACTGAGTAATTAATGTCTACAATTCAGTCGAAGAACATTTCATTTCCAATTATTAATTCGATTCTAGATTATAGAATAGTGGTGAAATTGTAAATACATTTTTGACAGATAGTAAACTTTAATAGGCTGATTCGAATTTAATTTCAAATTATTTTGAATTATTTGATCTTTTCTTTCTTCACTGTTTCTTCTAGGATCTAGACTATAGCGTGCTATAGCAACTGGTTGTCGAATCAAACAAGTTTTTGTCTCGATATAAAAAAAAGATTTTTCTGCAAACCTACTTAAAAATACTTGTTACCCGATCAATCAGTTTTGATCTGCCGAAATCGAGTTTACTAATTCATGTCATTGATGATTATGAATACCTATGTATCAACCATTAACTACCTACCTTTCCTCTGATTTATTCCAGAATTCAAGTGATGTACCTGAAATAGTGGAAGTTCAAAAAAAGAGTGCTGCTGCTAAGTCAGTTATGGTACAACCGTACCTTATTATAGAAGGTCAGGACATACGAGACATCAAGAATACCTATTGTTCGACTTTTATTTTGCAAATAGACAGTTAAGAAAATTGATGATTCTTTAATTTTTATCAGACAATCTTCAAACACCTAGTTCACTCTTCACAAGGATCTATGAAATCAGTACAGATAAAAGCAGTGTTTATCTC
Organism: Chrysolina americana; assembly: GCA_958502065.1. Lineage (NCBI taxonomy): Eukaryota > Metazoa > Arthropoda > Insecta > Coleoptera > Chrysomelidae > Chrysolina > Chrysolina americana. The sequence goes on along the minus strand of OY293412.1, from coordinate 63,940,070 downwards.
AAGGTATTTTCCTGTAGGTATAATTTAAGAAAAAAATGTGTATATTGAATACAGGGTTTGTATTATCCTATATTGGATACCAGATAGAAAAGACTTCTATCAAAAACTTTCCACATTTTTTACAGAGAGGATATCAGAAGTCACTATGAGTTTTTTTCCATAGGGTTTTAGTAGTTACAAAACTAAGTGTCCATGTATTATTTAAAACTGTAGCCATTTCTACCAGATAAACAGGGAAAATTAATGTTTTCAAATTTGATGAATTTTTGTTTTGGACAAACAAGAGCAACAGTTCATCAGAACACTTTTAAATCTGCGATTGAAACCTGATCTATTTATCTCATTAGAACTTGTAAGTCTTCCAGCAGAGGTATGGTACTTCTTGATCTGAGAAAATCTATAACATTGATATGAGAATCAAGAGTCTCAGTTTATCACTAGTAGTTATTCTAAAGCTTCATCCATCTTATGATCTCAATGGAAGATATTGAAGTAATCAATTGATATAAAGTAATATTTTTATTTGAGAGAACCAGTTATATTCATACAAGAGAGTGGGTCTTCAAACAAGTGCTTCATGTTGTCTTGTGAGGAGTTATTTCACATTCAGTGTAACAACTGATTCATCTCATCCGAAGTTTATACGTTTTCTAATTGAGTGAGTGATATTTCTTAATTGGAGTAAACTAAAAATTTGGTAACTACTGTTAGTGGAAGTTTTCAAACAAGAACATCTAGTATTCTCAAATTGAGTTTTCAGTCTCCTTCAAATAAGCTCAATGCCTAATTCAATATAAAATCAACACATTTTTGATCAGAGAGCAGGTTTTTCCAAATGTTAAAAAATATCTACTTGAGAGTATCACTTTCTTTGAGCAAGGAATAAAGTAATTTAAAGTAATCATATCTGGTACTGTTGTCTGAAAAACTAGAAGTGTTTCTTTTGAAGACACCCTTAAAGTTTGATGAGAAATTATAATTAATCCTATCAAAGAAATGGTTTAGTTGCAAACTGAGAGAATTCATTTCTCAATATGTGAACATATTTCTTTATGTATATAGGAGACAGGGATTTCTTTGATCAGAGATATTATTGTTCATTTCAAGATTTTTATTTTTACTGTGTATTCGAGAAAGAGACATCTTGTTTTTTTATAATTTTTTTTATTGTTTTCCACATTCTTTAAGGATTTCCAGCTACAGCATCAATCTCACTCTCGTAGTAGAGGTAGTGGATTTTCTCAAGAGCTATGAATCATACCGTAGCAGAGGACAAATTTACGTATCGGCAATGAGTGTGAGTGAGAGATATATTCAACGTCACAGCTCTTAAGAAAATCCACTACCTCTATCTTTGTTTTTTCCACTCTAAGTAGTTTGCGACTTCATTTCGTAGTCTTGCATATTCCTCCCATTGCGTTTGTCTATTTTCTATGTTAGACCTTTTAAACATTTTATATGCCCTATCACGAGTCATAACCTTTTGTTTGACTTCATGGTCATACCATGGTAAACTGTTGAAATTATTAGTAAATGTTTTTAGTGGACATACCTCGTTTAATGAATTTGATATATTTTCATGAATATTTGAATATATTTCATTTGGGTCAACTGAGTTAACTGACCATTCACATTCTATTAATTTGTGATTCAGATTTAGCAACTTTTTTTCAATGAATATTCTGAATTTTTTCTTTACCATAAATTCATTTTTATTCTTGTAAATTTTAACAGTTATAAGATCATGATCCGTGATTTTTGGTTCACTGTGTACCTGTGCCATAACATTCTCAAAATTTGCAATTACAAAATTTATCAGCGTTTTACTTTTAGCAGTATACCTAGTTGGTTCAGTAATAATTTGTTCCATTCCATATTCAGATATAATATCAACAAACTTACGTTTATAAAAATTTTCAGTCAACAAATCTATATTAAAATCTCCCAATATCAACAAACGTTCATTTTTGGAAGACATTTCATCACAGAGTTCCTCAAAGTCACTTAAAAACGTAACATGGCTTGCATTTGGGGAGTGATACATTACACAGAGATTAAGTTTGAAAGAATTACACATGACTTTGATCACTATGCCCCAGTAGTTCATTTCATTGAGAATTTTTTTAGTTTTCATCACTTTCACGTCTTTTCTAACATACAACAGTACTCCACCCGTGTGTCTACTACTGGAATCACACCTCATTAAGTTATAGTTCTCGATCACCAGTTCAACATCATCAAAATTGTCTGTTGTTCTTGCTTCTGAAAACAGCGGAAACTTGGGTTGTAGTTGCAAAGGCCTTGCAGCTGATCCTTGTGTTATATAAAAGTTTGTGCATTGGCATATATAATGTCCGTACCCATATATTAGGATGTTTTACTAAAAATGTCTTTTGTTGACAATGATCCCTTAAATATATTTAATAGTTTTAGATTCATCCTTAGATTTATCAAGCTTATCTTTAATTTTCAAAAAATACAGTTTTTGTTTCTTAGTTTGATCACTGAAAATACGTATACTTGGTATCTTCTCAATGAATTTTTTCCTTTCCTTCAGTAAGGTTACTGCTGCTTCCTTGTTTGGGAACATAATTTGTATTGGACGATTCCTTTGATTTTGATTATCATATTTACCCAATCTATGCTAGCGGAAATCAATATCTTTTAGTGTTTTGATATTAGAAAAAATGCCAATTAATGTATTTTTATCAGATTCTAGGCGATTTTTTTTACTTTGTTCTACTGGTTCACTGATATTGAATAGTATTACATTTGTAGCTCTACTTTGCCGATCTGCTATTTCATTTGCAATACTATCCCTGTCCATACTATCCTCAATCCTTTCTATCCGCTGAATCAATGATTGATTTTGTTCTTTTAGCATATTTGCCTCATTTTCAGCTTCTTCTGTCAGCTTTTTTTGCTCATCCAACGAATGTGATAATTCGGAAATTTTTTCTTTAACTTCTTTGATTTCTCGTTCCCACGTGATTTTTATTGGATCAAAATATTTTGCTTGATTGCCGAAAAGATTATATTTTTGAACTTTTCATCATCATTTGATACATTAGTTACTATACTTTCACCAGTTTTTTGTGACCTAACCTCCAAGTTTTCGCGTGGTTTACAGCATAATATTTGACCGTTGTCATATGTTTTAGCTTGTTGTGCACAACTAGCGTGAAAAGAAGACTGGCAAAAAACACATTTTTCCGCATTAACAACTTTCTTTTTGCAATGTTTACACAATTTTTTTTGTGCGAAATTTTTTTTCTGTTGACAGTAGCAATTTTGTAGACTATAAGTGAAGATAAGATAAGTGAAATCGAATTACCCAATAACAGCCACCGCCACTTGCCATAAGAAAAATATCAAACGCATACCAAATAAGATAACTGTTTCTGACGCTGTGTTGTAGATGAGTCACAAGATCAAAATGCAAGACCTGAAGGAGAATCTAATGATCATACCCCTTAAGCTGGGACCAGCAAGGATTTAAATTAGCACGCTCGATTTCATCCATTATAACAATCTTACACCAATAGCTCTAGACATCGATGCAATTGAAAAGCAATATCAGTTACCACCGCAATAGAAAATGGATTGACTTACCCCTATTGTATCAGCCTGTCCAATTTCAATCAATCAAGTACTTCATAACAATTGAAAGCAACCCACCAAAAATTCCAATCAATCTATCCATCGGAGAAAGAGAGGACTAATAAATGTCCTTGGAAGTATTGTGAAAACCATATCTGGCAACCTAGATCACGAGCATGCGGAGAAATACGACAAAGCTTTCAGAAAAACCAGATGAATGTGATTAAGGGATTGAATCAATATATGTCATCCACCAAAAAATTGAACTTCAATGCAACAACAATAAGTAACTCTGAAAATGCACAATCACGAAATCATTGCCCGATTGAATCAATTCAAAAATCAATATCCTCGTTTTCAACTGTTTTATACTAATGGCATCTACTATGAGTAAATAACTTAAATGTTCCCTGATGGTCACTATAGTTATATGGCATTAGTGTTATTTTGTACCTGAACTTATATTTAAGAAGAGTCTCGAGTAACAACAGTTTATAACTCGCTCAGATGATGTCACCGTGTGTCGAAACTTTGTCACCTTAACCTAGTACACAACTAAGTGTAAATTTGATAGTTTTTATTTCCTTTCGATTTCAATTTTAGTGAACACATGCATGTAGACCCGGAATATTTTCATCAATTGAGCCTATCATTACAAATGATAATACAACTTTTGACCTCTATTCAATTCCTTCCAATAATTTGACCATATCTGACAATGAATACTGCACTTCACCAGTATATACGAACGAGCCTTGCCGAGAAATCAATCCAGGGTACTAGTGCCACAGCAATTCGATCTGACAGAAAATCAGAGGACTGCATCACCCAAGTACTCCAACTCTCGTACGAAAAAGAAAATTGCCATCACGTACTAGTATCCATCCAGATCACCTCAGTCGAGCAGCTGAATCCAGCCCATTATATTAGCATATTTCCAGAATCGACGGAAGTATTAACCCAGTGTTCAACTACCAAAAAATTCAATCTGAAAGAATCATTTCTGATTGATGTACCACCAGGTTGCGAATTTAGGATACCACATGAGAGCTTTGTGAATTCCAAGGAAGTAATCCGTGAGCAGCCACTAACCCTAAGAAAATCAGAACAGCTCCCGTTCACCTGAGCGAGAAGAAGATTCGACCCACTCTAGGACAACCCCGGTATATATCATCATCGCAGCAATCTCCATCTTCAGAGCCACCAGTTTTGCCAGCCTTTGAAACATCTGCTTCCACTTGGCCACGTTCGAATCCACTTTTTGGGATTACTGAGCACTAAGCCTTTTTGTTAAATGCTCCTGAGCACTGAGCACTGGTGCTTGGGAGCACCGTGCTAAGGAGCACAAAAGTAATTCTAGAGCTTTCACGAGCACTAAGCACTGTGCTTTGGGACAGCTCTGTCTCAGTGGTCCCAAATTATCCAAAAAGTGGCTGGATGACAACCAATATTTTTTTCATCGAACATTTTAAAAAACATTTCAGGTGTTCCAAAGAAGATCCTTTTCTATTACTTGTGGACAACCACGAGACACAAACTCGTTGAAGGCCATTTTTTACGCTAAAGAAAATGGTATTGTAAAATTTTAACATTTCCCCCTCACTGTTCCCATAGTCTACAGCCTTCAGATGTTGGTGTATTCTAAGAAGGCGGAGAAGGGCCACACCAATTTTATTTTCGAATTCCGACTTGGTATCTCAGAATTTCATAATTCCGACTTCGTATCTCGGAATTCCGACTTACTAACTCGGAATTTTTTAATTCTGACTTTGTATCTCGGAATTCCGACTTGCTATCTCGGAATTCCGACTTGGTAACTAAGAATTTTATAATTCTTCGTATCTCAGAATTCCGACTTACTAACTCGGAATTTTATGATTCCGACTTGGTAACTCGGAATTTTATAATTCCGACTTCATCTCTCGGAAGTCCGACTTATTTACTCGGAATTTCATAATTTCGACTTGGTAACACGGAATTCTGACTTGGTAACTCGGAATTTCAAAATTTCGACTTACTATCTTATTTCATTCTATCCCATACGTACGACCATTGCATGTCCATTGGACGTCCGGTTACATACAAAGAAATCTCCAGAAAATGGGAACACCTAATGCATCATAATGTACATGAAAGATATCGTAAAACATAGAAAAATACTCCATCATGACGTTAACCGGTAGACATCGTAATTGATCATAACAGTACAAGATAGAAATCGTAAACCATCATAATATACACCAGCATAACGTACTTTATCAGAAAGTACGCCATCATAACAGCAACGCATCAGAACGTTAAGCGATCATATTCGTAATGTATCATAACGTACTCCAGCATAATCCTATAGTTTAGGGGCTTGTAGTCACTTTGTGGGAAGAATGACGGTAGCGAACGTTAACTGCTCACTGATGAACTGAGAAAAAAATTTCGATATTGGACAAGCTTATTCTCATACTCATCCATTGTTCTAATTTTTTTATAAATAATTATTTCAATGTCTTTTTTTTGTGTGAAAATTTGAAATTTTTATACGGATTCATTTAAATTATTCATCAAATAACAAAATATTTTTGAATCAGGATTTGTTAGTTCCCAAACCAAAAAAAAACAACAACGATTACTAAAAAGGAATATACGCAAAAAGTAAATTTTATATTTTTTCCAGGTCTGTGGTTCTTAATATTCAGTTCCATTGTATTATTAATTCGATCTGATTATTTTCCAATTATTGTAATTCACTAACCCAGTTCTATATCAAACTTTTCAAATAAATGAAACAATATTTGTCCAGTGTGATAATTCTAGTGCTTTCCACATTGATGGATAGAACTCTAAATGAGTTATTGCGAATTATTAGGTGCCAAATGTCAACAGAACGGGTAGTACGTACAAATATGGAAAAGAAATCAGTGCCTGCATTAATTAGAAACTAGTGTACACATTTATTGATTTAGATATCATGCCTTGACGCTATGAAGTTCGATTTCAATTTGTTACTTCAACCAAACGAACTTGTGGTTGCTCGACAACCACATATATGAAATATTTACTATAATTTCAAGCATACTCTTCTGAAACTTCACCAAGCACATATTATACTCTTCCACAGTTTTGAAGAAGTCTATGCCAAGTACCGTTTCCGTTTCTTCAGATTCCAAAAATATATTCTATATCTCAGATAAAACTTGCCGACATGAGTTCTTGTTCAAAAAATTTCCTAAATGGATTTGGTGGACTCAAATGTAGTATAATGATCAGTGTATGCAGGTAGAAACTATATTTTTGGGATGTGATAGCAATCAAACGATGAGAAATTATAAATGAGGAAATAGAAATTGCAGTCCTTGAATCTAATACATACTTACACGATACGATACAAAACAAACTGATATGAGAATTAAGCCCCAGACAGAATGGAAGTTTGATGTAATGATTTTTGCGATTTTGGATATCAGTTTTAGAAATAAAACAGGATGCAAAACAGAATTGAAATAAAAAGCTTGATTACTAGAAATGAGATTGTCAGTAGGGCGTGATCAGAATAAAAATGGAAGTGATAGTTTCATGTTGAAATGGAATCTGAAATTATAAAAATTAAAACCAAAAACATAAAACCTCCATTGTGTTTCAGGCTTATTCTTAACCGAACTAAATTATGATCATGAAACCATATTCATAGACGACACCAAAATGCAAGACAAAAGCGCTCTGTAATTAGTTTTTGTAATCGCGGGGAGTTTAAATGACAAGGCAGCTGCAAACTGAGTTGAAAATGCATAAATTAGTAGCCAATTTAACCTGGGGTAAGATTCCGTGTACCATAGAATTCTATAGTCGGTCAAATAAGTGAGATGTCATTATCCTTTAATTCATGGGAGATAAAGAGACATAAGTGTCGACTATAGAATTCTATGGTACACGGAAAGCGGCTATTATTATACTCCCTTGCTAAAATCTAGCCCTAGGAGCGTTCGTTAAATCATATAATTTTCACCTTATAGTTGTACCAGAATTTTATCACTCATCAATTCTCACTACAGATTCAATAAAATTCACATAAACAGTGACTAATATCATGAAAATTTCAACGAACACAATAATTACCATGTACTTTTAACTAGTTCCCAAACTCAACACCAGAGGAAGAACCCCTTGTGTTCCTAAGTTGAATTTCCAATAGTACTCACTCAACTAGCTCGGTGATCCCGTGACTAATCAGCATTTGATCGCTCCGTTCGCTTTCACAAAACTGAACGCACCTAACGAATGCATAATAGCCGCTCTCCAATTACATACGTGCCCATGCAGTGTATTTGAAGCTCGGGCTGTTTAAACGCCTTTTACTCACGTTTCTATCACAAGAACATATTTTATTTGATTCTGTAATCATTTTGTCAATGCTGGAGTAATGAGTAATGAGAAGAAGATACAGTGAAAAAGATTTTGGGATAATTTGAAAAACTCAAATAGAGCATTACTTCAGGATTGACAAAATTATTACAGAACCAAATGAAATATATTCTTGTAATAGAAACGTGAGTAAAAGGTATTTAAACCGTCCGTGCTTCAAACACCCTGCATGGGCACGCATGTATCTGAATCGGCCTTTTGCCACTTTATAATTGCTTCATGGATTAGCTCCGAATAAATCCGGAGAGCTCCTGAAGTAATTTGTCAGACCACAATGTCATGTTCCAATAAAATGATATTTATAAAGTCAGGTGAAGTTCAGTTCAGGAGTAAGAAGCTCTACTGGGTGCTAGTCCCTGTGGCAAATGGGAAGCGGCTGTAGTTCACGAGTTACGTCTCACTTATGTATATTTGAGAGACCAGATTTGATTTAGGTTATGAATAACTAACGCCTGCTAACACCTGTTTAAATAAGAGACGAACAGATTATTGCAATATTCCCATGTTAATCACAGAATAGTGCCAGTCACCAATGAAATAAAAGTGGCCTTGAATACTGCCGGGCGTTATTGCAATAGGGAGATATTGCAAAAACGGCAGCCAGTATTGAAGGCAACTTTATTTTAATGACTGGCACTATTCTGTGATTAAAAACAGATATATTGCAGTTTTGTCTATTCACCCCTTCTTTACACAGGCGTTTGTTATTCATAACTTATGAATTAAATATAGTTTCTCAGATTTTTCTTTCTACATAGTTTAATTTAAACTCAGATTTTGGAGTTCACTAAGGCTATATAGGAAATTTTTGGATCAAGGATTTATGTCAGAATGTTTCTGATAACAAATAGAAGAATAAATATTTGAAATCTTTCAGATAGATAAAGTTATATCTCTATAATATTATGTTTTACCAAACAGAAGAAAAAGCCATGTTGTTAGTAGAGGTTTTAGAAGAATATTCTTGAATAATAAGTAAATATATTCATTCTAGATTGTGCAGTTCTGAAGTCGTGAAAATTTGTGCACTAGCGACTAGTTCCTAATCAGTGCAGGCACCGATTTTTTTCCAAATCTTTATGGCACATAATAATTCGCAATAATTCATCTAGAATCGTATACCCATCAGCATAAGGTGAAAAGCCCATGACTTATCACATTGAACAAAAACATTGTTCAATAAATTCAGATAGAGTTTGACTTATGTTTGTTGACATGAATATAATAATTGGAAAGAATCAGTTCAAATTGATAATATTATTGAGACCCACACAGACCCAGAAAAAATATAAGAACTTTTACGTTTGGCGTATATTGTTTACCTAAGTATCGAAAACAACAAAATCCTATTCTGTCAAAAATTTTGAAAATATTTTGATTTGTTATCTGATAAATATCCAAAATGAAAAATACGAAATACCTGCAATGTAAATATTTGCGTAACCTCTATGGTATGAATGGATCTCTAAGAATGTTTCATTAAAACAATTATTTTTGAAAAATTTTCTAAGAATTGGTAAATCTAATTGTCAAAGTATTATTTGAAATTTACGAATGTTGAAGGTTTTTTCTTAGTTCATCAATTAACGTTCACTACCATCATTCTTCCGACAAAGTTACCGCAAGCCCATAGACTATAGGATTATGCTAGAGTACGTTATGATGCGTTACGAATATAATCGCTTGACGTTATGATGCGTTGATGTTATGATGACATGACTTTGTGATAAAGTACGTTATGCTGGTGTATATTATGATGGTTTACGATTTGTATCTTGTACTGTTATGATCAATTACTATTTCTACCGGGTATCTTTATGATGGAGTATTTTTCTATGTTTTACGATTTCTTTCCTGTATATTATGATGACTTAGATGGACCCCAGAAAATGTCCGAACCTCACTAGATTCAACATCTTATGGATGTACATTTCGTATGTACAATGGATATATATATATATATATATATATATATATATATATATATATATATATTGGATGTACGTATTATATGTACAATGGATATACATACAGAAAATCCTATGGACGTATATACTGCCGTCCTAAGCAATAAAGCCATATCTACAAAAAATATGAATATATATATTGGTTTCTGTAGTCTTGAAACACTATAAATTTCACTTTTTCCAAAGAAAAAATTACGCAAACTAGTTTCGAATAGCCAAATTTAATCAATCATTTGGCCTTTAGTACACAAGTTTAAGACTTTTCGTACTTGGATGGTCGAAATTACAGATTCTCAGCTTCAGAGTTTTTGCAGATACGACTTTTTTGCGCAGGACGGCAGTATAGAGGATGTACAATGGACGTACAGATAAGATAACCTTGAGAAACGCTCATTGGATGTACATGAAATGAATAAAATGGGTCACTGAATTTACAGAAAATGTACTCCAATGTTCAGATTACCACATCCAAAGGATGACTATCAAAATCACCCAATTGATGTCGTCATAAACATTCTCAGAAAACATTCAAGTATTCAAAATTTTTGAATGACATATTTTGAAATAAAATTGCGATAACCTATGCTAGCAGTTTTTTTATTTATTTCTACTTTCTGAAAAAACGCCTGGTTTAATTTTAAAAGGCCCAAATAGGATATTATATCAACTACTAACCACTAACAAATTTGTATTTGAAATTGAACTCAATATAAGATTAAATGCTTTAATGCATACTTCATGAATGCAAAATTATATAGTACATAACATAATATGTACATTACAAAAACACAGAAAACATATATACAACGCAAGTGAAACCGGTTTCCACTCAGGGCAATACACTGTATTGTATATTATATTAAACAAAAATTGCACAACTCGTAAGTATAAATAAAATATATAATGAATATTCTAAGAAAACAAAAAACTCTCTTAAAACATAAACACAAATAACACTAATACCACTAAGTGGACATGGAAAAACTCAGAATCTTGAAAAAACACACACATTTTCTTTCCTTTTATTGGCTCTTTGAAGCCATTTCGAAATTACCTCTTCAACCTCCTTTTGATATCCTTTTTTGGAATGTAGAACAGTTTCTGAAAATTCAGTTCAGTGGAATTGTGCAACATAATTACCATACTAAAATTTACAGCCTTATATCGTGTGGCAGATAACTAATAAAATAATTAAATTGTTGTAAATTGTAATGGCAAAGCTCTGACATCTAGATAAAGTACATAAACAGTTTGTTGTAAATTTACAGATGTACTGCTGTCATGTACTGTTACAGTTTATTATTTATTGATATTGTTTGTGCTTCCCTATATATGATTTAAATTAATATTTATACAGTTGCTAACGAGACAGTCGAACAGAAATAATGTTTTATGTATGTATGTCAAAATAAGTAAAAAATAGTAAAACATATACAAAAGTCTGTTATTTAATAGCAGTGAATAACACGAGGTATATAGTACAGTTACATTTGGTCCTTCGAGTATAAAAAACTGCCCAGTCCGTGGAGAAATAGTAGAAAAAGTATCGAGGAAAGCAACATGTTCGTTAGGAGAAGCACCAGGAAGAATATAGGAATACCTCCAGTTAGATATGGGGATGACAGTCACCCCAAAGCAATTTCAGAATCACAGATTATTCATCCACAATCAAATAAACCTGAAGAAATTTCAAAAGAACAAGAAGATACAGCCAGAAACGAAAGGACATCAGTAGCAACGAGAGTCTTCTCAAAGATGACTAGAAATAGCACAATCCGAAGACGAGAACTAGAAATAGAACTTGAAGCCCAACGTCGGATTGTGGAATTGGAGAAGTCACTGATTCAAAAAGAAATGGAACTGAAGAAAGCGGAGTTAGACGAGCAACAAGACCTAGGAGATATAGATTCAGCTGAAAGAAGAAGTCATTGTTAAGATCGAGCGGAAAGCTGTTGCGCCACAGAAAACAGGGTTCAAAATTGGGTTGATGACATTCATGATTTTACTAATAAAAATACTGTTTTAAGTTCTAGGTCTGGCAGAGGTAGTTACCCTGAGCACTTTTTGGGTTGTGAGAAAGGGACAGAAGAGAGAAGGGAGAAAGTGCACCAGAAGAATCAGAAGGGGTACTATTAGGAGGAAATTAAAGCAAATCAGGAGGAAAGGAAAATAGGAAAGTTTCTAGCGAGGCAGTCCATTCCCAAAGAACTGCCAATATTTTCCGGAGAACCTACTGAGTGGTTGCAGTTTGTTACAGCTTTCAGAGAAACAACTAAAATATGCGGATTCAGTGATAGAGAAACTATTGCCAGGCTCCAGAAGTGTCTACGAGGTAAAGCAAAGATAAGTGTACAAGCATTATTGAATTTTACCTGTGAAGTAGACAAAATAATTGAAATACTTGAAAAAAGGTATGGGAAGTCTGAATTCATTATTAATGACTTAATATCGTTTATCAGAAAGTTTCCTCAATTACGCGATGATAAATTGGAACCTTTATTAGATCAGAGGAGAAGACAGACAGTTCCAAAGATTTTTGTGGTGGGGAGAAAATGGACAGACACATGAATATGAAATGACGGTGATGATTTTCGGGGCAGCTTCTTCTCCAGCTTCTGCTCAGTTCATCATGAAAAAAAATGCCAAAGACTTTGAAGGAGAATTTCCTAGAGCAGCAGAGGTAATTTTGGAAAAACATTATATGGATGACTACCTAGATAGTGTTGATACAGTGGAAGAGGCTTTAGATTTGATAACTAGTGTCGAAGAGGTTCACAGAAGAGGTGGTTTTCATATAAAAAATGGGACAAGTAACTACAAAGAGGTTCTGAAGCTGATTCCAACACAACAAAGAACAAGGAAAATCAAAGACTTGGAAATTGAGAAAGAACTTCCAACAGAACGTGTTCTAGGACTCTATTGGAATCCGAACGAAGATTGTTTTTTGTTCAACGTCGAAACGAGTGAAATCTCTGAAATTTTAGAGAGGAAAAAAGCAACTACTAAAAGAAAAATGTTGAAAATTGTAATGTCGGTTTTCGACCCTCTTGGGTTCCTTTGCAGCTATACTGTGAAAGCAAGGATCTTGTTACAACAAATTTGTCAAATGGGTTCTGGATGGGACGATGAATAGGAACATTCAATAAATGAAAAATGGATCAAATGGTTGCAAGACTTCAAAAAAATTGAGGTTTGAGAATTCCTAGATGCTATTTGGAAGCTACTATGGAATACAGTATACAGTTGCATATATTTTGCGATTCCAGTTCGAAAGCCTGTGCCGCAGTTTCATATTTTCGAATATTATCACACCAGAAAATACATTCCAGTATCGTAATGTCCACTGAAAACATTATCCATTCCTAGGTTAGAACTTCAAGGAGCAGTTCTAGGAGCTCGTCTAGCCAAAACAATAAGAGAAAAACATAGTATTCCTATCAGTCGTCAGTATTTCTGGACAGATTCTAGGACTGTGATCAGCTGGTTGAAATCAGATCCTCGAAAACTAAAGCCATTTGTAAGTCAACGGATTAGTGGAATATTGAATATCTCCGAAGAGAGAGAATGGAAATGGATTTCAACGAAACAGAATATGGCAGATGAAGCAACCAGAGATAATATAGTTTAGGAATGGTCAGAATGCAGTCGTTGGAATATTGGGCCATCCTTTCTTAGATGTAATGAAGACACGTGGTTCAAAGAAAACGAAACGGAGATAAACAAAGAAGAAAAGGTCGAAATAGATTAATTTTTCAAGGAAATGAAAATAGAATACGTTGCCCTGATAAAAGAAGAAGGAAATTTGATTGAATCTGTTCCAAAAATTGAAAGATTCTCATCTTATCTTCGCCTCATTAGGTCAACTGCCTGGTTGTTGAGAGCCATTCGAGTGTTCAGAGGCACCATAATAGCGTTTTCAGAGTTACTACCAGCAGAAGTAGAAAAAGCTGAAAGATTATGGAAAAAACTTGTACAGGAAACATGTTTCAAGCTGGAAATTCAAAAATTAAAGGACAAGAAGCCCGTTGAAAGAACAAGTCGTATATACAAATTGTCACCTATGTTGGATAGTGAAGGAATTTTGAGGATAAACGGTAGAATAGGAGAATCAGAAGACATCCGTTATGAGGCAAAGTATCCAATCATTCTGGATAGAAAACATCAATTTACTCGTCTTTTGATACTTCATTATCATAACAAAGCCGGGGACACCAGGAACAAGAGTTTGTTCTGAATGAGTTACGACAAAAGTTCTGGATTTTACAAGCTCGTGCTTCTATCAGGAGTGCATGGAACGCATGCTGTAGGTGCAGGAATTTCAGAGTCAAACCCATAGTCCCAGAAATGTCTCTACTCCCGAAGTGCAGGGTAAGTCCATTTGTAAGACCTTTTACTTTTACAGGTATGAACTATTTTGGTCCAATGAATGTCACCATCGGCCGTCGTCACGAAAAGCGTTACGGGGTTTTATTCACTTGTTTGAGTGTTCGTGCAGTACACTTGGAGATTGCAAATTCTTTTACCACTGACTCCACCATCATGGCCATCAGACGGATGATCGGACGAAGAGGTTGTCCTTTGAAAATATTTGCTGACAACGGTAAGCCTGAAAGGAGCTGAAAGAGAAATGAAGGAAGCATTGTTGGAGATGAATGAAAATCAGATTTTAGCTGAAATGACTACTAGGGGAATCGAATGGGTAAGGACACCACCTCTAACTCCACACATGGGAGGCTGCTGGGAGAGAATGGTGAGATCCATAAAAACAGCTCTAGCAGTCACTCTCAAAGAGAGATTTCCGAAAGAAGAAGTTTCATCGACCCTTTTCATCGAAGCCGAAAATATTGTTAATAGTTCCGATAGATGCCGCAGATGGTGAAGCTTTGACGCCATCCATTTTCTCATAGGGACTTCAAGTGCCTCTCCACTTCCTTGTAACCTATCATAAAGTGATCTGGTAACAAAAAAACAATGGAAGAAGTCTCAATATCTTTCAGACTGCTTCTGGAAATGGTGGATCAGGGAATATCTTCCCTCACTCAGTGGCATGAGAAGAGGAAAAATCTAGCAGTTGGAGACGTTGTCATAATAGTGGATGGTGATTTTGATAGGAACTGTTGGATGAAAGGAGTAGTCGAAGCTGTTTTTGCTGGAAAAGATGGTCAAGTCAGGAGAGCCGATGTTAAAACGAAGCTGGGAACTTACCGAAGACCCGCCGTGAAGTTATGTCCGTTAGATTTTGAATGAAATTTTTTTTATATTTATTTTGGGGGGAGAGAATGTTACAGTTTATTATTTATTGATATTGTTTGTGCTTCCCTATATATGATTTGAATTGATATTTATACAGTTGCTAACGAGACAGTCGAACAGAAATAATAACAGTTTTATGTATGTATGTCAAAATAAGTAAAAAATAGTAAAACATATACAAAAGTCTGTTATTCAATAGCAGTGAATAACACGAGGTATATAGTACAGTTACATGTACATATATAGATGTTCCAATCTGATCCAAAATTATTATCTAGTGGAAGCACATAATTGTATAATTTGTTTATGTGCAAGTCATTTTCCTTCTAGCTCATAATTGAATTTGATGTTATACATGTTTTCATTATTATTTCAAAGTGACACCCCGTTTATTTCACCTGTAAATATTTTTTTAAATTAATTTTGAAGTTTTTTTCGACCTTCTGGACCCCCTTAGACGGCTCGCAAGTCATTTTCCTTCTAACACATGATTGAATTTGATGTTTTTCACGTTTTCATTATTATTTCAAAGTGACACCCCGTTTATTTCACCTGTAAATATTTTTCAAAATAAATTTATAGTTGTTTTCGACCTTCTGGACCCCCTAAGACGGCTCGCAAGTCATTTTCCTTCTAGTACATGATTGAATTTGATGTTTTACACGTTTACATTATTATTTCAAAGTGACACCTCGGTTATTTCAGCCGTAAATATTTTTTTGAATTAATTTTGTGTTTGTTTTCGACCTTCTGGACCCCCCTAAGACGGCTCGCAAGTGATCTTCCTTCTACTACATGATTGAATTTGATGTTTTACACGTTTCCATTTTTATTTCAAAGTGACACCTCGGATATTTCAGCCGTAAATATTTTTTTAAATAATTTTGAATTCGTTTTTGCTCTTCTGGAACCGCTCAGATGGCTCGCAAGTCATTTTCTTTCTAGCACATGATTGAAATCGGTTTTTTCTATCTATAATGATTATACACGATCTTTATGCATTTCTGCTGCTTCCCGCACGTATCTATATATTTTAGCTGCTGTAAAATCGTTTTGGCTGCTGAAGACAAAATTGAAAAAAATTTGCGCACGCCAATGGTCATTCGGCAGTTTTCGTCATTTTGGCTGCTATATTTCAGCTGCTAACTTCACTCCGGTTTGACGGAAGATCATAAAACTAATAATGAAATATGGTGGATTACGTAATACAATCTTCCGCAATAAAACCTATACAATAGGTAAAGTCGTCGGCAAGTATTCAACAAAAAACAACTACTGCCCCCTACGACCATTGAATTATATTTGTTTAATACTTGGCAAAGTTTTCTACAAAAACCACTTTGCAATGCATTTCAAATATCAAAGCTGAAATTATTTTTCGATTTAATTGGGGGAACACCTCCGTACCGGTTTCATGGTCATTGCCAATCATCAGCGAAGGCTAGTTCGACCCAATTGAACCGAAAAATCCTTTCATCCTAATTGGAAATCCCTGAGACAAACACTGAAGTATGAATTCAGCGCCATCTCTGGGTTCCAGATTAAAATGCACTCCGACTACGTGTCGACTTCAATATGAAGCCAGAAACATCATGAAAGATGGGCGACACTACTTGACGGAAGATCATAAAACTAATAATGAATTATGGTGGATTACGTAATCCAATCTTCCGCATAGGTTTCTTTTGACCCTCCGATTTTTCATTTGTTTTTGGATAATCAATTATGTCAGATAAAAAATATGTGGATTCTTTTCCTGTGAACAAGAGCTTGGGTGAATACCCTGTAGATTCATGTATCACTGAATTCATTATATCAACCAACATTGGAATTTTAAGAGCCCAATTGGAATGTTGAGAGTTACAATAAGTTCTGAACATACGTCCGAGGTCCCTCATTTTTCTCTCAACAGGATTAGCCTCTGGATGTCTTATGGATGAATTTATCAATTGAATCTCATGATTCTTCATACAATTCTTAAAAAATTTGGAAGTAAATTGTGTTCCATGATCACATAATATTTTTTTAGGGAATCCATATTCAGGAAATAGATATTTTTCAAAACAACGCACGATAGCTAGAGAATTGGCTTTTTCAATAGGATAAAGCCAAATATATTTCGAGAAAACATCCAAAATCACCAATATAAATGTTGGTGGACCATAAAGGTCTATAGAAAACAAATCCTTTGGTGCATCCGGAATTATAGATTGAAAAGGTGGTTTGGGAAGAAACGTAGTTTTTGCTTTCTGACATATATCACAACATTTCAATATTTTTTTGACATCCCGATGCATATTTTGCCACTAAACTTCTCGCTTTAACGCCATCCATGTTTTGTATACTCCGTAGTGTCCTAATCCCTCGTGAAATCCAATAACTATATCTTTTATCTTCGATTTTGTTATACATAAAAGACCGTGCTCATCTTCTGACTTATATAGAAAAAGTAAATTATTATGTATGACAAATCCCTTATTTTGATTAAGTTCAACATCTTCAAACAATTTTGATAGTTTTGGATCATCTCTCTGATATTTATAAATATTCACTAGATCTTTTCTACACTTTTCCGCTAATCTAACCGAGGAACACATAATTCTAAAACATTTATCAAAAGGTGTTGATGCTCTTGACGGTGGAAATCTTGAGAGAATATCACAAACCACATTTTCTTTTCCGGATATATATCTAACTTCAAAATCGTATTCCTGGAGAGCTAAAATCCACCTTGTTATACGAGGTGATAATAAACGACAAGTATTGAAATAAGTTAGACTTCGATGATCCAATTCCGAAATCACTTGAATCAGTCTGAACCCAAAATGATTCTTTATGATTTGGATGATATAATAATACATCTTGACTTATTAAGTTTTTGATTGTTAAAAATGCATTTTGTTGTTCCTCATTCCATACCCACTTAATATTTTTTCTAAGTAATAAATATAATGGTTCAGCGGCTTCCAAAAAATACTCACAGAAAGATCTATCATAGTTGCAAAGTCCTAGAAATGATTGCAATTGCTTAGTATTTTGGGGTACGGGAAAATCATGAATAGCTTGAACACGTTTCGGGTCAGGACGTACTCCTTGTGAATTAATACGATAACCCAAAAAATTCAATTCCTCTAAAAAATATTACATTTTTTCAACCTCAAAGTAAATCCAGTTTCTGACATTCTGGTGAAGAAACGATTCAAATGGTCTAAATGATCATCAAAGGTTTCAGAAATTATTAAAATGTCATCGACATAATTAACTATAAATTCTCGAAATTCATTACCTAAAATTGTATCCATTACCCTGCTAAAAGAGGCCATAGCTGTCTTTAATCCGAATGGGAGTACTCTGAATCTATAAGCCTTTGTTCCATGACGAAAACCGGTATATTTCCTATCCTCTTCCTTAATTGGTATCTGCCAATATCCACATGTTATGTCACAAGTCGACATATACTTTATGTTAGGTAACGTTTTCATGATATCCTCTCTAGGTCTAGGTGATTCATTATCAGGTAACATCAACTTATTGAGTTTCCTGGCATCAAGGCATACACGAACATTGCCTTTTTTAACTGCTGTTACTAAGGGGGCGTCCATAAATTACGTGAGGTGTTTAAGGGGGGGAGGGGGTCGAGTCAAATCTCATCTAATCTTACGTTGGAGAGAGGGGGGGTCTCGGCAAATATCACGCAATTTTTTTTCTGATTGAAACAAAAAAAAAATTATACTATTTTGGTCCATTTAATCCAGATTGTACATGCATAAGATTTAATCTTAAGCGTAATCGTAATACGATAAAGATCATTCACTAATTCGTTCAATAGAAAATAATTTCATTCATACAACATTGATTACTAGTCATAACTAGTCGTAAATAAAAGCACGAAGCAAATTTGTTTTTTTCTTTTTACAATAACAATCCAACACGTTTACGTAAGAAACTCACATTTTGAAAAATCTCACGTGAGATTGGGAGATGGGGGAGGGGGTTGAATAAAATCTCACGACATCTCACCAGGGGGGGAGGGAGGGGCAGAAAATTAAAAAAAACACCTCACGTAATTTATGGACGCCCCCTAATGGACTACAATAAGGGGCAGAATTGGTTCGTTCAATGATTCCCCATTCTAATATTGGTTTGATTTCCGCATCTACTGCTGGTCTATGCGCAATCGGAATAGGGTACGATTTTTTAAAAAATGGGATTTCCGTTTGTAAATGTATTTCATGTGAGTAGCATGATATCAGTCCCGGTTTATTAGAGAAAATAGATTTATGTTTTGACAATAGTACTTTGAATTTTTGCTTTTGTGAATCAGATAATAAAGTGGGTTGAATAATTTCTTCTACTTCAAAAGGTTCAATTTCTTCATTTATATTTATATTTCATTTAGGTGGTCGGTGGATCAGCGGTCTAATGCACAGACCGTTCGAAACTCCAGCATAGCGATAGTCGGTTCGAATCCGATGTAGGTACGAGAATTTTTCTCAACTACTTTATATCGGATTCGATAGGCGGCCGCATGCCTTGTTGAAAAGCAAGTGTATTGTGAGTTGTCTAGATGCCAATCTCGTCTGGTGCTAGCTTGGAGTGCACACCGACCACCCGAGGTGGTGCTGTAGGTTTTCCGGGTTTTCCTGCAGCTGAAAAGTGAATACATTACCTAAAACATCAGTAAGTCGCCCCGGAGCGCCACGGCAAATAATAATAATAGCCGTCCTCTACCCGCACAGGCTATGCCTTTGGGTACACTCAACGAGTGTTTATGAGGGAGTATTATTATTATTATTATTATATTCAAAATAATGGAAGATCTGTCATTGGATATAATACTGATAAATTGAGAATCTGGAGTATCTATTCCATGTTGAATAATTGATTCATGTATAAACACTTCTTCTTTACCATTTTTTATACAAATGAAATTTTTTGACAAACCGATAACAGCTTGAACTGATCTCAACCAGTCACACCCTAGAATAATAGGAAACAGAAGGTCTGGAATGTATAGAAACTCAAAACTGAATGATATTGGTCCTATACGACAATTCAACAATGCTTGATGCGTTACTTTACAAAATTTATTTTTAAATGCCCCTGCCACCTTAACTCCACTTATTGGAAAACATGGTATATCTGTATTCTCAACAAAAGACTTCCATACTCTCTCTGAGAAAGCACAAACTTCACTACCGGAGTCAATAAGAGCAGGAAACTGACAATTATTTATAGTTATAACAATCACAGGCGTGCGCGTATCCGATAATTTATGACTAAAATTACATTCCTGTAATAAATCTTCCCTTGGATTGTTAAGAATATTACATAACAGTGACTGAGTTCCTTTATGAGGTTTTCCCAAAATCGAACTCTTATTCGAACGAACACGACCCTGAAAAGAACTGATTTATTGGTTCTGTAACAATACATCATTTGCAGTGCAATACAATTTCTGAGAATAATGTGCCCTGAGCAGACGCAGTGAACCAAAAAACAAAAATAGCCTTCTGATGGCAAATCATCGTTTTTGGACCAACCTCCTTATCTTTGACCCGCAGCTTGAGGAGTCAAATGTGAAGGCCAGGGCCGGATCAAGGCCAAATTTTCACCCGGGCAATCTGGCGACTCACCTTAAAACAAAAATCACCACGATGGAGAATAGAATAGAAAAATTAACAATGAAATCATAACATTTCATTATAACGTAATCGTTCATATATTATTACCAAAAACAATGAACCGAAACAAAAACAACACAAAATCATTTTGTACAGAAAACTAATTTAAGAGTGTTTCATCGGCAAAATCATTATTAAATGTGTCAAGGTCTATTTCGTGTAATACTTGATTCATATTCAAGTGACATCATGGCTAATCTGACGAATCGTTCTTGTGAAATCGTTGCTCTCTAACTGGAAGTGTGAGAGGTTCGTTCGACCACACGGTAATTAAACTACGTAGTAATGGTCAGAGGGAAAAACCTCTTTCCCTCCCGGGTGACGGTACGGTTTTGCACATGTTGCTCGGGAAAGTGGTGTCGCAACTCGCAACTTACCTCGCCTCAGATGTTGGGTTGACCCCCTGCATTATTGATAATCTGTTATTGCATTGCCATCTAGCTCTGACCCAATATTATTTTGAATGTTTCGGATTTGGTGGTGATTTGTAATGAAAAATCACCCAGAAATACGTGGCCGCTTGTAATCATCACTGCAACCTATGAAGGAAGAGATCGGAAGATCAGGGTTGTCGACGTAAAAACTTCTACGGGCACTTACAAGAGACAAGTTGCGAAGATCTGCAAACTACATCTTGAAGAAGACCAAGATAAGTGATTCACCTGCTAGTTTCATCATCGAGGGGGGGAAATATTATTGACGCTATTTGTTTTCTTTTTGATAATTCTAGTTGTATGCAATAAATCCTTGGGCGCCAGTTATTATAAAGTGATATGCTCCACTCTCCCAGTCTAGAGCAAGGTGGGAGGCCCCAGGCTGCTACAGCTGGAGATACGGTATCCCAGGGGTCAGTTTTTATTGCTATATGCCAACTATTCAAGTGGCTGCAGGCTTTAACTGCATTTACTTGTTTTGCAGGATTACTGGCTGTTTTAGTTTAAGCTCTATGATTTACGGATGAAAGAACACAACCGAGCTAGGTAGACAACACCAAATTTTATTTAAATACTAAGAAACAAAACACAATAAGATGTAAGGTCCACTTTCGCCGGAACATTAATACACGGGTTCGTCTCGGTTTCGAGCTCACATGTACGAACGGACGGGCCACGGGAGTGGAACATTATGCAGGGCCTTTTTCGGGGACTATCGCCAAGGCAACATGTACCCGATTGGACTATACTGTACAGACACGGTGTTGAGAGGTTTGAAGGTATTGGTAAATTTACTTATTCCCTTTTACTTTCAGAAACGGCTAGTACCGAATGTTCTGGTGCACAGGCCTCAGGGTACTAGGTATTCGCAATAAGGACTGATAGCGTACGTAGAAGGGCCCCCTTTTTATTCGCGACTAACCTTTCGTTCGACGACCGAAAAGTAGGCCGCTGCTATTTTCTAACTCATACGAGTGACTTTCGCATACGGAATTATGGTATTTCCGTATGAATTGACATAAACCGTATTTTGAAGGAATCGAAAAATATTCGTAGACGAATTTATTCTGCGGAAATACATCGCATGGTCGAAGGGGTGCGAATTGGTGATTTCGCATACCAAATGTTTGATTCTTAACAGAAGCAAAGATAGTAAAAGTAGACATGTTTCATAATATGATTAATTTAGCGGGTTTAGCAGCGTTGGAAGATGCCGAAATTATAGGAAAAAGTCCGAGGAGAAGACGAATCCAACAATTAAGAAATTCTTTTGAGGAATCAAGCGATATTAAATTTATCAATTGACGCAGTACCTGATTCATTTAGTGGAGCCCTACATAGATGCCCCTATAAAATCATATGGGTTGACTGTTGCTGAAAAGGTTATTTACTTGGCTAAATACATTAAGAATACAGAATCTAAATAGAATTCTAGGTTTTAGAAGCGTTACACTTTTTCGCTACAGGCAGCTACCAACTTGATATTGGCCAAAGCTTTAGCAATTGTGTAAGCCAAGCTTCTGTCAGCAATTGCGTTCTGGAAAT
The DNA here is from genome assembly GCA_958502065.1 of Chrysolina americana. Classification (NCBI taxonomy): domain Eukaryota; kingdom Metazoa; phylum Arthropoda; class Insecta; order Coleoptera; family Chrysomelidae; genus Chrysolina; species Chrysolina americana. Next base: position 63,917,174 of record OY293412.1, on the reverse strand, counting down.
AACGGATATGTTGAATAACCCTGACTTATTCAACGAGTACATTAAATTACCAAGAATTGTCGCGATAAGTAAGTTCATACCCAGTTTATATTTTTTATCACATTTTAAATAAAAAAAATTTAAAAGTAAGAGTTTGGGAGAATTTTCCAGACAGGAGCTGTGGATTTTATTTCCATAAAATTTATCAATTCCATATTTTGACTGGGTTCTTTTTTTCCCTCATTATGAATTTCAAATATAAATAATTATGTGAACAATTATTAATACTAATAATATCAAACAAAATCACTGCCATTTCAAAATAAAATTCAAAATTGACATAAATAATGTAGAGGTTCCGTTGGTAGAGCTGCATTTATACAGCGTTGCCGGTTTAACTCATACGAATATAATAGTACGAGACGAATTGCTTGTCGCATCGCATCCAAAATACCGAAAATTAGTATTATGCGAAAAATTTCCGTATACGAGCATTCGCATACGAACAGTTTCGCATGAGTTAGAAAATAGCAGCCCAGCCCGTGGAACGAAGTTACGAGCTCTTGAACGGAAATTGGCTTGGCAGTCGAAACTGTCGACCCAGGACTTGCCTAGCTCAGGTTATGACACGTAGGCGGTCCCTTTACAGAAAACCCGAGCGTGAAACTACAAATTTTGCTGATGGCGGTAAGGAGTGGATCCCTGAGGAATGCCTGTATTTAATGTTGGTTCTCGGAGAATCCTTCGTTCGACGGCCGAAAAGTAGTCCTGACCGTGGAACGAAGCAAGGAGCCTAGGAGCTAGGAGGCCTATTTACACGTGAAAATGGACCGAGAGAGCGCCAAAATTCAAACCATATCAACCCACAGAGGTACCTACATCATGAAACGACTATAATTTGGAATTAAGACAACACCAAGTGAATTCAACAGAATTATCGACCAAATTATTCTAGGACTTGAAGGAACTTATCTTATCTCGATGGCATCATTATTTACGGGAGTTTAATAAACGAAAGTCAGGTCAGACTTAGAAAATGCCTTTCACAGGAACAATAAAGATGAGTGTGAATTCTTTAAAACAGAAATTCAATATCTTGTTCATACAATTCGACACAATCAAATTTTGAAGTGCGAATACAAGATCAGAGCAATTATGGACATGCCAAGACCTATCAATGTCGATGAAGTCTGGAGATTCTTGGGCATGGTTACATATTACTCGAGATTTATTCTAGACTGTTCTACAAAAACTCATCCGCTCAGGAAACTCATCCAGAAAAATTCAAAATTCCATTGGAGAACTAATTGTGAAATTGCATTCATGAGACTGGAAAAGGAAATTTCCAATTACCGGGTACTCATACCGTTCAGTCCAGATTTACCGATTGTACTCACCTGTGACGCAAGTCCTACAGGTATAGCTGGAGTCCTTTCACACTTAGTTGACGGACAAGATAGACCAATTGCATTTGTATCCCGCTCTCTAACTTCTGCTGAACAAAACTTATAATCAGCTTGACAGGGAAGCACTAGCAATTGTTCCTCGGTTTCTAAATGTACCTCTATCGAAATCATTTTCAACTTAGCACCGACAATCAACCACTTATTTAAATCTTTCATCAATCATCAATTTGTCAGATTTCTTCAGAAGCGATTACAGCAGAAATAATTGCCAAGGAAACCGATATGGATGAAGAACTCCAAGCAAGCACCAGACGTGACCGAGCAATAGAAAATATTGCTAAATCTTGGCGTTTTCGTGTGGTATTGAAAAAAATTGGGACATCTACACTATCTTATCAAACTAGACAACGGATTCATATATAAGCGACATATTGATCATCTCAGGAGTACCAAAGTTGTGAATAAATCAGTATCTTTCGCACTGGGAACAAAGTCAGAAGAGGAGGAACCTTAGGAATCACTTGCTAATCCATGCCATCCACATAGTGTTCAGATTCTACCATCCAGAACATGGACCCCTCCGGATCATCCTGTTCCATCTCTGGAAGACCAATCAGTTGTCCAACATCCTAAGGATGTACAACCTCGACGTTCTAGACGTGACCACCCACTTCCAGGTTACCACAAGGACTACATTGTGAATAGTCATCCTTCTTCGAATAATCAGTGAAAGTTTTATTTGTTGTTTTTCAAGTTTACGACAGTTGCCTTTTGTAATATATCTCAAGTTAACTGCAATGTTGAAATTACCTTCTTTATTTATTGAAAATAAGCCTAGTTTCCAAATAGTGGGAGAGAATTGTTATGACTTGACTTGCTATTATTACCCAACTATAACTATTTCTTATTCTCCATACATCGAATAGGCTAAGGTATGTCAAGTTTTCATTTAATTGTCAGACAGTAAATAAGTGTTCATCATATAAGCAAGCATTTTCAATAAAAATACACAACATTAATGAAAGTTCCTTCTTTGTGGGCTAATACTGCTGCAAATATAAATACAATGGAAGTTGAAACAGATGATTTGATTCTCCTCTTCTACCAGAAATTCAAGATGCTGCAAACAGTTGCCTGAAAAATCACGGAAACATCGTATGGTGGGAGTCATATGAAGAAAAGTGAAGGCAAGATCATTGAAAGCGTAGGTACTTTTAGTTTACTACGAAGAAAAATTGAAGTTATAGAAGTCATCAACGCTATAGTATAAATTCACTATGATAAAAGCTGAATTAAAAATTAAGGAAACCGTGAATATAAGTCTCATTTTTGAAACGATAAAGTGTTGAATGCCGTCTAATAAAATCGAAAATTCTGACAAGGAAACAAATTAACAGATTTTTAAATGAAGCTCCTGATACCAAATATCTTATGATTGAAGTGGCAACCATTTTTTAATTATTTGGTGCGTGCTGTCTTGAAGAACTCTGAAAATTGAGCGTAGATGACATTGGAGAAACAATACAGTCATTATTAATTCATATTTCGGAAACTAAAACCAACATTCAAAAAAGTTTTTGAATCGTTGGATACTACCTAAATCGTAATATGCTGTATTACGCCCAACTTATATTACTCACCGTCGGTTTTCCTGAATTACTCTAACAGCAAATACACTGTGAAAGAATACGGGGTACCCTTCTCTCGAAGCGTTTCCACCAAGTGGGAAATAAAAGGCAAACATCTGTCAGAAAACAACTACTTCCCTGGCTAATACCACGACGGACATCTTGTAATTAAACAGAAGATTATCCTTCATTTGGCTGGGAATGACCACCTGCAGCCATGCATGTTTCGAGGTTTATTGCCTCTCATCAGTGACAGGGTAGGTCGGACAACATTATAATTGTCCTGTCCCTGCCATGTGAATAATAATCAAACGCTTAGAAAGAAGGGTACCCCGTATTCTTTCACATTGTTGATACCTCTCTGATTCAATATATTCGAATTTTTACAGCAAATACACTGTTCAATCAATTGGAATAAATACTATTGGGAAGACGCCTGCTGCTATTGCTGAATTTCTGAAATTACCAGATCCGTAGTAGTTTACCGCTCATTGCTGTAGAAGATTTTCAGCATCTCTATTAACGAATTTAGGAGCAAGTTTGACTACAATAAAACGACATGACGGGTGGAATGCTTAACTGAGGATTCCATTGAAAATAAAAATAAAATTGCTGATGAAATGTTTCCTGGTATAAGTTCTAGTTCTGTACCAGCATTATTTGATCGTCCCACTTCAATAGCACCTTCATTGTTTTGCAATGAAGGACTGAATACTTCATCAGTGACTTCACTGGGAATTAATTCAACCCATTGCACTAACTGCCATATACTGATATGTGAACGTTTATCAATAATTCCTTCTAAGGGCCGATTTTTCAATATTCAGTTAGCTGGCTGACAGCCAATAGTAGTCGGGCACAGTATCGGAAGGAAATAAATGATTATCCAACCTTTAAAACTTCGTATATCTGTTCTTCATATCATGTTGGGCATTTCAATTGGAAAAAATTTATGTTACTTAGCATGTTGTTTAACTCGACATGAATAACGAATAACGAAATCTCAACAGTTGGGGAATAATTCTTGTTCTTGGGTATCTACTAGGCCCAATGACTATTAGCCGTCAGCCAGCTAACTGAGACTCTCAACTGAACATTGAAAAATCGGCCCTAAGTAGGTGTTCTGAGTATTATTATTATATCTGATTATTTCATTCATGATGAAATAGACCAATCAGACACCACCATTTTTCGAATATATTTTGTTTAAATAAGTGATTATTTCACAAGAGCTGTTTAATCGCGATTAAATTTTCGTCCTCCATTGTGGCTTTCGTTGTGTCGTTTTTCAGAGATTCTTACAATTATTGGCAACAGTTTATAAAGAAACAATCATTTCTTAATCGTTTGAATGACCTAATATTGATTTTCATCAGTGAAAACTCCATTTTCGATAGAATTTCTGGACAAATATTTTGACATAAGGCAATGAAAATACGTCAGAATTTGAAATGTTTTCTCCAATGCATTTTTGGGATGCGTAACCAAAGTAATATGTAAACAAACATGTTACAACGAAGCGTTTGATTCAGAAACGTCTCGTATTTGAAGCTTAAGCAAAACAGAATTCACGTTTCAGTAATATTTCGTGTGAAAATGTCGATTTGGCAATTCATAATATGGCTGAACTTTGGTTTACTGGAAATCTGATATGGAAAAAACAATTGAACGTCGCGATTGTAGGCCCTCAGCCAATTGTAACGACACCATTTTTGTTTTGCGGAAATGCGCTCTTGCCGAGTTGACCTCTTCGGATTACTGGAAATCTGATATGGAAAAAACAAATGAACGTCGCAAACGACCCTCAACTGATTCTATTGGTACTATTTTTGTTTTGCGGAAATGCGCCGTTGCCAAGTTTTGATCACTTCGGAGAAATGGAAATCTGATATGGAAAAAACAACTGAACGTCGCGATTGTGGGCCCTCAGCCAATAGTCCAAAAGACCATTTTTATATATTTTAGTCTATCCCACTTTAAATTCAAATTATATACCTTCAGAAATTCTTGAAGTAACTAAATGATGTGAAACAATGTTAAGATTGCCCAATTCTGGATTCTCAAACTATCATACTACAGCTCACGGACTATAAATGATTAGGAGTTTGATAGCAATTTCATTTCCATGGAAACAAAAAGTTATTTGTCAGTTTTGACTGCTTTGAAATCAGTTTGCAATCTATTCGAAATGTATAAACATTTTGAAGAGATTATCCCCAGCAGGCGCATTTGGAATGCAAATAAATTACCAAAAGACCCTCTGGAAGGGTACAAATTCGCACTAAGCCAAGGGCTGATACCACCTCCTCCAATTTGCAGAAAAAATGTAAAGGGGCATAAAGGTATTCCGGAGAGTTTTTCGAGATACGATCAAGGAGTATTCGGCCTGGGAAGGTACCGATGTCCAAAATCTAAAAAATGTCGTGTTGATATTTCGGTGGCGGGAGGCCCTTGGTTCGCCCATTCTCGAATGAAAGGAAGGCATTTACCAAGAAATAAGGTAATTATATCGCAAATAACTTAGCGTACCTACATAAATTTTTATACAATTTTAAGATAATGCACAAAGTAGAAACTTAAGTGCGCGCTTGGCCGACATTTCACAATCCGCGCTAGCGTTATTTTGATTTGTAGTTTTCTGTTCAGTGTTTTAATAAAAAAAGGGAATTGGTGATAACATATATTCTTCTTCTTTTGCGAATCTCATATTATTATCCTAATATTTTAGATTACTTTACGGTTTCGCAATGAATGATTCATACGCTCGAATCCTAAATGAATGCTCAGCAGTTGATGGTAACACTGAACTCGTCTCTACAGATACAATATCAGCAAGAATTAAATTTTGTCGAGAAGTCGTCACAAACGCATTTTCAAAGATGCAGTCAAACAGCGGAAAAATTGGTGGACCAGGAGTAGTAGTGCAGGTAGGAAAAAATATATTACTTAGATTTAAAATCTTTGAAAGGCTTAACTTTCGTTTAAGTGAAATCAGTTATGGTAACGAGAATACAAGAACTCAATTATGGAAAAAAGGTTACCATGGCAACAGCTACGGTGAAGAGTAAACAAAAATGCGCGGATTTGCGAAATGTCGGCCGGACTCGCTCGCTGCGCTCGCGTTATATCTTGTGTTCAAGATCTAATATTACTTGGAGAAAAAGGAGAAAGTATTAACATGAAGACGAGAGAACATCTGTATATGTAAAGGACAAGATAATGAGTAATTTAGGAAGGCAACTGGTTTTCCTCTGTTTGATGTTTTTTGAAGTTTTTGAATACATTATTTGTGGAAATATTTGAATATATGTACACTTATTCCTAAAATGGCTTATAAAATTACTTTTAGATCGATGGGCTAAGTTTGGACGCCGAAAATATGAAAGGGGACGAGTAATAGAAGGGCACTGGGTGCTGGGTATGATTGCCGATAATTCAGAAGATTGGTGGTATGCCCAGATAATCGAAGAGATGCCGATACGCTCATTCCAATCATTAAGGAGCACGTTGCTTCTGGTCCCATTATTTGTACAGATGAATGGCGTGCATACGACCAGTTGACAAAATATGGCTATAAACATAGGACTATAAACCATAGTGTTGAATTCATAGGTATTTGTTACATATTTATATCCGTTTAAGATGCAAACTATCTTCATTTCAGCTAGAGATGGAACTCACACACAGAGGGTGGAATCATCATGGCGCCCTGCAAAACTCTGGTTTAGACTCTGCAGGATACCTCCGGAGAACTTTGCAGAGAACCTCTGTGTGTACTTATGGAGGCGATGAAAAAAAAAAGAAAATTGACTGTTTCGAGGCATCACTTTCAGCAATTCGTTTGGAATATGGGGATTTCAGAAATATTTAAAAACAGTTAAATAGTTTTGAGTTAAATTCATTCACAGTTCTATTTTTGTTTTTAAGATCAGGTTAGTTTAGGTCCAGATCTAATAAGGTTGGGTGAGGTTACTGTACTATAAGTTTTAAATCAATGCCACTTAAGGTCCTTGTTTATAATTTAATTTTAATTTTTTAGTTTAGGTTAGGTCTAGCCAGACGTTGATTAAAATAAATATTTATAATTACAATGTTCTCCAACTTCTCTGGCGATTTCCCGCATCCATAACTTGCCGTCAATGGTTTTCCGCAAAGTCAAAATGACATATAATTTAATTGAGTAGGATATTGCTCACTTATCCATATCAATATAGATTTCCAGGTTGCCAGTAATCCGAAGTGACTAACCTGGCAACAGCGCATTCCCGCAAAACATAAATAGTACTATTAGAATTAGTTGAGGGTCCACAATCGCGACGTTCAATGGTTTTTTCCATATCAGATTTCCATATCTCCGAAGTGACCAAAACTTGGCAACAGCGCATTTCCGCAAAACAAAAATAGTACCACTAGAATAAGTTGAGGGTCCACAATGGCGACGTTCATTTGTTTTTTCCATATCAGGTTTCCAGTAATCCGAAGAGGTCAACTTGGCAACACCGCATTTCCGCAAAACAAAAATAGTGCCATTACAATTGGCTGAGGGCCCACAATCGCGACGTTCAGTTGTTTTTTCCATATCAGATTTCCATTTCTCCGAAGTGACCAAAACTTGGCAACAGCGCATTTCCGCAAAATAAAAATAGTACCACTAGAATTACTTGAGGGTCCACAATCGCGACGTTCAATTGTTTTTTTCATATCAGATTTCCATTAATCCGAAGAGGTCAACTTGGCACAGCGCATTTCCGTAAAACAAAAATGGTACCATATGAATCGCTTAATGGTACAGAATCGCGATTTCCAGTAAACCAAATTTTTACCCATAATTTGAAAATCCATGCTTCTGTATGGTTACAGTTTTCCGACTTTTGTAAGACAAATGGTTACTCTTTCAATGAAGATACCAGAATTGATGAATTGGCTGTAATATTGAAAGACTGGGGGTTTAATATGCGGAAGATGGACGGAACGGAATATAAAGGTGTGGTAATGTGGAATATCGTAGCAAAAAAACTGCAAGAAATGTACCACGTTCAATATAATGTTAGTTTCGGTCCATTTGAAGATACAGCTTTCAAAACTGCCAGAGATGCAAGAAATGCGAAACGCAGAATTCTTCAACAAAACCCAAGTAAAAGAAAGGAAAGCTCTTCTGCTTTATGTGATGACGAACATCTGAAAATAGTTGAGTTATGGGACGACAATACTCCCGAGGGATTGCAAAAAAAGCTCTACCATATAATAGCCGATGAATTAGCGTGGAGAGGTGGCAAAGAGACTTTCTGTCTAATAAGTTACTTTAAAGAAGAAGTCGACCATAAAGGAAATTCTACTGGTGAAATGTTGAAAAGCATTTCTGTCTAGAATTATTTTTTTTCCTGTTGTAGGTAGAATAGAATACAACCCCATATTCACTAGAAGTAAACAACCAGGCGTTAAAATGCTTACGGACAGCAAATGATTGGTTCAGAATACTACAGATACAGAAATGTGTCCTGTAAGATTATTTAAAAAGCTTCTCAGCAAAAGAGGCAATAATATTAAATCGAATAGGTTATTCTTAACTCCGGGTAAAAGACCCGAATATACTACCTGGTTCAAAAATTGCCCGGTAGGAATAAATCAAATATCGAAATGGACCCGAGAAGCAGCACAAATAATCGAAATCAAGAAAGCAAAAACAACTAACCATTCTAACCTATCAACAGCGGTTAGTAAGCTAGCTAAAACAAGAGTTGAAGATCAGCAACTGATCAAAATCACAGGACATAACAGCGCATCTTCTATTAAACTATATCTTTCAAATGGACCCCACTCATCATCTGGATATAATTAATAAAATGATAAACATGTATGATATTAAAACAATCGGTCTATCAACAACTGCCAACAATCTGTCAGCCTCTGTTCTAGCTTCATCTGCCCAATCGTCTTCATTAAATACCAATATCTCATCTAACAAAGAGCAATGAAAAACAAACATATTTCGTCGACTAAGAGTGTAAACCTGCTAAGTCCACTATTGACTAAACCTGAAATGTTTGATCAGTTTTTTCGATTATGACTAAGTATTGCGTTATATTTGAAAATCAGCTTGCTTCATTAAAAAACCAAAATAAGATTATTATGTCCCCACAAATATCTGCTATTGTTTTAATTACTGTGCATGTGTTTTTCGAGAAGCATATAAAGTCTAGAGAATTGGACTTAGCAGGTTTACACTCTTAGCCAACGATTTGTGACCTACACAAATTGTAATTTTTATTAGAACTGTATGGATACAAAACAAAAATAATAATTTTCTCAATGTAGGTACTTATAATAAAGAAATTGTTAGAAAATGTCGGTGATCATTATCAATAATAGTATATTACGTAACAAGAGTTGTAAGTAACCCATTACGCACGAAATGAAAAAGTTTGGGCACGAAGCCGCGCAGCGGCGAGAGCATAAATTTAATGAGTGCGTAATGGGCTTACAACTCGTGTAACGTACTATACTTTTTCTACGCCCATTCATTTTCTTCCATTAAAAAAAACATCGCAATCATTTAAACTTTATTATAATAGTTGTTAATAACAATTGAACAATTATTTTTAATCGTTTGTGCCTTATGATATAATGGTGATGACCGGTTATTTATAATTATAGTACTGCTCAGTACTTCAGAAGACGAAGATATTGCATAACGTGCTGCCTACATTTAGGGGCATCACTCTTTCAATCCTAAATATTTCTTGCTAATGCTAAAAGTTTTTATGTTTTTTAATTGACTAAATTTGTGTAAATAGACCAAATAAAGTGTTACGTAAATAAAAATTTGATTGTAATTTAATTAAACCAAGAAGTTTAAGTTTTTTTCTCAAAACGCACGTGTATGTTATGAGATCTCATTACGTGCATGTTATTGTTAAATGTCATTTACAAGGAATGTTGACAGTGCGATTTTTGACGTTTACAGACATGGGCGTAGAAAAAATGATTTGTTGTTACTTTTAATCTACTTCATTTAAGAAATAATCTTGTCGTATATCACACGTCCTATAAATTTTAATGGATTAAAATATCAAAATATTTTTTGCATGATTGTGCTTTTTGATAAATAATTTCATGCACAATAATTTCAAAATATTACATTTTTTGTGCATTCGACTAATTTCCAACCAAAATCATGCTCAAAATATTTTGATGTTTAATCAATTAAATTTACAGGTCTTGTGATATAACATACGATTAAAGTGTTTCAATTGGAGAAATGTATATCATTGAATATCCATCATCTCATCTGTCATTTTACTTTTAACACTAGGGTTAAAGCATATTATGCATTGCATTGTCATCCCATTCTGAGCTTTTTGAAGTTAGTTTATAATCAGTTGCAAAATTTATACCGAACAGAAAAACAAACAGACAGTTAATAAAAACGCAGTAACAGTAATAAAACATAATTAAAAATCACACATATCAGGCGGGTTGTAGAGAGCACTTGCGATGTAATTTTAATAGTAGAAGGAAGGATTTTTAGATTAGTTCTCATTATTCATCTACAATTTATTACAGGTTGTTAGCGAGTGCAGTCATTTATGGTCCAAAACCGCACTTAATACATCTCGCGAACCAAAACCTAAATTACATTTCATATATCAATATATTTTTTCTACCATGATTCAAATAACGCTGTGCCGACACGTCAATACTGATTAAGGTGTGTAAAAAAAATTGTAAAATGGACCCAAAAGTTTAACGAAAACTAGAAAAAAGAACTGGGGAATCTGAAGTAGGTATTTTTGAGTTAAGATAATTCACCAAACATTGAAAAAAATGATTACCTATATGTATAACAAGCAGAACGCTACTGTGGAGGCTGTAACGTTTCAGCATCAGGCAGAAACATCTTCAGAGTGACTTGTAAAAACCATTTCCAGTTGTCATCAACGCGCAAGCCTCGACTCAGACAAATCATTACGAGCTCATAGCTCGGATTCATTGTTGTTTCCGAATCTGTGCAACGAACGGCAAGACGAAAGCGTTCATCAAAACTAGAAATAGTCACTAGCCACATTAGCCTCCAGTCAAGTATTCGGTAAGTCTTGTACGTTATATCATTTGGTATAGAATGGACAAGTTTCCTAACTTCCATAAAAATGTCAGAACTCCGTCCTACAAATGGTTTCTAGGTCGAACAGCGTTGTCAAGCGTTCACAGCGTCAGCGTCGCCGATAATGAACTTTATTCAGTACTGTAGATTCCGTTGGAAACAGTTTAAGTAAATAAACAGCTCAAACAGTGATTAGAGATTGCGATGACTTGACGATGAGACAGACTAATATCTACCTAGTTTTGTTTTGGAAATCACATTGGGTTGTAAAGAAGTTTAGGTTTAGATAATCTAGTCTGAAACAAATGATGACTGTAGACCAACCACACTTGGAATGACTTCACTACCTGCAATGAAATAAAAAAGAACAACCTGATTGGATTATTATTATTTACGATTGTGCAAATAAATGCAGTAGATACGTCGTGGTTTTATAAAATCAAATTCTTGAATCGTAGATGATGTATCTCGTTTTTTTATATTTTTGTATAAAGATTATGAAATCGATTCATCAAGAATTAGCCCAGTCAATTTTACTAATATTTCTAAATTCGATAAATTTAAATCAAGATAGGCATACAGAAGAGAATGAAAATGATAATTTTGTTATTTCGTGAGTGGTCTTGCATTACTATTACTAGTGTTAGGTGGACCAGTGGCTAAGGTATCTAGCAGTGGAACTTCTGGCTCGCATCAGACAGACGTTCAAGGCTCCAGTAGTACAGAATTCTTTTTTCTCAAGTACATGAGTCTCTTCAGGTGGCCACATGTCTTGTTGTAAATCAAGTGTGATGTGAGTTGCCTAGAAGGTGGACAAGAATTAAAATTTAAATTAAGAAAGAGTGTTTTAAAATAAAAAATATTCAAATAAATACGTTTATTAAAAATTACAGAAAACTAAATAGAAACATTTTCCTCGGCTATTTTAGTCTGGCCAAATGTAAATTTCCATCTCTAAAAAAGGCAATTACCCTTATTCCTCCCCAATCGACACCCCTGACTTATCAGCGTGAAGACATGCATTGGTTCATGAGGAGAGAATATTGTAGGAACGGAAAATGTTGAGTATGTATTCCACCTTTTTCATATCATACAAAACACCGAGATATCGATGTTTTCATTCGAATATAATGTGATTACTACTGTTCTTTTTACGATACTGCTAGTGGTTGATATCTATCTAATCACAGGTTATTCCTGTAAAATTCTGGAAGATGCATCTGTAACTTATTCTCAATACCTTCTGATAATGTAAAATTTTTGGAAAGGTGTTTTCGATTTTTTTTGTCCCTGCTCTTTAGCTGTGAATATGAAATTATCGAGCGCCCCTCGTATTTTTGCGAAAAATTGTACACCTACCTATAAATAACTTAACTGACTAGACTGGTTGTGCAAGCTTGCATCATATTTTGTAATCCACAAACAAACTACAACACAATTGGTAAGTATCAGCTATTGAAATAAGTAGCTTCTGAGAACCCACTCCCAACTATTGATCATTATCTCATTCAAAATTGAGCAAAATAGAACCAACCTGAAGATTGAGTTCGAAACGTGCCTAAGATATCTTGAAAAACATTTCTTGATAACAGAATACCTACCTACTCATGAATAGCTTTATGATGGGATCACCAATCACCCTTTTACAAGACTAATGGAATGGAACGTGACAAGCCATTGTCCTAGATACGATAAACCATCTAGTATCTCTCTCCGTTAGAAGGTGATACAGAGGTCAATTATAAATAACTCGGTACCGCGCAGCTGGCGCATGTTGGCAACGCCGCAAAACATAGACCGGATCGGGCGTTAGCGGGGTCTCAGGGGAAATAAATTCCAAACTACAGTCTCGGGTCTCTGTCGGTGAGACGGTGAGCCTTGGGATTGGATGTGGGTCGGTTTATATAGCCTGTAGCCCCTTGATGTGAAATTGTGATGGAAGCTTGCGCTCCATTCCGTAATTTTGTGGGTTCTGGTTGCGGATCAATCCCAAGCTTTGTCGATTACAAGTCCCTCAATATTCGTTCTATTAGAATACCTACCATTAATTTGGAACCCATCGTAAAATGTATTCATGCTGGAATAGAGCGGTAAAAATTAATGTTCTATTTTCCAACTTATAATTGAAACATATATCTATCATCTTCTCAATAGAATATGAAAGGACTTGCTGTAAATAATTGCCTGGGGATCATTTAAACGTGAGGAACGGACAGCGGCGGCGGTGGTAGGTATGAACATTAATGGGATGCTACAGGTAAACCCATAGGTACGGACTGATTTGCAAATTATCACAGGCAAGGTGGAGAGGTCTGTGGCGGGGTGGATAAAATTAACGAATGAAAGTCTCTGACTTCTGAGGGTTGCAGGTAGGGGTGCAACCAGTTACGGATATAACAACAATAAAAAAAACTAATGAAAATATCGCACAAGGATATTCAAATAGTAAAAGGAAAGAAGAACGGGGGAGACACAAAAGTATCCAGAAGTGACATGGTCAATAAAAGTGTCTTCGTTCAACACAGCAAGCAGGCATTCACTCATAGTTTCAGTCTCATCATCAATTTATGAAGAACCTAACTAAACAATACACATAAGGTCCATATGAAAAGTTAAGACTCATTCGGCAGTCTTTGATTATTTATAGGGTGATAAAATGAAAATGAAAAATGAGTAAACTGCTTACTGGCGTCTACAGTTGTTTCATAGTCCGGGAGGCGAGGGAATAAATTGGAGACGATAATATTAATATGTGTAATGATTTATTTAATAAATGCTCTTAATGTGAGTGGGTTTTTTAAGTGTATTTATGTAGTGTCTAAAATGTATATAAAACCGGTAGGAACCGATTTTGACGGCAAAGGTTGTCAATAATTTTTCCGGTCCGTTTTCAATCCGGAAGAAATACTAGTTGCTCCAAGAAAGTAGGCATTCTTGAACGATTTCAGAATGGTTATTTTCCTAACGGAAGCGGAAAGTGATACATTCCCGCACGCGATTGCTGAAAGCAGTCAAGGACGGGAAATACACTTTTAAACGCATTAATTAGGAACTTTATTTTTCCTACGACCGCATATAAATAAATATAAATATTCAATAAATATATATTTTATTTTAACATACAAAACTTTCAATGAAAGTTCACTTATTATTATTAATATTTATGTAATAAACATAATTTGTTGCATTCTACAAATGAGTCAGAATGGCCGGTCCCGAATAGCCAGTCCACAAAAGATAGTTAATGGTAAATGGCGGTTTAGAGTAGCACTCGTGAATTGCAAAGTGCATGTAGATGACGCATCGGTTGCAAGTTGTCAGTACATGAAAGAATTTTATTCGAGATGGTTTTCTTCTGTTATACAAAGTCCTCCAAATAACCTTCAGCAACAGCAGTTGACTTCCAGCCTTCAAGACGTTTTATGTAGGTTATCAATTCGTCTGAATCTGCTAGAAACGCACTAGTGCAGGAAAGTGATTTTTCCTGCACTAGTGCGGGAAAGTGACACTTTCAAATCTAAAATACGAGCGGAAAGGTGGGTATAGAAAAACGCACGGTCGCAGCAAAAAATGTGAAACTACTTTTGCATGTTTAATCATTTGATCACGTAGGTAAGTTTTTTCCAAACTTTCTTAGAAATAGATGTTTTTGCTGAACTCCTGACGGTTGCACTGTTACCAGCCCAGTTTTTCTCTTGCCTTTTTAGCCTGAATTATTCATTACCATTTTCACCAAAACTTCATATACAATATAAGTTCATATAATAACATCACCGAATCACTCTTGGTCACACAAGCTCTGCTTTCGAGGGGTTCTTTCCAAAAACCTGTAGAATTCATAAATACATTTTTTTATCACTGATCTGTCCTAGACTAATGTTTCAATCTGTGTTGTCGAGCACTTGGAACACACCCAAGATTCTTCCCTGGAACGAAGCACAATAGTTCGGCGATCCATTTCCTACTGAATTTTTCCATTGGTCTGAATTTTTCAATTTTCAAATATATAGTTCTAATAAAAAGAGGAAGTAACTATCACCCATAGAGGTTTTTTCTACCTCTACAGGATGGGATGAAATTATGTCGACATATTCGAGTTTTCTTTCAATATCTGATGAAGCTGATTGACCGTTTCAGAAAAATGGGCTTTTATCTTATAATAGAATTTTCATCGAAAACATCTTTCAAATCCGTTCTTTCATCGATAAATAGATATAACCTACACGCAACCAATAAAATCTCATGATGTCATGGAGCTTCAGATTACAAACATCTTATGAAGTCAATAAAACACTACTGTCATATGGTCAAACACACTAGTGCCTTATGAGTGATGTTAATCCAAAATGTTATCAGGATTATTGTTAAAGTTGAAGTAGGATTTTGACGCTGTTATCTGAATGAATGACATTGGAATATAATCTTCAAGTAATTGCTGGTTGAAATTTCCCTTGTTTATATTTGGTGCAACCTCAATTTCAAGAAAATTAAGGTTAGAAATGCGAACACTGCTAGATTTTACTGCAAAAAGTTTAAATGAATTAAACTTTCGGCAGAATGACCTTGAATTTTCAGCGTCGTCAAAACATGTTTTCCATTGGTTACCTCAACAGTAGAGGGGGGTGACGCTACTGCTACTGCCATTATGTGGAATAGGCTTTATAAGTGGCGTTTAGAAAGTCTGCGGTATTCAAACAATTTTTCATTTGTTTGGTGGTGAAATAAGATTTTTTCAGTCTCGAGCAAATTAGTCTTCCGTCTTAATGAAGACCAAAGAACTTCACTTCTTCGCTAGCATTGCCGGACTGGCCTATCTTTGCCAAGTGAGATTTTGAAAAATTGGGGCCCCCAATTACCAGGTTCATTCTATTTCATGAGTCGCATACGGAAATTTCAACAAATTATTGGTTTTCGTACTATTAATGATTAAGGTGCAAGATCAGCTCTACACTTGTCTTTGAGTAAAAAATGAAATAATCATAACAAACTTTGAGCGACCCGATATATAGAGTTGTATTCACCTGGCCGCGTTTGCAACTACGCCAAATAAAATTATTTTTGGACACAGGCAGGCTTTACTCTCTGCTGTCTCAGTGTCTCGCATACGACTAATCAGTAATCCAGCGCGCCGCGCGCCAAAACCAAAACAGTCCACCGCCCACCGACCATACATACTCGCGCATCACTGTTGCCACGTTGCAAGAGGTCTTCAAGAAATCCTATCAAATCGAAAGTGAATATTTGCGTTTGTCATGTTTCAGGCATTAACCAATTTCGACATTTGACCTTTTTTCTTAATTAATTTTAAATTATTGTTTCCATGTCTGTTTTCCTAGGGGCCCCGAGACCCCAAATGGGGGGTGGGCCCCGTGAGATTTTTCTCACTATCTCACCTGGCCAGTCCGGCACTGTTCGCTAGGGTTATAATTGCTTGGATTGATGGCTGAGTCCCCCCTGACACGAAAGTTGATGCCCATTGATTTGTCTATATATGATTGAGAATTAGTTTTGGTGACATTAGCGCTTTCACATGGTCTCCTTGAATTATGATCATCTTATCGTCAGCATATCTTGGTACATGAGCATTTATAACATATTGCGGTAGATTATTCACGCATAGTACAAAAAGAAGGGGTCCAAGAACTAATTCTTGGGGAACACACAACTGCACATTATATTATACAATTGTTTAAAATTGTTTTTTCCATTATCCAGCTGACATCCCCCTACGAACGACAGCCCTCAGAAGTTGAAACTTGTGCGAGTTAAGGATTAATGAGGTCTTACCTTTTAACGTGCGATTCCTAGCACGAGACCAGTGACCATACTGGGAATCGAACCCAAGTCCCTCAGATTGATAGACTAGCGCTCTACCATCATGACCACTGCGGCCCATAATTGATCTTAAATCGAAGCACCTTGATACAATTTTTTTGATTTGTCATATATGATTTCACCTAGTCAACAATATTAATACTAATCCCAAGAGACGATGGTTGATGCCCAATATTCGAAAACACATGTTATGGAAAACCATTCGATTGATCCAATATAAAAGAGATCACACACTTATTGTTTTCAAGTTGTCGATGAACATAACTTAACAGATGACATGACAGAGATTCTATAAATATGTTTATTCTGAATCCATGCTGATGCTCACACAAACATTTTTTCACCTTCAGATATTGCATAGGTATTTATCAGTAGCTGAGGAATCTGGCAGTGGAGCTTCTGCTTGCATTGGACAGACGTTCGAGGCCTCTATACACAAGAATCATGTTTCTCCTCAATACACAAGAATCATGTTTCTCAAGAACATAGGTGTCTTTAGACAGCCTATAAGTGACGTTTAGAAAAGCTGCGGTAATCAAACAATTTTTAATTTTTTGGTGGTGATATAGGATTTGTTTATTCCCGAATCGACTAGTAAAGCGGGTGTGATGTGCGTTGCCTCGATGCCAAAGTGCGCATAGATCACCCGGGGTGGTGTAGGTTTTCCGGGATTTCCTACAGTGAAAAGTGATAAATCAGTAAGTGGCCTCGGAGCGCCACGGCAAATAATAATAATGCTAATAAGATGCTTTATATAATGAGTTCAAAATTTATATTTGCCGGTTATTTACAATTTCTTTTTTGTAACTTTTTTTATGGCGTGGAATAATATATACGTTAGCATCTTTTGAACTGCTTATTCCTAACGTATTCGAGTAATTCCGACATTAAATTCGAGATCCCGAGAATAAAGTCAGTATCCCGAGATTAAACTCGGGATCCCGAGAATAAACTCGGGATCCCGAGATTGAAGTCGGAGTTATGAAAAAAAAAAAAAACTTTTGCCCCTCAGCGCTTTTGTAAGTATATATCTCTCACATGCTCAAGCGGATGGATAATGACATTGCACTCCACCAGATTGGTCTGGCTGTATACAGAAAGTATTGAAATAGTAGAATATACAGTATCGGAAAAAATATAATTCGGGTACTTATGACAGAAATTCAGAAGAGTAAAAAGGAACGCAATTATATCATTATACCACATAATCAAGAAAGACGCAATGCCCCTCCTGTTACCCCACAATTCTTCGTGCAACTGACTACGTCACTTTGCCAGTTCGGACGAAAATTGGATATTCCTTTAAGCTATTCAAGGAGAAATTGAAATGCTTTCTCAATATTTAACAAGCTAAATATTATTCTTTCCAATACTGTATAAAAATCAAAACTGATACTTTAAGAAATGTGAGTACTGTTTTAACCTACTTTTAGCACCTGGTACCTGTAAATTGGCCGTCGGCCCAAGCTAGCAAGTATGCACACTCTCAAAGTTCAAACTAACATTACTTTATCCCATATATTTCATTTGTGAGAGTGTCTGGGGGCCCTGACTTGCTCTTTTAATTAAGGCCGATTCATAAACTTGACGTTCCGTACGCCGTTGCTGTTGCCGTTCCATACCCAGTTTTATACACCTAAAGGCGAAACCATACCCCTGCGAATTTCTCGATTTTTCTGCAAATAAAATGGCTGATGCCAGACATGCTGCAAGAAAGTTCAAATATTTTAACTTTTTGCGAATTTGCGCAAACCACGGAACAACAGAATTCATATCAAATTATTCTATGCCTTCGCCATATTGATTCAACTAACTTGAATAATATATTTGGTTGTTGAATCTTTTATTTTGATTGCAAAAAGATTTCATTTCCATTTATAAGATTTCACAATCAATTATGAAAAATTTGTAGTGTTTGTCAAATAACTATTCGATGCTGATCAGCATGGGGATGGGGATTCCAATAAATATTTTATTTACTTTCGGCTGACGAACTGTTGTCCACTGAGGGGACAAACTGAAGAGGGTGTCTTCAGGTTTGAAACCATTGCATCCTGCAAAAAATATGCTCTGAATGTTACTGAGTTATGTATTATATAGAATTTACATATCATTCTCCCATTCTACATTAATGCCATATTTTGAAAAATCAAACACTTGGAAAGTATTACTTGACCTATATTTTGTGGTGACTGAACAGTGAGCACATGTACATTTTAAAGTAGATTTGACTTAAGGAACAAAATTATCTATGGAATTCGTAACCACAATTCTGTAGTATTTTCAAATATTTTTGTTGAAATCAAATCTCGCCTCTGCAATGATCTGATGACATCTTAATGCAGACTACCTAGTATGTATCTTAAGAACTCCTGAGCATCTTGCTGGGCGTTACTGTTGAAGCGGGGTGAAAAAGTTTGGATCTGACTTTTCAAGGATACAGTATTAAACACATTCTGCTGAATCCCCTTACCACAGATCCTTGATATTAGTTATACTGTAACTGCATTGTTGTGTAATATGATATCGATGTCATTTGCATGTCGAATTGGAAAATACTCCGTATTACGAATTATATTCGAAACATGTAGGTAGGTACTGATATTTGGGAAACATTGAACTTCTTTCCTTCCATGTTCAACTAATATTTTAGAAATAGGAAAAAAACAATCAATTCCTAACCCCAAATATCAAAAAATTACATGTTATGATTCATCATTTACCGCAATTGTTTGCGATTTTCTTGCGATTTGCCTTATCTAGCCTTAAAATCCTAAAATCATTTATAAACGCCGTTGAGCGATGCCGTCTACCGTTCCGCATTCCGTTGATGCCGTTCACAAATTAATTTCCTTTCCTCGGTCTGCCGTTCCTTGCAAATCAATTTTTACGTATAAGTTCTATCACCAGACATTTCCGAAGTTTTATAACGTCTTAACGTTATGAAGTCTTTCGAAGACTTCTGGAGGTTATTCTCGAAACGATACAGCCGGTTGACGGATATAACAATTATAACAACAACAAATAATTGTGGTGCTGTAGGATTTCCGGTATTTTCGCCGTTCAATAATTCTCTGCGGAAAATTACTCTCTCTTGCATTGAAACGGAAACCCCTCTTCTCGAATGTCGAAGAACGAGACTCCTTGCAAACTATGCTGTGAAAATATTCTCTCAACCTAACCACTCAAATCATGATATTGTAGTAAAATTACACTTAACTAATTTTGATAATTTATTTGAAACTTTTCTAAAACAATAACTTAATTCATTTGCAACATTTATATCACAGTCACTATTTCAATTTATCTTCACAATCGCTCTCTGTCTGCAGACTCTCGAACTATATCTGCGACTCTCTGCGGATATGTCCCACCCTCTCCTGTCGAGCGTCTTATACCGGCAAGCAGATTCTTTTCACAGTTTTCGAAACATCGGGACTATAGGGCGACTCATTCAAATGGCTCTCGAAACAGGTGGAAGCGACCGATTCCATTCGAGCTAGTTCTCGGCGATGAGTCATAATACATAGTTGTTGATCCGTTGGCCAGCAGATATGCGAACGTTGTTTACTGACAAGCCGAAGGTGCATAATTAATTAGGCGATCGGGGAAGGCTTCGAAATCGTTTTAATATGGCAAAGTTTATGAATTATTCGTACGAAAACCAACAGCAATAAGACCAACAGGTACACGCATACGAGAGCAACATATCCGATTGAAAACTTTCATTCTGGCTTTCCCAGAATTCCCTCCCTAGAAATTAGCTGATATACATTGTTTGGTGTCAGAAAAGGGAATAAAAAAAATGGAATTCAATTCACTACAACACAAACTAAACCACTACATTAACATCAGTAAATTTCTCAACTACTGCAAAATGTACAAAGATGGAACTGAAACTGAATATGGCGTGGGTTGTGCATTACTTGTAGATGGGCTTTTTCATAGCAGGTCGATGCCAACGACTAACGTATACACAGCCGAATTGATCGCTATATACCAGTCCTAACTTTTCTGTGAATTCGTATGAAAAGTAACGCATTCCTTAGTTTGCACCTAGTTGAGTTCCATAAGATCCTTTCAAAATAAGTTAATCCTTGGCCCCCTTGTAATGATTATTCTTGCCAGGATTCATATTATGAAAGAAAGCGGTAAAACTGTCAGCTTCATGTGGGTGCTCAGCCATTGCGGCATAAAGAGCAACGAGAACGTAGATAATGCATTAAAAATGGCTGCTAACCCCAACGACTACCACTCCACCCAGAAGATCTAAAGAAAGGTAATGAAACAAAAGAGGAATCCGACTGGCAGAACCTTTGTGATGAAACATGTTCTCACATGTCTGCGAATCAGCCATACAAAAATGACACCTTTACCTGCTCCTATATATAAGTAGACCAGGAGCTGGTGACAGGTGACGTTCTCCCATTTTACACAACACGCCTTTTTAAGGCTTGATAATCAACTCTAAATTATGAAAAATAGACGGGTTCCTGGCCGCCGCACGTGTGCACCTACTTCATAAGGAAAAGCGCTTTTCTTTTTGTGAAGAATTTCTGTTTCCTTCCGCGAAATTATACTGCCTGCCGTTGTAATATACGGAAGTTCAAACAAATTGAAATGCTACTAATTAATGGCATGCAATCCGCAGCGGCCGAAAGGACTCAAAGGGTTACGAAAAACTGAAAAAAATTAAAGGGATCTTCCGTGTTTTCAAATTGCATGCCGATGTTAATAATTGAAGGTTTAGTAACGAAAACACTCTGGGAAAATTGGCATGCGCCCCTCGTCTGACCAACGGTGGAAAATTGCGGGAAAACTCTGTAAAAATTTAATACAGGTTTTACTTGATTCCAAACTCTATGCCATTAGAAAGTTACGTCATTTGTATAATTAATTAATAGCAGGTGATTTGGCATGCACACCAGGATTTCGCAAAATAGAAGCATGCATGACGAAAGTTTCAAAACACACTGTGAAAATTTATGTGACTTTGTTTTGCGAAACCCTGGTGTGCATGCCAAATAACCTACTATTAATTAATCATACAAATGACGTATCTTTCTAATGGCATGCAGTTTGGAATCACGTAAAACCTGTATTGAATTTTCACAGAGTTTTCCCGCAATTTTCCACCGTTGGTCAGACGAGGGGCGCATGCCAATTTTCCAGAGTGTTTATATTACTGAAATTTCAATTCTTTACACCGGCATGCAATTTAAAAACACGGAAGTTCCCTTTAATTTTTTTTCAGTTTTTCGTTACCCTTTGAGCCCTTTCGGCCGCTGCGGATTGCATGCCATTAATTATAGTAGCGTTTCAATTTGTTTGGACTTCCGTATATTACAACGGCAGGCAGTATAATATCGCGAAAAAACACGAAAATTCTCCACAAAAAGAAAAGTGCTTTTCCTTATGGAGTGCACACGTGGGGCGACAAGGAACCTGTCTATTTTTCATATTTTAGGGTTAATTATCAAGCCTTAAAAAGGCATGCAGTGTAAAATGGGAGAACGTCGCCTGTCACCAGCTCCTGGTCTAATAGTGCTGGCGTGTTATACATCACGAATTCAAACGAAAACCTGAAGAAAAACAAACATTTGACATCTCTATCGAAACTCTCAGTAATTTTTTTGGGGGTATCTCTGAGATTCCTGTAGCCTTTTCCATCTATAAGACATTATTTTTTTCTGATATCAATATTGCGCTCAGAAATACTTGAGGCTGTGAATGCTTTAAAGATATCGAAATGTTTGGATTGTTTTCCAGACTGTTTGAAATTATGGGATAAATCCCTAGTTGATAATTACCGTCTCATTTCCATCATTCCGGTTCTAAGCAAAATTCTTGAAATCATCTAGAAAATAGTTTAGTAATCCTAATGATGAAGTTAACTTGGTTAACGGAATGCGCATCTGGGAATGAAATTACTAGTGTGGTGATAGTTAATTGTTTAGGGCAAAATTATATTTTTGATCAAAACCAATTTGGATTAAGAAGTAACTGATCAACAGATGACGCCATTGAAATGAAAAAGTGATTATTCTGGTTGTTGATTGTCTTGAGAACGGCGAACAGGTGGCTTTAACCCGCTGCGACCTGTCCAAAGCTTTTAATTGCGTTGTTATTCTTTACTTCTCAAAAAAATAGAATACTAGGTATTTCATACCGATATTAAGTGGGGCCCAAACCAAATAGCCCAATCCGGCCCATATTTTGAAAATTATTGTTTTGTGAGAAATTTGAGGAACCACGAAAAATTCCCAGTAAAACGTAATAACCTCATTTCCAGTTTCAGAGAAGAGTATAAATTAAAGGTTTACCGTTCAAGGCTCAATTTATCAGCCAGCGTAGCGCTCAGAGGCTCAGCGGTAGTTACTACTTCGTTTTCCTTTCGGATAGAACGAGGGGGAAACTCCCTTCGGTTGCCATGAATACGGGTCGCTTTATAGGAGCTCCTGAGATCGTTTGAAGCACTGGAACCGTTAGACGCGAAATTAAATGGAAATCGATTATTTCTTCCATTCCACCGGTACCAATCGGTCAAAACAGTATAGCAAATATGAAAAAAAAAAAACTAGATGAATTAAAAAGTACTAGCAAGATGAGGAATTTTCGAAATATTAATTAAAGACTGAATTAGTCAGTCAGAAGGTATTTATTTCTGTTATAGAACAAGGCGTGTGCGACTTGCAATAACAAAAGGTGGATTCATACGATCCACTTCTTGCACTCCTCACTCTACTTTTTGGAATGGTTATACAGTAATTACCGAGTGGAAAAGATTTTAAATGATAAATAATGATTCTGAAAAACTGGCGATATTGATGTAAGACATCGTGACTGCAAATACAAAATGAAAATGGTAACTGCAAATTATTTGTTTGATGATGACGCCGTTAATTATATTATGTTCAGGGAACCACGGAATGACAGGTACATGACCATTAGTCGATATAGTGGATGAGTAGGAAAAGTAAACAAATAACCTTGGGTTTTATCTGATCCGAACCGCTACCTATGAACTTCTTTTATTCCTTACGGAAATGATAATTTTGGAAGTCCTTTTTATTCGATAAACCTTCATATGAAAAAACTATTCGTACTCACTATTCAGCTCACTTTATCGGAAATTAACGAGGGATTAAAGTGATTTCAAATATTACAGAATAAAGAACTACTCAGTCCCCACAAGCAGTCTTTTCTCTTTATTCTGTTAAGGGTTGAATTTACAACTCACCCCGCAACACTTAATAAGACGATAAATAGAAAAAGCCAGAAAATATTGGACTAGTTTTTTTACAGAACCACTCTGTAGATGATACCGTCCAGCTGAAGGTCCAAGAGTTAGTAAAATTTGGTAAATATATTTATTTTTGTTTCATAGGTGTTTCTTCCCTACATCAATAATACCAGGGTTACATACACATCGAGTTAGGTTGGCTGAAAGTGGGAATATACGATAAACTCAGGGTTGCCTTCGAACCTGGATATTCCAAATATGTATGGCTCATTTTTACGAAATGTGCATTCTTGGTTCAGCCTGTGTTTACAGTGTAAAATGACCTTTCTACATGAAAAGCCTACGTAGATCCCCTTCACTCATCAGTACGTGTGATTACGATAAAGACAGTGTTTGATTGTATAGCAAAATGTATAAAAGTCCACGGAAGCTGAATGAAATAACGAAACATGACAGTTATCCACTCCCAAGAATTGAAAGAATTTTGAATCAGCTTAGAGATGCAAAGTATATTTCGAGAATTGATCTTAGAAAGGCTTTTTGGCCAATTTAAAAAACTTTTCTACTGTTCCAGGACGAGGTTCCTTTCACTTCAATGTAACTTCGTTTGAATTATCTTATAAGGCACAGAATCAGCAGCGGCTTTGTGTCGCTTCATTTGGTGCAAAATATGAGCCCAACATATTCACTTATCTTGACGATATTATTATCACGTCAAAAACATTTTCTGCGCATTTTTCTTTTCATGCGGAAGTAAAAAATGCCCTTGAAAATGCAAATTCAACCATAAATCCTAAGAAATGTGAATTTTTAAGACCTCGTTAAAATATTAGGGCTATGTTAATGATAAGCAAGGTATTCGAACCGACACAAGTAGCAGTTATGTTCAACTATCCACGTCCTATAACTAGTACCGAAATCAAGAGATTTATTGGTATGTGTTCCTGGTTTTTATTTCAGGACCTTTAAAAAGAAAGAGTCCTTCATTCGTGTTAAAAGTGCACTTGTTTCTTCCCCTCAACTAACTTTCGCTTTTCGAGTTTTGTCTCATACTGAATTCAAATGTACATCTACAGAAAAAAACTACTCAGTATCATATTTATAATAGATCGACAAATTTCGACTTTATATTAAAGGAACATCAGTTATTGATGTTTATACAAATCATAGAAGCCTTTTGTGAATAAGTAATTTGAAAGATCCTTGTGGTAGACTCGCTATATGGGCTGTTAAACTTCAACAACACATTTTCGAGTTGATGCACCGAAAAAGTTCTGCTAATGTAGTCCCAGACTTCCTTTCATGCATTCCTTCTAGAGATGCACCTGATAATGTCCCAGTGGTAAACTTAATCGGTATATTAGTTGAAAAAATTGAAAATTGGTATATTTCACTCAGAAATTAAGTTTTAAGCGATCCAAATTCATTTCGATAATCTTTTCTATAATTATAATCTATGTAGGATTCCATTTGAATCCAAAGAGAATGAGTGGAATGTACTTCTTCTAAAATCACAAGTTATTGAAGAATTCCCATGATATGATCCACTTATTTGCTCACATTTTGGTATCTATAAATCTTTTTTTCGGATTCAACAAAGTTACTTTTGTCCAAAAATGTTATTTGATGTTAAAACGTTTGTCTATTCTTGCAACACCACGTATGGGTTTGATGGGCTGTGAAAAACAAGTCAAACCCTTTCAAATTCTACGTGGTTTCACTTATTTACTTGTAGTTGCAGACTGGTTTTCGAAATACACCCTGTTGCTAAAGCTCCTAGTATAGTTAAAATAGAAAACCAAATATTTCTGATACTCTCCAATTAATTATAACATACAATGCTTTGGAATAGCTATTTATGTATTAAATGCGTTATATAGATCCTAACGCCCGGTGGGTAACGCCGATGGCCTTTTAACCGAGGGATGAAAGTTGCCCAACGTTGTTTACTTCATACATTTTTTATTTTTCACGAAAAAATTATCTTAAACGACGTTGTTTACTTCATAAATTTCTTCTCATAGTATTTATTTACTGCGTTCTAATCAGCAACTGAGCATACAAGTGAGCTTCTATGCAATTGCCATGGAAACATTGAAGAGGTTGCTAAGAGTTGTTTATTTAATAAAAGGACGATGCATTTCAGTAAGAATTGACAAGCTTGTTGGAGGAAAATAAAAACGGTTGTGTTCATAATAATATGGAGATCCCACAGAATGTGACGCTCAAAGCTGAGAAAGCGTTAGGAAAGTCACTACCTGTAAAATCCATATACTTATACGAGAAGGAGTATGACCATTTTTTTAAATGGAAAGATGAAAACAGAGTGAATTCCGTAAATGAAACTGTCTTAATGACATACTTTCAGGAACTGGTGAGTTTATCTCATGAAAAATATTAATATTTTTTATTTATTTTACATTATTTCAGTCTCAAAAATATAGTGCAAATAGTCTATGGACCAAATACTCACAGCTGAAATCAACATTGATTGTTAAAGAAAACATTAATATATCAGCATTCTGAAAGTTGAATCGAAAGGATACATTCCTAATAAATCAAATGTGTTGGAAGGTGAACAAGTATTAATTTTCATAAGAAAAGCTCCAATGATACTTTTATGGGTAAATCTTCGGTTAGAATGAGCATCTGAATTTCAAAAAACATTTCGCGTCCGACATTGTCGGGACATGTCGGGCGTGTGCGCTCGCTTCGCTCGCGTTTTTTTTTCTGTCTCCATCAAGAAATAAGTGAGGAATAATGTTCGTACGTAAAGTTGAAAAACATGGGAAAAAGTAGTGATGTAAATGCGCGCGCTCGCGTATTTCTTTCTATGGGTCTTCATCTCAAAATAAGGGAGGAACGTTCATACGTAAAGATAAAAAATATGGAAAAAAATAGTGATGGAAATGCGCAAGTATATATAACACAAAATTAAACCAAGATATGGTCGGGTAGCCCAGGTTAAATTTGCGTAAGGTCAGGTTAGGTTATAGCACATACTAGGTATATGGATCATAGTAATTAAGTTCGTTCTTTTATGTAAAAAGTAGTCTTAATTTTTGTGAAGCCGAACGCTGAATTTCTCCCTGCGTTTACATTAAGTACGCATGTTAATGCCCTTGTGTATGCGCATGATAATGCCAATGTATGTGCGAACATATGTGTGCGCATGTGTATACATGTTTGCGCACATGCAAAAATTAGTTTCCGGGATCTATCACGTTTCTTACATTCTGCCAATCTGCATTGTGCATTCATTTGGAAACATTTTGAATGTGCAGATGATGTCATCATCTCATTTTTCCACTCATTTTTTCATTACTCACTCTCTGAAATATTTCATGTGGTAGTGAATTGAATAATTCTGAAATAAAATTGGCAACGGCGCAAATGAACCCGAACAAACAAATCCGTTGCCAACATTGCATACACAAAAAAACAGACATTCAGTGTTCAACAATCAAATTCCAATGATTTGTTTACGTTTCGAAGAATGGTGATTTTTTTTTGAAAAAATAATAGTTTTTTCTAGTAGAAAGTGCTGAAACCAAGTAAATGAGTGTGTGTGTGGTGTTTTGATTGAAAGAGAATAAAATTTCGTGTATTTTCCGTAACAGAAATTCAATCTGTCAAATGGTGAAGTTTCCCAAGAAAATGGACCAATATCTCCGAAAGTAGTCGTGACCGACAAATATTTCATTTGGATTTTTTGTTCAGGAGACCAAGTTGCAGATTTTTTTTTTTAAATTCAGATGCTCAGTCTAACCCATAGACCTACTATAATATGGACTGGTTATTAGAAAGAGACCATTGATATCAGAGTGCCTGTGAAAAAGGACAGAATAAGTAAAGGCAGAATCTTGGTTTCGTGTATTGTTTATATGTGTTTTTGTGGTGCTTTAAAATTTTATTATCAATTTATCCAGTGTTTTTGTGTTAATTTGAAAGTGCAGCCTACAATTGTGTGTCATTAGGTTCAAAAAAGGGTGTGATGTAAAATTTCATAGGTGAGCACATGAAGTGTATGGAGTAATTTTTCAATTTTTCTTACACATTTTCATAGGTTTCCGAAGAATGAAGTCATGAGACGTAAGTGGGTGTTAGCAATTAGGGCGAAAGACTACAAACCATTCACCACAACCGTAATTTGCAGTAATCATGCACTTCAATGCAGAGGACTATTATATCAATTCCTTTGGCACGAAAGTTTTGAAGAAATAAGCTATGATGATGATGAAAACTAACTTGAAATGTAAATGAATAAAAAATCAAACAGGTTGATTAAAATCTTATTCTAAGAAATTGAATAAAATAATATATTAATTTTTCATATATTTTGCTTTGAGGGATCCCAAGAAACTTTATGAATCAAGTGATTGTTGTTGTTTTTATAATTGTTATTTCCAGAGACTTACGCGAGCTAGGGAAGATTTAGCCCTCACCTTTTAACATGTAATGCCATGCTCTATTATTACTATATAATTTTGATCATTCTTATAATTTGAATTTTTTTATGAATTTTATGCAATAAACACTCATTATAATACTACAGAATATACTGGGGTTTTATCCCAACACCAAACCACTATTTTCAACTCCTCGACACGTGTTTCACCAAGTGAAAATAGTGTTTTGGTGTTAGGATAAAACTCCAGTATATTCATTACTATACCAAAGGTTCCAAACAGTGCAGTGCAAGTACATAATATTACTGTTTTATTTATTTTCATTCTTTTTATTGATTCTTGTGAACAGAAGTATTCTTTCACATAATAGCTACCTATAAAAGGGCAGTAGTAGTTGGTGGGAGGCTTCTACTGCAGCCAGGCAAGTAGGCCCCATGGGCTCTTTTTGCCATTCCCGGATCTCCACATATCCATGACATGCTCTGACTAAACTTCGACATTATGAGGCATTCGGTCATTGGATCCTGATGATTCTCTAACACCAAAAAGTTGAACTGACAGTAGAACAAAGCTATGAGCTTTCTACAGGAAAACTGGGTCGACAGCCGAGAGGTTGTCCAAGCTGTCGAGTTTTTACAGCTTGGTTTGTGACACGTAGGCGATTCCTTCGAGGAAGCACTTTCTCGGTAAAATCGATTTGTCGGATATGCAGAAGGTGTCTATCACCGTTAAATGGTATCAGAGAAGGTAAACCTCTAAGAAAATCCTATAATACTTCTCGCGAACAACCTTTGTTCGACAGCCAAAAAGTAGTCCTGACCGTAAATGAAGTTGTGAGCTTTTCTTCGATAACTAAGTCGATGGCCGAAAGGGTGTCCAAGTCGTCAAGCCAGGTCTTTTCCAGCTCGTTTTGTTGAGACGAAGGCGATTGCTTCGAAGCTACACTGTCACAGTACTCAGAGGGCACCTATTCTACCTCGATATGGTTTTTACTATAAGGAATCTGTTCGACAGAAAGTAGTCGTGGCGTCGAGCAGGATAAATAGTACAACTAGTTCGACAGGCAAAAAAGTATTCAAGCTGTAGAACCAGAATCACGGGAGGTCTGTTGAAACCACTGTTGAAGTTATGACCACCTTAAAAAACGTCCCAAGTCACAAAATAACCTTTTCAATAATTGAATTCACTATGACACTTCCCAATCTCTTCATCTTCAAAATGTGTATTTTTGTTTTCAAACACAAAAAAAATTATAAGACAATCTCAGTGCTTCAGATCATGTTATTCTCAAAATTATTGATAATCTTCCACAAAAACCTAAGAATATAAAAATACAACGCCTTGTTTCTGTTAGCAGATTTTAAAATTGAAGTTTTTTATAGTGAAGACCTGTATCAACAACTATTACTTTTTTTCATATTTTAATTATATTACATGACATAAACATGTATGATTATACTCCAAAAACAATATAGGGTGATACATAAAAAATAAACAACATTCAACATTATTTCTAACAGTTTCAAATATGTCTGAAATGTTTTTTACTCGAGAAGTATTGTTATAGTGTGAACGATTTCGTAGAAATTTAATGTACTTCTGAGGAATTTTGTGTAATGTTATACATCTGTACTTTTCAAATGTTTTATCACTTCATAATTTTTGATTTTATTTTATTAATTTTATATTCATTTCCTCTTGTAGTTTTATCTATTTCTTGACAATGTCAAAAAAGTAAATTAAGTTTGATCGATTGATTGGTTGTATTGAGAATGCCATGCTGTGATGTCTTCTACTGCCAGTGAGAAAGCTTTTTGAAATGAAATATTTTAAATTTTGTTACCTAATGATGTCGTCGAAAAGCCTAACTTCATTCTAATCGCACAACTCATTCAGTCGAATCTCAATTGGGATCTGATAGTACAATTAGTTAGTGTACTCAACCAGATATTGAGTGTCAAGGATGTTTTTCAATTTCCATTTTTCATGTCTAGATTGCCGCTAACATAACAAAAACAACAACAAGTGTCATTTTAAATGTCAGATGTCGGTGCGGTCACACACATAGACCGACAGACAGACAATGAAGATAGTGCATCAAGAGCCGGCTCTGGGCATCATCAATTTGAATACCATAGGTGGAAGTGTTCGGGCCTATGTTACACGTAAACTTGTTGTCCTGCTATCGAGTTTATTTCAAGCAATTTTTTGTGGACCGAGTGGATAAGGCAAGTCGAACGCTGTACTTAGCATGCTATTTATCCAGAATGGAGCGTATGAAAAACATAATAAAATTGGAGCGTACTATGCCATGGCACGCCATAAGGCCATTGACGTGGCCTCCTTGTGTCAAACCTAATAAAAAAACTTCCAAACAGCTGGTAATTATGGTGCTATTTTGGCAAGATAATGAAGCTCGTCTCCCCGGATTACACCTTTGAGAAGTTTCGTCACCTGTTAGAAAGAAAACTTCGAATCTTTGGTAATTGTCAAAGACTTCGATGTGAACAAAGGGCGCTACCGCATGGGATTTGACAGATGTAATCGAGTGAAATTCTTTGAGTACGTCAGTCTGTACGGAGCAAAGGCGCCGACTACATTACGTGTCGACACCGCAATTGAGAACAGTAACATCAAGTCAATCAGTTGTCGAAAGTTGTTCGAAAAAAGTACCTGAGATTGAAATTTGTCAAATCCGAACAGAATGAACTAAAATACTCAAAGCTATCACGAAACCAGTGAAAAGACTGCATGTGGCAGTGCCGCCAATCAATAAGCGACTACGACTAACAGTCAAAAAGGAGGAGAAACAGATCTGAAGAAGAAGGAAGATGAAGAAAGGTACCACACAGAGGATGGTGAATATGATGCTGATAATGATGAAGATGAGTACTTAGTGTACCTACACTGAAGTTGCAACTGACTCAATGACATATGAGCAAATTTTGACAGCTACAGTTGTGAAAAAGGTGGTTTTTCTGTTTAAAATAGACTCCAAAATTGACATGGTATAGGTATAGACATTCAGTAGCTGATTGGGCTGAGTTACATCAACAAGTTGGCAATGGGTCTCGTTTTCTCGTTTTCAGGAGTGAATAAAATAGATCTGGTTCCAGTTGACTTGGCAAATTCATTTGAAAGGTCAAGGTTATTATCAGGTGCGATACCAATAGTATCAGTTTTTGGACACAACTAAAACTATACAAATTTTATAAATACTCAGAATGTATTGTAGAAAATAAAGTTACATCTTCTTTCTGAGAACAACGAATTCAATCCTACCTATATAAATGCAGGCACACCATTGGAAATATAAATAAACTTATATTTCTGACCTTTTGAATATGCAACCTCAAATACATGCGAACGTCAAGAAAATTGTCTAGCATCCTATGACAGGGTGTGCATCGCAACCAAAAATTAAAATACTGATAATATTAATGCAAATGGCCCAACCAAGACCAACCAATAAACAAATTCGCCAACTAAACATTTCATTGAACAATTTGACCAACTAGTCCACGGTCAAATTAAGTTGTCTCTTTTCGAGCCAAAAACTACCGTTATTACTTTCAAAAACGTTATAACCACAAACGACAGCCCTCAGGAGTCGAAACTTGTGCGAGCAAAGGATTAACGAGGTCTTACCTTTTAACGTGCGATTCCTAGTACGAAACCAGTGACCATGCTGGGAATCGAACTCACGCCCCTGTTATTGCGAGGCAAGCGCTCTACAGCTCTACGACCACTACGGCCCATATACATATATTAATACACAATAATTGTGATAGTGATGGTAAGTGATGGTAGATTTGTTTCGTCATTTATTTCGGAAATATTCTGAGTGTCAATTCAATTCAATTTAATCAAGATCAGAATCCTCATTTCGTGAGCCCATAGGGTAATGTTTCTGCCATGTTTTCTGTAACAACTACATATCTGATAAAATTTAATGTCGTCATGGCAGAGTATCATAAGAGCCGGCAATCAATTACTGCTTGACATCATGTAGGCTCAGAGCAATTTTTGTTTGATTAACACTGAAAACGTCGTGAGCGTTGCGACCTTAACTTTTTTTGACTGATTTTGCAAACATTCAACATAGTCTTCAAAGGGGATTTTTTTACACGTTTCCCACCCTGTAGTATATAGGTCTACAACTTCGAACGGAGTCCCACTAGTCCGACATAGTTTGGCCATTCGCTTCGTCTTTCATCAGGCCGGGATCATTTTTATTGGCAAAGGAATATAGGTTTTTTTTTTGGGATGTTGCTCGTATCGAATTCTTCAAAGTTTTGATTCAATTAAATTTCGATAAAGGTCGTCTGATTTGATTACGTGAATCAGCGAGTCTGTATCCATGTACATCAACTTGGAAATATCAAATATCGACTTTCCAATGTACAGGGGCTTATTATACAGTAAATCTGTCTTTGCCATCTCGATAGCGATGAGGTCCTCATCCAAAATTGTAATATTCCGAAAAATGAATTTTTCACGCCACTCGGAGACCATTTTCACTACATGGTGTTTCCATACGATTTTCAAGGTTTTCCCAAACACTGCATTACTAGCTAGTTTGTGGTTATTTTTTTCAAAAGAAATTTTTGCCTCTGCGCGAGGATTCGTAGTTAAATCAATGAAGGGATTCGAGTCAGGCTGAGTCCTATGAACTTCCCCGGGACAAGTCATGTATCAGCGCTTGTTTCAAGACCCTACAGTGTGAAACATAACTTTCCTTAATGTACAGGGTAATTTCGAGCCTGGCGAAGTACGGTGTTCAGCGCATAATGTAAAATATTTGTGCTCGTCATGTAGGTGTTCGGGATACTATAGATCGAGTATATAGCTAATGGGTGAAGGGATAAGTATCTGACACTTCAAACGCATTAAAATTTGTGGAATTTTTCTGACATTCGAATTCCCCTTAGAGAAGATATTCCATCATGACTGAACCGTTCAAATTATTCATATCAAAATATAGCAAATAAGTGGACGACTGAGTGTCGCCACACCCATGTAATTATTATTATCTGTGGAACACCTTCTGTAACTCTGGCTAATTCCACCGCAAATTACTCGCTCAATGAACATAAGCAAGTCATTATCTTTTAAAATATATAACTAATTCAGGGGTTTCTTCAACATGCAGAACCACGTGTAGCCAGATAACGTGTAAAACCAAACTGGGTCCAGACCGTAGTTTTGTGACCGATATTCCGAAAATATTCGAAAATATCCGCCTATAGCTTTTGCCACACGTTCTGTGAATGTTCGTATTCTGCTCCGGTTATGTGACAATCGTTCAACCTGTTTTAAAAATGATGGAGCACCGGCAAACTTCTAACTTCCAACTTTTCCACCGATTCGATGGAATCGTATGGAGACATACACCCTCTCGAGTAAGTGATTCGTACTGGACGGTATTCAGATGTGAAAATGGGCTCTTGGCAATTTTTAAATCATGCATTGTCAGAGTTCGAACCAAATGCTCCAAACTAATGTTTTTAAAACGAAAAGAATCTATGAATTGGAATTCGATGTCAGTGTTTTCGTCATACTGGGTGAAGGAAATGCATTTTTCTTTGTTTACAGGCAACAAGCTGATTCGCCCTCTCGTTAATATATAAAATAGCTGTAGTGTCCGGATAAGTTATGAAAAACGATTGGTACCACACGTCATACGTGCAGTTGAAATAAAATCCGGCACTGAACGGTATACGTTTTTGGTACTTTTCTGTTTGCGAAGTGCACCCATCATCTTCGATCGATTCCAAGATCGACTCGAAATCGGCATAAATCTACATGATCGTAGTGGGGGAACGAAATTTTACATGTGTTTGATTTCTGATATTCAACTGTTTAACAAAAAAAAAATTATTTTGAATCCAAACTAAATTGAAATAGTCTTGGCTTACCTTGGGTTGGATTAATTCCAAAGTGTACACATTGATAGTAATCAGTTGTTCAATTGCTCAAATTTTGATAATTTGCCTAAATTTCATGGGAAATTCGATACCTTTCAATTTGAGTACATTTCCATCGTGGATATAAGATAAGATGGTGGAGATATTCATTTACGCCGGATATAGAGCTGAAACGATGGCCCAAGTGAAGCATGCATCATCTTGATTTTTTAAATTGATGCAAGCTGGTATTTTGGCAATAGATTTTGGCAGCTCGATGAAAGACGAGCCTTTTCCACTGACAGGTTTGTCGGAAATAATCTCTAAACTTAAAATAATTTGAAGGCTACATCGCTTTCCTTCTCATAAAATTCTGACAGTTTATTTTGAAGTTGATCGACGAATTTTTCGAGGAAACGTCTCTTTAAATTTCCCCCAAAATGTTGTATTCACTTCAATCACTTCCTGTTTTTTTTAATAAGTTTTGAATTCTCCGCTTCAATAAGGTATAAATATCATGGAAAATTTGCTTGAAATCTTTATTAGTCAATTTATGGTATGTCTGTACAAGCGAAGAAAATGCCGTTTTCAAATCTTCCCATTTAATCCTTGACGATAACTTTGAATCTTTCACCCCTACTTCTATCACATGAAACCCATTCCCCCCAACTTTTTTATCGATCCTGATTTCTAATCCTCAGGTCTTCTATTGTTATGGGATCAATATTAATGGTTCAAATGCACTAGTGGAACTTAGGGAGATATTCATCCCCTTGTACTTCTTTATTAATATTGTTAAGATGAAGTAGGCTGCAAAACGGGCTATAGCGATGTATAGTAAAACGGTCCGTTTTTTGGTTCGTGAAGTTTTTCATGCACGTCGTCCAATCGGTCACAGACGTTTTCTAGGTCGTCAAAGTCCAATAATTCGAGATGAATTGGTAGCGTTTCTTGAGGGTTCCTTTTGACATTTCCTTTTTATATCGATGTCTAGGTGTGGTACTTTCATAATAATTTTTATTTTGCAATTTTTGGGAACTTCTAGGGCATAGGTGCTTTTCAGGGATGACATCCCTTCGTTGTTACCACAAATTGATCATGAAGTGGTTTAGTTGAGGAATATGGCAATCCATTGATTGGTATTTATCTTCTGAATTTTCTGGTCCTGAAGTTTAAGGGGTTCCGGATGGCAGCTCTCATAGTCCTTAGTGAAACGAATGAGTTATACTTCACATGACGTCTGCAGTTACATTGGGTTCCATTCTGGTAGAGTGCAAAGGGCTTCTCCGGCAATTACTTCATGGCATGGTTCATTCAAAAATAAGTAGTGATGCTCATTGAGAAAAAACTGAAATTTTCAATCGCCTTTGTAGTGATCAGTGAAATTTGTTCCTCTGATAGAATCCTTTGTTTCATATGTAGTTCTCGAAGTTTTTGGTTGGCTTCTTCGAATTTTTGTCCATGTTCTACATTCAGATTTCCTGTTATCACTTTAACAAGATTTCCCATAACATTGATCAACCCCCGTTTTTTGCAATGTATTTTTGTTGTTCGGAATATCTGTGTCAGTTTTCTTTCAATTATATTGGAGAGATTGTCCATTATGTTGATAAAGTTTAGCTCTCTGTGGTGGCAGGCCCCATTTTTCCCAAATTGATGATTTTCATATGACTGGTTATGTTTTGGATTCTTACGTATTCTTGTTACAGTTCGATTATTTTATCTTTACCCATGCGTCATCAATTTATGATCGAAGAAATCACACACCCTCTATCGAACATATCTTTCTAACAACCGCTATCAGCGAATCAAAGTTCGTTAACATTTGTCTTCTGAGATAAGAATTATGGTATTGAAATGATCGATTATAAATCAAAACAGTGAAAAATAAAACCAACAGTCTTTCACATTTCAACTAAACTTGCCAAACATTGTATTGGCTAGCGTGTACCATCAATTGCGTCATTGTTTTCTGTCATTTGGGTAAATCCTGCGGAGTTCAAATAGTAAGTGTTTTGCCCGTTTTTCCTCCTGTTTTAGGACGATGTTCGTTTTGCCATGAGCCGAAAACTTTATGACGAAAATCATCCTACTTTTATGGTCAAGGAGGACTACCTAAGGCAATAGCTTGTATTTGCCTCAGCGTGGGGAATGAGTAGTTCTCCACAACGGACTCAATATCCCCCCGAACATAAGGCAATACCCTACGAGTGTCGTAGCGCCGCGTAATATAGGCTGAGACCGCATAAGCTGGACAGGCTGACAGCAAATGCATTAAAATCTCAGCTGCCTCACGTCACGCTCTTCATCTAGTATCAGGGACCACTATACCCATCACGCCATAATCGATCCAGGCCATTGAGAGGTTACGCTTATACTGCACGGAGTTCTGCGTCGATCAGCAGGTTCTCCTTGCAGCCACGACCCCCTTCTTTGACCCTCTTTACTCATATATCATTTCGTACACCGGATGAACTGCAGAGAGTATTCGCATGTATAAGATGCGGGTAAACATTGTATAACATGCGTTCAAGCATGTAATCGGTCTGTAGTTCTTGGGATCAGACAAATCTATGTTTTTGGGGATTAGCACGGTTTGTCCCCCGACAAACCAATCCGGAATCTGGAAATTAAACACTGAAATTCCAAATTATCACATAGCTAAACCTAGATTGGCGCATCAAGTTTAAATTTGGCTGAGGGGCATTGTTACACAAAGTGGGCTTGAAATCTGTTGGGAAAATGAAATTAAATGCATGGTGTTCCGATTTAAATAAGGAATTTTCTTCTACTTTCGTTGTAACGAAAAGAAACCGGGAGTTGAATTATTTGAGAAGACCCTATTGTAAATTCCACTTCCACAAGATTACAAGTTTTTATTCTGAATAGTTCTCCATATGTTCTTGAAAAACCCTGTATATAGTAGCAACGATTTATCTCATTGAGGAAATATATGGATTTAAAATTGAAAATATTATTGAATGATAATAATAATAGTATTAATAATGGAGTATTCTCGGACCCAGTTATCACTCACCCTACGGACGTAGGGAGTGTTTACTGGGGTTAATGACACATCAGTGGCCTCTCCAGTTGTATCGGGGCTCCGGAGACAGGGCCTGACTGGTAAATTCCTGACGGATGGAAAATTAATTAAATAAAGAGTAGCCTGTGCGGGTAGAGGATGCCGGCTATTATTTTTTTTGATCAACACTTCCCTACACAATTCTCCTTCAATTCAAATAGTCACCATATGGGTCGTTTCTGAGGGATCCGAACGATTCAAGTCCTCTTGTGTTGCTTTCGAAACATTGGAATCGTTGAACTTACCAGTTCCCCTTGAATTTGGCGAGTGTGTGTGTGTCTGGTATCTACGTTAGATCCGCAGTGAATCACAGCTGCGTATGGCTCCTAGCGGAAATTATCGATGATAGCATGTTCATCCAAATTCCCTTGGCAGAAGCTTGCTCTGCTGGTAGAACGCTGGATCGATCGTAACGAAAATGCTTCAGCGTGAATATCAATTCAGTTGGTGCTTCCACTATCCTGATAATCCTCTCGCATTATGTGCATTTGCGTGTAGTGGTACAGATTGTCTCCGATTACTTTTTCTGAAGCCATGATATTGGATACCAAAATGAAGTTTCCTATATACAGTATATGAGTTATTCCAAATTAAAGTTGAAAATCAGTTAGTGGAGTTGTAGGAAATTTATCGATGATTGTCTTGAATGTAATTCTCACTGTGATCACGTATGCAAGAAAATGACCCCGCACTTATTATAGGTAAAATGTTTCTTGGTGAAATTGTCTGAATTTTTAGTATATTGTAGTATTTGATGTACTGATTGAACGTGCAGAATCGCAAAGTTCGTTGATGGATAGATTTTGAAATACAGGGCGTTCAAGTTAAAAATCAGTAATTTTTATTTAATTATTTTCTCGGGATTTGGAAGTACCAACTGCATATTTTCTCGCTCTTATCATCATCGTACCTTCATATTACTAAATATCATTCAGATGGTGCAGATTATATTATCATTATGTACAGAGTGAAAAATAAAAACATTTTAGTAATGTCTAAAATTTCGATGTAATAATGTAATATTGATAAAATTATAAGGGCATGCAATATAATATTCTCATTCCATCATTAATCACAATTCATACATTTTGTACAGGGTGATTTGAAAAATTGGTTAAATATATGGCCGGTTCTTTCATACACATCCTGTACCTATATTCAAGTAAATTATCTTCCTCCCAGGATAGCTGATACCATATAGACATCGTTGGGATATATAGGGTGATCATGAAAATTTTCGATGAAAAAAATTACAAAATATCAACTTTTCAGAAATCATCCTGTAATATAATGGGCCGCGATGGTCGTGTGGTAGAGCGCTCGCCTTCCAAGCATAAGATAGTGGGTTCTGGATCTATTCCTTGCTCGCACAAGCTCCTAGGAGCTTCGGAGGGGTTTCTCTCTGGAAACCTGCAACAGTGTTCCAAAAATTCAGTTTCCTACTATGACTAGTTTCATCATAGTTATTAATTGGGAAACTTATTAGAGCTTGTGGATTTTCTGATGGGCTATGACGTTGAATATATCTCTCACTCACACTCATTGCCGATACGTAAATGTGTCCTCTGTTACGGTATGAGTCATAGCCCATAAGAAAATCCACAAGCTCTACCACTTGCATGACGAGTTGAAGGAACTTGTTCACGCGTACATTTTTCTAGTGGCCAAAATTTTTCACAAATAGTGAAACTTATGAATGTGGAAATCAAAATAAATATAAAAGAGGGTTCCATCAATCATTTTTACTTTTCCCAGATAGTTCGTTTTTATTCCGACAAAACTTAAAGCAATAAAATTCACTCAACTATCTGTACCTTACCCAGTCAACACTGGGCAAACATCCACAGGGATGTCAATATCGTCAAAAATGGGATTTTGATGTCCTTGTGATATCATATCGTAGACAGTCCTGCGTTAATACACCGCGACACCCCTTAGATATCAAAATCAATAATAGCCGTATATAGACGTCTCTGCGATTTCACATTGTTTTCATTACTGCGATATCACACTGTGACATCCCTGTGATATCTAGATTAGATTTAGATGTCCCTGGCGATGTCAAATTGTTTCTTGCCATAGACGTCATACTGCGACATCATTTAGACAGCAAAATCTATACTTAGATATCTCTGCTACTATATTTTTGTAGAGTTATCTCCAGATCAGATGATAATAGGACTTTCACACACATTCACTTGACTGCCTTCTACAAGGACGCCATCTGTCCTCCACCACGGTCGAAAGGCGAATCCTTAATTTGTGTTAAATGTTTTTTTTGAAGTAACTAGGTGAGTTGGCAAGAAGTTGGCAACAAAGATCGTAGGCAATGTTGGCCAACCTGAAAGTGGGAGGCGCCCGCGTGACCGGCTGTTACCGTATCGTATAACCATATTCAGTTCTAGTTCTTTGTTCTTTGTAGCGATACATTGATCGAAGATCGAAGCTTTGTTGCTTTGAATGCTTTGTATACCGTTCATGTTCTGATATTTCCAACTGGAGCTGATCTAATTTGCGAATTTTAGTGTCTATAAACTGAAAGTGAAAAGTGAGTATCGTTGTTGAGTATCAACAAAGTGAGATTCCATTATTTCTAATTTGCTTTAAAATAATTATGTCCAAACGTTATTATTTCGTGTCCCACTACTATCTGGCATTGTAGCTTTCAGTGGTCTCATATTGTTTTATTTATTTCCATATATGGTGATGAGCCTTCACGGAGAGAACGAAAAAAATGAGGAAGCAGCCTGTTCCAATTGGTTCAGGCATCCAAACAGAAGCTCGACAGGTAAAGGAACCAAAGCGTTCTTTGATTACTTAATTTTTATTTTTTCCTTTTTAATTTTTAATATTGTACTTTGTTGATGTTATGCCAAAATGTTTTCATTTTTTGAAGAATTTTTTTTATTTATATTTTTGTTAAATTTATTTCTTTCATATTGAAAATATATTTTATTTTCTATTTGTTGTTTCTGTCTGGAAATCGCATAGATGTTTACGTCTCTTGAATGTAACAGTGTTACATCCCTGATACGTTATTAGGAGGCATCTTTGCGGCGTCATAAAACTGCATCGCAAAGACGTCTCAGAACTACATTGCATAGACGTCGCCAGCATGCATCATGAGTGTGACAAAAGTGAGTCGCTGGGACGTCTGTGCGACGTAACGATGCAAGTCGCAGGTCACGAAGTGACATCGCGGATATATTATTGAATTCGTATATCTGATGTGATTGTTATCTTTAATATTCACCCTCTTTTACATTTACTTTGATTTCCACATTCGCACGTTTCACTATTTGTGAAATATCTTGGCCACTGGCACTAGTAGAATGTAAGCGAGAACAAGTTCCTTCAACTCGTCATGCAAATGGTAATAAGTTTCTCAATTAATAATTATGAGGAGAGAATGATGAATATCTTAAATAATAATAAAGGAATTTCACCGAGTTAATCGTGAATTACAGGGTGATTTCTGAAACGTTGATATTTTGTAATTTTTATCGTCGAAAATTTTCATGATCACCCTATATATCCCAACGAAATCATATTTATACGGTTTCAGCTATCTTCGGAGGTTGATAATTCACTTGAATATACAGGATGTGTACGAAAGAACCGGCCATATATTTCACCAATTTTTCAAATCACCCTGTACAAAGTGAATGAATTGTGATTAATGATAGAATTAGAAAGTATATTGCATGCCAAAAAATTTTTATCAATATTTCATTATTACATCGAATTTTCAGATATTGCTAAAATGTTTTTGTTTTTCACTCTGTACATAATGACATAATCTGCACCATCTGAATAATATTTACTGCAGAACAAAAATACGCACAATCAAGACTCATTGAAACTATATGACTGTGAACACCCTGCTGACGAGAATCGAACCCAGACTAGGACAAATAATACGCGCTGAAAATCCCAAAGACATGCTCGAAGTGCGAATAAGAAGAGAACTTCAACTCTCGAATTTCGAAAATCAGAAACATGAAAGACAAAATTAAAATAAAAATAACATGCCGAAAAGATCTCCACCTAACCAAACCCTAAAATGCACATTTTGTGGTCGTCTTGGCAATGGATGTCGTTAGAGACAAAGAACCCAGCCGAACTTCTCGAATTCTGGCCGAAATCCAATTACTAATTTCTCAATACCAAATTCCTTTCAGCCAAATCGACCCCCTAATAATTTCCAAAATACGCAGCAAAGACCGCAATCTCAAAACACCCAACAAAAACCCCAATTTCAAAATAACCAACCAAGACCTCAATTTCAAAACAATCAGTCAAGACCAACATCACAAAATCAGAACCAACAGAATAACCGCCCCACGGTAATTCAATGAAACCCAAACTTCAATCAGCAAAGAACATTCTGTGTGAATTTTCAAGATAATCAATACTCTCATGATTCACAATATCAGGATGATTACAATGACTACTATACAGCTAGTAGCCAAGAAAGTGAAAACTATTATACTTACTGATAATATTCAAAACTATTACGATCAATACAATGAATTTGACCAACAAAATCAATATGATCTTGATGAAGTCAACGTTCAGGATTTTCTCGCACTACCAACCCCAGATCATCCACCAGATTTCAATCAAACCACGATCCAACATCGGAAATCCAGGCTCAAATACAATCATTGAACCTGAACGAGTTCCACCCCGATATGAACTTTCTGAAGCAACGCTTTATGTGAGTTCGCTTTACTCCATGAACTCCAAAAAATTTTATTACATACTTACAAGACTTGACAAACTCTTTCAAAATACTTATTGACACTGGAGCTGGCATTTCGATATTTAAACCAAAAACTTGCGAAAAATACTTACACCGTTTTCCGGAAAATGTTATAGTCCAGGGAATCACGAACCAAAGAATTTTGATCACTGAATCTACCCTCATAAATTTTAAAGACAATGATCCACATAAAGTTTATGTGCATAACATTGATATTGAAGTTGATGGTTTACTTGGATCCGATTTTTTCGAACACTACAATTGTATTATTGATTTGAAAAATATCCAACTGATAACAAATTTCAAAACCATTCCATTATTTAAAGTAACTGATGAAGAAATTCTGAAAACACCCAAATTAAATCAAATTACAATTGAACCCAGAACTGAACAAATTTTTAAATTGAAGTGTAGCCTCGCCAATACTGATGTTATACTGTTAGCACAAGAAAAGGAGATAGTTAGATTACCAAACGCTTTAGTTGAAATTGATGAAAAAAGGCACTTTCTAACTTCAATCATAGATGCAAATGCTATTCCAAAAACTATTGATTTCTCAGACTTGAAACTTGAACCAATTTCAAAATTCGAATCAGTCTTGAACATCAACACATTTGATGATCGAAATTTTGAAAATAAATTCGATAGGACCCAAGAAATTCAAAATCAATTAGCTTCATCATTTATTTGAATGACGAAGAAAGCCAATTGATAGCTGACGTATGTATGGAATTTTCGGATATTTTTTATTTAGAAGGTGAAGATCTTACTTCCACAAACGAAATTAAACATACAATTGGAACCAATAATTCCAAATATGTATTCACAAAATCGTATAGGTATCACCAAGTCCACAAAGAAGAAGTTAAAACCCAAATTTCTAAAATGTTGAAACAAGGAATAATTCGGCCATCGATTTCTCCTTGGTCATCCCCTGCTTGGGATGTCCCCAAAAAATTGGAGCCTTCTGAAAAACCAAAGTGGCGTGTCGTTATCGACTATCGGAAACTGAGTGAACTCTCAGTTGACGACAAGTACCCACTACCAAATATTTCTGACCTACAGGACCAACTTTGGAAGTGTCAGTATTTTACGACTCTCGATCTCGCATCAGGCTTCCACCAAATAGAAATCGAAAGATGTACCTAAAACAGCTAGGTATCTCTGTGGAGAATGGACACTACGATTTTGTTCGTATGCCATTCGGCCTGAAGAACGTTCCATCCACGTTCCAACGCGTCATGGATAGATAACATTCTTCTTCAAAATGAACGTTGCCTTGTGTACATGGATGATATTATTATTTATTCTCCAACCATACATGAACTCCTTTCAAGGTTTACAGAAGTATGCAAACGACGAAGGAAGGCTAATTTAGAGATTCAGCCTGACAAATGCGAATTTCTAAGAAAGAAAGTCACATCATCACGAAGGATGATGTTAAGCCGAATCCATCAAAAACAGAATGCATCAGAGACTTTCCACAACCAAAGAATCCAAAAGAAATTAAATCATTTTTGGGTTTAGCAGGCCATTACCGTCGCTTCATTTCAAGCTTTGCAAAAATATCCAAACCCTTAACGAAACTTTTGTAAAAAGATGTAAAATTTTATTTTGGCCCAGAATGCGAAAAATCATTCATGCAGTTGAAATCCGCTCTCACTACTAGTCCCATTTTGATTCATCCCAACTTCGAAAAACCGTTCCTTTTGACAACGGATGCAAGTGCATTTGCGATATGATCAGTTCTTTCACAAGGACCAATAGGCAAAG
Source organism: Chrysolina americana (assembly GCA_958502065.1). Classification (NCBI taxonomy): domain Eukaryota; kingdom Metazoa; phylum Arthropoda; class Insecta; order Coleoptera; family Chrysomelidae; genus Chrysolina; species Chrysolina americana. The sequence goes on along the minus strand of OY293412.1, from coordinate 63,873,044 downwards.
ATCTTCCTATGGCATATGCTTCCCGAACACTTTGCAATGCCGAAATCAAGTACTCTACGATAGAGAGAGAACTTTTGGCAATAGTCACTGACCATAGATCCCTCACTTGGCTTTTTGCGATTAAAGACCCAGGTAGTAAGCTGGCAAGTTGGTGGCTCAAATTAAAGGAATATGATTACGAGATAGAGCATAAACCCGTCAAAATAAATAAGAACGCTGACGCCCTATCACGTATCAAAATCAATCATTTCAAAGAATGCGCGAATTTTCAATCAAAATTCTCGATATTCGCTACAAAATGGAAACAAAAACCCGGATACTCCACCAGAAGAACAAACAGAGACACAAGGGTCCGGAAAAGCGCAGGAGAACGAAAAGTTCTCATTCAAAAAAAATACAAGATGAATTTCAACATATTTGTACACTTGTATCAAACCCAATCTCTGATCGATTACTCAAAAATTAAATTATTGGAGACATTTTCGAAGAAAAAGCTGATTTCTTTAACGATTGCAATTAACGTTCTATCAAGTAAATCCGTAAAAGACAGAAAATATTTTATTCTTGCTTTGCCATTCGATCCAGATGCAGTCAATGAACATTTGTTCTATGTACTTTATAAAAAACAAAACGAACTGGATCTTTCAAAAATCTATTACGTTGAGAATAATCTAGAATTACCCATACTGAAAATTCTTGCTTTCGTATTCGCGGAAAAAGAAATCAAACTAACTGTATGCCAAACTTTGACAAAAACTCCCAAAAAAGACGAAATACCTATTATTATAGATCAATATCATTCCGGTAAGAGTAATTTACATCGAGGAATTAATGAAACTGTTAGAAGAGTGAAAGAAAAATATAATTGGCCTAATGTAGTTAAAAACGTGGAAAATTTTGTAAAAAAATGTGAAACTTGTCAGAAAATTAAAATCTGTAGGAAAAATCTGAGTAACCCTCTGGTAATAACAGAGACACCCAAAACACCATTCGAAAGAATCAACATCAATATTCTCAAAGTCCCTACAAAAAATTTAGTTCTAACCATCAGAGATGAATTAACTAAATTCACACAGGCATACGCGATAGATGACAAATCCACAAAATCAGTTGTCAATATATATTGCTATTCTTGCAGCACTATGGTACCCCATTGAGAAATCATTGCGACTCTGGTCGTGAATTCAAAAATACACTATTGAATGACTTGTGCACACTTTATGACATTAAACTGTCATTTTCAAGTGTCCACCACCCGCAATCAAATGGCTCTTTGGAAGGTTTCCATGCAACACTCATGAAAATGATCAGGTCAAGTGTAACCGACAATCCAAATGACCATCCCCTCACATGTCTACCCTATGCTATTATTTGATACAATTATAGTAAAAATAAAACATATGGGTTCACGCCCTATGAACTTTTATTCGGACACACATCCAGTCAACCACCAGAAACTCTCTATAACCAAAAAAAATTAATTACATAATACATATGAGATCTCAATAATAGAGTCTCGCATTATAACAAAGTTGCCCGAGAAAAGACTCAAAGACAAAAGTAAAAAGCAAAAAAAAGATTTGACAAACATGTAGGACAACCTATAGAATACAAAGTGGGAGATAAACTATAAGGTAAGCTCGGGTAAGTGTGAATTTGGGGCAAGTGTGAGTTTGCTCGCTATCTTCACTAAACCGGGCGACAGTCCAATGCCATCTATTGACGAATAGCCTACACTCATAACGAATCCATAACAATCATATAAAATACAAAAGAGGTCTTGTGAAATCCAAATATTTTCCCCAATTTTCTAACCTACAATTCATCAACCCGAACGAGTATAACGAGTTTATTTCAAGCTTTGAGTGTATTGTTAAAATATAAGGTAAGAATCCATTTTATACACTATTCTTCTGCCTACACAATGAATCTGATTATAGATTGCCGTTTTTTCATGAAGTTGTTTTTTTTACATTTTTCCATTGCATGTCACACTCACCCCGAAATTAAATGTTATTGGGGATAGTGTGACCTATCTGTTGGGATAAGTGGGAACCTGGTTCATTTGGCCAATCTAAACAGTAATATTTTTTCAGCTATAGTACGAAATTATATACGGAAATGTCAGAGAGCCAAACAATATACCTGGCCAGATATGGAAGACACTGATACACTTTCTGAGGATGAAATAACAACTGTGCTTCCATCACCACTCGTCAGAAGATGGGGATCAATGAAATTCTCATTCGATTTTTCAGATTTCTACCTGTAAATTTTTCTTTTCAACAAATGTTCACTTTCACGATTATTTTTTGTTTTTTTCTAATGGGGCATTTCAAATTCACAAATTCAAATTTCAAAAAGTTCCTAACTATGTTTTGAATAAAGATATCTCGAAACAAATAAATTGTGGTGAAAGTTCCTTTACTGTTTACTCACACCTGCCCCAAAGAGAGATTTACGTGCATTAATATCTTTAAATTTGGCCAGAATCACACTTGCCCCAAATTTCCGGGGAAGTGTGACCTATGGAGATGTATATCTGAATATATAAATAAAATTCATAGAATACGTTTTTCAACAGTTTTCTGTGGCGTATTACAAAGACTGACCTTCGAAGTAAATACCTGCAAAAGTTCATTGTTATATTAGTTCAGGTTCATCAGATGACTAAATTCAATGCGAACTAATGAAAATCACGGTCACACTTACCCGAGTTTACTATATTCGTTAAAGAATCTCAAATTAAACTTCAAAATGAATTTAATGGCCCTTTTGAGATAATAGAAATTTTTCAAAATTCAACAATACTTGCCAATTGGAAGACGCGACAGACAACAAAAATAAACTTTACATTGAAGATTAATTTTCTTTTCAGGGTTATTTTGCTGTTTTCAGCAGCCCATTCACAATAATCCATTTAACCAATAAACAATACTGTTGGCATCTTTCTTCATGAAGAAAGCACTCTGAAAATTTCAAATGAAAAATGGACCCTGCTGGTCTATAAGGACTTAGACCACATAAAATCCGCTTTGGAACACAATGACAAATTTCTAGAAAATATGTTGTATACGTTAGAACAACAAGGTGCACGAATGATGTCCTTCAAAGCCCAAGTTCAGACAAATATGAGCTCAGGTATCAATCACTTAGCCTGAAGTGAGAAATATTCGCCGATACTGAAAATTTCAATAAACGACAGAAACGCGGACTAATTAACGGAGTAGGAACTTTCTGAAAAGCAATAACCGGCATTTGGATGCATCAGACGGTGAATATTATACAAATTGTATAAACAAAATTTCACAAGACGAACACCAAATTGAAAATCTTTCGAAAAATCAGATATCTGTTACTACCTCTGTAATCAAAAACTTCAACTCAACTATACAAAAATTGCAAGTAGATGAGGAAACCTTTAATAAAGATATAACAGAAATAGAAACATCAATATTTACAATTTCAGACGATCTTGCCTTTTATGAAGCACAAGTAAGAACCTTTGTTATTTGCAAAACGCTGATGGAAAGTTATCTTTTCCTGGAAAACACTCTTGATAATATTTTGAATTCTATAATATTCGCTAGATTGAATATTCTTCACAGTTCAATCATAATTCCAAATGATTTGATTAAATACAATCTCTCCAAAAAAATAATTTACCATTACCAACAACGTTTTCAAATATTGCTCGATACATCGAAATTATTGAACTTGAAGCATATCAAGTTGATTCAAAAATTGTATTCATTTTGAAAATACCATTGGTCGAACCAGAAACATATACTTTGTATCGACTTCTACCAATACCAATACCGGATAATAGAACAGGACTTTATCATATTCTGTTATCATTTCAAAAATATATTGCGAGAGATGATCCCACTCCAAAATTTGGAAAATTGTAAATTCTTAAATCATGGTGTGAGAATTTGCTCCTATTTTTTGCCATATCTGATGGATAGTGAATCCATCTGTGCAGCCCAACCACTCAGAAGAGTGATTGCACTTCCAAAAACGTGCCAAACATCACTTATTTTCTTATTTATGCCAAAGACTATAATGTTCAAGAACTTAGTCCCAACTTTTGGCGCATTACCATTTCGGACGATCTACCGATTACCGTCAAATGTTCCAATATGGAACCAGTGACAGAAATAATCAGCACCAATTCTTTATTTAGATTCCAACCTGAATGTAATACTCCAAGTATCTCGTCGACAGTTACAACGATATAACCTATAAGAACTTTGCAGTACAAATACTATACCAGTGCTGTGAAGATCTTCCTGAAAAACAAAACCTACCCAGTTGAAACCACTGAAGCTCAACAAAATCAATGTGGACGATCTCAATATAGCTCAACACAAATTGAATCAATATTCAGATGAGTTGGACAAACTCATCAATGAACCGTTCGTCAGTAAACACATTTCATGGTTTACATACTTTACATCATTCTTTACATCTTCTGCAAATGCTGAAGTCAAAAATCAATAAGCATTGGTATAACTTCATCCAATGACCAACCACCACCAGGCCATCCAAGGACCGGGAGAACTTCACGCACCTTAGCCAGATTCATTCCACGGGGAAGACCAAGTATCAACCCCCAAGAACCCGTCGAGGAAGGAGTTGAACTTAACACAAACTTCAATGGACGAGTCTAACCCAAAAGTTGTAGCACAGCAACAAAAAGGGGAGTTGTTATATATAGAAAATAAGCCGTTATATGCTGGAATTGCGTCTCGGACAAATGCCAATATCAAGAGATAAGGACTTGCTGATTGACAGTGTATGATTAACCTTATAAATACGACCTGCTAGTCGATTGAAGTCAGTCTGTATTTTATATTCTATTTCTAATCAAGTTGTTCACAGTATATCTTGTAACCGTGGTTTTGGCCAACCTAGTGAAATTAAAAAAAAAATTAATTAGTGGAAAACTGATATAACTTATATATGTATATATAAAGAGGAAGAGAGACAGAGAGCGATAGAGTGAGAGAGAGAAATCGTAGAGCGAGATAGATAGATAGATGAAGAGATAGAGAGCTAGCTACAACCAGGGCACACTTGATGCATTTTTCTTTGAGATGTTGGCAGTTTTGATAGGTATTTCTGACACGTGACACGTGTTTTTATTTTTCAATTTATTGATATTTCTGTTTTGATCTTGTTGTGATTGTCATCGTGCCATATCTGTACCATGAATTGGGAAGATTAAAACCGTTCATGTTTCTGGACATAAAATTTTTGCCTGGGTTTATATAAAAGGAGATATGTCATGTGCTGATCAAGATTTGATCTGTCACTACAAATACAAACTACAACCTACAATAGCATTCATAATTTATCTCATTAAATCTAAAATAAAAGAGAAAACTATGTGTGTTATCATGATTATTTTTTGACAATTCTTGCAACCAATCGAAACCATCAATTCAAAGCATTCGTTGAAAGAATACGGGGTACCCTTCTCTCTAAGCGTTTCCACAACTACTTCCCTGGCTAATACCACGACGGACATTGAACTACAACTGACAGATATTTTTGCAACGTTCTTCAAAGAAGACCCAATTGCAAGTGCTTGTCTCGTAATTAAACAGAAAATCATCCTTCGTTTGGCTAGGAATGACCACCTGCAGACATGCATGTTTCGAGGTTTATTGCCTCTCATCAGTGACAGGGTAGGTAGGACAACATTATAATTGTCCTGTCCCTGCCAAATGAATGATAATCAACTGTTTAACTAATATTTCCCTACGGATAACACCACGATCTACAACCAAGTTGATCGAAGCGTCATACGCACGGAACAAGACAAAACACTCCCAAGCAGCACAATCTCCGGGAAGATAAATCTGTAAAATTCGAACAAGTTCGAATATATTGTGACAGAGAGGTATCAACAATGTTGAAAGAATACGGGGTACCCTTCTCTCTAAGCGTTTCCACAAAGTGGAAAATAACAGGCAAACATCTTTCAGAAAACAACTATTTCCCTGGCTAATACCACGATGGACATTGAACTACAACTGACAGATATTTGTGTAACGTTCTTCAAAGAAGACCCAATTTCAAGTGCTTGTCTTGAAATTAGTCAGGGAAGTAGTTGTTTTCTGACAGATGTTTGCCTGTTATTTTCCACTTTGTGGAAACGCTTTGACAGAAGGGTACCCCGTATTCTTTCAACATTGTTGATACCTCTCTGGCACAATATATTCGAACTCGTTCGAATTCTACAGATTTCTCTTCCCGGAGACTGTGCTGCTTGGGAGTGTTTTGTCTTGTTCCGTGCGGATGGTGCTCCGATCAACTTGGTTGTAGATCGTGGTGTTATCCGTAGGGAAATATTTGTTAAACAGTTGATTATCATTCATTTCGCAGGGACAGGACAATTATAATGTTGTCCGACCAACCCTGTCACTGATAAGAGGCAATAAACCTCGAAACATGCATGTCTGCAGGTGGTCATTCCTAGCCAAATGAAGGATGATTTTCTGTTTAATTATGAGACAAGCACTTGCAATTGGGTCTTCTTGGAAGAACGTTGCACAAATATCTGTCAGGTGTAGTTCAATGTCCGTCGTGGTATTAGCCAGGAAAGTAGTTGTTTTCTGACAGATGTTTATTATAGCATTATTATAGTGGGAATTTTCTACCTTGAAAATTGCCGCGGGAATTTTTTGTGGTATTTTGTTTTTATTATGTGACAACTGATACTTTTGATGTGACGTCTGCATCAGTTTGCATGAAAAGTGAAAAATTATTCGAAAACTGTTTAGTACATCATCATTCGATGAAATTTTGAGAAAATCAAAGAAATTGCATGTAAGAATACTATTTTGAGTAACGTGTCAATTTGGAAATAGTAAGCAATAGCTTTCAATCCAACAGAACAAAACAATGTTACGGAATCCTCCAGCCAAGGACAAAACATCCATAATATTGTATTCATTCTGTTTATATTGACTCAAGTGAACTGTTGAAATGAAAATATTATATGTATAAAGAATAGGTCTATGATTGGGGCATCAAAAAATATTCTATCGAATACCACACGATAGTCCGATAAAGTAGAAAATAATTCTCCAGATTTTTTCTCAAACTTGTTGCCAACAAGTTTTCGAAAAATCTGTCAAATTATTTTCACTTTATTCTCACTCTCTTGTGATATTACAACTGATAACATATTTTCATATTTCATGTTCTCAAAAACACTTCTACAGATTGATTTACCACCACTTACACAAAATTTGTCGATATGCTCTTTCCACCAAAAGAATTTGAAAAACAAAAGAAATTACAAAAATGGAACAAAAAAATTAACTGGATATTTGGCAGGAACGCGCCGCCACTTGATAGAAATTACCATGCAGGCTCATTTTCCCTCCCCTTTCATCAGACTTGAGACTGACAGCAGAGTTTTGGGATGTTACTCACATAGCATGGCAAAATGAATTAATATTTTTGCAACCACAACACAGCACAACATAATTACATGGTACACAAGTCTAAGCGACGAATGAGGTTGTCGTATACGAGATCATATACGTCCCTTTGAGCACGAAGGACATTAGAGGTATTCTCGATGACTTGCTCGAGGTCCTGTAGCGAGTCAAAAGTCCATAGGGTCTGGGCTTCTTGAGGGCCAATAAATGTATCCACCCCGACCATCCAACGGCGTGAGCATTCGGTGTCAAAAAAGTTGCTCCCACGTGATTAAAATGCGAGGGGGCTTCATCGTGCATGAACCATATTCGTCTTAACCTTGCCAAAGGTATATCGTCAAGGAGTTGATCCCTCCAAAAGGCCAAATAAGCATCACTAGTTAGGCCTGCTGGTAACTGATAGGTCCCTATCAACTCAATATTGTAGAGGCCTGCCCTAACGTTGATGGAAAATCGATACTCTGACCGAAATGGGCGAAAGACATGCGGGCTTTCCTGAGTTCAAACATGACTCAAGCCAACTTTAATTTTGCACAATATCGTTCACTTGAACTATAGGTATGATTTGCTCCCATTGTACCCTAGTTGTGGTTGTGTAACTTGAAGGAACTGGATATGGAGGTTGATTTAAGAAAAAACCTGAATAAACATTGTTGCAGGGCTACCTTTGAATGAAATTCTGCTTGGAAGTATCGTTTAATTATAGAATAAACAACTTATCTGTAAGGAAGTTCAATCTAAATTATAAGAAAGACCATGTCCGAGTAGACCAAAGTGAATTACGCCTCTGGTGGAACATGAATCACTATTTTGATCGACTCCATCATGATTTATCATTAAATCTTCCAGTGAGACACGGTTCACGTCGAATATTTAAATTCTTATGAGTTGGGTACTTTTAATAAATATCTCAAAATGCACAATCGATCTCATGATCTGAACAAAGAGGAAGAACAAATTGAATTGAAGAGCAAATGAAGAACTAGAATCCGTTTCAGGTTCTCAAATAAGTTTTATTTCACATTTTTCATTATGATCTCCTACCACCTAGTTACTACTACATTTATCAATTCATACAAGGCATACAATGAAAACTTGACCCCCCTTGTAAGTCAGAAACGGACGGGAGATGAGAAATTCCAAAGAACAGGTCAATTTGTGTTTCTAAGGGATCCGATAATTTTGATATGAAATTCATACCCGAAACTTCATCCCCTTGCGGTCAGCAGCCACGCCCATATTTTTTTCAATGGCATGTGGGGTCAATTGATAGGTCATACGAAAGGTCCCCTGTCCCTCTATCACCTCTGTTTTTTTTTTCAATTAGTTCGATATCGAGAAGAACGTTTTCTTTAAGAAAAAACTGAGAAATCGCTGTCGTTTCATTTATTGAGGAAATCAACAACATACAATATTGATGGGAACAAAATCAACGGATAAATTTCCCAAAGTGACTCCTACCTAATTCCATACAATAACATAGCAAACATCGGGATCTGCAGTATTTTTTATCAGCCACTTGCTTGGAGTACATGATTTTGACCCACCTTGATTGGTTTTGTTGAATACGGGATTATATTCAATACGTCCAGTCGGCCGTCCAAAATTATCCCTTTCAATTATAAAAAAGTGAACCTTCGAGTAACATCCTTCATTGTCCCTCCAAGCAAGTTCTTTGGCTGCAATGAAAAAAAATTTCTTGATGAGTCCCTCCGGATTGTTTTCTTCCCAATATCTCAGCAATCTCATATTTTCCTCAATTGTAAAAGCAGTTGAACTCGTTTTCCTCTTTTCGACATCTCCTTGGAGTAATTTTCTCTTTGCATCTCTCGCATCAGGGTCTGATCTAAATTCTATGTCAGCAAATGGATTTATTTTCACATTGTAATCATTGTAGAACTTGTCTTGGAGCAGTTTTGCGAAAAAATTCCAATTGAATTTTATAACAGTTTCTTCGTAATCACTGCCATTCTGCTTCTTCATATTGAAGGCATAATCTTTCAATATATTCGCAATTATATTCTGTGCAATTGCCAAATGGATTTTGTCATTTGTAAGTAGCAGTTCTATTGGATTCCATTTCTTGTTCAAATTACCGAATGATATTCAAAAAGCGAAACGATATTGAAACGTCAGTTACGCGTCATAATTTCCGTTACCATGGATATCGAGCTCGTGGTATAATCATATATTAATTTGCTGCAGGAGAGAATAATCAACATAGCTTCAACCTCCTCATTGGATGTGTTTTACCATTAGAAACATCATCATTGGTTTTCTGACAGTTGGGTGAAATTCTCACTATTGAGCAATCGAGTCACCATGGTTTATGACATAGTTTGACGTTTACTCAATTAAATTTTCATGTCAGTCCCTTCGAGTAGAAATATCTAAAATGAGTCGATCGAAATACTTAATTATAAGTGACAATTCTATGAAAAAAATTTCTTACTAAATATTCCTCGGCTATTGATAAATTCTCAAAATTTGTCCTAACTTTTCTCAAGCGAGTTGCTCCAACCAAGCAACTCGCTTTCGATAGTATACGACAAATTATTTCGAAATTATCAATAGCCTTGGGATATTATAAGTGAAAGTTTTTTGCTCAAGTAGAAATCCAAAGAAATCAATTAATTTGAGGTCATTTTATTGAACACAACCAATCAAAACAACATTTTACTGAAAACAGATCCCATGGGCTCTTTTCCCTCTACTACGTTCCTACATTTTGATTTATTTAGATTTTGACTTTTCATAAATATTTATTTTCTCCAAATGACATTGAAAGCGGCCTTTTAATGACACTTGGCAGGCTTAGAAGTTGTACTTTTAATGCCTAGGCAGAAAAAGTCCACTTTTACTGCCAAGGCAGAAAAAGTTCGTTGCTAGGCAACCTTCCAAGTAATAATTTAAATCAAACTGGTTATTAAAATTGACAATGACAAAGTAAACAGTAAACAAACAAATTCAACAAACGTTATCAGCGGTAAACATAGTAACGCAGGGCCCAGTTACCTTTGATGAAATAATTTAGTTATTTGGATATTGATAATGAAACGCAATTTAAATATGAAAAAGTCGATTTTGCGTGGAATTGGAACAAATTTGAAGAAAAAATTATATGTTTCACACGGCAGAAAAGCAGATTTAATGCCTTGGCTGGTTTCATAGCCCCGCTACGCTCGGCTATGAAACACCAGCCGCGGCATTAAATCTTGTGCTTTTATGCCTAGTAAAACAAATAACTATTATTTCAAAATGTCACGATTTGGTTGTAATACTGACGAGAATATTAATGAAATTATAGAATCAAATATAACAAAATATACTGTTTAGAGTAAAAAATTTGTATGGAGAGCATTTATGGACTTTTGTAGTGATAGAAAGTATCAATTAGATGGAAATCGGACGGTGGAAGAATTGGCGTCGATTTTTAAGGATTGGGCTGTGAACATGTGAAGAACAGATGGTACAGAATTTAAAGAAGCTACGGTCAGAACCATGTGGAACCTAACAAGTAAGCTGTTACAAGAAAAATATTATAGAGAAATTAATGTTATTATTGACCCATTCAAAATTGTTGTATTTCAAAAAGCGCGAGCTGCCCGCGATTCTATACGACAACAACTGCAATCGGATCCTTGTAAAAGGAAACTAGTTTCTGCCTCATTAAGTTCAGTAGAGATAACGAAAATGATAAATTTATGGAATAAAAACATCTCTGAATGGCTGCAACGGAAATTCTATCATATAGCCGCGGTAGAATTAGCTTGGCGAGTTGGGGAAGCTGCTGCTTGCTTGACTAACTTTTTTCGTATTGAATCAAACAAGGACGGTTCTGTAACAAATATAATATATATATAACCCTGTATTCAGCAAGACATGTCAAGGTGGTTCAAGAACGTGTACTGAAAGCAAATTTTTATTAGAAAACAACAATAGCAACATTTGTCCTGTCAGAATATTTAAAAAATGTATGTCTAAAAGGGGCCCAAATATTGAAACCAACAGATTATTCCTAAGAACAAATCGTCACTGGAAAGCCGAAAATGACCACTGGTATGATAATTATGCCTATTGCAAGAAATATGATTCAAAATTGGACAAAATCGTCTGGTGAAGCGATTGGCTTGAATACCAAGGAAAAAAAATGTATAGTCACTTCAGTAGATCGACCGCGGTCAGTCGATTGGCCAAAAGTGGTGTACAAGAGCAAGAGCTTATAAAATTATCAACAGCATGTGTAGTGGAAATACATCTTATAGAAACTGAGACGTCTGGCTCCTCATTTAACTTTTCTAATTGTTCTTTTGTTAATTGCACCTTCAAATAAATTGTTTTTGCTCTGTATTTTTTCCAGAATTAGCAAAAAAATTTCTATCCGAATAACCCTCGAACACAGAAATGCTCAAAAATTTTTCAACAACTTTCTCAAGCTTGTTGCTTGTAGGCAACAGACCTCTGCTACGGCGTCAATCTGCTTCCAAGCAACAAGCTTTCGAAATCTGTTATGAATTTTTTTCAAACAAATATCAATGTCCTTGGGTTATTGCTACTGAAAATACAGCGACAAGCTATATTTTCACTGTAATTCCGATTCTATTGGCTGAACTTCAGAATTTGAAGCTAGAAGATATATTTTCATTTTCAATTTGAGAAATATCTACAGCAAATAGTATATTATTGTTACGTTTTTGCTAAATAATAGGCCGAGAACATTACTAAACTGTTTATTCTCTAACTTCACTATAAACAAACATACAACACTTCACTGACTAATAAAACACTTAGATCTATCTATACAACAATACAACTAGCTAAATATTCCATACACTTCTATACTTCCTCAAAAACTGCTTATAATCACTTCTTCCTAATCTTCTTAATTCAACTTCCCTTAACTCTCACTTTATATAGTTCAGCTGTGCACCAGATGCTTCGCGATGCGACGGTTCGATTATCCCGAATATTCCATACTGAAAATCGTCTACGATTTTCCAGGAAGTAATTACCGACGAATCGACCCAGCGGCGTAGCTAGGGGGATTTTATCAATCTCGTAACATTATATAACAAGGGACTGAAGTGAAGGTTTTATTCCCGCACGTGATGTTTATTGCCTGAGGGCTCGTAGAGCCCGAGGGCCAATAATCACGTAAGGGAAAAAATATCTCTTTAGTTAGTCCTGAGGCATATACGCAATTTTTTGCACTTCTCAGTATTATAACTTTCAACATTGATACATATTGTGTACATTGTGTTTCTTGCAAGCATAAAATAGTCCCTATAAGTTTATGTAAGTATTCTTCTATATTTCCAATGCATACCAATATTTGAATAAATGCTCACATAACGATTTTCCCACTTACTACATATTCCAGTTTCCGGCAATTCTTCACAACAGCTTTGATATACTTGCTACACTTCAATTCTTTAACATTTATTTCGTCTACCTCTACAGAGAGAAGACATCAAATGAATTTGGCAATTTTTGACCATGGATTTTTAAAATCTAAAATCTCAAAGATAAACCGTCAGGCGTGGACTTCTTAACCTAAAAACATAACTCGAGGTCATGTCATATTTTTTTTCTTGCGAAGTATTGGAGTTTGGTAAGGATTAAGAATTTCAAGGCTAACTGGAGATACTTAGCGTCCTGTTTCTTTCGAATATTCTCCTCCTCAATTCGCTCTTATCGAGAAATACGTACCTAAAAATAAGAATATTATAGAAAACAACTAAAAAGGTATATCGATTTTTTTTAATATACCTTTCCAACAACAAACGAGAATATATTAAGCAAGATGAACTCAATCAATTTGAAAAGTAAAATGCAGAGAAGAAATTGAATACGTTTTTCATATTACTACTTTTAACTCATTCTGTCGAATCTGTGATAATCTCGCAGAATTTGTATCGTTATCTGAGTTGGAGTGCGAGTGAATTCGTGGAAATGCGATATTGCAGTCAACGTGAATCAGTAAAAATTGCAAGTGAAAGTATACCACCAACTCTTTCATTAAAGTTTATTGTAAGATATTATATTTAAAACAAAAAATGTAAATGAAATTTCATACTTGCCGCATTAAATTATAATTTTCAATGTTTACTGGGATATTATCCTTTTTTTATTGTAATGTTTAATGTTTAGTGAAATTTTATCCCTTTTTTCCAATATTTCTTTTACGATATCTTATCAAAATATTTTCATTATGATATATTATAATATAACTGTTATTCTGACAATTTATTGTGAGTAATATCGTTGAATGTTCAACTCATTTTCCATACAATATAGTCCTCAGGTACAATACCGGAAAAAAATATATTATCTAACCGTTGCGATCTTCCTGTCGAGCTGGGCAACATGCTATTTGCGAAAATTCTCGGTAGCGGGGCGTATTTTTGGGGCCTCCGCAAATTTTTGGAACTGTCCGAAAACCAGAAAGCCTCAAATATTTGGTCAGACAATGTTGCCACTGAACTTTCTATATTTTAATTGTGCGATTCTTTAGTAATCAACTCAAGGTATATTAATAACGTCATAACATCACCGATTCGGCGCAGTCTTTCAAAAATTCTGATTCCACCTCTGATTATATTCGATAAAATTCATGTTTGAAACTGGATTGATTGTTTTTTCCGATCATGGCTTCAACAACAAAAATTTTAAATTCTACAAACGAATGTAAGTTAACTTAAAGTTTAATGTTGTTTATTGTTTGTCAGCTGTTATCAAAATAATTATTAAATGCAATAATAGGGACATAATTATTATCGCCGCAGGCCGATTTTGTGTAACCACATGATTCCAGTTATTGATTATATACTAGATTTCACTCACATAATTATCAAAATTACTTACCTATTACCCATTTTTCTGTTGAACAAATACGAAATAATTTTTTGCGTGTTCCTCCTAGCAGTCATGAACCCGCATTGGATCTTGGGTCACATATTTTTTCCGAACGCTCAGTTCATCTGTCCCCTCCACGCTTAGGTGAAAACTCCTTCAGTGTTTCCATGTTCAATGTATAGTTGCACGTATGTTGTTATTTATCTCCTTCGTATTTTTATTGATCAATACCATCGCTGGTCTTTCTATATGATATAAAATAAATTATGAAATACCTACCTATGATAGGTACTCGATTTTGAATGGAAATTTATGATAATGATGTTTATGAAACTCCTTGTATACCTATTACGAGTCATGAATCAGAAGGTATTTGCTTCTACAAACTTAATACTTTTAAGCAAAATTTCTTTAAATCTAGTAGGTGTATAAAGTATCTTGTGCCAACCAACAATTGAGAAACGATCCGATGTCAAAATAGACTTCCTCTTCCTAGCTTTCCGCATAGTCAATTCAAAAATTAACATATGATACTGACGATGTTAAATATGCTGACAAAAACGGGTACTGTGAATGTTGGATTGTGCGCGTGAAGCTCCTTGTGACTTGGCAACGGCGTCGGCCTAGGCCAGACCTCCTCACGCTCTTTCTGCCTGTTTCCAATTCACGTTACTAAACAACAGTAGCGGTCCGCGTTCGTGAAACTGTTAAACTAAAGTGTTTAAGAGTGGTTTAGAGAGTGTTTTTCAATGAAAGGATCGAATTTTTGAGCAATTTTTGTAGTGGTAAGTCTTTAATATTTGTATTCTAGAGTGCTGAAGTAGGTACTCGTAGTACTAAAAACCTCTAATTAACATAACCTCAATTATTTGTCCTAATTATCATATTTACTTATTTGAGTGAAACGGAAATACCTAATCTCAAAGGAGGGGGAAATAGTTTCTTTTGTAGGATAGGTTTGAGGTTAACCAAGAGGATGTTGCTACCTTGGTTTGTTATGTCAACATCCGCTTGCTCTCTTTTTCACTCTTTCATATCCAAGCGAGATATGCATACAAATTTGAAGTGGTGGGGGTATAATGAAGGAGTAGGTTTTAGGTTTATTCATTAGTGTCTTGTAGGTGGTATGTGGTAAGTGTTGATACCTATTAATTTTGTTGACGGCTGGAATTACGTTTTTCCGTACCTTATAGGTATTCTCCCTCACAACCTGAAATTGAACATCGATGTTCTTGATACTTAAAATGGTTACTTATCATTTATAATTATAATAATAATAAATCACTCGTTTTGTTGAAATATTAAATTGGTAGTTACAAGTATAGGGAGGTATGTGAAATAGTAATATTCATTTATGTACTCTTTAAGAATATACATTACCTACCTACCTATCGTTTCATCGAATGCTTCAGATGGTATTGGAGTAAAACTAAAGATTTTATTTTCGGTTCCACAAAATTGCTAATTCCTAATCATTAAATAAAAGGTTGTCGACCCATAAAATAGGTAAGTTGGTACCTAGTAGGTAGTAGAGGTAGGCTACATCATTAGTCAGATTCAGAAGTGGAATGGCAAATGAAGTTACTTGTATTTGTACATGGTGAGTACCAGAAAGTCTGGAGGTGGTTTAACGGAAAACTTTATTTCAAAAAAGCCATTCGGGAATATTATTTTATAAATTAACACTTACTTAACTCATGCTCTTAAGCGTATCCGGGATTTACCAGAAAAATGTATGTTGTTCCTGAAATGGTTTTATTTGCGCTATCTACATTAACGCTTATCATATTTATTTATTTATTCAGATTTGAAATTGTGTCGCCGTGATTGTACAATTTTTATTGACCTTGATTAGTCTTAGCTTAGAAAGTCTTTCCTAGATTACCTTTTGCCGATTGCCATTAAAAAAAACATCCTTATAGTTTGTCACGTGATTAGTACAAATGTACTTTGTTTTCGTGAAAAATAGGTTTGGTTAAAACTGTTTGTTGTTCGTAAGTAAATGGTAGGTAGATGATAATAAAATAATAATACTCCCTCATAAACACTCGTTGAGTGTACCCAAAGGCATAGACTGTGCGGGTAGAGGGCGGCTATTATTATTATTTGCCGTGGCGCTCCGGGGCGACTTTACTGATTTTTGGTGGCTTATTCACTTTTCAGCTGTGGAAAACCTACAGCACCACCTCGGGTGGTCGGTGTGCACTCCAAGCTAGCACCAGACGAGATTGGCATCTAGACAACTCACAATACACTTTCTTTTCAACAAGGCATGCGGTCGATCCGATATAAAGTAGTTGAGAAAAATTCTCTTGTACCTACATCGGGCTCGAACCGACTATCGCTATGCTGGAGTTTCGAACGGCCACCAGATAGAGATCTACTGGAATACCCTTTCTAATCTAATGATACAATATCTAGTAGGATACTTCTTAATTGGTTGAACAAAAATTTAGACCATGTTCAACACTTTTGAAGTTTGTGATTTCCTTCTTTCAATAATACCTACCACAACTCTGTAAATACGTTTTTCAAAAACATAGGTGGTAATAATAATAATATTATTATTTGTCGTGGCAAAAAGAAAAAAATATTTTACAGACAAAATAAACAAATTATCCAATTTTTATTCTGAAAACCTTTTATAATCACCATTCATTAATACACTGTACGAAAGCGACTCAATATCAACCTACCTATGAAACTTTATTGTGAAGTAATAGTTTTCCGGTCATGAAATTTTGGGATTTAATAAACTTCCTCTTCAATAATTTGAGGAATAGCTTCTTTACTACCAAAACTATGTGTACGTTTCGCTAACAATGTTATTATCATCTGGAGCGATGGTCGACTGATGATGATGCTAGCTTTGGCAGTGAAACGTAAGTCGAATATGATGATGTTATGGTGAATTGAAAACTGTTATTTCTCAAATTAAATAATGTCTGGAGCTAGGTTTGAAAATAATCCACATTAATGATTTTTTTTACATTTTTCTAGACAATTAACTTGTTTAACGGATTTCTTGTATAGGGAATTGATGAGGTACTGCTAATTTTATTGACCCAAAATTATTTGATAATTTCAACATCGAAAGTAGTCTGATAATGATTTCTTACATAAATATGGAGAATTATTATTATTATCATAATTTTTAAATTATTATTATTATCATCAGTTTGAAATTATTATTATTATCATCATTTACAAATAATTATCATAATTAATTATGATGTGGAGTCCATGAATAACTTTTTTAAATTCAAATCTACCTAGTTGTTTAGACTTATTAATTCTATTGATACAAATTGTGAAAAAGGACTACGAAAAGGAAGAACAGCTGCCACGACTGCAAACCACATTTTTTATTCCACCTTTCAAATGGAAAAGTACAGAAGTCGGCCGAGTCCATTCTAGAAACAGGGGAGCGCGGCAAGAGAGTGAGAGACAGAAATAGCGTTTCGTAAGCACTATACGAGTTCTAATTCAGTGAAACGAGAAATTACGACGAACAGACTTCAAAATGAAATGGAAACAATGCATTATCAAAACAATGGATTTCTTATGGATTATGGACAGATTCTTCCATTTTGACAGACGAAGATAAACAATTTTTTGTAGGCATATTTTGCATTCCATATCGTGGATACCTACCTACTTACTAATTGAAAATCTTTTCGCATCACCAACGTACCTACCTATTCGAAAATTGTCGGTAAATTAGAGGGACCAATATCTCCATGTGTTTTGGATTGAAGGTTTTTATATTTTTTGGCTCGACCCTGTACACTTAAGTACTGATTCTTGCATCTGTAACTGTTTTATGACAATGTCTACAACTAAACGATATCAAAATTAGGTAGGTACATGACATAGGAAAATGTATTCATTTTGGCGATCATTCCAGGTTTAATTAGGTATTTTGCATCACCAGCAAGCTGCTGTTGAAATATTTTTCCAACCGCAAAAACAGAAGGATCTGTTATCTTCCCCCACCAAAACTATTTAGGTTTTGCTTTGCTTGGTAGACTTGAGGAACTTCATACCAAACACGCTGCTCCGAATGGAAAAATCTATACAGTTCAGAAGAGCGAAAGGTCGAACAACGACGTAGTTGGTTACACATGCGCACAGGAATTTCATGCGACCTGCTTGAACTGGCGTGACTACCGGAGGCCAACGATGGGTTCGAGATGCTGTAACGGCAACGCTGCGATGCAGTTCTATGTTTACTCCCCGCAATCCCCGCGACACCTAAATCAGATATGAAGTGGTTGGCACGAATGGCATGGACGAAGTCCAAATACTGATGAAGCCGTTTATGGAGTAATGAAATGTTCTACTACCTACTGATGGCGGAAAACTTCAGGGAAAATTCTAGCGGTAGTAGAGCGCTTTCGGCGAGGAACATGGAACAGAAAATGGTGGTGATTCTTCTTTTGTTCTTATTGCCATGACCATTTCTTCATATTGGATTGTTATTGAGCGGTTTGACGACCTGAACGAATATACAGTGGGTGCTAAAAAGTCGTAATAACGGTTGAACATTTGGAAATGTCAAAATTTGAAAAATGTTACTAACCACTGATTTACTAACGCAACCTGAAAGTATACTTTTATTTCTCTCCTGTCAACGTGTACCAAGACACACGCACGCCCTTTACGCAGATAGGTACCTACTGGATCGATCAATTAATAGTTGTTTATGTAATGAGGATCATAATGACCATCATTATGATAGTAGCCGTGAATATTATGTGGCGAGGCGATAAGCCGAGTCCGATAACACGGCGTGCACCATAATGATCGTTTATGATCCGAATTATATACAAGAGTTTTTCTGCTGAAATCAAGTATGTACAGAATTTACTAATTCTAAATTCATTTTAAAAAATAGTGAGCACGCTGTGCCTTACATTGCAACAACAAATCATTTAGTAACTGACAAACACATACCTACTGCTGTCAATTGGATTTGTAGTGAAATCTTTGAAAATAGGTCTATTGATAGTTAAACTTCCGATTTGGAGGGTAATGTTCTGTATTTTGAATCCAATTATTCTATATTGAGTACTTGCATTTTTTCTCATATAGGTATCCCATTCATGCCAAAGTTTCAGAAACTTTACAATAATTTCATTATAGTACTAAGACTTTTTGAACCTCATTATGGTCCTAGAACCAAATACGAGCGCATACTTATCTGATTGAGTCTATCTCACTATCTGTTTATTTTCTGGGGTTTAGCTAATCTTTACGAGAAGCTTATTCGCCCACACAGAACCAAAGTTGCCAGATTGTGAACACCAATGTTGCCAGATTGTAAACAGGAGTGCCGGGATATTTTAAATATATTAGAAGGATATATCCTAAATGTCCTAAATTATTAGCCAATTTAAACTGACCTGACTAACCTAACGTAGACAGAATACGTTGGGTTGGTTATTCAAGTCAGGTTAGATCGGCTAATAATTCTCTTGTTTACGATCTGGCAACGTTGGTTCAATGTGGGCGAATTAGCTTCTCGTTAATCTTTTTCTTCAGATCCTCACGAAAAGAAACATTTCGAAAGTTCAGTATTAATTGTACAGATTGGTTAGTGAAAAAAAGTTAGGAAGCACTTAGTGTTATTATTGAATTAATGAAGATTCTAGGCGTTTGGAATAACTTTTCTGTACAGTGAGACCCGATTAGAGAAAATATCCGGTATGAGACCACCGTAAGGTGAAAATTCCTTCCTAGCGTTTGGCTAGCACGAGTACGATGTTGGTAGCAGACTGGGCGCCGATCGTGAGTTAAAGTAAGTTTCGAAGCTTTGCCAGCAGAATTTCAGGATGACAATACAAACAAGGGGAGGACTTATCCCGTTGGGTCGATTGCAATGAAACTGTAAATGATGACATGATGTAAGATGTATTTTTACATCGAGTACAAAATTTCTCTTCTAGTCTTGAACTGTTGGATGGGAGGAGCGTTTTGTTTCAACTATTATTTTTTGTTCATTATTGTATTAATAGTTTTCCAAACTATTCTACTTGATTCCATCAAGTGGAAGAACAGAAATACAACTCTTGCACGCCCTTTCATAATCAAATTTACTATAAGTAATTTCAAATTTCATTCTTGCAGGTAAAACAAAAGGACAAAAAATGGAATAAAGTACGTTATTATTCTGTTCTGTTTTTACAAATAGTAGCTTTTGGCATGCAAAAACCTCCTGGTTTCTTCCCAAGCATGATAAACATGACTTTAATAACCACCGGGCGTAAAGTAGCACTTTATCGACTGCGGTTTCTATCGCGAGCGAACAGTCATGCAGAACTTTTTATCTAAAATAAATAATATAAAAGTTTTCCATGTGTAGCCAACTTAGTGGACACACTTAATATAATATAATGTATAGTATATTCAGTAACAATTTTAGGTGTACAAGCATTAAATATGCCAGATATGACATAACTAGTAGTAAAATACCATATATTGTAGAATTCACGGTAATGCAAACTTTGTTATATTTCGTGATTCAGGGCATGAGATACTAATTTATGCTTATGGATTTACCTTAAAGTGTTGATAGCTCTCTTCTAACTGCTCGTGTCTGTACGTCGCGGTCCATAAACGCCTACTTTACGCCCTCGATACAGAAATAGCGATTTATATGTACAAACACTCGGAACAAGGCGACGTGTATAGGCATCGAATTTATAATTTATCAAATCCTCCCCCTAACATTTTTGATACGTGTTTCATTTCCGTCCCTCGATGTTTCTCTCGTGAGCTGATGAAAAACTAAAGTGGGAGGGAGCGGAAAGAAGAGTACCGTCATCTGCGAAGTTGTTTACTAGATGAGATGTTGCAGCCAACATATCATAAATACGTACTAGAGGTAGAAATGAGTTTCATGGGAAATATGTAAAGATGTTTAAGGACAGAAGTTTAATTTTTTCATGGAAAGGTGTCATCTAATAATTAGTATTCTAATTTGGAAAACGTTCACAAAAATTTGAAAGTCTTGTTAGAATATAGCTACTAGGATCACATGTTGCTGTGGAGATTTTCCATAAAAAGGCCAAGAAAATTTTCATTTTGCGAGTGCCATCAACCGGCCGCAACCCTTAGAAGTTTTGAGAGACTTGAGCTAACTAGGGAAGACGAGGCCCTTACATTTCAACGTATGATGCCAGGCACGTTAAAAATGGTAGGAATACCTTCAAATTAAATAGTTTTTGACCATTATAGTGCAGGTGTCAATTGAAGTAATCATTGTCTTTGTACTCCTACGGTCGGTACCTGCAGAAGTTTCGTCATAAGACTTGTATCAAGCCAACGAAAACAATCCCGGTCAAGATTCAACGCAAATGTCTCCGCATTAACTTCAGATACAGACAATACTTGACTTCCACCGTAATAGTTGTCTGTCTCCTCGGTTATTACTTTTAATGTTTTCCGAAATGTAGTTGATAGGTCCTACAACTGGTGTCACATGTCAGAATACCCTGAACGCACCACCCTAGTAAAAGGTCTAGGTACCAAAAGGGGAATACCTGGGAATAAGGTAATGTATTCGATCAGAACTGTGTGCACCTCAAAAATAATCCCCCGAAATACTGCCGTCGACAATATTTTGGAGAACCTTGACCCCTGGACAATTCAATTTCAATGAATCATGCATGATAATTTGAAGTGTAGTTAGGTAGGTACCTAACTACCTACTTACTAGATGTTATTGGCATCATGAAAGCCATAGTGAAATTCAACCTGAGATGCATTTAATTCGAAAACGTAGTCTCAGCTTTGACGTGCTCAGTGTCATCAATTTATTATGTTCAAAATTACCTACAATACTTTCTTCGTGTTGCGGCAGCCGGGCAGTTGGCTCTTGCCAACTCACTCTTCCACGCGAACTCCCCTTTCCTTTCGGACGGATCGACTCGTCCACTTTGCAGCGTTAAATTCTGCCCCGCCTCATCTGGTTTGCTGAACCAGCCAAAGTGACGGTTCTCCAAACAAAACCGATCGCATTGAGAGTAATTAGAAAACCATCTCGGGTCGGTCTCGTTTGAATACTTAATTAGTTCTAATTTAACGAAGATTGTGGTTTCCAAAAATTTGTTTATGTTTATGCATTAATGAAGACACCTAACTGGTATGAAAAGGTTTTTTGCAGGGTCCATTATTATGACTCCGGGGACACTGCAACCAGAAGCCTTTTTGGTTTGGTTTAGTTGAATATCTATGTATCTCAAATCCAACTATTGACCATCAGTCTTCCACCAGAATTCAATCTGTGTCAACATCAGAATAGGACATTATTCACAAATTAGAGCAATCACATATTTTTTAACAATTTTTGTTTGTCACGACGCTTAGATATTGTGCTGCGCTTTTTAAAATCATTAAATTATTATTTGTCAATTTTTATATTATATTATTGATTTTGTAATGATCTGAATAACACCTACACATTTTCACTTGATTTTCAACTAAAATATTTTTAGCGAATTCTAAACGCTTTCTTGAAAACAAAAATCTGTTTTACTCAGTGTCCTAAATGAATAAGCGAGTGAGCGTGTAGGTGTTCATGTCATGTTTACTTTGTATTCAGCGAGCGTTTTTCTGCGAAATGCCTACCTAACAGAGAATTTGGTAGAATTCAGAGAATGAAGGATTAAGAAAATGAGTAGAATAGTCCGATTCAAATCTTTAAGGTGGTGAGCTAGCAAATCAATTATAGAAAGACAAAAGCAACGAAAATCTCATGAATGGGGAGATACAAAAGTATTTCCATTTTTGGTGCACCATATTAGGTAATGCTGCTATGAAACATCGCTGCTCCTCTAATTGATTTTTGTTGGTAGTTTATGAATAACTTGAACAATATTGAAATCCCAGTACTAAGTAGCTATTTTTCATATTGTTCCAGAACGGTGGTTTTCTACCTACGTAGATATATTAATTGGAGATATTCGTAGTCGAATGAAGCGCCCGGAACTAAGTACATAATACTGCAGATACATCGTTAACAATTGTAGGTAAATGAGCTCATTATCTGTTAATCGTGCATTCTCTTTCAAGATTTGTGATTGCACCTTATATTTATATACATTGGGTCTACAGCCCTTGAGGAGATTAAGACGCAAAAGCTATCTAGGTCCGGTTTTTTAGGTCTATTAATTTATACTTTTGGCTTTGTTTCTCCAACTAGCTCTGTCTTTGTTTTCGTCTCGCCACTGTGTCACTCCTGCTCTGCGTAGGCCCAAGCCTCTTCAACTTCCTGCATCCATTTTGAATTTCTCCATATATGTCTCAATTATCTAATCCTGTGTTGTTTCATTTTTCTGACCATATCCTCACTTAATTAGAGATACCTGGCTAATTTCTAGGTCATTTCTTATTCTGTATTCTTCCTCTGACATCTCAACTGGCCCCATTATCGCTCTCATCATTTTTAGTTTTTTTTAGTAATCGTCTCTCCTAGATGAACACTTTGGCTTTATTTCCGTGTATTTGTTCCCTTTCTACTCATATCATGTTTTTCTCTTGGATGGAGTCCGATTAGTTCTTGTTCTATTATTCCTTTTTTTTTCTGGTCTAAGATTAATTTTTCTCACCACATAATTTATAGTTAGGTTGAATGACGCCGTCAATAGTAAGTCCCCCTATTTAACTCCATTAATTATCAATTAATTCGTTTTTCTTTTGAGTTCGTAACGTGATTTTAGTTGTTTTTCCGTCGACCGTTTATTTACGATGTATTTTAACGCACTCAAAATCGTTGAAAAATGACCCCTGTTAATGAATGATTTTCTATTAATCAACGATTTACTTATATGCAACCCAACGTACATTGCTCCAATACATATTATATTTATATAGTGACCTGTGGCGTATGCAACCAAACATATTTATACTTACCCGCTAAAAAAATTATTTTGAAATCAAGTAGCTGTGTTAGTACTATCTGTCATTATTTATTTCATTGTTGTAATTTCTTAATATTCTACGTTTATTTTGAAATCAAAAGATGGAGAGTGACGAAGTTCTGTAAAAAAAAATTCAGAAAACATCAAATTGTTTAAATTGTTTAAAATTGTTATATCCGTCAACCGGCTGCACCCCTACGTGCAACCCTCAAAAGTCAGAGACTTGTGCGAGCTAGGGGAAGACGTAGCCCTTACCTTTTAATACGTGTGATGCCATGCACGAGACCAGTGGCAATGCTGAGATTCGAACTCACGATCTTTGGCTTATGAGGCGAGAATAAATAAATAAATAAATAAATAAATAAATAAATAAAAATATTTTTTCCAAAGTTATCATCGTTTCTACACTATTGAAAATATGTTCATATCTCCAGCAAACTCAGCCAACGCTTCGCCCAAAAGGGCTCAGGAGGCAAGAGGGCGGGAGGACGCAACGAGAGCCGCCTCCCTTATTCCGCAGACATTGCTGGCTGCGGAGCAAGGGAGCGCTTGTGCCAAGGGGTACACAGGGTCCCGACAAGAGGGGCGCTGGTATCCGCCTCCGCTGATGGTGACGGTAGGTCGAACATTTTGTCAAATAGCGGTGGTAGCTCACATAATACATGCCTCCTGCAAAGCTTATGCATGTCGTCGTTCGGTAGCATTCAATGTAGATACTGCGTTGTCGTCTAAATTTGGTCAGAGGTGATTGTTCCGATGTAAACCCCGGAAAAGGCTAAGGCAAAAAACCGGGTCGAGGTTGAGGCGAGAACTCAACCCGCACACCACCGCGGCCCATATATCCGTAAAGTTGTCAGTAGCATTAATAGCTAGATAGTCACGCAGCCGGCTGGTCAAATGCTGGTTTGAGTCCTGAGGTAATAGCGAGGTCGAGGGTTCAATCCCCAAGTGGTACCTTTTTTTTTTTGAAAATTACGGTCAATGGAAAAGTTTTGTCACGAACTCGTGAATTAAAATGGCGATTAACAATCTCGAACATTAACAGGCTCGCTCCGCTCACGCGTTAAAATATCTCAATTTTAATCGCCCTTATTAATAGACTTGTTCGTTAAATAACCATTAATCGTCATTACTATCGGCTATCTGATCAGTTTGTATGGGATTTTCAAGTTGTTTTTTTATTTGAGTCAGACGCTTGTCAGAAATCTACCAAGAGCATTTCGAGATCTATCTTGTTTTCATGAGCTTTTTCCAATACTTGTTTCACTGTATGAATCGCTTCTATCGTTGACTTTTCTTGTGTAAGTCCTCTTTGATATGATTGATTCTATTATGTATTTGGTAATATTAGCTTTTCTTTGTATTATTGATGTCATTATTTTATACGCTGTATTAAGTAGTGTTATTCCTCGATTATTCTCACAGATCAGTTATTATTTGTCCTGTATTGGCATTTTTTCCTGCCCTCCGTACTTAATAAATTCGATTTTAATTTCATCTTTTCCTGGCGATTCACCATTTTTTCATTTTGCTGTGATTCTTTTTAACCCTTCTGGTGGGCTCATGCAATATATTCCTTTTCCTTCACTCTTTTCTCCTTCTTTTTCTACCATTACTGTCTGTTCATCCTTTATAGCTATTGATAATTATTCCTTGTAGAATTCCATCCAAACTTATTTGTATTATTTGTCTTCTATTACCATTGTTCCTTTTTTCTTCTGTAGAAACTTTTTGTATTCCTATTTTGACTTTCTTGTTCAATTTTGTTCAGTTTTACTTTGCTTTATTATCTTTGCTTGTTTTTTAATGTTACATATTCTTTCTCTATCTTCAGTTTTTATTAGTGTTTCTTTGCTGTTTCTTTTATACTTCCTCTGATATTTTTCCTTTGTGTCTGTTGGAGAATGTTTCGTTCTCTTTTCGAAATTGGAACTTTTGGTTCCTAATGGACTGTATAATCGATAGTATTCGAGTTATCCTTCCTTTTTATTCGATAATTAAAGATTCAAAATCGTCGATGACAATATATTATTTTTATTCTTCAGATCTCTCATAACAACAACTTTTTTTTTACATAGATACAGAAAAAATGACACGAAATGAATATACAGCATGTTCAAGAAATTGAATATGTGATGCTTTAACATGCCGGCCGCCTTGAAATATGTCAACAATTTCAACTAATAAAATCATTTAACGAAAAAATCAACAGATAATAATAACTTCAGCTGAAACTGAATGAATGAGCTGCTCAACAGTTTATTGGAAGAACACATATTTTTGAAACAGCTCTTTTTACGATTTCATCACGGACTTTTATGCTGGCTACTCTTGTAACTCCGTCGTTTCCGGGATGAAGTTGTACGATTCTCCCTAAGGGCCATTGAAGTGGAGAGGAAGTATCTTCTTTTACTAGTACCAAAGCACCTATCTTCAGATACTCCTCAGCATTATTCTTCCACTTGACTCGAATTTGCAACTCGCTAATATATTCCTTATACCACCGAGACCAGAAATGTTGGACAATTTTTTGGAGCCTTTCAAACCGCTTCAACCGGTTCTCAGCTACTTCAGTGTAGATAGGTTCTGGGATCCCTGTTAGACGTCTTCCAACCAGAAAGTGAGAAGGGATTGGAAGTTAAAGGACAAAGAGGACGGGAATTGAGAATTGATTCAATCTGAGTCAAAACTGTATAGAATTCTTCAAAATTCAAATGTGCATTACCGACAACTCTTTTCAAATGGAATTTTGTTCTTTTTATTCCCGCTTCCCAGATGCCTCCAAAATTAGGTGATCGAGCAGGAATAAAATGCCACGTTATATTTTCAGAAGCTAAAAAACTTGCAATATTCTTTGTATCGTCAATTAAGTAAGTTTGCAACTTTTTTAGTTCTGCACAAGCTCCTACAAAGTTTTTTCCATTGTCCGAGTAAATATTAAGTGGTTTCCCGCGTCTGCTAATAAATCGTTTTAAAGTTGCCAAAAATGCTTTGGTGGTCAATTCAGAGACGACTTCAAGATGAATAGCCTTCGTACTCAAACAAATGAATAAGCAAACATATCCTTTGATGAGCTTGGTACCTCTTGTGTTTCGATCTTTTAGTAGAAATGGCCCTGCATAGTCGACACCTGTATTGTAAAACGGGAAATATTGGTTTACCCTACATTCAGGTAAGTTACCCATGATGTATTCTGGAGAAGTTGGTTGAACTTTAAAACATGTAACACATTCCCTCACAACTTTTTTTGCCATGTTACGCCCAGATATAGGCCAAAATCTGTCTCTAATATTTGAAAGAAGCATGGTAGGCCCACAGTGCAGTAAACGGATCTGTTCATGATGAAAAATAAGTTTCGTTATTCTGTGTTTGGCAGGTAAAATTATTGGATATTTTTTGTCATAATCCACATTGCTTTGTTGCAGCCTACCACCTACACGAATTAAGTTGTTCTCATCTATAAAAGGGTTCAACGAAAGTAGAGGGCTCTTTTTATTAACAACTTTGTTTTGCATTAAACTATCATATTCTTTTTCAAATACTTCTTTTTGGGCAATATTTATTATAACATTTAATGAATTTTGTAATTCTTCAGTAGACACTACAGGAGATTGATTTACTTTATTTTTATTCCTGCAATTATAAATGAATCTTAAACAAAAGGCAGTAACTCTTTGGAGTTTTCGTAAAGTCGAATATTTATGAATAAAATTTAAATCGTTTATAATCGTTGCAAAATTTACGGTGCGCTCTTCGGGAATTTCATTCAATGAGTAATATTTTTTTTGGTTCTCAATGTTAGTTTTAAACCAGGTTGGACCTGTCCACCATAGAGAGGAATCTAGCAGTTTTTTTACAGATGTTCCACGAGATAGCAAATCTGCTGGATTTTCATTCGATAAGACATGGTGCCAATCTGATATGTTTGAGGACTCTTGAATTTCACTCACACGGTTTGCGACAAATGTTTTCCAGCGATTCGCGGGTGCCTTTATCCATGCCAAAGTGATTGTGGAGTCCGACCACAAAAACACTTTATCAAAATTGATATCGATGGACTCACGAATTTTTTGTATCATTCTCACGAGTAGTAGAGCGCTACATAACTCGAGTCTGGGTAATGTAGTACTTTTCATTGGAGCAACTCTTGATCGCGCGAAAAGCAATCGAGATTGATAAGTACCATCAGATGATCTACATCTCAGATACACGCAACAGCCGTAGGCTTTTTCGCTTGAGTCTCCGAAGCCATGAAGCTCCACTCTTTCATATTTATTCATCAACACGTGCCTAGGAATTTGAATAGAATATAATTCTTGTAATTCTGAACGAAATTTCCCCCAAGTATCTTTTATCGTTTTAGGAACTGCCGCGTCCCACGATATTTTTAATTGCCATAACCGTTGAACTATCAACTTAGCGTTGACAAAAATTGGCCCTAAAAGACCCAGAGGATCGAATATTTGCGATAACTCTGATAATATAGTTCCTTTTGTTATGATCCTTTCATCAAAACGTGGTTGCGAATATTGAAACATATCTGAATGAGAATTCCATAAAACACCGAGTGTTTTACAGGATTCATTTTCTCCAATTTTCAAAATATTGGATTCTAATTTATCGTTCATCTCAAATTTTTCTAGTAAGTTTGCATCATTGCATCTCCATTTTCTTAAATGGAATCCTGCCTTCGACAGTATGTTCGTGACTTCATATTGTAACTGTAATAATTCTTGCTTATTATTAGCACCAGCCAAAAAGTCAACGACATAAAAACAATTTTCTATAGATTTCGCGGCCAAAGGAAACTTTTCGCTATTTTCCTTGGCTAACTGGTGAAGACATTTTATAGCTAAGTAAGGAGAAGATGAATTACCGTATGTAACTGTTTTCATTTCGAAACATTTCAGTTTATGATTTGGATCTGCTCGCCAAAAAATTCGTTGAAATCGCGTTTGAGCTGGATCGATCCAAACCATACGATACATTTTAGAAATATCTCCTGCCATAACCAAGCTGAATATTCGAAAGCGCAAAAGAATCGCGAATAAGTCATTTTGTAAGGTTGGACCTACATGTTGAACATCATTGAAGGACAAGCCACTATCTGTTTTTAAACTGGCATCAAACACTATACGGACTTTGGTAGTAGTAGATTCTTCGCGTGTTACTGCATGATGGGGCAAATAAAAGTTCAGTTCTTCTTCATCTAAATTTTCAGCGATTTCCTTCATGTGATTCAAAGATAAATATTCATCCATGAATTTTTTATACTCAATTTGTAACGAAGGGTTATTTATCAATCTACGTTCTTGAGAATAAAATCGTTGCAATGCATATTCGCGAGATTGACCTAATTTATTCAAATTGTTTTTAAACGGTATGCTCACAATGAATCGACCTTCTTCATCGCGGCGATGAGTATTAGCAAAATGAGATTCACATATTCTATCAGATTCCGATAAAACTAACTTTTTTCCTACTTCTTCAAGCTGCCAAAATTTCATCACTTGAGTTTCCAAATTCGCGTTGATATTGCAACAATTTATGGATTTGAATTTTTCGATTGAATTGTCTACACTGCCTACTACTACCCAACCTAACTTGGTTTTTCGCAAAAATAAATTAGTGTTTCCTAATCGTACTTTCCCTATACAAAGTATATCCCAAAATACGTTAGATCCCAATATAATATCTATTGGACTTGACTCGAAAAATGTAGGATCAGCTAATATAAAATTTTCAGGAATTTCAAGTGGTTTTACGTTCATAGAAATGATAGGTAAATTATCAGTTAACCTCGGAATAACCAGACACTTGACTACATTTTTATAAGCATTTGCACCAGCGTGTATTCGTATATCAGTCATAAAATCGATGCTTGTTTTAAGTTGACCTACCCCAGTTACCGAATATTCAATGGGAGTCATCTTCAGATTTAATTTTTTGCATAAACTTTCGGTAACAAAGTTGCTCATCGAACCACTATCTAAAAGTGCTCTAAATTGATGCAATAATGCTTTTGAATCTTCAATGAGTACCACAGCAGTGGATAGAAGAATTTGCGAAGATGTCGCTGCGTTTGAAATGGTTTCGGATACCAAATGCGTACCGGTTTCATTTCTAGATATTTCAGAATTGATTTCATGCGAGATTTGAGAAGGTATTGTAAAATCAGTGTTTTCGCGATGTTCCTGTGTTGGAGGGAAATTTTTTCGAACCTGTCGGGGATATATATGAAGAAGCGAATTGTGTGGTTTTCCACATTTCCTACATTTCGGCGCTGAACAAATTTTGGTATTATGATAAGGCTTCAAACAATTCAAACATAGATGATGTTTCTTTGCTTCTTCAATTCTCATAGATGTAGTCAATTTCGTGAAATCATGACACCCATAAATTGTATGATTACCCTTGCAAAAAAAACATTGCAACTTTACTGAGTTTTCTGAATTTGATGAAGTAGCATGAACGCTCGATTGTGGTCTATGACAAACCTTATTCTTGGGATCAAATTTATTATTTTCAGTTTTTTGAATCTTATGAGTCTCAAGTTTATCAAGAAATTCACATCGCTTTCTCAGAAAATTATTTATATCACATATTTTCTTATTACCTTCATGTCTGTTACAGTATGCTTCCCATTCTTTGAAGGTAGCATTATCGAATTTATCAACAATTATGGGAATAAGCAAAGTATCCCACTTTTCGGTTTCTTCCCCTAAAGCATTCAAAGATCTCAAATTATTTATCAAAGTATTTAACATTTTCCTCAAATCTTTTGAACACTCTCTATTTAGTTTCGGATAATCAATAATTGCACGAACGTGAGTATTGACGATTATTTTGCTTTGTTCAAAATTTTCCTCTAGAGCACTCCACGCAACAGAATAATTGGAAAAAGTGATAGGGATAGATTCGATTATTTCTAGGGCCTCCCCTACTAAAAATGATCTGAGATAGAATAATTTTTGCAAATTAGAAAGTGCAGCATTTTCATCTATCATAGATTTGAAAGCGTCTCTGAATTCTACCCATTTATTTGCATGACCATCAAAAACGGGAATACTCATTGGAGGTAATTTTGCCATGTTGAAAGGGATCATAGAATTGAAATTGAAATTGTCATTCCCAGGCATTTCAGGAATTGGGACTGATTTATTATTCACTTTGATATTCCTACCAATACTTACACATTCGTTGAGCGATGAGTTGCGCTCATTACCTTCATTAATTTCTTTTTGAACTTTTAATTCGAAAAAATGATCAGTTCCTGCTTTAGAATTAGCACCTACACTCGTTAATTCAGAAATTGTTTTCTCGCGGCTTTTTGCCTCATAATTAGATTTTTTATTGTAAAATTTCTGAATTGATTCATCGAATTGAGCTTGTAAAGAATAGTAAAGGCATTCAAATTTTTCCCTTTCATCATCATCTACTTCTGGTGGCTCTGAAATGAACTCTATTTTATTTTGTATTTCATTGAATTGATCTAAGAGTGGTTCTAATTTTACTAATCTAGATTTTAATTCATTGCATGTAATCTCATCGAATGAATCAAGATTGATTTTGCTCAAATAAGTTTTCACTCCTGTCAAATTGGATTTGACAATTTTTCGATTAAACTTCAATTCCGCGAGATCTGTCATCCCTCAGATTGAATCAATTTCGGTAAAAGGAATTGCAAGGAAAGGATAAGGATAGAAGGAACTCACTTGCTGGTACTCTACCTTGACTGTTTCTTCTGCTGGCACACGTTGGGGCTAGCTGCTATACTACTCGACTGTTCCAAAATTTTACTATACGGCTCGAATCGGACCAAAATGTTGGAGAATGTTTCGTTCTCTTTTCGAAATTGGAACTTTTGGTTCCTAATGGACTGTATAATCGATAGTATTCGAGTTATCCTTCCTTTTTATTCGATAATTAAAGATTCAAAATCGTCGATGACAATATATTATTTTTATTCTTCAGATCTCTCATAACAACAACTTTTTTTTTACATAGATACAGAAAAAATGACACGAAATGAATATACAGCATGTTCAAGAAATTGAATATGTGATGCTTTAACAGTGTCTATATCATCTTTATTCCACATATCTGTGTTGTTACTTCCCCCAATTGTTTATTTCTAGAAGTAATATTGTCTTATTTGATCTTATTTTTTCGGAAAGGCAAATTTTAGAATACGATACGTTACTGACGAAATTAAATAATTTTATTCAAGACAATGGTTCTTATAAACGCAATAACTTTTCTGAATGTGGAGGAAATTCCCTAAAAGCTACCTCAATAAGATGTCCTCCACGTAACCAAATTTTCAGTCCATTTAACATTGTCTAGTTCACCTATTTCCTATCTTTGTTTTTGAAAATTCAGCTTCATGCTTTGTTCTTTTTGTTTTATTGTAGCTGTCTTTCACTGCTCATTGTTTTCTCTTCTTGTTGATAATAGTATCTATTTGGATGTATGTTTGTTGGTCTGTTGATTTCCATGTTACTTTGTGCATTTCGGGATGCTTGAATTTTGTTGTTGCACCGTACCAGTAAAATACAATCAATTTGCGAAGAGTTTGAAAAGTTAGACAGACATTGCAACTTTTTGGAAAATGACATTGAAGAAATCAAGAAGTTTGATCGCGATTTGCTAATAAATATTGTATGTAACAACTCATGTGGACCAAAATATCAAAATCATCGATTAAAAGTGATTCCTTTAAAAAGTACCTACTACACACATCAGATTTGGAATATCAGAAAAATCCTGTTTCGTTCATTCAACTTGATAATAGCAAAATAACGGAAATGGCGAATAACGGTGACGTTATTTTTAACGGAAGTGATACAGCATACCTAGGACTGATTATTTGTTATGTTAACGTTCAGTTTATTTTTCTCGCTGATAACATAAATGTTTCGGAGCTATGCGTTAGTTTGAGACTCGTTGTTTTTCTCTCAACAGAACTCTCATTCGATTGGGTTCACATCAATAATCACTTAGGCCTATTCGTTGAATTATAGTTTATGTCACACTTGTTATCGAATATCTAATGTCTTCAAAGTCATGAAACTAACAACTGGATTGTAACTTTTCTCTGATTCGTAGTTGTTCTTGTTACTTTCGTTTGATTATCACTTTATTTTTATTTCGAAAAGTTTCATTGTGATCCTTTCTTTGTTGATTATAAATCATTATTTCCTTTCGCTTCCTCTAGCTATCAGAAAGAATTAAACGTCATCCGCATGGTAGAAAATGTTTCTCACGTATATCGTTATCGATAGGCGACCACAAGCCTTGTTGAAGAGCAAGTGTGATGTGAGTTGCCTAAATGCCAATCCCGAAGTCTAATGCTTCTTTGGAAAGCGAACCGCTCACCGAGGGTGGTGCTATAGTTTTCCAGGTTTTTCTAGAGCTGAAAAGTGAATACGCCACAAAAAATCAGTAAGTCGCCCGGATGCGTCACGGTAGATGATAATAACAGCCGTCTACTACCCGCACGGGCTTCGGGTACATTTTATGGGAAATTGTGAGGGAGCATTATCATATCAGGGCCCGTATTCTTGACGGTGATAGAGTAGAACGATCGATTTTCTGTTTTACACTAATATTCATAAAATATGTATGTTTGTCTCTTTCATTTGTTCTTAAATTTAAGGCGATCGATTCAAGAATCGAGACCCTGGTATGTCTTAACGTGAAACATAGTTTGGAACATTTTTGACGTTGTTCATTAGTAACCAAAACAAATTGAAGAGGCTGATTTAATTGCCTGAGAGGGAGCATCAAGAGCTCTAGTGCGTTCAAAACCATTTTGTGGCCTCGTGAAAACGAATTTGAAGACATCCATAAACAAATCTAAGCGTATCAAAAAACAAGAATTTTGAACTTACTACTCAGAAATAAGGCAAGCGAAAGAAGTTGAACGATCTTCGAACTTACGGTAGGCCTGGCTGAGCCGCAATGGAATGGAAGGTCCCCAGCACAATGGTGGGTCTGCTGACGGGTCGTTGTCGGTTCAATTGACATAGGAATAGAAGAAACCAAAGTTTTGGATTTGTTGTTCGAGAAATCAGGCAGCGATATAATATTTCGTGTATAGGATTTAATGAAAAAAATTGGAGGCAAGCAACCCAGTCAACACACGGATATCCATTGGATATTCATTTTGACTATTGGGGATATCCAGAGGACATCCAGTTATATCAGGTAGATATTTTATGGACGTCCGGTGGATGTTCCGAGTGGACGAAGATGGACGTCTGGTGGATGTTCCGAGTGGACGAAGATGGACGTCCGGTGGATGTTCCGAGTGGACGAAGATGGACGTCCGGTGGATGTTCTGAGTGGACGAAGATGGACTTCTATAAAATATCCTTCTGGAATATCCATAAGATATCGTTCAAGGATATCCATGAGATATTGTTCACAGATATCCATTAGATGTTGTTCAGGGACATCTACAAGATATCCACAACGATGTCTGTAAGCCATTGTTCACAAATATCCAAAAGTCATTAGGGATAACAATAAGATATCGTTGGGGGAAAAGGGAAACTTTAAATATATTGATATTGAAAATTTGATATTGTGTTCATTTAATATTTGCTTCGGATATTCATAGCCATCAATCCGTACAATATCTACTAATGGATATCCATTTCGAATCCATGAAAGAACATCTTATGGAAGTTCATAATATAAAGTCCAGACAGATTACGGTCCAGGAAGAAGGTACAGTTAGTATTCGTTGAAGAAAGAAAAAAATATCGATATTCAAAATTCAGCTTAACATTCACATTCATTTATATTTGCTTAGATTTCACCGCAATTCGTAGAATATTATTAAATTATAGAAGAAACCGATTACCTATTTTCAAAAATATCAAATTCATGTTCGATAAAGAGAGAAAACATCGATATTGAAAATTCAGCTTGATATTTATATTCGTTTAGGCTTTTGCTTCGGATATTTTATGTTCTTGAGTAGAATATTTTCTGGAAGATATCCGTTTCGATTCCATCGACCACAGATGAATATCTTATGGATGTCCATCTGGAGTCCAAGAAAAAATAATGATAGGAATTAAAAAAATATAGGTTGAACACTGATATTATATTTATATGAATCTATGATTGCTTTGGATATCCACAAAATATCTTTTGAAATATATCCATTACACATCCTTGATGGATATCTTATGGGTGTCTATTTCCAATCCGGGGATATTCCGACCAGAATTGGACATGAAACGGATATCCATAGAATATTATATGTGTTATCTGAGAAGTGTACTGAAAGCGGACTAATTGTGTAAATATAGAATTTTCATTGAAAAATTTTATGGAAATGATCAACATGGAGACTAGCATTATAGTACCTTCCAGTATTTGACTATTTGACCGATGTATTAGACTACGGTCAGATTGCATCCATTGCCGACCCAATCAACAGACTTGTTTTGCAGACATTGTAATTACATGTCACGCGTTTATGGCGATTAGGTAATTACAAATGTATACATTTCTGTTATCAGAAAACTCATTGCCACTTGTATATTTTTAGAAATTGTATAAAGTGAATGGGTGAATTTCATTATTGCTGAGAGAGAGGAGCATGGTTAATGGTTAGACAGTCAGGTAGCCGAGTCGTTAGAATCACCGCTTTTGAATCATTCTAGCTGCCAGTCGTGTGGGATGACCTGAGAAAGTGCTAGGAATCGCACGTTAAACGGTAAGACCTCGTTAATCCTTGGCTCGCACAAGTTTCACTTCTGAGGGCTGTGTAGGGGGGGGGGGACAGCTAGTTAACGGAAAAAAAAACTTTTCTCTTGCTACGTCTCTGTTATTATCTGATCCTACCTACCTGCCTCTCAACGAACGCACACACGGCCGACAATAACAAATCTCTAATCTGTTCATTTTCCGGCCGAAAATCGGCCGTATACGTCAGAGCTAGATGGCGCCAATGTGACCAAGCATTCACACACCTTTGTTTATTTCATCGACATCGTTCGAATACGCCAGTGTAATCGGTCGAATACGGATTTCAGTGTCAGGTCATTTGTTTTTGAAAGAAAATTTTAAGTAATATAAATCACAATT
Source organism: Chrysolina americana (assembly GCA_958502065.1). NCBI lineage: Eukaryota > Metazoa > Arthropoda > Insecta > Coleoptera > Chrysomelidae > Chrysolina > Chrysolina americana. The sequence goes on along the minus strand of OY293412.1, from coordinate 63,836,704 downwards.
TTACAAGTGTGAGAACATATAAAAATAAAAAAATAATATAAAAAATAGTTCAAATCATATAATCATCATAAAACGGTAAGTATGTTCTCAGGGGCTAAAGGTCGCACTTGATATCTTCAAGGTACTCATCGTTTGATTAATACTTATTTAATCAATTAATAACTAGTGTATTGATGAAGGTGATTAATGATACGGAAGCGAGCGCGTTACTTTTCATAATCATTAATCGCATTTTAATATACGAGTTGATTACAATATTTTTCCGTCGATCTCACTCTTGTTGAAGTGAGGGAATTCTTGATTAGAAAATATCAATGAATGGACAGTACGTACCAACTCTATTGAACATTAATGATAATTTCTTGATTATTTGAATATATTTGTAGAATTAGAGAAATTGAAAGAGACTACAGAAAATGTGTCATTGATGGTCGATTTCGTTTGCATTGAATAACATTAAACAAACATGTTGATTCGAGGTCAAAAACTATTATTTTGAAAAAACATCTACAAGCGTAAATTATTTAATTTTTATTTAAAAAGTAACATTGTTGAGAACAATACACACGTTTAGGGTAAATAATAGAAATTCAGATAACCGGCCATTTTGTATTGAACATATTGTTGTTATGGTCGATATCGGTCGATTATTGAGACAATTTTGGAAAACATGTTGGTTATTTTCAATATTTCTGCAAATATTGTAGAATAAAAAGTTTGAAGAATTTAAAATTGCAAGTAAAGTCTGAGCTTCGGTCTGAATTGACCACATTTAGCATTTTACGTCACGATTACTACAGGACTAGGGTTAAAAATTGCAAAGACTGGGGTTCGGCGAACGAATGATTCGTTTGAAAGACAATGCCATATTTGACGATTTCAAATTTTGAATAAGAATGCGTAAAAGTATGACCAGTGTGAAACATTAATTTTGATGTTTTTAAGCACGGGGGATTTTTTTACGCACTCGTGCTGAAAAGTATCACTTTACGCACTCGTGCTAAAAAGTATCACTTTACGCACCTGTGCTAAAAAGTATCACTTTACGCACCTGTGCTAAAAAGTATCCCTTTACGCACTGTGTGAAAAATTAGTTTACGCGCTGCCGAAGAAAAAAAAATCAGTTACGGTGCATTGGTTCTTTGACATTGGTTCATTTTGGTAGTTGTCTTGATTTTATATCATCTTTCAAATGTTTTGATTAAGTACAGTTTGAGCGGTCATAAACATGTTTTGTCAAATTTTTCGAACTATTTCAAATTGGGTGTTTGTGCGAAGTGCTTGTGTCTCGTGTTGCACGTTCATATTTGGATGATGATAATTGAAAAAGAACCAAGCGACTTTGATAATATTCTATGAATGGTATGGAAATGTTGGATTTTTTCTATAATGGGAAACTACATTTGCATTCAAAGTCGCTTGGATCATTAGTCAATAGATGTCGCCAGAATTCTAGTAGGCGCTACTTTTACACATAACGAATTAAAGTAACATTGTCGTTTGGAACCTTTATCTCAGTTTTTGCAATTTGGCGCTTGGTTCCTTTTCAATTATCATCATCCATTTTAGGTTTCCTCAGAGGGTTTGATGATGTATGCGTGAGAGAGACCATGCGCATACACTGGCCGGGGGCCATAAGGCTGAATATCCTGAGCGCTCGATTCCCAGGTATACTTTCACTGGTTTGGATTCTGGCTGGCGAAACGAGAATTGTTTATTTTGGGTCTCGAGAATGTCGGGTTCGGTGAGCGCTCGCATGCCTTGTTCGAAGCAGATGCTAATCCCATTTGAGAGGGTCTTTCTGGAATAAACTGACGAATACGGTCTGATGCTGTAGGTTTTATGTTTTTCTACAGGTGATGAAGCGAATACGTCTCCAGTGATGAGGCTGATAATAATATAATAGCCGCTCGTCAACAGCACAGGCTGAGATTATTATTATTGTTACTTACAAATAAATTGGGTAAAAGTATCCTGATATCGGTGACCTTTCCAATAGTTCGAGATCACCACCCAAATTAGCGATACTGAATAATCTAGAATACAAATATTCTGTCAGGTTGTTGACCTCCAAATTGATTCATGACGTTCATCCTTGGTTTTGAGGATGTTTAACACTTTCATCGCAACAGTAGGGGAGAAATACAAAAATATGCTTTTCATAGCATGTATTTTGCTTCTATCAATTATGTCATCCTCGACCGGGTTCTAGATTATTTTGTTTGATGAAGAGGGAATAAGTACCGCTTTAAGGCCCTAGAGGATATTAAACTTCGAATCCGCTATTGACATCGAAAATTAAAACTGCTCAATTCTTTGCTTGAACTATTTTTTAAATGTATTTTGTATAGTAATGCTTGATTTAGAACTTGCGCTAATTCAATTTGCCGTGGACCAGTGGCTAAGGTATCCTGCAGTGGAACTTCTGGCGCGCATCAGACAGACGTTCGAGGGTCCGGTACGAGAGAATCTTTTTTCTTAAGTACATGGATCTCTTTGGGTGGCCATATGCCTTGTTGTGAATCAAGTGTGATGTGAGTTGCCTAGATGCCAATCCCGACGTCTGGTGCTAGATTGAAGTACGCACCGACACCCGGGGTGGTGCTGTAGGTTTTCGGAGTTTTCCTACAACTGAAAATTCAATACACCACCAAAAGCATCAGTGAGTCGCCTCGTAGCGCCACGGTAAATAATAATAATAGCCATCCGCTACTCGCACAGGCTATGCCTTCGAGTACACTCTACGAGTGTTTATGAATGAGTATTATTATTTTTTATTATATTAATAGTAGGTAGTAATCTTATACCAGTTTTTTTTTCAATGTACGCATGCTTCAGAAGTATTTGGGAGACCTGTGATTTTTACACGTGTCACTTGTCCACAACATTTAGCAACGGTCATCATTGCATTGTCGATAATTATGGGATATCAATAGAAAACTGAGGCGGAGGAATTGCTAAAAGAAAATAGTTGCTACCTTGAAAAAGAAACAATTCTAGACTGAGAGAACAATTTGACACAGCCACTTTATAGAAACGGGACTTAAAAATGAAACTAAGGCTATTTGCATGCCTGTATTCAGCTCTGCTATATATTTTGCAGAATTCTCTAAAACTACAAAAAGAAAGTATTAAATATAACCATAAAAGGTAGTACCTACCGTAGATACGGATTAAAAGGAAAACCCAACAGACAACAGTAAGTAAATACTCAACTTTTAGAAAGGTTACATTGAGAAAGGGTCGATATCAGGGATTTACTGCCGTAAGGGAAAGCATACAGGAAACACTGCAGAAAATACGAACCTCATAACTACAAAACTGAATAGCATGAAACGAACATGAAGGATAACAAGGTATAAACGACGTATACTGGTAAAATAACGAGAGTAAAATAATCTAGAAACACAAAATATGCACTAAAAAAATTAAGACGTTGATTGAAAGTTTTTATACAATTGCCGACATATTTTGGAACACGTAATTATTCAAAAAGTCTATTAAAAAACAAGTCATAATTGCAAAATGCATCTCAAAACGATTGTATATCCTTTCGTATATGTTGAAACAGATTGAAGATAAAATGTTATTGGAGGAAGTACCTTAATTACTTTCATTGTAACCTTCAACATCATCTTAATTGGATTATGTTTTTTCTCGTAGTTTCAACTGCTTTTATGTGCAATCGTCCTCAGCTGAGGAACCGAACCTGTAAAGTGATAATATCTACCTTGACGAAAGAAAGGAAACATTTTTGAAATAGTATCATAGGTGCTGCAAAAAACGACCTCTGCCATCCTTCAGTCTGAAACTAGAACCGTATACAGGAGTACTAGTGAATGCCTATGGAAGACACGAGGCAAACAATGGAGTGTTATGATCCCGAAACAGTACGGGACTGCTAAGCAACATGCTCATATGAATAAGTATAATATCCGTTTTTATTGCTATTCATATGTGCTTGAATCATGGGATATTCATTGATATTGAGAACTACTGTTTGACACACTATGATCACCAACAAATGTGAAAATGACACATTTTTGAATAAGTGTCAGTATCAGATAGTTCGGTAACATGGTTTTCGGGAAGGAGTCTCAACCAAAAGGAGCTATATCTTCTGATAAGTATGTATTTTTGAAAGCATTCGTTACAGTAAGTCATATTTCCTATTAGGTATATGACGCTTGGAAACAATGGGTGTGCAGCTCAAGAATTGTACTTTAGGTACAGTGTTAGGAAATATAATAACTCACGCAGACGATACTGCAATTTTTTACACAGACAAAGATTGGTCAAAGGTGAAGATAGTCATGAGAACAACACGGAAACAATACAAAACTGGTTCAAAAATAAACTTCTGGCCTTACGTGCTTAAAAATCCTTATCCCTAAGTATTTGTTCTAATATTATTTTCGATATCATTTCAGATTTTTTAATCAGTACCAATCAGTGTGAATACTTGGGGAGTACTTAATAGATAGATAGTCAGTAGTAATATCAAAAGAGCATCATGAATAATCAGTAGTAATACTATAAGTACTTCAAAATAATCAGGTTATGTATGCATCGATAACTTGTTGCATAATTAGAGATGTATTACCGTATTTATTTTAAAGTACGTATTGTATTTGATACGATTATTTTTTGAGTAAATATATAAACAATTTATTAATTTAAATACAAATTGGTGCAATGAAAGTTACAATTATTATATACTACGTTTTTTTTAACTGAGTTATTTTCGGCGCAGGAAACGTGGCCCCTGCTCATTGAAGTGCTGGAAATACTGGAGGTGTTATTACTTGAACCTGCAGCGTTTTTAAAATTGGATCTCATCTTATTTATTATGTTTTGGTGATGTTGTTCATCTATCTGTAGGTAGGGTTTGATAGAATTGCTATTACCATGTCCTGTTATTTTAATAAGTTCTTGTTCCGATACACCTGCTTTTGCCAATTGTGAAACAGCAGTGGCTGGGTGAGAATGATTTGAAGAAAATATTTTGATTGTCATATTCAAATTTGCCAATTCTGCAGACTTTTTGGTCCATTTACTAATTTCATGCACTCCAATTGGCATATTTATGTACCAGCCAAAGGTTTTTTCTTTTCTCCAGTTGGGATTTACTGTCAGAAATAACCTATCTGTTTTAATATTGATGTTTTCGCTTCTTTTCATCATTAGCTTATCTAGAAGTCTCACTGGACAACGACTCACTTCATTATGGTTAGGTACAAGCCATTTATTATTAGCACATGGTTTTGCTCCTCCCTGTGTGGTTTTGGTAAAAATAGGATTATATTGTATTCTACCAGTTGGAGTATCATCATTTCCAGTTTCTTTTAGAAAATAATGAAATAATGAGTCAAGCATGACGCTCCTTCATTTCCTCTCCACGCAAGTTCTACAGAAGCAATTAAGAAAAATTTTATTTGTAATCCTTCCGGTGTATTTTCATCCCACTAACCTTTCTCTTGTCCGGTAACATTTGAAGTTCCCTTCTTATGGGACTAGAGAATGGATCAATTACTCTATTAAACTCCTTCATATATTTTTCTTGTACTTGTTTTGCCGTAATGTTCCATATCGTTTTAACCACATTTTCTTTATAATTTTCTCCATTACATTTTCGCATATTGAAAGCCCAATCTTTCAAAATGGACGCTATCATTTCAGTGGAAATTGATTCATTTAGCACATAGTTTCTTTCACTGCAAAACGTAAGAAATTGTTTCCATACGTACTTTTTTTTTACTCTCACCTATCACAGGCATATTTTATAGGACGTACCACTGCTGACATCTCGAGAACGGTGAATAAATGGTAAAAGTTGGTCAAATTAGAGAAAAGTTCTGCATTTTTAAAATAAGTAAGTTTATTCGAAAAACTTGTTACTCTGTTTTTTCGTTTTTGTTTTTTTCAGTGTGATCCATTTCAATTTTCAATACATCAAGGTTCAAAGTTCAGATGATATGAACAAAAACAATGAAGAATATATGAGATGAGATGCCTGATATTCATTTAGAAAAATAAGGTCCGTATGTGAGTATATTAATTTGGGAGTTGCCTTAAAAATTGAAGTTTACCAAAGCGAAAAAAACTTGAAAGTTGTCAATTTAGTTTTTCATATTGTTACAAACTACCCTATGCCAATGCATATTTATTATAGCGGCCAGGTAACCGTTACGATGCACAGAGGACTCAAGTTGATGTAACAAACAGCGGCAAGCGAAATGCTCGATTACGAGAGGCAGGTCGGCAGCAGACGTTTCGGTTCGCTTCCGTACGAGGATCTGGATGTTTCTAGGTATTTTAGACACGATAGGAGTACTCGATGATTCGAATGAACTATATAAAGAAGCTGATTCTAGCAGACCGACAAGGTAGAAGTTATACCGAAGTTAGAGAGTTTAAGTTGAAATCAAGTAGAGGTTGGAGAAATAATCCAGACAAGTTAGATGAGTTTGAGTTAGTTCGCGATTAGAATGCCATACCAAGCACGGTACCGACGGAGATTCCCATCGAATTAGTCACTTGTCCGCAACATTCAGCAGCGGCCGAAATTCCATAATCGATAATTCTGAAATTTCAATAGAAAACAGGAAGAGGAATAGCTAAAAGAAAAAAGTTGGGGCTACGCATTCTGCCTTGAAAAAGAAACGATTCTAAGCGACTGAGAAAAGAAATTGACTGGGCCACTCTATATAAGCATAAGCATAAATAAAACTGAAGCTATTTGCTTGTATTCAGCTGTATATTTCATCAAATACTCAAGAACTACGAAACGAAGTATTGAATAAAACCATAAAAAAGTACCTACTGTAGATAAGGATTCTAAAGAAAACGCAACAGAGTAAGTAAATACTCAACATTAGTAAAGGTTATATTGACGATTCGGTACGCTTCCGAACAGTTCTATTAATCAGTATCTGGATGTTTCTAGGCTTTCTAGACGCAATAGGAGTTCTTGATGTGTCGAAGAAACCATATGAGGAAGGTGATTCGAGCAGACTGACAAGGAAGAAGTTAGTCAGAAATTGGAGAATTCAAGTTGGAATAGAGTAGAGGTGAAAGAAACCAGACAAATAAATTGAAAAGTTAAATGATTTCAAGTTAGTTAGCGATTAAAATGCAGTAAAGGGTCACTTTTGCAATGTATTCGAGCTGAGTAAATGATTTATCGGAACAAGTGGAATTATTGGCTACAGACGGCTTTTGAATGGGACTAAGGGAATTTGTGACAATTGTTTTTAGAGGTAGTATCCATTTGAGAAACGAATGTGGGCAGTTTTGGGAGAACCCAAGGAGCTTGTGGCAATAATAATAGGTGCCGGATGTATCTGTTATTAGATACATGCACTTCCGATGAAGTATTGGGAGGACCCAAGGAGAATTAGTCGAAAACATTTATGGTAGACACGGAATTACTGCCGACTGAAAGTTAGAACTTTACAGAAGTCTGGCTGATTTTTTGAAGAAGATGGAACGGAAATGCCAAGAGGACGACGAAGAAAGACAAAAAAGGAATAAAATAATAAGAAACATATTGAAGAAGGACGAAGGCGCAAAAAGAAATGAGTGATCATGACGAAAATAATGCTAGGAACGAAGGCTCAAAGAGATACAAGAAAAGAAGAGACGTTGGCAGAAGATCAAGGATCAAATTATTTTGTTGTAGGACCTGAAGAAAAACAAAATAGGCAGGAAATTTTGCAAGAACAGGATACCAACGGAGCTGACCGAACAAAAAAAAAAGATGTCCAGTTTCTGGAAAATCCAAAAGATCAGATGGACGAGGAATGCGAAGAAAAACAACATGAACCGGCCCGGCTATCACAAGAATTTACGGAGCAGAAACCTAAGAGAAGCCTAGTTTTATAGCTTTCTGCAAGAACAAGCGAATATCTATAGACTTCATAAAAATAACTTGCAAGAGTTCCGAATTCCTTGGAAAACGGAAGTCCGAAGCCAGAAATGGAGATAGATGGAGTACGTACTTGGGTAGACCAGAGAGCAGCGAAAATGATATGCTTATTAAAGGTAGGGTTTTTATGACGGAACTTGGATACTTAGGCTTGTGACAAATGCAAGCGTATCCTAAACTTCGCAGGAACAAGTAAACCGTAGGTGAAATAAATTAAGAGCAACAGGACCGGCTTCTGGAAACCTCGCAAGAACAAAAGTAGGAAGGACATAGAAAAAAGAAAGAGGCAGGACCGATTCTAGGAAATTTAGCAAGATCAGGAAACCAAAAGGCTGACACAACACCGGAGAAACAAATCCGATTTTTGAAAATTCCGGAAGAACAGATAGTCAAAAAATGCGAAGGAAAACAACAAGAACTGAACGGAGCAGAAAGCCAGAGAAGTCTAGTTTTATAGTGATCTGTAAGATCAAGGAACATATATAGACATCATAAACATAATTTGCAAGAGTTCCGAAGCATCTTGAGAAATGAAAATGTGAATCCAGAAATGAAGAAAGATGGAGTACGTACTTGAGTAGACCAGAGAGTAGTCAAAATGATAGACCCAAGTACGGAAGTCGATGAAATCAAGACTCACGGTCTGTATGACGGAACGTAGATCCCTCGGCTTGTGTCAAATGTCAAGTTTCCTACACAGCGCATTTATAGCCTTCATTTAAAAGTTGCTGGGATGGCATATGTTTGGATTGTTGGCGCGGCCTTGTGAATTGTTGCGCTTTATGAATTGGTTTTGAAGTCACATCTCACGTCGAACATCACACTATATTCATCTAAATGGGACATCACCGCCCCAACTGCGGATTATTTCATTAGGTATCAATCACCTCCCAGATAACGCGATTTTTCACCTGCTAGAACTCGACAATGGACCTTTTCTTGGCTGCGAGAACGTACATTAGGGGGTGCCTTCAACGGAGTGAACGCCATGAAGAAGTCGCCGTTGTTAGACAAATGAGAGTATCATCTAGATACGTTATCCGCACACATGAGACAGGATCGCACGAGATAGAAACGCAGTGACGTGACCGTAACTTCAAAATCCAACGCACCCTAGGACTAAGATGGAAGTTGTTCACATTTGAACAGCCTTAAGGCCTAATAACATGGTAAAGTGGTAGTTTGCAGTGTTGCGAAATATCTTGCGAACAATACTGCACTATAATAACTGTAGCGGCAGGCGAAACCGTTTCGATTACACGAGATAATTTCAAGAAATCACCTTCACCGCATCTCAAAATTTAGATCGACAGTAAGCGTTTTGATTAGTTTCCGTATAGTTCGATGAATCAGGATCTGGACGTTTCTAAGTGTTCTGTATGCAATAGGAATACCCGATGATGCTAAGAACTATACATATAAGAGATAAATGGGCCGTTTTCATAAAACAAGAAGGAAAATATCTGGTATGGGAGCAAAAGCGTGTTGCTCTAAAGGAAAAGGTTTTACTTTTTTGGTATTCATAAACAGTAGCATTGACTTCAAAACGGAATGATTTGCTTCATAAAATGTGCATCTAGTCCAGAGAAGCTTCTGTAGCAATTACTTCAGTCGTTTTAATGCACTTGTAAGTAGGACGAAGGTGATTAGTGTGGAGTTATTTCATTGCATTAAAATTTCCCATGGCAGATGTGGTGCAAGTACGCGCACAAAAAGTGTACAGAAGAAGGCGTGCTGCACGTGAGTACAACTTTCGAACCCTATTTCAGTTTGACGAAAGAAACATGCAGTGGTTAGCCGATTTCCTCATTGGCGGGACTTTGGAAACCAGGGAAGGTGCGCTTTCGCCAGTACAAAAAATTAAGGTGTTTTTACGATACATGGCAGATCCGGGCTTTCAGAGCGCTATTATTATGGGATGCCTACAGTCTCCAGAATTGTTGGTACAATTCTCGGTCTCACGGTGGACAAGGCGAATATGTGGATCAAGTTTCCATCGACTGAAAATAAAGTTATGGAAGCCAAAGTGAAATGGGCAGCGACCGAACAGTTCCCAACTGCAATAGAAGTTATCGACTGCACGCATGTTAAAATCAAATAGCTGTTAGCTTCTTCGTTTTTTTTGCGGGAATTTGGAATTTTTCTAGTATTTCCGGGTATCGTTTCACCCTTTCGGCAATGAACTTACATTTAGATTGCTCGTTGCCGGTGTCTTGTGACTCTGATTGATCGTCTGCCAGTTCCTCGTCACTTGACATTTTCTTCTAAACACAAATATCTAACACAGCTCGATCAAATATAAAATCTAACCTCCAAGAAAAACTCACTCACTAACTGCACCTGCACGTTGAAACTGTTCGGCGCGTATGTAGGTTCCTTTTCCTCTTTTTGCCGAGGATTTGCTTGCAAAGAAAAGGAAAAGATTATGAATACGAAGTGAAACCTTTTCCGTCTACCTTTTCTTGTGAGCTCTTCCTTTTACGTCTACCTTTACCTTTAAAGGAAATATTTCATTTTTATAAATACCGCCTAATGAGTTAGAATCTATATTACTAAATAATACGCCGAGCACACTACTAAACTGTATTTTATCAACTTCGCTATAAACATATAACTACTAAACTGACTGATAAAACTCTTGGATCTGCTTCAACTAGCTAAATATTCCAAACACTTATGAATTTCTTCAAAAACTTCCATAACTCACTAAGAACTTCCTTATAACTTCTTAACTTCCCTCCGAGTGAAATGTATCGCCTTATATACTCAATTCGTCCAGACTAGATTTTTCGGGATTCTTCCGTTCTCCAGATTACCCAGTACAGAAAAACGTCTAAAAAATTCTAGGAACTGAACGAGGAGATGTTAACGGCGTCGGCTCATTTGTTATGGAAATGAGTTACGTTTTATAGTCGGCAATCGACAGCGGCGTAGCTAGGGGATTTTTATCAATTTCGTAACAATATACATAGCTCTAAATTGGTTTCTGAAATTCTCAATTTTGAACACTAAAATATAACAACTTCATTACAAGACAAATCAAGTACTTCTTCAACTCAACTACCTCATAAGTTACTTACCGCCAAACTAACTGACCGCTCGGCTACTATTTCGCTTCATAATCACAAACATTATTTTGTAAAATTTGCCAGTGGTCTACTGATCCAAGATCCAAGAAGATAAAAATGTTCTGAAATCTGCGTTCTTCTGAATTTTATTGATCAATGGCCGCTACAGATGCGGTCGAAAATATGGATCGTTAGCAGTTCTAAAATGTTCAGACTCCGTGATATATCATGAAAACTGGACAGATTGGGAAATAGGACAAAGAAAACTGCAAATTTTACGAAAATATAACCAAAACTGCTTAGTGTGACGGATATTGCCGGTCCATTAAATACTAAATAAAATATCCTCGAGAAGTGATTATTAACTCCCTATAGTCTACTCGGTATGAAGAAATACCGCCATAGTCGCCCCGGAATCAAATCAGCTGGGCAATAATAAAAGCATATTGTTCTACGTAAAATTGGACCGACATTCATGTAGGCGTAAGTTGCGTGTTTCAAATGAAGAATTATTCGATTTATTGTGATTCGCCTATTAGAGGGTCTATATTTGTGGTCATCTGATTCTTCAATTTATATCTAGAACTCATTGCCAAAGCAATATTCACCAAATTTGAAAACTAAGAAGGATTTACTGAAGAAGAATATGGGTATAACTGGTTCAAAGAAATTAAGAAGAAAACAACAGATTATTTCAGGCAAAACTACATGTCGGTGAAAAACTGAGATGTATTGTGCATTCTTTAAAAAACGAGATACCAACTTTGCAATATTTCAGTTACCCACGATAGTTTTTCCCGGAGGGATACAAGAAGGTACGGCTAATCTTTCTTATATAAGTTGAACTTCATCTATCATATACAGGAAAGGAGAAGCATGTTGATAGAAAAATTGGACAACCAAAATTAGTATCACAAAATCGTGAAAAGATATCGATGTTTGCTCGATCCAGCATATCCTGTTTACAGTCGTCTATTCCTAGGAATCCGTCTTGGCCAGTTTGAGTTTTGTTCAACCTTGGCCTGAGGAATGTGGGTAGCCAGAAACGTTCGCAATCGACTACAAAATAAACTAGACCATCCCGAACGGTTGGGATATGGTTTATAAAAGTGGGCCCTAGAAGGAATATTAATTATTGAAGGGAAATGCTGACCTCATTCAACATAGGCATATTGTATGTATTGGGCAACTACCACAGATACAACTTTGGCTCAGTATTAACAAGATCTCCTATATTTAGTGAAAATCTTCAATTCTCTCATATTCCGTAATAGTTGCCTGAAAAAGAAAAGATATTATATTAGTTTCAAGTAATTCCTATCAGGCAACAACTTCTTCCTTTTACGAATATTGATGTGGTAATGACACAAATCTCAGATGTTCCAGAATTTATAGTTGTTAATTGAAGAAATTGAGGTAAACTTTATAATTGCTGACCAATATATTTGTGTTTGAATAGAGTTTTCGACTTTTACTTTTTAATACTTTATTTTGACATTAAGACAATATACGAATCAATTGTGTATATAACAACCATAAAAAAAACATTCATTGAGAATCAAAAAATCAAATCTCCATATTTCAACATCCCTCCTAGATTAGATTTTCAGATGAAATCAAACCAATCTTCTGAATACAACTGGAATGCTTCATCTTTGCCAATTCTTTAGTTAGAACATCAGCAACCATTTCTTTCTTAGAAATATATTTCAGTTTTATTGATCCATTCGTTACTAAATCTCGAACAAAATGATGTCTCACATTAATATGCTTCGTTCTTGCCTTGTATGAGTTGGTTGTCGATAAATCTATTATACTGATAAAATATTGTACTTTTATTGTCACAATAAATTATACTATGGTTGGGATAATCAAGAATCAACTCTCTAACAAATTGTTTCAACCGTAATAACTCCTGAACTGCACTTCCTAGGGCCATGTACTCTGTTTCCGTGGTTGACAAAGCTACTGTAGGCTGTTTACTTGAATTCCAAGAAATCGAACCATCTTGGAAAGTGTAAACGTATCCAGTTACTGATTTCCTCTCATCCAAATCTGCAGCTCAATCTGCGTCAGAATAACCAATTAGTTCAGTACTGCCTCCTCTTTTGAATTCCAATTTCATATCTACTGAACCCTTCAAATATCGGAAAATTCTTTTGACTGCTGTTCAATGTTGGTAACCAGGGTTTTTATTGAATCTGCTGACTAGATTAACTGCGTAGCAAATGTCAGGACGTGTTACCTGAGCAGCATACAAAAGGCTGTCGACAGCTTCTTGATAGGGTATGTTCATCATTTCTAGTCGTTCTGTTTCGTTCTGTGGGCTCATCTGTTAGTTCAAACGAATTCAAGAGCAAGTAGGTGTATTTGCTGGGTTGCAATCCGTCATGACAAATCGATTCAAGATTTCTTGAATATACAAACTCTGATACACTTGAATTGTACCTTTATCGGCATCTCTTGTTATGTGCATCCCTAATACATATTGAGCCGTTCCAATATCCTTCACTTTCAATAAAAACATCAAATTTTTCTTGATTCGGGTTTTGAGCTCACTGTTGCTCGAAAATATCAGTAAATCGTCCACGTATACAGCTACAACTAGGATGTCAGATCCGGTGTGCAAAAAATAAATGCATGGATCTACCTTTGATTGTAGTAAACCAGATTCCTTCAAGGCTTTGTCCAACTCGATGTTCCAAACTCTGCTTGCTTTTTTCAAACCATACAAAGATTTTAACAGTTTGCAAACCTTGTTCGAACCATCTTTGAATCCCTCGGGCTGAATCATGTAAATTTCTTCGTCTAGCTCACCTTGAAGAAATACTGATACCGCATCCATTTGATCTATTTCGTAATTATATTTTGCAGCTAAGCTCAGGAGAAAAAGAATAGAACTGTACCTAACGACTGGTGAGTAAGTTTCTTCGTAATCTATTCCCTTTTTCTGTGATCATCCGATTAGCAGCCTCGCTTTATATCGATAGGATTTTCCTTCGCTATCCTTCTTGGTTTTGAAATCCCACTTAGAGTTTATAGGTTTTTTATTTACAGGTAAATCGGTCAAAATCCAAATTTTATTATCGATTAATGATATTCATCTTGCATCGCCCGATTCCATTCTTCTGCATCGGCTCCCTGAAAATCTCTTCCATTGTGCTTGGATCACTGAGTTCGGCCAAGGAAGAGGCAGTATACACAAAATCAGGTTTTCTGTTTTCTTTATGAATTCGTTCGGATCGTCGCAATTGGATATCTGCTCCACCGTTTTCACTTGCTGCTTCATTGGATATTTTTCTGTTGACGGAAGTTTCTGTTTCAGTAGATGACATTTCATTTTCGGGAATACTGTCACTTTGCCTCATTTCATCATCAAATGAATAATCGAATTCCAGAGGTAGAGTTTTTTTCAAGAAACTTTTCATGACATTTATCTTCCAAAAATATGACATCTCTGCTTACTATGACTTTTTCAGACTTCATATCATATAACTTGTAAGCTTTCGAGTCATCATACTATCCAATAAAAATACATTCACTCGACTTCGAATCAAGTTTACTTCGTTTTTCTTTCGGAATATGTACCATTGCTTTACATCCGAAAACTCTGAGTCGTTCTATGTTTGGTTTCATGCCTGTCCATGCTTCTTCGGGAGTTTTTTCATACAATCCTTGACTTGGTAAGCGATTAATCAGATAGACAGCAGTATTTGCAGCTTCTGCCCAGAAAATATTGCTGAGCTTTCATCAAACAACATGCACCTTGTTCGCTCGATGACTGTGCGGTTCATTCTCTCAACAAGACCATTCTGTTCAGGCGTAAAAGGAGCTTAAGTTTGATGTATTATTCCGTGTTTGACAAGAAAATGTTTAAACTGATTATTACAGTACTCGGTTCCATTATCAGTTCGTAGTATCTTGATTCTTTCACCATTCTGCTTTTCTACAAGATCTTTGAAAACTTGGAATTTTGAAAACGCTTCGTCTTTCGTCTTTAATGTGTTGATGAATACCGCCTTTTGATCGAACTTGAATTGGTCCAAATAGGTTAGAATGAACCAGTTCTAGAACGTCATTAGTATGGGAAACACTGTTTCTGAATGGAAGTCTAGTTTGTTTTCCTTTCAAACATATTATACATGTTTCAAGATCATCACTAGAAAAATTCACTCCTTCAACAAAACCACCTTTTAGTTTATCCAATCTGTCACCACCAACATGTCCCATGCGTCTGTGCCATATCATGTAATCCAGTTTCGGAGCTCTCACACAAACTTCTGGTTTCAACACCGGCATACTCAAGTAACGAATTTGGTCGATCTATTTTGAACATATTCCCAATCTTTGAAGCTGTAGCCACCAATTTATTATTTTGGTTAGTAATCCGGCAGCCATCAGAGTGAAAATTGACGAAGTTTCCTCTTTTAACTCGTTCACTGACTGATAATAAATTGACACATAAGGATGGAATATACAAAACTTCATTTAGGGAAGCATTGACAGTCTCATTTTCAACTGAAATGGATATGTTGACGTTACCTATTTCTTCAACTTTCAATCGTTGATTATTGGTAACAAGAACATCATGTTGAGATGATGTACGAGCATTTTTCAACCAATCTCGTCTCATAGTCATGTGAACCGATGCTCCAGAATCCACAAACCAATCGTTCTCGTCAAATCCAGTGACTGACAAACATGAACAGGAAGATTCATATTTCTGTCGATCTCCTTTTCAGCGTTCTTTCTGGTACACATTTTGGATAGATGGCCATATTTGTTGCATGTAAAACATCTAGGACCTTTGATTTTACGTGTGAATTTCTTTTGAGATTTCTGTCCATAAAATACAACAGAAATCTTGTCTCCGTCGATGAGAGATCCTTTGACATGTTGTAGGAGTTTGGTTTTAATAGCATCTGATGTAATTGCCGTTCCTGAATTCTCAATACCCATTATCATCGGTCTATATTCCACAGGCAAACTAGCTAAGAGAAGGGTGCCAATCTACTCGTCGTTCACATCCATTCTTACACCTCTCAGTTTATGTGCTGTCAATATAATATTGTTGACATAATCTTCAATGGAATCAGTAATCACTATCATTTAGTCTTGTAGTTATCAATAATCGAAGTAAAGTCACACGTCTTGTCAATCCAGAATCTTGAAATGCTTTCTGCAAATTATCCCAAACATCTTTGGCGGACTTGGCAGTTTGCACATGTACATAATTCACGGGTTCGATTAACAAGATAATCTTCGACTTGGTTCTCGTATCCAACCTCTTCTTTTCATCGGAACTGTGATCAGTTGCGGTAACAGTGCCAAAGGTCTTCGTGCTCTAGGTAAGACTGGACTGCAAACCTCCAGGTATCGTAGTTCTCTCGGCCCTTTAAACGTTCTATCGGAGGCAAGGAACTACCAGAAGCCATCGCTTTTGCTATTACTATGTTACACAATCAACTGATAAAATATTTCGGTAATACTATTACTGTATTCAAAATATACGTGCCCTGGGACCATAACCTGAAGAAATTGAGGTACACAGTATAATTGCTGACCAATATATTGGTGTTTTAATAGAGTTTTCGACTTTTACTTTTTAATACTTTATTTTGACATTAAGACAATATACGATTCAATTGTGTACATAACAACCATAAAAAAACATTCATTGAGAATCACAAAATCAAATCTCCATATTTCAACATCCCTCCTAGATTGGATTTTCAGATGAAATCATTATTCAACATTAATTCTCCGAAAGTGCCGCCTAAACCGGGTTCATACCAGATGTTTTTGTTATGAAATGGCAGGCAATGTTTCAGTATGATTGAAATTGTTTGGACCTCCATTGCCTAAAGAAAAAGAGACAAAGAAATCATATCTTCATGGTTTGAGTCACAACGTTTCGATTGTTTGGTATTTAAAATCGTTTTCAAGTGGTTCCCATCAGGCGGATATTGATGCGAATGTTTCTTAGACAGTTGGAATAAGAATATTTACATGTTTACTTCTTTTTCACCAGACATACTGCATTTCTGTACCCCTTCGATATAATTCATCTTCATGATGAATGCTGGGAACGTATGGGAGATTCATCACAAATGGTGTCAGGTGTGGGGCTCTCATGGGCAAGTTCGACAATATTGTGAGATAATATCCTCGAATCGTGTAGTGGAATCCCAAATATCTCGATTACCCAACTCAGTTATGTTATATACTGACGCTTGGATATAACTTCTTAACGTTGTGATGCTCACAACATAAGGACGTTTCTGAACCTCTCTGCTGTCATCAAATTCACGATCTGATTGGGAACGTCGGAGACTCGTCACAAATGGTGTCAATGGTGGGGTTCTCACAGGATGTCCAGTGGTGTCACTCATATGTCAAATCTTTCACTTGCGTCAGTGCCAGCAAAAGTAAGTAATACCAGAAGTTTTCTCTCGATAAATGCTAGTTGAGATACAGGATATTGCGTTACTTTTAGAAATCATGACGTATGACGAAATAATAAATAGTTATAAACAACTGAATATTGGAACATTTGGAACAAGGATTGTTGGAACACTTCAGAGTCTTCAAAATACCTGGTCATGTCTAGCGAAAGTTTATGAATTACATAAATGAGAGAGTTAAGATAAGACGCCTCTACTCAGCAAAAGCTATTGTTTGCTCTTAAAAAATTCACCTTCTGATAGGTGCAGAAATTATTTATATTGTATTGAAAACTGTAGATCAAAAAAAACTCACAATTGTCTACGAGACTTCTGGGTCCCATTCGAATGAAAGTTTTCAACTGTTCCATACAGAAAAAGAGGGATATTTTTTCTAGTAATCACATTCAAAAAATGCAGGAACCATTTTCCCAACTAATATCAGGAATTGTTTGCCGTTTTTAAATAAAAAGGATTTGTTGAAAGGAAGGAAGAAATAGTTATACAGAAATGCAATCGCTTGCAACTTTTGTCACAAGGTTGGCCACTTGTAAATTATTACATTTGAATAAAGAATTGCTATAGCTGACTTCAAATGGAATTTTGGATAGGAAGCTTGATAAATTACAGGAAAATATTCTGGAGATTAAAGATAGATTGGATTCGTAGAAGGATATTGTGATTGAAAAATTCTCGATGCGCTCACCATTATTGCTGAATTTACCAGGACTAGAAAATAATGAAGGCTCTTTCAGACCCTATAGCGTGAAAAATTAGCTTGCCAATCGATGTAATGATAAGAAAAATTTACGGAAGTTTCAACGAGCCTATGTGTACTCAATTTTACTGCGTAATGGAAAATTACAGGACAACAGAGATAAAATTGTTAAAAAATTGTTAAATTATTGTTAAATTGTTGTTAAAATTGTTATATCCGTCAACCGGTTGCACCCCTACGTGCAACCCTCAAAAGTCTGAGACTTGTCCGAGCTAGGGGAAGACGTAGCCCTTACCTTTTAATACGTGTGATGCCATGCACGAGACCGGTGGCAGTGCTGAGATTCGAACTCAAGCTCTCTGGCTTATGAGGCGAGGACTCAACCCGCACACCACCGCGGCCCATAAAGGACCAGATATCAAAAGGAATGATTGATCGTATCTTCTAGTATTGCCAAAGTATACTGTGTGAGTGTTGTAAGCATCGCTTTTGCCATCCACGCATCCAAAAAATCACCGTAACGATTAATCAATTCTTCACTACGGCTCAATGAACTTGCCTTTGTCAAAACACCAAGGGTCTACTATATGGTGTCCTTCTGCAGCTGATTGTGCATAACATATTTCCTCTGTAATTTCTTACCAAGAAAAATTATATATTTTTGTTTTTCACGAATCACCCAGGTTTTTGGGAAAACTCCTCAAAAGCATAGAGACCTTGTGCGATCAACAGAGATCAGGGACCTACAGCTTACGTACAAGTGGATTCCGAACCACTTTAGCTCAGTGGCAGGCGGTGGGGATCGAACTCGGGCTGCCTGGGTGGTAAGCAAATGCTCTAACACCATGACCATTTCGCTTTACAAATATAAATGTTATGAATACATAATGATAAGTAATTATAATATAATGTCGTTCATTGCATCTTGTGCATATTCGTGCCTGTATCGTGATCAAATAACTAATATTTCACATTATCGACATACTTGGGACAAAGCAATAATTTGAAATCGCACCTAATAGATATATATATTCATCGGCAGTCGGCACTCAATTAATTCCGTCGCCGACAACTTCAAGCTAGGACAGTCACGCTACAATGGGCAATGCCACTATATTTCGATTTCGTTATGAATGTATAGCTTTCTTAAAAATAAGGGATACATATTTTGTATTTTATCATTTTTTTTAATGATCTTTGTTAAAAAAAACGAAAATTCAAATCGTGACGTCATATGTAGTAAAACTACATTTGGCAACGTCGCATGCCGAAAAGATGTATTCCATCAGTTTTGACACCATAATTCTTGCTCCGTGGTCGCTGACGAGTGACACTAAACACACGTGTCTGTGCTACTTCACTCTGACAGCTGTCCAAATCAAGAGGTTAACTATGTTATGCGCTTGCGCGAACGAACCCTTACCGTAAATTCAGTAGGCACCATTGCCATATTGACTTTGTGATCAAATGACGTCACATGCAGTAAAAATTGTTTATTGTATATAATGAAGCATCGCCTGAAGGAAATAATTCAGTGGTATCATTATTTTAATGTGTTCTTCCAATATATTCAATTTCCAAAAAACTTTTATCAAACGTGGCATTCCCCATTCAACACTTCATCGCAGATTTTTCAACATGCTTCATTAATATTGAATTCAAATTAAATTTCCATTTTCTGTTATAATTATTTATTGTTTATACAAATACACAAATAAATTAATTTTCCCGAAAAAACTATTGAAATTAGGCACCTTTTGATCTATTGCTATATTTATATGTAATGGATTACAATTATTCTCTTTACATAATCTTCAGTGTTTCTCTAGGAAATTGTTATTTAAAATTACAACCAAGAATGGTACCTGGAATTAATTAAACGGCTTAAAAGAACCGGTATAATCTTATCTTGAAACAGTATTACACTGCTATTTAATCATTAGTATTTTTCTTGAAAAAACTGTAGATAAAATTTTGAAATACTACTCAATCCCGTGGTCTGGTGCTTGCTTGGAGTGCACACCAACCACCCGGAGTGGTGCTGTAGGTTTTCCTACAGCTGAAAAGGTAATACACCACCAAACATCAGTAGTAAGTCACCCTGGCAAACAATAATAATATTGTACAGGATCATAACTTCATGAAAAATGGAAAAAAATAACCGGAACGCACTTTAAATTAAAAAAACCTTTGCAATAGTCGAAAATAGATTGAACAATATCGAAAAATATATATATAAGTACTTTTCATTTTGCTGTAATATAATGTAACATCAAG
Source organism: Chrysolina americana (assembly GCA_958502065.1). Classification (NCBI taxonomy): domain Eukaryota; kingdom Metazoa; phylum Arthropoda; class Insecta; order Coleoptera; family Chrysomelidae; genus Chrysolina; species Chrysolina americana. Next base: position 63,816,271 of record OY293412.1, on the reverse strand, counting down.
AATAATAAAACTTTCCTAAAAAATGTGCTTTCTTAGCTATGTCATCAAGCTCACCTCTTTCTTCAAAATAAATCCCGAACCAAAAATAATGACCGACGAACTTAGCATTTCAATAATAATTTTCTAAGAGATACGTACACTTAAAAAAATGGTCAAGTTCAGGCTAATGCCACAGTGTGCAGATAACCGATAGCGGGGTCTAGGATTTTCGTATTGTTTCCCCACTATTCAAGATCATCAGGTAGTCATTTTTGCTATCTTGAACGAGTTTTAGGAAGTCGACTCTTGCCACCTAGATCGGCCAAATACCTATGATGCGCTTCAGACCTAGATCGTCAGATTACTGACTTAATAACGGTAATGATTTATCTGAACTGAACTCAAAATGACCATCAGAAATGAACTTGAATAATAACAATGCGTTGATGTCCTGGACCAAATACCTTTAGTGACCTCATTGATAGAGGAACATGTTGATGTTTAGAATAGCCAATTTCTTGAAAATGAAATGTTCTATTCGGAGAAGAAATATGGTAGATATAAGAGTTTTTTTTAAATTCCAATCGGAGCCATGAATGAGGTTTTGACATGTCATGTTTTAAATCTTTCCTGGTTCTATTTCCTATTTCTGTTATCAGAATATATTGCAATATTCAATAAGAACTTTTAAATGTTGAGCTACCATAGGGATTATGCAACTTTATGTAACGCACTCGAGTTTTGACCAGAAGAGTGATTGCTCTATGAAAAAGGTGGAAATACCTTGAAATGTCCAAAACGGTTCTCTACCAGTTGAGTTTTATTTCAACTGAAAATCCGCTAAAGACTTGTTTTAGCTGAACATTCGCAACTCATTTGAGCCCGACGCCAAAATGAAGTAAACCGCCCTGCCCTGTCTAGTTCCTAAATTGTTGATAGTGACTCATCGTAAATTTTCTGGTTTTTACGGTATTTGAAAGTACGGAAGGGATGTACGAAAGTGGCAAAGTAAAACTTGATTTGAAGCCAAAGTATACTTAGCTTATTTCTGTTCTATTTTTTGACCTGCTTTATATGAATTATAAACCGTACAACCGATGAGTCACTAGACTATACGTTCGGTTTTGTGCGCATATCGAAAGGTTAACGTGCACGCCTATCCGTGTAGATTTGAACAATATTCGATCAGTGCGTACCTACCAAGTCTGAACGTTCGTAAGGTTTGTTTAGCAGTGTTGCCAATGTAGGTATAATTTTTTTATTATTACACTTACGATCGAATCATTTTCATATTAAATTTTTTCGGACAATTTGTATGATTTGGAAAATCTTTGTATCGTTTAAATATATACATAATGAGATTAAAAAGTAAACAAAATTGCCTGTTTATAAAATTGAACATTATCTTTTGTCTTAAATTTCGTTAAATTGAGTTGGAGAGAGAGAATATCGGAAAATTTCGAATAATTTGTGTTCAACATTCACATATTGTTTACTTTCTGCATTGGCAACACTGTATAAGACGTATCAGATGGATTCCTTAATATAAGACATTTCAATGATCAAGCTTCAGATGTTTGTTTTCAATTCGAGGTCCAAGTCATCATTTCGCAGTGTAGTCAGGACAACGTTATACCTATACTGTTGAAAATAGTTCCAAAATTGTTACAATCAACCGGTAAAGTACAAGTACAGCTCAACTCAGGTAAGAAACTTCTTTTCAGCCTCATTTTAACATTCCCTGGGGATTTAAACTGCAGTTCATATGCCTATACACTACATTTTTCGATGATACTTTCCAACAATGAAACATGATGCAATTATGCAACAAATAATCAACAAAAAAAGGGGGTACTAGATATTATTCATTTATTTATTCTCTCCATAGACAAAATGTGTATAAAACTTTAGAGAACTTTGTATCTAACCATTACAGTTTACTGATCGATGACAATTTTGGCGACTGAGTTGATGGACTACGAAGTTCCATAGGGTAATTTTTGCCTTTCACAAAATTTCCAGCTAAATGCTGTAGGGCTCATGTCGGAGATGAAATGAGGTGCACAATTTACACAGGCCCTACGTTCGGCGCCACATCGCGTAGTCCGTATCATGGCTGACATGGTAATTGTGGTTACTATCAATTATTGCTCTAGTATTTTTGTCATTCCTAAAGTTCTTAGTTCTATGACAACTACTGTATAGCAGACATAGTGCTTTTGTTTTTGATAAAACCACTCTGAGATGGTGAGAGTGATTTGAATTTGCTAAAAAAGTTGGTCAACTGATTCTTCATATTCAATTCTAACCGTTTTAAGATACTTGATAAAATGCTTATCGATCTATAGTTGTTCAGAACTCTATGGTCATCATTTTTTGTGAATGGAGGATACCCTAGCATACTTCAATTTATCTCGGAATATTTCTTTGTGCTGATAAATTTATTAAAAAGTTTAATGGCTCATATACATAGAAAGCAATTCCTTTTTATATATCTAATCGACTAGTGTATTAAGCCGCGTATAGACTTGCGAGCACTATGTGAGCTGACGGTGTTCGCGAGCAAATTCACACCACGACAGACTGGTACAGCAATAGGTAAGTCTGCGGAAGAATGTAAAAGGAAAATGGTTGCTTTGTTGGGATAGTAAGGAAAAGAATAGTTTCTCGTTTTGATATGTTGTGTTCTATTTTGCAAAATCAGTCAGCGTCATTCTTGTGAAATGTTTATATTGACCACTAACGCTTTGGAACTTCATGTCCAGTATCAAGTAAGCTCCTTTCTGTTTTTCATATACCTATGTCAGTGCACCAATACCGGCGAGATATTTTTTCGTTATGCAAATTTGCAATTATTATTATACCTGTGCCACCTGCTACAACGCAGCGAACAGAGTTTCTTTCTTGGTCCGACATCTTCAAAACCCACTCATAAACTGAATTTGCGCTGTGAATTTGCTCGCGAGCACTTTCGGCTTAGTGCATTAATTTTTTTCCGCGAGCGGCTCTTGAGCCGCTCAGTTCGCAGGACTGTACGCGGTAATGTTCTAAATCATTGATTGCATTTTAATTAATATACGAGTTGATAGCAACATTTTTTCGTCAAACTCACTCTCGTTGAAATAAAGGAAGTGTTAATTATACGATATCCGAACGAAATGAATAGTAGATACAAACTTTATTGAACATTAATGATTATCTTTTAATTATTTAAATACCTGTTTATTGAAATTTGTAATAGTAGAATTCGAGAGAGAAACTGAAATGAGGTACAAAAAAAGTCTATCTGTACACTCTTATTTTATGGTTGCAACATTAAAGGTTGATTTAATTGGCATTGAACAGACATGTTAATACGAGGTAGACGGCTACGAATGGCCAAAGTTGGCTATTGGGATTGATTGAGTCTGTTATATTCGACAAAAGATCAGTAATATATTTTTACAATTTTTCTCCTAAACGAATGTACGTGGATCCAAGAAATTCGTGGAGGAAGAGTGTGTTTGCCGAATCTTTTGAAATATTTTGAATAGTTATGTTGACAGACATAATGTTGTACAGTGATAACTTTAGATTGAATTAACAGAATTCTAATGAGTTATTGGCTGATTGGTTTACCACATGGAAATATTTACCGTTTTCACTAATTTGTCGGACTGGTTGATAAGTAAAATTTGCTTTCAACGTAGTCACTATAAAAATATCAAAATGGGAATACAGCCAAGGAGTTGCAATATATCTTCTGAAAATATGCTAAATTATACTCCAAAGAAACGTTGATAATTCGAAGATTCCAAAACGCACCTTCCCGATCCTAAATAACAGTATTGTATGGTAGCGGAAACCAAACGTTTGTCAACTTTTTGGTTAAGATTCCTTAGATACTAAAAATTGTTATTTTTCTTCATGTCAACCAACGCAGGTTCACTTATTTTTAGTTTTTGATGGATGATTTTCAGACACAAACAATGGAAATGATGGAGAAAAAAAAAATTATATTTTCAAATGCCAATTCGTGCTAGGAATCGCACGTTAAATGTTAAGATCTCGTTAATCCTTAGCTCGCACAAGTTTCGATTTCTGAGGGCTGTCGTTCGTAGGGGGATGTCAGCTTGTTAACGGAAAAAACTATTTTAAAAACAATTTTAAAGTGTCATCTTTGAGCGAAGCTGTGAAAATGATGCCAGTTAAGGATACTAGCAGTCATGTATAAGCTAAACAAGGAGAGCTTGGTCTCTGAGATTTTGATGCGCACAAAACTGAACCCTTTTTTCTTCATTTCTCACGGAGAACGGTGGTCGATAATTGTTCCACAATCACTCGATTTGCGCATCTCAAAGGCCAAGTTGTCATGAGTGAAGTTATATATTATTGGGAAATATCTTAAAGTGGTGTTTCGTGCCTGCGAGGGTGTAATTGACCTTCATATCGCCAGCCAAAATGTTCATTTTGTCTCAAAAATAAAAATAGGAAAGGAAGATGTGATTTGATGTTGCAGGGCAAGCTATTAATAATTGCAGGAGTATCGCCAATATCAACTTTTTATTATTACGATTCCAAGATTTACAAATTGTACATTTATAAAAGAAAGAATATGGAATAGCAATATGAAATCAAACATTGTAACCTTGCCTATATATATGAAACCACTGACCAGATAAAATGCGAGAATCAGTTTTATGGTACACAGGTTCCATATTTCATGGAAGGTTAAGAATATGGAAGAACGCATAGTCTTTACGACCTCACCCTACAATCTAGTACGTACATATACTTCATTCAAACTTAAGTATTCCACGTCTCGATATGCGGAAAAGCATGTTACGTGAGCAAATAACATTACATAATTTCATAATCGAGCCATCTTGTTGAAGAGAACGTAACTATCTGCGAAACATGGTATATATAAATGTATATGGTCATTGGATATACTAACTGCCCCATGCAGATACCATAGATAGCTGACGTGTGAGTTTAATGTTGAAGTTCTACGAAGGTCTTATTTCATTCTAAATCGATAGCTTTTCTGGTTCGGAAGTTGGTTACCTGGAAGATGGACATGTTCACCCTCTCTGGGCTTACCTAATTGTTATCAACACTATTGGTTCATCCTTATTTCAATTATGTCAAGGCCTTCTGAATATCTTACAGGATCATCAATCGTTTCAACGTGATCCACCGGCTAGTTCAGTATTTCTTCTTCTCGTCCTTTTGTTATGAGATACTTCCCAAAACTATCTATCTTAGGACTAGTTGTTCTTTCAACAAATTAGATTTTGATTTCATCGTCAAATAACACCAACTCCATCACACTACCCCTGAGTTATCAGTAGTTACATGATGTGATTTTCCTTTTCGTGTGCACCTTGAGACATTATTTCTGAGCGGCTCCAAAATTATAACATTCTGAATATCGTTTGTAATATAACCTCCAGAAGCGTACGGTCATATTCATATTTTTGTTCCTTGGCGTTTCAAGTAGGATCTTGCTTTGCTTTGTTCGTTAGTTTTTTTATTTTCTGAACGAAAGTGCAATCAGTCTTGTCTCAAGTACCAAATTAGCATGAACCAAATAGAAACCATGTGATAGCGGCTATAAAAGCTGAGCTGAAAGAACCATTTCCACTTATAATTTTCCACGGGTCCATGGATACTGTAAATAGAAAATCAATTGTCATAATTCAACAGTTTCAGTGGTTTCGCATGGTGAGTGGTGTATAATTTTTTATTATCGTAATTATTTTCTACCTTTTCGGTCCTATGTATATGTCTTGTTAAGGGCCGATTCAACTTGTCTCTTTGCCTGCAAATTCGGTATCAGTATTTTCGAGATAATAATAACATGAAACTGATTTGTGGTGTCAAGTAAGAAAAACTTGACAGATCTGTCATTCATTCGAATGACATTTCTTGAAAAGGTTCGTTTTGAGAGCAGGAAACTCCATAGAGAGCACAAACATCGTTCGTTTATCTCTCGTTTGAATTTCTATTATGGAAAGGTTGATTAATTCAAAATAGTTATCCATTAGTTATAAATATTTCAAGAATATTTATCCAAGTTTGAGTAGGACCAAAAAAGCCAGGTGTGTTACAAATGAGCCCGAAATTTTCTGATCCCAACACTCATTAATTTTATATCTTGATTTGTTTCAATAGATTAAGGACTACTGTTGCATTGTTATGAATTTGGAAGTTTTCAAAATGGACAGTTTCTACTTATTTAACATATTTTACTGTTTTCTGCCTCTCCTTTGGTGCATTATAGGGTTTGGTAAAGGTAAGTTTATCGGGCTCCGCCTTAAAATGAAAAGTGATTTAATTCACGTAGTTTTCGAGTTATGTCCGTCTGAACTTGAAAATGGCCCATTTTCAAACACAAATTTTTCAATAAAAAATCACACAAAATGCCTTCTTTTTAACAACACTTTCTTTAGAAGCTAATCTACCCAATTTCACAATCACAAAACAGTCATTTTACACAAAAATTCGACGTTCTATAATCACAAATATAACTTCTTTTCTCTTAGTTATTTTCATTGTCACGGTAGGTTGGTACTTGGATTATGCTCGGCCAACTATTCAAATTTAGATAGGCGCAAATATTTACTTCCCCCTAATTTATATGTTCAGTTGTTTAATATTCGACATTGTAATACCGAAATTGATAGATATTGTAATATCGCAATATTGCGATCCTTGTCAATCTGTATTGATCCTCATCAGATTTCGTTGAATTGGTATGAAAAATACCCATTGTTTTATTTGATGTACTATTGGTATAAATTGATGTAGAAAATGGATATTTCTAAAAACAGACTATACCTAAGTTCTTATGATTTCTGTAGAAGTCGGGATAGAAACTAAGTATATGTTAGAATTTTCATGCACTTTCATTTAGTTATGAGTCGCATTTGGGTGATGAAGAGTCGACCTATTGCATTTTTCCAAAAAAATTAAATAGAGTTGAGATTGCTGAGAGATTATGACGATTGTATTCATCCTACTTATTTATACATTTGTCGGATATTTTAACTGTTTTCTGTTTGATATTTATCTGTCAATACTTACCTACTTGATTGACACTGATTTATTCATCTACTATTATTTGTTCTTACTTTTGTTGTTGATTTCTATTAAGAATAAATGTTGCGGCATGATATTCTTTGTGTTGCCTAGTGACAGTTATAGGTGCCTAGTGTTGTTTACGATGTAAAACCTTGATCTACATAAACTTTAACAATTTTATCATTCGTTTTCATAAATAGCATGCTACGAAATGAGAGTTGTGTACCATTGATACTTTATATCTGAGATCTGAGGCGAATTATCATATACTTGAGAGTGGTTTTATATGCGCTTATGGCTTATCGTCTAAACTAGTTGGTGTTATTTCAAACGCAAACAGGTTTTCTCATCCCATATTGAAGTTTTGGGTTTTTAAAATCGTTTCTGTATTGAAAAACGTCAACTTGGTATTTTGTTTTGAGTTTTATTCATTCAACTTTTACGAATACTCAACGATATAAAGAAAATTGATGTCGGCAATTGTTCGTTCTGTAGTAGTTCTTGGATCCGTGAAAACAGTTAATTATTTTCTGACTCCTTCACCACTAGTGCTTAGATCATATTTGATTATTTGACACGATTTCCCAAACCTGTTTAGATGGTTCCAGTGAGGAATAAATAATTTCGGAAATGTCGAGCATTTCTTATGTTGTAAAATGGGACTTGTCTTTATCTAGGTCACCGTTGGGTAGAGGAGCTATCCGCTTTTCCTTCTCTCTTTGTAGCTTTTGGAATAGATCGATGTTCCCCTGGTGCAAAAAATTGATATCCTCATCGCAGTTCGGTCTGTAGCTCTGAATGGTGAAGGATGAACTAGAATTAAAGAAAATAAAGAACTTCCACATTTTCAGTTAACTTTTTCAATTTTTATTTCTGAAATTCCGTCAACCTATTACTTTGGTACGTACAATGTTGACAGTTATAAATACTACTTTCATTTCGAACAGAGTACCTGAATTCTCTGAACAATAAAGCTTAGGGTAGTGTTGTATGTCCTCTTACGCGCATTACACTTGTATTATCTAAAACGAAGTTGTTCTGTTCAACTAAAATATCAAGGTGGCAGCTATTACTTGCAACTTGAGAAATTGTAACGAGACCAATTGAAACAATTTCTTATCGCTAGTACGGTCTCGCTATTACCAAGTTTAACTGCAATCTGGTAGTATCCGTTATTATCAATGAATAATTTTTTTGTTGAAGATCATATTTAATTTGTTAGACAAAATAACAAAATAGTGATCTCCAAGTACTTCTTGCCTTCATTTCCCGAATGTTTATCCTTCAATTTACATAAGTTGTTTTCGACTTTATCGAGATGCTGATGCTTCAACGACACCTTTTACCATTAGTGATTGTATTATGAAGGTATGATATAGTATAATATCTATCCGACTCGTTCTAGCTTATAGGTATTACTGTTTTAGTAAAGGTGAAAGGAACTACGGTTGATTTTTACTTGAGCTAGGTGAGTTGCGGAATAACAAGTAACTCACTCATGTTCTTTGTTTACAAGGATAAAATGAAGAGAAATGAAAAAAGATAGTTCAAGCATGTGTTGATCATTAATTATCAGCTCCTAGTTCAGTTAGTTATATTGCCTACATTTTCTTCTTTTCTGTCCATTTGGAAAAACTTTTCTTGTAGTGGGGGAAAGCAGTATCGTGCAGAAACCACTTCAAAATATTTTTATGCGAAGCTCACAGAACAGAATGCCAAATTGCGTCAGCGCTGGTGGAATCAGGCAAGTGTACAGTCCCCGCATTAATAATGCAACGTTGAACGATTATGACCTCGAATGTCGGTTACGGGCGGCCAAATTGTTTCTTGCGGCGTAGATGCATAAGGAACGTTTTCTATTGATGGCCGTTTCGTTTGGTATCCTTCCTTTAGACGATTTCTAGTGCTTTCATGTAGCGTTTTCATCGTGACTGATGAGTCATTATCAGCATTATCTAGAGGTTCTTCAGAAAACGCGTAGGAAATATCGAACATATTCAATGCCGCGATAGACCGCACTTGGTAATGCAGAATCGACCTTGAAGACCAAGTTCTGGGAAATGTGGAAAATGGAGTTGCCAGAGGTGTTTCCGCGAGGAAAACTTCGAGATAAATTAACGATAATACGAAGATAACGGGGAGCCTAGCTGTTGCCAGTAGTAGGAGCTGAGTGATTGGAGATTACAGTGCGCGCATGCGTCACGTTCGCTGTTACTCGTTTTCTAGCACCGATATCGGATTCTCGGTGCCAGGCGGCAGGCGGTTTCCAGTTTTGTTTGGTTCTGCATTTGTGGAGAGTGCAACGAACGGCTCAAACTTCAGCTTTTATAACAGCAGTATTGGTTTTGTTGTAAACCCGAGGATTGTGCTATTATATATATAGTGTTGTGATGTGTTACTTTCCTCAATTAGATGGTTGAAAACGTTTTAGTGTCGCTGTATTGTTACGAGGTGTGTTTGATATTTAGTATTGGAAAATATTTCGCTGCAACGGTACGAATGTCGGAATCTAAATGTCCAGTTATTTCGAATGTTTCCGTTGGTATTATATGTCGTGCTGACTTCATACCTGCTGGGTCATCAGTCCCTGATTCATTGCCAGTTGCCAGTAGCTGAGTTCGTAACCAACCGGTACATTGAATGTTCCCCGAGACTCTTCAATTGAAATATTCGAATGGTGTAGCTACCTAAACAAATTTAAAAAGGTCGCGGTGTGAAGGCTTGTAGCACAGAAGCCCTCATTATAATTTAATCACACTGGCTTTCAGTTTGATTCATAATTTTTCCATGAGAGACGGTATTATTTCATTTAAATGCAATGATAAATTTTATTATTATGTCGGTGATAAGCATGCGCCTGCAGTTGAGGTTATCTAAATAAATGATACAGATGTCTATAGAAAGGAGGGGGATAATTAGTCCCCCTCTCCGCCATCCTGTCGTAGGGGATCGAGTGCTGTTGTATTGCTACGAGGTGTGTTCGATATATAGTATCAACGTTTTGAGTCTAAAATTAAATAAGTTTTGAGCGACTAAAATAAATATATATTTTAAAAATTCTCAACTGAATGCTAAGCTGACTTTTTTATGTTGTGTTATCAAATACTGAAACTTTATCAAAACACCAAACCACTACTTTTCATCACCCCAGCCAGGGTTTCATCGAGACGAGAAATCTCGTCTCGAAGGCACTTTCTCGTCTCGTCTCGATCATTGAGACGAGAAATAAACAAACTCTCGTCTCGATGTTTTTCTCGAAGTCTCAAAAACAAAAACTGAATGTTATTAAAAAATGCTTTGTATAGGTTATAACATATAACACAAGGCCAAGGCTCCACCAAAATACCTACAAGGTATTAAATTTTTTATATAAAAAAATTACGTTAAAATACAGAAGCTATATGCTATGAACTAAAAGCCACGTGTAACAAAAAAACCGCCTAGTATCAGCACAAAAATAAACAATATGTTTTAATTTAATCTTTCATCCATACATTTAAAATTTACCTAGGTATAAAAGGTGAAAGTTTAAAATTGTTTCTTCGTTCGTGAAGAGAAGAATGTACCAGCGACAAACTCATTTTTTATAATTATATCAATAGTAGGGGTCGCAGAAAATCCAAAAATGGTACCATAAGTCTGCCGGAAGAATATCCTTAGAAGTAATATAGTAATAAGCTTGGACCAACATATTTAAAGAGTACAATATAAATAAAGTTGAATTTATGGCCCTTTCCCTTCAAGTATGGAATTTCTTTACCCTGGAAGGCCAGACTGACCGAATCGTGTCTTATCAATTATTTATTTATTTAAAGTAATAATAATTATCTTTTAATTATTGTAAGAGAACTCTCGAAATTATTTCTCGATCTCGAAAAATCTCGAAGATTTTTTCTCGATCTCGTTCTCGAAAAAAAACCTTAGTCTCGTCTCGATCTCGTCTCGAAATCGAGACAAGACGAGAAATCTCGACTGACCCCAGCACGTGTTTCAATTACCAAGTAACCAAAATGTCAGCCAATTACAATCTTCTGATTCATAGATAGCCAAGCAGTTTTATGCTTTAATTTCCGTTAGCATTGTGGGTTGGTTTGGTATAGGGTGCAGAGACTATTTTTTCTCAGAAATGTTGTTATCGATACACTACCACATGCTTTATTGGAAAGTAAGTGTGATGTCAACCCTGAGGTCTGATGCTACTTGAATAGCGCATCCATTGAAAAGGTTGTCACGGAGCGTCACGGTGATAAATAATAATAGCTGGCCTCTGCCAGCGCAGACTATGCCTTTGGGTGCCATCTACGATTGTTTATGAAGTAATAATACTATTGCAGTACTTAATACTGTACTAGAGTTTGTGAACGCTTACCTTCAATTAGGTAATCATCGTTTTCATGAGGTTCCTGTCCCCGTCAAAGATGATTAAAAACGTGTCGATGTATTGCTACGAGGTGCATTCGATATTATTCTCGATTAATATCTAGTAATATGGCTCAATATTGAGATTAAGATTTCGTAGCAAGTTAAAAAAAGCAGATGTAAGTTTCATAGAGTTATTCAAATGGTGAAACATGATGTTGACGTGCATGCTTTCTCGCCGTTCTCGGTAAACGCTATATTTTTTGCTGATCATGGTTTGGATGAAGTAATAAAGCATACAAGAATACTTTGGCTGAAGGATCTAACTTATTGGCATTCGATATACAGTGACATTCCAAAAGTACGCAACAAATGGAAAAATTGTTTGTGATTTTAAAAAAATTGAATTTGTTATCAACTTAGGCTCGTCTTGGAACATACTTAGCCCCTATCAAATATAAGTACGGAGTGATTTTCAGTTTCTCGAAAAAACATATTTTTCAAAATTATCAAAAGCTTAAAAGTTATATTTTTCGGAAAATATAAACATTTGTATGAAATTTTCCAGGGAAATCTTTGTTGGAGCTCAATTAACTATGAGGTGAAAAATTTCAATTTTTCATGAAATTCTACAATATTCAATTTTGTAATTTTCTGAATTAATTACAAATTTCGTATATCAGGAAATGACTTAAAAATTTTGTTCGATTTTTGGGACGACCTCAGCGATGTTATGACTGGCAAAACGCTTGAAAACTAAGTCTCAGTTGCTCCTTTACATTTCATAGAATTCATTCAATAGTAAATTTTGTGATTTTTATTGCAAGGCACTTTTTTGCAAGATACCTTCCATAACTGACTGATTACATTCAAATGGCTTGTAAAAACCCTAATTGTTCTCTGCAAATAATACTATCACAATGAAAATCTGCTTTACAATTGGCTGCGACATGAGGGAACTTCGTATTTCCGCTCTTACACAGCCAGGTTAATTGACTAGGCAACACAATATGGGATGGCTATGGATTGTTTTTCTGTAAAACTGTAATTATTTGCAACTATGACAATTATTCGTTCTGTTTTTTTTCAAGTAAATCCGTTGTCAGCAGTTTGAGTTATTTTTCGAAGTGAAACTTACCCGCAAAAAGAAAACCTAAGTTGAGCAACAAAGAAAAAATATAGCTTGTTCTAATTGTTGGTGATAATTATAAGACGTTTTGGGAACCAGCGCGGATCTTCAACGAACTGCATTCCAACAAAAATGGTAACCAACTCCACTGTGAGCAGGATTTGAAAAAATTCTGAAGCACAGGCAGTGTTCAAAAAATTTCACAACTCTTGGAAAACTGTTGTCGACAATCCAACACATCATGATATCTCCATCATCGACCAGAATAATTCTGATGCAAATAAGTTTCGGCATTCCAAAGCTAAAGTCATTCAGAAGCTGCAAGTACGAGGTTATGATGGCCGGCTCTATTTTAGTTTTTGGCAGCAGGGGCGGATAGAAGATAGATCATTCATTCATCCAGTAATGACGAAAGTACATTCACATCAAATGGAATTGTTAATTCTCAGAATTGCCGGTGGTGGATGGATGAGAATCCCCATTTTGTCATAGAGGCACGAGACCAATACTCATTAAAAACAAATGTCTGGTGTGGTATATTATTCAATAACCAAATCATTGGTCCAGTATTTTTAAGAGAAAACCTAAATTCTGAGATATACTTACCTGTTTCTACTTCAAACTCATCTGGTTCATTTATTGGACAATATGTCATTAAATCAGCGCCGAATAATGTATTTTCAACAGGACGTGCTCCAGCACCCTCTACAGTTGAGTGCGTGATTTTCTTGATCATCTGTTTTCTCGTGGATGAATCGAATGATATTCAGTGAAAATTCATGGCCTCCCAGATCTCCCAATCTGACCCAAATGCGATTTTTTCTTGTGGAAATATTTAAAATTTGAGGTTTATAAACAGACCTTTCAGAGATCAAGAACACCTTTGAAATACATTGAGAGAATGTGCTGCTCAAGTTTAGGAATGTCTCGAGGGAAAGGTATGGTCGAACCATCTTGTGTATTGGAAGGAACGGAGGACACGTTGAGATTCAATTTTATTTATTACTGTTCATTTGATTCATTTTGTCTTTCAATTTATTTTTAGATTTCATATCATTGTTGTTTTGAAAAATTTCTTCCAAATGTTATTTATTTTCCGAAAAATATAACTTTTGAAATTTTGCTAATTTTGAAAATTTTTATTTTTTCAAGAAACTAAAAATTACTCTGTATATCTGATAGGGGCTAAGTTTGTTTCAAGACAGAGATTAGTAGTAAGTATCCGAAGAAATTAAAAGTGTAGCCAAAGTATATACTATGCTGTTCTTCAACAGCTTGTGATTGCGAGTGTTTGCACATGATTAAATATATTACTTCCGAACTTACCATTTCTAGAAGTGACTGATTCATAATCATGAGCCTACGAACAGAAATTGAGAAGACAAATTATTTTAAATGTATACATAATAATAATAATATAATAATTATTATTATTATTATTTGCTGTGGCGCTCCGGGGCGACTTACTGATATTGTCGGTGGTGTCACTTTTCAGCTGTAGGAAAACCCGGAAAACTACAGCACCACCCCGGTTGGTCGGTGCGCACTTCAAGCTAGCACCAGACGTCGGGATTGGCATCTAGGCAACTCACATCACACTTGATTCACAACAAGGCATGTGGCCACCTAAAGAGACCCGTGTACTTGAGAAAAAAGATTCCGTACCCGAGCCTCGAACGTCTGTCTGATGCGAGCTAGAAGTTCCACTGCTAGAGACCTTAACCACTGAGCTACCGACCGACAAGCGAAAAGTAGTGGATTATGAATTACAAAAATTCCAAAAATTATCTCAAAGTACCACCAGGATCATTAATAACAGATACCGTACGGCATTCGAAAAAATCTATAAGTATACCTGTCTTCAAAAAATACTAGGCCTATTTATCATCTAAAAATATAGACGAAGTACATGATGCAATATACACATACTAATGAATTTAAAACAAGAGAAGGAAAAACTTCGTATCTGTATAACGAAATGTGCATGAATGGCATTTTTTTATTGTACATAGTACATAGTTTTTTGCAATTATCAATTGTTCATGAGCCCCATTATGGATATATGTTTTTTCCTTACTTAGTACCCTTCTCTCATATCTGATGCTGTTCTTCGATTGATTATCAATGATATTATTCAAGAATTCGAATAGAGTTGGAAAAGTGCCAGAATGTTTCTAATAAATGAAAAAAAAACTAATATGAATAATAAAATAGCATATACACTACAAAGTTGTTACAAGTCGAGGGCGATTTTGCGTCCGAGTGTATAGCTAGTGCTGGCAAAAACATGTCTAGACTGGTCGAAGTATTGAATTACTCAACTTCTACTGCATATCTTTTCATAGAATTCATATCGACCAGACTTCCGTATAGGCGATCCGCAAGGACCAGTCAAAACAGTTGTTGAGTGTGTGTGTCTAATTCCGAGGATTTATTAATCAATTTTGGATAGTTAATATTTATACGTAAGGTAGAAGCACGTTTTTCAGGGGAAATGCCCTTTTTTGAATAGTTTGTTCTTTAGCCACACCCGCCCTACAATTGTTCTAATTGGTCCTTGTACGGAAGTTTGGTACATTTGATTTATTGCCGTTTTGTCTGCTCCCATACCTACGGTTTATGAACTATTAAAAAACAGGTTCAAAATTTCTTGATTAATTTATTTTGACAGTGACATTGTATAATATTTTGATACTGAGTAATATATGTCATATGACAAGTAACTAACTCACCTACTTCCCAACTGCACTAGCAATTAGCACATTTCTTGTAGAACAGAGGGGTTCAAAACAACGTGGCAAAAGCGTAGTGCAGATGGAAATATTTTTCCCGCGGAAGACAATAACTGTGTGGTGATTGAGGTTTTTATAGTAAAAACTGACGTTTTCTTTGTCGTCAACTATGATCGCGAATTGTAACATATTCTTGAAATTTACTCCGGCGGAGTAAAAACCGTTATGTCTTTTTGTAGAAAAAAGTCTGTTGGTCATTATCTTGGCGTACCCCTGAAATTTACAATTTCTTATCCAAAAAACGTCAAATAAAGCAGTAATTTACCATTCCCAAAATATAAAAGATTTAGTTAAAGAATAACATAAATACTTAGTCATATCCGTTTAGGTTTATTTGACAGTGGTTATCAGTTTTTTTATTTTGCAGAAATCATGGCATCTACTATAGAACCGTGTGAGAGCAAGCCTGCTGGCCTGGCAACTCTTTCAAGTACCTTAGATATGTTCGATACGTTCAAACCATCCCAAGATGAAGACAGAGATTCTGATGAAGAGAGTTTCCACCTTCCAATGCTAGGCTGCGATGATGATCTGGATATCAGTAGTAGGTCTCCGAATACATGTGCATTAAATGTTATTTGATAGTTTAAATTTTTTAGATAAAGAACTGTCAGGAATGGCAACCCCAAATCCAGAAACTGAAGATGATATTTTAAATAAATTTGAAACCACTGCAACTCCAGACATTGACCCTAAATTGGAGGACATTATTCTCAGTGATGACAATGATGAAACTTGCGAAATTAGTAAGAAAGTGGAAAATATGGATAGAGAAAACTCAACTATTTCCAAGGAATGTGTGGGCGATGAAACAGGAACTGATCTTAATGAAAAGACTACTGAAACACGAAGGTTATCAGGAGAAACAGTTGAGACGAAATTTGCCAGTGAAACCGATGAAAATACAGATGGTAGTGAAGTTTTTAAAGATTTAGAAATTGTCGATGAATTGGATGAGTCTTTTGAGGAGAAAGGTGATGAAGACACAAATGACGAAGTTGGTGATATAGGTATAAAAAAATTCGGTGAAGTTAATAACGAATCTGAATCTATGGAGGTCGATACAATTGAAGAAGAATCCCCCGTTGAAAATATTCAGGATACTGTTGAGACAGATGAAACACAGATAAATGTTATTCGCCATATAGAAGAGACTGAGGATACGTTCAAAACGAAAACAAAATTGGATGAAAAAAATTATAAAAATGTGACCAAAATGGTGTTAGCTGATGAAAATGTCGAAAATAGTTGTTCTGAAAGTATAATGCCAGGTGGTTCAGTATTGAACGATGATTTGAGCGGTACCGAGAAAAGTACTTTAGATGCGACGATTGACGAGAATATGGTACCTAAAAACATAAGTTACATTGAAAATAGCCAAGTAGAAAATAGACTTGAAAACTCAAATGAAGGAAGTAAAATGACATGTGATGACGAGGAAGATGAAATTATCAACGATATAGTAAAAGAGGTCAACGAAAAGTTGGATAGTGATGAGGATGAAATGATGCCAGAAAGTTCAGTTTTACAAGAGTCCAGCATCAAAAAAATTGCCAGTATAAGTATGTCTGTAGGTAATAATGATAAAGTAGAAGACTGTGCCGAATTGGAAGAAATCAACTCAAGTTCCTGCTCGATTACAACTGACAATAATCTTATTGAACAGGACAATGTAATACAAAAATCTCCTGATCAGACTGAATACATTCAAGATGATGAAATGCCAGAAATTGAAGCTTCTGGTCCTATCACCAAACCCTCGAAAACAATACTTGCTAGTGCAGATGATTTGCATGAAGCAGTTGATGAAAATGATAAAATCATCGAGGGAAATAATGATGTAAAACCTATGGATATCGATATTTCGATGCATGAAGAAGACACTATTTCAGTTCCTAGCACCAAAGAACAGGAAAATACAAGTGAAGAAAATTTGAAAAATCGAATAACTGAACTGTCAACGGCAAAAATCGTGGACAGTACATTCACAGCCGAAATCGTGGAAAGTACGCACACAGCTGAATTCGTGGAAAGTACGCACACAGCTGAATTCGTGGAAAGTACGCACACAGCTGAGTTCGTGGAAAGTACGCCCATAGCAGAAATCGTGGAAAGTGCACTCATAGCAGAAAACCTGGAAAGTACGTCCACGGCTGATATCGTGGAAAGTACGCCTACGGCAGAAATCGTGGAAAGTACGCCTACGGCAGAAATCGTGGAAAGTACGCCTACGGCAAAAATCGTAGAAAGTACGTCCACGGCTGAAATCGTGGAAAGTACGCCTACGGCAGAAATCGTGGAAAGTACGCCTACGGCAGAAATCTTGGAAAGTACGCCCACAGCAGAAATCGCGGAAAGTACGCCTACAGCAGAAGTCGCGACCGAATGTAGTGAATCTGTACCTCCAATAGGAAGTCCTTCAAAAGTGAATGAGGATGAAAAGGCAGAGACCTCCAAAATGGAAAAATCGTATGAATCCACCAATAGCTTAGAATGCGATGATTTATTGGATGTATCTATTATTCGCGACGTAGATGAAGACAATGCAACAGCTATCGCAGAAAACTCCAACGACGTTCAATCCAGTGAAAAATCAGACAATGATGATCAAGATGATGACAAAGCCGACAATGAAATGGACGAAAGTGAGCTAGATCAAGACGATATTTTGCTCTCTAGTGATAAAGATGACCACATTGACTCGGAGGAAGGCAACAGCAATTCGTGTGATCAGGACACTATGACTGTTGATAATTTGATGAGTGAAAATACAAGTGATGGTGAAACTAAAGGTGATGATGATGTTGTTATGAAAGAAACTGAAGAATCCAAAAATAGCAGCAAAAGCTCACGGAGAATAGAAGCTGAATTTGATTCTACATCTGACATATCAGAATCTAAGGAAAAATCAGAAAGTGAAAATCAAGGTAAATATTTCATTCAATTTTTTCCTGTTTTTTTTGTTCTTTTTTGAACTTCAAATGTTCTTAGTATTGAAAAATCACAGTTAGGGTACATCAATCACATTACTGACAAATTTGAAATAATACATTAATTATCAACACAATGAAGATGTTTCTTTGCTTTGTCTCTGTTATAAATCAGAAAGTCTTAGCTCGAGTTGAATCGAGGTTTTGCTGTTTTAAAGTTTTTCATCAAATTATAGAGGACATCGAATTATCTCACTCGAAAAGTCTTCCAATTTTCTATACGACAGGTAAATTTCAGACTAAAATATTCATTCAACACACAAAAGGACGACTCATAATGTTCGGTTGAAAGGCCAGCTAGCCCGCCCGATTGTGTCCCTTTTGGTTTTCCTTGTGGGAATATCTCAAATCTAGCAACGAATCGTTGAATTAGTGGAACGCATAAGAGAAATATTTGAAAATGTCAGAAGCGAATTTGAAAATCTTTTTTTTATTTGCCAGGATGTCAATGGCGAATATTTCGAACATTTAATTCGGTTTTTATTCCCAATTTCTCACATAGTTATGCAAAACAAACTTTGTTTATTCATGATGATTTTCTTAATTTTGCTTGGTTCCAATCATTTGAGATTTTTTCGAAGAACGACAGACGGACACCTTTTGTAGATACCATAATGGATTGGAAGATTTTACTGGAGATCATCATCAATAGGAAAGGTTACGCATGAGAGTTGTTCTAACATTATTTACCGCCATTTTGTTCTGGATGAACATTATTGTCCAAGTTTTGCCGTCGTATAGAGAATTGAAAGACGTTTCGAATAATATTTCACTTCACCTCAAATGACATTTAAAATAATCATTCAATATGGCGCCCGACTGCATAGATAGATATTTTTTATTGTTGTCGAAGAACAGCGGGTGGTGCTGTAGCTTTTCCGGGGTTTCCTTCAGCTGAAAAGTGAACACTTCATCAAAAATCAGTCGGAGCGCTTATTATTGTAAACAAGAAGAGCAACCTTAAATGAAAGTTTATTGTAGCTGATGCTTTCTTCATTTTTCTTGGATCATTTATTGTCATTTTGGGCTATCTTTTAATTTTTTATGATCTAAGAATTGAAAAAATCCCGACTCGTAAATCACCTCTAGATCCAATGTTGCACCATGAGCAGCAGAAGTGCTTGTAAGCGTAAAGCAGTAGGTTACGAATTAATATGCGTAAATTATTCCTACCATATTCAGATTTTTCTGAAATGAGGTGCAGTTTTTTTCTGAGATAGACCCATCGCAATATTGTTTTATTGAATTGTATGTATCAGACATAAGCAAAGACCATTATATACAAAGAAAAAGAAACAGCTCAAGCTCTGCAACATATCAGAACTTCGCCTGATTCAAAGAGGAATCAACTGCATACCGGTTTCGGAATTTTTGTTCACCTTTATTAGTGAAGCCTAGGCCATCACCAAACATTATTAAACAAGTTGACTGGTTACATCGTTTTGACTTTCAGTCTCTACCTTAATCCTGCCAGATAAAAAATGGCGATTTCGTTTCGGCATTAGTGTTATATTAATTTAACATCAAATTGTGAATTGAATTAATACTGTAGCTCTCTGGTATTCTACTTGTACGTTTCATTCACTATTTCACTACAAATTATAAATGTATCGTAATGGATGATGATGTATAGATTCATGCTTGTTTCCACATGATTGCGTTTGTTGAAAACAGAACTCAAATCAAAGAATTGTGAAAAATAAAAATTAACTCATTGTATACAAAACAGCGACTCAAAAAATTGTTCAAACCAAAATTAAATAAACCAGAAATGAAAACTGTAGGTGAATAGTATTTGTCTGTGTCCCCGAATGATTTGTATCTTTAAAGTAAAACACCCTACTTACCCTGAATGTACTTCACTTACCAATTGAAAAGTTCCGTATCTGTAAACATGGGTTTGACTGATTTTGAAAGTCGATTTTATGAAGAAAACAAAACTTTTTCCATTTTCTTTCCCTATTTTTATTGCCTTTGAAGTAATTCATCACATCGAGAGCAGTGAGTGAAATGAAACGAATGTTTTCGAATAAAATTAGGTAATATTTCGCTAAATATCAAGAATAATATCAAACTTGAATACTAAAAGTATGTGACAGAAAACAAATTTGCAACCTTTATAAACAAACACTCTAGTCAGAACATACCTGCAACTAAGATGTCTAAAAACCCTGGTGTTTGCACTTATACCTGTAAAACTGTGGAATCAAAGGGCGTAGCCCATTTCGGCCCGAAAATGTGAAATACCAGGTAAGATGAATTTTAATGAGCTTGGGTAAATGCCCATTTCGGCCCACAACGATAGGTAAACTAATTAAAAGGTAATTTGAAGGATATTTGGATTGGGATAATTATTTATTCATTGTTAGGGGCGCTTATTGTTAGATTATTTAGTTCCACAGTAACTTCTAAACTGTAATAATCTAGTAAAAAAGGTGGAAAAATGGGTGAATCGGCTAAGTTAAGTGAAATCACAAGCGGACGCGGTAAAACACAATTGGTGTTGAATCAGTTCAAATTCAAAGAACAAAACCGAAAATTAAGTTCGGGAGAATCAAAGTGGAGATGCATCAAAGATAGGTGCAATGCCTACTTAAAGACTATGGGCAATTCTTCTGATCGAGTTTTGACAACATCGAATCAAAACCATTCACACGAGGCAGAGTTGGAAAATGTCTTGCAACGGCAAATATTAAGTTCTACAGCGAAGAGGAAAGCTGAATCGGACATATGTGAGAAACCCGCAAAAATAATAAGAACAGCTTTGTCGAAGCAACCAGAACAGGATGCTCTCACCCGGAAGGACTTGAAATGTGTGAGGAAGAACATCTACTATGCTCGGAGGAAATCGCTGACAGCATTACCCAATTCAGTTACAGAAGTCCACGCAGTGTTAGCTGCAATGGAGTTAAAAACTAATAAAGGTGATGATTTTGTGTTAATTAATGACGAAACCTTAAATTCAATAATATTTTCCTGTCATTCTAATTTAAATTTTTTGTGTAAAGCAGAGATTTTGTATATGGATGGGACCTTCTCTTATTGCAAAAAATTTTTTAAACAACTTTTCACTATACACGGCTATTTTAATGGACACTATATTCCGTTAGTTTTCTGTTTGTTAAAAGATAAACGTGAAGAAACATCGCTTGTGCCTGTCTAAGATATATGATTTATGTGACAATTATAATTTAGTTTTTTCACCAAAAGAAGTAGTAATAGACTTTGAAGTTTCAATTCATAACGCTTTAACTCAAATTTGGACAAATATCAAAATTACTGGCTGTAGGTTTCACTTGACCCAAGCATGGTACCGTCAAATACAGAAACTAGGTTTGACACTATCTTATAAAGATGATAAGTCAGATGTTGGCAAATGGCTGCACTATTGTTTTGGACTTCTCTTTTTAGAACCCAATGAAGTAGATAATTTCTATTTTTTTGAGTTATATGAAATTAAGCCTCAAAATACAAATTTAGAAAAAATTTCAGATTATTTTCTTGAAAATTATTAAACTAACGAATCAAAATTTCCACCTCACGTTTGGGCAAGTGCTTCTGCAGATTTAAATAAAACTACCAATGCTTGTGAATCGTTTCACGCACATTTTAACAATTCAATGTATATCTATATTTATTTTTGTTAAAGAACTTTTGAATGTACAAATAGAAACATACGTAAATTGTAATAGTATTGGCATTACAAATATGTCTAGAAATTTAGGCACAAGGTGCTTATATTTTCGTGCCAATTTTTCATCCATGACCAGCGGCATGACGATAGAATAGACATAATACCGCCTTACCGGGGGTGATCGTTCGTGTTCAAGGTTTGTTTGATTAGGACAGGACTGTAAAGAGTGGTTTGATTTGAGTGAGGTGAGGTGAGGTTATTGTTGATAACTTACGGAAAACTAGGGAATATGGGTAAATGTCGGATTTGTACGAAATTTTCACAGATGGCTTAAAACATGATAAAATTGGGATTGTTCGGGTTTTGTCGGGTCTAATCGGTAAGCAAAGTAAAGGTAAGTTTATTGGCAGGTTGTGGGCGAGCGCAGCAGGAACCTGCTTTGATTTCACTTTTACTTATCAATTGGTGATCGGATTACCAGCAACTCGGATAGCTAGGTTAGTTAGGTTGGGTTAGGGTGTCTCCCTTCTTTTACGATAAGTATAACTACGACTTCGGATTCGTGTTTAGGAGACAAAACTACGTGAGTTGAGCATTTTTTTATCAAACAAGTATACACATGCGCGCGCACATCTGCGTTAATATGCGCACACACATGCCTAAGTAATGTAAACACAGAAAGAAATTCAGCGTTCAGCTTCACAGAAATAAAGACTACTTTTTAAATAAAAGAACTACAATCCACATACCTGAAATGAGATTGGGATTGTTCGGGTTCCGTCGGGTCTAGTCGGTAAGCAAGGAAAAGGTAAGTTTATTGGGCTCGGCCAAAAAATTTAAAAAATACCCAACTCACGTAGTTGGAACGTGAATCCGAAGGCCATTGTTCTAGTTATAATCATCGTAAAAGAAGGGGACATAACCTAACCCAACCTAAATATCCTAGATATCCAAGTCCCTCGTAATCCAATTACTAATCAGTATAAAAAAGTGAAATAAAGCAGGTGCTCGCACACAATGTGCCAATAAACTTACCTTTACTTTGCTTACCGACTAGACACGACGAAACCCGAACAATCTCATTCTCATTTTTTGTATGTGGATTGAAGTCATCAAGTACTTTCTATTATTTAAAAAGTATTCTTTATTTTTGTTAAGCTGAACGCTGAATTTCTCTTTGCGTTTACATTACTTACCTACGCGTGTGCGCATATTAACGCGCATGTGTATACATGTTTGTGCACATGCAAAAATAGTTTTCGTGATTCTATCACGTTCTTTAAATTCTGCCAGTCTGCATTCATTTGGAAACATTTTGAGTACCAACATTTTAAATGTGCAGTTAATGTTTGAAAAATTTGGTATATCTACTCATTTTTTATAAAATATCTCGTGATAGTGAATTGAATATTTTTGAATATTTCTAGAATCAAATTGGCAACTTAAATAAAATTCTTCGCTGTTACGAGAGAGCTGCCATTTGCCATTCAAAATGATTGCATGTCTGTTGAATGCAGGTATCTATTCTTTTTTTAATTCTTTTGGATTACTTTACTCATAAATTGCTACAACCATATTATATTTGAAGTATTTTCGGCTTAACACAGTGCATTTCAACCAAAAAAATACAATGAAATACCGAATTCAATGAATTATGTTTGTGTTTTGAAAATTAGTATCAGCACACTTTTAGAAAAATGTGAAAATGAACTTTCCGTGGAAAAATTTCAATGGATATTTCATTTTTATCATGATTGAAGCCATCTCTGGAAATTTCGTATGAATTCGACATTCATCCATATTTCCCACTCTTTCCGAAACTACGGAAATCAGACTAACATAATATCAAATGTATGACAGTTTCAATAGTTTTTGAAGACACAAGTAAGATAACAGAATAAAAATAAAA
This sequence comes from Chrysolina americana, assembly GCA_958502065.1. Taxonomy (NCBI): domain Eukaryota; kingdom Metazoa; phylum Arthropoda; class Insecta; order Coleoptera; family Chrysomelidae; genus Chrysolina; species Chrysolina americana. The sequence continues at coordinate 63,792,414 of OY293412.1, read as the reverse complement.
GTCGTGAACGCAAAACGCCGTTATGCGTAAGCTGTCTAACTTTTTTCTTTCAGCGATGTAAGCACAGTGTGGCGGAGAATCGGGAACTAATAAAACGTAATCCAAAATCCAACAGGTAGTATGCCGTCCGAAAAGATCAAAACAAAATCGAATCGTTGCAATCACCAGGGTTTTAAGACATCATACCTGCAACATTCGATTTGATATTTCTACAACTGTCAAAAAAGGTGCACTATTGTTTGGAAACTATGCAAGAGACAGTCCGGGATAATCTTGGCCCCTTGATTGATTAAACCAGATGGCGTATTGATAAGACCACTGCACCATACCTATCTCTCGTATTCGAATGATAATTTGACAATCAGACAACTTTGAACGATTCGTAATTTGTAGTTTCATAATCATATCTTACGATGTTATTGCCTAGAATAGCTTTCAATCCATTTTTATGTGGATAAGCATTTCTCCCTCATCCAGTGTGTAAAACAGAAACAATAGTTATGAGTATAGGTACCTATATGATTTCGAAATGTTATTATATTGTTACGTTACCCATTTTCGTTGTGCCGCGCCTTATAGGAATCTGCGCAGTCCCTTTTAGTAATCCGTGCTACACAGTCCCCATTAGCAATCAGCGCCGAACTCTCCCCTTCAAGAATTAGCGCTGCCCTTTTTTATAATATTTTATTCAGTTAGCTACAAAACAATTCAATATGTTGCGCATTTGCGGAGTAGATCTTGATTTCAGTTACGTATATTCTCACGGGATGAATTGTGGAAATAATAATTACACAATATATTTCTTTTTTTTTTTTCACTATCGCATATACTGCGCATGCGCACCAAGTTGATTATCAAGGCATACACTATCAATTGTCAAAAATTAGTTCACGATGACTTTCAGTTAGTAAAAGTCTCTTTTCGGAATCTGCGCTCGCTGCGCACTCCGTTTTAGTAATATGCAATAGCTGCGCAGTCCCTTTTAGGACTCCGCGCTGCAATTTCCGTAGAACTGTCCCCTTCAACAGTTTGCGCTGGGCATCCGCGTAACAGATCTTGAGTTCAGTTACACATTTTCCCACGGGATGTATTATGGAAAGGATATTTACACAATATTGTAGTAAAACTGCACTAACTAATTTTCCGAATTTATTTAAAACACTATTTACAACAATTATTCACTAAAACATTGACTTCAATAACTATTTCAATTTATTTCTACTGTGGCTATCTTTCAGCGAACTGTGGAACTGTAACTAACTCTCAATTCTGACTGTTCCGCCATCTGCTATACAGCGGCTATATATAGTAACATTTACAGTTTTCGATCTTTCCAGTCTGTTCGGCGACTCCTAGAAACTTCGGTTATAGCGTTCGCGTCTCTTCCACGGCGGATGAGTCATGTGTTTGTCAGAAGAGAACTTGTTTACAATTCGAGTGTGGAGTGTAATTGGATGATCGAGGCCGGTCTCGAAATCGTTACATTGCCCCTTCTTAAAGACGTTTCGCCCCGAAACGTCATTCTTGGAGTGTGAAGATATCTGCAAGATTCTCCATATCTGCACCTGGACGTTCGATGGAAGTAGCACTCCACAGTCTTCAAGTTGGGTCGAGGAAGATGGTTGCAGCACACCAGAATGTTGATGCCGCTGGATCTGAATATTGTCTCCAACATGCTTCTTATAACTCTCCAGTCCAGCACATCAAGCCCACAGGCCAATTTTGGGATTGCCAGGTCTACAATATTCTGGTCCAGCATCGTGTCTCTCAATCTCGTAAGGCTCTTCCAAACATCTTCATAAGACGGCTCATCTCGAGAACGCTTCTTGGTAACCAGATAGTAGATGTTTCTCTGGTCTTTCCTCAGCTGTAACACCCCTCCAACTTCCGGGTTCTGTTCTCTCAGTTCCTGGATTCGACCGAACTTCTTGGAGAAAACTACTGCAATGCCTCTGGACATTTGGAGATCTTCTGCCACACAGTGAGCTAACGCGTAATCAGCAGGCACCTTGAAAAGATCTCGTGACTCCTCTCGGGTTACCCCATATTGAACTTTCTGTCCGTTCGAGTACAGGGACATGAACCTCTGAAACGTCATTTCGTCCTCCGGTGATCTGACTGTGCGGACTTGATCGTGGTTTCCGGCGTAAGGGGACAACCTATTGAAGTGGACTACCCTAGGTTTTCCTCGTGGTGGCTTATATATACGGTAGACGAGGTCGTTTATCCTTTTCATGATCTTATATGGACCTTCCCACGAGTTCCGAAGTTTCGGTGATAGTCCACGGCGACGTTTAGGGTTGTATAGCCAGACAAGGTCACCTGTCTGATATCCACCAGCATCCGCCTTGATGTCGTAGGTCTCCTTCTTTCTGTCGCTGGCACTCTGGATGTTCAAACGGACCCGTTCATGGATGTCGTCCATTCTCTGTCGCAGTTTGCTGACGTAGTCATCTCCCGCAGTGTCTTGTCCTGGTGGCGTCCCAAACTTCAGGTCACATGGAAGTCGCAGCTCTCGGCCCATAATAACACTAGCAGGGGTTTGGCCGGTTGACTCATGAACTGCGGAACGATACGCCATCAGGAACAGATGGAGGTACTGGTCCCAATCCTTCTGGTGGTCATCCGCTCCTCCATTCCATCGGACTGCGGATGTAGAGCTGTGGTCCTCGTTTTTCGGATGTTCAGCATCTGACACATCTCCTGGAACAGGTTTGACTCGAAATTCCTGCCTTCATCCGAATGCAGCTCTAACGGGACACCGAATCGACAAATCCACTCCTTCACCAAGACGTCGGCAGGGCATAGGCTTCGGCCCACTTGCTGAAGTAATCCATCGCCACAAGGATGTACTTGTTCCCGTGTTCAGATTGTGGGAACGAGCCAGCGATGTCAATGGCGATCCTTTCGAATGGGCTGCCCACAATGTACTGGCGCATCGGGGCCTTAGGTCTTGTTCGAGGCCCATTACTGGCAGCGCATACAGCACAATTTCTGCACCAGTCCTTGACGTCAGCTTGACAATTGGCCCAGTAGAACCGTTGCCTAACTTTCTGGAGGGTCTTCGTCCCTCCCAGATGTCCTCCGGTGACCCCATCATGGATTTCTCGGAGCACTTCCTGTCTTCTGCTCCTGGGAACTACTACCTGACGTCTTTCTTCCCCGCCATCCTCCGACTCCAACACACGCTTCAAGACTCCATTGTCTAAGGTGAAAGAGTTCCATTGGGCCCAGTAAGTTTTAACGACTGGAGAACAACTGGCTATTTCCTGCCACGACGGTCTTCGCTCACTCTTCTTCCAGCTGATGACTAAACCAAGATCTGAATCTTTCTCTTGGTCTTTCTGGATCTTGTGGTCATTCCAGTTATCATCGACCGCCGTGGTTCTGCAGAGTGTCGACTCCTTTTCCTCTGTTCGTCGGCAGTTCGAACAGTCGTCTGGACATGGTCTTCGCGATAGGGCATCCGCATTCTTATGGCTGGTCCCCGCCCGATGTCCGATCTCAAAGTCGAATTCCTGTAGCCTCTCAATCCAGCGTGCCACTTGACCCTCGGGATTCTTAAACTGTAGGAGCCATTTGAGAGCTGCATGGTCAGTTCTCAGTTGGAATCTTCGTCCATACACGTACTTGTAGAAGTAACTCCCTTCCCGCCTGGTGACACAGTAATTCCGCTCCGGTTTACTGAGGGTCTTGCTGAAGTAACCGATGACCTTCTCTTGTCCATTTTGGATCTGAGACAGGACAGCTCCAAGTCCCACGTTACTGGCGTCCGTGTCCAAAATGAATTTCCTGTCTGGAAGGGGGAGCTCAGGATTGGTGCGTTGATCAAAGCTCCTTTCAACTTCCTGAATGAATCTTGGCATTCATCTGACCACTGGAACTTTGTTTGTTCTTCCGTGAGCCTGGTCAGTGGTTTTGCGATGTTAGCAAATCCCAGCACGTATCGGCGATAGTAAGTGCACAAGCCAAGAATACTTCGAAGCTGGTGAATGTCTTTCGGAACGGGCCATTCCTTAACAGCTTTGATCTTCTGCTCATCTACTGCCACTTCTTTCCCAGAGACAACGTGGCCGAGATAACGTACTTCTTTTTGAAACAGATGACATTTCTTATGGCTCAGTTTCAGTCCGGAGCTTCTCAATCGCTGAAATACCTCTTCCAAGTTTTTTACATGGTCCTCGAACGATCTGCCAACCACAATAATGTCGTCGAGATACACCAGACACGTCTTCCATGATCGTCCTTTCAAGACCGTCTCCATCAATCTCTCGAACGTGGCTGGAGCATTGCAGAGGCCGAATGGCATAACTGTAAACTGCCATAATCCGGAGCCGATGGTAAAAGCTGTCTTTTCTCGATCTTCCTGGGCCAGTTCTACCTGCCGGTACCCACTCTTCAAATCTAAGGTCGAGAAAATCGTAGATCCAGCCAGCGTGTCTAGCGTGTCGTCTATTCTTGGGAGAGGGTAGCTGTCCTTTTTCGTCACGTTGTTTAGTTGACGGTAGTCTACGCAAAACCGTGATGATCCATCTTTCTTCTTCACCAACACGACTGGAGAGGACCAGGGACTGTCGGATGGCTCGATGACTCCGTCTTTCTCCATGTCGTAGACTATTTTGTCAGCCTCCTCCTTTTTGGCGAGAGGAAGTGTTCTGGCTGATTGCCTGATTGGTCGGGCATTTCCAGTATCTATTTTGTGCTGAACCACCTTTGTTCTACCGCCTCTGCCTACTCCGGTATCGAAGATGTCCTGATACTTCCTGACAGTTCTCTCAATTTAGGCTTCTGTGCTGGCCCCATGTCCTTGGACGAGATAGCAACCAACTTCTCCAATTCTGCTGGCATGTTACTGGCTTGACTAACAGTGCCCCAGAATTGTTCCTTTCTTCAAAGTCACAGGCTAATAGTTGACATTCATTACCCTTACCGACACAAATTTATCAACTCGCAATAAGGTCTTCCCTAGTGCGATTCCTCGTCCAATTTTCTCATCATGGAGCTTGGGCTCGAACATCACCACGTTTCCATTGCTCGCACCCCCATCCAGGCGAGCCTCCAAAATTGTTTCAGCCCTCTCCGGTACGCTCACATCTTCAGCCAGCAGAACACGAATCATTTCTTCACTTCTCCCGTGAAGCACCAACTCTTCTCCATTCACTCGTAGAACGCCGTCTCTGAAATTCAACTCGAACCCTCTGGAGTTCATGATGTCCATCCCTATGATTGCATCATCCTCGATATCCGCTACTAGAGCCCGATGTTTCACTTTAGTGCTGCCCAAAGTCAGTTCAATTGGAAGTTCACCATACACAGTTGCCGGCTCTCCAGTTGCTGTGCGTAGCTTCCAATTCGACGATTCAATTCTTGCCGGTGTTTTGGCAAATTTAGGTCCAAGGATTGTCCTAGTCGCACCTGTATCAAGCAGCATGGTGCGAGGCTTGTTGTTGATGAGACCGTCTACAAAAACACCTTTGTTCTGTCGTTGCAGGACAGCGACATATGCATTGTTATTTGGGGCTTGCTGGATTCAGGCCGACGACTGCCCCTTCTCATCGACCTTCTTTAGTTTTCCTGTGTCGGTGTCGCTTCTTTAAAAGTTGGGCATTTGCTACGCACATGCCCAATTTTCCCGCAATTCCAGCACCTTATTTGTTTCCTTTCAGGCAGGACTTCCTTCATTAATTTTCTCATGACAGCCTCGATATTAGCGGGCTCCTGTGGCTGTGGGTCTTCCTCGATCATCCGGACTCTACTCTGGCTTTTGCAGGATTGCTTTGCTGCTTCGAATTCCAGAGCGCGTGCCAATGCATCCACGAGATGTGCGGGGCCAGCTAGTGTTAGGGCTTGCTGGGTTTCCTGGTCACGAAGTCCATCCAAAAATGCCTGGACCGCTAGTCGCTCCATTACATTTTCCGGTGTAGCTGGGTACGCAAGACGAACCAAGCGTGCAATATCTGCTTCAAATTCTTGCAACGATTCGCTTGATTTCTGGCATCGGTTCTTCAGCTGTGAGTGATATACGTGTTCAAGGTGGGCTTGGCCATAGCGAAGTTCCAAGTGTTTTACCAGCTGTTCATAGTCTTCCTGTTGTTGGGCGGTGAGCGTTTGTAAAATATTTGTTGCTTCGCCACGCAATGCCAGTGTCAATGCTAAAGCTTTTTCCCCAGCATTCCATCCATTTGCTTTGGCAGCAGCTTCGAATTGTCGGTGGTAGTTTGACCATGGAGTATTTCCGTCAAACTGAGGCGGTTTCAATGAGAGCTTTCTTGGTTCCGTACTGACCTTAAAATCTTTTACGTCTTTTTGAACTTTCTCCAGGTTCATACTCAGGTCCAGCATTGGGTTTTTGTTGTAAGTTTCTAGGGTGTGCGCAGAATCCATTCGCTTTTCCAATTCACTGAATTTTTCTTTTATTCTGCCGATTTGTCTCGATTCCGTCTTTTATTGCATCGTGGAGCGTTTCCTTGATTTTTTTGATTTCTTCCACCATGTCGTCTTTGACTTGGTCACTTATTGTTTCTTTCAATTTTTCCATTTCTGTCTCGACAGTTCCCATTCTTTCTTCTAACCGATTCGCCACACCACAAAGTTCTTTTTTTAAGCCTTCGGAGTTTTCTAGAAGCTTCACTTCTAAAATGTGCGAATTTTCTTCAAGCTTTTCTTCTAGATATTTCGAAAGTTCTTCTTTCAGAGTATTCGAATTTTCTAGAAGTTTTTCTTCCAGGCTCTTCGAATTTTGTAGAAATTTACCTTCCAGACTCACCGAATTTTGTTGAAGTTCCTCCTTCAAACTATTCAAATTTTCCAGAAATTTATCTTCCAAGTATTTCGTGGTCTCGTCGAGTTTATTCATTATGGAACTCAAATCAATTCCAGAAACTTCGAATAAGAACGTTTCGGGGTCTTCTCCTTCTTCAATCAGTCCATCTGCAAGTCTTTTCTGGAGTACGGCCTTCTTTCCAATTGTTTCTAATTCACGCTCCTCTAACTCTTGTTTCAATTCACTAACTTTAAGGTCAACTAGGTGAACTCTCCTCGAAAACATTTTGTCTTTAATTGTTTTTAACCCAAATATCAGTCTATTATTTATTTCACAGAAAAAGTTTTCAGTTTATTGTCCCGCGACGCGCAAAACTGTCCACTTTGCAAACACTCAAATGTTCAACGGGTCAGTAACTGTCTTAGGCGCGATAAACGTATCAGTTTTTAAACGGCGAACACTTTAACACTTATTTATTTTAAACATCCGACTTCTGACAACAAATGTAGTAAAACTGCACTAACTAATTTTCCTAATTTATTTAAAACACTATTTACAACAATTATTCACTAAAACATTGACTTCAATAACTATTTCTGTTTATTTCTACTGTGGCTATCTATCAGCGAACTCTGGAACTGTAACTAACTCTCAATTCTGACTGTTCCGCCATCTGCTATATATAGTAGCATTTACAGTTTTCGATCTTTCCAGTCTGTTCGGCGACTCCTAGAAACTTCGGTTATAGCGTTCGCGTCTCTTCCACGGATGAGTCATGTGTTTGTCAGAAGAGAACTTGTTTACATTTCGAGTGTGGAGTGTAATTGGATGATCGAGGCCGGTCTCGAAATCGTTACAATATATTTCGTTTGAGTATGAGTACTGCGCATGACAAAAAGTTGATTCTCAAGGCATTAAATATCAATTGGCAACAATTAGTTTAAGGTGACCTTCAATTGGTAAAAGAACTCCCTTTAGGAATCTGCGCTCGCTGTGCAGTACCTTTTTGGAATCTGCGCTCGCTGCGCAATCCCGTTTAGGAATATGTGCTCATTGCACAGTCACTTTCAGGAATCCGCACTGCACAGTCCTCTATAGCAATCTATGCGCTGCGCAGTCCTTTATTATTTTTTATTCAGTTAGATACAAAGAAATTCAATGTATTGCACATTTGCAGAATAGATCTTGATTTCAGTTACGTATTTCTCACAGGATGTATTGGAAATAATAATTATACAATATATTTCGGTTTTTCATTTGTCTCGTATACTGCGCATGCGCAACAGTTAGATTCTCAAGGCATAAACTATCAAACGGCAACAATTAGTTTAAGGTGATTTTCGTAAAAGAGTTACCTTTAGAAATATGCGCTGATTAGTCTCCTTTAGGAATCTGCGCTCACTGCGCAGTCCCTTTTGTGAATCCACGCTGCATGTTCCCCATGATTTCGGTTACATTTATTCTCATGGAATGTATTGTGGAAATAATAATTACAGCATATATTTCGTTTTTTCACTTATCACGTATACTGCGCATGCGCAACAAGTTTATTCTCAAGGCATAAACTGTTAATCGGCAACAATTACTTCGAGGTGATTTTCGTAAGAGAATTTCCTTAAGGAATATGCGCTGATTAGTCTCCTGCAGTACCTTTTAGGAATCTGCAGCCGCTGCGCAGTCCCTTTCAGAAATCTGTGCTCGCTGCGCAATCCCTTTTTTAGAATATGCTTTTGCGCTTGCTGCGCGGTCCCTTTTAGAAATCTGCGCTCACCACGCAGTCCCATTTAGAAATCTGCACTTACCGCGTAGTCCTTTTTGTGAATCCGCGCTGCATATTCTCCATGATTTCAGTTACATTTATTCTCACGGGATGTAATGTGGAAATAATAATTACAAAATATATTTCGTTTTTTCACTTATCGCGCATACTGCGCATGAGTAACATGTTTATTTTCAACGCATAAACTATTAATCGGCAACAATTAGTTCGATGTGATTTTTGTAAGAGTTTCTTTAGAAATATGCGCTGATTAGTCTACTTTATGAAGCTGCGCAGTGCCTTTAAGGAATTTGCAGTCGCTGCGCAGTCCCTTTCAGAAAGCTGCGCTTGCTGCACAGCCCCATTTAGGACTTTGCTTTCACTGCTGAGTCCCTTTTAGGAATATGCGCTTGCTGCGCAGTCTCTTTAAGGAATCTGCGCTCACTTTGCAGTCCCTTTTGTGACTCCGCGCTGCATATTCCCCATGATTTCAGTTACATTTATTCTCACGGGATGTATTGTGGAAATAATAATTACAGAATATATTTCGTTTTTTCACTTATCGCGTATACTGCGCATGCGCAACATGTTTATTCCTAAGCCATAAACTATCAATCGGCAAAAATTAGTTCGAGGTGATTTTCGTAAGAGTTTCTTTAGAAATATGCGCTGATTAGTCTACTTTATAAAGCTGAGCTCGCTGCACAGTCCAATTTAGGACTTTGCTTTCACTGCTGAGTCCCTTTTAGGAATCTGCGCTTGCTGCGCAGTCTCTTTAAGAAATCTGCGCTCACTTTGCAGTCCCTTTTGTGAATCCGCGCTGCTTATTCCCCATGATTTCAGTTACATTTATTCTCACGGGATGTATTGTGGAAATAATAATTACAGCATATATTTCGTTTTTTCACTTATCACGTATACTGCGCATGCGCAACAAGTTTATTCTCAAGGCATAAACTTTTAATCGGCAACAATAACTTCGAGGTGATTTTCGTAAGAGAATTTCCTTAAGGAATATGCGCTGATTAGTCTCCTGCAGAACCTTTTAGGAATCTGCAGCCGCTGCGCAGTCCCTTTCAGAAATCTGTGCTCGCTGCGCAATCCCTTTTTTAGAATATGCTTTTATTGCTCAGTCCCTTTTAGGAATCTGCGCTTGCTGCGCGGTCCCTTTTAAAAATCTGCGCTCACCACGCAGTCCCATTTAGAAATCTGCACTTACCGCGTAGTCCTTTTTGTGAATCCGCGCTGCATATTCTCCATGATTTCAGTTACATTTATTCTCACGGGATGTAATGTGGAAATAATAATTACAAAATATATTTCGTTTTTCACTTATCGCGTATACTGCGCATGCGCAACATGTTTATTCTCAAGCCATAAACTATCAATCGGCAAAAATTAGTTCGAGGTGATTTTCGTAAGAGTTTCTTTAGAAATATGCGCTGATTAGTCTACTTTATGAAGCTGCGCAGTGCCTTTAAGGAATTTGCAGTCGCTGCGCTCGCTGCACAGTCCCATTTAGGACTTTGCTTTTACTGCTAAGTCCCTCTTAGGAATCTGCACTTGCTGCGCAGTCTCTTTTAGGAATTTGCGCTCACTGCGCAGTCCCTTTTGTGTATCCGCGCTGCATATTCCCCATGATTTCAGTTACATTTATTCTCACGGGATGTATTGTGGAAATAATAATTACTGAATATATTTCGTTTTTTCACTTATCGCGTATACTGCGCATGCGCAACAAGTTTATTCTCAAGGCATAAAATATCAATTGGCAACAATCAGTTCAAGGTGACTTTCGGTTGGTTAAAGAGAAGTTATGGAGACATTTAAGTTTGTTAAAAAAATGGATTAGAGGCAGATAGTTCCAAGAAATTTTTAGATATGGGAGAAAATGGGCCAGGAATTTTCTAAAGAACTGGACAAGCGCGCAGGTGATGGTTACCATTAGGTATATCACTAGGAACAACATTGTTAATGCATGCATTGTTAATGTTATTGTTTAGTTCTTTCACACATTTGTTTTTGTCTATATGGTTGAATTGTCTCTTTTCTTTGAGGTTTAACTTTTTTTCATTGCCTGTGAGTGATACAAATTTACCCAACATCATACGTTGGTCGATCTAAGCATTGGTATTATTTTTCCGAAAATAGCTTAATGATTTTAGCAAAAACTGAAGTATGTAGGTTTTCAAAAAGTTAACAATTATTTGCACTGATGTACCCTAAACTTTGTTCGAGGTGTTTCTTATAAATATAAATATTTACTTTAGCCGTATTGTGATTTATGATTATTTTATTGCAGAAAAAATAAAGGAGAATGGAGTTCAGCTGGGTAAAAGACCATTCGCAGAAACCAGCTCTGAAGAAAACCAAGGTACAAGTAAAAAACTTCGATTGTCTCCAGAATCTAACTTCGAAGAGAAAGGAAAACCGTCAGTCAAAAACAGTCAAGTTAAAACTCTCCTTTCATTCGAGAAATTTATGCAAGATCGAAAATTTGGTAGCAAAAAACTGACCAGATCGGATCTTGAACAATTTTGTTTACAAAAGATTTGTGAAGCTATTGTTCACAAAACTGATGTTGGCGAGTTGCACCAAACAGTAAAGAAACAGGAAATTATTATAGAAAATTTAAGAAAAGACCTTCAGCAATTAACCAAACAAACTAGAGATCTTGATATTGTGAACAAAAAACTGATGAATGAATTGAAAGTACAAAATGGAAATAAGAAACCATTGGTCCCGTTAAAGATTACACGATCTGTAGGATTACAAGTGAAACTGAATTTAGGCCTAGAACCACCAGCCAGACGAAAACAACCTATTGTATCGACCACTCCAAGCCGAACACCCTCAACCTCCTCCACTAATACACCGGTTAATCGTTCGAGGAATATCACTCCAGCTAACTCTGGTGTTGTGAGACAAGTTAATCCGGTATGTATTTTTGTATGTTTATGTATGAATAAGCGGGTAGGGGTAAACATCTCCATTTCGTACCTACCATACAGCATTTAAATTCTTTATGCTACGAGTTCAAAACAACTTCAGAACGATGTTATCTCACTGCTTCTTTACTATGAATGTATTAACAATGGTTTTCAAAGTTCCCTATTATAAACGTTATTATTGTTATTATTGTAATACTCACTTCCTCTTCTTTCAAAATTTCAAACTGGTCTCGCACCAAGAAATCCAGTTCAGGGTCTATATTTATTCGAGTTGAAAATACACAGAGTCACAATTTATCATTTTTGAACTGTGACAAGTTTGAGTCAAACTCATAATACTTTGGCATTTTTATAGTCACATATCATATTGTTTCATAAGCACAAAAAGAGATGAAGTAATTGTATTCATTTGATATTTTCTATGTGATATTTATAATATTTTGTTCATTCTAGAGCTCTACTCCTGTAACTACAACTACTCCTTCACCTCGCAAGCCGCAGCCTACGACTCCAATACTTTCTCAGGCTCTGCAAACAAGACAAACACCGCCTCTTGCCAAACGTACCCCTATACGGCCTAAACCATCTGAGCCAGCAAAAGCCTCCAATCCTGGTGTTATTGATTTAACTGATGAAGATGATAAAACCTCCAAGACTGCAGGAACAGCAATGAAAATCCCTAATAAATCAATAACACCAAAGACTAATGTAGTTCAGAATAAGAATCTTGCTAATAAAACTGTGAATAGTCAGGCTAGTAAAGTAGCAGGTCAGGCTATTAAAGTAGCGGGACAGGCTAGTAAAGTAGCAGGTCAGGCTAATAAAGTTATGAACAAAGCCAACAAAAGTCTAAATAATCAGAACAAACCTGTATCAATGTCACAAGTGAAGGCTGTAGGTTCGAAAACAGGTAATCAGACGAGGACAGTGACCACTCTACCTCAGGGTGTTCGGTTGACATCAACCCAATTGAAAAATGGTCTAACGATACCAGCAAATGTGGTGACTTCAAATGCTTCGGGAACAACACAATTCATGTATGTTGTTCAACCATCATCGTTAGTGACTTCGACTGCTGGTGGTACTCAAAAAGCAGTGCTCCTTAATTTCCAGCCAACTAGTAATGGAGTGCTCGGTGAGTAAGAATTTACTATTTATTATTTATCATGACAGGAACATTCAGCCAGTGATTTGAAGTAAAATGCATAGAATCACCTCAAAAGTAGATACATTTAAATAGTTTCGTACAACTGTCTCCCAAATCATCCATAACAGTATTTTTCAGTGAATGGATATTTAATGTTTAGTCGGTATCTATTGAGTTAGCCAAATACAAAATTGATTACCTGGTTTCTCTCCTGAAGGGAAGATTATTTTCATCAATAAATGATGCTAATACAAAAAGGAATCAGGATATTCTTTAAAACGTCTTTAGTATTCTATCAAAAAACAAGGCCATTTGTTAATAAAAGATGGGCCTCTTGAATACTCATCCAGACATGCTATCTTTTAAAATAAATATTTGAAAACACAAATATTTATTGGTAAAATTTCTTCGATGGAAATTAGCGGGTGGTTGTACAATTATTGACTTCATGAATGACCTTGATGTGTTCAGCTCGTGATTGGGTTCTAGAATTTCCTGTTTGTATAAGTCTGTGTACTCTCATCCTCGCCTATCCCATGACTGTTATGTCTAAAGATGGAGGATGATTTTCATAGCTGCCTTGGAGTGCTATTCATAGCGCTTATGATAGATACATTGACAAGCAAGGCTCAGGATTTTGCCCAGGAAGGTTTTCGCCTGTCTCTGTTTCATTTTGGGAAACCACAAAGTGAGCCATATGCAATTCTTGGTCTTATGATCGCGGTGTATGGCATCTAAGAACAATCTCAAGTATTTGATATGAACAACTTGCAGTGTTACGCCAAAGAATTTGAGTTACCAATAGGGGACTCTCGTTAGGGTTTTACAAAGGTGTTTTATATACATATCACATCAAATAATACTTCACACTATGCATTTTTTCACCAACCTTTCAGTGAAAGTTCTATTCAAGTCGATTTTATGAGAAATGGAATACAGTTTTAAGTACTCCAGAAATGCTTTATTTGCTAATAGAATATCCTATTCAGTCAATTAATTTCGTTAATAACAAGTAGTCAAAATATACTTTATACTTTAGAGAAGTTATAACAACTTGTTGACAAAACTTCATTAACTCAGTGATAATCAGCCCTATGCTGTATCACTTCCGTTAAAAATAACGTCACCGTTATTCGATTCGCCATTTCCGTTATTTTGCTATTGCTGGTAATAGCAAAATAACGGAAATGGCGAATAACGGTGACGTTATTTTTAATGGAAGTGATACAGCATAGGGCTGATTGTAGTAGAATTGAATTGAATTTAAAAACTACAGGGGTTTTAGTTCCCCCAACTACACATCAGCCGAGATGAACTAATATCTTGCGCTTATATAAGTATAATTATTTGTTTCAGCATCAACAATAAATGGATCTGCTGTCTCAGTGATACCCTCAAAGACGCCCAATACTGTGCAGCTAAAGTCAATAACAGCACCAAGGAAGCATCCAGCCTCGTTACCTCTTCCTCCATCGGTACCACAAAATCCATCTTTGAAACCGCTACTACCTAAACCCCATTTGAGCATAAGAAAAACTGATACGGGCATAATCTTACAGTGGAGGATGCCTTACAACTTGGATAGTTATGAAGGAATTGCAAGTTATCAGCTTTTTGCTTATCAGGAAACGAATGCTCCACCCAGCACTGAAATGTGGAGGAAAGTGGGAGATGTTAAAGCTCTGGCATTACCAATGGCATGCACTTTAACACAATTTGCCGATAAAAATAAATATTACTTCGCTGTTAGATCGGTGGATGTTCACAAGAGGATAGGAGCATTCAGTGATCCAGAAGAGATCTCTTTGTAAATAAATAAGTTGACTGTGTATATGGATGTTTATATTTTGTCTTGAGAAATCAGATTATAATTAAGATTTAAGTCTTAAGAATTTTTTTTTAATTTATGAACATAGAAAATAAAACTTTCTGATTTTGAGTTGGTTTACAATCATACCTATCACATATAAGAATATTTGGTATCTTTGGGTGGATACAAATCAAACGGTAAATAAAGAAGAAAAAAAAAAAGATTCTGTTTGTAGTTAAAATCAGTTTGTATTTCTCCTGGAAATAGTAATCGGCAAAATACCTACCGGGTTCCGATGTTAGACATCTTGAGAGGGTATTAAGTCTGGCTTATTCAATGATCGATTGGCATAACATTAGGAACATTTGACGGGTTGTAACTGCCAATTCGGACTTGTCAGCCGTTTATCTTAAACAATATTAGGTAATTGTAATAATGATTAAACATAGTGTCTATCTATGATTTTGATCTTGCAGAAATTATGCTAAAGAAAATATTTTTTATTTTGAAATAATATAAAAAAATTGTCAGTTGAAATTTTAAGTCGGAGTGCTTGATTTCTTGCACCCGTGTCAATACCATCGCTATTATTTATCAAGATTATCGCGTGGTCTTCTAAAAAATCGTGTACATTAGGTGTTTGGAAAGTGTCAATTCAGACTTATGAGATTGTCACATTTACGTGAAATCAGCCACTGAGCACTCTAGTAATGAAATATACCCACTATTTCCTGAGGGTAGTGTTTCAAGTAACTTCTGGCAGTATTAAGGGTTGCATCTTTACCCCCTGTAACTTGAAACAATTTTTAATTCTTAAAAAAATATTGGTCAACCAGTCAGGATCATATAGTATACATATCTCTGGTATTGAACTTGAAGATGATGAGTTGTACGTACTACTACTTTTATACAACCAGCACTGTAGGTACAATTTTTACAGTAAACTTATTGGAACCGTTGCACTGTGCATACAAAACCTAATTGCCCATCTTCACATAATATGCGGTTGCTCATATGGATTTGTAAATAGCAACAGGTAGACATACCAGCGGAGCAAAGGGCAAGTTTTTTCAATTCAGAATAGGTAGTTCAACTTCGAGGTAATGGCATTTTCTATGGACAAGATCAGACAGTCTTTTCCGACACATATAACACATAAGTTTTTGCTTAATTTTGACCCCCCCCATGCCAGGACCCCGGTGCGGTCACACAGACAGGCTGCTAGATAGGTTTGAGTATTGCGTTCCAACTGTTTTGTGGCGAGTGACATGGTTGCGGATGGCCAACAAGCGACTGCAAAATTTACCAAATGATTAATAAAATCACATTTGGGATTAGCTTGTCTTTTATTTGATACTTCTGCACTTGTTCATATTGTCTAGACTAAAAAAGTTGAAATCCAGGGGTGGTGGCCGCCCCTTTGCCCTCAAGTGGGGACGCCTTCGCTTACAAAATAGTTACATAGATCATTTAGAGACAAAAACGGGTATCGCCTTCGGATATTGAATTCATCAGACTACTATTCAAACGTTCAGTTTAATGTAACGCAAAAATAATCGACTATTTTTGTAAATGCCATCTAGCGAATAATTAGGTGAAACAAATTCACATTATCGGAGTCGCCTTCTAATATCAAACAAACTTCTTCAAGGCATCCTAAGGTGATTTATGAAACAGATAATTCAGCATTTGACTTGTCTTTCTGTGAGAGAAATTTGATAGTTGCAACTTTTTATTAGATAAAAATGGTGACGAGTATGGAGCATGATGGAGCCATGCGTAGGTCTCATCAAGTGGTCGGTAGATAAGGTAGGCAGTCTGGAATTGCAAAGAAGAAAACTTTATGAAATGTTTTATCAAGAAAAACCTTACAGTTTTTAGTAGTTCCCCTCAACTTTCATAATAACTAAAACTAAAAACGCTAGATGTCACCTGTGTTCGCTCCAATACAATTTATTGACAATATTATTTCTCTTTGAACAATTAGGAAATGTAATTAAAGCAGCAGGTTTACAGTTCGAATCGTATAAAATTGGTGCATTTGACGCTCAGAATGAGTTATTACCAGGCGTTTGTCTTCAGAAAAGCCTGATTATGTCCTGTATCTTCGTTTTTTTTCGTTTTCTAAATTTGGATCGCCATCTGGCAAGAACGAATTACGCAAATATAATAAATATGGTCGATGACACCTAACACTTATGTTTTGCACTAATTAGTAAGACTCCTTACAGGTTTATCTACTTGACCACTAGATAACACCATTAACACCTAAACATGGCTTCATTCTGATCACCAGTTCATTCAAGGAGCAAGAATTCGAATCGACCAGACTTCATATAAGCGATCCGCTTGGACTAATCATAATAGTTGTGTAGTGTGCAAATTCACCTGAAAAACTTACTTCTATGAGAACAAAGGTACCAATTATTTTAAGATAAAATCCAGGGGTAATGACCCCACTTGCCGTCAAGTGGAGACGCCCTTGCTTACATATTGGTATTATTCGGTACCGAACGTACTATCAAGATGATATGACGATTATTTCTGAAAATGGTAAACTGAAGAAAAAAACTAAAGCAAGCCGAAAATCATTTTGAACATTGGTGTGGCTGAAATGATAAGATCAATTTGAAAAGAAAATAGTATTAATTGAATTCACCATCCAACTCAAACTAACAACTCTCACATTCAATATTTGCTACAGGAGGATATCTACATCACAGATAAAGAGATACTCAGGCCTAAAATCTGATAAAACTATCTTTCAACAGTCATATTGACGTCGTCTGTAAAATGACCAAAGTATATAACTTATTTTGCGTTCAGGACTTTGAAATCAAATCTCCATAAACACTACCTGATAAATATGTAAAAATTTTGTGTGACAGGGCCACGTTAATATCGACATTATACAGTGTCTGCCTAAATCTTGGAATGCTTGGTTTATGCAACGTTCCCAAGAACTAAGACTAGTAACTAATAACTAAGCATACTACCTTTTTTGACTAAGAACTTAGTTCTTAGTTAAAGGTTGGGCAACTTTTGAATCATAGTTCTTAGTACAAGTATTGATTGCTTAAACGCGCTCATTGATTTGATGGTGTTGAATTCTTAGTTATTAGTTCTTAGTCATAGTCTTAGTTCTTGGGAACGTCGCATAAACCAAGCAGAACTGTTTTATTGATAGTTTCTCAGAAAATTTCAATCTTTATAAAAGTTGGTGCATTAAATTTGACTAAAAACTCGCCTATTAGTCATCATCAATGGGGTACGCCTAAGCGGGAATCTGCAAATATTCTAAAGTCACTATAAAGTAAATTACTATGCACCAATATCGAAAAAAGTTTGTTCGAATTAAAAGATATTCCCAGTTATCCAAATTCGTCTATCAATTACTAATTGTAAGAAATCCTGGCTTTATAGTTCATTATCTTTCCATAATTGTTTTTTAACTTCTATGAGCTGTTGTGGTATTGATGGTAGACAGCATGTTCACTGGTCTCGTGAATGGCATCACACGTTAAAAGGTAAGGGATACGTCTTCCCTAGCTCGTACAAGTCTCTGACTTCTGAGGGTTGCTCGTAAGGGTGCAGCCGGTTGACGGATATAACAATTTTATCAATTAAAAATTGAGGCCAAATCATTGAGCAGTTATTGAAATCAGTAATCGATAGACTAAACAGGATATAACTTGGAATATGTTTCAACAACTTTTTTCAAACAAATTTTTTCAATATTTTTTTTTATATTTCACATAATAATGTCTCTTTGCTCAATAGTAAATTTAGAATATCGGCCGATTCCCGCTAAGCCGCACGCCACTGATAATAATGACTGCGCGTATTTAGTGATGACATTTTCTAAAAACTATTTTTTAAAAAATTTTCTTTAAAATTTTTTCCATATGGTTTCAAAATTTTGGAGGACACTTAATAAAAAAATATCATGAGATTCTTGTTTTACTTGGGCTACAGAAAGTTATGTAGGAATATTTTCATTGAAAATAGTATTATAACAGTTAGGTACACCCATCTACCTCTATAAACCATTGATATATTTATCATTATATAAAAAAAAAACAATGAATACCACGCATATAATTTAACGACAAAGAACAATTTCCATTTACAACACTGCTACATAATGATACATAAGATATTTCGTACTTACTCTGGTGACAACCTTTTGAATCTGCTGCCTCTGAGAGTATGAAGTTGAATACAAACCCCAAAACTTTCAAATGTGCTATTGAAAATATTTTACTCCGGCATGCTTTTCACTCGCTTGATGCAAGCATGTTCTTATTTGCATATTTATACACACTTTTACCTTTACATATTTTTATTTTATTAATATTTGTCAGTTATTTTCATTTATGTCTACTAAGTGTATTTATTTAGTTTATTTATTCATTTATTTATTTGAATATGACAAATACAGTGTTTCAAATATAATAGAAAGTAATACATTTATCATGGAAACATGATCAATAAGTTGAAAACTTGTCCATGATCATGTGAAATTAATTAAGAGAATTAATTAAATATCATAATATATACCTACCAAGAAAAATGAATAATATGTCACATTTTGAATATATAAAAACAATGACAGAAAAATAAAGTAGGAACATATTAAAATTATAATAATATTATTTCACATACAAATAATTTTCCAAATTTTCAGAATTCTCAATCAACCAGTGTTTGATTTTAGTTTTAAATCCAGAAAAAATATTATTTTTTAAAGAAACTGGTAATTTATTATAAATATGTTTACCTATCTAAATGGAATATTGTTGAATCAAAGTTGTAGAGAACTTTTCAGTTGATATCCAGCCATCCATTTTACTCTTTGTTTCATATTTATGTTGTAAATGATTTTCAATTTGTACAGTTTTATCTTATGTAAGCTGTCGATATCCTATACTTTTAGTTATTGACTCGTTTTATGAATAACACCTGAATTTAACTGTGGTTATCATGCACAAGAAACAAAAAAATTATATGCATCTTTACTTGACCTCAATGTTGTACCACCGGTTAATGTGACCCACCTCATCGGTCAAAATCCAATATACATTAATGATATCCAGATAAGTTTTGATATACATATGAAGTCATGAGTATATCAATTTCCTGTGGCAAACAGTGACTTATGCCACCCCCCCCTAAAATAGGAAACCTCGATGGTGTTCACATAATATCTTGCCAAGTTTATATGACGTATATATGTAAAGCCTGGGTTCTCACAGAACCCATTATCAAAAACTTCAGTATATTACCAAAAAACAAAATAGTTTGATGAAATAAATAAAGATATTTCCTCTTCTTTCCCGGTTCAACGACGCAGATGCTTCAGTTTTTGAGATTCTTCAATGGCAGAAGCAACAAATTTCCTTAAACAAAAATCATGTTAGTAAAACACTATGATCTGGCGTTTTATATTAACATTTCACGGAAATATTAGAAACTCATCAAGAGATACTTTGTATTGCAGTCTATGTTTTTGAATAGCTTGAAGCACATTGCTGGTACTATCTCTTCGTAACAACAGTCTTCTGAGTTCAACAATTCTGAACAAATGAGGGCATCAAAGTTGACTTCTCCAAAACTTTAAATGGACATGTTTTTCTTTATCAAATACTTACACAGACAAATTTGAATGCAGGCTGCTTTTTGTTTAATTACCAGCAGCTACTTACGATGTCTTTCTATGCACCCAGAGATAGACCTGAAAGCGGGATGCAGAAAGATTCTATGCAGAACTACCTGAATTTCAACCGATAGCCAGCCCTGCCGATCAATAATAATAATAATAATTCTTGGTTCACTCCGCCTGCTCAGCGCACAAGACTCTCGGACCCAATTGTCACTTACCCCACGGCGTGGGGAGTGGTTATTGAGACAAATGATCCAGCGCGCCCTCCGGAAGTGTCGTGGCGCTGGAGACTGGGCCTGACAGGGATAGTCTTAACGGATTGAAATAATAATAATAATAATAATAATATACACCAATAAATCACAATCCCATCTAAGGACACCAAAATTTTATTTTAGTTTAAATAGTGTCATAGTACTATTTAGGCACAAAACGATCTCATCGATCCTGATATCAGGTGCACTCAAATTGATAAAATTACATTATGTTAAAAATTATCACCTCAATGAACTCAAATAATAAAAATAATGAACTCAAATTACATTTTAGGTTTCAAGCCCTTTTGATTTGCGAATCTGAATGAAATCTTCTAGTTGGTAAAATCATAGGAAAAGCTTGATTTCACATGTAAGCATGTTTGTTTTTTCTTGTTGTATGAACTTCATGCTCTCGGAGATACAAGTGAAATATATGTCAGGTCGGTTACTCCTATGACATATCACGCTGGTGAATGCTTCACTTCAGTTTGAATCCACCTGACTAATCTACTACAGTTGTATTCGTAACCAAAATAGTTTGCCTGTGTACATTGCTTGTTTTCCTGAATGGAATGACATATGTCACATCACATCTAACGCTTGTTTGGAATATGCAATGACCACCTAGGGTGGTGCTTTACGTTTACCGGGTTTTCCCACAGCTGAAAAATGAATCCGCATTAAAAATCAGTAAGTTGTCCCAGAGTGCCACGACAGTAATAATAATAGCTGTCCTCTACCCGCGCCAGCTATGCCATTGGGTACAATCTACGAGTGTTTATGAGGAGGTATTACTATTATTATTATCATTGACGGAGAAATACAAAATTAATTACAATAAAGTTTGATGTGTAATCAACATGGACCAGTTCCGATTGGTTTACCTTATGATGTCATTAATTTCTGGTGCTCTGCAAATGAATTTATGATCATATCCGTATTTTCCATCGAAGCGATTAAATTCAATACTCCCTTGAACTTTTGTCCTGCACTGTTTAGCCACCTTATAAAGCTGCAAAAAATACAAATACCTTCAATTACAATAGCTTATTGGTATTGAATGAAAGTTTGATTTTATGAAGAGAACTCGTTTTAAGATATGGTTATCGTCCCGCAGTAAAAAAAAAAAAAATTAATTCAAGGAAATCTGTAAAAGGGGACCTAAATCAATTTTCCTCAGTATCTTACTGAGTTTATGAGACAATGTTGTCTCTAATAAACATTCTGTTCATATTCTGGATTTGCCTATCTGAAAAAAATTAATTAAAATTATCTAAAAAATACTTAATATTACTCGCTGGAAAACTCCATTACTATTAGGTTTGGTGATAAGATTTTTATATCACAGTAAAATAAAATTGCTTCACTGCAAATTACAATTTTCAGATAGAAAAAATCAGGTTATGATACGTTACTGAAAAAATTTTATAATGTTCTGTCAAGAAAATAGTAAATGCGGTACCATATTGGGGAAAATTAATTTAATATGATTTAAATAAAAACAATGCCAAGAAAATCGTATAGGGTATTATCTTTACTATTTGTTGCAAAATTGATATCCTAATTTTTGATTTAATTTCTGTACTGTTGGTTTGAAAATTTTGGAAAGATAAAAATGTTAACAAGCAAATATTTTAAATGGAAGGCTATTTAACGTTATAAATTTCTTACATGTTTGAACAATACAGATATAAAACTACATCAGAATTGCGAGAACATAAAAGAACTATGCTCCTCTAGAGTTCCAGTGTATGACATACATATTAAAGTTAAGTGAACAAATTAAATAGGGCAGGCACAATAATAAAATATGATATTCAAGTCAATTAAATCAGATAAAATTATGAAACCTACTTATTGTGCAAATTAAGTTATTATATAATAACACATGAAGTTGTGAATCGGTATGCTGCAAACAACTTTGTTTTTATATACAGCGATAGAAAAGTAAAAGATGATGGAATAAAAAATACGGAGTGTTACATTTGAAAATATTGAGTAAATTTCGTCCGAAGTTTACAATATCTACTCAAAATTCAAATTTGAACACTCTATATCTGTGACATTTCATCGAGCAACATTTGGAGATGAACCATTGTGAAGGACAACTCATCAAATCAGAACTGTTGAACTGTAACTTCCAGACCGGTGTGAAGTTAGCAGCCACTTCTCAGCAGCAAATTTGACGGAAACGCCCGAACCATCAGTGGCATCGGTGGCTGCTAGAATTCGAATTTTAAGGGGTCATTACGATATTAATTATCCTATAATATACGAGTAGACGTCTAAACATAGTATTTGAAGTAGATAATTCATACGGAAAACAAATTCATACAAAAAAATTAAAGAAAATCAAAAATATGATCACTAGAGTCTGTCTGAAACGGAGTATCCACTTGACGCATATAAAAAACAATAAGTTATGATGATAACGATATGATGTGAAAACATGTATTACTTAGTGAGGGGTAAAAACCAGTAATATGTAAAAACCAACAAAATGGAGAATCAATTATGTTTCAGAATAACATTTTATAGGTCTTAAAAACAGCAGAATTGAATGGGTAGAAATGATTTATGATCCAAATTGAAATTCATCTAATATGTTTTTATAAGAAACAATAAAGCATCATACGCGAAAACAGTAGACCCAGATTTCATAGGTCTGAATTCGGCAAGATTGGAAAGTGACCGAAATGAGAAAATAAAGTAATTGCAAATCTCAATAACCTAAGCTCTTGAAAACATAAAACGATCACGATCAAAAAATATCGAAAAGTAACTCCATCAATACATTATATAATCGTATCTAAAAACGTAAATCCAACAAATTATCTGAAAATGAATCTGTAGTAACATAAAATCCTTGGAACCAAAATGTGTCAGACTGAAAACGGTCAGAATCGAAATCTAGCAGAAATTGTGGAGGGGATGAGCGAATTAATTCCGATATTAGAATTTAGTAATATTGACCGCACGCTGCTCCATCTCTGAGAGACTAGAGCCATCCGCTATCCCCTCTCCAAATTCTGATATTTTTCGGTTCTGTTCTTTTCGATTCTACTATTTATTCTTCTGATTATTTTCAATATGGAAATTTTAGGTTAGGTTAGGTTAGGTTAGGTTGTAATATTGACCGCACGCTGCTCCATCTCTGAGAGACTAGAGCCATCTGTTATCCCCTCTCCAAATTCTGATATTTTTCGGTTCTGTCCTTTTCGATTCTACTATTTATTCTTCTGATTATTTTCAATATGGAAATTTTAGGTCTTGTACTCTATGGATTCGACGATTTCAATTCTTATAATATTCTGTTCCGATATTTTTCCACTTCTACAAAATATTGATTTTCTGATTTGCTGGTTTGGTCAAATATCTGTCTTCCCATTTTCTGTCACTCTCCTTTGATGGTATTACAGTTTTATATTCTTGGAATGTTCAGTTCTTCAAATTTCAGTTCTTCGAAAGATCGATACGATCATTTATGATTCTCGAATTTTTAGATTTTGATGAATATCCGATACTGCAATATATTGATTTTCCAAATTTCTCGTTCGATTATTTTCGATTTCTTTAAAATTAATTCTGAACCATTTCGCTTCTCTAGAATATCTGGTTTTTATTGGTTCGATACTTTTAATTCACAGTCAATTTCAGTTTCAGATTTTACTTTTCTGATGGATTATATGTAATCGTTTTAATGATGATGATAATATGTAAAAAATTAATTCCTTAGTGAGGGGTTAGGGGGGTCATTTTGCCAAATGACTAAATAAAAATCGGAAATAAAACCATTATAGTCTGTCTGAAACGGGGTATTAACTTGATGCATATAAAAAACAACACGTTATAATGATGACGATAATATGAAAAAAACGAATTCCTTAGCGAGGGGTTAGGGGGGTCATTTCGACGAAAAAGTTAAAGGAAATCGTAAATAAAATCACTATAATCTGCCAGAAGCAACGTATCAACTTGATTCATATAAAAAAACAACACGATATAACGATAATGATCATATATGAAAAACTAAATTCCTTAGCGAGGGGTTAGAGTGGTCATTTTGCCAAAGAACTAAAATAAAATCGGATATAAAATCATTATAGTCTGTTTGAAACGGGGTATCAACTTGATGCATATAAAAAACAACACGATATAATGATGACGATAATATATGAAAAAATGAATTCCTTAGCGAGGGGTTAGCGGGGTCATTTTGACGAAAAAGTAAAAAAAAAATCGTAAATAAAATCACTATAATCTGTTAGTAGCGAGGTATCAACTTGATTCATATAAAAAACAACACGTTATAATGATAACGATGATATGTGAAAAAATGAATTATAGTCTGTCTGAAACGGGGTATCAACTTGATGCTTATAAAAAACACCACGTTATAATGATAACGATATGTGAAAAAATTTATTCCTTAGCGAGGGGTTAGGGGGGTCATTTTGCCAAAAAACTAAATGAAAATCGGAAATAAAAACATTATAGTCTGTCTGAAACTGGGTATCAACTTGATGCATACGAAAAACATCACGTTATAATGATAATGATCATATGTGAAGATACGAATTCCTTAGCGAGGGGTTAGGGGGATCATTTCGACGAAAAAGTAAAAAAAATAATTAATATTTTCACATAACATCGTTATCATTATAACGTATTTTTTTTATATGAATCAAGTTGATACCTCGCTTCTGACACATTATAGTGATTTTATTTACGATTTCTTTATACTTTTTCGTCGAAATGAATCCCCTAACCCCTCGCTAAGAAATTCATTTTTTCAAATATTACCGTCATTATTATAACGTGTTGATTTTTATATACATCAAGTTGATACCTCGTTTCAGGCAGATCATAGTGATTTTATTTACGATTTCTTTTTACTTTTTCGTCAAAATAACCCCTTAACCTCCTGCTAAGGAATTAATTTTTTCACATATCGTTATAACGTGTTGTTTTTTTTATGAATCAAGTTGATACCTCGCTTCTGACAGATTATAGTGATTTTAATTACGATTTTTTTTTACTTCTTCAAAATGACCCCCCTAACCCCTTGCTAAGGAATTCATTTTTTCACATATTATCGTCATCATTATAACGTGTTGTTTTTTTATATGCATCAAGTTGTTAATTAAATGTTATTAAATGTATCATTACTTAGTTCACATCCTGTATGTTTTTGAAATCGATAAGATAGTGTTTTTTTCTGAGAGAGAAACGACATTAGGAAGATATCTGGACGACGAGAGAAGATATGTTGTTATGAGATGAGGAAAAGTCATTGTATAAATATTTGTTGATTAAAAGTAAAAATCAGACTAGACAACGTTTATTGATAAGGAATTTTGAGATCAAATATCGGTCCTTCGAGTTGATATATTAGTTCTTTGAAAAATGCAGTTCCAAGAAGAGAATTCGACAAAATTAGCAGGTACCCGATTAAAGGCAGGATCCAAACGTCATCTTGACAAGAACTTCGTGTGTCCACCAGAATTTGGAAATGTGTCAAAAGTAGTCAATATCAAAAAAGAGAGTATTTCAAATACGAAAGTACCTGAGGCAGAAATCATGAGCAAGCAAGATAAAGTTTCCGCAATGGAGAAGGAATTTTCAATGCAGACCCAGACTGACAAAGCAAATGAAATTCCAAAATCTAAAGACACAATTAAAGTGGTTAAAACAGCATCTGTTTGCTCAAGACAAACAAGAACTTCAGTAGAAAACAGTTCCATTCGTCGCAAGAAGATAAAAGCAATTGAAATTGAAAAAATAAAACAGGCAGGCAATTGAAATGAAAAAACTTGAAAATCAGCTAAAATTGATGGAATTGGAAAATGAGGTTAGTGAAACAGAACTTTCTGAACTAGAAGATCCGGTTTCAATGGAAATAAATGATTCAGTTGTTCACGAAAAACAAACTGTTCAATGGGTAAACAATCTTCCCGAAAATGGCCCAGAAGACGAACTACTAGAAGCCAATAAAACTCTAGATAAAAATAAAGACAAGACTGAAATCAGACAACTTTGTGAAACAATAAGTCAAGCTATCAAATGCGTTGCCTCCACATCAAACCAAGGTCAGTTTCTAGCCAGACAAGTAGTGGAAAAAGCGCATTTCAGAGCTATGTAAATGTTCTTCAGAAGAAAAAATCATCAAACTACAGAAATATCTTCGAGGTGATGCTAGAATCGCAGTAGCAGGGATGATGACTTCTCCAGCAAATATTGAATTAGTATTACGGACACTAGAAATGCGTTTTGGACGTCCGGATCAAATCATTGATGGATTGATTACAAAAATAAAAATATTTCATTTCATAAAAGAACATAATATGGATTCAATGATACAGTTTGCCAACAATGTGAGCTGTTTAGTGGCAACCATTAAATCACTGGATTATTGCGAACATCTTCAGAATCCACAGTTGTTACGTGATCTTATTCAAAAGCTTCCTGACACTTTAAAACTGCAATGGGGTGAGAAAATTATGAATAAGAATGGACGAGCCAACCTTCAACAATTTTCAATTTGGTTAAATGAAAAAGCATACGCTGCATGCTTCGTAAATTTTTCTAAAAACCATAAAAAATGAAACTAAATTCAAACAAATCCTTTCACTAACCAGAAGACATGAGAGTACATTGACGGCAACTGATAATGAAAAATCCCATGAATATTGCAGATATTGCAGAACCAGAGGACATAAAATTACCAATTGTTCTAAAATGAAGTATGATGATAAAGATTCTCGATGGGATACGGTCACGAAACTCAAACTTTGTTTGTCCTGTCTTCGAAATAACCATCAGACATTTAGATGTCGATATAAACAAGAATGTGGGATAAATGGTTGTAAACGCAATCATCACCAATTACTCCACAAAGATGCACAACCAGAGACAAGACAAATTGTTGATAATTCACAGTCTAACCAATCTTCCAGTCAAATTCAGAGCAACGAAGAAAATATTCTTGCTGTGGGACACGGATCAGGCAATGTTCTTCTTTGAATGATAAAAGTGAAGCTTTATGAGCGTAACACTAATAGATGAATCCTTAGCCGAGAAACTCAACTTGAAAGGAAAATCACAACCCTTATGTATCCAGTGGACAAACAATATGACGTCTCGACATGAAGATTCCATTTGTGTGAACTTTGAAATATCTGGAACTCACAGTGGAGCTATAACTTTCACTATAAAAAATGCCAGAACTGTTAAGAACTTATCATTAATAATAATAATAATAATAATAATTTTATTTGTCCGCTGAATATCACAATACATGCGAGTACAGTTCATTATGGGACACGTCACAAATTAGTTCGCTAATTGGTACAATAGGAACCTGGTTTGTATGATAAAATAATGTAAAATAAAATAAATATAGACTTACAATAGCACATTTTTTAAAATAATTTATAATTTGCTAATTAAAATAACCGAACTTGTTCTGTGTGGTGTAATCTAGCATATAATGCAGGTTATATAATGGTGTCTGACAAGTAACATTTTAAAATTTATATGACAACTGTTTATCTACTACTCTTGTGATCTATGTGAATATGTGATCTCAGTCAAAGTTATCATTGAGAAATTCCTGCAGTGAGTAATAGCATTTCTGTACCAAAAACCTCTTGAGATATTTCTTGAGCATTGTTGTTTCACATTCTCTGAACGCCTTCATTGCATAAATCTTATTGTAGCATTGGATTCCCATATAATTGGGATTTTCCTGCCCAATTGATAATCTGGAAAATCCTAAATTGATTTCGTCCTTCTGTCGTGTGTTATGACTGTGTACCTCCTTTCTCGACTTTAGAGTGTCCTGTTTATTAATAATGTAAACGATCAGTGAGTAAATATACAAACTTGGTAATGACATAATACCCAAATCAACAAAATGGTTTTTACATGATTCTTTATTAGGCAAGTTTAGCATGCATCTTATAATTTTTTTTTGAATAATAAATAGTTGGCCAGAGTTATGGGTTTTTTCCCAGAAAACTAGACCATATGAAAGGCACGACTGAATAAGGCCAAAGTATAGTAATTTGAGCACGTCGATCGATACTGTATTCCATAAGTTCCTGATAATGAAACAATATGAACTCAATTTTGAGGCTGTATGATCAACATGCTCATTCCATGTGAGTTTTTGATCTAGATAAATTCCTAAAAATTTTGTGCAAGATGAGTTCTCTAGGGATTTTCCTTCTGTTTTAAGTAACATGCTTTCATTTATAGTTACATTTTTCGTATTAAATTGGACAGCTATTGACTTGTCTACATTCAAAGAGATTTTATTATTACTGCACCATTGGGATATGCTTCTAATAGATTTATTGGATTTATTTTGTGTTTCTCTCTTGGATTGTCCTGAGACGATTAAATTAGCATCATCCGCGTAAAGTATTGGATAGCCTGTTTTACTCAGCTTTTTGGGTAGATCAGTTATAAAAATATTAAATAATGTTGGTGACAGGCATGATCCTTGTGGTGTGCCTGTTCGAATTTTGATCGGTTCCGACCTAACACCGTTGATCTCAACCTGCTGCTTTCTATCTGATAGGTATGAAATTGTCCATTCCAAACATGGGCCTCTGACTCCTATCCGATAAAGTTTAGCTTCTAACAGATTGTGGTCAACTGCGTCGAAAGCTCGACTCATATCGAAAAATAGTCCCATGATGTTTTCTTTTTTGTTTAAAGCTTCATGGATATGTGTTATGGCTTCATCCAATGCTGTCATTGTAGATTTTTTAGCTCTAAACCCATGCTGTGAGCTGTCTAGAATATTTAATTTCTCAAGATAATTGCTAAGCCTTATATTATACGAGTGTTCATATATTTTAGCAATATGGCACTGAATCGCCACCGCTCTATAGTTTTTGGCTTCCCTTCTATTCCCCTTACGTTTGTATAGTGGAACAACCCTTGAGCACTTCAACTGTTCAGGATATTTACCTTCTATTTATTAAAATACTTAGTGGGTGCGATAGAATATCACTAACAGCCTTCATGACGTTTCCTGGTACATTGTCTATACCCGGTGATCTTTTTGCGCAAACTTTCGTGATAGTTCTGCAAATTTCTTCGGGATCTGTAGGGTACAGATAAAATGAGTGGAGCTGGGAGTTAATGTTTAGGGCGTGACTTATATTTCCTAAGCTTTTGCTTTCATTTTCATCTACAAAATATTTGTTGAAAAAGTTAGATAGCTCCTTACTATTTCCTATAATTTCACCTTCTGTGTTTTCTATTTCAATGATTTTATCCCTATTTTTTTTGTTTGTATTTTCTTTTATTATATTCCAGCATTCCCGATTCATGTTGTCGGAGTTCAGCAACCTGTTATTATTAAACGTTTTCTTTGCTATATTGACTTGATTTTTGTAATATTTTTTCAAACATTTATGTCTTAGTGTATAGTTATCATTATTTAGTGTTTTTGCGGTTTCTGCTGTTTCTCTAACAAGTTCTGACAGATTTTTTATGTCTGGAGTAATCCAAGTGTTTTTCTTTTTTCTATTGTCTTTTCGAAATGTTTTTACTGGGAAGGATGACTCAAATAGTTCGATGAATTTATTGTAAAAAAGTGAGAAAGATCCCTGACAATCTGTTTTATAATCTAAAAGGCTGTCCCAGTCTACCAGCAACAAATTTTGTCTGAAATTATAAATCCTGTCTTGACTAAATATTCTACCCATACTAGTAGGGTTATCAGTTTCCTGACCGATAGTGAAAGAAACTAATTGATATGTATGATCTGAAATTTCTGTATCAATTACCTGTACTGAGAAATTTGGAATATTGGTAAAAATGTTATCAATGCAAGTTTTACTGAACTTTGTAATACGGGTTGGAGGAAAAGTTGTTTCTGACATATTATACTCACTGAATATATTTAGCAATATTTTCTTGTCCATTCGAGGGGAAAGGAGGTCCACATTCACATCCCCGCCTATCAGATACGAGTTGCTGTTTTCATAAATATCATTCAAGAAGTCATTCAACTTGTTCACAAAGAGTTTGAAATCTGAATTGGGTGATCGGTATATTGCACATATTATAGTTTTTCCTACATTAGGTAAATTAGTTTCTGCACAACATACCTCAAAAAGTTTTTCTGTACATACACTGCTAAAATCTAGTTTTCGAAATGTTATGTCTTTTTTCCCTAATATACATACACCACCACGGCCAAATGCTTCACGACAATACGAGTTAATTATATTATAGTTTCCAAAGCTTAAGTTCTCCATTCCTGTTTTACACCAAGTTTCAGATATACATAGTACATCGACATCATGCTTGTCGAGTAATATTTCTAGCCTGGGAATTTTTCCAGATAATCCTTGTATGTTGATGTTCATTATGGTGAAGGAGTTCTGGGCCTGACAGCTGTGACTCTGTGATGTTCTGTGGTAAGATGGTTGTCTCTCACTGGGATCGTTATTTATAAAAAAGAGGCAGGGCGGTTTGTGTTCTCAGTTAGATTTTCAGTATTGTAGGGTTCCTCATTTAAAAGGTGTCTCCCTAGGTTGAAATTGAATCTGTCGAACAGAATGTTCCTCGGCCAGAAACTGGTTTCGTACACTTGTTCCTTGAGTTGGGGTTCTAGTCCGACTATGAACGATTGGTTGTCCGTTCGGTTATTTCGAGTTGTCAATTTTTTTACACTTACGTTCTTGGATTTGGTACGTTCTTCAATATAACTCTTTATGTTTTCAGGTTCTATTGCATCTGGAACTCTGGTTATAAACAGCCATAGTTTCCTATCTGTTTTTTCACGTCCATATATGTCCTTGTCACCATCACCGCTTCCTTTCCTGTATTTATTTTTCCTTCTCTTCACTTCTTTGAAAGCTTCTTTATTTTCTTCCCCAATTGTATCCCTGGTTAGGTGTATAACCTCGTCTAACTTCTGCCTGGTTTGGACTTGCATGATTTCAGCATTAAGTTGTTCAGCCCGTATTTTTGTTTCCCCTGGTATATGGGATTTCCCTGTTGATAAAGACCTTGTTTCTTTCTGTTTCATTTCAGTGCTCGTCTCCGGTCCACATTTTTTATTCCGGTAGTCGTCGCCTTCATGCTGTCCATTTTTTGAGGTCTCGTTTTTTTGGATGTTTACACTTTTTTTTGATGAGATTGATTTAGTTTCTGATTCCAATTTATGTTCTAAGATTGCAATTTTTTCACTTTGCATCACTAATATTGCTTGCTTGTCACTTATGATTATTTCTTTGTCTCGGATGATCTGCCTTAAAAGTTTGTTTTCGTCCCGTAGAAAGTCCTCTTCTGTTAAGGTTATGTTGTCCATTTGTACAGGTTCATGTTTACAATCCGTTTTCTTCAAATCTCTTGCCTGTTTGAAACATGCAGGGTGAAAGATTTCCTTACATTTGACACATTTCACCTTATTAATCACTTTTTTTTGGCAATGTTTGCATATATTTTCTACTTTTTCTGTGGAGTCTATTGGTACAGATGCTAACAGATCGGCCATATTGCCATACCATTGCCAACCCAGACTATTTTGACAAATGATTGGGAAAAATATCCAATTTTCAGAGGAATCCCTTTCCATGAAATTAAAGAACAGCCCTTGATATTATTAGGGCAAGACAACATTAATTTAACGGATGCAAGAAAAGTTTTTCAGAGTTATGACGACCTGGATTCCCCTTTAGCTGCCAAAACAAACCTTGGATGGATTCTCCACGGTAAATACATTCATGAACGAAGTGAACTTTATTCATTCCATATCTGTGATGCTGAAATATCCGATGATGTTCTTCATAAATTAGTCAAGGAATCCTTTACCACAGATGCTTTCGGAACGATACCTTATCGTACACAGGTATCTGAAAAAGAAAGTCGAGCCATAGAAATAATGATGAAAACTGCGAAACGCCTTGGTGATCGATTCGAAATGGGACTGCTTTGGAAGGAGGACAACTTACAACTACCAGAGAGTAAATTCATTGCGGTCCAGCGACTCAAATGCGTGGAAAGACAAATGCAGAGAGACGAAGAACTCAAAGCCCGATATTGTGAGATTTTGAGCTACGTAGAAAAAGGTTATGCAAGAAAGTTGTCTTCAGAGGAAGCAATGAGAGAAAGCCAAAGATGTTGGTATCTACCCCATTTCGGAGTGGTAAATCCAAAGAAACCAAACAAGTTCCGTCTGGTTTTTGATGCGGCATCAAAATCCCACGGAGTAAGCTTCTCCGGAAAATCGCATTCAGTAGCGACGTCAGAGAAATGTTCCATCAAGTACGAATCAGGAAGGAAGATAAAAGTTCCCAAAGATTTTCATGGCAAAATGGCGAACTAGATCAAAAGTTGACTGTTTATGAAATGCAAGTCATGACATTTGGAGCGACTCGCTCACAGACTTACGCTCAATATATAAAAAATCTCAATGCCGACCAGATGACCGACCGAAAGGAAATTCTCGGTGCTATCATCAAGAAACATTTTGTTGATGATTACTTAGACTTTGCAGACACTACTAAGGAAGCCATTTCCATCATAACTGAGGTGAAACAAATTCAAAAACTAGGAGATTCTGAGCTGGTAAATTGGATATCAAATTCCAAAGAGCTCATAACTGTGCTCTCTGAATATGAAGACTTCTACAAAGACCTTGAATTGACCTGTGACACAAGAATTCAACGAATTTTAGGTCTCTCATGGAATGCAAAGTTAGATACGTTTTGCTTCAAATTGGAGAAGTTAAAAGAAAGCTATAACGACATCAACAGACCAACAAAAAGACAAATTCTCAAGACTGCAATGTCCATTTTCGACCCTCTTGGACTCATTGCGAACTTTACAATAAGAGCACGAATACTTATTCAAGACATATGGCGTTCTGGTATTGGTTGGGACGACAATACAGACGAAGATCTAAATAGAACTTGGGTTTTATGGAAAAAAGAATTGGAGGAAATAGAAAACGTGTCCGTTTTCCGATGTTATTCCATAAGAATTCTTGAAGCTGTAAGACTAGAGCTGCATGTGTTCTGTGATGCGAGCAAGAAAGCCTTTGCTACAGCAGCTTACTTAAGAACGTTGACCAAGGATCTGGTCTCTCATTATGGCACGTGTTAGGGTAGCTCCAATAAAACCCATTTCTATTCCTAGATTGGAATTACAAGCAGCTGTTATGGAAAGTCGTTTAGCTAAATCAATCAGAGAATCCATGGAGATTTCAATAGACCAAGTTTACTTCTGGACCGACTCAACCACGGTTCTTTATTGGATAAAGGGAGATGCATGAAAATTGGGACGATTTGAAGCTCATAGAATCGGAGAAATTCAGAAAATTACAAATGTGAGCGACTGGCACTGGGTTCCATCTAAATTAAATTCTGCAGATATCGCAACTAGTACTTATAACACAGATGAGAAGACAGATTTTGAAAAATGGTTCAAAGGACCCGGTTTTCTGAATGATAGAAGCGAAAAATTATGGCCACATAAAATCAAAGAAGGGCAGCTGGAAGAACCTGAATCGATCGAATTGGTAGACATTGTTTTGGAAGAAAGCTCGGTTTTGCCAGACATCAACCGATTTTCAAGATTGACTCGACTCTTGAGAACAACTGCATGGGTTTTTGGATTCACTAAAATCATGGTGTCCAAGTGTAGAAAGTTGCACGAAACATTTCCAACATGACTGACAGCATTCAAAATTGAGCAATCCAAAGTAATGTGGACCAAGAAATGTCAGACTGATAACTTTCAAGAAGAGAAAAGTTGTCTCTTGAAAAATAATCCATTGAAAAGTAATAGCCGTTTGAAAAAGCTTTCTCCAAGTATAGATGATCGGGGAATAATTATTCTGAGTGGCAGAACAGATCTTGCACCAGAAATGGCAAAACGCCCAATTATTATTCCGAAAAGGCATAAATTCGTTGAACTTCTGTTGCAAAACATCCACGAAAAGTTAGCTCATCATGGGGTCGAAGCAGTTCTAAATGAAGTGAGGAGAGAATACTGGGTGATGGAAGGAGTGCAGTCAAATCAATTTTTGTAAAATGTCGAAAATGCTAAATTTTGAAAGCGAAGTCAATCATTCCGATCTTAGGACAACTACCAATCGAAAGATTGACCCCATCGGTAAAACCCTTCACTTATACGAGGATTGACTACTTCGGACCACTGTATGTTACCGTTGGAAGAAGAAAAGAAAACACATGGGGAGTTCTTTTCACATGCCTGACAATAAGGGCTGTACATTTAGATGTAGCTTATTCTTTGTCTACAGACTCTGCAATTATGGCTGTGAAAAGAATGATATCCAGAAGAAGAATTCCAAAATTGATACTTTCCGATAATGGGACTAATTCAACACTCTGTTAGTCGCGCCCGATCTGACAGATCCAACTTATGCATTTTTAGCGATTATTGGTGCGTGTTTGCAGGGTCAAATCTGTGGCTTCACCTATCTTCCCAGTTTAATACATGGTAACTTTCAGTAGCATTGCGACTTTTGATGATTAAACAGCGTCACGTCAAATATCAAGTGCATCTGTGAGATCCACGTGACTAAATTTGTAAGTATATTTTATAATTTAAATTTTTGTAATTTTGACGTAAATAATTAATTTTGTGTAGTTTAGTAGGCTTCATGAATAAAAAACATATTTCTTTGTGAAGTTTATATGAGAAACATCTCACAGATCCTACGCGACAATTTATGTTATTTTTCATTCTATCTTAGCATTACTAGCTAATTATGCTTTTTATTGTTACAGCAACTCAAAAAATGCCTCTATGATCCCAACGATATTGAAGAAATTAACAAAATATTGTTCGAGGAAGACTTTGACAATGGTATCGAGTCTGTACCAAGTACCTCCAGAGGTACGCTTGATTTACGAGTAGGAGTACCAAATTATGACTTACAAAATGAAGATGCTGAACAAAGTGATTCCGACAGAGGAGAGAATTCTGATGAAGAGGAAAGGTAAGACTTTAATGTTTGCAACAAAAAAAAGAATAGAAAGATAATCGAATCAATGTCTTGGAAAAATCTCCTTACACAAACCGGAAGAAAACTGGGAAATGCATTTTACTAACAATACTTCCAGGTGTGATAGGTAAGGCTAAGAACATTGAAACAATTCTGGATACGTGGATGTGTTTGTTTGACAATTACATGCTAGATATGATGGTAGTGTTTACAAATCAGTACATTGAAACTATAAGTGACAATTTTGCAAGAGAAAGAGATGCATTACCTACTAACAGAACCGAAATGCAAGCATTTATTGGTGTTTTGTACCTCATTGGCTTGTACAAAGGTGGTAGGATTAACCTGGACGATTTGTGGGCCACTGATGGCTTTGGCGTAAAAATATTTAGATTGACCATGAGTCTTCAACGATTCAGATTTCTACTCAGAACTTTGAGATTTGACGACAATAGAACTAGATTACAACGGAAGACAATAGATCGCCTTGCACCTATTCGTGATTTGTTCAATTGTTTTGTAAAGAATTGTCAGTCCTGCTATACAGTGGGTGCAGATGTCACAATTGATGAAAAATTGGAAGCCTTTAGAGGCAGGTGTTCATTTATCCAATACATACCTTCAAAGCCAGCTAAATATGGCATAAAAATATTTGCCGTTGTGGATTCGAAGATGTATTATACCTGTAACCTGGAAATTTATGCAAGTAAACAACCGGAAGGGCCCTATCAAGTCAGCAACAAGAGCACTGATGTAGTAGAAAGACTGATAGCACCAATTAGCAAATCAGGTCGCAATGTGACAGCCGTTAACTGGTTTAGCGATGTAAGTCTGCTCCAAACATTGTCAAAAACATCGGTTGTCATTTGTGAAAACTTAAAAAAAAATAAGTGGCAAATTCCTGCTGCACTGAAAGAAATCAAACACAGAGAGCCCTCTTCTTCCATGTTTGCTTTCAGAAAAGATGGAACTATGGTATCTTATGTCCCCCAAAATAAGAAAACCAAGAAAAACGTTATTTTAATTTCCAGTATGCATTTGGATGACGCCATAGATGAAGAGGCGGGAGATAAGAGAAAACCCGAAATAATTACTTATTATAATAAACACAAAATAGGAGTCGATATAGTAGACAAAATGTGTTCTGCTTATAACGTTCAACGAGGAACTAGAACATGGCCACTGGTCATATTTTTTTCAATGCTAAATGTTGCAGGAATCAATGCTCAAATCATTTACATGGGAAACGGGAATGGAGTTAAACGACGTCGTATGTTTCTACAACGAGAATTAATTAATGGTCAATTAGTGAAGCGTATTTCACTAGCGAATTTACCTACAAATATCACTTCAAGAATTCGTGAAATATTACCTAGGAGCCAAGAACTTACAGAGGAACCTGTTGAAAATACTATGACATGGAAGCGTTGCAAGCCTTGTCTGACGACAACAAAAAAAAGGAGACTGAGTAAATATTCTTGCAAAGAATGTGGGCAATATTTGTGCTTACAACATTGTGCATTTGTTTGTTCTAACGGATGTAACAACGAACATGAAAACAAAAAATAGGTGATAAACCTACAGTTTTATTTTTGGAATCAATATATTATAAATGATGTAGTTGATTTGATGTTTTATATTAATTTCCTTAAAAAAAAAATTAAATTGTACCAAATTTTGGGTCGTGGATCTCACAGATCCAGCGTGACTATTTTTGCTACTTTTATGGGCGCGACTAACGGAATGTTAAGAGGTGCAGCAGAAAATTAAAGAAATTCATGAGGGAATTAGATGAAAAAAAGATTATTGATACTTTCTCAGAAAATGCCATTCAGTGGAGATTTATACCACAAGCATCATCCCACATGGGAGGAGCATGGGAACGCATGGTTCCGTTCTGTTAAAACAATCTTCCGAACAATTTTAAATGGACAGACCTTGAAAGATGAACTACTTCATACAATATTTGCAGAATGCGAGTATATCATAAACTCTAGACCACTTACAAAAATTTCCGTTGATCCTAACGACTTTGATGCCTTGACCCCAAACCATTTTTTACTGGGATCTAATGATAGACCAATGGAAATAGAATCTAAACCCGACCTCAGGAAAGAATGGTTGAAGTCACAGAAGGTAATCGAATGTTTTTGGAGAAGATGGACAAAAGAATATGTTCCCACGCTGACCAAAAGAACCAAATGGAATAAAGACAGTCAACCACTTAAAGTCAATGACATTGTAATCATAGCCGAAGACAATTTGCCAAGAACATCTTGGAAGTTAAGGCGAGTAGAGTTAGTTTACCCAGGACCTGATGGCAGGTATCGAGTTGCTGATGTGAAAACCTGCACAGGAATTTACAAACGACCAGTAGCCAAACTATGTCGAATTGATGTAGAACACTAAATGAATAAAAGATAGTGAGAGAAGATGAACTTCTTCACGAGGGGGAGAATGTTAATTAAATGTTATTAAATGTATCATTACTTAGTTCACATCCTGTATGTTTTTGAAATCGACAAGATAGTGTTTTGTTCTGAGAAAGAAACGACATTAGGAAGATATCTGGATGACGAGAGAGGATAATGTTGTTATGAGATGAGGAAAAGTCATTGCATAAATATTTGTTGATTAAAAGTAAAAATCAGACTAGACAACGTTTATTGACAAGGAATTTTGAGATTAAATATTGTGATACCCTGTTTCAAACAGACTTTCCGCTAAGGAATTAATTTTCTCACATATTATAGTTATCATTATACCGTGTTGTTTTTTATATGAATCAAGTTGATACCTCGCTTCTGACAGATTATAGTAATTTTATTTCCGATTTTTTTTACTTTTTCGTCGAAATGACCCCTAACCCCTCGCTAAGGAATTCATTTTCTCACATGTTATCCTTATCATTATAAAGTGTTGATTTTTATATGAATCAAGTTGATACCCCGTTTCAAACAGACTATAATGATTTTATTTCCGATTTTCTTTTAGTTTTTTGACAAAATGACCCCCCCTAACCCCTCGCTAAGGAATTCATTTTTTCATATAAGATCATTATCATTATAAAGTGTTGTTTTTTATATGCATCAAGTTGATACCTCGTTTCAGACAGATTATAGTGATTTTATTTCCGATTTTTTTTTTACTTTTTCGTCGAAATGTTCCCCCTAACCCCTCGCTAAGGAATTCGTATCTTCACATATGATCATTATCATTATAACGTGATGTTTTTATATGCATCAAGTTGATACCCCGTTTCAGACAGACTATAATGGTTTTATTTCCGATTTTCTTTCAGTTTTTTGGCAAAATGACCCCCCTAACCTCTTGCTAAGGATTTTAGTTTTTCATATATGATCATTATCATTATAACGAGATGTTTTTTATATGCATCAAGTTGATATCCCGTTTCAGACAGACTATAATGGTTTTATTTCCGATTTTCTTTTAGTTTTTTGGCAAAATGACCCACCTAACCTCTTGCAAAGGATTTCAGTTTTTCATATATGATCATTATCATTATAACGTGTTGTTTTTTATTTGCATCAAGTTGATACCTCATTTCAGACAGATTATAGTGATTTTATTTCCGATTTTTATTTAGTTTTTTTCGAAATGATCCCCCTAACCCCTCGCTAAGGAACTCGTATCTTCAGATATAATCATTATCATTATAGCGTGATGTTTTTCATATGTTCATAAGTTGATATCCCGTTTCAGACAGACTATAATTGTTTGTTGTTTAAAATTGTTTTTTCCGTTAACCAGCTGTCATCTCCCTACGAACGACACCCTCAGAACTCGAAACTTGTGCGAGCTAAGGATTACCGAGATCTTACCTTTTAATGTGCGATTCCAAGCACGAGACCTGTGACCATGCGGGGAATCGATCCCACGTCTCTCTGACCAATAGACTAGCGCTCTACCATCATGACCACTGCGGCCCAAAATAAACCATAATGGTTTTATTTCCGATTTTCTTGTAGTTTTTTTGGCAAAATGACCCCCCTAACCCCTTGCTTTTATTTTTTCATATATAATCATAATCATTATAACGTGTTGTTTCTTATATACATCAAGTTGATACCTTGGTTTAGACAGATGATAGTGATTTTAATCCCAATTTTTTTTTACTTTGTCTCAACATAACCCTCCTAACCACTTGCTAAGGAATTAATTTCCACACATATGATCATTATCATTAAAACGTTGGATTTTCTATATGCATCAAGTTGATACCCCGTTTCAGACAGTCTCTAGTGATTGTATTTCCGATTCCTTTTACTATTTAGACAAAATGACCCACTCCCTTACCCCTCACTAAGTAATACATTTTTTCTCATCATATCGTTATCATCATAACTTATTGTTTTTTATATGCATCAAGTTGATACTCCGTTTCAGACAGACTCTGGTAGTCATATTTTCAATTTTCTTTCAGTTTCTTGTATGAATTTGTTTTTCGTATGAATTATCTACTTCAAATACGATGTTTAGACGTCTACTCGTATATTATAGAATAATTAATTCCGTAATGACCCCTTAAAATTCGAATTCTAGCAGCCACCGACGCCACCATCAGTGGTTCGGGCGTTTCCGTCACATTGCCTGCTGAGAAGTGGCTGCTAACTTCACACCGGTAACTTCCAGCAGTGTACAGATGTTACATCACCGGTGAGGCAAGTTACAATAACTGAACAAAATATGTAAATTAACAATATTTCTTGAAATATACAATTTAAACATTCAAAGATCACCCAATGATCAAATATGATTAAAAGATACTATATACAATTAATAGAATAGAATATTTATTCGTCCTTTATGAACAAATACATGATATAGGATAGGTCACAATGGTCAGGTACCGATATGTCAATGTCATAGGTTCAATAATGAACAATTACGGAGCAATAAAGTGTGACATAGATATTTAAAATACGTCACTTATATGCACTAAATAACAATGTATATACATGCACACACACCTACACATATAAATTCAAACATGTGTACACATACACCCACATAAATTCTAAAAATATAACATCTTACATCATGACGTCTTAAATATACATATAGGTAAAATATAAAAAGAAGTTACAAGTATAACAATATAAAACAACAAAAAATAACCTGAGTGTTTTTTTGAATAAATTTAAAGGCTTGATATCTTTGATGTCAGAAGGTAGGGGTTGAATAATTTTGCTCCTGCCAGTGAAGGAGTTTTTTCATATAAATTCTAACTGAATCAGCATTTCTGGTTGGGTATTGATGTATGTCAGAGTTCTTCGCTGAATCGTTCAAATTGCGTTTAATATAGCTAATGCAGATGTATATACCGGGTGGCTACGGAAGTATTGCCTACGGAATATCTCAGTTATTGTATGAAGTAGGTTTGTGAAATTTGGAGCGTCGATATAATGACATAAGAGCTAGAATTTGAGTATAATGACATGTCGAAGTTAACTTCCGGTCTGACCGGAAGTAACATCAACTTTCTTATTTTAAATGGAAACCCTATTTTTTTTTCTTTTCGCTTTATTCAGCATTCAATTCCCTTTCTAATGACATATCACAAGTTGGTATCTAACCAGAAACTAGATCAGAAAAAAATTATTATTGAAATTCATCGAGTAGGCCGTGGAAGCAAAATGAAAGCCAAAAATTGAAAGGTTGGCTATGGAAACCATACGTCACTTGATAACAGTTGCTACTACTGTGATATTTTATTTTCATTCGTCGGCGTTATAAAAAGCCGCCAAAATAAATATTGGAAAAATAGGGAAAAAAACAATACTCTGTAGGTCCATAACTTAAATAGGAATATACAACTTTTTCTTGCCTGTACTATTCAGCATAACCATTCCTTTCTAATGATATAATAAAAAGTAATTTTTTGAAATGAAATACCAAAAAATCCAATTATTATTCTTCAAATAACAAAACAGATTATCGCCATACGCAAAAATAACATTAAAATTAATGTGGAATGATAAATTATATCCTGTAGGTTCTAGGTTAAATAGGAACATAAACGTACTTGGTCTGTGCCATCGTCCATAGATATTCTAATATCTACCTATGGACGATGTTTGTGCTATTCAGAATAATCATTCCATTGCAATAATCATTCGAACCAAATTATTAACAAGTAGGCTGATTAATATGTATTTTGGAATGAAACAAAAAAGAAACGAGGGCTCTCACGAACGCTGCTATCCATATTATTTTGACGTTCGAAGTAGTGTTTTTGATTCTGCCATTTTAAAAGGGTTTGGAAATCGAAATCAGTTAGTGGAATATTCAAAAAATGCCACGTTATTCACGAACCGAACAAATTGACATGCTTCTCATTTATGGTGAATATTTAAAAAATTCTTATGCCGCTGAACGATTGTATTTAGAGCGATATCCAGGGAGGCAGCAACCGTCAAGAAGGTATTTCTAGTGGCTTGAAGAAAAATTGAGAACTGAGCCTGATGTTTAGGAAGACCAAGAAGCATTTGTTATTAATGAGGAAACTGAAATTAATGTATTAGCTTTAGTACAATATGATAGCACAATTTCCTCAAGGCAGATTGCGCCGAATTAGCTATAAGTAAGGACTCTGCTAGGAAAATTTTGAAAAAACATCAATTTAAATCCTTCAAGTATCAGTTGCATCAACATTTGTATGAAAATGACGGTGAAAGGCGCCTGGAATATTGTAATTGGTTTCTTCGACAAAATGCTGAGAATCACCTATTTAACTATTATATCTTGTTTACGGACGAGTCAAGATTTACCAACAATGGATTATTTAACAGGAATAATACAAGGTAGGTACTGTACTTTATTTGGATTATTGTCGATAGTCGAAGTGTAAAGTGCTAAAAGTGTGAACGGTCTTTTGTTTCAGGTACTGGGCGATAGAAAACGAGCACCGGTTTCGACAAGGTGGCTTCCAGGAGAGATTTGCTGTGAATGTTTGGGCAGGAATAGTTGGAACTCATATTGTTGGCCCCATTCTTTTTCAAGGCCAACTAACCGGAGAGAGATACTTTAATTTTTTAACGAATGAAATTTCGGAATTCATTAACAACCTACCAGCGGAAATAACTTGAGAGAATGTACTTCCAGCAAGATGGCGCCCCTCCGCATAACTCAAGAATAGCGAGAAATTATCTTCAAAATCGCTTTCAAGAGAGACTTATAACAACCCATGGTCCAGTCAGGTGGCCACCAAGGTCACCTGATCTTACTCCGTGCGACTTTTTTCTATGGGGACATCTTAAAAATAGGGTGTATTCCACACAGCCTACAACTCTACATGAGCTAGAAGTAAAAATTCGTAGAGCTTTCCAAGATATCACGCCCCAAATGTTGAGAAACGTTTTACATGAAAATATCACCAGAGTCAATAAATGTATTGACGCTGAGGGAATGCATTTCGAACATTTGTTTTGAATTTATTTTATCTTTAATCTTATCAATTTGAATTTTTTTTTTTCGATAAATATGATTTTTTGTTATTTGAATAATAATAATTGGATTTTTTGGTATTTCATTTCAAAAAATTACTTTCTATTATATCATTAGAAAGGAATGGTTATGCTGAATAGTACAGGCAAGAAAAAGTTGTATGTTCCTATTTAAGTTATGGACCTACAGAGTATTGATTTTTTTCCCAATTTTTCCAATATTTTTTTTGGCGGCTTTTTATAACGCCGACGAATGAAAATAAAATATCAAAGTAGTAGCAACTGTTATCAAGTGACGTATGGTTTCCATAGCCAACCTTTCAATTTTTGGCTTTCATTTTGCTTCCACGGCCTACTCGGTGAATTTCAATAATAATTTTTTTCTGATCTAGTTTCTGGTTAGATACCAACTTGTGATATGTCATTAGAAAGGGAATTGAATGCTGAATAAAGCGAAAAGAAAAAATAGGGTTTCCATTTAAAATAAGAAAGTTGATGTTACTTCCGGTCAGACCGGAAGTTAACTTCGACATGTCAATATGCTCAAATTCTAGCTCTTATGTCATTATATCGACGCTCCAAATTTCACAAACCTACTTCATACAATAACTGAGATATTCCGTAGGCAATACTTCCGTAGCCACCCGGTATATACACAAAGGGCAGTTAAGATATGGTTTTCACGAAAATAAGATCTGCAGGAGTCTAGTCTCTTGATACTAAATATTAGCCTCATAACCCTTTTCAATACTCTATTGAAAAATAGTTTGCATACAAACCTTATATCCTAATGCAAAAGGTACGACGTGGTCATCTTCTGCGTGTAATATAATAATGGGGGCATCTACTTCACAAATGAACTCGTCAGT
Source organism: Chrysolina americana (assembly GCA_958502065.1). Lineage (NCBI taxonomy): Eukaryota > Metazoa > Arthropoda > Insecta > Coleoptera > Chrysomelidae > Chrysolina > Chrysolina americana. The sequence goes on along the minus strand of OY293412.1, from coordinate 63,748,732 downwards.
TTTAAAGGTGAAGCCATTTTTCTGCATAGGCTCAACGACAGTGTAAGCAAACCAAGGCAATCTTCGGAAAATCTGAAAATTAACAAAAATTTGTATCACAATTCTAATGATAATTATATTTTAAAAAAGAGGTTGCGTGCGATCGATGAACTCGGTCTCGTATTCGACACTGAACGGACGAACCCAAGTTGGGACCCGTTCAGCAAATAAGCCTAAGTCAAAGCTGCAGACAGTGAGAGTCTTCTACAGCAACATAAGGATAAGCCAATTCATGGGGTCTTCTTCAAGAACATTTAAAATCTTGGCATATCCAGAAACCTGATCGTCGCATTTCTCAGGTCAAGTGGGCTGAGGTCGGACACCGAGAAATTCATAATTTCCTGCCAGGATGGTGTCTTCAACACCATCGTCTATCGTAGTCGAGGGATGGGTAAAGATGTCCCAGACACTAGATACAAAGGGGGTCGTGAGGTATCCGAGATCATAATGGATTTGTCCAGCTTATGCAGTCTCGGCTTATATCCACAGGCATAACGCGGCGCTACGATTGTTGTACTACCATCTACGACACTCGTATGGTGTAGATGAGACACCGATGTTGCTTTACTCTCAGGAGGATATTGAGTCATATTGGCTTGGCATGATGTGGCAGAAATATTTGCCGAAAAAATGCAGAAGATCGCAATTCTTGGTTCACTCCGCCTACTCAAGGCACATGATTCTCGGACCCAGTAATTACTCATAACACGGTAAAAAAAGGTTGGAGTCGCATAATAAATAATTAAAAATGGAATATTTGAATTATTTTCAGTTTACTTGTTATGAAACATGCAATTTAAATTAAGTAAACCCACAAAGGCCGAGTGTGGGATTTTCCGTGTCAAAATGTATGTGAATTATTAGATATTATTTTAAATATGAACTAAATCGTCAATGTTTAAGCATAACTTCGGTAGAATTGAAGATAATTTGAATTATTAAAAAGAATTAGCGTTACAGTACTAAGAAAATCCTTCTTTTATATCTATTTCAAAATTTATTTGCGGTATATAATATATAATTGACCTCCAATAATTTTCTAGTATGAGATTTTGAACATTTTAAAAACTTATCAAGACGACTGTTAATTCACTGCACCAATGCATCCTTATTAATTATAGCTGTTAAAAGATTGATTTGGTATAAAATGATCAAGTTACATAAGAGTACAGCTTTTGGTTTGAGGTGTCAGACTGAAACTGAAATACCAAATTTCAAAACCTAAATATTGTAATACAGAAACCCGTCTTGAATATGGGGCATACTCTAGAATTTTGAAATCAGGTTTCCAGTATACAAGTAAGATGCACGTTATTAGTTTGGTTTTAAATAAATCCTTGATTCTCCATACGAATGTGAACTTGAACAATTTGACACATTATAATGTTAAAAAATAAAAACGTTATAAATATATACATTTACCCTTATATAGGTACTTACCCGTGCTAGAGGAAATTGGCTAATTTCTTCCTTCATATTATTGAAGGGGGCCTCTAATATCACTCCAGTGGGAATGAGTCCTTGCCTTTGCAGGTTGGCCATAGAATGAATTGCGATGCTAGTTCCTAGAGAATGTCCCCATATAAACAAATGACCGCTAGATTTATTGGACACCCATTTATAAATGGCCATACTGTCATTAACCAAATTATTCTCCGATGGTTCAACATCTGATGAATCTCCATAACCTGGATGTGAATTAAACATAATATTCGAAAATGTTATTTTTTTTTTAATAAGAATATTCAACCGATGTGTTTATAGTTGCTCAATGATGAGGTATACGGATCTGTCCAATTTATTTATATTTGAATTATCTTCTAGAGCAACTGCTCGTCTAGTATGGGATAAAAGTTTTCAATAATTTTCATTAATTTTCCAACAAGGTAGCACTGATGTTTTCCAATATAACAAAAAGTGATTTTTTTCTTTAAAAGTACCTTTTTTACAAATTAGGATAAAGATTTTTTTCTACAAGCGCATTAATGGTTATTTAATCAACTAGTATATTAATGAAAGCAATTCATGATTGAGATATTTTAACGCGTGAGTGAAGCGAGCATCTTAATATACGAGTTGATTACAATATTTTTTCTGTCGACCTCACTCTTGTTGGAATGAAGGAATTCTTGATTATAACATTTTTTATTAATGAAATGAACAGTACGTACAAACTCTATTGAACATTTTTAAAACCATCTTTCAATTGTTTGATTAACATTTGTAGTGGTAGAATTAGATAAACTTAAAGAGGGTACCGAAAAGTCCATCTGTAAACTTGCATTTTACATCAATAAGTATCATTAATGATCGATTCCGAAAAATCATACATTAATGACAAATCGGCTATTAATAGGGGTCCTTGCAAGTTGATTTCGATAGCATCGAAGAACGTTAAACAGACATGGTAATACGAGGTCGACAGAAAAAAATGATATGCAGAGCAAACTTTCGCGTGCGGGAAAATGACACCTCTCAAACTAAATCACGCATGCTTGTAGAAAAAAACCTAAATGAACTCATCATATTACTACAATCTGTTGAAATAGAAAATTTGGATACCATTATTCTCCCAGAAACTTCTCTTATTGAGGAAATAAATGACTGCTTTATCAGAGTTCAATATCTTCTACAATAAATCATGCTATAATAAGAATGATGATGAGTACTCATATACGTGAGAAAACATAATAAAATTCAAGTATTAAAAGCTTAAGTTAACTCATTACAAGTATCTTACAAACTTGATTTGTTCACGTTTTCTATCTACGCGTCTTATACAGTGTCACCGTTAAAGTCCGCATCATATGGGACTTTTTTTTATTATTCATTTATTGCAAATTTAGAGTTCGTAAACAGTTTTTGCTTTGAAAATAATGCAAAATGACGTTTACGATTGTTTTCCATCGATTGGCTACACCTGTCAAATTTGACATTTTTTCAAAAAAATTTCAAAATGTTAGGTTATTTCTCAATTTTATGAAAAATATTATATGGAAAAGTTGTTCATTTTTCGGTTTCCTACCCACCTACCAAATCTGAACCAGTTGAAAAACTTTGATTTTTTTCGAGTTCTCTTAACCTTACACTCTTTCGGATAATTTAAATTTGGTAAAATCTGAAATAACCAGTTGAGATGTAATAATCCCATCTGCTGGAAGGATTTTTTCTGTTTAAAAATGTTTCTACTTGGATATTTTCAAAAAAATACAAATATGCTAAAAAAATTATGTTATAGTTGATGCAAAGTGGCTCTAGTTTCGAATTATCGAATATTTTTCTAAAGCAATAGACCTAAAGTATTTTCTACTTCACTGATGTATTGTGATAAAAATAATTGAAGCAAATTTTGCTATGGAATATTGAAACTAGAGCCACTTTGCATCAAATATGATGTTATTTTCTTAGCATATTTGTATTTTTTTTGAAAATATCCAGTTAGAAATATTTATAAACAGAAAAAATTCTTTCAGCAGATGGGTGCATTACATCTCAACTTTTTTTTTCCAGATTTCATCAAATTTAAATTATCCGAAAAAGTGTAAGGTTAAGAAAACGCGAAAAAAATAAAAGTTGTTCAAACTGGTTCAAATTTGGTGGGTGGGTAGGAAACCGAAAAATAAACAACTTTTTCATATAATATTTTTCGAAATATTGAGAAATAACCTAACATTCTGGAACTTTTTTGAAAAAATGTCAAATTTGACAGGTGTACCCAATAGATAGAAAACAATCGTAAACGTCATTTTGCATCATTTTCAAAGCACAAACTGTTCACGAACTTTAAATTTGCAATAACAGAATAATAAAAAAAAATTCCATATGATGCGGACTTTAACGGTGACACTGTATATATATACAGTGTGACCCATTTAAGATGGAAGCACCCTTATAAAACTTACATTTTTCAACCGATTGGAATGATTTTTTATTTTGTTAGGTAGATATTCAAAAAGTCTATTAGGACACCAAATATCATAAATAAATATTTCCAGGGCCAACTAATCTTATTTTTCAAGGTCAAAAATCTAAAAAAATTTAGAAAAAATCTGACTACACCACTGGATTCGCGACATTTTCAAATGATTTACATGTAAATTACGTTGGAATGCGTCAATCAATAAAAAAGTTATAAAGGAATGAAATTTGAAAAATATGCCGTTTAATCAATCCACCAATTCGAATTCATGAATTTTATGAATAATAATAAGGATAGTTGTTGAGACTTCAAGTTGTGTGTTGGCGTGAGGGATGAAGAGCTGAATAATGAAAAAAAAATAACTAGTTACGGCAAGAAGAGAAAAAGGAATGGTGTTGTTATCAAGACGAAATATAACGAGAAGTCTGTCTTAAGATTTTGACATGTATTGATTGTAAAATTCAATAAAAACTTCAACGAGTAATTATATCGAATATCCCCCTCAAGGGGTGGTCCTTCGCAAATCGAAACCGTTTCACGTACCAACATGGTCACATCGAGCCGAATTACAGTCAGAATGGAGCAGCCATCAGCAGTCAGGCACTGAAAGGAGTCAACCTACGAAAGTGAGCTCGTTTTATGTCGCTTCCTTTTTTCCTATCCATTCCTAATAGCCTTGTGATTCAAACATGTTTGGTTTTTTAGTTTATTGAATAGCAGATTGACATTCACGTTTTATGTCACAAGTTATCGTTACATACTTATTGGTATATCTAACACATCTCGTAATCGAAAAGAAATACATTACTCACTTTGTTCTCATTACTGTCGTATTCTCAGAAACGTAAAGCTCGTATCGCAATTGAAAGAAAAATATTTATAGACCTACATTTTCTAGTTTACTGTTTGATCGAAGCTTCGTTGATTTTGTATATTCTAGACTCGTTCTCGTTATATTCAATAAGTTAAGACGCCTTGTCTCATCATTATCCAGAAATGCCACCTTAAATAGCCCAAAAAAAGAGTGACTCCTACGAAGATGAAATCTCGAAAAATATTCATTCACGTAAAGTCATATGTGACAGATTATCGCGATTTGTCAGTTTTTTAGACGGTGACGTTAGCAACATTTTTCAAGTCGAGATCAGATTGAAAAACGTTGAGGAAGATTTTTCAGACTTCGATAAAATTCAAACAAGGTTGGATTATTTACTTTCCGATGAAAAGGAAAATCGTTTAGGAACGGAATCAGAATTCTATTTTATTATTTCAAAAGCAAAACGACTCATTGCAAATCATAATAAAATAATAGAAAGTAAATAGGACCAAGTTCAGAATACTGAAAACCCTGCAGTTCCAACTAAAATAAATGCGGTTGCCAAACTTCCTGAGTTAGGGTTGCCCAGTTTTTATGGTAATTACAAAACGTGGTACAGTTTTAGAGACATTTTTTACTCGGTGGTACATGATCGAAAAGAATTAAGCGAAATTGATAAATTTTTATATTTAAGTTTATGTTGCAAGGGAGATGCATTGAAATCAATTGATTCCTTGGAAGTCACGAAAGATAATAATAGTAAACGGAAACGATATGAAAACAGACGTGCTATCATCAGCCATCACGCCAATAACATTTTATTCAATTTGCATGAATGTAACAAAGGAATCACCTGATCAGCTCAGAGGTTTATTAGACTCAGTTCATCAACATAAAATGGCTTTAGAGAAACTGAAGTTTCCAGTTAGTCAATGGGATATATTATTAATTAATATAATTTAACAAAAGTTAGATAATCATACTAAGAGAGACTGGGAAAATAAACAATCCGATCAAAACTTATCCACGCTGAATCAGTTAACGAAATTTTTAACTAAATAATATTTTTCACTTGAAGCTATCAATTACGAAACAAAAACCGGTAGCAGAGGATATTATCGCGAGAATCAGTCATTTAAACTACAGAACAAAGAATTTCCTCAGAATTCCTATAATAAAAAACCAGCATATTCTTTGACAGAGAACAATCATAGACACAACTGTTATATTTTTAGTGGGCATCATTTTATTTACCATTTCCCGAAATTGAACAGTTTATCGCTATCCGAAAAATATAATGAAATTCGAAAGCACAAATTGGGCAGTAACTGTTTAAGAGTAGAGGCCATGCAAAAACTGAATGTTTGTCAAGCGGTTGTAAGAAATGTAAGTTCAAACATAATACAGCTTTACACGTTGATCACTATCAAAATTATCACCAAAATTCAAACAATTTTACGAAAAATTTCAACTACGATAACAAAGCTTCAACATATTCAGAAAACCAAAGAAGCGATATTCCAAAAGAAATCCCTGGGGTAGAACAACCAACAACTTCTGCTAGGGTGCAATCACAACAGAGTAATTGGTCTACAATGTGTGTGTTTAGTTAGGATGATGAAGTAAATCTTGAAAATCGAAAAGAACTCAGTTTGAACATGGAAAATGATAATTCATTGAACGAAAATAAAAACGTAACATATTCTTATTCAAGTTTTGAGTCAAATCAAGTACTACTATCGACAGCGACAATTTTGATTCTAGATAATAACGGAAAATAGTTCAAGTGTTACGCTTTGCTCGATTCGGGAAGTCAATCACTTTGTAGAAAGTTGCAACTGAAATGTGAAAAAATAAATATACCTTTAGTAGGAATTAATCAAATCGAAACAAAAATTACGAATAAAACTTGCGCTACAATAAAATCTAGATTCGGAATGTTCATGCGTAGTTTGTCATTTTTAGTTTTACCGGTAATAACCGAAAAATTACCTCTGGTAGGATTTAATAAATCAATCATGAACTATCCGAAAGAAATTGACTTAGCAGATGAACATTTTAACGTACCGAGATAGTTTTGTTGTTAGGAGCAGGAATTTTGTAAGATCTACTAACGGAAAAATAAGGTTAGGTAATGAAATGCCTGTAATGCAAGAGACTTGTTTAGGTTGGATATTTACCGGAGCTTTATATTCAGTAAAGCTAGAAATAAAAAGGCTATCTGTAATTTCTTGACTAAAATAGAAAACAATGAATTGAACGAACTACTAACTAAATTTTGGCAAATCGAAGAATTTGAAAACAAAACTATACTCTCGAAGGAACACAAATATTGCGAAGAATATTTTAAAGACACTACAACACGACACAATGATGGTAGATTTATCGTAAAGTATTCGTTCGAACAGAATTTTGAAAATCAATTAGGAGATTCTAAAACTACAGCTTTGAAAAGATTAAAAAATTTAGAGGTACGGTTTAGTCGAAACGCAGAATTGAAACAACAATACCTAGAATTTATGCATGAGTATGACACTTTAGGACATATGAGCTTGAAAGGAACTTTAGAATCGGACAATTCGAACGAAAATAATTCATATTTTTTACCACACACTGCTGTATTAAGAGATTCAATCACTACAAAATGCAGAGTGGTCTGCGATGCAAGCGGTAAATCCAGCACAGGTATATCACTCAATGATATGATTTTAGTAGGTCCAACTATACAGGAAGATCTTTTCTCAATTTTATTGCGTTTACGGTTAAGAAAGTTTGTTTTGAGCGCAGATGTTAAAATGATGTTTAGAATCATACTAATCGATCAGGACGAGTGTAATTATCAAGAAATATTATGGAAATCAAACACAAATGAGAGTATCAAGGTTTACGAATTAAATACAGTGACTTATGGTACATAAAGCGCCCCTAGTGATTTGTTCACGTTTTCTATCTACGCGTCTTATATATCCTTATATACATATAAGGATAGTTGTTGTGACTTCAAGTTAGTGGGTTGGCAAGACTAGTTACGACAAGAAGAGAAAAAGGAACGGTGTTGTTGTCAAGACGAAATATAACAAGAAGTCTGACTTAAGACATGCATTCATTGTAAAATTCAATAAATACTTCAACGAGTAATTATATCGAATATCCCCTCAAGGGGTGGTCCTTCGCAAATCGAAACCGTTTCACGTACCAACAATAGTAAATAATTCAGTATCAAACTCACTTAATTTTAATTCGTATGTGATACACACAAATATAACGGATCATTACAGTATAACGTTAATACCGAAATCAAACACCTAAAACAAACAAATTCAGTAGGTACCGAATGATAATACTATAAAATAATTTGTGAATGATGCAAAATTGAAAAATCTCAATGAAAAAAAAATTGAATAGTGTGCTGGATTCAAAATTGGTCTATAAATTACCAATACATCTCAAAACATTGCAGAACAAAAACAACTTAAAAAAAGAGATAAAAAAATATATTTATATGAATTATGGAACATTCAAACTATTTGACTGAGTGTTCTCTCTTCCTCAAATGTTCTTAATATCCCAACATGTATATTATAGTGTGTATAACTGAGACTACGTAATTCCTCATTCATTATTAATTATTACCATTTTTATTTTCGTTTTACAGGAATTAAATCGAACTATCCCAGGATGTTCACAACACAAGGTATTAAAATTATTCTGATTAATTTATAGTTTTATATGTAATTATTTAACTATGAAACTAAAATTACCTGAACGAATCTATCTAGCTATAGAAACTAAAAAAGTAGTAATATTACTGCATTAAAAGCCCTATACGCTACCTTCATTAGATTCAAATAGAGCACTGTCAGTAACGTAATCTGTCAGTTGTCAAACAGCTGATGAGGACAAACAAAGCTATTTTCCATTAAGGCTACTTGTGTATTTCTTGTAAATTTTCTGCGAGAACCTATTTCCTAATGAAAAGTTTTTAGCACTGTGATGATTATTAATTCATTCTGTATAGTGTGAAGTAAGTGCATCTGTTGTCGTGTTATAAGCTTGGATTTTTCAATTTAAAAAACGTTGTCATGATGACAACACCCTAAATAGTTTTCTCTTTTGGATTTGGTGAGAGAAATAATGAAGAATGTGGTGTTTGTTGGGTTGAAGTAATCGATCCAATCGAGATCAGCATCGGAAATTTCCAAATTTCTATACACACCAGGCAGAGACAGGTAGACACTACTGCAGTACGGAGACATACTAGTTGGATAACTAGTCCTCATAGGAGTGATTTCACGGATTCTAAAGCAAATGGACGTATGCTCTTCACAGGAAATGAGCTGACAAATACTTATCTGAATATGTGAGGATGAATATATTTTCAGGTTAACCATCAGATGTTCCCAAACATCCAGACTATGTATCTTCCCAAATGTGTGGTACGGAACAAGAGCTGGGAAGTTACAGTCAACATTTTGAAGAATTTGTGAAGACATTACATTTTCTCCTCTATTCATTCCGGTAAAATAAATTAATCCAAATTTTATTGTATAGTTGTTCACATTTGTTTAAATTTAAATGAGGTCATATGTATGTATGTATTTCATTTGTGTGATAAAAGAAGTTGAATGATGTTTAATCTATTATATGTACGACTAGCCTTGACGACGTCAAATTGCTTGAATTTCCGTTGTCCTAATTCAACCATTCCAGTCTCTAGTTATATGGATACACAATATTCATTGATGTTTGTGAAGGTTTGCTCTCAAGTATGACTCTCTTTCCACTATAATAATTATGATAGCTTCATAAAAGTTTAGATATGCAGAATTTAAACCTCGTTTTCTACTTTACAATATGAAACTTACCATATCTAATTCAGTTTTAATGGTTACGCTTTCATAATGGACCTAGTCAAATAATGCCAACACACGCAATGTGTGAGATCACATCAAAAAGTAAGGCCCTAATATTTTCCATAGTTCACACAAGTCTCCCGAAGACTTCTAAGGGTTGTTCGTGAGGATGCAGCTGCTTAACAGAAAGGACACGTTTTCAACAAAACTGCTACTGATTTTTTACACCAGTTCGGGAACCAGCAAACCTTAATGCAGAAAGTATTGGAGCAACATGTGTACTTACTTCTAACACTTCTACACAATTACGATGACCAGTAAGGATTGTTCCGTTTTCAGATATATTGAAAAGACTTTGGGAACGGCAAAACTATAATGAGTTTGGTCTCAGACAGAACTAAAAACATTTTTACTTTTCCAATGATAACAAAGTTTATTGTTCAATTTGCAGATATTTATAACATTTGCATGCCAATTGTGTTAAGGCGTCCGCCTCTTAAGCTTCAATTTAAAAATATGTTAAAAGGCTCATACTGAAGAGAAAGTAATATAGAATCATATTTTATTAAAATCCTTGAAATTTTGTCTAATGCTGTATCAAAATCAGATGATTCCAAGATGTATATAAAATTCAATTTTATAATGTAATCAAGCCATTCCTCAAACACAGGAATTTTGGATTATAAAAATCATGTAAAGTAATGTTTTTACTCGCCATTTCAGTGCCAAATATCGCAAAACTTTCAAGGAGACCAGAATAAAATAATATTTTCGCCAAAGGGCACAAAACAAAAGCGAAGATTTTAGTAAAATTTGTCGATCTCTAATACGAAAAAATGGGCTATTACAATATATTATCAAAAAGTAGGATCCCTAAATGTCTGTAAAGTTTTCAAAAATTGTAATTAACCACTAACAGCAACAAAAAACCAAATTTCTTCTCATACTCAAATGCTTTGTCCCCCCATCAGCTGATGACCACCACAGAACACAAATAACCGCCATATTGTGACGTCAGCTGACAGCTCTATTGGATTATGCCATTGTTGTTTGATATCCCAACTTTAATTGCTAGAAAGTTACAGTTGAACTTGTTCAAGGGAAATTAATGAAATTTTTGAAATTTAAAATTGATGTAAACTACACAGAGCGTGAGATAGATAATGATTATGTGTCCTTATATGTATTGAATTACACGAGGATTATTTGAGGACCATTTGATTTCATTAAACTAGTTCTCAGATATCATTTAATGTAACAGTTTTCCAAACTAGATCACACAAATGTGTAAAATTCCCCATCTATGTAATGTGTAACAACTATAATAAGATTTGTAAATACTGTGACATAAATATATGCAAAATTAATGAACTTCTTAGGGTAGCCAATATTAATTTTTATGCACAATTTCCGCACATTTCATAACAAACAAAAAAACTGAATGAGTATCCTGATATACCATATGGCTGCAATATAATATAATAAAACTTTCAAAGCTTAACTAATTACAGAAATAGTATGTTACAATTCGGCAATCATTATCCTAAGTGGAGCAAGAACCACAACAGATATTGAGGATATGGAAATTGAAATCAACAGTTACAAAACTGTGAGATGTGACTCGACTAGTAGACATACAGTGGAAGTTTATATCGCAATATTTTGAAATAAATTACAGAGCATTCATAAATTCTATTGAGGTTGAACAATAGAATTGCGTTCTTTGATACTCTTCTAGATTTGTCTATACCCAAGATAGATTTTTTCCGATACTGTATACAATTTTGGTAGATCTTCTATAAACCAGTTCCCTCAGCTCTTTTATTTTTCTATAACAGATCTTGAATGAGTGTGACATTGTAGTTCACAATCACCTTTCGCAGCACTAAGTTATGGTGGAGGTTCAACTGGTCAACCCCAACACTAGGCCTTTCGGATCTTATATTCTTATAGGAAAAAGTCGGTCAGTTCTATTATACTCTATCGTTTGACAGATGTTTTGGTGTTAAAGAGTCCCTGAGCAGTCGTTTCTTACATGTTTTTGTTCCTTCAGTCCACGCATCTCGGGCGTATCAAAAAGCTTCTTTCAGCATTCGCCTTCGAGCTTCAGAAAGTTTGGTTTTCTGTGAACGGACTGCTGCTAATCACCTCAGATAATTCGAAGGTAGCCTCTGGGTATCTCAGTAGGGACCCCATTTGAAATAATTCAGAGGCGGCTCCCGGGATTATCCAAGTCTGAGCACTAACCTCTTTCTTATTGAACGAGCTTTTCCGATTTCTCTCAAGGTGGTTGCCCAGTGAATTCAGGTGAACACTTTTAAAGTTCCACCTTATTTTAAAATCATGTGCTTTATTTGGTTCCATACAGCTCCGATTACAGAGAAAGAGTTTGTTAATAGTTAAAATGCTTCCTGTGCAGGTGCAAGGCTGATCATTCCGAAATTTTGCTAGGAGTAGAAAAGGTTCTATTCGTTTTACCTGATAGGCCCGGATACCGTTCATCACAACAGGCAAAGAATACCTTGGACTAATTCTAATACCCCCATAATATTCACCCACTTACTTCTATAATCAAAAGCAATTACATGAAAATGCTCCCGCAGTACTTTGTATAACTCCACTCGATGATCAGTCAATCTGGTACCAGCATTGCCATGATGATAAATAACGACATCTTGTCCATTTCCCAGGATAGTTTCAAAATACTCATCATCAGTTTCATTGGAGGTATTTCTCAAATTTTCGGGCAGGATCTGCCAGACACCAAGTTGAACATTGTCATCTGTTGAGAGATAAAAATTTCTCGCTCCGTCCAAACCATAATTACTAGGGTTATTATACTCTGCATTGGAGGGAACTCGGACTGAAAAATGTAGTATAGGTTGCCAATATAAATGAATAGGGAACATTATAATTTTTATGTGTTTTGCATCAATTTGGGTATCAAAAACTACATTCAGTGAAAATAATTATTTATATCCCATTTTTTACATTTTAAGGTTTGGGAATCCTCTTTGATTCTTACACAATTTATCTTAATTGTGGAAATATCAATAAAATGAAGTAAGTTCATGTTCATGTCTAAAAACGTATCAGTACTTTGCTGGTGGAAGTATTTAATTAATTTAGATTCAGATTTGTACTTACCAAAATTTAAAAACACTACTGCATTCTGCAATTTATAGGAGTATCTGAATATCAATGGAAATATGAGGAATATCACAATAAATATAACAGTTGAAATCTTCAACGTTGTACATGTTACTCTGAAACAAATAAGGAAAACACTCATTTTTCTGGAAAGGAATAACAATATCACTGATTATTGACCAGTAGGATACATTGCATATTTAAAACATGCAAATATCTATATGGAAGTGGATAACTGGAAAATGCCATAATGATGATTGTTGTTTTATCTCGAAGTTGCGATTTGGAAAATTTGCGAGTGGAAATCGACTGAGCTATATTAAAAATTTGCGATATATTATAGCCAAAACACCTTTGATGAGGTTTAGAATAAGAGTAAATTGTTTTCTCACTTTGAATATAAATTTATAAAAATCCGACTTATTTTCGTATTTGGTAATTGATAATTTCAACTGAGACATCAAGACCTGTCTAAATAAATAATTCACCAAAAACCGTTTCTAAATTAAAAATGTGCGGGGTCTTTTAAATTCCAAATTACCCAAAATTTGCACAAATAGGAATCGGCCCAATATTTATAATTAGACTGAATTTTTATCGCGCTATTGTATATTTTACATTTGACTTTTATATCTATATGGAAATACAATCTAATTCAAAGGAATTTTTTGCTGATGCACACTATCTCAAATATATTGGTAATCAAGACACTTTATCAGTATTAATTATTCGAGGAGTACATCTCATGAAAATATGAATAACAACAATGTGTAGGTGTTTATTAGACTGAAAGAGACAATAGAAAAGAATCATGCTCACCAGTTTAGATTTAGTTATCAAATTGAGCCTCTAGAAATAAAGTAAAAATGTTTCGCCCATATTTGGGATATTTATATGGAAAGGAAATACTGTTTAATACGTCATTTATTGTATTTGTAACATTTTATTGCCTATCAAGAAATCAACTAGTAAATCTTAAACTCAATTTTTAATGAATAAATTCGAATTGAAGTTACCACCATCTTGACAGAATGGTTTGGATAAAGCCCGCGGAGTTCAAAGAGTAGATATTTAGTCCGTTTTTCCTCCTCTTTTCGGACGATATTCGTTTCGCCAGGAGCTAAAAACTCAATGACGAAAATCTTCCTTCTTTGGTGGTCGAGAAGGACTACATCAGGCTTATTGGCTTGTATTTGCCTGAGGGTGGGGAATGAGTAGTTCCAATATATTCGGCACTTCTCATTCTCCACAACGGACTCAATATCCCCCGGAGCATAAGGCAACACCGGTGTCTCGTCTACACCGTACCAGTGTCGTAGATGGTAGTACAACATTCGTAGGGCCGCGTTATGCCTGTGGATATAGGCTGAGACCGCATAAGCTGGTCAAGCTGACAGCAAATGCATTATGGTCTCAGCTGCCCCACGACACGCTCTGCATCTAGTGTCAGGGACCTCTATACCCATCACGCGACTACGGTAGACGAGGGTGTTGAAGAAACCATCCTGGCAGGCCATTATGAATCTCTCGGTTTCCGACTTCAGCCTACTTGACCTGAGAAAAGCGAAGGTCAGGTTTCTGGATAAGCCAATGTTCTTGAAGAAGACACCATGCATTGGCTTATCCTTATGTAGCTGTAGGAGCCTGTCACACTCTGCAGCTTTCACGTGGGCTTTTTGCTGAACGGGTTCCAAATTATTATTATTATTTGAAGTGGTTTTTAGGGTATTGACCATGTCTAATTCTTCAACTAGCTATGACACCATGTATCTTCGATGAGATCATAGGATCAATGTTGATTTGAAATTTAGTAATGAATCCATAATATAAGTTTTCAAATTTGTTTCTGACTGACCCTGAATTTTAGCTGAATAATAATAATATACTCACATATCCAAATAATAGAGGATTAAAAAAACGGAAGGACAAAGACTGCCTGCTAGAAGATTGGTAACGAGATTTTGAAGAGTTTTCCACATATCACAGCTTTCACTTGGGTTTTATTCTGAGCACTGAAATACAAACCCTTCATTCAAGAAATAGGACTTCTCTCAAAAAACAAAACAAAGTTATGATGAAAATGATCCCTGAAAATAAACACATAAGTAACCTAATTGAACATGAATAACTGAAACAGCAATACATTGCCAGCACAGTAAATATTACTGGCTGTTGGTAGATACATGTCGATCGGAAAACAATTACTTTTCAACATTGAATTATCTCAGAAATAGCATATTCCCTGTGTACCCAATTTCGAATCAAACAGTGATAGGTTTCGGCTACTGCATACATTACATTAGATGTGTCTCACAAATCAACTTAGCAAGAGCCATGGGCTCTATATTTCACAGAGGGCTCTTGGAGTATAATAGCAGTAGTAGGTAGTAGTAATTGTATTCATCATGTATTGAATGGCTGTCGACCTTGGTCCTTCAACTTAAAGTGTGTTTGTAGCTTTGTTACTAGTTCCATTTGCCACCTTAGGAGCAGCACAATTTGAACCCAACAGTGATTAGTGGACAACTCTTTCTGGCCAGTATACAGAATTTCAAATATATTCTTTTTTTTCAAATAAAATCGAACAATACGACACTATTCAACAGTTCAAAAGTTCTTTCGCAAAATGTCAAGGACTCCAACATGATTTAAATTAAGTTGTTCATCACTTTTACATGTTTCATTGACATTGTTATTGACACTTAATCATACTCTAGAATATCCTTCACCGGATTACAGTTTAATAATTGTTTAGTATCAGAGGTGCCTGTTATATCTTGGTTAATTGAAATTGTAAACGTTCGCTACAACTATGTTTTATTATCACAATAGTCTATAGACAAGGTCCTGCAATAATCTGAGAGTAAAACTTCCAGTGAAAACTTGAGGAATATCTTCATTCTGCAAAATCAACATGAAGAACTCAAAAGCCACTGCCAAATCAGGAGAGCAGAACACATTCTTTCAATTGAAATAACTAAAAAATAGTTCTTCAGCAGCCTTATTCAGGAGTATGAAAATTAAAATGAATCCTCATGGTATAAATGAAATATTAAACAACCCCAGCCATGAAATTACAAATCGTAAAATTATATCTTATACTTTCAATGAGTTCTTTACTGAGGCACCAAAAATGTGGTGAAGTCTATAAAACACTCGGGAAATTTCCCTTTTTCAAAAAAGCAAAGTGAACTCCATAATTTTGATTTCCTTTTCCAAAATTCTACAGATTGTCACAAAGCTCTCGTTCTTTTCATCGATGAATATATAGTTATTAACGTTACAAGGCCGATATGTAGCAAATAACGGATGAGATTGAATATTGTAATTTGAGGTGCAGCCGAAGATTATAATCCGTTATTTGTGTATCGGCCGTGTGTCGTTCAAGACTAATAGTAATCCCGCCATTTGAACAAGTGATTTCTTAACGGCCGCCGGCCGTTACAAAATCTTAATGGACGAAGGCTGTTAACATTAACTTTTCAATTGTCATCTGAATACCGTTAAATTAAAATAACACTATGGGATTACGAAAAAATAATATCTGAACAACAACATGGTTTTCGCAAAGTAAAATCCACCATCACTGCAACAATCGACTTTTACAACGACGTTTAACAGAGATGGATAAAAGAACATCTCCAGTAGGAATTTTCTGTGTTTTGAGCCAGGCATCTCTCACAATGCATTGCTGCGAAGTATGGCTATGTGGCATAAGAGGAACTGCAGCTAATTGTTTTCAATCATATCTCTCTGATAGAATACAGTTCTTTCAGATATGTTCCAAAGAAGTCGATGGCTCTGTTATCAAGCACTGCTCACAAACCTCCGTATTGGAATTGGAGGTGCCACAGGGTACTGTACTAGCACCAATACATTTCTCCATATTTTTTGCTGATATAGTTAAATTCCTACCTGGCTATAAAAGTATACAATATGAAGACGACTCATCTTTTTTAGTTTCCTAGGAATATAGTGATTCAAATGAATTGGGCTGCAACCATCTTCTGACCAAGTTGGGAGAATGGATTTCGGCAAACCAACTGTTTCTCAACATCGAAAAAACTGATTACCTGATTTTCCCCCATTGATTAAGCTAGGAATAACATTACAGGACTATCTTAGCTGGCACAAGCATATAAGAAATGCAATGAATAAAATCATAACGAAAATATATCAGTTTCTACTTTGCCGAAATACAATCCATTTCACTGTATGGCATTCTACTATGGGGAAGTTCATCAGCTGCACAGTATTCACTCTTGATCCAGAAAAGGGATTTGAGAACTTTAAAAACTATATCACCCAGACACTCTTGTAGTACTCTTTTTGGTAAATTCAATATTTTGCCTATGGCTTTTTTTCTACATAATGAAAGTTACTTGTTATATCCACAAAATTAACAATACTCTCCTTGGACATATATGAATATACATGTTTATTCAAGAAGATATAACCAGTCCATTAACCCAAATCACGATGACCTCCAGATAACATCAAATGGACCACTCTCAAATGGAATAAGAATCTTTAATAAATAATAAGACATCAAAAATCAAAGTACACACTTCAAATTCCGTAACTCCATAAAACAATTTTCACACAGAAATCTGTATTAGGACATTGAGGAATTTTTTAAATGATTGTAACATGTTGTGTATTTTATAAGTATTTTATCTTGTTTTTTGTCCTGACATTGTGACCTTCTTTATTATGATAATAGATTGATTTTATCAGAAAAATTATACTATTTTGTAAGGTCTACACAATTTATTTAATGGCACTTGAACAGGGTGTTCAGTTTTTTCCGGTCGAGTCCTAACATTGTTTTTTTAATGGCAACATGTATTTTCATCCGTTTTTCGGATTCTACAAGAGAAATAAAAAGTACTTGCACCATCCTCAATTTCTTCAGATAAAATATTCTCAATTCCCGGTTTCTGTTTGCTGTAAAACTTGTTTTTACGAATCACTCAGGTTTTCGGAGACAACCCCTTAAAAGCAGAGCTTGTGCGAGCAAGGGGATCCGGGACCTACAGCTTACGTAAAAGTAGATTCCGAACCACTTTAGCTCAGTGGCAGGCAGTGGGGATTGAACCCTGGGTGAGAGGTGAACGCTCTAACACCATAACCATTTTGCTTCCTCATTCACACCCACATAATTGATTAACCACTTCAATGTACCACCCTCAACACCAGAGTCAGTTTTAAAAAAAAATTACTTCGGATATCATTTGATTCCCTTCCGAACTGATTTTCCAGTTATCCAATACAGATTGAACGGTTTTTTCAGCAATGCTTGTTCATTAAACCTGATTGGACAGTGTTTTATATTTTATTTTTCTCTACAAATCCTTAGTTGTTCATACATTACATTATCTAGATTCAAATTTTAATTATTCTATATTTTTTATGAAGTTTTGCTAATCTTTATTTAAGAATAATGTACATTCAATAGTGAAGTCAAATTTCTTTTGAGACATGTAAACACATTTTTTGGATTATGGGGGATAAAATAAATTCGAAGTAGACATAAAGATTTTGAATTTCATTTTGAATTTATGTTACTGAAGTCATTGATGCTCCCTAAATAACAATTCAAGAGTGGTTACCCTCTTTCAAATGGGTCACTCTATAATAATTCTATTTTCATCCTCGTTTAGAAAATTTACATTAGGTAGGAAAGACAGTTGTTCAAAGATCAAATAATGAAAGAAAAATACAAAAAAATTGCATAACACAATACAAAATGAACGGTACAAAGCAACATGACAAATAAGCAAATAATATAATAAAAACAATGGCATTATAAAGTTTGGCTATTGATGCCGATTTAGTGAATTATGGTGTCATATTTGCTTTCAGAGAAAAAACTCAGAAAACCCCCCAAAAAAAAGCAAGAACTTCTCAGCAGAATTGGCATCTGAGCAACGAACACAACACTAAACTTGGTGTGAATGAAACATATTACTCCCCATCCAGACCAATTCACTTGAAACATACTCAAACCGCAAAAGACACTAGCATGCTTAGACCAATTCTTGCAAGTACAGATACCATGATGAGCTGAGTCTATATGTATATGGGAAACTACTGGGAGTATTTTTCTGAAAATTTGTATAAGGGAATGTTCCGAGGAGTTCGTTTCAGTTAACCCTCATCAGGTACACGGGCTGGGTTGGATTCTATCCAGGCATTATGTATAAATAATTTTGTTAAAAGATAAAAATAAAAACGTTATAATAATAATAATACTCCCTCATAAACACTCATAGATTGAATCCAAAGGCATAGCCTGGACGGGTATAGGACGGCTATTATTATTATTTGCCGTGGCGCTCCGAGGCAACTTATTGATTTTTGGTGGCGTATTCACTTTTCAGCTGTGGAAAAATTCAAAAAAAAAAACTACAGTACCACCTCGGGTGGTTGATGCGCACTCCAAGCAAGCACCAGATTTCAGGATTGGCATCTAGACAAATGACATTGCCTATCGACCCCTATGAAATAGAGAAAAAACATTCCATTCCCAGGATTTGAACCTGGCCAAATGCAAGCGGAAGATTCAAAGGCCGTCATCTAACCGCCTCGCTACCGAGCACCCTTGGACATCAACTTCTCAGCCAATTACTACAGAACAATTATATATGAATATTATTATTATTCTGTTATTTCATGTTTTCTTTCAAAAATAACCATTCAACTATCAAACAATAAGTGTTTCTTTAAAATGTATAGTAAAATGATAATACCAACATATTTCTATGAAAAAACAGAACGAAGCCAATTTCAGTTTTTTTTTATACAAATCAGTATATTCAAAGAAGAAAAGATGCATTTAACAAAATCAAAGCAAATTTTCTTCCAAAAATACAAAAAATATGTATTTTATGAGTTAAAGTAAATGGGGTTTGATCCACCCCGCGAGTGTATTTAGGTCCCGAAATTTAGCGCGGGTGCCTGAGGGTTAAAATATTTTCAGTTGTCTACGACTTCCGGTTATACCGGAAGTGGACCCCAACTTTGTTTTTTCAAACGGAACATCTTATTTTTTATTGCATTTTCAGAATCTATGATGAATTTCAAAATAACTTTATCCTAAACATCAGTCGTCAAAAGGGCTTCAGTTTTTAGTCGATTAAATGTTTTTGAAAAGTTTGACATATGCAGCTCGTAACAAAAAAAAAAATTTTGGAAACAGAGTTAGATCGAACATTTACAGAATTTGTCTGAATAACACCTACTTAAAGCTTTCTAAATCTTTAGAAACTTTTCAAAAAAATTATACAGAGTGCTCAGAAATTGGTGCCTAATTCTGATATCTAGAAAATTATGTAAATCATTTTTATCAGAAAAAGGGGGAGTTTATGCTTACAACTCGAAATCTATATTACACAGTTTTTCTAGAAACTTGGAAAAATAAAAATTTCCATTTGGTTATTAGAGATATATATATGAATCATCAGTAGGCTTTCTTGGAAGAATCAACAAAAAACAAATGATAAAGTGTCAACAAACAATATTTGCTTACAATTTGAGGTTGAAGCATAATTATATCAAAAGCATTTTTCATGTCCTGTTTAGAGTTTAGTGACAAAAATGACTTCAATTTATTAAGCAATAATTTACGGAGAATGTGCGATATGAAAAGAGCCTGTGAAACCTTCCATTGGCGATACCTGAATAGACCAACACCCACTCATGATACCCTGACGTATCAAAATTTGCAAAACACACGGACAATTTGGGAAAAAGCAAGAAAAAATTAAACCTGTCGTAGACAATGGAGAGAATGAAGTTACAGTCTTGGCACACTTCAGAGCGTATCCAGAAAATATATGAAAACTGTCATAAATCATTTTACTGGAGTGATACTAATCCACACGTATTTCGAGAAAGACAGTTTCAATATCGTTTTTGTTGCAATAAAAAATTACGGTGTTCTTGTGATGCATTTTTTAAATGCAAATTTGAATGGTAAGCTTATTGGAAATCGAAGAATGTTATAATATTTACTATAGTTTGTTCAATTTACTGTTTATTCCTGTGAGTGTTTCACTGTCAAGGTGATTCGCGGCCATTGTCTACGACAGATTTATTTTTTATTGCTTTTTAACAAACTGCTCGTCTGCTTTACATTCGTGAATGATCTGCGTCATGGTGTCATGAGTGTGCTTTTTTAGGGTAGAATCCAATGGTGTAGAGAAAAAAAATTCGGAAGCGAAGCGAAAGATTCAGGAAGCTCAAGAACTTATTCAGGCAAATTCTTGCAATGTTTTACCTAAAATATTTTTGAAGGGCTGCATCTGTCAAAATTTTCAAAAAAAATTAAATAACTGAAAATTTGAGCCCTTTAGATATATAATGTTCCAAAAAAATTGTATTAAAATTCAACATAGATTGTAAAAATGCAATAAAAAAACTAGGTGGGTGTTCCATTTAAAAAAACAAAGTTGGGCTTCACTTTTGGTATAACCGGAAGTCGTAGACAACTGAAAATACTTTAACTGAAACTAGCTCCTCGGAAAACTCCCTTATACAAATTTTCAGAAAAATACCCCTGAGTTTTCCATATACATATCGACTCAGCTCATCTTGGTATACACTGTACTTATTTTTCATTTCACTTTTTTTTAATTTTTCTCAACAAGAACATACCCATCTAAAAACAAAATTTATGTGGCCAAGTGTCGTCTCAGAAAATAACATTGATCATCCTGATTGTTTCCGTTTACTGAAATCATTCATGTCTGTCTCATTGTTAGCCAATAAGTTGCAGTATGTTGTGATATAGTTTCCTAATTTCCTAGCATGTATTAAGTAAATATCTATTTTTCTCAAATTCATATTTCAATAATTATTTAAAGAATGGTTTGTTGAATTAATTAAACTTTTTTTCATACATTTTTATGGCCTGCTTTGAAATACTACTTTTATTTATTAATTTGACACTCTAGCACAAAATGAAATTTGCTTACCTGCGTATAAATCTCTTCTTTGGCACCCAAAGCATTCCTATTATTTCTAACTAGTTTCTATCTCCAAATCATCAAAATTTCAACCAAGTATCTCTTTTTCACCAAGTCAGGTCTGTATTCTTTCCAGAATTGCTGTAAATAAATAAAAATCATTTCACCAAATCAATATCTCACTTGTTGAAAGTCCAAGATGAAAGTAATTATTATGTTTATGTACGTATTCCATACAGAGGAACCTGATTTCAATTTACACAACATGAAGCTAGGAGAAATTTGTTAATTTATTTCTACCATTTGAAAAAGAAATAATTCATCTTCTTTCTCAATAAAAAACTCTTATTTTTGTTTAATTGAAAAGAAATTCTGAAACTAAGAAGACCAGTTTTCAATATCTAAATTATAAGAAATAAGTATTTCTGAAAGTGGAAAACACATGTGACAAAGGTAGAATCAAAAATATTATAATAATAAGACTCTTTCAACAAAGATTTGCCTTTTTAAATGAGAAAGATGTCTGTCCATTGTAACTAATTCATATCTAGGAAGAAAACCAGTGAAATAACTGGTAAGTAGTATAAATGCAAACAAAAAGTACCTATGTAAACTTTGCATTATCAAAAATTCTACATTCAGTAATTTGAAACTGACTTGATCACATCTAGGATATTATATAAGCTTCACAGAAGCACAGTATAAAATAATGATGCAGTAAATCATTCTTTGATAATAAAGTCCAAAATAATACACAATTTCACAGAACTATACTTTTTATCAAATATGTAAGACGATAGGCTGAATTTATGGGAGAGACAGAGATATAACTGTTGACAATAGGATTTTACTTTACAAAAAATCCCACCCCGGGGTCTCAGGTAGTGCTGCCCATAATTTATCAGCCAAGTTCTTGAAATACTTTTTTGGCACAACAATCAATGAGCTGTTGCCAATGTTACTAATTTCTACACCTGACAACGTATTCTGACTCATTAAATTTCATTTTGACCAGTGCTTTTCTTTATGTATTGAACTGGTAACTTCTCATTGAATTTGGTGGTGTTTTGTTTATGCATGATTAGAAATACCTGACTTCAACATATTTTTTCATAGAGTCCAATGTTTGCATCTATCTATCCTTACTGCAAGCGGTTTCTTCAATGTAAAAAAACCCACAATTAACTGCCATCAATCCCTCCATAAAAAAGTTTCTCACATTTTCACATTGGGTATATGATTTGGTTAGAAGAAAATGTCTGAGCATATCGCGGGATTTGAAACGGCTTGTGATTTTGTATTTGTTTCTACTGACCCTGATATTTTTAAAGACAGTTTTGGTATAAAGGAGGCTTTCAATAACAGGGCCTGGTTGATTTTATTTTGTTCCAAGACTTTTTTTCCATGTCTCTTATTTTAGTCAGTTCAGTTTCCAGTATTTAATATTTTTTTCTTACAGCACAAGGTCCTTGCTCTTGTCATAAGTGTTTTCATGTCTTTTTTGGTATTGAATGATTTGAGTTTAAACCGACATATTGTTCTGTATAGATGATTTTCCTATAACTACTCCAAGTTGTAAATAATTCATTCTTTCCTCTCAATATTACCATCCAGAAATTTCCACTTTTTCCACTGTGTATAAAGTAATATCTGCTAGAAAGTATTGAAGGTGCAGGTCTCCCTGGTTTCATATTATGATAGAATGAGATGTCCACAGCTTTAGTTTTTATTCAGTTTCTTGAATAGTGAATTTTTCAAACCACTCCTTGTATATGTTGACGAATATTGATAATGGAGAAGCTCCTATCGGAACTCCTTCCAACGGGGCATAGAAACAGTTCTTTATATTGGGGTCGATTTAATAGAATATCCATTTCATTTCAACACCATCTAAGCTCACAGCCTATATCTGACAAAAGTATTGGGTGACAATACCTCACCTCACTCATTATTTGGTCATGTAATGAGTAGAATTCTCCAAAGAAATGAGGCATTCTGTTGTGTGCCTTCAAGAAAGGATGTTTGCATGATTCCTATGAGTATATGATTTTCATCGATTTTACTGAATTAAATGAAACCAACCTCAAACAAAATACAAATCCTCCAGTTAATGTAGACAAAACTATATAACTTTTCCAAGTAAAAACAATTTTTGCTATAGAGTTTCAGTCCAACTTGAAAATAAAAATTCAAAATACAAGGAATCAAAATTAAACAAATAAAACTCGTACAACTTCTTCTTCATCTTCGTATATTTGGCCTTTTCCTAACGGGAAGTTGGCCAGCTCATTATTATATGACGTGTTGGGTTCACCAGTAGGAGAGTCTGAGTCGAACTCATACCCGAAAATTGTAATTCCTGAAAGGTGTAAAGGAGTTAAAAGACAGATAGCACAACAAAGGTAGAAACTTTTCTCGCTCCGGGGTAACGGCGGAGCTTTCACACCCAGAAATGTTACCTCGGAATTGTAGAACCCAGGGAAATAATAGATAGGATAAAGGTGTAATTTACATTCATTAAAGATTGATTTTATTGTAGGTCAGGAACTCTATAAGGAGTAGCAAAGCTTGCAAATTCATTTCTTTCAATATTATGATGATGTTCAATGGAATTGTAAGTCCAATTTTGCGGAGTTCTTCATATAAACAAAAGTTGGGAATTTCATTGAAAGGACATTCAAGAAGTAAGTGGTCTAAGGTTTCAAGCTTTCCACATTCGCAATAAGGTGTATCTCGTACGCCAATTCGATGTAAGTGGACTCCCGTTAGGCAATGTCCTGTTCTCATTCGTATTATAGTGGTTAAATGACACCTATGAAAGGAAATTTTGAAAACCATGGTACTTGTGGGAAATGTTCTTGAACTTGAGCATAAAATCTTCCTTTTATTTGAGTAGTGGTTTGCCAATATCTCGAAAAACTTCTCTTTATTTTCATTTTTATATGTGGGAATAGCTCATTTCTATCGATCTTCTGTTCCATGGGAACATTCAAAGTTCTTCCCAAATTTGCCAATGAGTCAGCTGTCTCATTCCCGTGAATTCCGGAGTGTCTCGGTATCCATGCCATGCAAATGTTGTTTGTCTGTTCGTTGAGTTCTACCATGAGTTGTTTGGTCTTAAGATAAATATAATCATTGTTATGTTCAATTTTCGTATTTGACAATTTTTGAAGTGCACTTAATGAATCTGTAAAGATGATATAATGAGTAATTTCTTTTTGTATACTGGTACTTAATCCTTTATTTATGGCAATAATTTCTGCAGTACAAATGTTGATGTGATTAGCTAACTTAGATGAGAATGAATAGTTAATAGATGGTATGTGTACCCCCATACCTGTTTGTTCATTACGTTTGGAGGCATCAGTATAAACAAAAGAGTGTGATTGTTCATATTTTTGTGTGGCCAATGTAAAAATATTTTTTATATTGACATCGTTTTTTTTATATTCAGATTAATGCAAGGAATACTACTGGTTTGTATATTATAATCAAATTCAAAGCAAGGAAATCTATTGCTCCTATACAGCAGTGGTACATATGATTCCAAATAATTATATGCATCAATTAAATAAGGAATTTGTTGCGCCAATATCCTTGATGGTATCTGTAAAGTTCCCGTAGTGTGATTATATTTGAAACTAGGGGATGTGCGACATATCCCAGGATTTTTAATAAAAATTTAATTGCCAGCCAACGTCGTCTATATTCAAGAGAGATCTCAGCTGTATCTGCCAGTAAGGCATTAGTTGCGGTGCTTTTCATACATCCTGTTATGATCCTTATCGCTGCAAATTGAACTGAATCTAGTTTGCTTACAGCGTTTTTACTTGCTGGTTTGATTATCATAGTACCAAAATCTAAATGAGACTTCACTAACCCATTGTAGGCCATCTGTAAGGTTTTTGGATCTGCTCCCCACCAAACTCTACAGAAAGATCGTATTATATTTAGGCCTTTTGTAGCTTTACCTTTGGTATGCTCTATATGTTTTGTCCAATTGAGACTTGGAGTCCAGATAACTCCTAAGTACTTAATGTTGGATTTATAATATAAAACAGTATTATTAAGAATAATGGGTTCTATAGTATTTACTGTTCGAGTACTAGATTGACAAAGCATCGCCTCGCACTTATGTACTGATAATTGAAAGTTATGAAGGGTCATCCATTCTGTAATTCCGTCCAAAGTTGCATTCATTTGGGTTGTCATACAAAGATTATTATAACCTTTGACGAGTATTAAAAAATCATCTGCATATGAGAGAAGTGTCATATGTTCTGGAATGATTGACTATATTGAACGGATGTATATATTAAAAAGAAGAGGGCTAAGAGGAGAACCTTGAGCTAATCCCATTGTTGCTTGTTTTGGTCCATGAATGAGACCATCTTTATCTTTAATATATAAATTTCTATTATTATTATTAGATTGAAAATGAGATTGGAAAGTTCTACGGAAATATCCATTTCTATTAAATATTTATAAAGCAAGTAAATATTAACATAATCATATGCTGCTTTTATATCAAGGAATACAGCTATTACCGATTGATTTTGACTGAAAGCTAATTGAACAAATGTAGAGAGAAAAGATAAATTATCATAAATGCCTTTTCCTTTACAGAATCCTGATTGAAAATTTGATAATAGTCCATTATGTTCTATTTGCCACTCTAATCTGTTTTTTATCATGGTTTCTAAGGTTTTGCAAACACATGAACCCAGAGTTATAACTCTGTAGCTGTCAACTAGTTCTGGTTGCCTGTTTGGTTTAAGAAATGCAATAGTCACCTGTTCTTTCCACTGTGCCGGTAAATCCCCTTGAAATAGACAATAATTATATATTTCCAGCAATTTAGCAAGCGCTAGATCGGGAAGGTGATGCAGCATGGAGTACGAAATGTTATCCAAGCCAGTAGCTGTATTTCGTTTTCGTACCAGACTATTTTGCAGTTCAATGTTGGTAAATTGTTCAATATCATTGTTCTGTGCCTTCGTGGCGAAATCTGGTTCAATTTGACAAACAGAAAGATTGTTAAGGATTGAAATACTCGTTGCTCGATTAGAACGATATTTATTGGAAGAATTGTGATGAACGTTATTGAATTTTTTTAATGTAGACCAGATTTTTGAAGTATCAGTATTGCGATTTAGGGTGGAGCAAAAGGTTTGAAATTTAAGTTTCTTTTTGTTTTGTAAAAATCTTCTGGTTATTGCAATAGTTTTTTTTGCAGATAGATAATTATTTTATGTTGGATAGTTTTTGAATTTATCAATTGCCTCTTTACGTTCCAAAATTTTAATTGTACTTTCATGGTCCCACCATGGGTTACGTACTTGTTTTGAATGATTAATGTTATTGTATTGTATTGTATTGATAACTCAGCTGCTCTATTAATTACCTCAATAAGAGAATCATAAGTGGAAATATCTTCGTTCTGAAAGGATTGCGTAATTTCACTTTTATATATAGTCCAATCTGCCCTTGAGACGAATGCTATTGTTGTTATACCTGTTATAAATAATATCCTCCTCCATCTTTTTAATATGACATACTGTGGGAAAATGATCACTGTTGGCACAATCAGAAAGAACATACCATTCAATATTATGTGCTAACTCACTTGAAGTCAGAGTAAAGTCTACTGGACTGGGATTGTCTGAAGGTGGAGTCATCCTGGTGGGAGATCCATCATTCATGATTATAAGGTGATGATCATCAGCTATATCTACCAATGTATTCCCATTGTGATTATTTGTGTTGCTACCCCAGCTTTGATGATGTGCGTTCATATCTCCCATGAGGATAACTGAACCATTGAGACTTCCCAATAACCTGTCAAAAGTTGCCGGGTTTAATTTATTTCTTGGTGTTGAATATATCGTAATTATGTTGATATCGTTAATTTTAATAATTATGAACTGAAAATCGGTAGATTGTAATCTATCATAAACCCTGATTTCGAAAAATTTAAGGTTTTGTTTGACAATAATTGCAACTACAGCTTTTCCGTCTTGACGATCTCTACGAATAACAACATGATTTTTTAAATAAAAGTTATGATTAGGTTTGAACCAAGTTTCATTAAGTAATATAATGTCTGGTTGTTCATTTCTAATTAAATTAATAAGATTATTTCTGTTCGAATTTACACTCCGAATATTCCACTGTATAATTTTCAATTGTGTATTGTTCATTAACATTATTCTTTTTGTTTTTGTTGTTTTAATTAATATAATTGGGATCTTCTATGTTCGGAGGCAATTTAGAGAGATGATAATGTGTATTTATCAAATCTCTAACATGCTGTTTAAATTCATCAGGGATTTGCATGAAATTGTTATAATAATCGATGACTATTTGAGAATCTGAATATTCAGTTTGTAAAGAGGTACTAGGTTTCAGATAAGATTTTTGCGGGGCACTTGAAGGCACTAAGTGTTGGGATGAGAACGAGCTATGTTGTTGAGAAGTCGTTTCCCGTGGGATTTTTTCTGGTCTTCCATTTGGAAAATATAAGCATTCATCATGACTGGTTTTATCATAAGTGTTTGAAATTGTTTTTTTTTTGTGAAGAACTAGCTGCTGCTTGATACGTTCGTTTTAAGCGAGTCGAATGGCTCTCTGCTATTGTACGTCTCTGATTAATGTTAATCTGATTGTCTGATGTTTGGGCTGATCGTGTTGGTAACATCGGAAAGTCTTGGGGGTGTCTTACAAAACTATTTCTACTATTTGGAACTACAGTTCGAGAATCAGTTATTTGTTTGTATGTGATGGGTACCATTTGATTAGCATCACAGTAAGAAAGATTATCATTGGCCATCATTTCTTTAATTACCTTTTGTCGTTTGTACTCAACACATTCTCTATCAGTAGAATTATGGCTGTTGCTTTTGCAGTACATGCATTGCATCATGCATGGACGTTCCCCTTCACCTTCATCTGAAATATCATGAATTTTACTGCAATTATGACATTTGGCATTGCTTCTGCATTGGCTTTTGACATTCCCATATATCAGACATCGAAAACATTGGGTTACAGAAGATAAATATGGCCTTACTGGAGTATTAAGATGACAAATGTTTAAAACTTTTGGTAAGATTATGCCTTCAAAAGTGAATAAGATGGTGGTTGTCGGTTCATATTCAACCTTTCCTCCTATTATTCGTTTTCGATTCTTCTAATATTCAAAATGTCGCAGGGGCTTTTAATATCTTCCTCGGAGAAGGAGACATCCACATGGCGTACAATGCCCTTGCATGTAACTTGATTGTAAGGAATATATATCTCATAACCTTTATTTTTCAAACATTCATTAAGTACAAATTTATTTGCAGCTTCATATGAAAAAAATTGAAAACCTAATCTATTTTTTCCCTTATTTCCCTTATTGTCAACTTTTCTCAAATCTCTAAGTTGCAGATCAAATATTTCTCTTGCAATTTTTAAGAGATTATATTTCCCAATGTTGTTTCCAGATTTTTATGCTACTCCTTGGAATAACTAAATTATAACTCACCAAAATTTTATAAAAATAGGAAAGGGTATATTGACAAAGGTAAATGTTAGTAAGTTTACACCCTAAAACACTCAGCAGAAAGCGAAACACTTGTTAACTCTTCAGCTGTCAACACGAGAATCAACTCGTACAACTTCAAAAAAGTTACGTTATTAGTGAAAACTCAAACCTTTGCACAAGTGCAATGTCGTGATCAGGTGATAGTGACAGCACTGACAGACTGACAGCAAAGAAAAAGATAAAAGAATAATACCACCGTAGATGAGTAAACTGAAGTAGAAGATTCACTCGCAGTCAGTGCCTTTGATGTATTGGGTTCAGATTTTATTTTTTTCTGGCATGCGGTAGGGTAGAGTCCAGTTCATACCCTCGCGAACTTCGAAATTTTTCTGCGAATAAAATGGCTGCCGACGTGGTTCTTCTTCAACGATTGGTCCGGCTTGACTGGGAGCCATTTTATTCGCAGAAAAATGTAGATTTCTAATGGCTTTGGACTCCCTAATAAAAAGAGACGAAAGTTCTTAATTTTTCCGTCCTTGTTGCCAGGGAATGTACTCTGTGATTGGTTACTATAAGGTCATGGAGTATAAATGTCATTTTCAACTGTAGCTGTCATGTCATTCAAACTCCCCGCCATTATGGTAACCAATCACAGAGCGCGCCCCGGGCAACAAGGATGGAAAAATTAAGAACGTTCGTCTCTTTTCATTTGATGTCCAAAGCCATTAGAAATGTCTATTGCAAAATTCGCGAGGGTATGAATACAGTAAAGCATATACAGTAGTCCGACTCAGCGTCGGAACCTTTGATGTTGGTGTCCAGGAGTTTCGTTTTTTATAATGCTGACGTCTATGACACTAATGACATTTCTCCCTACTACAATCCCAACCACAGCGTATATACACTGCTCGACATAACAACAATTGATATAAACTGCTCGAAAAAAATTCAGATGATGGAATTCTCGTTAGGCATATATGAGTAATTGAAAAAAAAAAAATATATTGCGTAGTATTTAGGTAACCTAGGGCATTTGAAAAATCATAAAATATAAGTCAAAGAGATTCTGAGAATTAATGAATTTGACCGATGTTGATATTCGGATGTAACAAAATGCATTGCTATTTGAATAAGAAAAAAAAAAGACGGTGAACAAGTTTTGTAAATCATTCTTCGATTCCATTCAAAATTGGTTTGTACTATTTTTTGGGGCCAAATACGTAGCATATTTGTTTGTTAATTTGAGAATTCAAGATGGCGAACGAGGGTGCTGATTCGATTATATATTCAAAATTGATCATTCATCAGGGTCGCAACTATAAAAACTACGTTAATTTCACTCAACACTCGTTTTGCCAACAAAGTTAACATATTGTCAGAAGCTGAAAGTTTCAGTTTTACTCAACGCGCGTCGAGTGAAATTGACGTAGTTGGTTTGTAGGAGGTTTCTATTTTACTTTGTATTCACACCACAGTTTCCAAATATGTATTACTTTATTTGAGGTACTTCATAGTTTTTTTGGTAAGATTTTAATTTTCATGAAAAATTCAAGATGTTGAACAATTATTGTCATCAGTTTTAATTCTATATATTGTTAACAAGGACTGGTTTGGGTAGGAAATGAAAGAAATCACAAAGAAAAAAATATATCTTGATTTTTGTAGGAAAATTGTATCTCTGATCGATAACAAAATATTAATTTGGGCCCCTAAGGCAACTGATCATTTAACTTATTCTGATAAGAAAATTGTATTAAAACACGACAATTACTAATTTCCAAAAAAAATATATAAAAATAATTTTAGTTACTCCTTTCAAGAAATAGAAGTTAAAATGCTAAAAGTTTGAAACAGTATGTTTCCTTCTCTGTCCATTTCTAACATTTATTATATTTTACAATGTCATACTTTGATTAACATACACATTTTTATAGTAAGCAACCTTTCAATCAACAACTGCCGTTTCTATAGATTTTTTTATTGAATTTGTCACGACAGGGAGAAAGAGATTATGGAAATTCAGCTCAGTACCTAAGCGTATTGAATACACTGATTGAATTCTAGTCTCACTACGCTTGGATATGAACTATCAACCTCAACAGTCCATCTACCACTTTTTTTGCCTTATTATAATAATAATAACTATTTCCTTTTCAGCGAATTTGAATAAAAGTTCATTTCAAATTTTAAAAGTATTTATTTCAATATCAAATTCCTCATTTAAACTTATGAATTTGTAATATAGTAAGTGATAGTCAATTTAAGTTTTCAGAAAAATAAAATCATCATAATTTTAATAAATTTGATTCTAACGAAAACGAGAATAACACTCTTCAGCAGTGCAGTTATTCAGTTTATCCACTTTCAAAATAGCTTTCCACACAGCACATAATATATGAAAAAAATCTGTAATTATTGAAAAAATGTTAAAGTTTCAGAAGTAGTTACCTTATTGCATCATCTTTGGGAATCCTGAAAAAAGTCAACTCGGGATTTTTTTCTCGAGTTGTTCGGACATGCTACGCAAACAGTGCATGATTTTTTTAACACAAGATCTGCTACACTAATAGACATGTCACTGTTTCAAACAAAAACTTCAATATACTAATTACAATTCAGGTAATCAGTAATCAGTTTACTGTAAAAGGTTATGTTAAGTTAACGTTAACAGTTATTGAAAATTGAAAGTGACATGTTGCCAATGTCAATTCTCAAATATCATAATTCCAGGTAAAAGAGTTTGCCAATAGGTTTCCAATAAATTTTAATATATACACATCAAAATTAATGCCATCCGATTTGGACTGTAATAAAATAAGAGACTATTTTATAAGGGTGTTTTACTAGCCCTAGTATCAATAAATATGACTACAGTAGATTGAGCGAAACTTTTGAAATGCGACAACCATGTAAGAATTGCGCTCTGTCTCAAACTCGTCGTTTGCGCAGAGCTGGGATACGAGCTCTTGGCGATGCGTTTAGAAAATTCAAGCCAGAATTTGGCTGGAGTAGGAGTACTGTATATGCTTTACTGTACTAGACTTAAGAGGGGTCAGCTGAGAGTTGTCCTGTCTCACTTGGTCTCACGTACGGCATTCTATCTCGGTCTCATTTTGGTTGCGCGATAGATCATCGTCTAAACGAAAAATTCGGAGTGGGGATGTCTACACAAATATGGCGGCGAGTGATCCTAAAGTCTAAATTAACAGTTTCAAATTCATGGAAATGACGAACCACCAGACAATGAGAGTTTTTTTTTAGTTCCAACAGAATACCGTGTGACACACACGCATGGGTACACCCCCCTTTTCTCCTTTCCTTTTTTCCTTTATTTTCCAAATATGTTAAAAAGTGCCGTCCATCAGTGAGCATATTCAATGTTACAAATTTGAAAAATATTGCTGGAGAAACAAAAGCGAATTGGAATGAATCTGTTTAAAATTGTTTTTTCCGTAAACCATATGCAGCTGTCGTCCCCTTACAAACGGCAGCCCTCAGAGTAGTCGAAACTTGTACGATAATGACACATGGAGGCAGATATATGTTCATGGAATTTCCTCATTTGCCCAGTGAGTTTACTAGAAACTTTTGACCTCCCTACTGTATTCTAATTTCAGTCACACTCATATAAGGAAGTTGTTTTATCTATACCTCCGCAGCCGTTTGACACAAATCTACCAAATCCTAATTTTATCCACATTAATGCAATTTCTGTAGATATAACAGTTAACGAAAAAAGTTGTTCAGAAAACTAGGTTGAAGTGCAATATTTCCAAAACCTGTGCATACTTTTATATCAAAAAATGAGTTTCCATTCAAACATGACTAAAACTCAGAAAAGGAATCTTCTAGACTTAGGTATTCAAACTTTTTCAATTACCTATTCGTGCATGGATGCAGGGACACACTGTATAATGACAAATAAATGAATATCTGAGAAGTAAAAATACACCAGTTGAAATATGTTAATTGTGAGGTTAGAAATTTCAAAGAGTATTTGTGAATGAAACACATTGTACTGTACTTACTTTGGAAGGAATGATTCCAAGAGACGTTCAGCTTTTCAAAAAACAGTTTTTATAATATATTCGACTGCAAACCAAAGTAAAACTGGCGACAAACAATACCCCAATGACAGAAAACAAAATGACGCAATTGATGGTTTGCAAGTTTAGGTGAAATGTAAAACACTGTCGGTTTTATGGATATCTCTTCTTGAGTTTTAATCGATCATTACAATACCATAATTCTTAGCTTAGAAGACAAATGTTAATGAATTTTGATTTGCTCATAGCGGTTGATAGAAAGAGATGTTCGATAGAGGGTGTGTGATTTCTTCGATCATAAATTGATGACGCATGGGTAAAGATAAAATAATCGAACTGTATATATTCGACATAAATCACTTTATCGCTAGTAATCGGATATCGAAGCAAAGGCCGATATTCAATACCGACATTGAGGCCGATTCAGATACATATCAAATCAAATCAAAATATACTTTATTGTCGGAAAAAAACAAGTTCTGTTGACAAAGTAAAAGATAAACAGTACAAACAAAAAATATAGATAAAATGCACATAAACATGTAAAATATAAATAATATGAATGCACACCTATAAAAATTGTTATTTAAGCTTTTTATATACATGTATATATATGCATACATATATACACACGCATAAATTTTATTTAAAAAAAATAAATGTCAATAAATGATTGAAATATCGATAAAAAATGTTATTTGAACATATGGTCAATGTTTCGACTTATAAGCTATCGCTCTAAGCGAGTATACAATACAGTAGCAATAAAATAATAAAGGAAGGGGGGAAAAAGAAAAGAAAAAAAGATAAAAAAAAACAAGGAAAAGACAGGTCACATTTTTCAGTGAAAGTTGTCATTGTAAAATTCTTGCAAACTATAATAGGGTCTGCTAACGAATAGTTTCTTAATGTATTTTCTAAAGCTTTCAATACTATCGTTGCTCTCTCTAGAGTGATACGGTAAGCGGTTATACATTTTGACGCCGTCATAGAAAATGGAGTCCTTCACCACGGATGAGGAAGGTATGGGTAATTTTAAATTATTTTTAGATTTTTGGCGAGTATTATGACACGATGAAATATTTTCAAATTTTGAACTATGTTTGTGTATAAGACATACAGTTTCCATAACGAAGAGAGCCACAACTGTCAATATCTTTTTCTTTACAAATAACTGACTACATGAATTGCGTGGTCCTAGTTTGAAAACATATCTTATGGCTCTCTTTTGCAGTTTAAGTACTGAATCCAGCAGACTGGAGTTACATACCCCCCAGAAAGGTATATATCTCAGTTGAGATTCTATTAATGCATAATATGTGGTCATAGCCGTGACAGTACCAAGCTCCCTTGAAATAATTCTCATTGCATAGCAACCTGAGGAGATTTTATTCTTTAGTTGTTTGAAAAGACCCAAAAGTTTTGTGCAATCTTTATTTTCAATCATCTCATTTTCTAGAGGCATATCTTCAAGAGTACATTTGAAAGTTACTATATTTGTTTTTCTTATATTAAATGAAAGGAGATTCGAGTCGCACCAAGATTTTATTGTATTTATGTCTCTTAATATTCAAATCTTCAACAGTTTCACTATGCCATAAAATGGTGTTGTCATCTGCAAATAAAGTAATTTTTCCAGAAGTATGTATACTTAGTAAATCATTTATATATAGAAGAAAGAGAGTAGGTCCTAAAACCGATCCTTGTGATACTCCATAATCAATATTAATATATTTTGAACTAGTATCACTTTTTACGACTTGACTGCGGCCAGTAAGATAGGACTTGAACCATTCCAAAGTAATACCGTCGCAGCCGTAACGATGCAGTTTCCGCAAAAGTATTTTATGGTCTACACAGTCAAAAGCTTTTTTGAGGTCACAGAATATTGCTGCTGCTACATCTCCGGTATTTATATCTGAATATAACTCATACAGGAAGGAAAAAATTGCATCTTGGGTGTTCTTTTTAGCTTGGAATCCGAATTGATTTTCTTTGATGATTTTATGAGCAATAAGAAATTCATTGAATCTTTTTTCAGTTTTTCAATTATTTTTGCTCGGGATAAGGGATATTGGCCTATAATTTGAGGGATCGTCCAAGCTACCACCTTCGTGCAAGGGAATTACCACAGATTTTTTCAAGAATGAAGGAAATTTACCATTGCGAAAGGAACAACAAGAGTTTCAAGTGCTTCTCTTGGAAGATTTTGAAATATGTTCATGGAGATGTCATCGTATCCAGTTGATTTTTTATTCTTAATATCCCTAAACACTTCGAAGATTTCATCAATACTAGTATCGTATAATATAAAAGTATCTCCTGTATGACAATTATGGACATTGATACCAGGATCGTAAGGGACAATTATGTTATCACTAAGCTTACGAGCAATTGAACAGTAGAACTCATTAATTCCATTTGCACTGATTGCAGTTTTTACATTGTTTCTTTTTTTAGGATTCTCTCTCAGGTCATTTACTATGGACCACGTCTCTTTTATTTTGTTATTCGCGGAATCAATTCTGTTTTGAAATCTGGATTTAAAGTGAATTTTCTTATATAACTAAGGGACCGTAGATTTCTTGAGGATGTCTTAATTCCAGATGTTATCCAGGGTTTTTTACGCTTTTGTTTAATTTTCTGGATAGGAAATGATGCACTGAAAAGTTCTGAAAGTTTGCTATAGAAAGCAACGAAAGGTTCGTTCAAAAGTAAGACCCGTTCCCAGTCAAATTCAAGACAGTTCTCATAGAACCTATTATAGTTTGCACTGCTATAAAGTCTTCCATATTTATATCTATTATTTACAGTTACATCTACAGTGTGACCCATTTAAGATGGAAGCACCCTTATAAAACTTACATTTTTCAACCGATTGGAATGATTTTTTTTTTGTTAGGTAGATATTCAAAAAGTCTATTAGGACACCAAATATCATGAATAAATCTCAATTTCCAGGGCCAACTAATCATATTTTTCAAGGTCAAAAATCTAAAAAAATTACTAGCGATTTTTTTAGAAAAAATCTGACTACACCACTGGATTCGCGACATTTTCAAATGATTTACATGTAAATTACGTTGGAATGCGTCAATCAATAAAAAAGTTATAAAGGAATGAAATTTGAAAAATATGCCGTTTAATCAATCCACCAATTCGAATTCATGAATTTTATGAAAATTCTGAATACACCACTCGATTCAGGATGTCTTGAAATATCACTGGTCACAGTTTCATCGAAATCTGTTCAGTAATAAAAAAGTTATAAGGGAATGAAATTTGAAAAATATGTTGTGAAATGAAATTTTAACAACGTTCTTACTACACCACTGTTGATTATTGAAAAAATTATTGGGGTGATTATTGCAATGTCGTACAATTATAACATCTGAAAATCATGATGGTAAAAATAGTCTATAGGTATTTCTCGAAGTGGAGTGGATACATAAACAAGTACAATCAGGAGAGAACTCCTGGTTAATCTTCATGAAAACAATTTCAACAATATAAGACAAGTCTAATGTACTCCCAATAGAAATTATAACGAAAAAAATATGCAATGGATAATAATTATTATCATTCCAGTAGGTAACATCAGCTGTGATTTTTTCCTTTTGTTGAATAGCAAAAAATGAGAATTGCAATTTTAACTGCCTGTTATTCAGAATGCATTAATGAAATAAACAAGTTAGCTGTGACTTACAGTTTCTCATCTATTTATTTGCGCATGAATTGTCATTTTGTTACGCACCATTAGTGAACTGAATAATTTGTGTTCCAAAATTAAAACAGATAATGGCTCAATTGTCAATTCAAGAAAAAATCGAAATTATACGTCTTTCCGGTGATGATTACCGGAGTGAAAGAGAAGTAACTAGAATATTCAATGAAAGACACCCAAATCGTCCAGCCATAAATAACAGCACGGTACATAAAATAAACCAAGTTTTCAATCGGACTGGAGCAGTAACCACATATATTTTAAAGAACAATATACGAAGAAGGAACGAAAATAACCAGACTATATTAGATTACTTCAGAAATAATCCAAATAGTAGTTTGAGGGTTGCCAGCTTAGATTTAAACTTACCTAGGGAGAATATTAGGCGATGTCTGAAGAAAAATAAATTGAGGCCATTTAAACCAAAGTTTTTACGTACTCTGGAACTAGGTGATCAAGAAAAACGATTGGAATTCTGCTTATGGGCCCAGGGCGAGTATCTTAATGACAGGCAATTTTTAAAGAAAATTTTATTTAGTGATGAAGCTAGTTTCACAACAAATGGAGTGGTTTCATCACAAAATATTCGCTATTGGGCCACTGAAAATCCTAACTGGGTGATAAACTGTAAAAGGCAGTATTCAGAAAAAGTGAACGTTTGGTGTGGAATACTGAATGAAAGGATAATTGGACCATTCTTTTTCGACGGCAACATGAATGGCGCAATTTTCCTACAATTTTTAAGGAATGAATTTTCGGACGCAATAGATGAACTTCCCCTTGCAGAAACAAGAAATTTATATTTTCAGTTAGATGGTTGTTCCATACATAATGCGGGAATTGTGAAGAATTGGCTGAATCAAAATTACCCTAATCGTTGGATAGGAAGGGGAAGTACATTAATTGGATGGCCATCAAAATCGCCTGACCTTACTTCACTCGATTTTTTCCTTTGGGGTTATGTTACACAAAAGGTTTATAAATCACGACCAAGGAATCGAGTGGAACTGTGCACCAGAATTCAGCAAGCTTGCGATGCAATTACTCCACAACAATTGAGGAATACTTTAAAAAATATTCGTAAGCGATATGATAAATGCATTGAATGGGATGGAAGTTTGGTGGAGGCCACCAGAATATGAATTGCACTCATTTATTTTTCAATTCGGTATCTTCTTGGTTTCTATTTTTACATTGATTGTGAATAAAATATTGTTTTCCGCTAGTTTGTAGCAATTAGAAAAATGTACTTACAGTTATTTTTTTGTAGATTCATTTGAAATTATTGACACTAAAGTTTGTTGTGATAAACTGATTGATTGATATGGTTCGACATACATATGAAAGGAAATTGATTCTCCCATAAACGTTTCATGAATTTTATTTGAATAATATTTTGTTGAGTATTGCCCCTAATCCAGTGGTGTAGTAAGGACGTTGCTAAAATTCCATTGAACAACATATTTTTCAAATTTTATTCCTTTATAACTTTTTTATTACCGAACAGATTTCGATGAAACTGTGATCAGTAATATTTCAAGACATCCTGAATCCAGTGGAGTATACAGAATTTTCATAAAATTCCTGAACATGAATTGGTGGGTTGATTAAACGGCATATTTTTCAAATTTCATTCCTTTATAACTTTTTTATTGATTGACGCATTCCAACGTAATTTACATGTAAATCATTTGAAAATGTCGCGAATCCAGTGGTGTAGTCAGATTTTTTCTAAAAAAATCGCTAGTAATTTTTTTAGATTTTTGACCTTGAAAAATAAGATTAGTTGGCCCTGGAAATTGAGATTTATTCATGATATTTGGTGTCCTAATAGACTTTTTGAATATCTACCTAACAAAAAAAAAATCATTCCAATCGGTTGAAAAATGTAAGTTTTATAAGGGTGCTTCCATCTTAAATGGGTCACACTGTATAAGAATGGAACATTCAATAGCTTCATGATCGGATAGTCCAGAGGAAATAACTGTACACGAAACATTTTCTAGGTCATAATTAGTACATACATAATCAATACAAGTGGAGGAATATTTACAAACTCTAGTATTTGATCTGACGTGCATGTTAAGGTTGAATGATTGTAGTATGCTCTTAAGAGCTTGTGTAGCTGCACAATTTTTATTCTCATAATTTATATTGAAATCACCACCTAAGAAAACATTTGCTTTCGTTGGAAGGTCACACAGTATTAATTCTAATTTTTCTACAAATAAATTCACATCAGAGGAAGGAGACCGATATAGACACAGGACATACAGGTTTAGCCTTTTGAAGTAACATACAGAACATTCAAATACTTTTTCAGTTGTGAGGTCATTATGTATTTTGTAACATTTTCAGGTAGTAACACGCTGACAAATTCTTCATTAGCTAATATCATAGTGCCACCATAACCATCATTTCTACAATATTTGGAGAGAATCATGTAGTTTTCCATGAAACAAGGTTCTTTATCTACAAGCCAGTGTTCAGTCAAAAGGATAATATTTGGAATTTTTTAATCTTCAAGTAATACAAACAGCTCATCCGTTTTATAGCGCAAAGATTGAATATTAAGTAGGAAAAAAGATATGCTTGTGAAATTGTTGCACATTAACTTTGTTCTTTTTGTGTTTCCACGGGTTCTAAAAAAGAGACTGCAGTGGATTTTTCCAGCCTGTCACTGTCACTACTCGATACCTTGATACACCTAAGTACAATATTATTACCGTTTGCGTTTGAGAGATAAGACATTACTTTATCAAGTATTCTAGACTTACTTCCTGTTTGTCTACTGTCAATCAGGTATCGTATTGAATTGCATCTGTTGAAATAATTAATTTCTCTCTTAACTTTGCTAATCATGATCTGGTCCATATGATTATTTTTTTCGGTCATTATTATTAAGTTCGTGAATTTTCCAATAGGTAATATTTGCTTTAGTGCTAAAGTCAAATTTCTATTATTACTAACATTGCTTGTGTTGAACATAATTATGACAAAATCTTCGGATCCATATTGTATCGTACCTTGAAAGATATTGCTTGTCAAGTCTGATAGTTCCTTTTCTGACTTCAGAATTTCATCAATTTGGTAATTTGTGTGTTGAATTTTTTTTCTCAAAGCTAAAGGAAAATTCACCTCATATTGATCACCTATTATCATGATTTTTTTTGAAGAAATGGAAATTGTAGATGAGCTTTTTTCAAGTAATATCTGTTCATTTTCTTCATGTGGTCCACTTTTATTAGAATAGGCTGCAGATCCTTCAGAGTTTTCTAGTTCCTTCATTAATGTTAATGCATCTTTCGGATTTCCAATGTGAATCTCCTCAATTAGATTCACAACTACGGACTTGTCAATATCACATGATCCCTGCGTCTTAGCATTTATTTGATTCGCAGGTGTTTTTTTATTTCTTGGAGTACTAAGTGGTTCACCTTCTGCCGACTTGTTAACATTTTTTATCAATTGTTCTGCATTGTTCACCTGGTTCTTTTTTTTTCGTCTGTTGGTGGGATTAATTTTGATGATAAATTGATTTCTGTTTGCGTTGATGTTGTTTGTTTTGGTTTGCTGGTTAAGTTATGTATAACAATTTGCAATTCATCTATTTTTATTCTTGACTCTCTGATGATTTCTTCTTGTGATTTAATAATATCATTTAATTCGTCTTCCCGCTGTACAGCTTCATCAGCAAATAACTTGTTTTTTTGTGTCAGTTTTTCAATATGGCTGTTCAGCATTTCAGTACTTTCAGTAAGTTCGTTTATAGTCTGTTCAAACAGACTTTTTTCATCTGTCGAGCTAGTTTCAGAATGATTTTCTTTACAATTTTCACAAAGAATTAAGAAATATTTAACAAATTCATATTTGTTCTTTCTTTTCATTACACAACTCTTATGTGATACTCCAAAGCATTTTTTACATATATAATAATTGAGAGGAAATGATCTTGTTTTACAACATTCATAGTTAACCATATTGATCTCCAGTGGTATCTTGATTTATAACTATTTACCTATTATTACCATAGGCTCCCGTACTATAGCAAATATTTCTATATCACAGTGATGTTTTATGCAGCATTCAGTTTTTGTTCATAAGAAGAGTACAAGAGGAGATAAAGGAGGAATAAAAACTTGGCACACTTTTAACTACGTACTTTTTTGTTGGCTAATGTATCACCATAAACCAATCAATAATTCCTTCTGTTATGAAGGGTTCTTGGTAATTTTTGTCTTTTCTGATGCAGCTCATTTCTAGGATTCCAATGGTATAAAATACACTTCACTTTGTTCACAATGTCTCGTGAAAAAGAATAAAAACCTTAGGATCTCTACTTTTTATGTGTACGTGTTTATACTCAACAAGATATCTGCCCACCTTGCAATCCTTGTATCTTTAACCCTGCATAATAAATGCATACCCATCGACGTGTTCACACCACAGCTAGACCACCTACCCCTAGGTGGTCTGTGGTTCACACCATTCACACCTCACCTCTGTGCCTGTAGGCTTGCGAAAAAAAGGCAGGGTGAGCAAGCATTGAACTACAATTCAAATAATGAAAGATGTGAAAAATACGTTGGGATTATTTGAAAAAATCAACTAGCATTACTCCAGCATTGACAAAATTATCATAGAACCAAATAAAACATGACTTTGTCATAAAATCTCTAGTGAAAGGTACATTATGTGAATGGTCACGCAGTTGTTTTGAGTCCTGTAAATCGGCATGCATGTATCTAAATCGGTCCAATCAACTCTAGTTGTTATCCAAAAATCGATTGATAATGTGAAAACAGTTAAAACAGATACTCTACCGCCATCTACCGCTTAGGACCAGACAGATCCGATATAATTTTTCATCTAAATAATTACACACCGTTTTACACACAATCACAGAACACATATACGTAGAAAGGACTCTCTATAGGCTGCCCCTGTAATAAGTTCTAGGCAACCAGCAATGCACCAAGATGTTTTGATCAACCGCATAATGGCACTGATGTTCGCCGTATTTAACATATTGGTCAACAGATGTAACTAGACCTGATTTTACTAGGGTCGCTAAATCAAGCAGGCCGTTCCGTTCTTACGGGTAAAAGTATGGCCATTGTTTATAGAGAAAGAAGATAGTTGGCCAATCTTACGTACTTTTCAGTTGGATTCAAATGGAGACCATCTCTAGAGGTCGCTGTCCCACAAGTCTCCAGTCACGTGATTTCTTGATTTTAACGTTTGTATTTGATCAGTTCGTAAAATGTGATTTATTGAATAATCCGATAGATGGCTATGAAATATAACTTTGACGCTTCCATCCTATCCATCGTACTTGTAAATTCGAGATTTCATTCATTTCAATTTCAGCATTGTTTATAGACAAAAAAATGTAGCTAGTCAGTGCCTGTGGAAATCGCGTTTGATAATAGTTTGATACAATCGCGCGAGACATCTAGCTCGATAACGACGAACCTAGGCAGAAAATATACCCGTACGAATTCGTACGGGTGTATTTACTGTATTTCTGGCTGGTATTTCGTCGTTATCGGACTAGATAATAATAATAATAATAATACATATATTTTATTGTCATTAAGAGAAAATCTTGTGGACAAAGCTTGTAAATACATTATGAATATAGATTAGAAAAAAGTAAATAATAAAAAAAAAAAATATATAAAGACAGCTACAATAGGTAAGTGTTGAACTTATACAGTATTATGAGCGACTTCGCCTTGTCATTCAAAGGACCCCGCACTTTTTATAGGTAAAATGGTTCTCGGTGAAATTTTCTGAATTTTTAGTATTTTGTAGTATTCGATGGACTGATTGAACGTGCAGAATCGCAAAGTTCGTTGATTGATGGATTTTCAAATACAAGAGGGCGTTCAAGTTAGAAATCGGTGATTTTTATTTAATTATTTTCTCGGGATTTGAAATAAGTGCCTACTGCATGCATTTGTTTCCGCTCTTGTCATCAACGTACCTTCATATTGCTAAATATCATTCAGATGGTGCAAATTATATCATTATGTACAGAGTGAAAAATAAAAACATTTTAGTAATATCTGAAAATTCGATGTATTGATGAAATATTGATAAAATTATTTTGGCATGCAATAAACTATTCTTATTCCATCCTATATCACAATTCATACATTTTATACTTCTCAAATGTAGTTCGTTGCAGAGATACAGGGTGTTGAATATGAAAAATTAAAAGTGATTTTTATTCATAACTTCTACAGTTCTAAAAGATTCTGAAAAAAAATTTAAGAATATTTGTGTTCAATAGGTGCTTCATTTCGAAAAAGAAAACACATTTTCAGTTGTTACCAGTGGCGTACTAGAAGGGCATCATGGCCCCTTTTCTCCCCTATTTTTTACACCACTGGTGAAATCAGTAAAATTAATAAGTTTTTGCATTCCCCTTTCAATTTTGAGTAAAAAATGTATACTTGTTTCATTTCAGAAAAATCAACCGTTTTCAAGATAATTGCGCTTTTATGAATACAAACATAACTAGTAATGAAAAAAATGATCGGCTGAAGTGAATTTTACAATCCTAATTACTGGTTAAACTAACAACTAGTTATTCTACCAAAAAAATCAATGAAATTTCCACATGCATTTTTTCTTGCAGAGGTACAGGGCGTTGAAACTGAAAAATAAAAAGGCAACTTTCATAGTTACAGAAAAAAACAACTAAATTTGATGGTATGCCTTTCTTCAATGGGTGCTCTATTTTTGAAAGAAATCAGTAAGATGTTATTTGGACCAATAATCGGGGTTGTAAAATTAATTTCTGGCGAACAAATTTTTCGTTACTAGTATGTTTTCATTCATAAAAGCGCAATTATCTTGAAAACGGTTGATTTTTCTGAAATGAAACAGGTATACATTTTATACTCAAAATTGAAAGGGGAATGCAAAAACTTATTAATTTTACTGATTTCACCAGTGGTGTAAGAAATAGGGGAGAAAAGGGGCCATGATGCCCTTCTATTACGCCACTGGTAACAACTGAAAATGTGTTTTCTATTTCGAAATGAAGCACCTATTGAACACAAATATTCTTTAAATTTTTTTTTCAGAAACTTTTAGAACTCTGGAAGTTATGAATAAAAATCACTTTTA
This sequence comes from Chrysolina americana, assembly GCA_958502065.1. Classification (NCBI taxonomy): domain Eukaryota; kingdom Metazoa; phylum Arthropoda; class Insecta; order Coleoptera; family Chrysomelidae; genus Chrysolina; species Chrysolina americana. Next base: position 63,704,547 of record OY293412.1, on the reverse strand, counting down.
ATTTTTCATATTCAACACCCTGTATCTCTGCAACGAACGACATTTGGGGAAAGAAATATCAGGAAAGTCCTATTTATTTTTCAAGGGGAATCTTCTGTTTCAATTTGGCACCATAGTTTCGGGACACCCTGTATATACAGGGTGTTCCTTAAAGACATGCTAATATTTGAGGGGGTGATTCTTTGACTTATTTCAAGGAAGAAACTTTCTATAAACGTATGTCCTAAAAGTCCTAACTTTTGAGATACAGGGTGATAAAGTTTTGAAAAAAAATCAGATTTTCAATAATAACTGAGATAATATTGTAGACGTTTTTATAAAATTTGGTACATGTCTTCTATGCATCAAGGTGCATTTTTTAATGCACAAATATTTTCATTTTCTCAACCAGTGGCGTGCGTACGGGTTTTGCATGGAATATTTTTGGAGAAAAAATAATACGCCACCGATTTCTCCTGAAAAAAAAAATACTTTTGAGATCCTCATTTATTTTTGAGCAAATTTGATCTCTTGAGTTTTCTTTGTCCGCCGCATGGTTTTCGCTTAAAAAAATAAAAATCGTTTTACTTCGGGATCAATTCCTCAAAAATCTGATGTGGTGTGGAAATGATTGTGCATCGACTTAAAGCATATAAAGGGATCAGATTTGTTCCAAAATGAATGAGAATCAAAAAAATATGGATTTCAGCTTGTACAAAAACGAATTTTATTTTATTTTATAAAACTAAGTTTAAATGAACGGATCAAATTCATTAATTTATTGACAATACTAACACTGATTATAAAAATTGTTGGAAATGGCCACCTTCACTTAATAGGCATGCTTCCGCCCGTCTACGCATGGAATTACTCACATGTTGAAATATTCCCGGCGTATTTCGAATAGTTTCACACGAGGCAACTATTCGCTCTCTTAAATCTTCTAAAGTATTAACGGGAGTTTTATACACTAGAGTTATAAGGTGCCCCCATAAAAAGAAATCTAAACTGTTGAGATCAGGGGATCTTGCTGGCCATTGCTGAGGTCCTCCGCGACCTATCCAACGATTATGATAAACTGTATTTAAATGGTTTCGGACAATTACACTGAAATGAGCAGGGGCTCCATCGTGCATGTACCATATTCGATTCCCATTTAGTTCTTCTTCGAGAAAGTGTAAATAAGACCGACCATCAAGGCGTCCTGGTAGAAAAATTGGGCCTATTAGATAATCACCAATAATTCCTGCCCATACATTAACCGAAAATTGGTGTTGAAAATAGGTTTCGGTTATGGTATGGGGGTTTTCTTCTGCCCACATATGATTGTTATGGAAATTTTGAATAGCATTCCGAGAAAAACTTGCTTCGTCTGTGAACAAAATTTGTGACTCAAACTGCGGATTTAGTGCAATACTCTGAAGATACCACTGACAGAAGTTCACACGCTGTGGAAAATCTCTAGGGAGTAATGCCTGTACTCGTGAAATATGGTATGGGTATAACAAAAAATCAACCAAAATACGCCAAACAATTTGATGACAAATATTCAGAGTTCTAGCGATCTTCCTCGTACTCGTCTCAGGATGTTCTTCGATTTCTTGCAGAACGGCTTCCTCAATTTCAAGAGTTCTGACGCTTAGAGGTCTACCTTCCGAAGTACCTTTCTTGAAACTACCAGTTTCCCTAAGTCGGCGATGAATATTTGAAAAGGTACGGCTATCTGGTAAGGCACGATTAGGATATCTTTATTGATAAATGCGTCTGGCTTCTGTTGCATTACCATCAGCGAGGCCATATACGTAATGCATTGCCATTTCTGCATTCGTGTAATTCACCATATTTACCGATATTCAGAAAAACGGCGGACAACCAAAATAACTTCAATAACACACTTAAAAATCACGTAAATAATTGTGCGCTTCGCTATTCCTATAGCTTTTTCAAACACAAAATGGTATTCATAACCAGTGAAAACACAATATTTATAGTGATTTGAAGAACAAAATGCTATTAATTACAGATAGGTAGCTGAATTAATATCGTAAATCCATTCAGGTATGCATTTATTATGATTGTCTTCTTCCAATTTCTTTTTGGCATTGGCCGAGGAGATGATGGTCCTGGCTATGGTGCTGGCACCGCCTGCCAACGAGCCCAGCGCTCCCAGAGCGGCGAATATCGGAAGCAGAGGCAGCACACCACCGCTCTTCGCTTCGAACGGTATTATTCGGGGTTCTCTGATTTTTTTGCGGCCACCCAATTTTTTCACTTGAGCACGGGCAGCATGCAGTGCCACCAAGGAGGATTTTCGCAGAGCCTTCGTACTCAAATCTTTCAGCTGATCAGGTATCAGTGTTTTTCGCAGAGTCTTGGTAATTTTCTTAACCACATCTCGACGGAAAGACTTTGGCTTTGCAGCAGCAGCAGTCTTCTTCTTCTTCAGACCCATTCCCAAATTACGTTTTGCCTTCATGATTGTGGTGACCAGCCAAGCAGCAGCTTTTTCACCAAATTTGGCGTCTTTTGATTTGACACGTTCCCAAGCTCGATTTTCCAGCACCCAGTCGGCCTTCAAAGACTTGTTTTGCGAGTTTGCAATATTGTGAGTCTTACAAGCCGAATCCAAAGGGTTCACACCAGGGTCTCCACGTGCCAATCTCTTCTGTAGTTTGGTACCCGGTCACAGTACTGGTATCCAGGCAAATGAAGCTCGAATGGCAGATGATTAATCAGAGAGTTCACCACACCACGACCTTCGTGCTCGACAATCAGCATGACACTGACGCGAATGATGTTGCACACCTACTTACATAACTGTACTCCACTCAAAATGTCATTCGAATGTCAGATGTGGGCGTGGTCACACGCACACACACACACTTCAGCAAAAAATCAATCAACTCAAACATGAAAGTGGTGCAACAAGAGCCGGCTCTGGAAATAGTCAATTTGGATACCATGGGTGGAGGAGGTATTGGCGGTGACGACGACGGTATACGTAAACACGGCTCCCTGCTACCGAATTCATTCCGAGCGATATTTTGTGGCCAAAGCGGATGTGGCAAGACCAACGCTGTACTCAGTCTGCTGTTCAGCCCGAACAGAGCACGCTTCGAGAATGTTTACGTTTATTCAAAGTCGCTGTACCAACCTAAACATCAGCTACTGCACGATGTACTCAAACAAGTCAAGGGCGTAGGTTATTTTCCATACAGGGACAACGACGAGGTAATCGATCTGTCAAAGGCGAAAGAAAACTCAATTTTCATATTTGACGATGTGGCGTGTGACAAACAGAATAAAATCAGAGAGTTCTATGCCATGGCACGCCACAAGGGTATTGACCCAACCTACTTGTGTCAAACCTACTCAAAAATACCCAAACAGCTGATCAGGGACAATTGCAACATTATAGTGCTTTTTCGGCAAGACAATATGAATTTGAAGCACGCCTTTGACGCGCACGTCTCTCCGGATTACACCTTTGAGGAATTTCGCCGCATGTGCGCCGCCTGTTGAAAGGCAAAATTCGGATCTCTGGTCATTGTCAAAGACTTTGATGTGAACAAAGGGCGCTACCGCCTGGGCTTTGACAAATATATACAAATGTGATGCGAGGTGGCACGGCATTCGTACTGAAGCCATGGCGCCGACTACATCACCCCGCATCGAGACGGAGATTGCTAAAGCTGAACGCAAACGTCAAGTCAATCAGTTGTCGAAAATTGTGCGAAAAAAGTATCTGAGTCTGAAACTCGGAAAATCCGAGCATGATGAAGCACTGAGTAAATTATTCAAACCCATTACGGTGCCGCTGAAAGGATTGAGTGCGTCAGTGCCGCCACTCACCAAGCGATCACGACTGGCAGTGAAAAAAGAAGAGAAACAGGAACCGTCAACACCAACGACTCCAGACTTTATGAAAAAGGAAGAAGACGAAGAAAGCTACCACACAGATGATTGTGATTATGATGATGATGAGGATGACTACTTGGAAGTTTATCCCGAAATAGCAACTGAATTCGTGAATGAACATCGCGCCAAATCCGACAAAATAGATGTAAATTACGGCCCCATTTACGACAAACCAAGAGCGCAATGGTTGCTCGGTAGAAAGCTGATGGACTTCGACAAAGATACGGGGGACATTCGCATTGATGGTGTAACATACGAGGGCACTCCGGGACTATATAGTTTGATTTTCTACAAAAATCTCAAATACGCTAAAGCCAATTTGGCGGCATACAAGCAAATTTTGACAGCTACAGGTGCGCATGTAGATGCGCGAGGCAGGTTGAATCCATCTCAGACTGCCATATATGAACAGTTGATTCGACCAATGTTCAAAGATCCTCAATCAAAAATAGGTGGTGGTGGAGGTGGTGGTGGAGGTCGAGGTCGAGGTCGTTTCACCGACGGCAGTGGTATCCCAGATCAGTTGACATACAACACGAAACCCATAGAATACGTGTACTGGGACGATGTGAACGAGCTCGTTGACAGGTATAGGCTTCTGATAACCGCCAAAAATGCCGGCAGCACCTCTACCGACAACGAGATCGTGGCCATCATCAATGAATTGAGAGAAGCAGGCTATTTTCGATAAATAAAAGCGTAGACGTTTTTTTGCATGCCAAAGTCGCATCATGAGCATCAACAAGTTCGGTCAAACTTCGTCAGCTCGCCGTGCACGGCAGCAGCAGCAGCAGCCCTATCATTTTCCAGGTGTCATACTCAACTATACGACAAATGGGGACATTGATGCTGAACATGTGAAAATATGTAATGTGGAAACGCCAAGTGCACTCAATGATGTTGCCAACAAAAAATACGTTGATGACGTCATACAGAAGCTCAAAGATGACGTCATACACAAACTCAAAGACGAGCTGGACACCACCAAAAACAATCTAACAGCCTTGGATATTCGAGTGATGAAATTCATGTCACTTTCGATGAAAAGGCATGAAAATACCAAGAAACGCTTGGATAAATGGGCACTGGATATTGTTGATATTCCAGCCTCTTAAGTAGAAGGTGTAACGCCCAGTGCAGTTAGTGTATTGACTCCGCCATTAGCGAAATGACGTCATCATCATCATCATCTGAGAAAAAACAATTGGTTGATGAGCTCCATGCTCCAGCCAGAGGGAATTTTCCTCGCAGACGTACCATCAGCAAAGGACTCGACGATCTGTGGCAGATGGACTTGGCTGATTTTCAAAAATACTCCAAAGCCAATAAAAACTTCAATTATATTCTCGTGGTGATTGACACCTTTTCCAAGTACCTATGGGTGCGCCCCCTGAAGACCAAAACTGGTCGAGACGTCACCGAAGCGATGAGTGACATATTATCGAAAGCGAAAAGATGTCCCAAGCTCCTCCAGTCAGATCTCGGAACCGAATTTTATAATTCCAGCTTTCAGACTCTCCTGAAAAAGTACAACATCAAACACTACAGCACGTATACCGTGAAGAAAGCCGCGATCGCAGAGAGGGATATACGTACTCTCAAGGAGAATTTCTTCAAGTATTTCAGTTTGAACGGTACCTACAAATGGCTGGACATTTTGCCGGACATTGCCAAAAACTACAACCAGCGCAAACATCGAACGATCGGCATGAAACCATGTGACGTCACCAAAGACAATGAAAAACAGGTGTATAAGTCAACGTATAATTATGCCGAACGTGCTGGTCGAAAAAAATTCAAAATTGGCGATTTCGTGAGAATTTGAAAGGCCAAGCATGTTTTCGAAAAAGGGTATACGCCTAATTGGACTACGGAACTATTCAAAGTTGTCAAAGTGAAAATCATCCAACCAATCACATATTTGCTGTTGGACTTGGAAGGGCGATCAATCAGCGGCGCTTTCTACGAACAAGAACTACAAAAAACAAAAAATCCCGAAGTCTACCTAGTGGAAAAAATCATCAGGCGTAAGGGTCGTAAAGTACTTGTGAAATGGCTGGGGTTCGATAGTACGCACAATAGTTGGATTGATGCGACAAATCACATGTAATTCAATGGAAAATTGGCACAATCTCAACTGGAAGAGGGGGCCTTTCATCGTCGTCGTCTCTCAGCTCTCGACGACGTAGAAACTCGAGCCGGTGTATGGGGGGAGGGTGGGGGGTGATGGCGGCGGCGGCAGCGGAGAAATAAACCGATGCCAAACGGTGCAGAGAGATTAGTCAGTGAACATGTTTGGTGCAGTGAACAACGTCGTTGTCGAGTCTTCTGAAGATTCCTCTGGTTACGAGTCGGCGTCGGTGGCGTCGGCGGCGTCAGCTTCATCATCATCATTATCGGACCGAGAGTGGGCAGATCGAATGGCAGATTTAGATCGAATATTTGACATGTACAAGGAGGCCATCAAAGCGGAACGTTTCTTCGCGTGCAACGCCACCTACGAGTTTCGCAACACCGACGTTTTGAGCTTGCAATGCGGCATAAGTTTTGCTCGGAGTTTCGTGCCTGCAGTGAAACTCGTGTTGAAGGTCCAATACACCATATGCTCCAGCCTGTCCTTCAGCATGTTTGAATGGGGCCAATTCGTGGGGGCCATTAATCAGTTGCTTTACACTAGCCGAAATGGCCCGAATGCAGCAGCAGCCAAGACTATTCGAATCAAACTCGACTGGGACGATGTTATGGATTTGGAATTACACACGTATGCAGAGAGTCAACAAGTGCGAGTTTCCAAGAATGACACCTACTTCTACCTGACGGAAGCGGATGTTCAAGAAATCCTACATCTAGATGCTACTGTGATGGCGACAAGATTTGAATATCTATTGAATATGAACTTTAGTCAATATTATCACGATTTATTAAGCAGTGCAAAAACTCTAGCTAAAAACAATGGTTTGTCATTCGATGAGGCTATAAACTTGTGTACTATATCATCAAAAGATGATAAACATCTATGTTTTCGTGAATACCTATGCTATTTGCCGGATAAAGTAATGTTTGATTACGAAACGAAATAAATGTATATATTGAGAGCAGAGTTGGCGTTTTAATTCAGTATGCAGTGTGCAGTGTGTCTGTGTGTATGCCGAGAGAGAGAGAGATGCAGCAGTACAAAACAAGACTCGACTTGTATCGAAGCTGGACTTCGACATTTCCTGCAAGTAAGTTAGCCGAAGCAGGTTTTACGTATACCGGTTCGGAAGATGTAGTTGCATGTCTTTCGTGTCAAGTAGAAGGGTTCAGATGGCTGCCCAATGACGATCCTATGGCTGACCATCGTCGATGGAGCCCCCATTGTGATTTCGTTCGTAGTTATTACTCTGAGCACAGACACAGACCGACGACAGATGGCGCTGATGTCCCTCCAGAACCAAGAGTGTCAGATGTCATTAGCAGAGTGACAGATGACACATGGAAGACACCGCCACCACCACCACCACCGACAGATGGCGCTGATGTTGCTCCAGAAGAACGACAAGTGAAAGGTGATACGAGCAGCAAAGTGACCACAGATGTCATAAACATAGACTCACAGAACACGGTGATGATGTGTCGTGTATGTCTTGTGAATGAACTAAATGTATTGTTTATGCCATGTAGACACTTGGCGTGCTGCTCACAGTGCGCCATCAGGTGCGACACATGCGTAGTTTGTAGATCACCTATCAATACATTTATGAAAATATATATATCTTAGAATATTTTTGATTTTTTAATTTTGCTACTCGAAAATACCCTTCCCCATTTTTTTTTGCTTAAAAAAACATGCTAATTCTTATGTAAAAAAGTATCACATTTTTGATTGAATTATTCTTTCAATTTTGCTGCAAAAACGTGCTCTTTTTTGATGCAAAAAGTGACACTTTTTTCGATAAAAAAAAACACCCAAAATTGACATGGTGGAAGGATTTCAGTGAAGCATTTTCAGTGAATTTTGAGTCACTCAGCATTCACTCAGCTTTCACTCAGCTTTCACTCAGCATTCACTCAGCTTTTTCCACCATGTCAATTTTCGGTCATTTTTTTAATCAAAAAAATTGCCATTTTCCCATAAGAATACATGTATTTTTGAATGACAAAAAGTGACACCTTTAAGTGAAGCATTTTCAGTGAAAGCTGAGTGAAAGCTGAGTCACTCAGCTTTCACTCAGCTTTCACTCAGCTTTTTCCACCATGTCAATAAAGGTGTTACTTTTTTGCAAGAAAAAGTGACACTTTTTGCATGAAAAAGTGACACTTTTTGCATGAATAAAGCGACACTTTTTCGTATAAAAAATGATACTTTTTTGCCCAAAAAAGTAACCCTTTTTTGATGCAAAAGTGATCTCTAAAAATATGTGGGATTTTGAATGGGAGATTGGAAGGGTGAAACAAAATATAATAATATCCAGACACGGATTACATATTGAATTTATTCAATCATAAATATAAAACATAATCGGCAATTATTTGATTAATAATATATAATGTAGTGTGTGTGTGTGTGTGTGTGTGGAAAGAAACAAACAAGAGCACAATTTCTTGCATTTTCATTTAACATTTTTCTTGAAATTTTGTGTGTGTGTGTGTTTGGCAATCTCATTCATCGAATTCTGAATCCTCATCCCCTGAGCCTATGAAGCGTTTATATGTGAGATCTAATCCGTAGGGCTCACCACCACCACGCAGATGTAGGTCACAGTAGCATTGGCTGCTCGTTTTCAAAGTGAACAGTACTTCATCAAATCTGTTGTGACACCAAAATTTGTCACATTGATATATATTGTCCATGTGCTTTACACCGAACACCATATGTTGATGGTCTCTGATGCTGTGAACCGAATGGTTTTGCATAGCCCTTCTGAATGTTTTATAGCAAATGACCATCCCAGTCTTGATTTTTGAGAGCTTCACACCTATCTTCAAAGCTGATTTCTCTCGTGTATTCTAAGTGACTCAAATCATTGAAATTTCGTTTGACGCTCTGAGCCTGCTTATAGATTTGTACCCATTTTTCATCGGCAAACATTTTCAAAATTTGATCAGTGAGCGTCCATGGTAGAGGTGAGGCCTCGATGAATTCAACTATTGATGATGTACATCTGACTACTTGCAGACAGCATAAATTTTTCAAAGTGTCTACCATGGTGGTGGTGTGTGTGTGTGTGTGCGTGTGTGGGTATGTGCTCTCTGAAAAAACATTTAAATTCTATTAGATATCTAACTGACTGTAATGACCCCACGGCAGAGTGTTATGAGAGCCGACAATCAAACAGCGCTTGTCGTCGTGGGGGTTGAGAGCGATCTTTGTTTGCTCTACACTAAAAACTTCATGTGAAAAGGATCGAATACAGCGTTGCGAAGTTATTTTTTCCACATTGATTTTCAGACATTCCACATAATCTTCAAAAGTGATGTGATTTTCGACAACGCTGTATTTGACCCCTTTGGATTTTTTTACGGTTTTTCCACCTTGTATCTTATAGGTGTACAACTTTGATCGAAGCCCCACGAAATCTGTCATGATATGACCATTGGCTTCGTCCTTCATCAAGCCGGGTACTTTTGTATTTTCGAGGGGGATGTCAAATGGGTTGTCGCTTGGGTAGTCGCTCGTATCGAATTTTTCAATGTGACTGCTAATCAAATCCCGATAAATATCATCGCACTTAATTTCATAAATGAGCGAATCAGTATCCGTATACATCAATTTGCACTGATCGTGCGTATACTTTTCCATCATGAAGCCGTAATGGAAATCGTACACGCATACCTTGGAAATATCGAGAATCGACATTCCTATGTACAAGGGCTTATTGAATAACAAATCCGACTTTGCAATCTCGATAGCGACGAGGCTCTCGTCGAAAATGGTGCGACTCCTGAAATTTGGACTGGCAATCCGATTCTTTTGCGCCATATCGTCCCCCCCACTTGCAGACCATTTTCACCACGCGGTGCTTCCGTATGTTTTCCATGGTTTTCCCGAACACTGCGTTATTGGCTAGTTTGTAGTTATTTTTGCCAAAAGTAGTTTTTGTTCGAGAGCGTAATTTCGTATTTAATTCAATGTAGGGACGCAGCCACGCCGACTGATTGAATTGCAACACCTTGTGGATTTTACTGAGTACAAGGCCGTGTTTGAGTGCTTGTTTCAACACCCTGTAGTGCACAACATATTTTTCCTTGTTGTACAGCGTGGTCATCAATTTTGGTAATTTCGAGCCTGGCGGTGTACGGTGCTCGGCACACAAGGGTAAATCTTTGTGTTTGTCATGCAGATGTTCGGGGTACTCCAAATCGACTTCGAGAATGTATCCGATGGGCGAGGTGTCCGACACTTCCGACACATCGAAATTGGCTGCATTTTCGAGCCATTTGAAGATATTCCATCATGGCCCAACCGTACAGATTGTTCACGTCGAGATACAGCAAATAGGTCGACGGTTTGGAGGCGTCATACCTTTCACCCATGTGCTTGTTATTGGCCGAGGAGAATCTGTTGCAGCACTGACTGATGCCGCCACGAATTCCTCGCTTGACAAAGAGAAGCATGTCGACGTCTTTCAGTATCTGCAATTTGCACTGGGTGTACTTCAACATACAGGACCACGTATATCCCGGGAGGGTGTAATACCACGCAGGATCCAGCCCATACGTCTCGTGACCGATATTTCGAAAATTTTCGAAAATATCCGCCAAGAGCAATATGTCGGTTCTCATGTATAGGTCAGAGTACTCGCCCAGTGTTGTCAAGTTGAATGACCTCCACACGTTCTGCGCATGCTCGTATTCGGCATCGGTGATGCCACAATCGTTCAACTTGTTGTAGAACTGATCGCGCGCTGGCAAACTTGGGCATTCCAATTTCCGATGAAATCGTATGGGAATACCCCTTTTCGAGTGAGTAACTCGTACCGGTCGGCATCGAAATGGGCAAATTCGCGCCTTGATATCTTTAAGTCATGGATGGTCAGTGTTTGCACCAAATGCTCCAAGCTCATGCCCATGAAACGAAAAGAGTCAATGAATCGAAATTTAATGTCAGTGTTGCCGTCGTACTGAGTGAAAGAAATGTATTTTTCTTTGTTGACAGGCAACAGGCTGACTCGACCCCTTTTTGCTATATCTCGAATAATAAAATGACTGTCGTATCCGGATAAATTGTGGAAAATGATTGGCACAACGAACGACTTTTTGTAGTTCAAATTGCAATGCGCATGCGCATATCCACGGAACGCTCTCGTGTAGTGATTATGATCTATTACAATTTTGTCGTCAGTTTTCCAAGGTTTTTCGCAGATGTGGTAACATGGCGCTGTCGCTCTATCTGGAAGTGAGACGATCATGGGGACAATATCCAAAGTTTTGGCTTCCACAAATTTGGCTATGGCCCCCAATCTCTCCGCAAACCAATCCATAGAGTCGAGGCCCCGATGACTATCATAAAATGACAAAGTATTGTCATATGCACACTTGAAATAAAATCCAGCGCTGAAAGGAATGTGTTTTTGGTACTTTGTCGTATGTGATGTGCATTCTTCGTCATTAAACTGTTCCAAAATCGACTCAAAATCCGCGTAAATTACAAAGGGCACTATTTCTTTATGTACAAAATCCCGAAATTCTACATGATCATACGAAGGAAATGAAATTTTGCTCTCGTTTAATTTTTGACAATCAACAGTATGACTGTCGAGTTTCTCCTCACTCGTAAAATAATTTAAACACCTGTCGCAAGTGAATGTTTTATGTCCATTTTTACTGAGTTGGTGACTGAGTAGGCGAGATAAATCCTTTATCCAAACATAATGGAATATTATGTCATCGCCGATGGAGTTGTCGTCATCGGCGATTTACAGTGGTGGTGCCTCGTAATCATTTAATTTCGGGTGATATTCATTTTGAATGAGGAGAAGATTGACATGTTTGTCTTATTTTTGATTCGTGAGTCGGCTCGGAACAGTAACGAAAAATGCCTCCTTGTTCGCCTGCGGCTGAATCAATTCCAAGGTGTACACATTCACAGATATGTTGTTCAATCGCTCAAATTTGGTAATTTGTTTTAATTTCATAGGAAAGTCGATTTGAGACATTTGAATAGTGAGGGTATGATGAAATTCTATATGGATTTTTACCCGATTCAACAGGGTACAAGGCCGAAACGACGGCCCAAGCGAAACACGCATCATCTTCATTTTTCAAATTAATGCAAGCTTTTTTATTCGCAATATATTTTGGCAGCTCGATGAAAGATGAACCGTTTCCCACGTCCGATTTATTCGTATTGATTTCCAAACTAACAATTTTCTGAAGACTCCAGCCACTTTCTTGTCCGCGAATTCCGACAGTTTGTTTTGAATTTGATCGATGACATTTTCTAGGAACCACTTTTTCAAAGTTGTACCCCTATCGATAACAACGTTTTTAGTGTTCCATCACCGCCATGTTTTTTGCGTTCCGCTCCATCGCGCCATGTTTTTTTGCCTTCCGCTCCATCGCCGCCATGTTTTTTGCGTTCCGCTCCATCGCCGCCATGTTTTTTGCCTTCCGCTCCATCGCCGCCCCTTCCGCTCCATCGCCGCCATGTTTTTTGGCCTTCCGCTGCATCGCCGCCATGTTTTTTTGCAAAAAAGACGCGCGCCACTTAGGGTGAAACGTTTTGAAGCCCCCCACCCCGAAACTCTTCGGCGAACACGTCATCTTCTTCAGCACCAACCCTCCACCAACGGCAAGAACTCGATGGACGCGGCCATCGAGAGATTCACCGTGTGGAGCAATGCCGATTCCGTGACACTCTTCGGTCACAGAATCGGCATTGTTTATCTACTGATATTTTCAAAATAAATATCAGAACTTACACCTGTTTGTGAGAAGAATAATGAATACATTCTTAAGACTAATTAAATACGATTTTCACATTGGATTACATATAATGAAAGAAACTGTTATACCAATGGCTACGTCACATATTTGATAAAAATCACATAATAGACTGCTAGACTGCCAGATTTGTAAAATATGAAACATTTCATATTTCAGATTTCATTCCATATTGATGTGTGAGGATTTTTAGGATTGGAGATTATGAATTTTTTGTACTTTAGATAGCGGAATACTTTTTTCGGATACCTGCGATTTTTTTTAAACATAATTTTTATCAAAGTATTTTGAATGACTTGAATATTGTTCAATGTTGTTATACCTACACTACCCCAAAGTATAATACAGTATCTTATTATTGATTCAGCCAAGGCGTCATAGATCATAAGTCGAAGTTTTGTATTAGCAATGTTTCTGAGTTGGTAAAATTTGTAAATCAATTTTCTCAGTCTTTTTACGGTATACTTTACATGCTCAGTCCAACGAATAGGTTGATCAACCATCATACCAAGATATTTGATATATTCCACTTTTTCAATTTTCGAGCAATTACAATTTGTATTATTGCATTCTAAATTATGGAGTTTAAGAAATTTGTTAGTTAGCTGATTTCTAGCGGTAGCAGTAAAAGTTATAAATTTCGTTTTGTCAACATTTAAACTCAAAAGGCTTTCATTTAGCCGATTATGATAAATTTTCAGCTCTAATTCTGCAGTTTTATAAACCTCCTCCCAAGAATCATGTAAGAAGGTTATAGATGTATCATCTGCATATGAAGTGACAAGACTATTTTTTAGTCAACCAATGTTGTTGATATATATCAGAAATAATACAGGCCCTAAGACGGTTCCCTGAGGGACTCCTATTGAAATTGGTAACAGATCACTGATAGTTCCATTGATTTTTACTCTCTGCATAATCTTGGATCATACTAAGTGAAGAACCTCTTGTTCCAATTTCATTCAAACGGTCGAATAATATTTTGTGGTTGACCATGAATACTGTTAGACACTTTTTAATTGCATTCAAATTGTTCACGACATTATTTATAAGCTGGAATATTGCCTTATCAGTACATTTATTTTCTCTGAAGCCAAACTGATTGTTTGATATTATATTATGTTTTTCCAGAAAATTCATGACTCATCTTGAGCGATTTTTCAAAAATTTTGGAAAAGTTATTGATAACAGTGATTGGTCGGTAATTTGTAGTAAGTTTTTTATTTCCTGATATAAAAATTGGAGTGGTTATTGATTTTATCCGTTGATTTGGGATAGAGCCAGAACAAAAACATAAATTCGTAATATAACATAGTGGATCTATATAATAATTTGAGAATTTTTTGAGAAAGGAGCCTGAGATGCCGTCCGGTCCTGGTGATGAGTTATTTTTCAGACTCGATATTATATTCGATAAATCGGTATTTGTTAAAGGCTTCAAAAAAAGTGAATCCCTGAGGTAATTCTGGTTTGCAGTAGTATTGTTTGAACGTCTAATTTTATCTGCCATAACAACATTTTTAATTTGTCAATTTTGACATATTGAAACGATTAGCAACTAAGGGTATTCATATCTTCATTTGAAAGATCGATTAAGAATATCATCATTAATAATGCTTGTCTCACCCTGTGCCCAACAATACTTTTTATTAAAAACCAGTCTGAAGTTATTGTATTGTGGAAGAGCAATATTTGTCGCGAAAAACGTTTTTATTTGTGATGGGTAACTGAGAACAATGCTACATCAAAGAAATGGACACTTTTCAACCTCTACACCCTGTATCTCGAGTCATAGGTTTGGCCCCAAACGATTTAGATCATTTTTCCATAAGTCAGCTGCCTGGTCTCCAGAAAAGGGTCCGAACAATCTCCCATTTTGAACTGTGCACAAATTGAGTCAATTGAAAATTTTTCTTCAAACTTCAAAACGTTGATATTGTAACAGAGCAAAAAACTTGTTTAATTCTGTACTTCAAGTTTTCTGATGTTGTTTTCTCGCGGTACACCCAAATACTAATAAATCAAGTGAATGAGGTCTTAAGACCATGCTGCCCCTTTAGAACTGTTTTGTTTACGATTCCCTTGTTCTTATGTGAGATTCTCAACAGGTCATGACATCATTGTTAATTTTTGTTCTTTTTCTTTCCCGTTTTGTTTTCTTCTCGTTCTCAACCGTTACTGTTTCATCAAACTCCCCGTACAATAATTTTCGGATCATCCATTCCTCGAACTACTATAATATCTAACAGGAATGTTGATAATTTTATCAATTATTATCAAATCACCCTTCGAACATATGAATATTATAGAAATTCTCAAAAAATTTGATATTCAATTGTAGAGGAGAATTGATAGTTTATACCGGATATTCTTTTGCTCTAAAATTAAATTATTCTCTGGAAAAATGATAAACGTGATCTACATTTTGGGAGAAATACAGTTTATTCAGTGACGGGTTCAAATGCAGAATTAATAGATACAATTGCCGCTCTCGACAGAAAATCCCTATTTGTTCGGAGAAGTTGATAACCAAAACAGATGATCAATGAATATTTGGAGATCAGGTCATAGAACTACATTTTTGGGATAGCACGTTGATTGAAGAAATTTACAGAAATATTCTTCAAGATGAATCACCAAATTTCTTTGGAGCATGTACCACTTGACACCAGACACAACCAATATCTCTCCACAATCACGAATGGATATGAAGGTTTCTGAACAGATATTCCCAGACCTCAGACCTCTAGATTTCCATTTCTGTGGATATGTTGATGAAGGGGTGTACGGTAAGAAACAACGACACCAGAAGACATAAGGAATTTATTTGAAGTATTCTCTCCATCACATCATCAACTTGAATTGGACTTCGAAGAATAGTTGTAGGAAGTTCAACTTTGTGCAAAGCTTAAAATGGAAGATCTGCTGTGAATTCACACATTTACAAATTATTTAAATTAATTTTGTTACCTCCTTCGTAACGCAATGTTATTGATCTTATGACTTTTTCATATTTCTTCAAGAATTAGATATATTTTATATGAAAATCATGTCGACAAATTTTACATTTCTGCAAGGTCATGATATGGACTATTCTAGTATTCCCTATTTACTGGATGTTCTTATTGAAAAAACTGAGAGAGACGTGTTTGGTGGGTTATTTGACACTCTATAGTAAGAGCACCATTTGGTAAAATTATGATATTTGGTGTTGAATGAACCCATTTTGCTATATAGATCACACCGTATAACTTCTGAACCACCTGATATAAATCCAATAAGCATATAACACTCTTTCAAAATGATAGCAAAATTAAATAGGGTGTTCCGTTTGAAAAAAAATCTTTGATAAGTCACACATTCACGTTGGTATTTACATTTGGAAATAGTTATAATTGCTCTCAACAACTTTAATTTCAAGACATTTTTTCCTTATCTCAAATAGGAAAGCAGCTATTTTCCTCACACACAACGTTATTATTTAACGTGCTAGGAATCGCACGCTAAAAGGTAAGACCTCGTTAATCCATAGCTCGCACAAGTTTCGACTTCTGAGTGCTGTCGTTCGTAGGGGGATGACAGTTGGTTAACGAAAAAAACAATTTTAAACAACAACAACAATATGCCAGAGAGAGTTTTCTCATCTTCATTATCTGAATGAACTTTCGTGTATATAAATATTGCAATTCGACTACTAACAATCCACTTCGTAATCTGATAAAAAAAATTCGAAAATTTTCCAAAGAAAAATGACTATGCTATCTGCTATTATAGTGGAGTATAAAAATATACGACTCGAAAATTATTGTGAAAACTGAGTGGTAGTTTTGCTTCATCTCATATTTCATTTCAGATAATTTAATTTATTTTCCCTTCATTTTTAGAAATTCAAAATTCAGATATTATGCATTTTCTGTCTCGTTTGTTTGATCGTCAACATTATTAATTTTTTATAGCAATACTTTAACTTAGCCTCACAATCTGATTTGACTAAAGCGTAGAATAAAAGTATAATTTGCAAAGGGAAAATGGTAGCTCTGCTACAATAACTGATCTTTTAATTCAGAAACATTCATTGTGAGTTTCCCATAATTAAAGGTGAAGTTGGCAACCTTGCCAGGATGCCACTCTGCAAGGAAAACAGATATACAGATGCCAAACTATACCGTTCTTCAATATGTATATAAAAGGATGCCACTAGTACGTGAAATGCATTTTCAGTATATAAATGTGCTACTATAACGCCGCGCACGGAAACTCCGCGAAAATGACGCCCCGCTGATTTCAGCAGCAATGGGTTTCCAATGGTTAACTGAACCGTTTGCGATATTTTGGAGCTCGATGCACTGTGACATCCGTATATCGGATGCCACAGCAACCGTGATTTTAACATGGGCGGATGCCACTTCACTTCACGCCGTGATTGTATATATTTATATATATGTATATGTGTTCAGATAGGTTTCCGCGGTCAGATATTTGAAAACTAAAAGTTCGGGTTGAACCGCGTCTAGAATTTGTTGAAATTCGACGTTTCGGCTCCGATTTTGGAGCCATTTTCAAGAACTGAAAAAGAAAGAAAATAAGAAAATTAATAAATGGTTGAAACGTAATTCTACGCTGAGGTCTCAATCTGCCTACTCCTCAGGTATAATTACGTTAGGTTTTTGTGACTTGAAATCGGGGTCTCAATCTGCCTACTCCCCATGTCTCGTCACTGGTTCTCTCTAAGGTCTCAACCAGCCCGTCCTAGGGCTTCTTAAAAATCTACGTGTATATCGATTTCATAGCTTAACAATGACCCCACGACCCCATAGAGCTAATGTAGCCTGGGATTCGTAATGGTGGATAATATCTCAAGTCAAGATATACACATTTAGTTCAGCCGACCTCTACCAGAGAGCGCATGAGTAGTTCTGTATGTAACTATATACGGTATGTAGATGTTATACGCTTTATAGGAATCCCGTATAGTTCCACGTATTTTCAGAAGCCCGTGCATTTGGCAGCATTGCGGTCTGTAAAAACTGATTATTTCGCTCTTCTACTCTTTGAAGCGGAAAAAACAGGTGGGCTTCTCACAACGTTTTCCATGCCGTTATGCTTGTATATAAGCCGATGTCTGATTCAATATTAGATTGAAACGGAAGGAGAAAACTTATGGTGCTAAGTTTGATACTGCATTATTCTAATTTCTCTAGAGACACCAGTAGATTGGATAATAATTTGTAGATTATAAACTCATAGCGCGGTATATTTTCAGATTATTCAGTGGAAAATTTTATGACGAACGTATCTCGATTGCCCATTTCTACCATGGGACTTTTTTTCGGATTTCCATCATCTCACGAACTATTGTTTTACATGATGATTCAATCGCGTAAATCCGCGATCATCTCCAGGATTCAATGGTCTACTAATAAATTCAGTTACATAATCAAGTTGTAATTATTCCATATGTGAAAATAGAGCTGAACAAAAATCTGTCTGCGCTCTGGGGCGACTTACTGTACTGGTAATTATTGGCTATTTTGGAATCATCTTTACGTGAACTGATTATCAGGTTATTCGATCTGTTGATACCAGTCTTGTAATGAAGAGGATATAGGGTGTCTTCTTTGGCTCCGAAGCATCCAAAACAGCTGTCGATGTTCTTGTAACGTGGCTATGTTAGTCCACAGAACCCCAGTGAACGATGACTACGTAAAGTTGATAATGGAAGTCGCTAAAAGTGGGGTATTCATCCAACCTGATTTTCTGTATAAGCCTAATGTATTGGACAGAGGCTGGGTCATGCTTGGAGAACTTTAGAGTCATTACTAAATATGCAGGAGCTTCAACAAAATAATTGTTATTTCATATCAGTTATTTAGGCTAGAAGATGATTGGCAGAGGGTTCGTATATCACTAGTTGAATGCTTCGTTCTAAGATGGTGCTAAAGCAAGCTCTGCACGGACTAGGTTTTGAACAGATAAGGAAGCGCGATCTGCAATTCCAGTAAGTCACCGACGTTTCTGCTTTTGTTACCACATTCACCGTAACATAAAACAGTTAAGATTTATCAACCAAAATATGTATGTACTAAGGAAGTGAAAGATTGTAAGTATTCATCTCTTTCAGAGCAGTTATGAATACTTATGAAGTTGTTCTCCTTCTCATAAAGTGTCTTTGATAGGTAACAAAAAAATTCTGAACTATCCTCTTGCCGTCCGGATGAAAAGTTGGATTGCCTCGAACACTCAACTGTAGACACGTGTTTCAGACTTTTGGCGTCATGAGTACGGTGTGTGTGTAGCTAAGTGCAAAGATGTATAACACTTTTTACGAAGTCAGAAGTGTTGCACATCTTCGCACTTGGCTTCACTGTACCTACTGCGATGACCAACAGTCTTGAACATGGGTCTATGGTTGCTCTACAATTTGAGGATTATACCCATTGAATTTTTTCGATTCGATGGGAATATTACAGTAATATTCCTGGATCATACCATATATTCAAAGAATACTCATTGAATACTCAATAAGAATATTCTATGATTATTCTTCATTTATATTCCTTGGATAATCTTAGAATATTCCAAATATTCTGAGGATATTCATTGGTAACATTATAGGAATATTTTGTATGGAATATCCTTGGAATATCCCAGAAATATTCTAGATATTCATAGAAGCCGAACGCCCAAGCCGACCCGTACCAGTTATATCAGAATTAAAAAAACTCAATAGAACTGTTTTGTGTGCGGCCACTCTTATTCGCTCTTGTCTATGTTTGCAACTTCTGAGTCTGAACTGCGTAGTTTGATTTATTATCAGTTTTATTGAGCTTTCAAGATTGATACTGTTGTTTAGTATCCGTTTATTGTTTTCCTTATTGGTGAGTATTAAAAAGTAAAGATTATTTTCGTAAATAACAACCATACTATTAGAGGTTAGAAAGATGAAATGATGTTATACACAATGTATACCGGTACATTAAACAAAAGAATACAATAGGTTCCATTTTTCTGACAATTCTTATAATAGAAGTTAAAAGTTTCCTGATTTTCTGTAATTTTTAGTGGCCGCAGATAAAAGCCATCTCTCTACAGTTAGGAAGGCAACTGAAATTGCAATCAAAAATTGGCTCAGAAGGGCCAAGAAGAGGACCCTGGCCAGCGAAAAAAGAACATAACCGACTATTTGAACTCTGAAGAAGTTTTCTTACATTTCTAAGTATTATTTTTTATGTGGTGTGTTTTTTGTTTGAGTTTTATTGAGTTATAAATTATGTTCAAAGTACCCTTAAAATTACCATTTTTGTACTGAGATTCTAGTAATCATTCTGTATTTGCGAATCAGGCTATAAAGGTGCATTATTCAATATTGAGATTGATGTATGCGAGCGTATTTCTATAAATATCTTGTATGGATATCCCTGTATAATAAATATCTTATGAATATTCCTCAATGCTATCTTATGGGTATCCTTGAAAGATATCATTTGGATATCTGAGAACAATATCTTATGGATATCCCTGAACGATATCTTATGGATATCCCAGAAGAATATTTTATAGAAGTCCAGCTTCTTCCACTTGGCACATCCATCGGATGTCAATGAAATATCCAGCGGATATTTCTGGATGTCCTTTGGACATCCCCAATATCCAAGATGAATGTCCAGTGGATATCCATCGAATGTCCGTGTGTTGTCTGGGCCTGTTATAAATTTCAGGCAACTAACACTGCTTCAGATGTTTTGATCACTAGGTAGATGGAGCAAGTGACTAGTTTTCCTGAAATGCGACTTATATCCGAGCAACCCTACAAAGGCACAAAATTATAGTTGACAACAAACTGATGTTTTCTGCCTGTAAGGCGAAACCATACCCCTGCGAATTTCACAATTTTTCTGCGAATAAAATGGCTGCCAGACTTGCTGCAAGAAAGTTTAAATATTTTAATTTTTTGCGAATTCGCGCTAACCATGGCATGGAACAACAGAATTCATATCAAATTATTCCATGCCATCATTGCCTTCGTCATATTGATTCAAACAACTTGAAAGATATCTTTGGATGTTGAATCGTTTATTTTAATTGCAAAAAGATTTAATTTGCATTTATAAAGATTTCACAATCAATTATGAAAGATCTGTAGTGTTTGTCAAATATTCCATGCTATAAAAGCTCAGCAAGATTATCACAGGAAGATGGGGAAGTACCTATGATTCCAATAAATATTTTATTTATTTTCGGGTGACGAATTGTTATACACAGTGGGGACAAAAATGAAGAGAGTGTCTTCGTGTTTGGAAATACTGCATTCTGCAAGAAATGCCCTGGTTGTGACTGGGATATGTATTATATAGAATTTACATAATATATTATTCTCTCATTCAACATTAATGCCATTTTGAAAAATCAAACACTAGGAAAGTATTATTTAACCTGTATTTTGTGGTGACTTAACAGTGAGCACACGTACATTTCAAAGTAGATTTGAGTTGAGGAACAAAATTATCCACGGGATTCCTAACACCCAAAAGTATCTAGACCGCGATTCTGTAGCATTTTCAAATATTTTTGTTGATATCAAATCTCGCTTCTGCAATGATCTGATGACATCTTAATGCAGACTACCTAGTATGTATCTTAAGAACTCCTGAGCATCTTGCTGGGCGTTACTGTTGAAGCGGGGTGTATCGAACACTCAATCTGCTGAATCCTCCGATCACAGATCCTTTATATTAGTTATACCAATACTGTAACTGCATTGTTGTTGAAGATACTTGGCTTCTGGAGGTAACAGTAACATGATATCGATGTCATTTGCATGCCGAATTAAAAAATACTCCGTATTACGAATTATATTCGAAACATGTTTAGGTAATGTTATTTGGGAAACATTGAACTTCTTCCATGTTCAACTGTTATTTTAGAAAAAGGAAAAAGCAAACAATTCCTAACCCCAAATACCGAAAAATGACATGTTATGATTCATCATTCACCGCAATTTTTTTACCGCATAGGTATGAACGTTCATGCGGCGATTTGCGAATTGCACAAAAATTGCGAAAATTCGCGAGGGTATGAACAAGCCTTAAAGCCGTAGACACAATGGAAGTTTTATGTAATAAGTTTTAATTCTTGGGATTTTGGTTATCAATTTTTAAAATAAAACAAGATACAAAACAGTATTAAAAAATTAAGTCAATCGCTGGTATATTACTCTTTCAAATCTTTGAGGGCGGAGGTAAAATAAATACCAGTTTGTAGTTATTCAAATCTGTTTCCGATCCCTTTTTATGGATCGGTATGACTCGTTCAATTTTCAACTCATCTGGGTAACTATCAGATACTAGACATTCATTTATCGCATCTACTAATGGTTTACAGATACATTTAACAGCTATTTTCAATATAAACGGGGAAATGGAATCGAGTCCACTGGCAAATTTAGTTGGTAGGTCATTTGAAACATTGAATATTTCTGATCCAAAATCCAAAAAATTTATTTGAATTCAAACAGTAGTAAAAATGTATAACACATTACAACATTTAAATATCTTAAAATGCTAAAATTATCACTAAGCCACAGAGGGGGTAGAAGGGAGTTATATTGCATTTAGCGACAAGAGATTTACTCCTGCCCTGCTGAGCCTACTTATGTAGGCGGTTAAATGCTGTAGGTGCTAAGTCTCAAAGTTGTTAGACTTAACCGCCAAATGCGGGGTGTATTATTTTCTTATATGTAAGACTTCAGGAGGTCTATTCTCGAGGTTCAACGTATACGAATTCGATGTTGTATCTCTCTCTCTATTGAGCGGTGGTTTTATCGCTCTATGTTACTTCAAACGCTTGAAAATGTTTTCGCATGAACTCGAGAATATACCCCCAGGCTATTGTTGTTGTTAATTGTTGTAATAATTGTTATATCCGTCAACCGGTTGCACCCCTACGTGTAACCCTCAAAAGTCAGAGACTTGTGCGAGCTAGGGGAAGACGTAGCCCTTACCTTTTTAATACGTGTGATGCCATGCACGAGACCGGTGGCAATGCTGAGATTCGAACTCACGCTCTTTGGCTTATGAGGCGAGAACTCAACCCGCACACCACCGCGTCCCATGGATGGATTCATTTATTATTGAGTTTTCAGTGGGCCCCCGGAAAAACGTCGAAAGAACCGGGTTTGAACATTCATGGTTTCATGAGTGGTTTATCACTCGTCTTCTAGGTTCTCGTGGAAGATGTCAGTGTCTGGTAGAAGAGTCCTCCATGCCTTTGTGGCCTGTTGTGGTGGGCTCGGACCGCTGTTAGCTCCCTGGTCAGCGCGCTTCCATCTGTAGAATTTATCAGACTGTCGTTTGATAAATTCCTCGATGGATGGAATATCGGCCAGCTCCCTCAACGCGTCTAGCCGAATGTATCTGTCACTGTTTGTGACGATACGGAGTACTTTGTTTTGCATCCTCTCCAATCTCCCGATATGGGTTTTGGGGAGGCTGCAAAACACTGGGCAGGCGTAGGTCATCGTTGGTCTAATGACCTGCTTATAGATCAACATCTTGTTCTCCGTGGACAGCTTGGAATTCCTGGCAATTAACGGGTATGCCCTTCTTACTGCTGCCGCAGCTCGTTGAATTGCCAAGCTGACATGCTTACCAAGTGTTAATCTTTTGTCCAGTTGTACTCCCAGTTACCGCACACACTCCGAGTTGTCTATCCGGCTTCCCAGATCTCTGAATCCTTCGGTGATCTCCGCAATTACTTGTTTACGTTTCTTAGTGAAGATTATGAGCTCTGTTTTTGCCGGATTGAGCGCAATCTTGTTTCTCGCCAGATGCGGTACGACCTTCCGCTGTAAGTGAGTCTTTAACCGCATTGCAGCCGCATTGCAGGAGTGCGAGTGGGCGTGAATTGGCGTGTCGTCCCCATATATGGCCGTGCTCATGTTAAGCAGGCGCTACTCGATGCTTCGAACATTGGCTCCAACGCTGGACCGAACATTTGAGTCAAAAAGTTTGACAGTTGGTTCGACAAACGTTTCTGCTACACGGTGTCGAATGTTTGAAGCAAGTGTGGAACAAACATTTGCCTCTATATCACCATGGAGGATACAGACGTTGATTTGCAGCAGCTGCAGGGGTAGTAGTGTTTGATTGTGTCAAGTTATTAATTGAAAAGAAAGAACGTTAAAGACGTCCTAGAAGGTGGTAGATGTTATCTCTGAATAGGATCGGAGGACGGTCGAACGACTCTACGAAATTACGAGTCGTGTAGCAGTGCATCAAATTAACGAATACATTCCTTCCAACGTTCTAGGAATTCCTTTGACTCGGGTCAAGAATACCGACAACATCCCGAACGTGGTCCAACGCGAACGTTGTACGCTCGACATTGGTAGCTCGCAGGTTTGAAGGTCGGCCACACGATGCGACGCACTGTCAAGCCTCCAACGTTGAAGGGTGTTCGTGGCATCATGTATCGCCGGTTTTTGCGAACATCGGAAACTCGTGTGTATACAGCGAGTACAACATTTCCCAAATAGCACATGTACGTCTAATGTTTGTCCAATGGATATACAGCATGGATCTAATGTACGTCTACTGGACGTCCAGTTACATCCATAAATGTCTGGTGAAAGTCCACTGGACGTCCAGTTACTTCCATAAATGTTCAGCAACAGTCCACCAAATGTCCAGATACACTGGATATAACATCTCATGAACGTACATGAGGATGTAAAATAGAAATACATGAACAATTTCCAACAAATGCCTCTGAAAAAAAAATCTCGTTCATTGACGGTATAACATGGATCTTATACATCTATAAAGATCTATCTTATATTTCAATTGGATCTATCCAAAATCTAAATATAAACTTAACAACGATCCTGAATAAGAATACATCAATAATATAATCGAAAATTCCCATGGTAGTCGATGATTACAGTTCAAAAATCAATTTACCTGCATATTATTGGATGTTCAATTCAGATTCTTACATTAACAAGAAGAGTTCATCAAAATGTACAAAAAAACAAATGTACACTGTAAACTGACTGAGAATAACTAATTGGTACAATAACTTCACAAAAAAAGTCAAGAAAAATTATATGTTTTGCATGATATCATGATCAGAAAACTATATAAATGAATAAAAACAGGAATATTTTTATAAATGAATATATTTTTACAGTATAAAAATCAATTAGAATGTTCTAAAATAGAGATTGACTCTTGCTAGTACTTTCAAAACAAAAATCAAAAACATGTATGTGACATAAACAAAATATCAAAATAAACTATTCAGAACAGAAGATATTTTCAACTAAAATCCTCTCCTCTCAGTTTCCGTTCTCATTGTTGAATCTTATTCTGTCTCTTTTTCTAGTAGATGACACTCTTGATTTATTGTTGTGCAGCTCTGTAAAATTGATTTCGAATCAAAAATTTTCATTGAGTCATAAATGTAGGAACTACAGTAATCAAAATGTATTTGTTAACCAGTTGATTAGTGACTTCACATATTCAATTTCACGTGTCAATATTGAAAATAATTCCATACTGACCTGATGTTGTTCGTTTCCCCCTTCACATACTTCGACACTTGTCTAAAGATTTGTCAAGAAGTTTTGATATAACACACACAGTATACATGCATGAGTATACAGAAAATAGAATGTTTCGTGAATTTAGAGACCTTGCGAAAGAAAATAAAATTGCAAGAAACCAAATTAGGCGAATATTGAATAATTCTGATAACGAATCCGAAGGTGAACATAATACTGTTTTTGAATTGAATACCGAAATTATACAAAATCTTTCTATTGAAGAAATTTCGAACGAATCAAACATTTTAAATATGGCATTCAATTATCAAGAACTTAGATTACTTGTGGACATAATCCCAATATTTTCAGGCGAACCATGCGAACTGAATAACTTTTGTGCATCTTGTGACGAAATTTTCACTAAATATGTAAATGCTGATGAAACAATGCAAAAACTTATTCTCAGAGCCATAATAACAAAATTGAAAGATAAGGCTTTAGTTTTGGTTTCCACACGGAAAAAAATGGTCCAAATAAAACGTTTTCCTGACTATTTTTAGATAGGTTAGATTAGATAGATTAAATAAAAAAGCATTTTACCTCAAAAAAAATGTATTCTGAACGCATGAGTTTTGAGCTAGAATATTGTTCATCGACAGCAAATAGTTCGATCACTAAGTAATTCACTTTGTATAATGACAGGTCAGCTTGAAAAGTGTATTTCCATATTTATTAACTTTGGGTTTCTGAAAATTGTATCACTACAACAGAAACTCGTGTTACTGGCCTAATACAACAATTCATTTGCAGCAGAACTTGGTTTTCCTACAGTAATGTAACGTGTTCACTTACTTTATTTTTGACCAGTTCGGGATCAATCGGGAATAACCGCCGCAACTCTTCTCGTGATAAGGTGTAGTACTAACGGTTTTCCGCCAAACCGGCGTCATTTCAACAATTGAGAGCTGTGAGGATACATCTACATCACTGTTATCAGTTAATATACATATAATAATTAATAATAGTGTCCAGCGGCGATGTTCCATATCAACAAAAAGAGATAAAAGATTCTCCTAAAAAATGTGATCTCTATCTTCAGTTTTTCTCGAATGGTGTATTTTGATATATAGCCGCTGACACTCTATAAGTGTTACACTTTCTTAGACTGCAGGCATGATATCATTGGTTCCTTGGTGCAACCGAAACATCCATTTTATTGTGAATTTGAGACAAAAATGGATGTATTGAAAATAAGGAATTAAAAAATACAAATGATCCTTTTTTTTAAGAACTAATAAATTAAACTGAGGACAGGTGAATATTTGAGTCAGGTGAATTATGATACCAAAGATAGAATGAAAGCTATATTGAAGGTAAGACAATAAAAACCACCCTGAAGTGAGTCATTCAATAAAGCCAAGTAAACCAACATTTCAAAATGTTGCTACAGTACAATACTGTATTATAACTACTAATATCTTGTTTAGTAGATTTTAATATATGAGTTATTTGAGAATTAATTATTCTTCAGTAATGGTAAATGTACTAGTTATTTGTAGTTATCAAACTGAGCACCCACTGCAAATAGAAAGTTCATTGAGGCCAATAAAACGAAAAGTCTGCTTCTAATAAAGCTTTTAATACCGGTAGGTTACATTATGTTCCTCAAATTACATTAATAACAGCAAGTGATCAAATTCAGGAATCTAATTCTTCTTGTGGCTGATAAAGCGCATACTTGTCCCATATAGTATGCAAATTTTTACTTGGTGGTATGTAAATTTTACTTGCTATTATTTTTTTTTCCGTGCAGCAGAACTGAATTAACCGAATGAGATGACATAGAAAAGCTTTTGAAACTATCTTTTTCCGACCAGAGTTAATTTTTCTGTTTGCTTCAAGATTTACACAGTTTAAGACCATATTTTAAAGAATCACCATACAATTTGGCATGCGTTGTCAGTACACCAGAAGCTTATTATTCACAACAATTAATAATGAACAAACGACCCTAATAATAACCTTTTTGAAACATTTACCTGAACATCTCCGAACAGGAGTTCGGTTGAAGAATCCTGATTCACTAGAAACAGCCTTACAATATCTCATAGAAGAAGAAATTTTTTCCTCATTAATGAATGAAAATAAAAATCGAAATAACACTGGATCACTCACGATTTCAAATTCAAATATTAGAGCCCCCGCTTTTCCACAAAATTTTCCACGATCTCAAAATCACTTTCAGCCACAAATATCATATCAAATTCACCAACAAACTCCACCACAGTTCAATCAATCACAGACTTTCAGTTCTCAACCCAAATCTAGACCTACATTTCAAATTGAAGAATTACATCGAATCAACTACCCACCATTTAACGAAAACACTGCTATTGATGAAACCAATGATTTTCAGAATATTGTGAACCCGGACTACATAATTTTGACAATGACTGTAGCCAAACTACCCAAAATTTTGACAAAGTTTGCACTGACTCAGGGGAAATAACTCTAGTCCGAAAACTCGGATTAACAAGAACACGGATTTTTTTTTTATACAAGCCTCTTCAAGGAAGGTAATCTAGAATATAATGTAATGGATCAGAGAATTTTACCCTTTATTTCCATAGAATTACCTGACGGAAAACCGTTACACCTATTATTGGACTCAGGAAGTCATATTTCAATAGTGAACCCAGCCATTGCACAAAAATACTTTTCGGAATATATTTTTATAAAACCAAATTCTTTACAAACCCCATGCGGAGAGAAAAATACAAAATATGTTGCAACCTTACCCGCATTTGCAGAATTTCACTCAAATAGCAAGATTTCCTTTATATTATTTGATTTTCATAGATTTTTTGATGGCATTATAAGTTTCAAGGATTTAAAAATATTCAGAAAGGAATGTTATACCGAGATAATGTTCTCATAAAAGTTAATCAGTGTTCTCCGTGCGAATATTATTCTGACAATCTTACTGGAGGGTAAGAAATATATTCCACTCAGATACCTGTAAACGTAACGACAGACGGAAATTATTATATATCTGAAACAAAAATTGCTAATAATTGCTTTATTCCTGAATGCATTGCTACAATAAAAAATTGTCATGCTGGGCTCGAAATTCATAACTACAATTTTTCTGACGTACATTTTTC
This sequence comes from Chrysolina americana, assembly GCA_958502065.1. Classification (NCBI taxonomy): domain Eukaryota; kingdom Metazoa; phylum Arthropoda; class Insecta; order Coleoptera; family Chrysomelidae; genus Chrysolina; species Chrysolina americana. The sequence continues at coordinate 63,676,020 of OY293412.1, read as the reverse complement.
ACTTCAAGCCCCCCTCGAAGTACATTCCTTAGAAAATGTAGTTATCTATGATTACAAATTAAATAATTTTAATAACTTTCCTGACTCTCTCCAAATAGACCATTTACTTCGTCTAGATCATTTAAATTCTGACAAGTCACTCAACTATCATAAAAAACAAGTAATCATGAAAATTGTTGACTCAAACAAAGCGATACTATGCTCGCAAGAAAACATTTTCGGAAACAAACGTTTTTATATTACATTTCGAAAACAATTGCTTGAAGAAGATATTGAGTAATTTCTTCTCAATCTTACCATATCAGGGACATACTTCCTTTATTTTTACGACAAAAGTCACGAAAAAATCTTCATTTCATTCATGTAGAATAAAATTGACACATTAATATCAAAAATAATATTGTGTTTTCAACTTTTGACTGATGTCAAAGAAAAAGATAGACTTGACAAAATCCACTATCATCATGTTTACAAAACTGGCCATAGAGGAATCCAAACTACTATTGACTCGATCAGAAAAAATTATTATTGGCCCAACTTGACTCAAGATGTCACAAATTTATATTAATGACTGGAATATTTGTCAAAAAAACAAATATGAGAGATTACCTCCGATTCTGCAATTTCACGCTATACCCATAGGTAATAAAACTTTTGGAAAAATACATATTCAGCCCTATGCTGTATCACTTCCGTTAAAAAAAAACGTCACCATTATTAGCCATTTCCGTTGTTTTGCTATTACCAAGCAATAGTCTCTTACTTCTCTCAATCCTTTTATATCAAACAAGTATAACTAACGGTTTTGTTCAAAAATTAACAAACCCAATTATACCTATCGAGCTGCAAACACTCTAAAATAATCGTTTCTAAACTTACTTTCGTTAGCTTTCTCAATACAACAAAATTAATTCATATTCAAAATACCTTCCATGTCCAAATTGAGGCAATCAGACAATTTACTAAAACTTATTATTCCATACAAGATTCACAAAAGAGGATTGTTCAATTTCATTGGCACTGCAAGCAAATGGTTATTTAGCACCTTAGAAAATCATGATGGTGAGAAAATGAATGAAATCCTCACTCACATTCAGACAAGTGATCATTCGATTGAAGCCAAAATTAATGAACATACTACAACGATGCAACAATTCATGACTTTGACTAACGCGACGCTTTATTCAATTCAAGATAATTTGGAAATCCTTTCTATCGCCTTTGCAAAAAACTTAAGGGACCAAACATGGCATAACATAATGTTGGTGTTAATAAATTCTCTGACAGCTTTTCATCTCCAGCTAAACCAAATTGTAAATGCTATCACTTTCGCACATATGAAAAAAGTTCATCCCACATTTCTCTCACTTAATAACTTGTACACATTAATTAATACCATTGGTACTCTATACCCTACGGATCAATTACCTCAGTTTCAAAGTCAACATAGTTATTATGCATTTCTGGGCATCCAGTTAGTTTTTTCAGATGAGAAAATTGTATTTTTGCTACATTTTCCTATTCTAAAACCAACAACTTTCCATACCTATTTCATATTTCCAATCCCCATCCAAAACCAAATTATTTTACCTGATAAACTCTATCTACTCCTAAATGCGAGAAGTGAACTACACCAATTCTTATATATATATGGACATTCATATCGAGTCCATGCACGTTTGGATCAATCTTGGACCTAAAAGGGACATCCATTGGACGTCATGTGCTATATGGGTTGTTATCAATCGCATTCGCATGTAGATTACTCTTTCAAAGACCTTTGATGGCGGAGGTAAAATGGATACCAGTCTGTAGTTATTCAAATCTGTTTCCGATCCTTTTTTATGGATCCGGTTTACTCGTTCAATTTTCAACTCATTTGGGTAAATACCAGATACTATCTCTACTAAGGCTTCACAGATGCACTTCACAGCTTTTTTTCAATATAAACGGGGAAATGGAATCGAGTCCACTGGCAAATCTAGGTGGTAGGTCATTTAAAACATTGAATATGGCTAGTCGGTTCTAAAATATATCAATATTATTATTTGCTGCTAACTTTGTACTACCTGAGTTTTTATTACAAGTTTGTAATGTAAAGTGGTTATTGAATGTGAATAAGTCAGATATCATTATATATTTATTGTTTTGATTTTGATACCGCTGATATTTGTTATTATAGCATTAATGGTATTTTCCAGAATGTTCCACATTTCACCTGAGACCTACATTCCAAAAATATTTTCAAAGTATACCGAGTCCGAGTGGTAACAAATAGATTTTTAACATATTTAAATGTTACACCTTATGATTTATCATTTATTGGAAAATATCCTAACAGGATCCTTCATAAAACATATGGTTATGTTAGTTTTCACAGTATGGTTCAGGTTGTTTTTATTGTCTGTCGAAAACTGGTTTCGATGAACATCCAGTGAGTGAGGAATCCACATTACTGTCAAGCTCTGTCTTTGAAAATGGATTTCCCATATATATTTTTTTCAGCAGATTTTGAGAAATCGGCGTCCTTTCAACATTTTATATAGGGTGAATCGAATTTCGGATCAAACCTTCAGTCTGTTATTTGTAATTAATCACCTTGTACATTATTCATTCAAAAGTTATATTCGTTTTTTTTTTGAAGTTTTGGATATTGATATTTTCTATAAATTGAATAGCAGGTTATTTGTTTTGCAAATCGTCTATGGGGTATCTACATCTTTGTTCAATATTCCATGCATCGATTTTCTACTTTGATGTATAACATCATATTCATCTTTCCATGACGAATAGTTGGGAACATTGATAATATACCTGTAACGATTCTAAGGACTATATAGTGTACGTTCATATCCGGACTTTGGATGGATCTTTATAGATGTAAATGAGATCTATGTTGTACCTTCAATCGACCAGAATTTGGTGTATTTCTCACACATTTTATGGACGTTCTTTATGTAAATCAATTGGACATCCACGTTGTGAGTGAATAAGTTGTTTATAACCAGTGTCAGTGGCGGATCATTATCTTCGGCAGACTGAAGCGCAATTGACTTCAGCGCCCCTTTCCTTCTGGAATGTGCCTTCACAGCAGGCCATATATCCACAAATAGTTAGTCTAAATATGAACCTTTCTGGACTTTTTTTGCAAAGTCATCACATCATCGAAATTCAGTTTTTCCATGACTTCCTTTTCGATAAAAATAACTAAAAGGGATTTGAATTTTTTTTGTGATAAACTTACCAGCTGATGATTTTTTATTATGTAAAAAGACTCTTCTTTTGTTGTTTGATTAATAATGATTACTTTTTCGGACTGCGATTGCGAAAAATATTAAAACTTCTTTGGGGTGATTTTTTTTTTTTTATTTTCAAGCAAATTTGGAATTAGGGGTTTTGAGGCAATTCCGAAGGGAATTATTTCAATAGAATTTTTGAAAAAAAATCCCTATTTCGTTTTTTTATGTAAACATTTTTTATCACAGTAGGCTAGTTTTTTGCAAAGACTGAAATGTAGTTTACCCATCTTGAACAGCTTCATAAGATTAATATAACGGATTTTCAAATTTTTGTATCAACTGAAAAATAAAAAAGCCATTTCAAGTGAAACAGACTGAATATTCAATGATAAGTGGCCATGTTCTCAAGGTAGTTGCTAAGTAACATCTCGAACCAAGTGAATGAAATGAGTACTGAGTAGTGAGTTCGTGAACCAACGAATACGTCAAAAATCCGTATGAAATACCCCGAAGGTACAAACAAAATTTTAAGCGTTAAAAAAAAATGTTTTGACTATCCATAGTGTCCGATATTTTTCAATGAATAATCGCTATATCGATAGTGCTGTCAAATATGAGGCAAGGTAAGAACAATTCTGTTTTTTTTTGGTAGTGTAGAAATTGCAGAAGTACTTGCATCATTTACATTATACTTTTCTACTTCACCTATTTTTCCAGAGAGCTCGATATTTTGATCAATGTCGTTCTATAAGTTTGATTTGTTTGTACTTCTTTTATATTGAACTCTGCATATAGCCTGTACATTGCAAACGAAGTGTTCACCTTATCCATATTTTTAATTTAAAAGTCAAGGTTAAATTCACTACAAAACTATCCTCCGATCAAATTACATAACTTAGATGAGTAACTCGCCGCACACGCATTAAGATTCGTGTGTAAGGGACATTTTTCCCCAAAACGGAAGTGTCGTGCGTTGTTAACAGAAATATTGAGGTTCGATAAAATAGAAATAATAGAAACCCAATAGGAATGGAAACCTGAAATTATGATGAAATAATCTCCACAGGATTTTGAGAACAGCCGATGCTTTAATTGACATGATTTGTCATAATTCATTCATTTTTCTCTTTTCCAATTTGGTTTCCCTTTCTCGATAGTTACGACACTGGTAGCTTCAAATGATTGTTCTGTCAAAGATCATATGCAGCGTTGTCGTACTGACAAGACTATATCGACAACGAAGAATGTTCGTTCGGCGTTGTTTTTACATGCTCCCACCAAGCTGCAATGAACGTTTCAATTGCCTTCTTATTGTTATATATTTCATCCAAGACAGTATTTTTGGGTTTTCATTGTCATGAATCTACCCGACAGATATCAAAATCTACCTGACGTGCTTGTATCCTTAAAAAATTGCGACATGGCAATAATGTCATGATTTGAGGGATAACATTATGAAAAGATGTTACCTTCAGATCTATTTGAGTGTTACTCATCTAGGTTGTGTTACTTGATCGGAGAAACTAACAATTTCAAATAGAAACAAGTCAAAAATTGGCGAAAAATATTCAAATAAACAAATGACTGATGACGTATGAGTTCTGTCACGTTTTATACGGCGTATTAGCTGAATAATTTTGGTGTGCTTTTATTATTTTCTTATCTTTTCATGATTTACTCAACTCATTCAAAATAGTTTGACATTTCTGTGACAAATTTGGGAACGAAAACATTTTCAATTTACATCAACTTCAGTTTTATTGTATCAATACTATCGGTAAAGACTATCTATAGTTTCCGATAGCCAAAAACTATCGATATATACTCGCAAGTCAATGCAGCAGCAGTGCAGTCAGGATAGGTCGTTGGCTAGTAAGTTTTCATTGAAAGTTCAATAAGAAGGCGCGAAGGTTTTATTTTCTATTTCTGACTTTGTTTTGCCCTGTTTGTTTGGCGCCCCTTGCCTGGAAAACTACGAGGCGCGCGCCTCGTGCGCCTCGCCTATGATCCGCCACTGACCAGTGTATCTGGTAACGACAAATAATAATAATAGCCGTCCTCTACCCGCACAGCTATGCCTCTGGGTACACTCCATGAGTGTTTATGAGGAAGTATTATTATTATTATTATTAATGGATGTGACGGACGTCTAGCGGATGTCCATAAGATCCACGTTGTATATCCACTGGACATACATTGGACGGACTTGTGATTATTTCGAACGTATTTAAGATTTATAAGGTGAATTTAATATATTTTCGTACGTTCATTCACTGGACGTACATTAGAAGTATATGTGCTTTATGGAATACACCCTATATATGAATGATATCGTATATGTACACCTACCAGTGAAGCTGACTATTATTTGTTGTTTATATATTTGTTTTTAAGTATACATTATTTATTGTTTTAGTAAAAAATATGAATTACATTTTTGATAATTTATTTTATTCAACAGACATAATTGACATATGACATAAAACGACAGAACATAGAACATAAGTCATAAAACACAAAGATGGATGAATCAAAACTGTTTATGAAAAATATATTTGACACACTCCCTTAACAGTGAGAGTCATCGATAAAACTAGCACTTCCTGAAGGCAAAAACTATTTATGTTGATTTTATTATCTACTAATAAAATAATACTGAATTTAAAATATGAACTTACTGAATATCGTTAGAAATTTCTTCCATCATAATGTCTCTAAATTGCTGAAACTTCACTCGCTGAAGAGGCTTTGTAAAAATGTCAGCAAGTTGATCTTCTGAAGGACAATGTTCAATGGTGAACCATCCTTGGTTTAATTCATCATGGATGAAATGATACTTGATTTGAATATGATGGCTGTTAAATGAAATCTGTCCAGACTTTATCATTTTGATTGCACTTTCATTATCCACATGAAGAACAGTCATTATTTTAAAATCCAGTAGTTCTTCAGTGAGAGTTTTGATATATTTCATTTGTGCACAGCATTGAGCAGCTGCCACATATTCAGCCTCGGTGGATGATCTTGCCACAGTTTTTTGTTTCTTTGAATACCAGGCAATTGGTCCATTCCTATAAACCATTACAAAACCTGATGTACTCTTGCTATCAGTCTTGTCACCTGCATGATCTGCATCACAGAATTCATGTAGTTGTTTTGAATTATCTTTGTTTTTGCAACAGTATTTGAATCCAAAATTCCCTTCAAATATCTAATGGTTCCCTTGACATTTTTAACATTTTCAAAAGTAGGGTTTTGCATAAATCTACTTTCATATCCAACAGCATAGCTCAAATCTGGCCTTGTCTTGCAGGAAACATAAAGAAGACTGCATACAGCTTCTTTATAGGGAAACTCTTTATTGATTGACAATCCTTGAGATTTTTCTTCTTTAACAATTGGTGTGACTAATTAGATATTTCCCTTGTCGCTTCTTTATTTCAAGTCCGAGATAGAAATGATGATTTTCATTTATTTTGACTTCAAAGTTTTTCTGCATCTTCCTCAATATGTATTTCATTTCAGACAAATCTTCTCCAAGCATCAAACCATCATCAACATGGATAGCCACATAGAATATCTTCTTTTCCTTGGGATTTCTAAAAACACACTTGTCTGAATTCAACTGGATAAGTCCTTCTTGCTTTAAAAAATCGGTTAGTTTCTTTAACCGTTGCAAAGGGGCTTGTCTTAGACCATATAGGGCTTTGCGTAGATAACATACTTTGCCAGGATGATCATAACCTTCAGGAAGTTTCAGGAAAATTTCTTCCTTGAGATCTCCATTTAAAAAAGCTGATTTGACATCAAATGTTAGAAATTCTAGGTTCTTCATAGCTCCTATAGCAAGTAATGTTCTGAGAGATGAGGCTTGTACTACACTACTATATACAGTGAGGACCAAAAGTCCGTCGCCCCCCCGTAACTTCTTCATTTTCCATATAATAAAAAAATGTTAAATACATAAGTTGTTGGGTTTCATTCGATCTCTTTAATGGTTTAAGTTTCATTCATACAGAGTGTCTCAAAAAAGCACGGTGACTTAGAAGAATTTTTTTTTAAATAGGACACCCTGTATTTCATTGCATTATTACATTCTACGTTGAATTCTGAACAAGTTTGATAAATGGTTTTCTATCAAAAAAGTTAATAGTTTTGGACTTATGAACACTTGTAAATAATTATTTCGACTACTTTTGCGCCAGTTCAATGAGAAAATCGTAACAAATGGATCACAATGTATTCCATTTTCCTATCCTAACTTTTTGAAAGCTATCCAATGTTGCAAACTGCTGATGGCACCATGTGTAACTTACCTCGTCGTACCAATTTACAATTGTTAGAGTTGTTGAATCTCACGAAAAACTAGTACAAATGAAGTTGAAACATTTTATTAACAAATAAGGTAGTCCATAAATACAGATCAAGAATCATTAAAAACTGAAGAGATATTTTAATTTATAACTAAAAACGGTGAGTTTTTATCTATTTCAAAAGATGTTCGACATGTCCACCATGCATTTCTTGACACATAAATAGTCGGGTTGTAAACTCTTCCCTAACATTAATCAAGGTTTGAGGTGTTATTTCTGAACACACTTCAATAATTCGACGGCGCAGTTCATCTAACGACCCACAAACTGTCTTAAAAACTACGGATTTCACATAGCCCCAGAGAAAGAAATCAAGCGGTGAGAGGTCCGGTGAGCGAGCTGGCCACTCTGTTGTACCTCGACGTCCAATCCACCTACCTGGATACCTTTCATCTAAGTAATTTCTCACCTCCCGAAAATAGTGTGGTGGCGCTCCATCTTGCTGAAATGTTACATCCAAGTAAAATTCATGTGGGTTTTGCGCAACGATCTCATCGATACTGGGACTTATTGTGTCTTGCAGCATTTGGAGGTATCTGGGACCATTTTAATTTTCTTCCAAGAATATGAGACCTACAATGTGGTTACCTAAAATACCAGCCCAAACATTAATTTTCTGGGGAAATTGAGTATGCCCCTCGCGGAATTCATGGGGATTCTCATCACTCCAATATCTACAATTCTGGGTATTCACATTTCCATTTAGGTAAAAAGTGCTTTCATCACTAAAGCAGATGTGTTGCAAATAAAGTCGATTTGCAACAATTCTTTCTGCCATGGTCTCGCAAAATTCAAGTCGCCGGTCTGGATCATCTTCAACCAATTGGTGCAAAATTTTTAGTTTGTAAGGATGGAATTTATTTTGTTTTAAAACCCTCTTTACTGATGTTTTAGAAACATCACATGTCTCAGCTACTTGCTTAGTTGATTGTTGTGGGTTATTTACCATTTCGGCTAGTACTTGAATTTCAACATCTTCCGTAATTATTTTCGGCCTCCCAGATCTCGGAGCATCTTTCACGGTGCCAGTTTGGTTAAATATTGCCACCAATTTCTGCAGATATTTTCGTCACATCGGACGTTCTGGAAACCGTTCATTGAAAATGCGAATAGCAGCGTGGTAATTTCGGTTAGCTTCACCAAATATGATAACGGCTTCAACTTTGTCTGCTACTGAACGAGCCATATTAATCAACAAGAGAAATTGAAAACCGTTTGAAACAAAGTTTTGAAAACCTACAAAATGTCAATGACATTTGGCAAAAACAGATAAGAGTTTTTTTTCGTTGTCATGGATAAAATAAACGCGCCTAGCGTGCATAGCCTACTTCATTAATTTATTCGTGAACTGGTGCAAAAGTAGTCGAAATAATTAATTACAAGTGTTCATAAGTCCAAAACTATTAACTTTTTTGATAGAAAACCATTTTGTTCAGAATTCAACGTAGAATGTAATAATGCAATGAAATACAGGGTATCCCATTTAAAAAAATTAACTTCTAAATCACCGTGCTTTTCTGAGACACTCTGTTTGAATGAAACTTGAACCATTAAAGAGCTCGAATGAAACCCTACAACTTATGTATTTAACATTTTTTTGTAATATGTAGAACAAAGAAGTTACAGGGGGGGCGACGGACTTTTGGTCCTCACTGTATATGTTTCCTTGAAATCAAGTGAATTTTTCTTTTGCTGGCATCCTCTTGCCACAAGTATGGCTTTGAAACGACCATCGTCTTTGATTTTGAACACCCTGTAACAACTGCTAAGCCACTTGTGTAATTCAATGAAAAAACATTTTTGAAATACCATCCTGTATAATAAGCCACGTCGAAATATACTTTGTATAATTATAGATCGAATTCTTGGTTGTGGAAATAATCAATCTTTCTCGACTCATTGTGATGCATTTGGAAAAGTGATATTTAATAATTGAATGAATGGAACACTTGTTGAAATAAATATTCAGTTCCAGACAGACTTGAAAACCGTCAAATAAGCATGTCTGTAGTTGATAAAGATTTTGACGAGAGATATGGTATTTTGAGACACGTTTTGAAAAGTCGACAGAAATGGTGTGAAAGCCAGTTTGGAATGGGCGGAACAAATTTTATTGTTAGTACTAGAAAATAATAAATTATGAAATTGACGAATGAGAGAGGCTTAAAATCTGTGAGTAGGAAGTCTTACGGCCGACGGGGTTAGAAATATCTCTCGAGGACTGAAAGGTTTTTATTTTCAAGGAGTTAGTGTTGAACATCGAAGAGAATTATAACGTTTTTTAGGCGGCCGTGCGGGCCTCACGGGCACTTAACTTAGACTTGTGATAAATAATAAATCATAAACGAGACGTGAAATCAATAATAAAAACAAACGATTTAATAGGACTAGCTGCTATAATTAATTCAAGGATGAGTAAGAAATATAATATGAAAAATTGTTGTAACTAACCACTGAGACTCTGATTTCGAAGGCTGGAATTTTAAAGATGATAATAAGAATAATAACTGAAATGTTACAAAGCCAGACTTTTCCAGAACACCGCTCAAGATTAAGTATGTAGTAGGATTGTCTCCACTAGGCTCATTTAGCTAGTAGGAGAATATAGAGAATATAAGGTACACCTCCCACACAGCTTATTTTTTTTTTACTCTTTATGAGATACGTATTTTTCTTTATTTTCATCCCACATGTTTTAAGATTTTGTTTTGTTTTTCTCTTTTCAAATTATTTCATTTATTCAATTAACTATTATATATTGTCTTTTTAATCGATGTGTTTGATTTGACATTCCATCGAACTACATTAATTGATATCAAGATTACTTCAAGCACGAACTTTCTACCGTTTCGGAAATGTAGCTACAGATAAAAAAAAAACAGTAAGCCTTAAGCACTCAGAAAAAAGGTAAAACCAAGTTTAATTGTCAAGCCTAAAGGACACTCACTAGAGTATAAGGTGTTTTATATTGAAAGTAGAAAAGTACCTGATAATTAAACCAAGTCCAGTTTATCAAAACCCATCGGCTTGAAATAATTTGTTTTCCTTTAGCATACTTTTCATCTACCAATTTCCATGTTTTATTTTGCATGAGACTTGTCTTTTCTTCATTTCTAGCTTTTTCATATTTGTTTCTATCTTCACCATTCAGGTATTCATGAAAAGTTATTAATGCTTCTTCGTCTTCATCCTCAAAGTCTTGGACATAATCATCAAGCCTTCTCGGTATTATCCTTTGTCTTACTGGTCTCTCATTCAGGATATATTCTTGATTAATCTCATTACTTTCTTCAAGTTCACTTTCTGAATTTTCATCTTCTGCTTCTTGATATTCTTCTCTTCTTTCTGCTTGTTCATCTTGTTCTTCCCGATCAATTTCTCTCAATTTATGATCAATCTCTCATAGATCTTCTTGGGTTTCAAATTTCATTAAGCTTTCCACAATAATATTTAAACCTTTATCTTCATCTGATTTTTCACAAAAATATTTGTGGGATGTATGTCTCTTGACAAGTATACTCTTTTTGTTCTTGGGTTCCACACTCCATAGCCATTAGGTGCATATCCAACAAATATGCCCTTTTCACCACGGTCATCAAATTTTTTCAAATGACCCAATTTTTTTGTATAAACAATGGAACCAAAATTTTGTAGATTGACTAGGTTAGGTTTAGTTCCATTCCATTTTTCGTAGGGTGTTACATCAATTGTTGTTGTTGGGCTTCTATTCAACTGATATGCAGCAGTTAGAACTGCAAAACCCCGTAGTTGTGTGCTCACCGAAGCTCTTATAAGCATTGCCCGAACCTTATTCATCAAGGTAAGGTTCACCCTCTCCGCTACACCACTAAGTTGGGGGCTTTCAGGAATGGTGTAATCCAGCATTATACCTCTTTGTCGACACCAGTGTTTGAACTCATTACTCCTATATTATCCACCATTGTCGCAGCGTATCTTTTCAGTCTTAAGATTGAAATGACCTTCAGCTTCGTTAACATACTCCTTCAGGTATTCTTTTGTTTCATCTTTGGTATGTCTTAGGTAAACCTTAAGAAAATGAGTGAAATCATCTAAAACTGTTAGTTTATTCTGCATCATATGTTTTAGGTGATATTTTTCCACACACATCACTGTGGAAAATTTCAAGAGGTCATTTTGCTCTCCGTCTTTGGGTATTAAATGGATTTCTTACTAGCTTTTCAATGGTGCATGCTTCACAAAACTCATCTGGGTTGCATTTCAGTAGAGTTTCGTCAGCACCATCACATAGCTCGGGTATTTTTCTCAAATCCCTAAAATTGAGATGACTAAGCTTATTGTGCCACTCGATAGCTATTTGCTTTTCATTTATTAGTGATTCTGATTGATTTGCCAAATCCACTATATATAGGCCTGACTGTGTCTTGTTTCCTTCCAGCACCACATCTTCTTCATTGTAAGTAACTTGTCTGAGAACAATTTTAACCTTTTCTTGATCAAACAAGGTGATAGCGCCAGCATTTGTAACTGCACTGACGGAAAGGAAATTCCTTGACAAATTTGGAACGTAATTTACATCTTTCAGAACAACAGTCTGTGTTTCAACATCACCAACATGGGTTGACACAAGATTTTCACTTTCTTTGGCACATCCTATTTTAATTTCTTCTGTTCTTTTTGTATTTATCATTATTTCTTTCTCATGTGAGAGATGGTCAGTTGAACCAATATCACATACAAATTTGGTACCCAAATTTTTCTTAATATTTTCTTTACAAGAAGTATGATGTGTTTCTGCCAGAAAAGTGACTTTGTTATTTATATTCTTTCTTCCGCTATCTGTGTTTTCATGCTCATTCTTCCAGCTGCACTTATTTTCTGGATGATTGGTTTTATTGCAGTGCTTGCAAATAGAAAAGGTTTTACACAACCAACATTCTTCAGAAATATGTCCACTTTCAAAACATTTCTGGCAGTGTTCTGTTGATGATTGCTTCTGCTGATTCTTGCCAGTTGTTCTTTTATTGTAAGTTTGTTTATTCTTTGTTCCTGTCTTGAAAGCAACTTTTGTATCTTCTTTGGTATTTTTATATTTCTCTTTTTCCTTCAATAGTCTTGATCTTAGATTTTCTATTGTGATGTGTTTAAATTGGTCAGGAAGACAAACCAATATTTTAGTCATAAGCATTTCTTCATCTATATTCATGTTCAAATTGTTAAGTATGAATGTTAGAGTTTGGATATGAGCAATGTTACTCATAACATCAGTTGACTTGTCAGAGATGAAATTGAAAAAATCAGCAAGGAGCTGATTCTTCGACTGGTCGGTGTCTCTCTTATAAATCTTCCATAAGGATTCGAACATATCTTTGGAGGTTTTGCATGTCAGAACATGCGATTTGGTACTGAGTTCAATAGTTCTCATTAGTATAAATTTAGCTTGTGCATCTTTGGTTGTCCATTCTTCTTTCTTTGTAATATCAGTTCCACATGACTCCAGGGTAAAAGTACCATCTACTACTTGCATGAATCTTTTAGCAGTGAACAATATATTGAGTTCAAGTTCCCACAAAGGAAATGAAGCAGCATCACTAGTTTGGGTACTGATTCGAGCTCTTCTCTTGATGTAGACATGTTGGAGAAATATTGCACAATATGCCTTCTGGACGATAGGAAAGGACAACTTCTTTAACAGTATCTGTATTTCAATGTATTTTCTTCCGCAGGATATAGCCTGGGCCCATAACCTGTTGTTTATATATTTGTTTTTAAGTATATACTATTTATTGTTTTAGTAAAAAATATGAATTACATTTTTGATAGTTCATTTTATTCAACAGAAACAATTGACATATGACATAAAACGACAGAACATAGAACATAAGTCATAAAACACAAAGATGGATGAATCGAAACTTGACATTATTGCACCCTTTATAAAACGCTGGGAGACCAGAACATAGCCGTCATCTAAATGTAATCTCCTTTTGAATCTAAGAAAATTTCAATAACATTTACTATTATATTTCTCTTCAAAAAATGGCGAAATGCTTAATTTGTGCAGTAGCATCAGGAAATGATATGATTATAAAGGTAACTTGTGTTGAAAACATAAGAGTGAAATGTGAATGAACAGGTAATTTCACACTTCAAATGCCCGAAACACAACTTGATTTCATATGTATTCTCACTACTATACTGGAAGTCAATGAGCAGAGTTTAAAATCAGAAATAATTTGTGACTTGTCTAATTAAAACTTCTGAATGTGCTTAACTATAATTAATTTACCTCTATACAAGCTAGCATTTCATGGACTAATGGGAATTACTCAAGAATGGTTTGAATTATTCCTGATGAAACGAACAATGCACACGCGAATACTCTATTCGTCAACTAAGAGTAGGTAGGTATAACTCATTACGACTCGAACTTCACCGAAATATGTTCTGTAATTCATCTGTCTATCAAATGGCTTAATTATTTCCTCTTAAATTAACCATAATCGTGACGGCAGTGATTTTTCAGGAATGCATCTACTTACAGATGGCTTCATTTCGACAAAAAAACATTAATTTTAAGTGGTTGTAATAGTAAAAAATATTTAAGGGGGATAGAGGTCACTGAATACTTGAAGAAACGTACTAATATACCTACATGGCATTTCATTAAAAATATAAATGTACCTGTAGCTAAATTATAGCTTTTGTTTACTTTCTTGTAGAGATCGATAGAACACTAATGTTTCATGAATGTGTATTATGAGTCATAAAGCACTGCCTGATATTTTGGAAATAGAAGAGAAGGCTGGTTAATTATTGACCTCATTTGTAATTTTATGAACACTTACTTTTATCTACAATGAATACTAATTTTCATCAAACATCTCAAATCGAATTTTAAAATCACGAATATTGATCTTATATGTCATCAAATAATTAAATGATGTCTTTCATCAAGTCACTCCTCTCTATCATAACCTCAAAGTCGAATTGATTATTATTGAACTTCGGACTTTCTAAGAGATCCAGTGGGAGTCTAATAATGATATATAAGTTGTTATGGATATCAATTTGTCATATTCAACATAACAAAAGTTTCATATTTATTTTATGAAATAACGTATTACATGCAAATCACAGCAAATCATCCTAAGCTGATGAGTGGTGTGTAAACTACATTCGGATCTGCTTGAATGTTTTGGAAATGATAATTCGCCGTGTATTCGTATTCTCGATCTCCTTCCTCTTGAGTCTTCTGATATAACACCCTTTGAAAACGACCATCCGGCTGTAGTAAATAGAATTGTTGCTCTCCAGGACCTCCTGCCACAGCTGTTGCTATGGCAACATTTGGATTGTCTGATTGCTCGTTGGTTTCAGTGGTCTGAAGCAACAGAAAAAAAAAACAGGTATACAGGGTGTTATGTAATGAGTGATTCTAAGACGAAGAGTTCATATAAACATAGGTCCGGTAATGCTTCGTTTTCAAGATACAGGGTGTCAAAATTTTCAAATATTGGAATAGTCTATTTATGTGGAAAAAAATAACAGTAACATCCCAGTTAATAAAATAAATAAAATCGGTTTAACGATTATTAAGATATTTACGAAAAAAAAACGATTTCTTTTAAATATTTTGACACCCTGTATCTTGAAAACCAGGCCTATTTTTATATGAACTTCTAGTCTTGAAATTATTCAAATAATCACTCCTTCATGTTTGGCCACGTACTTAAATAACACCCTGTATAATGAAATGATTGGCTGTAATGTTCTCAAAATATTAACCAAGTAAAATTTTTTGCTTTGAAGTTGTCTGGGTCTGGGTTATACAGGGTAGTTCTAATTCGCCTGTCTCCATGTCGATCTTAAAGAAGAGAAAACTTTCAACCAATTACGATATATGTAAACGGGTAATTCAGAATACATAGAAATACCTCAAGCAAAATAGACATGATTGAAAGAATAAAGGAAACCACAACTTTCGTCTAATTCACACAGAATCTTGTTCTTCTGGTTAAGACAGCTTTCAGCCAAAATAGCACTTGAAAATTGTGTAAAAGTCTTAACAGGTCATAATAAATAAATTCGACATAAGTTTTAGTTTTCTTTATCCTTCACTTGTACATAAAATTTCACAAAATAAATAAATCATCAATCGAACAGGAAATGGAAATACCTATAGCTTGAGATATTCTATGAATAATTTTATTGTTATTTTAATTTGACTTTATCTTGACTTTAACTCATATCCTTTATGAAGGTCTGTAGGGATCTTCATACATATTTCAACTTTGACGAGATGGCGCTTATTTTCTCTGTACAGTGCTAGTTTTCTTCACTCTGAGAATCCACAAAGCAATAGTTTTCGATCACCTGATTTGTTTTTATAACACTTTTTGTGAGTGATATATCGAAAGGTGACATTGACTAATTACAGGTAGAATTTTTATGTTTTATTTCATAATCTGAGTTTTTATATTGAATATTTATTTTTGAGATGTTTGAAAAAATTGTTCAACATCATAAAAAGTAATAATTTTCCTTACATAAACCAATTATTCACTAGGAAAATGTGAAGTGCTTTTTAAAGGACAGTATCCCTTGCTGTGATAGTCTCAGGTGAGTAATATGTCGTATTTATTTGCAGCAATTGGAAGAAACAATTTTCATTAACTGAACTTATAGAAGAGCTACAATAGCTATTTGTGTATTGAGAGCGCAAAGTGATAGGTATATTGTCGCTAGAAAAAAGGATTACCAGATAATATTGAACTTCCACCACTGGACGATGCCAATGATACTGACGAAGATTCGGGTGAAGAACATATAATTACCGCAAGTAATTACCGGGTTCTCATCTACCAGTAGAAGCCGCAGCAATATATGATGATGAAGAGGTCGCCGGTGATTTACATATATCTGTTCTTCGTGCACACGCTCAATCAAGATTTCACGATAAATGGGATACTGAGAACGACCTACCTTTATCAGCATTGATTGAAGGAATACCAAAGGAAATAAAAAAATTATTGTCTTTGGAAGAAGACAATTGAAATTCCAGAGTGAAATCCTTTCCATACTGTGAAGAATGATAGTTTTTCTCCGACAGCAACATTTTTTTTTATAATGGAGTGATTGAACAGATTGTCACTCAGTAATGTTTATGCTAACCAAAAGAATGTCTAAAGAAGAAAGAGTGGGGACACTTTGAATATACACTGGCAGACAAGGAAATAGTTATATGTAAATGGAATGATAACAGTGTTATCAACCTTGCATCTACCGACTCATTTGTCTTTCCATTGAACAGAGCTCAAGTCCAAAAAGAAGAAAATGTATATAGATCAACCAAATCTCATCAAACTTTATAACGATAACATGGGGGGGTCGATCGCAGTGACCAGAATATTGGCCAATATAGAATCTCTGTAAGTACGTGGAAAAAGTGTTATTTTCCCTTTATTGCCCACTGCATTGACATGGCAGTTCGAAACTCCTGCCACCTACATAAAAACAACGGTGTAAAGATGAACCAATTATCCTTCCGAAGTAGCATTACCACTGAATTATTGGAAACGTAAAAGAAAAATGCAAGAAGAGGTACTTCAAAATTACCCAGGAATGATTATGATTTTTTTTTGTTTTGATGGAGTCGACTAACTGGTTGTATACCAAGAAAGTCGTTAGTGTGTAGTATGTCACAAAACAGCGAATTTTCTATGTAGAAAGTGTCAATGGGTTACTTGCACAAAATTTGATGCTTAGACTGTAATTATGTGCTTATCAAAGTAGGAAAAAAACCAACGATTTAATAGAATTTTATTATATTGAAGAAGTAGGAACGTTTGGTTATATGGTAGGTGAAGATAAATTTATTGTGTATCCGATCAGAATTTTTCAGTAATTCCATCCGTAAATTAGATGTTACAGTAGAATATGCACCACCAGTGTAGATTAAGGTGGCCGTTTAATAGAATTATTCTCATTTCCAGTTGGACCGCGATCCGGTGACACTTAAATAAGTTGAATTTTGCGAATACATTTGGAACATAGCGGAGTACTTGTTGAATAAATGGAGATTTAGTTTTTTTCAGAAAATTCATGTTTTTATTTCAGAAATCGTTATATCCACAAATACACCACAGTGAAATTAATTATTGACAATTATTGATATATGACGTCGAAATTAAATGGGGGTTTTATAACAATAGCACTATAACATATAATGCAATGGGTGGAGAGTAACAATCTCCGATGTTCATAATATGTCGACAGGATTCATTCGCATTTACTTTCAGATTTCGTCACATCATAGCCGTATGTGTGAGGAAATATGACTGACAGCTCAAAATATTTTTTCAATTGATTAATATACTATGTATCGGATTTTGAAATGGGAGTCACTTTGGTATCGAAGGGTTTCATTGCAGTCATCAGTCACTGATGGTAGAGTCGTTTCAAAATACCAAATTCAAAGGAAAAAGTCTCCCAAAACAAATCAGAAGAATGCGGTAATCTCTCGACGTCCTCAGATATATCTCAGCAGAGACCAGATATTATGAATGACGACATCTCAGAGGTGACCTTAAAAGAAAAACCAGCGAATAAAATTCGTAGGTAGGATACAGCAAAATTGGCTTTCCGCTGCAAATTCCATCAAATTCACATGCAGACCGTACTCGGCAAAGTTCACTTTAAAAATACTACAGCCACTGCAAAAACTAACTGGAGGCACTGCAAATTTCACCAAATTCTCAGAGAGTACTCAGCATAAAACACACTGACTGAACTCAGGTAACATACTGAACACTAATTACGAGATCCCGAGGTCTCTACCTACGATTAACCGGAAACGCTGCAAATCTGGATAATGCTTTGAACCAATCAACCTGAAACTGCAGCTGTAGAAAACAACAACAATTTTGTTACACCGGAAAATATAGAAAACCGAAAAGTTTTAGATAGAATGGGTACAAATGAAACTAACCCCCTTCCATATAGTTTTACATAATTAGAAGGAACAATGTAAGGAAGAAAAGCAAAAGCACAAAGAACAAGAAACACTACAATAGAAAAGGAAAACTGCCCCACTATCATCTACCAGAAAGGAAAAACTTCCTCAACGAAAAGAGGCGAATGTAATGATAACCAAACCGGCGTAAATTCGGACTAGCCTCTCACAAGAATTAGAACCGAGACAAGCTTATCTCAAAACCAAAATGAAGAACAAACCGTACAACACTTAAGGATGGAAATCAATTTAAAGCAGAATAGATGAACTAAACGAACACAGATTTGGAAAATAAATAAACAAGCAATATTACCCGTCGTTGCCCGGGTAAGAATACTTCGTCTTGGGAAAATTGCAGGTGATTGTCTTTTTGTTACGTTCTTGAACATTCTAGCTGCCAACTTACTGGTGGTCAAACTTATCAGAATTTCGCCTAGGTGTCTTGTCAATTCGTTATATATTGTTATATATCGGAGTATCCAATCTGGTTCGTTTTACGATTTTCCAGATTTTTCTCTCTTATTATTATGACACATCATTCTAGATCGTTTTTGAATATTTGAATATATTCTTGAACATTTTATAGTATTTTAGAACATTTTCGAAATTCTATATTATCTTTATCATTTTAAACAATTTCGGATTATTTTCAAAGATTCGTCTGGAATTGTATGTATGATTCTAGATCGTTTCTCTTAGATTTTTTTTTCACAACATTTTATTTCGTTTTATTTCGTCGATAAATATTTCTTGATCCTCTCTTACAGACACATCAAATAAGTTATATACAAATCGATTAAAATGAAATCATACCCATAAAAAATAAGTGTGACATTGTAATCTCGTAGATAGCGAGCATAGATTCCTAATATCTTTGTTCCTTGACCATGCAAATAATGCAGGCTGCCAAATATTTGTGAAAATAAAAATCTTTGGGATCATATTTCTTTATCCAGTTTTGTACCTACAAATCACTGGATGATATTTCCAAGAACATTTTTCTCCAGATATTATTCAACCCGAATATGAATCGATAATTGAATATATATTTCACCTATGAACGGCGTGGTACCTATTTTATATTACCGACGTATGACGTAGTAGAAGTTAATTTCGATAATACTTCTTCATTTTTACGGTAGGATACTTGGATAGATATCCATTAGAATAACTGATGGCTCCTCTGTCGGATTAGTTTGTCAAGCCTGATCCGTACAGATTATTTGCAATATGTGAAGAGTTTCTGTTGTTTACTGTTGTTGTCATTCGGCGATGTTTGTTGATTATGTTTAATGTACCGGTGGATTTATTTGGTACAGGAAGATTTAATACATGCCATGCAGGATGACTAGATGCAGTCATTTGTTAGCTAGTGATATATGCTTGTTTCTCATTTTATAATTTTTCATTTTGTTATTAATTTTATAGACGAATGGTATGCAAAACATGGCGAGGTGCTTTTTATGGTGAAATCAACTGAAAAACCGTCACGTGTCACGCTCTTGCTGAACTTTTATAGTCAACATCTTTATGAATGTTATATATCAGACAATCTAGGACAATATATACAGGGTTCTAGGTGAACATGCGGCAAAAATTGAAGGGGTTATTCTAAGAATATTTGATCCTATGTTGATTTTTGAAAAACCCTGTTGTTTCGAAGATACAGGGCGAACAAAATTTATGTCACCCTTGAATTGACTTCCTCCAGCCTGGATACAATCATTCAATCTTCTCGTCAAGGACTGCCGAACTATTTCAAACACATCAGGGGTGTTTCTAATTGAGTTACACCCAGCAATTATCCGATTTCGCAAATCCTCCAAGTTTGCCAATGGAGTAGCGTAAAATGACTTCAGATATCCCCAGAATAAATGATCGAGAAGTTATTTGTACTTGATAAACTCATGACGTACACCCTACGTTCATTTACAATAATGATTTCAAATATCGAATATAGTTGTTGCATGTTTACCTAAGACCCTGCATTATAGTGTAGATACTGATGATTTTTTCAAAAGTTACCCACCTAGTTTTTGAACGGAACTATGAGAGAACGAGATAAATCAGAGATGGAGTGGAACAAAGTGCTTGAACATTTTAATTCGCTTCAGCGTATTAACATTTCTACGGAAAACTTAAGAAAGTATATGAAAGGACGCATTTCTGAAAAAGAAAAATAGAGCCAGGTGGTGGACTATGAAAAAATGAGAGAAAACATTGGCAGAGATGAAGTGGAACAAACTGCTTCGTAATTTAAATTCACTTCAGCAAATAAACAGTTCTACGGAATATTTAAGAAGGTATATGAAAGGGTGCATTCCTATTCAAAAAAAATAAAAATTAGATCCATGTGGTAGACTGGATAATTACAAAATTGAAACCGGAATTAGGTTAGGTTAGGTTTGAACGTGAGTGGACCCATATCAGGCCCTCCACTGCGGCCAATGGCCTATTGTGGCTCACCCTATGGTTATATTTCTCCCAGTATATCCAATCTCTTAACGAAATTGAGGAGTACGTTGGGAGAACAATTTACCAGGTTCTCTGGCCTTACTGTTGTATTGCCAAATGTTGAAAATCTGGTTCTGGCCACTGCGGGGCATGTACATAAAATGTGCTTAGCCGTTTCATCCTCCTCCATGCATAGGCGGCACTCTGCATCTTGTGCAAGTCAAGACCGATTTTATGCATGTGGTGTTTGAGTTTGCAGTGGCCAGTGAGCAAACCTACTATAACTCTGAGATGTGCTCTACTGAGTTCTAGCAGCTTGTAAGAGTCCTGTTTTTTCCTTGTGCAAGCAATACATGCTTTGGAATGGGCTAGGCCCGGTAGACTACGCCAGTACTCGAGTCTTTTGTTGTCAGCCCATGATGTTATGACATTCTTGGCAGTGCTATGTGCTATACCGATTATCGGTTCTGGCCCAGCGAGCGTTGTTTCGCCCCCACCTTTTGCTAGGGCGTCCGCTATTTCGTTTCCTTCTAGGCCCGTGTGACCTGGTATTCAGACTAGGTTAACGTTGTTGCGTTGTGCCAGTCGGTTTAAGGTTTTTCTGCAGTTCCATACTGCTCTGGATTTAAAGCAATTGGATTCAAGCGCTTTCAGTGCCGCTTGACTGTCTGAAAATATTTTTATTGTTTTTCGTGTGTGGCGTCGATTTTCCAGCTCCCTTGCACACATTTCAATGGTATATACCTCTGCCTGGAATACCGTAGCTAATTTACCCATACTGAATGAGCGTTTCACTACTGGGTTCATCCCGTATATTCCGGCTCCGACACCTTCCAAAGTTTTGGAACCATCGGTAAAACAACGTTCATTTGCCCTACATAGGTCAGTTTCATTCCGAACCCAGTCTTCTCTTTCGGGGAAGACCACAGTGTAGGACGTGTGAAGGTTGATAGTTTTAGGCATGATGTCTGAGGGCATTCCCAGAATGTTGTGAGCTGTTATGCCCTCCAGCATGCTGCTGCTTCTCATGACTACTGCCTGCGGTAGACTAATGGCCGCTTGGTAGAGTCTGTTTGTTGCCCATCTTGCCTCTCTCTCCAAACCTATGTGAATAGGAGGTAATCCGAGAAGGGCTTCCATTGCTGCCGTTGGCGTGGAGCGAATGGCCCCAGTAAACCGGAATTAGGTGCATTCTGTCAGGCTGTCAGTTGTAGTCAAGTTCACTTTTTCGAACTTCAGATAATTTAAAAAACAAAACCAAATTGAAATACTTGATGGTCATGAAAATGTACAAATAAAACTGAGATTATATTATTAGGTTCGATGCTTGCCGACAAAAATTTGCGAAAGGCTGGATTATTAATAATCTAAGTATTTCCATTTGATGAAATGAAACCGGTTTTAATTATAAATATGTTCCATGTCCGGAACTGTTTCTAAATGACTATGCATGTGCTTTGACGTAAATGAAACGAGGTGAGCGTATCCTAGTTTGCCACTTTCTTTTAATAATTTCCTGAGAAATTTGTGTCTATTTGAATATAACTCAGTTTGAACACTAGTTTAGAAAATAGTTATCCTTATCACAATGTTTCATGGATCATTTAGGCGCTGTTGCGATATTTGGAATCAGGCATGCCCAAAAAGAAAATGAACAGAAATGAGACGGAACAGTGAACGTAGATATGATATGGTTCTCGAGGTGGTGTTGATTTACTTGAAGTCGATGCAGCTATATTGTGCGACGACGACGACGACGAGGATTTTTTTAGCACATATAATTTTTTAAAGTTTCGATTAATTTGCTGGGTTTTGGTACATTGCCGCAAAATTCTTATTTCCAGTTGTTTTTCCCAACATCGATATGTATAGATTTGCTTTGTATTACATTCTCAAAGATTTCAATAGGTATTCTTGTTGAAACAATAAATTATCTCAATATCGTAATGATTCTGAAGCAGTACCTTATCAGATTTTCATTAAATCTAGGTTTGTTTTCGGTGAAAGCATGAAACCCTCACCGTTGTATTCGCATCAAGAATGAACGAGAGCTGTCTGATCGAGTCACCGTGAACTCTCGGCGGTTCCAGAATGGTGAAGGAATCTACTTGTCGGTATACAAGATGCTCAACATCAGATGGTAGGCAGTTGCAGATGCAATTAGTTACAGAGTTTGAAAATAAGATGCAGTTAGTTACAGAGTTTTAAAATAGACAGAGTAGGCGCGACAGTGATGTAAATTATTATTCTTGGTGTGCAATTTAAACTAAATATTTGTGTAAGTGAATTAGTGGACTGAAGTTGAGTGCATTTTCATCACAATATATGCAACAAGTACACCACTATGTTCCAAATGCATTTACTGAGTTTGTGTTCTTCAAGTGTCACCGATTCGCGATCTAACTAGAAGTGAGAATGCATGCTATTTCAACGGCTATCGAACATTGAGAAATTTAAATAAAATTTGAATGACAAAACACAGAAATTCATATAAGCTGTAGCAAATCCGTTCAGAATTATAATGCCAACAAGTCTGAATGGCTATGGAATAGTAAATTATGGCGTAGTACGAAACACGATAAACAACGGAAAAAGAAGAAATCGAACAGACTTACCTCTAAAGTATCTTGAGTGGGTCTAGAGGTTGGAACTGGTGTCGTAGATGGACGACTTGTCCTCTGTATGGTCGATCTCCCAGTAGTTGTTGGGGGCAAATACCTTTCAGTAACTTTGTCTTCAACAAGATCTCTCTGATCTCCAGTTTGTGTTGGAGTCACGACGCTAAGCTCTGGTTTATTGTTATTTTCATTGGAATTGAAGCTCCAAGCCTTCACTTCAACCTGTGTTATATCAACGTTTTCATTACCAAGCTTTTGCATTGGATATCGTGACCGCTGCTCATTCGGACCAGTGCTTTTATTTTCACCGGTATTTGAATCAAATCCACGGTTTTGATGAAATGGTGGATTCGATGTTGTATAAATGTTATTCTGAGAATTGGAGTCAAACTGATTACCGACAACATTATTTGGTCTGGAATTGTAATACCGAGGCTGGTTTTCATTTTCAGAATTTTGGATCGGAACTTGATAAGGTGTTACATCAAAGTTGTTTAGGAGTGTTATTTTAGTAGCGCTACTCTGCTGTGATGGGATATACTTAGGTTGTGAAATATCATAATTACTTCCAATGTTTTGTGAATTGAAGTTATTTGGTGGTATGTACTGAGAGTTTACATTTCTAGAATTATCATTATTTGATATTGTAGTGGTTTGACCAAATATGAGATTTCGATTGGATGAAGAATATTGGGATTGTTCGTAAGATTTTTTAAAATCTGTCGCAGCTTTTATTGGCAAATACTGTTCTGAAGGCTGGAGCGCCTCATTTCTGAAGTTTATGGCTTGCTTGACTGGCAGATGCTGCTCAGTATTGAAGTTTATATCTGTATTTCTGAAACCAGTCGCTTCTTTTGATGGTAAATATTGAACTGTAGGCGAGTTATTCAACTCGTTGATTTTCTCTAATTGCGACTGAACTTGTGTTTTTTCAAACGTCTCGATATTATTCGTGTCTGGTACTCCATACTGATTCTGAGGCGGAGTCATCCTATTTGGTAGCCCATATGTTACCTGCAATTGGTTATTAGTTTGTGTTAAAGTGTTCTGAAATTTGTTTTCTGTGGGTTTTGCTATTTGATATTTATTATAAGGGAGTCCATATTGTATTTTAGGAAGCTCTTGCTTACTCGGAATACCATACATAACCTGCAGTTCACTATTAACTATTTTCAAGTGGTTTCGGAAATCAACTTCAGCTGAACTTCGATATTTTTGCGGAATAGTTGCATATTGTTGTCTTTGAGCCAAATTATTACCGAACTCTGACGGTCTACCTGGCAGTTCAACCAAATTTAGATTGTTCACATTTGGCACTCCATACTGCGTTTGGGGAAAAACAGGATTTGGAGGACTGTGTAATCTTTGAGCCTGATAACGGTATGGAACTGAAAATGGCTGACTTGGTCTGAATCCCCTAGATGGATATGGCGGCGGAAATTCACATAAAACGACGCTTAAAGTTAGTAGGATGTTGAGTACAATCTGAAAAAAAAAAGAAATATGAATGAAAATAATAATATTGTGTGCCCATTTCAAAGAGATATGTATGATAAGACCGACCGACACGATGCATTTTATCATTTACGTTAAGAAAAGAAGAAATTTAGCCAGTAAAATAAATGAGCCATACTGTAAACATGTTTGTATAATTTTTGACGTATATAATAGTGATATTTGCAAAATCGATAGATAACATCAAAAATATCCAAAGAGAAATGAGGAAGGGGTCATTTCAAGTGATATGCACTGCACGCCAACCGAAAATAATTTATAATTCATTGAACTGAAAAATAATATTTGAAGTTTGGCAAACAAAGAACTGAAAATTTAGGCAGCATGCACACTGAGTAACCAGGACCGACCGTCTGCGACCGTCCAACTAGGACCAAAATTTCCAAAACATGTATTCTTATCGGATAACTCACACTGAATGATCGTCTTCAACCGGTTTCCGAGGACCATGTTTAAAATTGCAATCTGCTGAAAATTTTGGTCGGTCAGTGTGATTTCGAAAGTTTTTATTGATCCCTTTCATTTTTTGGTCGGTCAGTGTGATTTTTAGTTCATTGTTTATCATACACTAGATATGATTTTTTACTTTTTAGTTCAATATTTGAAGAAAGTCAATAAAAGCTTGTGTTTGAAAATATTTTTTTAGGTTTATATTATGTACTATTCAGCATTGGAATTCCTTTCATAATCTTCAAGACTCAGGAGGGCATAACTCAGAAAGTAGTAGTAGAATTCCATTTTTTTCATCTCAAGGCGAAGCCCAATAAACTTTCCTCTACCCAATTCCTGTCCAAGTTCCAATTCTTTTACATTCATCGTGCCCATTGTTGTATTGGGTGTGTAATTTTTCACTAGAATGAGTGACCAGAAACAACTCATTCGCAAATTGAAATTATCCCCTCAAAGTTCCAAAAGTAGAGAAAACAAAGATGTCGATGTGACGACAAATAAAAACGTACCACTCTCAAAGTTTTCCCTCTACGGAATCTTGTAGGACTCGGCAAGCTCAAACAGTATACAAAGTTACAACTTGCTGGTTATCACTTTGGATTTTGTACGAGGGCTCGCGGACCATAAGGAGACGACTGAATTTTCGTAAGAGGCTACAACGCCAAGATACAATCAAAACTCATTCACTATCCAATTTAACCAACGTGTTTGCTGCAGATTCTACAATGAAGTCATTGAGTTAATATTTCCAGAACATGATTCCCATTGACAGTCATATGTCTGAGATTGCCTTTCGCCTACGAACTATGAGACGTAATCAGTGCTTTCACATCCTTTTTGTAACTAAGAGTGAATACTAAAACTTTAAAATAAAGGAAAACCAGTTGCATCAATCAAAAAAATGATATATCCACAAGGTAAGGCAAATATTACTAAACTACTGAACAACAGGTACCAAATATGGAGTCATGACGTTCTGACAGGATGAAAGGATAGACAGCAAGCAGTTTGAGTAGAGCCGTGAAGATGACAGCACTGGCTGCTGTTGAAAGCGAAAACTTTAGACACAGCATTCTGTAACTTGAATATTGAAACGTAAAAAAAAAGAAAAACCAGTTGCATCATTGTATCAACCTCGTAAGGTAAGTCAACTAATACCAAACTATAAATATGGGGTCATAAAGACGATCTGATAGAATAAGAGGAAAGACAGCAAGAGTACCAAAGAGTTTAAGAAGAGCCGTAAAGGTGACAGCACTGATTGCTGTTAAAAGCGCTGGCGTATAACAAACAACTCAAAGTTGTGAAACTTTGAATACATGATTTTTGTAAGTTAGTGTGAATATTAAAACGAAGGAAACCCAGCTGCATCAATCAAGAAAATGATATTCACCCCACAAGGTAAGGCAACTAGTACTAAACCACTGAACAACAGGTACCAAATATGGAGTAATCAAGACGTTCTGACAGGATGAAAGGACATACAGCAAGAGTACCAAGTAGTTTAAGTAGAGCGGTGGAGATGGCACTGATTGGTGTCCAAAGCGTTCGCATATAACAAAGTTGTAAAACTTTAAACAGTTGAGGCAACTGATACCAAACTATTGAACAACAGGTATCAATTATGGGGTGATTGAGACGATCTGATAGATAAAAGGAAAGGCAGCAAGAGGACCAAGCAGTTTAAGTGGAGCGGTGAAGATGACAGCACTGACTGCGGTCAAAAGCGCTGTCATATAACAACTCTAGAGCGTTATTCTCATATTAAAGAACATACTTGTATTTTCAAGTCGATTGTTTTTTGTCATCATGACAGTTTCAATTGACGGACCAAGACCTGGTGTGCATGTGAAATGATCTGTTCGAGGCTACTTTGCATATTGTTGTTGTATCGATCGATTCTACAAAATTCATCATATATCCATGAGAAGTGTAGATATTTTTATTTCAAGGTGAGTCAAACTATCTATTACAAAATATGATATTTCCGTACACCGGCTAAAAATGAGTATGATTTCGGAAAATGACTTTTTAAAAACAATTTATTATTTGAAGAGGAACTTTACAACGTGTTTATAGTTCAAATACTAACAAAGAAAAGCTAAAGAATATGATGTGAACCTATATTTATAAACTTGTGAAGAAGTGTCCTATTCTGCTGAGGCAGCGCTGAGTCGTCTCGAACCGTGGGACTCCCTGTATGGAGCATTCATATAACTTGCTACACACTTATGAGCAGTGAGAGAGAGCTAATAGAGTAGACCTAACGCACATTTCAACGTGTCACATCATGTTTTCGTAAAGTAGATTTATTATTTCTCAAATCATTAAAACCAAATATTTCAAAATCACCAACATCGTTGCATTTTGATGTTTTTGAAGATGTGGGAAATTAATGATAGTTAGCTTTATGAACTAATGACCCAAAAATGTTCCTTGCGAAAATACGGGTAGTTGGAGTTTAAGAAAAAAAAAATCATTATTAATTTCAAAATTGCTTAAGAGGTTTCAATCATATTCATTTTTGTCTTCAAAGATATCAAAATTAGTGCTGAAGATGAAATCATCTCAGTACTGAAAAACATGCACCTTCATTAAATTTTCTGAACATCACTAAAATATCTCATGTGATTTCGAAAATATTGAATAATTTCTTTATTATTCCTTTAACTTCATCGCCCCGTATTTTTGTAAGGGAACAGTTTTGGACCATAACTTACAGAACATTATTCTTAAATATTTGCATATCATTGAGGATATACCTGTATACTGAGACTATTAGTGAATACAATGATTATCATTATTGTTCCTATATTCTAGTTGTCGATTATCAAAATTTTATTTATATTTTTGTCGACCACATTATTAATATTGATATTTTTCAACCATTTCACTTGTTCGAACAAAGGAATGTTTAGGTAGGAATTCCTTCTTGGTGATATCAGAATTGATTCTGTGCTAGTGAATACATTAGCCGTCATGGAAGTACTATGATGAATTTTGAATTTTTTACTGAGATATTTTAACATCGGACCAGAAACTCTTTCGCCATCTTAGAGCAGCCACTCTGAATATTAAATTTTTGATTGATAATTTTAGGTAGGTATCAAATTATCCTATAGACACCGATTTTCTTCGATATTAAACAATCCACTTCATATTTGAGCCTTCTTTCTTGTAATTATATGAAACGAAAATTAAAAAGGATATACTGTCACCAAGCGCACTAATGGAAGTGCCAAATTTCAGTTCGACGTCCCAACGGAGTGAGGGTGAACAAGAGGTGAGTTTTAATGAGACCATTTCAAGAAGTGATAAATTGCAGACGAAAACCGTTATTGAAAGTAAAATCACTCTTACCTTCATGTCGGAGACCTCAGGTTAACTAAAGCATGATTAAATTCAGTTGGAATTTATATAATGTATCGAATTCAATTTGTATTCCGAAGAAGATCAATATGTACGTGATGTGGTCTCATTCTGCATTGTGTATTTATTTTTGTTGTTATCAATAGGTGTTGGTTTTGACCTAAATAGTGGAATGAAATCATCAACGGATGGTGAGGTTTTGACGCGAAGATTTGCCAATCAATTTGTCAACACCTTTGAACCTTATTTCTGCTGTATCATCGAAAACATAAGCAATGAATAAATTCAAGCTCAATGGTGTGAGTGGTAAAACCATGAGAGCACTTGCATTAAGTGTCCTCTGCTTTGAGGAATATTGTACAAGTATTCGCCTGATATAATACAACATCCATCGCAGTTTTAGCCGGGGGTTAAACAGTTTTCTGACATAAACCTGCTATCGTATGGCAGATTTCATCAGAATTTTTGAAATGTTGAAGAGAAATCGTAAATCTTTCGGAGAACCTATAGTTGGTCACGCGTGAAAATCCTAACCTGAAAATTGCACCAAAACAAAACTTGAAGTCATGTCATTTTCTTTCTAGCAGAGTTTAGTAAGAATTGAGGATTAAACGACAGGATGACTGAAAGTAGCGTCCTGTTTCTTTCAAATACTTGCTTCCCCAATCCGCTTTTCTTAAATAGAGAAATATGTAACCAAAATATAAATGTTGTGGAAAATGATGATGTCGATTTTTAAACACATATGGTCCCATCAATAAATGAGAATGAATTCTTTAAAATGAATTCAATCAATTTGAATAGTAGAATGTAAAAAGTAAATTGAATATGTTTTGAATATGGTTCTATCGATTCTGTGATAATTTCGAAGAACTGTTTATTTATTCATTCATTCATTCATTCATTCATTCATTCATTCATTCATTCATTCATTCATTCATTCATTCATTCATTCATTCATTCATTCATTCATTCATTCATTCATTCATTCATTCATTCATTCATTCATTCATTCATTCATTCATTCATTCATTCATTCATTCATTCATTCATTCATTCATTCATTCATTCATTCATTCATTCATTCATTCATTCATTCATTCATTCATTCATTCATTCATTCATTCATTCATTCATTCATTCATTCATTCATTCATTCATTCATTCATTCATTCATTCATTCATTCATTCATTCATTCATTCATTCATTCATTCATTCATTCATTCATTCATTCATTCATTCATTCATTCATTCATTCATTCATTCATTCATTCATTCATTCATTCATTCATTCATTCATTCATTCATTCATTCATTCATTCATTCATTCATTCATTCATTCATTCATTCATTCATTCATTCATTCATTCATTCATTCATTCATTCATTCATTCATTCATTCATTCATTCATTCATTCATTCATTCATTCATTCATTCATTCATTCATTCATTCATTCATTCATTCATTCATTCATTCATTCATTCATTCATTCATTCATTCATTCATTCATTCATTCATTCATTCATTCATTCATTCATTCATTCATTCATTCATTCATTCATTCATTCATTCATTCATTCATTCATTCATTCATTCATTCATTCATTCATTCATTCATTCATTCATTCATTCATTCATTCATTCATTCATTCATTCATTCATCCCTCCGTCCGTCCGTCCGTCCGTCCGTCCGTCCGTCCGTCCGTCCTTCCATCCATCCATCCATCCATCGTCCGTCCGTCCGTGTTTTCATTGAAGGAATTGTAAACAAAGAAAAAAGGAGAATAATAATAGAATATTATGTTAAATGAAAACTATGATGGACAGCAAGAAGAATGATCAAACTGACATTTATTTTTGAATTTATGGAGGGAAATATCAAGTAAACCTAGTTTAATGTTCCAGCATATTTGTTACACGAAGATAGTATGTTTCCAATCAGAGAAGTTTGTTTGGTAATATGGAAAAGAGTTGATTTAGGGTGAAGTCCAGGAGCAGGGATATATAATTTTATTTGGGACAAGAGATATTCACATTCAATATAGTTGTTGAGGAGATTATAAACAAGGGTTATTCTATGGGAACATATTCCATGTTCCAGCCGAACTATGTTGAATTCATGACGGATTGGTTGAACTGATTCAAAACCAAAATTAATTTTATATTTCTTAAAATAGATCCATTTGAGGAATTTGTTTCGAAGAGTTTCTAAGATCTTCTTCATATTTTTTTTCAAGGGGTCCCAAATGATTGAAGCGTATTCCATACGACTCCGAACCAAGATAAAATAGAGATATTTGAGTGATTCAATGTTGGTGAGAAAACCCAGCATCTTCATTGATTCATCACCATTTTCATTAATATGATCATTGAATTTGACATTGCTTTGAAAATTCACACCCAAATCTTTAATGCTGTTGACTCTGGAAATGACCATACCATACCGTATGAACAAAATTGTTTAGATTATTATTTCTATTGTAGGTAATAACGATGCACTTATCCATATTGAACAATAGCTTGTTCGAGACTGAACATTCGTGAATGAGGTCAATATCTTGTTGTAATACAAAATAATCATTGAAGTCTTTCATCGATCGAAAAACTTTCGAGTCATCTGCATAAAGGAGAGAATTTGAAGATACGGTATCAGGTAGATCTTTGATAAAGAATAAAAAATAAAAGCGGACTCAAGTTTGAACCCTGAGGCACTCCGGACCGTGACATTCGTGAATGAGGTCAATATCTTGTTGTAATACGAAATAATCATTGATGTCTTTCATCGATCGAAACATTTTGATGTCATCTGCATAAAGGAGAGAATTTGAAGATACGGTATCAGGTAGATCTTTGATAAAGAATAAAAAATAAAAGCGGACTCAAGTTTGAACCCTGAGGCACTCCGGACCGTGACATTCGTGAATGAGGTCAATATCTTGTTGTAATACGAAATAATCATTGATGTCTTTCATCGATCGAAACATTTTGATGTCATCTGCATAAAGGAGAGAATTTGAAGATACGATTCAGGCAGATCATTGATAAAAATAAAAACTAAAAGCAGACCCAAGTTTGAACCCTGAGGCACTCCGGACCGTGACAAGAAAGACAATGTTCAATTTCACTGAAAAGAAATAAATTGAACCAATTGGACAGGTAAGATAATAAAAAATTTAAGAGCATATCGTTCAAGCCATATGAAATGAGCTTGGCCAGAATAATAAAAATCTGTTGAAATCAGGTATAATTAATGATATTTATTCTTTTTCAAACATTACGCTAGTAGTTCAAAATATTAATTTGCAGGCAGAGTAAGTAAAAAGAGTTGTATATATTGAATATTCTTTTGTGTATCCAGTTTATACCTAGAAAAAAAAATAACTTGTATTCAGTTGAACTTCTATTCATTTACATTCAACAAAAACAATCACAAATTAATGGATTATTCACCACGAAATAAATGTACACGTGATTGGTGAAAATAGTTGCAACAAGTGCAAAAAGTGTTTATTGCACTCGACGTGAAATTGTCCGACGAGGCCGATAGGCCGAGTTAGACAACACGTCGAGAGCAATAAACATTTTTTCGACGTTCATGCAAAAAGCAAAAAAATATTTATTTAGGTGCGGCACTAGGTGAAGTAAAATTAAATACGCAATTTAAATAAATAATTATTACTATCGATTTCATCACCATCATCTAGTTTTCCATTAATATTACTCATTTTAAAACTTTCAGTTCTGTAATTGTCAGAATTTAATTTTGATTGACGTTTATAGAACCACAGTTGCATTATAAAAATCAAAATAGTAGCCATGAGCGCGTATGTTATCACGAGGTGTGGACATAGTACAGACAGTTTGCTCTATGCAGGTAGACGGTTTAGAACATGGCGGATGGGTTTTGATTATGGAGTTATTCTCGGGAAGGCATTTTTTGTTCAACTCTGACTGCTAACATCATAATATAAAATATGTAGCTGTTTAAAACGTATGGCCAATCTCACAAAATATCTGCTTAATATGTAGTGGGTTTGAACGTTTATGTTTATCATGATGACAGCACGTTGAAGTAGAATGACAGATTAGTGCAATAAAAACTTTATTGCACTAGTGCAATAAAGAACTTCTTTTTCCACTGAATATAGTTCAATAAAGTTTTGCTTTTTGCATGAATGTAGAAAAAAGTATATAAAAGAGAGCACTGAAATTTTAATAAATCAATAGTAATTTGTTAACAATTAATTTCTTTGAAAAACTGCCAAATTTTTATTAGATATGTAACAATTCAATACAAAGCATTATCATTATCATAACTGAAAATATCTTTCAGTTGCAAACAACTTTTTTCAATAACATTTATCGATATTTTGTATAGTAATGCCACTTTACTCTATAGTGAAATTAGAATATCGGCCGATTCCCGCTTAACCGCACGCCACTAATAAAAACAGCTATGGGCATATTTAGTCTCATTAAATGCGCCAACTTTTATGTGGAATAAAAGTCAATGAGAAACCATTAGTTAAAAAGTTTCCCATATGGTTCCCAGTTTTTGGCGGACACTGTATATCTTGAATTTGCGGTTCATCTGTTGTTTCATGAAATAAATGAAAACAAATATTTATTGGATGTCATTTCCTTTCTTTTCCTTCCTCCCTTCGATGGAAAGTACTGATGAGTTAAGTTGAAAAGCATTGTGAAGAAAATAAAATTATGATAATACCTATATCATATTACTATCTTATGGAAAATCCCTTTCACTACACTGAAAAACTATATCTTCCTGAATTTGTTTCCAATGTTGCTTACGGAGCACCCTATACAGAACTGTGAAAGAAAATTACTAAAATATATGTAGAAAAGTTGAATGATATTGTGTATTTTGATATCTGACATAATTTAGAAAGTGAAACTATATTGTGAAACGTTCTCACACATTCGAGAGTATTTTGAATTTATATTTTCTATCCAGCTATTTTAAAAAACACAAAGCTCTGTGAAAAATGTGTATACAGTATTGTGCATTTTAAATTTGTGGAACTAAAGAAAACAAAAATTGCGTGTGAAATACTCACACATTATTGTGTATTTTTAATCTAGATCCCCTACAGCTATGTAACAAATTGCAAATTCAATAATTTTCTTGCAAAATGTGTATTTTGAAATTATAATGTTACCATTTTGGTTTATAAAAGATCTGAAAATTTTGCATCATTTATACACAAAGTGTTTACCAATTTTAACAATATTTTGCAAAAAATGGATTTAAAGAAATTTAAACAATGTGAAAATATTATTACAACAATTTATGATGAACAATAGTGTGAGATATTTCCTCACAAAATTGTTTCTGTGACCATTTCAAAGATAATTTGTTTGAAAGTTACAAACAATTGTGTAACATATGACTAGGGTCGCAAGTTACATTATGCCGCCTGGGTAGGCGTTTTTCCGAAACAAAAATGAACGTCCAGGTTGAAATTCAAACTGAATAATAATAATAATAATAATAGTTAAGGTCTTTATTTCCATCAAACAGATAAACATAATATACATTTTAACTAATGATGAGCATAACACTACGGGTTGAAAGGAAATTGCCGAAGATCAGGTGACAGCACCATCTGTGCTGACAAGTAGCACTGTCTCTGTTTTTCATCTTAAGCGAGAATAATTTTGAAAGTTCTTTTCAATGCTCATTTAGGGTGAATCAGAAAATGGACACACTATCACTTCGGAAAGGCATTATTTCCTCGTTTCTGATTAGAGAAAAGAAAACTCCAAATTCTCTCTATTTCCATCAATTTCATGAAGGAAAAGATTAATTCCGTGGCTGATGCTTGTGATCTTTTCAAGCAAGCTGATGAATAATTAGATGAAAAACTGTATTCAGCAATTAATTCAGTATTCAATTTCCATCCACTTCAGAGCCAGTTCATTTAAAAAACAAAAGCATTTCAGATAGAAAATGTAATAAGATTTCTTTAATATTTCATAAGGCAGCATCTGGAGAATCGCGGAAAGAAAATATTTTTAAGTTTTTCGTGGGAAAGGAAAGGTCGAAGGATAGGATTTGTTATTAGTTTTTCCATTTTAAATAGAGTTTGCATCACTTTCTGAAATGGAAATAACCCAAGAATCAACATTAAACATGCATTTTTCCAAAGTTATTTTTAAGCTGCTGCTGCTTTCCTTGGGGCAAATCGTGAAAGTATGTGTGACTTGTGCGATGTGATATATTTAACGTTCTATCCAACGCAAGGTCAGGAATTTAATGAAATATTTTTAATGTCAGCCGTAAAGTTCACACCATATAGAAAACTTTTTGATTATTAATTTCACATAAAATTTCTCTCTATATATTGTAAAATGCCGTTAACTAATAGCCACAGGCTATCAACAAAATTTTTGAAACACACGTAGTTTGGCCTCCTAATCAAAAAATCCAAATGAAATATTTAGCGGTCTCAACCAATTTCGGAGATATGGGTCTTTTTTGAGTGATGACTGGCATTGTTTAGGACATATTTCTACCGCGGAAAAACACTCAAATTTCTTCCTTCTTCAAATTAACACAATGTACACACACTAATTGATCTGTTCTACACTCTTTTTTTTTTTTAAAAACGCTACTATTTAGAAAAAAAATCATCCTTCTTTTACGATCACATAACCAACAAATGTAGGCAAAATGGTTTGTGAATTTTATTCATGTCAAGTTGGTTTCTGGAAAAAAAGTGATTGAATAATTTCCTATTCAATTTGAAGATAAATGCCTGGAGAAGTTGGCAGTGCAAATATGCAAAGTTCAAAGTTACCAACTTGACATAAATAAATTCACTAAACATGTTGCATAAATGTATTGTTTTGATGTTCTTAAAAGAAGGTTGAATTTTTATATAAACAATGCCGTTTTTGATAAAAAATAGTGTAGAACGGGTGAAATAGGGTGTGTATATTGTGTTTAAAGAAAGAAGAATTTTAAGTGTTTTTTATGCGGTAGAAATGTATCCTAAAAAATGACAAACATCACTCAAAAATAGGCCAATATTTCCAAAATTATTTGAGACCGCCAAAAATTTCATTTGGATTTTTTGTTCAGGAGGCCAAGTATATGGGCCGTGATGGTCATGATGGTAGAGCGCTTGTCTCTTAACCTAAGGGTCATGGGTTCGATTCCCAGCATGGCCATCGGTCTCGTGCATGGCATCACACGTTAAAAGGTAAGAGCTGCGTCTTCCCTAGCTCGGACAAGTTTTTTGAAGACTTTTGAGGGTTGTACTCTTAAGGGTGTGCAGCCGGTTGACGGAAATAACAATTTAGTAACTCCTCGATTTTTCACCTCTCTAACCTCCAGCCGAAATGTTTCTTTGTTCACAGTTAGGCCAAACCGTAAGCTATTCTGACTGTTAAATTAGCAGTAACTTCAAAGTGCTAGTCAAGTTTCTAACTGAAAGCTGGAGAAGTAGCGCAAGCGCATTCTATAGAAGAAGTGTTAGGTTGGAAGTAACGCGTTACGTGTTAAATTTTTATATTTATCGGTCTTCAAATTCAAGATAGAAGTAGTTGAATTGTTGTATTGCCGATATAGTTATTGTCCTAACAAGTACGGAAAAAGTACCATTCCCGCATGTGACTGCCGTTACCCGAACGACGCAAAGCAGAGTTCGGGAACAGTAAAAAAAATAGATTTATGGTCTGATAAAATGACCAAATCCCTTCCTAGAATTAGGTTGCGCCACTGCCGTAAGCAGTGTATGACAGCCAGTGCTTCCTTTTCAGTAGTGGTATACGTCAGCTGACTTCCCTTCAAAGTCGTACTGGTATAAGCTACCTCTCGCCACTTCCACTCATCATCTAACTGATACAAACTACCCCCCAGTGCATAGTCTGAACTATCACATTGAATATAAAAAGTGCGGTTGAAATCAGGATGAACAATAAATACAGCTCGCAGATAAACCTCTTTGATAGCACACAGAGCTTCATTTTCTTCCGATCCCCATTGCCATTTCTGCCCTTCTTTCGAAAGTTTCAAGAGGGGCAATGTAAGACTAGCATGGTTTTCACAAAACCTTTGTTCGTAGTTAACCAAGCCTAAAAATCCCCTCAATTCTTTGAGACTGCGAGGAGTAGGGAAATCATTGATACAAGAAATCCTTTTATTGTCGATAGCTACTCCCTCCGGAGAAATAATATGACCAAGGAAAGATACCTCCTGTCGTAAAAATTGAGATTTCCAGAGTTTGATTGTCAACCCCGCCAAATTAAGTGATTTAAATAATTTGCTCAGATGCTCAAAATGAGCTTCAATTGTATTCGAGTGAATAAGCAAATCGTCCACATATATAGATATAAATTCCTTAAATTTTCCCAAAACCTTGTTCAAGCACCTCATCAGATTGGCCATGGATGTACTCAATCCAAATATCAATCGAGTAAAAGTATACGTCTCGCCTTCAAAAATGAATCCAATGTATTTTGTATGGTCGCTTCTAATTGGAATCTGCCAATAGGCAGCTGTTGAATCTACAGTACTCAGAATCTGACCCTTGCTGAAATTCAGTAACAGATCATTGACATTAGGAGGATTTAAAAAATCTTTTTTCATTTTCTATTCAAAGTTCGGGCATCTAAACATACCCTAACAGTTTTATCTTTTTTTGTGACACACACCAATGATGAAACATATTCCGTTTTTTCCTTTTTGATGACTCCCCAAGAAAGCATTTCTGAAATTTGTGAAGCTTCTTCCTTTTTATATATATACGGAATAGGGTAGGAAGGCGCATGAAA
This sequence comes from Chrysolina americana, assembly GCA_958502065.1. Lineage (NCBI taxonomy): Eukaryota > Metazoa > Arthropoda > Insecta > Coleoptera > Chrysomelidae > Chrysolina > Chrysolina americana. The sequence goes on along the minus strand of OY293412.1, from coordinate 63,638,207 downwards.
TATGGAATAATCATTCAATTAAATTTCATGAAGATAATTATTAACCCGTCCTGAGAACACACTTTTGTATTTCTTCAAAATTTCAAGTAATTTTTGTTTATTTTGCTCATCCGTATGAGCCTGATTTGCAGCGGACTCAATCTCTGCATCCGTATATTGGTGTCTTATCGTATCCCATCAGAAAATGTATTTTCATTATCTAGGCAATGGCCATTATCAACATCATTTTTACATACATTAATATGCAAATCAGCCTTATTCAATTCGAAATAAATTTCTGAAGAATAGCTGTTCACTTCCGAATGGAAAAAAAGAGACGATTTGTCAAAATGTATAACAGCCTTCCATTTAAAGAATCAATTCGCATCCAAAAGAAAATCGCAATTCAAACCCGTAGCTATCAAGCAAGTAATGTCCATATTGCATCCCGCAATTCGAACAGGTAGTAGTATTTGACTTTCAATTCGCTACGTTTTACCCCCCACAGCGACGGCATTGCAGACGTTTGTCACCGGTAAAATTGGAATATTCATTGTTTCAATTTTCACCTTACTATAATAAAGATCGGAAACAGCACAAACATCTGATCCACTGTCCAGTAATGTTTCCTGTTTTCTCACATAAACCATAATGGTGGCGAGACCATTTCATTTTCCTCAGGTTCACTATCTGAATCAGTTAACAAATTTTCGGTATCTTCATTGAAAGAAGTTATGTAATGAACGTTAGGATTTTGATTATTATTCGAACAGTTAGCTGGATTTTCTCTAGAATAGTTTTGACCTCTGGTTATGGGGCCGTTAAAATCTCTGGACTGTTCCGAATTGGAATTTGTCCGTCGCGAATCATCAGTATTATTTCTCGATGACCTTGTTGAGTTGAAACAAGAAGCATATTTATAGGTGTCATCAATTTTGCGAAGGAATTCTTCTACCCCCTCGACAGTTGAGAAACTATTCGTTATGATACCTCGCTGGACGTCCGCTGGAAAGTGTCTGGCAATCATTCTATCAGTTTGGTGTCAGTAATTTTTTCATCCAAAAACTTTGCCTGACGCACAAGATTCACAATATATTCCGATCTATTACCGGATTCAAATTTCCCGTAACAGAGTTCCGAGAACAGGTCCCGCTGTTTTTCCACGTTCCAAAATCTATTTTTGAAGGCCGTTTCGAAATCATTGAACGTCTCGAAACTGTCCTCTTCAATTGAGCCCCAATCCGCTGCCGTGCCTCTAAGGCATGCCAAGGCTAAGCCCTTTTTATGATGCTCGGGAACCACTGTTTTGTTTAAGTTGTTCAGAAATATCATCGGATGAACTTTGGAATTTGGATAAAATGTCAAATTAGTACCCCCAGATCCCTCCAGTTTGATAAATAAAATCGATCGTTCAGTACCTAAGGAGACAGTAAAAAACTATTATTTTGTTGAGGTGGATGTTCGGGCAAAGGTGACGAAGCAGGTGCCGCGTTTCTAGGTTTGGTTCTATGATCAATGCTATCAACATTATACTTCAAATTTGTGACAGTTTGTTGCAACTTGGTCATGCCCAAAGTTAACTGTTGTAGCTTACCTTCTAAATCTATGCTCAAATCAAGATCGCTGCCTCTATTTTTCTTGTTCCTTCTAGAACTCATGTTCAAGCCAATTTTTTTATACAATTATTTTTTAGCACTAAAATAAGGTTTGACGAAATATATATCAAAAATCAATATTTTCGAAATACACTTATAATAAACAAGCACTTCTTGGTATATTTTCCTTTCAATAAGTCGGTGATATGCGCCAATGACATCAACGTTCAATTCTAGTATTGGATAGTTTCACCGGTTTCTCCCTCGATGCATGGACATATATACAGGGTGTCCCAACGAAAACTTTCCACACGGATTTACTGGGAAATGACAAATTATTTTCGGAAACGCTGAAACACGTCGATTTTGATTTTTAGGGGGACACATGTCATTGATGAATTTAGTCACGCAACTTCATCCCCCTGACAGGGGCGGCTACCCCATTGCGAATCATCATAGGGAACTTGGATCGAGTGATACATCATCTTAAAGCTCTCGTCATTCTCTACCCAAACGTTCATATTTTTTCAAAATCGAATGACTGGTAATTGAGATTAGTGTGGTAATAGGTTTAATTTAAATAATCAATATCGTACCTGTTCTTATCGAAATTCAATTTATTAATTGCTCGAAATGAGCCCCTCCTACCTCCATACAATGATAAAGTCTACTTTCGAAACTATTACGAACGTTTGCCAATACTTCTGCAGTTATTCTGCCGCACTCGTTTACAATTCGACCACGTAGATCCTCTACTGACTCTGGCGGAGTGGCAAAAACTTTGCTTTTGAGATGCCCCCATAAAAAATAATCCAACGGGTTGAGGTCCGGTGATCTAGCTGGCCACTCATTTGGTCCTCGTCGCCCTATCCAATGATTGGTATATCGTTCATCCAGAAAGTTTCTAACCGCCACTGCATAGTGAGGTGGTGCTCCATCTTGTTGAAAATGGAGGTTGTCTTCCGAATAATCTCCATCTTTTTCGATAATATCCGTTATCATGGGATCGATGGCATTCTCAAGAAGATTTAAATACATTTGTCCATTCAAATTATCATCTATAAAAAGTGGTCCAATAATATTTTTGCCAAAAATACCACACCAAACATTCAACTTCTGCGGAGTTTGTGTGTGGACCTCACGTATTAACCTGGGATTGGTATCGCTCCAGTAGTGGCAATTGTGACGATTTACGTTTCCATTAACAAAAAATGTACTCTCGTCTGAAAAACAAATATTGAAGAGCAAATTGGGATTTGTTCTCAGACGCTCAGACATTTCCTCACAAAACTGTTGACGTCTGTCAAAATCGTCTTCGTTCAGTTCATGTACAAGTTTTAGTTTGTATGGATGGAATCGCTGTGACTTGAGAATTCTCTGAATACTCGATCGCGCTACACCTGACGCGTCAGCCAAGCTTCGAATACTTTGAGTAGGATCCATAGCCACGTGTCCCAAAACCGCTACCTCAACAGCCTCGTTCCTTATCAGACGTTCAGGATGATGTTTCTGGTTTCCCACAGACCCAGTTCTTTCGAATTTCTCAATCAACGTTTGAACATAGGTATGAGATGCATTTTTCCCTGGATGCCTTGTATTGAAAATTCTAGCTGCAGCTCTTAGACAATCATCATTTTTGTAGTAAAGTTTCACTAACTCAATTCGTTCTTCTAATGCGTAAACCATTGTCAGGCAGAAACTTAACTCACAGAATACGAATCAAATGATATTTCCATAAGAATCATGCGAACTGTGAATTCATGCTGAGAACATACACGCAGGAGAACCATAAAAAACAGGTATTTTTTGTCTATGAAAAAGTCAACAGAACAAAAACTAAGAAATATGGTTTCCGGGCTTCAGTGCCGTGGTCGGTTCACCTCTGTGGAGGAGGTTCCTTTGGACGTTTCGCTCACAATTGGGGTGGGCATCTTCCGCTTGTAATGTTGTATTCGCGAATAGCGACATAAAACTGATACTTGGTTGAAAGATCTTCGCAATTAATAGTCTCAGCCTGGCTACTTACTTTGTTTTGACTAATTTGTTTTCGTTTTTCGTGGGGTGACTGGGTTACCTGACCGGATGGGATGTTGCCATTTTCTATCTGTCCACTCATTGAGTCTTAAAATAGTTGATAAATTGAATTTGAATAGGAACAGGTAAGATATTGACTATTTACATTGAACCTGTCAACAACACTAATTTCAATTACCATTCATTCGATTTTGAAAAAATTATAGACGTTTGGATAGAGAACAAAGAGAGCTTTAAGATGATGTATCACTCGACCCACGTTCCCTATGATGATTCGCAAGGGGGTAGCCGCCCCCGTCAGGGGGATGAAGTTGCTCGACTAAATCCATTACTAACATGTGTCCCCCTAGAAATTAAAATCGACCTGTTTTCGCGTTTCCGAAAATAATTTGTCATTTCCCAGTAAATCCGGGTGGAAAGTTTTCGTTGGGACACCCTGTATATTCCTCACTGAATATATGTATATTCTTTGCAGCAATTCACATTCCTCATCAATCCTCTCGCCTCGAGTTGGACGCCAAATGCAATGGTATGAATAATCTCTGGGGTTGTTGAGACTCTTACTTTCCTCTGCAGGGCTGGGGTTCTTTCGTGGGATGATGGTGAATAAAACATATATCTGACTGCAGCTATACTTTCATCAATGTTTTGATACAACGAATAACATTGAAGAATGGAGCAATAATAATTATAAAGCAGAACAAGTTTCTACTTTCAGTTTCGGACCGAACCGATCGTAGTTGTCCAAGTGATATCCCCTGTCACCTCTCCCAATAACAGTTCAGTCATAGGCGTAGTTTGAGGAAACACAGTACCACCACAATAGGTAAAATATTTTTTTTACACGACCTTCTTTTCTTCTATTTTCCTCCTTATAAACAATCTTTTCCTTTCAATACTCTTCTTTTGCTATTATTGCTGGTTAATTATTGGCCTTAACTGTCTTGTAACAGGTTCTTTCAATTCATATGGTGTATAATGAGACGTTTCGTTTTCTATATAACAGAAGCAAAGCATAAAGTTTAATCAAATGAAAAAAATACACCTACGTACTATAAGAGATGCTGGTAAAGTAACGTCATTGACCAAGCCACGTTGGTAATGCTTTGCTTCAGAGACACTGGCCAATATTTCATTCAGTACTACCTCCTCATTGTCTTGAGTGGAATGTGAATTAATTCCAACAGCAGTGTGACTTCTATTAGGCTTGTTATTCTCATTTCGTAATATATAAATAATTGTAATATACCGATAGTTCAGTAATTTGTTTCCACAGACTTTTTATCGCCAGTTTTAGAAAAATCATCCACTTTGTTTCCTGTATCTGTGTTTACGACAATGTTGCTAGTGCCCTGTACTGTTTTGATATCAATCATTTTCAAAACGCTCTCTATAATTGGATCGAAATCCTCAGTTACAGAAGCTACATCACTAGTACTTTTAATATAATTACATTGTACAGCTGCCACCTACCTTTAGTACAGTCTACTCATCAGTTTTGAGACGAGGATCGGTTGTAACACCACCAAATTTGGCATGCTAGTAGTTGATACCATGTCAAATAAGAAAAAAAATTGTTTACTAAATTTCCGGGGGTGGAACCCAAAAAAAATGTATTTGAAAAAAAATTGTTTTTTTTGGTTTTATCTTGAAAAAATTAAGTTAAAAAAATATGCTTTGATAAGGGTTGAAGATCATTCAATTCTCTACAAGAATGATCCTCAGTAATTCCCTATAAAATGAGCCCGTATTCTCAGAAAACGTGCTTGAACGTCGACATCAAATTTCAGGCTCGTGTTAGCTGCAACTTTGCCAAAAATGATCAAAAAATTAAAAAATTAAAATTAATTAAAATTAAAAAAAAAGTGTATTTTAGTCCTGAAGACTTCTACTTTTTCATGCAAATTTAACATGTGGCTATCTGAGAACCTAAGTGGTTGTTTTTACTACGTTACATAATCCAACTGAGTTTTTTACGAAGGATGCAGAAATCATAGATAATAATAATAATAATAACACTCCCTCATAAACACTCGTTGAGTGTACCCAAAGGCACAGCCTGTGCGGGTAGAGGACGGCCATTATTACTATTTGCCGTGGCGCTCCGGGGCAACTTACTGATGTTTTAGGTGATGTATTTACTTTTCAGCTGTAGGAAAACCCGGAAAACCTACAGCACCACCTCCGTGGGTCGGTGTGCACTCCAAGCTAGCATTAGACGAGATTGGCATCTAGACAACTCACAATACACTTGCTTTTCAACAAGGCATGCGGCAACCTATCGATCCGATATAAAGTAGTTGAGAAAAATTCTCGTACCTACATCGGATTCGAACCGACTATCGCTATGCTGGAGTTTCGAACGGCCTGTGCATTAGAACGCTGATCCACCGACCACGATATTTCAGTTAATCCGGAATAATTGCACTGAACCACGAACCATTACCCTCTTTAGACACTAGGCAACAATTTGAGAGTAGTGAGACAGGTCTCACTTACACACGTCAAAAAATACTGGGTTTTACTCCCGCCCCATTTTCACACCCTTAAAATTCCGACATCTTAGCCAGTAAATGTTTAAAATAATCGCTTATACACAACCCGCATGAAGAATAAAGTATGCAATTTCAAGCTGGAGGTGCACTTCACAATTCTGTTATTGAACTTACCAAAACAACTCCAAAATGAATTATATTTTTAAAAAATTCAGAGGCTGTCCAAAAACTCATTCTTTTTAAAGATAGATAATTTTGTCGAACCACGGGATTTTTAGAAACCCCTGAACATCCGCAACGAAAGAAGATGAGTTCATCTGTTCATTCCATATATACAACATAGTCCAGGATCATCGAGCCATAATATCTAAGCCAACAATGGCCACACTTTTGGAGTAGTTTTCTCCTCAGAATGTCAGTCCAGATTATGAACTGCGAGCGTAGTATCTCGAGTCCGGTTTCCGGCTTATTATAGACATGTCAAGCCCTACTGTCATGCGAAGTTTTTTGTTCTTGCTGTGAAAATTTGAGTTTATTACTGAGAAATTTCATGGTAAAATACACTAATTGAGATTATAATAAATCCAGCTGCGTTTGTCCGTCTGAAAGTGAGTAGATATTCATTTCAGAGAAGACAAGACTTCAAAAATTCTTAGAGTGGATTGGAGTAGTATTGAATGCTGTGGTACCTATGAAATTATTATTGCTTATCTTTTACAAAAAGTAGGGTGGAAATGTGTCAGGGTATTGAATTATTCTAGCAAAGAACAAGAGTGTTGTCAAGTGCATAACCACAATTTTCTCTCTCCCAAAAAAGTGATATTCCATTTGAATTTGTTATGTAGAAGTTTTTCTCAAAGGAATTATTTGAGTTTATAACTGAGTCATACGAATATTCTCTCCCCAGGGGTATTTGAAGTAAAAATAATGGAATCTTACATATTATTATGCACTGATCTTTTCTGAAGTAAACACAAGTATAGTAGTTGTGTGCCAACAAATCTGTTTTCAGGATTTTGAAATTTGTACATGCAGAATTGAGAGTACGTACACAAATCGTAGGGATTTTTTCGTCCCAGGACAATTAAATGAATAAATACGTTTAATATATTTTCAAGAATAATTATAATATATAATTTTTTAGAGTTGTTTGAGAGAATGTTATATAGAAATAAATGTTGGTCGGATAAGAGGGAAAAATGGTTGAATCTTAAAAAATGCAAGAGTGAGATGTCACGGTAGAGAGGGATTTGTTTTATTTGCAGTACAGATATATATTGCCAGGATTGGTGTCTTTTCACTTCAGCAGGGCTGGAAACATTGATTTCTGTGAGCAGAGAAAGGGGGTTCTCATACAAAAATCTTGATGAACTGGCGGACGTCGAAGTAGATGAAAAATTTCGACAGATATACACACTCATGGCTTCAAGATCTAAGGAGTTCAAGTATGGCAATGAAAAATTTCATAGCCCTGACCCTCGAATTGGTTTATATTCGCCAATGAAATCCAAACTTAGGAACAGTTTAGGACGCTTCGATTCCTCGTATTGCTGTTTGATCTGTGTCCAAAAATGTGTACATGAATGAATCGTCCGCTCAGGACAGTTTCTAAAGCACCAAACGAAACTATTAAAAAAGTGGCAACTACTTGTTAGGATGAAATTTCGAAAGCAGTTATGAAGAGCCCCTGTATATTTAATAGCGGTTTTTGCAAAATATCACCGAGACTGGCCAATCTCATAATTCTCATAATATTTATTCACGAATGAGACGTGAGGCTTATCCATAATCTCAAAAATTATTCTCACCCTTTGTCGCAATTTTATGACGACTAACACTGTTTCCAGAGCTCGAAAAGACGGATTTTCTTCAAATATTAACCTTAAGCATTAACCTCACCGAACCTAACGTAACCCAACCTCCTAAAAGTATCACAAGACTACTTTGTAATTTCATTTATTCAATCGAAGCCGTTTTCCGAGAAAACTCCAATTTTTTTTTTAAAATTTTTGTGTTCTACCACTGATTTTTTGTTAATCAATTGTTTTTTAACTAAACATGATGTCAAGAAGTCAGGTGCCAAGTTTCATAGTGTTACAATTCATCCTTCGGTTTTCGCACAAATTTGTCTGTGGATATTGAATTATTGTTTTTGTTTTCAAATTGTGATATTTTGACTTCATATGGTCTATATTTATGAGATGCACAGCTACGGCATTAAGTGCTGTGGTAACTCACTGCCAGGCTTGGTCCTAAAAAATAGTTACCCGGGCAATTGAATCTGATACGTAATTGTTCCTCTACGCTGGAAGAAAAACATATTTTTCTTGTCTGATTTTATCGCGAATTTGAAATTGAACTTACCGTAAACTGTTAATTTTGAAATTTTGCTGTAGCTGTAATAAATCTTGCATTGAAGAAAAGATTGTTTATGTTTATTTATGAAACTCATAATCTATAATACCAGATGATAGTAACCACAGAACTACAAAACAGTGACAAAACACCTTGAAAATTACCAAGATCACCACAACTGTATTCCTGAAAATACTACTTTTCAGTGAAGCCATAGTATAAACATAACGAATGCCGCTTTAAAGGAGGCTTTATCTAACAGGTGGTGGTGATACGTTTATGGAACCAAAGGCACTTTGAAGGGTACTTTAAAGAACACTTTATCGTATAGCCGACTTTGAATAAAGGAGTCTTTGTGGTGTTGATTATGAAACTGGCTATAACAATTATAACAGTAGTAAGTACAATTGTACTTCAACGTTTCTTTACCTAACCGGCATTTTTTGTTTTTCCAAGTTAAATAATCAGTTTTGACATTTCATCACAGACTTCTAGTCTTGATTTTCTTGTTTTCCACAATAAAATCAGAAGTTACGCGGAAAAAATATCCAATTAACAGTTTGATTAGAGACCAACAGTAAAAATGAACCCCCAGTCCCTTTTTTCCAAGTGGAAACCAGTGAGTAGTAAAATAATTAATAAGGAATGACACACTGAAACTTATAGTGGCCAATCAGGACTGGTATTTAAAAAATCAGTTCTGCCAACGAAAATAAAAATTACGTTAGACATAAGCCAAATAAACTAGAAGTCAAATATTTGAAGAAGAAACGCCGGTTAGCTGGAACTTTCAACAGACGACTGAAAAAACAGCCCTTAAAAATGTTTACGATTTACATAAAAATGTAGTATATAGCATTTTAATCAAAAATATTACCTGGTGAATTATTATTTTAGAATCATACCTTGGAAATTCAGCTTTATTTACCTACTATTCGTATTATACTTTTTTTCATGATTTCCGAATATTTTCCGAGTACATTGTTTTTCCGAAACATCTGAATGCAACTTCTTTCGAAACAACCAAATGCAATCTTTTTCATAACTATCGAATGTAATATTCTTCGAAACTAATATATGAATATTTTGACTTCTGTTGAATATACTTTCAAATAACCGTTCTTTTTAATTCATTTTCCTCCTATAGAGAGTAACAGAGTCTGTATATGAGCCATAACGTCCGCTCATTATGTCCTAAGGCACAACGACATATTAGTGTATATTATTCCCAAAAATTATACACTCACTCGTTGTGCCACAAATTTAAGGATTCCTTGTTTTATTTATCTTTTGCACGATTTACGTGCATATATCTTTCTCAAATTGTTCAACGTAAACAATGCTATTAGTTAATTAAAATAAGCTCACAACCACTAACACCACAACCGCGTAGCCTACCTCCTGATGTATGAACTCCGGCAACAGTGTTATCTCCTATCTTGCATTACTGACTTCTGAATATGGATCCAATTATAATCTTATGAGAACGAGATATTATAATCTGCATACAAATGTTTGGGTTCGGCCATCAAACTGTCTTTGATTTGTCAAAATGCCGTGTCACACTCGTCGTCCAGATAAATGGGCGGTTCTTTCGAGTGAGGTCGCTTAAAGGTGCTAACAAAGTTAAAAATCCAGGTAATAATCGCCGGTACCAATAATACACCGTACTTCTGTGGATTTTAATACACCGTACTTCGGTGGATTTCCGAGGAGTCGGAATCTGCAAGATGGCATTCATTTTTTCGGGGTCAACTAGCAGTCCCGACGCGTTGATGACATAGTATAGGTAATGCAATTCAGATTTGCAGGAGTGCAGATAATGATGTCGTCCAGATAAAAGAACACATATTGCTCTAATTCTGCACCTATCACTCTATCAACGAAACGTTAGAACGTGGCTGCTGCATTATGCGATCCCATAGGCATTTGACAAAATTGAAATATCTTGCGGTTCCGAATGACGAAAGCTGTATGTGGTTTTGACGATTTTGGAATATCCCGCGGTTTCGAATGACGAAAGCTGTGAGTGGTTTTGACGGACAAGTCAAATGAATCTGCCAATACGCAGCCTTCAGTCTGTAGATATCAGAAAATGCATGTCCCTTTGTATATCCGTCTCTTTAAAAATCTTAAGTTTTCAAAAAGCAATGCAGAAGCGGTATCGAACATCACGATTCTTTCTTGACCAACAGGATTGGAGACGCCTAAGGCGAGTTAGAGGACTCTACTACGCCATTCCGTAACATTTGCTTAAACTTGTCATTGACATTCCCCCGAGCTCAGGTCTAGTCTTCTGTGCCATAGGGTAGAGACAGAAAGAAAGTGGGTTACCTGCTTGCTGGTTACCGGCGCCGAAAATCGGCGCTGATAGAGGCAGGTTAGCACACAGAAAGTGCATAATCGGAATCGACCTCTGTTTTCGTAGATTTATTTTACGAAAAGTAGTGCAAAAACGCCTTCTTCATCCAAGGTATTCATCCTAGTAATCAAATTAGAACACAATTTGGATAATATCATTAGTTTTTGAAGAAGTAAAAGATTATCCAGATCGCTATCATCGCTTTATATGAATCTAGAGTTTTCAACTATTTCTGTTACTATGCGCTTTCTTACGTTTATCCCATACAGGGATTTGTTTACAAACAGCTGAAATTAATGCTTCCGTATCTACTACCAGCTCGCTTATAACTGAATACTCATTCCGGTAAACTGCCTGCCGCTTGCTATACGCGCCGACAAGCTTCAGCCTGTTTTGTCTCTGTGCGTTACTATACGTACTAAATTGCGTGCGGGTATAGGGTGAATCACGCACGCTAGTAGAGTACGGAAAGAGTACCTTTTCCGCATGCGACTGCCTTTCCCAAACTTTTCCAAACGACGCAAAGCGGAGTTCAGGTAAGCAGTCGAGTGCGGGATAGTACCTTTCCCTATGAGTAAGGATCAAGATTTTTTCTACAAGCGCATTGAAACATCTTATGTAGCGCTCTTGAACAAACTTTTGCATGCAGGATTTTTTTTCCGTACTTGTGCGGGAAAAATTCATTTGAAGTGACTTTAGCGTGCGGGAAAATGACACATCTTAAACTAAAATGCGTGCGGGAATAGGGTGAATCACGCACCCTTGCATGAAAGGTAAGAAACAGCCAGCCAGTCGCAGAGAGTACGTGCAGGCCAGTGGTATCACGAGTGATGCTGACATCTAGAAGGAGTAAACACCCTTTTCAATATTCTTGGGTCTAGGACATTCGGGCGTGGCCAACTGGGCCCGAGTCAACTCGGCGCGGCCAACTAGGCGCAGGGACAACTAGGCGCAAGGGCAAATAGGCGTAAAGACCACTTGACGCAAAATCAATGAGATGACAGACAAGTTACAATTATTGTTAGTTGAATATGGGAGCATTTTTAGCTAATCTAACCTGACCTGACTAACCTAACGTAGACAGAATACTTCATTTTTATTTTCACGCGTACTATCTCAAAATATGAAATTTTGCGATAATTAGGACTGTGGTCTTCGGATTCATGCAAATATACCTTTATGTCGAGGCACCCCTATGAAAAGACACGGCCTTCATTAAATCCTCACATGATATTTCGATATTTGAAATGAGAATAAAATGATTAAATGCAAAAAGTCCTGTTCTCTACAAGCTTGCCGGATCCGCTCTATACTTGAATGCAGTTTACTTTGGGAATTGTCATTCACCCAAACGTTGAAGTTGTATCAAGTAAGTTTTTTCCGCACTAGAGCGGGAATAGTAATTTTCCTAACAAGTGCGGAAAGACACTTTCCGCATGAGTTAGGAACAATACTTTTTCTACAAGCGTAGGAAACAAATTCATTTTTTCAATTATTTATTCATGCAAATGGAAACAACTAACAAGAGTAACATTTTCTATCCACTAATTATTCGTAATATTTATTGTAAATGTACAATTTGATGCATTATGTAAATTTATAGCGGAAGCCAGCATATTTTTTGAAGATGGCTGATTTCCTGAAGAAGAAGGTAACTCGGGCAATACATTATCGAAAGAAATCGAATGTGCAGGCACAGGCATCAAATCGTCGCCGATCGATATAGACGTGGATGGTTCTAAAATGCACCCGGAAGACGATGTAGTGTTCAAATTGAGAATTTTATTGGACATTTCTTTTTTTCGATTGGTGGAGTCTTCTAAATACCCCTCTGCAACTGAAGTCGATTTCCATCCTCCTAGGCGTTTGATATTAGTTATACCCACACCACAGTCAGCAAGTAAAGTGGCTGAGGAACGCCTGAAGCTGTGACCAGTGTAAAGCTCTGGATTTTGAAGGCGCAGATATACTGCTATTTCGGAGGGTATCTTTCCTATGGTATTGATTCCTACACATTGCACAGTACATTTTCCACTTTCGTAATACAGGAATAAACGACGGTGAGGAGTCTCTTTTGGACGTAAATGTACATAATTTCTGTATACGTTCAAAAAATAACCATCATTTGCTTCTTCAGATATCACGAAGGATCTAGAGGAATGATTTTTGGAATCCTTGATATTAACAATTATCAGGTTTTCTTTGTCGTCTATGTCGTCAATGGTGAGTTTTGTCAGCTCTTCTCGTCTGCAAGCACCAGCTAATCCAAAAATTGCTACTAACTTAATCATGAGGTATATGTCATCGGGTGCTTCAGTCATAAATTTTGAAACGTCTTCTTGAGTGAAGATTTTGGCCTTTTTCGGTCGAAAACCGACATTCTTTCTTTTAATGAATGCAATTATTTTGTAAAATTTGCTACTATCCAAATTTTGCTTCAATTTGAATACACTCTTCAACGTTGAATATCTTGCCCATAAAGTGTTCGGCTTCCATGTTTTAGACATTTCTAGAAAATAAGCCAAGAATACTTCTTCTTTATTTGGTGTTTTAACTTTTTTATTGTTGCACCATTCAATAAAACTCGTGTATTGCTTCTCATACCTTTGTTTAGATTTCGTTGGCAATAACTCTAAGTTCGCATCTGTAGCTGCTTGAACGATTTCTTGTGGAAGTTCTTCATCAGATGAATAATCCATTGTGGCAATTTCACTGAATCGAAAATTTTATATAAGTAACGCTTTGTCTGTCACTCTGACAATTACAAACAAATTTGTGTATTGATCGGCATGACAACATCATTTGTTACCTACTCGTTATCAGATCAATCAAAGCCTATATATAGGGTGATTTTCATAACAATATATTTTTATTTATCAATATTTGTTCATTTTTTCAATAAATAGATCAAAATGATGGATGATTCCCGCACAACAGTGGGAAAATGAAACTTTCCAAACTGAATTGCGTGCGGGTAGAGGGTGAATCACGCACGCTTGTAGGAAAAATTGTTTTCCTACGACCACATGGGAAAGTAACGTATATCGCACTGTATAGTTACACGGAAAGAGACCTATATCACAAGTGTGCGAAATATTTTCCTTACAGGCGCGGAAAGTGACTTTCCGCACGCTCCGTTAGTTCGTAAAGCAGCAGGACAAATTGATTTCTGACGAAGAGTACACGGGTTCGATCCTCGCCCGCGGACTCTTTTTTTCGTTATGATATTGAAAAAAATTACACTTTTCAATAGATTGCTTCAAATAATCTGTATTTGTATTTGTAATTTTCGAAAATAAATTAAGTCAGAATGATTGATAGACTAGCGCTCTACCATCATGACCACTGCGGCCCATTGAAACAATGAATCAGTTGTTGCTACAACACCATTTTGCCAGTAAACCTGCGCATTGGAAAACGATTTTCCCACTCCATAGCTACTTTCACTTCTTGTTCAGTATGTAGATGTAGATATTCTTTGCCAAGACTATGCGTCACCTTCAAAGACTTGCTGAGTCGCTATCATCCCAGGGCCAGCGCTTCCGATCTAGAACACGTAATTGTTGATTTTGCTATGCTCAGTGGCGTCATTTTTCTAACATTATAAATAGCCCTGCGTGGCAACAATAATAACTAGTATCATTTCAATTGTACTCAGTCACTTTACTTTTTGATGTATCAATCTGAATAAAGTTTCTTCAGTGAGAAACACTTATTCTCACAAAAATATTTTTTTATAAAACTCATTAATTAAAAGTGAGATATAACATGTATACTCAATGTCGAATCGTAACATGAATTATTCTATTTGTCGTTTTAGACCTGAGAATTATTAATAATCGAATTATGTTATTGATCAAAATTTTAAAAAGTGGAATTCAGACTGTTATATATTATATATTGTTTGTATTTGAACACTAGGTAGAAGAGACAATTCTGTCAGTACTCTGTTTCATGTAATGTGCTCAACTACATTTGAATCTTAAATGAATTTCTTTAGTTATGGATCCACGTTGTAAATCATTTATAAAGACACAGCATAATGGCGACGAGATGTAGAAGTGAAGTTTGACCTAGTCGTTACTGGAAAAGTCCAAAAAAGTCGAGAAAAAAATAAATAGTAAAACTTGACGTTTTGTCAAAGTGTGAAGAAAAAGTCAATTTTATAAATGAAGTCTGGAATATGCCTTTTGAAGTGGAAAGAAACTGTGTCAAGTAGGTACGTCAAAACATAAAATAGTAGTCCAGTCTAGAGAAAAAACCTTCAAAATTTACTGAAATGGCAATGATTGGAAGTATTGAGCCATACAAACCTAAAGATACAGATGTTTCTTCATACATGGAGAGGATGGATCAATTGATTGAGTGTAATGGAGTAGAGGAAGGAAAAAAAGTCTGCATGTTTTTAACTTTGATCGGAGGTGATGCTTATGAAGTTTTGAAAGATTTACTAACTCCCGGACTACCAAAAGACAAGTCATACTGTCAGTTAAAATAGCAGAAAGGTATAAGTTTTCTGTGCTAGACAAGAATGTCTTGAAGATATACTTACCTATACCTTAAAGTTGAGAAATTTAGTAAAAAATTGAAGTTTGGTCAATTCCTAGATGAGGCACTTCGTGACAAGTTCGTATGTGGTATAAAGTCAGAGGCAATAAGAAGAAAACTATTAACTGAAGAGCAGTTAGATTTTAATAAAGCTGTGAAATTAGCTTCTGGCATGGAGTTGGCAGAAGGACAAGCAAAAACCCTGGGATCAGAGATAGTAAATAGGTTCCATGTTGGTAGGAAAACATTTGAATCAAGTGATGGTAGGAATTACAGTCAGAAAAAGAGACAGTCAAATATGCCGTCAATAAAATCAAATGGGTCTGGTACGTCTGAAAGCAGTAATATGTCTAGTTACCAAAAAAGTATTAACAGTCGATGTAGAAGATGTTTGAGAATACATAGAGATCCGTCAGAAGTCAATTGGAAGTGTTTTGCTTGTAATAAAATAGGTCATACGTCAAAGTCATCAATATGTCACAAAAATAAAGTCCATTATACTGAGGAAGATCAAGAGCAGAGTCAAGAAGAAGTTGAATTCGATGATGATTTGGATGAAGATTTTGCTTATTGGTCAAGAATTTTCGAGGAGAATGTTTTCAGATCTGAAACTACAGGCGAACATTGTCCTGCTAGAGTAAGTGTCCTAATCAATGAGAAACCAGTCAATATGGAAATAGACACAGGTGCGAACAGTACAATTATGCCATATAAAAAATTCAGGTCTATGTTTCCGAATGTCACATTAACCAAGCAGAATTGTAAAGTTAACACGTTGTTTGGTCAAGTCACAAATCCAGTCTATAAAGCCATGGTTAATGTGAATTTTGGGAACATTGATTATAATTTGGAAATGAAAGTGGTAGATTATGATAATGATATATGTATGTTGGATAGGTATTGGTTAGATGTACTAGTAGCTAATTGGATGGATAAAATATTGGGTAGAAAAAAGTCAGAGATCTCAGTTAATAATGTAGCTAGTAATGATTTAGTTTGTGATATAATCAAGGATTTGAAACAGAAAAACTCGGATACCCAGAATAGAACAAGTTGCATCAAAGATTTTGTGGTCAATATTAAAGACAAAATTTTGTAAATCATACAGAATTCCTTATGCTTTGAAAGAAAAGGTTGAGACTGAAATACAAAATTTAGTAAAGGATGGTATTCTTAAGCATGTTACTACATCAGAATGGGCAAGTCCAATTGTTGTGGTACCCAAATCTGATGGAAAAATACGTATGTGTGGTGATTTTAAAACAAAAATTAACCCTTGCATTGAAAATCAATATTATTCACTTCATTCACACATTATCTGTTCATAGTATATATTTACTGAAAGTAAATTAGATGGTATTTTGAAAGCACCAAAACCAGAAAACAAGCAACAATTACAGTCCTATTTGGGTTTGTTACATTACTATGCGAAATTCATTCCTATGTTGGTTGATATAATTGCTCCGTTGTACAAACTTTTAAGAAAGGATGTTTCTTGGAATTGGGAAGAAAAAATTGATGAATGCTTTGAAAAGAGTAAGAGACTTTTGACATTTTAATGACATTTAATCCTACTCTACCTATAATTTTGTCATGTGACGCCTCGAAATAAGGTGTGGGTGCGGTATTAGCACACAAATTGCCTGATGGTGGTGAAAGACCAGTCATGTATGCGTCTGCTACTTTATCGAAATCAGAACAAAATTATAGTCAAAACTTGACAAGAAAGCTTTGTCTATAGTTTTTGGGGTTAAAAAGTTCCACAATTACTTGTTAGGTAGAAAATTTACTTTGTATAATGATCATAAGCCTTTACAGAGCATTTTGTCACCGAATAAAAATTTACCTGCATTAGCAGCAGCTAGATGTCAGCGTTGGGCTGTTGCTTTGTCCATCTACGATTATGATATAAGGTACCGTGAAGGGAAAAACTGGGCTACCATTAAAAAACTCCAATAGTGGTGAAACTAATTATTATTTTTCAGTAGTCAACACTATAACCGTTGTCAAATAAAGATATTGCTCGTGAGACATTGAGAGATAGAGAACTTCAACAGGTAATGAATTTTGTGTTGCATGGTTGGCCAGATATAAAACAATTAGAGGATAATCTCATACCTTATTATAGAAACCATGAAAATTTAAATGTGGATATGAATTGTTTAACATTTAATAATCGCGTTATTATTTCTGCACATTGCATGAGCAACATCCTGGAATTGTGAAAATGAAAATGTTAGCACGTCAATAGGTTTACTGGCCGAATATAAATAGTGAGATTGAAAGTTTGGGTAAAATGTGTGAATGTTGACAAATAATGGCAAGTAAAACTCCTAATGCTCCATTAACGTCATGGTCATAGTGTCCAAGAAAATGGCAACGTTTGCATGTAGATTTAGCGATGAAAAATTGAATTAAATTTTTAATTTTGATTAATGCAAGCAGTAAGTGGGTTGATGCATGGATTTTGAAAACAACTACAGCCAGTGACGTCATTGCTTGTTTGAGGCAAACGTTTTCTATATTTGGATTACCAGATGAGATACATTCGACTAATGGCCCTCCTTTTAGTTCAGATGAATTTGAATCATTTTGCAAAGCTCAGGGCATAACAGTTGTAAAATCACCACCAATACATCCGAAATCTAATGGGATTACTGAAAGAAGCATAAAACTTCAAAATCAGGAAAAACTAGATAACTTTTTATTTTATTATAGAAATGTTCCACACAGCCTTACTCAAATATCACCAGCAGAATTTTAAAACAAAAACCAAAAATGAGAATTTCAATGTTAAAACCTACTTTCAATAAATATATACAAGATAGGCAAACTAAACTTTTGCAAAATAAAAATGTTAATGTTGGTTGTCTAAAATGTGAAAAGGGTGAAAGAGTTTATGTTGAAAATGTTAGAAGTGAACACGAAAAATGGAATTATGGATTGATCAAAGTTAAAGTTAGTCCCGTAACTTATATTGTTTTGGTAGATGATCACGCTAGATTCGTGCATGTGGACCATTTGAGAAAATATCATGTTACAAATGATGACTTTAATCGAGCAGCTCATAGACCGATTTTGTTGGAACCCCCAAATGGCACACATGAACCACCCGTGTCAGAATCGAGTCCAAATGTAACAAAATCTCCTATAATGACAAATTACCGAATCTGTCCGAATTGCCAAACAAGACAATTCAAAACTCAACAATTGTACATGATAATGTACCTGGTACTTCAACTATGGATTCTGGAGTCGATTCTTGTCCTCCAAATGTTTCAAATCAAAAAGAATTTGTAGCATTACGAAGGTCTAACAAGGTTATAAGAAAGCCTGCAAGATATCTAGAATGAGAATTTGAAATGTGTTTTTCCAAGGGGAAAGAATTGTTATATATTATATATTGTTTGTATTTGAACATTAGTTAGAAGAGATAGGTCTGTCAGTAGTCTGTTTCATCATTTATAAAGACACAACACAGACGATACTTTGTAATTTCCGTATCTCAATTTCCGTTATCCTTCTTGGAAAATGTATTGTACTTAAATATCAATTGAGCCATATTTCTCCAGATTCCATTTTAGCTACAATCGATTGAAAAGACTGGAAGCCCTTTTATTGTCTGAGATTGAGATACAATTCGGAAGTGGTAACAATAGGTTTATCTTTTCCATTTTCATCCATCGTACATAATTGGCGGATTTAAGAAATATCATTCGAGGTTTTCCAATTGAATTTTCATTCGGAGTAATAATCTGCCATGTTGTTCTTGCCTACACCAAAAAATGTTCAATTTTTAAAAAGAAGCCGTTCTAGCGTATAATCCCCAACTGTATTTTTGTGTGATCTTTTATTAGTTTGTCATAATAAAACCAATATTGATTTTGTTACCGGAGATATACGAAGTGGATATTTTACAAAGTATAATGATATGATACTCCCTCATAAACACTCATAGAGTGTACCCAAAGGCATAGCCTGTGCGAGTAGAGGACAGCTACTATTATTTGCCGTGTCGCTCCGAGGCGACTTACTGATGTTTTCGGTGGTGTATTCATTTTTCAGCTGTAGGAAAACCCGGAAAACATACAGCACCACTCCTGTTGGTCGGTGCGCACTTCAAGCTAGCACCAGACGTGTTTGAGTAGTTGAAAATACCTCTAAGGAGAAAACGTTTTAACAGGTAATGTTACAAAATCTCTTGAAAGTTTATCAATAATCTCAGAGTGTTTCAATTGCACAAGTTAGGATGCAACAGGTTTTTTTCAGCCATTTTATTTTCTATCAGAAAATTTCACCATTCGATTAATCCCATATTGTTAGTTTCAACAAACAGATGGTATAGAAACGTATCAAGATGATAAGGTAGCTTTATGGTTCTAAACTAGATCTTACTACTCATTATGAAGTACTCTTATGGATCTTTGGTTTTATAGTTTGCCCTACGACACCGTTCGTGACACTTGAAATTTTCATTTCCTCGTTAATGGATCTGAGCAAGTCAAGGATGCTCTTATAATAATTTGCAAATTTTGAATAAAATTCATTTCGAGTGTCTTCGATTTTATCTTTGATCAAAAAAACATGTTGTAAAGCGGCCACCAAATAACAAAGAGGCGATAGGAGTATTATAAAAAGTGGTAGTGTGAATGAAACCAACATGGCCGAGTAACATAGTTTCGCTACCATTTGTCTAGCAATCATAGACCTCCTTAAAAAGGAAGTCACTTCCGATGAAGTTTCAGAATCCCTCTCTTCATTCAGTTCTTCAATAGTTTCAACGTTAGCCTTGAAAAATTGATCGATTCTCATTCAGTCATCACGTCAGTCTCAACCTACGACTTTCGCACATCGATGTAGGAATTTGTCATTTTAGAAAAACAACAGTTTTAATAATTTTTTTTCAAAATTTTTATTTCAGTTCCACAATATTCTGCTTTGAAACCACTATACTCTCAATGACTGATGACTGCAATGAAACCCTTCGATACTGGTGACTACTTTTTCAAAACTCTCATATTTCCTCACACATACGCGACTATAGTGTGACAGAAAGTGAATGAGAATTAATTAATTTGAACATCTGGGGTTATTACTCACCACCCAATGCTATTTATCAAACCCTTATTCCGTTTTGAATTTTACTGTGGCGCCTTCTATTTAGAAAGTGTTGAAATGACATCGGTAAATAGCTGCAACATTTTATGAATTTGCTGGATTTTGGTACAATTGCCGCCAAATCGTTGGTTCCAGTTGGTTTTCTCATCAACGATTTGGACTTATATATACTACCTTTATGTTACATTCTACAACTATTTTAGTAGGTATTTTTGTTGAAATAGCAGAGAAACGTTCATTTTATCGGTTTGTTGATGCCAGGATTTTTTTGAAAAAAGTTATTCTTGATATATTCAACAAGTATTATGTTCCAAATGTCTCTGCCAAATTTGAGTTATTTGTGTCACCACTTTGTGGTCCGACTGGAAGTAAGAATACATGCTGTGAAACGGCTACTTTATAGAACTTTATTTGAAATATGACATGAGAGGCCAGTATTGTTGTAAAAATTATATCTTCTTCTGGAACACACTCCGAACTCAAACCGTAAAACAATATTTTGTTCATCATTGATGGATTAGTACTTAATTTAATTCGACTTCAAGCATATACACCCGTACTTGCGCACCGGACTAGAGAATTTTGGATAACCACTTTCAGTTAATTGAATAATTTATCATTAGTGAAGGAGCCAAAGTTTGCAAAAATATGTTTCCGATAAGTATCTGAAGAAATTGGAAAAGTAATCCAAAAGCTCACAGATGTTTCTGCCAGAGCTTTTGTACTAATCTCTTTCTTGAACTGAAATCAAGCCTGATACGGTGTTTCAAAGATATAACTCCAAAACCATAAATGGAGATTTCGAATTGAAACATTTTCTATGCTTCTGTGAATGATGACAGGACTCCTGGCAGTAAAGATATCCGCCGTGCCTGGTTTCCATATGAAGACTTCCACATTCCTCTGGCGGCTGTTTGACTGGAATAACGAATGCAGACATCGTATAACAGTTGCTTCCTAGTCTACTTGGAAAATTCAATTGAAGTAGTAGACAGTTGGCAAAACTATTCCAACTTGTTGAATTAGTTGTTTCATTATGCGAAATTCCCCGTTTGATCTAATCTAGAAAATTTCCATCAAGTTTTGTTGGATTCTTGATTGTAGTTTGTACTTATGAATAATTCAACCAGATTTTTCAACCTCAATCAAGATATCGTTAAATTAACTTTGAGAATTGAAGAGAATCTTGTAATGATGATTCTTCGTATGGGGTTGATCAAAATAGTTTAATCAACACCTACAAAAATTAACAAATTATGGTTGGGAATACAAATCGATTATTTTCACATTTTCCTTCGGCCATATATAAGCAATGTTTGCAATCGTGATAATTGAAGACCATCAAGACAGATTGAACGAAGGAAAAAGAATGACAACAACCGATTTACATCAATAAACTTTTCAATAATTCAGAATTGAAAAGTTAAATTATACGAAGGAATGAGATGGAAAGTGAATATTACTTGAAGTCGCAAAATCTCCAAGAATGAACTCAATTAACTTTTGAAGAGGGCTAGGGAAAACACATCTAAAAGATTCAACAATGGAATGTAATTTTGAAATCTTTGCAAATGTGTAATTAATTTGATAGAAGGTCGATCGGTTAGTTCCGTATCCCTTTATATTAATAAATACTAACTCAGTTATTAAAATTGATTATTCACCAAATATCCAATACAAATTTAGGAAATTATTTATGTGAGGCATTTACTCATTTTCAAATGCTATTTTCCGGCTATGAAAGACCTGAGTGATTACTAGTTCTTTATTGCTAGATGAAATGATATCATAACAGTTACTGGTACTTATATAGTTTGAAATTTGCATTGTTACTTCTTAGTATAATACTACTCATTCATCAATGTGTGAGAACGATTAAAATTTTCTACTATGCTTACATCAACACTAACCGATTTTCAGTGCATGGAAACATTGCAGGAATGTTTCTAATTTCAAGCCCAAATTCTTACATAGATAATTTACCTCGTCCTCCTTGCATCGTGAGTTAAGTAATAGGCAATATAGAAAGCACACATTTGAAAAATATTCACGCTACGACAATTTCATTATGGTTTTAAAATATATATTGAGTTATTGCAACTTACTCGTTATATATTCCAACATCATTTGACATTGTGTCACTTTTTATGTTCTATGCGTGGTATAATATCTGAATTGGTTCTTTAAAAATGATCGCTTGCATTTTGAGGATGTAAAATTGACTGAAGTTAATCAATTCACTTCTCGGTTGATTTAATTGATGAAACAAAAAACATCGTCTGAAAACACGTGTAACTGAGCAGAAGGACAATATTTATATTTGGAGCATTCTCCTCTTCAGCCTTTCATGATTATTCTGTGATGTGGAATGTAGAAGCGTGAACTGAGATTCTATTGATTGACTGAACTAGATTAATTATCATTTAGTGATAAGGAAGTTGTTTACCAGCCTTTTAGGATGGAGATTGTTTGTCTTTCAAAAATTGATTCGAATGTGGCGTTCATTGAAGTTATCCCAGAGTAGCAATATTTAAATGGTTTCCAGAGCAAATATTATTCATCAAGTTTGAATAACATAAATGTATGAATCATTCTGGTATGATGAGTTGTTGACATTGAAGTAGCAGATATGCCATGTGTCATCATACCGCCAACGGAGGGCACTAGAACTCGCAGGTCGCTTCATAACATCAAGCCACTGAAGCCACAACAACTGGCCCAGGTTGATGCGGAATTTCACGATGTCCTTCCAGAAGAGGCTGACATCTGGCAAACCAACTCCAAAGGAAGTTCGAAGGGTCTTCAAAGGCTCGAAGAACTTTGCTGGTCCATGCCCTAATGAGCTGAATAACTATTGGTGAAAAAATTTCCATGTAGCAAGAACTATCAACTCATGACTACAAGGAAAGCAGCGGATTCCGGATTTGTTTGTCGAGGGGTGAACCGTATTTATCCCCAAGAAGAGATTTGCTTGATCTACAGACCGATAAAATTTGCTCAGATGCCTTGTGGTACCCCATCATATAGCAAGATGCATTGAACAGCTGATGCCACTCTAAAGGACTCGCTTCACCATAACATCTGGTCAAGTCAAAGTCCAAACAGAGCAGGTTATCTTTAGAAGGGGTGTATTTCAGCCCTATTCTCTTCTGCATCATCCTATTGTCCGTTGCACTACGGAAATCCAGCGGATACAACTATGGTAACTCTAGCAACCGGAGGCATAAGGCCACCCTTATGTTTTACATGGATGACCTCAAACTATATGCCTCCGGAGAAAAGGATCTTCATCAGTCCTTGAGGGTGGTGGGATTGTACACACATGCTATCGAAATGGAGTTTGGGATCGACAAATGTGCCACGGTTCATCTCAAAAGAGGACGATGCAGGGAATACGGAGAGGACTATCAGCTCGTAGATGGAAGCATCCTACATCATTATGATGCCGGAGAGACGTATACTTACCTAGGAGTGGAACAACGCCATTCCAAAGAGGACAGATCTGGTCATCAGAACTGTCGGGGAAGATTCCGTTCCGATTCTAATTTACTCAATGAAATTGACGTAAGAGGAGCTGCGACAACTTGGCGTTATGCATCTTTATAGGAACTTGCATCCCAAAACGTCTGTTCCAAGGTTAAACTTCCCCAGAAAACGGAGAGGTCGTGGATTCTTGAGTTTGGAATGTCTACATAATAGAATGGTTCTGGATGGAGGCTGCAAAGTCATCAGGAATTCAGATTCCCTTCTCTGCTTAGTCTGTCACCGAATTGTAATTCTACCAGCAAAAAGCACACGTTGAAGCTGCGGAGACCGGAGTAATCCTGCAGCTACAGAAGGATAAGCCAATGCATGGGGCCTTCTTCAAGAATATTGAAGATCTTGCCTTATGCAAAAATTTTACCTTCGTTTTCCTCAGGCCAAGTAGGATGCAGATGGAGACCAAGGGATTCATAATAGCCTGTTAGGATAGTGTATTCAACACATTGGTCTACTGTAGTCACATGATGGGTGTGAAGGTCCCTGACACTAAATACGGAGCGTGTCGTGGAGCAGCTGACACTATAATGCATTGACTGTCAGCCTGTCGAGCTTATGCGGTCTCAGCTGATATCCACATGCATAATACGGCACTACGAGTATTGTACTACTACCTGTACGATAACGAAGATCCACCGGTGTTGCCTCATGCTCCCGTTATGAAAAGTGAACATTCAACATCGTCCAAAAGAGTAGAATTTCTTTTCAGAGGCAGCAGCCCGTGTAGCCGATGAACTTGTTCTCGTTCTCCTGCAGCTAATTGAGGATAATCCTGTGAATCAAAATTTTTAAGCATTTGTGTGAAACTACCCAAAACATCAAAACTACGATAATTCCACACACGCGTTTCGTCAACAAAGTTACGATCTCCATATAAAACTCAATTGCTTCTCCGTAGAAGAACGAAATCGTAATTCATTTGAGAATCCGAAGCCCCGATTCAAACGAGAAGGCACACATCAAGAATCAGGGCCCCCGTAAAGGCTACTGGCGCCTGTATGCAAAAAAATATTTTGGCATCCCTTAAGGCATTTTGGATCATGTTTTTTATTTATTTTTTGAAGTTAGGTAGGTAGGTGCTTGAAATAAAGCAGAAAATTGAACTTCAGAAGTCATATTTATTTGTAGACTAAAATATCAAAATAAAACAAACAGAATAAAACCATATTTTGCACCTGAAGGTCTCTTTCCTTTATCCTATAAAATCAAATAAATTTTAGTACTTATGGGAATTAGGAAATAACTTCTAAAGTAAGCACAGTAATAATCACCAAGTTTGCTTATTTGAGTGAAAAGCAATTTGTTCGAGCCCTTTCAGCTTAAACCCTTTCAAATATAAAAGCAGAAAAAATATTAAACTAATTTGATCCTATAAAATGGTACTACAAAAAGATCGATAGCATAAAAATTAAGCGAGTTATGAATAAAAAACCAATTACTTCTTCAAACAACTCGTACAAGATATTTAAATTAATGGAAAGATATTTGGGTAAAAAAAATAATTATAACCAGCATCCTATAAAGGGTTAATGTTGATAGTATAAAGTAGGGAACACTTATCATTTTATAAAAAATCAAACCATTGAAATTGCAGTCAGCAGGTTTTTAGCAGTTAATTTTTTAGAAAAAAAACTAGTAAACAAAATATCATACAACACAACACTTGACAAAATAAAAATAATTTTAAATGTAAAACCGGTTTAAAAACCCCTCTGGCGATGCACCGCTTTTATAATGCTCCAGGCATTATTCACGTCTGAACAAGAAAAATCAGGAAACTACCGCCTGACATGTTCTCGCAACATAATTATTTGATTTCTCAACCCTTATTTTAAAATAAATTTTTGTTTTTTTATTTTTTTTGCAACTTTTTTTGCAGTTTTTAACCCTGGGTTTTGGCGCCCCTAAAAGATGGCGCCCGTGTGCATTGCACACTTTGCACATATGGTAGCGGGGGCCCTGTCAAGAATTATACTTGAGATGTGAAAACTGTCTGGAATATTGAGGGCATCAAATCAAACATTTACTTAAAATAATTCTTTGATTTTTCTCAATATCGTTAATTTTGTTGGTCATTTTCTTCCATTCGAGTTGTTTTAAAATGTATTTATCTTCATTTGTGTAAGAGCAGAAAGATTGTTTTCTATATTTTCTATAATTCGTTCAACAGTGTTGTGAGATGGTTTCTATTTCTGCGGTCACCGAATCATGATCTGTGCACAAACCTAAAATATTTGAGAAGTTTTCGTTTGATATCGATATTGGAAATTCAAAATTTTCAATATGTTTTTGACCAAGCTGAGAAATTCGTGAAATTTCAACATCTTTATTTTGTAATAAATATAATTCAAAAAGGTAAAAATCAAACAATTGAGCATCATAAATGAAGGTGACATTATTGACTCATTTGAATTTGAAAAGTCGGCGGCGCATATGGCAAGTGACCAACCAAATGAGAATGAAAGTTACTAAAAACATCAAGGTTATGTTTGGGGTTATAGGCGAAAATAGCGAAGTGTACGCCATCTAATAATTTTTCTAGGAACTACTGTGAGGGTGAACAACATATAATTTACCATTGTTTGCTGGGTAACGACTTGTTTATATTTCTCAGTTTTTTACTATTTATGAGCAGATGAACAACTAAAAGTGCATAAAATAGACTGCTTGTGAACTATACTGTTTGGTGTTGGTAAATATTAACATGCAGAATATTCATAAAACTGTACCTACAAAATCGCGGAAATTTTGTTCTGTACCCCAGTGATCCTCTTATTGCACAATTTCCTCTTGGTGATAAAAAGCTGTGTCTCAAGTGGAAGACAGTCCTTAAGATTGGAAAATCTATCACAAAATATATGAATGTTTGCAGTCTCCACTTCCAAGAACAGGACTATTGTTTTATTCATTCTATTATCGAAATATCGAAAGACTCAGCCGAATGTTATTAAGAGTTGAAGAAAGTGGTAAAATAGGTTGAAGATACTTCTAATGTCAATAAATTATCTGTAACATGAAAATTAAGTTCAAATTTCTTGTACGATCGAAACATTTTTGAAATTATGGTATTTGTTCGCTTTGTTCTTTTAAAACATTACTACTTTGCTTGCTCAAAAGACCTTATCATATATTCATGAAAATGATATTGCAGTTTTATCTGAGATTTTAGGGTGAAAAAAGAACTTAGGTCCACTTGTACTAGAGGCATCTTTACATTTTTCACCTAAAATTAAAGAAGTCCTTTCATAAACACAAATAGTATCTCATAATTCCATACCTTATACAAGTAATCAAGCTAGGGATTAGTTCAAAAATACTAATTATTTCAATAAACAATAATCTCAATGCTACAAAATCCACCATATTCAAAAATTTCTTATAAAAACACAGTTTATTTGAATTTCAATGCGTTAAATAGTTCGTTGTTCATCGGTAGACATATTAGTTTTTTTCAGCGACATCTAGCGGTTTCCTTTTTTCGCCTATAAGAGAGTAACATTTCTAGGTGTAACGATTGGTTTTGGTATAAGTAAAAGTAAAATTAGTTGATTGGTTTCTGAAAAAAGTGTCGACAAAAAGAATGAGCTATTTTGTGTGATTTTTAATTAAAACTTTTGTGTTTGAAAATGATCGATTTTCAAGAATCAAAGGGGCATAACCTAAAAGGTAACTGAGCTCTACTCGCATTTTCTTCTGATTCCTGTTCAGAAGACGTACATTTCTCACTTCCTCTTTATTTCAAGACCAATGAAGATAATGATGAATAATTGTTACGTTACGGCAAATTCCGATAATTCGATAAACGACGCAAAGGCCCAGTATAAAAAACATAGATTTCTATAAATGGTTTGCCTGAAAATAGTGTGTATAATCGTCAAAACCATTTTCAAGCAACTGAAAATCCATTGCTCGTCGGTGAACGTGAACAGTTAGGACTTCAGTGTTATTCATGATACCAAAAATAACAAAATATAATGCATATATGACACTATGGTAAACACGAACAGATTTCCAAAGATTTTCGAGTTCACTCGCTATATGTTTTGAATGGCGATAGATATTTGAATAGAATGAAAATGTTCTTGGGGAAGCTATTAAACATGTTCCTGAACATAATCGTGCCAAATTATGATAACAAATGGATGAGGAGCTACGTACATTTTATAATTACTATCTGGTATGTTCAAAGATCAGTTTTGATACTATGTGCAACACAAACTCCCAGATCGCTTTCCATACGTGTTTCTACTGGTTTTTTCTTTCGGGGATATAAGAGGAAAACAGATCCGTTACCGACAAGAAAAACATGCATCATCTAAGAGTCACTAGCGATATCAATAAAATGAGGACTAATTTGATAACAAGGACCAAAATGTAATATGTTAATGAGAATTGACTCTGGTTTTTAACAAAATGGCGGTGTCTTTGAGCACTTGTTTCTTTTCATGTTGTTCTTGATGTACTTATATTTCAGCTTCAGTTTCACAATGTTTGATTTTTTCCCAACAATTTGCCTCGAACAATACAAATACTATTTAACTATTTGACTTCTCCCAATGTTCTGTATGTTGTACGAGGCAATGACCCTTATACTATAAACTGATGAGTTCATGGTCGTTCCTGTTCGTTTTCATTTATATTTATACTCAATCGATGTCAAAGTGCTTTAATGAAATCCTTGTCAACTAAAATTTCAAGACATGTTTGCTTCGTAAAATGAGATAATCGCGTGAAATCCATAAATATGTAAAATTATGAGTAGACATTGTTTACAGTGGGTAGAGTTTGGAAGTCTCCTAATCGAATTTCTTAGATGAAAGCTCACAACGGAATCAACAGCATGAGAATTGTGTACAGTGCGGCTTTTAATTGTCCGATACTACTTTTTGAAATGAAACACATTGTGATTGCTCGATAGAAGGCGCGGGGGGGCACATCAACTAAAAAAATTTAAATGGCATGGTTAGAAATCCTTATTAGGCCAGTCAAAATAGACCGGCAATTCACAATAATTACAAACATTTCTTTAGCACCGTCATATGTTAAAGTATCCAGTAAAGACTCAATATGAAAATTTGCACAAAAATCCGGGGACCGGAAATCAGGCAAATTCGCATAAAACGCTAATTAGCAAAATTGGGCAAAATTGCAAACATTGTGCAAATTGAAGATGTATCAACGAACTTCTTTTATACATTCCTCTTGAAATTTGCACCTGCAATTTTCAACTGGAAATACGAATAATCCTCAAATTCTTTGTAATTAGCGCTAATTACGATAACAAAATTGCAAACATTGTGCAAATTTGTGGTAAATCATGGTACAGTCACCTCTAAAATGCTTTGAATTTTGTACACTTGTCATGCGTACGGAACATCCAAAAAACATGGATAACGCTAAAAACAGTCTCAGGGGCAGAGTTTTAGGGGTCAATTGAGTTTGCACTCTTTTCAGTATCCCGGAAGATGGCAGGAATGAACAGTATCTTTAGAAGCAATTTTTGCAAATGCCACAAAATTACAAACTTTGTGCAATTTTTCCTTAAAGTTCTGCTATGGCAAACAAGTCAATGTATAAATTTGCAACCCTATAAAATGTCGGGAAAGCCGGGAAATAGAATATTATCAATTAAGTCGATTTTTGCGGGTGACACAAAATTCCAAACTTTGTGCAATTTTTTCTCAAGGTTCTGGAATGGCAAACAAGTCCACCTATAAATTTGCAACCCTATGAACCTTTGAGAAAGTAGTGCAATGGAATATTGTTGATTGAGTCGATTATCGCGCATGACAAAAAATCTCAAGCTTTGTGCAATTTTTTACCATACTTCTGGAAAATCATACAAGTTTACCTATGAATTTGCAAACCCATAAAACTTCGGTAATATCTTCCCGTCCGGCTTTCCGACGCAACCGCCGTGATCACCCTTCCGTTCGCCTCGGACTAGACAAAGCGATTATATGTTTGTTCAATTTCGAATTTTTTTTCCCTTGCCAAATTCTTCTCTCGTTCTTAAAACGGAAGAATATTCATATTTTCGTTTGAAAGATCATTTTGTCCAGAACAATTTATTGCTTATTATCGTTTTTTTAAGGTTTAAAATTTTTCATAAATTATGTTATGAAATTACTCATATTTTGTGAAAGTTTGGATTTCATTATTTTAGTTTCACGTCGATAACAGACATTTTTGTATAACTCGTCGCCCTTAATACATTCATAGCTACGTCCTCTTCCCTGCACTGCCCAGAACCAAATTTATCAGCATGGCCCTGCTGCGAGTGAAGCCGACTGTCACGAAAGTTTCGATAGGCCATTGAGCATTGAAATTCATTTGATTCTCACTTTTTCCAACAGCTTAAAGAGTTTTAGACTTATTTTCTAATCTAATTATCCACGTTGTGTGTAGTAACATAGACTGAAAAAACTTACTTCTAATCTAATTATCCACGTTGTGTGTAGTAACATAGACTGAAAAAACTTACTTCAAATATATGGAATGTCGAAAGTGGTCATTAAAAACGTTATTTTTGTTTATCGCACTCTGAAGTACTTCTTGATGCAAGACGGTTCTGACCAGTTCTTATGCTTTATTCAGATCGAATAATCCATCCTATCTTACTGAATATAATTGGTTTCGTACACATTTGACAGATGGTCGACTCAGGAGGTACAACATGCTCACTTTTCTGTTTTGTTTGCTCTGATAAACATAATTTTTTTCGGAGCTTTTACTGTTTCTACTGATGTTTTCAAAGCCTTTAATTTTTTTTTCGAATATTCTGAAAAGTTCGGACATACTTATGAATTTCTTTATTTTATAATTCGCGAATAATCTTAATAAACTCACATGCAAATAAACGCAACAAGTTAATATTTGGTTTAATTTGAGGTCTCGTAGGTTTTTCATTATCGGTTCAAATTTCAAATTTTTTTTTATTAAACTATAGATAAAATTATTAATTCAAACTTGCACACTCAGTTAATTAGAAGTTTGTTGTTGAACCTCAATTTAAAAACATCCTGTGAAATAATTTCGTGGTCAAATTCTTTCAAAATGCCAACTATTGCTAGGAACCATTCCTTTTCAACATTTTGTTTTTTGGTTCATGCCTTTAAGTGAACTAGTTCATTTTTAAGAGAGAAATGAACTCCAAACAACAGTTTCCCCAATTTTGAGAAATGTTATTTTTGACGAGATGGCTTTGCTCATTGTGCTATAATGCCAGTTTGTCAGCTCCGTTTTTGAGTCTAGCAATGAGAAGGCAACAATATATCGTTCAGTTATAATAATAAGCAATGATTGCAAAATGTATTTATGCAAACCTTCTAAGATGGGAGGGGTTTAAGCTTATTAGTGGCTATTGGTAAAACAAGGAACGGGAAAAATCAACATACTCGGAGCTCGCTGAGTGAACTCAAAATTTTCTTTCACCATCAAATTTTAAAAAGTTGGATCTAGGAATCTCTCGGAGTACTTTTTCAATATTTCCAAAAACCTTATAAAATGAATGGCAGAAATTAGACCACATTCTCTATTTTTTATCTCACTAGTTTTATTTTTTTCAGAAAAAGTACTCCGAGAGATGCATCACTTTGACTTTTACCTTTGTTGACAAAAAAAATTGCAGGGATCCATTCAAAATCACACCGTCTAATTGTTTTTTGCTGAAACCCTGCAGACTCAATTTTGGAGTATTTTTCTATATTGATTTGAGCGCCCTCACATAACTATGCACTTTTGCTGGATACTATGGATACTTGAATGAATTTTAATAGCCCCCCCTGATGTTCGTTTTTACGTTTTTTCACAAGATGCATTTGTCTGATGTGAAATAATGAAACAGAATTTTTTTTGGATGGAACGAAATTTTTTAAATTTTTAGATGGTTGAAAAGAGAATTGAATTATTTTTTCAACGATGTGACGCATGACCCCCCATGCAATTTAAAATGTTTTAGTTGACGTGCCCCCCGCGCCATCTATTGAGCAATTACAGTGTGTTTCATTTCAAAAAGTAGTATCCGTGAAACCCACCAAACAGTTTTTTATTTATGTTTGTACGTCAAACCGTTCAAAGGTTAACAGGGGATGGGACTATTAGACCGGGAGATGGTGACGCAAAATATTAGGTCATTTGTACCAGTATGGCGGTTCTTCTGGGGTCTAATAACGGAATGACAAAAAAGAAAATGATGGTCATAGCGCTGGTACTGGCGGCCCAATCTCGTTGGCTTTAATCGAACGTGTCGAATGAATAACGAGTGTCGAACGATTTGTTTCACAAAAATGCTTGTATTTTTTGATAGTCGATAAAAAAAGAAGTAGGCGGTAGCGTAATGCCGTACTTCTCCGGAGTGACTTACAGCCCGCCATACCGACACGAATACATTAAAAAAATTTAAAAAATAAAAATTAATTCAACCATTTGTACCAGGCTAATTTTTGCGCAGCTAATCATCGTCGAGTACACGGAAAGAAATGTAAAGTCAATAGTATTAAAAATATAATATTCATTACAATAAAATATCATTACTTATAGGACGATTACCTATGATAATAAAACTTAAAGTACCTAATTTTATAATGAAATTTCAGAATATTTTCTTTTAGAATTAAGTTCTTTTCATTGTAAACTAAATTATAAATCTTTGATATGTCCAACAATATTTTTTTTATCAAACTTATTATATTGACTTAATAAAGTGTAATATTTTTTATATTAAATGATATAAGACTTTTACAATAAGTGGTATAATATTACATAGTAAATGTTATTATACTTTTATAATGAATTTCATCATAACGTAT
The DNA here is from genome assembly GCA_958502065.1 of Chrysolina americana. NCBI lineage: Eukaryota > Metazoa > Arthropoda > Insecta > Coleoptera > Chrysomelidae > Chrysolina > Chrysolina americana. Next base: position 63,605,371 of record OY293412.1, on the reverse strand, counting down.
AATGATATTTTGGACCGATATACACTGACCTGCAAAATAACTGACCAATGAAAATTTGCCCGAATTTCAATTCGATTCTGCTGTTTTTTAACTATGACGACAACAAAAAAACATAAAGACCATTGATATCGGACGAGCGACTGGGAGAAAACCAACTTTGAAATCAGGGAAAATTTTCAGTATGTAGCCGTTTTTTTGCAGGGCAGTTCTGAATAAATAAAACAGGTTATTATATATTTCAAAATAATTTATTGCACAAACTGAAAATATATTCGTACTTGAATGTAAAATTTATAATATTAGTAAACCTATACGTAGTGATTTGGAAACGCTGAATGAAAAAATATGTAATATGTGGTTGTTGTTTTGTCTACCAATATGCCGATAAAAGCATTTTTCATATCATATCTGATGTCTGCTCATACCTACCGACATCTTCAACTAATTCATTATTCGAAATATTCATCCTAATGAAGAAAATATTGAACTGGAATGTCATACTTATATTAGTTGAATTCTTCCCTTTTAAAGTTACTGGGCAATGTTGTGTACATACAAATAAATCGTAAAAGCGGATAGCGTTTGATGACGATCAGCGAAGACTCGAAGGCCAAATTTACTATAACTGTAATATTTGACACCCCAATCAGTTAGACGCTATTCTTTATGATGGAGCTCCGCCTTCATCGGTCGGGATTCTTATTTCCCCCTTTACACCTCAGATTTAGTTTGACCTTTTATGCTACAGACCTGTTTTCCCGACGGTTAATAGGGTTGCAAATTTATAAGTAGCCTTGTTTGCCATACCAGAACTTTGAGAAAAAATTGCGAAAAGTTTAGAATTTTGTGTCACCCGCGAAAATCGACTTAATTGATAACATTCTATTTCCCGGCTTTCCCGACATTTTATAGGGTTGCAAATTTATACATTGACTTGTTTGCCATAGCAGAACTTTGAGGAAAAAATGCACAAAGTTTCTAATTTTGTGGCATTTGCAAAAATTGCTTCTAAAAATACTGTTCATTCCTGCCATCTTCCGGGATACTGAAAAGAGTGCAAACTCAATTGGCGACTTAGAATTATACCAGCAAAGTTTGCAAAACACGAAAATGATGTTTGCAATTTTGTGACCCCTAAAAATCTGCCCCTGAGACTGTTTTTAGCGTTATCCATGTTTTTTGGATGTTCCGTACGCATGACAAGTGTGCAAATTCAAAGCAATCTAGGGGTGACTGTATCATAATTTACCACAAATTTGTACAATTTTTGCAATTTTGTTATCGTAATTAGCGCTAATTACAACGTATTTGAGGATTATTCGTATTTCCAGTTGAAAATTGCAGGTGCAAATTGCAAGAGGAATGTAGAAAAGAAGTTCGTTGATTAATCTAGAATTTGCACAATGTTTGCAATTTTGCCAAAGGAGATATTGCTAATTAGCGTTTTACGGGAGTTTGTCTAATTTCCCTTCCCCGGATTTTTCTGCAAATTTTTATATTGAGTCTTTACTTGATACCTTAATATATGACGGTGCCAAAGAAATGTTTGTAATTATTGTGATTTGCCGGTCTATTTTGACTGGCCTATATAGTGATGAGTCATAGCATGCTAAGTACGGTAAACATCGCCTGGCGCGCATCAGCCCTGCACGTCATCAACCCCTAAACCCTTGAAAGTGTAAATGAAATCTAAAAAAAAACTTGTTGCTGTAAGCTTGAAATTTTTATACGAGTTTGTTCATTCATTGAGATGTTCAAAAAAAATTGACTGGCTTTTTCAATGAGCACAAGTACCAGACAGGTGAACCGGAAGGTGTGTAGTACAGTGTGACCCATTTTTCAACCGATTGGAATAATTTTTTTTTGTTAGGTAGATATTCAAAAAGTCTATTAGGACACCAAATATCATGAATAAATCTCAATTTCCAGGGCCAACTAATCTTATTTTTCAAGGTCAAAAATCTAAAAAAATTACTAGCGATTTTTTTAGAAAAAATCTGACTACACCACTGGATTCGCGACATTTTCAAATGATTTACATGTAAATTACGTTGGAATGCGTCAATCAATAAAAAAGTTATAAAGGAATGAAATTTGAAAAATATGCCGTTTAATCAACCCACCAATTCATGTTCAGGAATTTCATGAAAATTCTGTATACTCCACTGGATTCAGGATGTCTTGAAATATTAATGATCACAGTTTCATCGAAATCTGTTCGGTAATAAAAAAGTTATAAAGGAATAAAATTTGAAAAATATTTTGTTCAATGGAATTTTAGCAACGTTCTTACTACACCACTGGATTAGGGGCAATATTCAACAAAATATTATTCAAATAAAATTCATGAAACGTTTATGGGAGAATCAATTTCCTTTCATATGTATGTCGAACCATATCAATCAATCAGTTTATGACAACAAACTTTAGTGTCAATAATTTCAAATGAATCTACAAAAAAATAACTGTAAGTACATTTTTCTAATTGCTACAAACTAGCGGAAAACAATCTTTTATTCACAATCAATGTAAAAATAGAATTGAAAAATAAATGAGTGCAATTCATATTCTGGTGGCCTCCACCAAACTTCCATCCAATTCAATGCATTTATCATATCGCTTACGAATATTTTTTAAAGTATTCCTCAATTGTTGTGGAGTAATTGCATCGCAAGCTTGCTGAATTCTGGTGCACAGTTCCACTCGATTCCTTGGTCGTGATTTGTAAACCTTTTGTGTAACTTAACCCCAAAGGAAAAAATCGAGTGAAGTAAGGTCAGGCGATCTTGGTGGCCATCCAATTAATGTACTCCCCCTTCCTATCCAACGATTAGGGTAATTTTGATTCAGCCAATTCTTCACAATTCCCGCATTATGTATGGAACAACCATCTAACTGAAAATATAAATTTCTTGCTTCTGCAAGGGGAAGTTCATCTATTGCGTCCGAAAATTCATTCCTTAAAAATTGTAGGAAAATTGCGCCATTCATGTTGCCGTCGAAAAATAATGGTCCAATTATCCTTTCATTCAGTATTCCACACCAAACGTTCACTTTTTCTGAATACTGCCTTTTACAGTTTATCACCCAGTTAGGATTTTCAGTGGCCCAATAGCGAATATTTTGTGATGAAACCACTCCATTTGTTATGAACCAGGTTCATCACTAAATACAATTTTCTTTAAAAATTGCCTGTCATTAAGATACTCGCCCTGGGCCCATAAGCAGAATTCCAATCGTTTTTCTTGATCACCTAGTTCCAGAGTATGTAAAAACTTTGGTTTAAATGGCCTCAATTTATTTTTCTTCAGACATCGCCTAATATTCTCCCTAGGTAAGTTTAAATCTAAGCTGGCAACCCTCAAACTACTATTTGGATTATTTCTGAAGTAATCTAATATAGTCTAGTTATTTTCGTTCCTTCTTCGTATATTGTTCTTCAAAATATATGTGGTTACTGCTCCAGTCCGATTGAAAACTTGGTTTATTTTATGTACCGTGCTGTTATTTATGGCTGGACGATTTGGGTGTCTTTCATTGAATATTCTAGTTACTTCTCTTTCACTCCGGTAATCATCACCGGAAAGACGTATAATTTCGATTTTTTCTTGAATTGACAATTGAGCCATTATCTGTTTTTATTTTGGAACACAAATTATTCAGTTCACTAATGGTGCGTAACAAAATGACAATTCATGCGCAAATAAATAGATGAGAAACTGTAAGTCACAGCTAACTTGTTTATTTCATTAATGCATTCTGAATAACAGGCAGTTAAAATTGCAACTCTCATTTTTTGCTATTCAACAAAAGGAAAAAATCACAGCTGATGTTACCTACTGGAATGCTAATAATTATTATCCATTGCATATTCTTTTCGTTACAATTTCTATTGGGAGTACATTAGACTTGTTTTATATTGTTGAAATTGTTTTCATGAAGATTAACCAGGAGTTCTCTCCTGATTGTACTTGTTTATGTATCCACTCCACTTCGAGAAATACCTATAGACTATTTTTACCATCATGATTTTCAGATGTTATAATTGTACGACATTGCAACAATCACCCCAATAATTTTTTCAATAATCAACAGTGGTGTAGTAAGAACGTTGTTAAAATTTCATTTTACAACATATTTTTGAAATTTCATTCCCTTATAACTTTTTTATTACTGAACAGATTTCGATGAAACTGTGACCAGTGATATTTCAAGACATCCTGAATCCAGTGTTGTATTCAGAATTTTCATAAAATTCATGAATTCGAATTGGTGGATTGATTAAACGGCATATTTTTCAAATTTCATTCCTTTATAACTTTTTTATTGATTGACGCATTCCAACGTTATTTACATGTAAATCATTTGAAAATGTCGCGAATCCAGTGGTGTAGTCAGATTTTTTCTAAAAAAAATCGCTAGTAATTTTTTTAGATTTTTGACCTTGAAAAATAAGATTAGTTGGCCCTGGAAATTGAGATTTATTCATGATATTTGGTGTCCTAATAGACTTTTTGAATATCTACCTAACAAAAATGTAAGTTTTATAAGGGTGCTTCCATCTTAAATGGGTCACACTGTATATGAATTAAAATAAACTTTATTCTGTAAAGTTGAAATTTTTATGTGTGTTTGTCTAAGCGCTTTTAAGAAGGTACGTACAATGACAGGCGGATCTGGCTAGCATAAGTCCTTGACAGATGAGGGGAAAGATGCTGTGGGAGTGCGAGTAAGAGGCATAACGTGAACTTATTCAGAATTGTTCATGAATAATTCGAAGAAATATAATTTGAACTATCAAGCTACGTTTGTAAAGGGTCAAGTGCATTTTTTAAGAAATGCCATGTAACTATATCAGCACATTGTTTCAGACATTTCACTATCCTCCATCTACCCATCCAATATTAATAACTTTCTTCCATCTACTTGAACGTTATGATTTTGCGTCTGCAGATGCAAAAAAATCAATTTCGTCACGATTACGGAATTTAAAAGGAAATAACTTTGATACCATTTGACAGATAGATGTGTGATATTTCCGATCCATCCTCAAATCCTTAAATTATAGTAAGTGGCTCAAAATTATTTCTCAGTTCTGAACGCTGCCGGATTATTAGTTTTGGCAGAATTGCAATTTCAATTTTTTTTTGCAGCGTGTCTGGATACTCTAGTGAGTGTCCGATTTCAATTTCGCAAATTTTGAAAGTAGAAGTATAGTACCACAAAACGTATTTTCTCATTTTGCGCTTTAATGCTGCGAAACGGGTGAAAAATGCTTGCAAACATGACTGAAAACATCCTAACCCTTGAAGCGGTCGATTCGTAGGTGAGACCGGGAGGTGAGGGGGAGCATATTATACGTAACGAGTTCATTAGAAGAATTCCCCTCATCTCCCGATCTCTCGTACTACTCGACCGCTTACACGGGTTTGCAAGTTTTTTTCATCAATTTCGCAGCATTGTAGCGCAAAATTAGAATATGTGTTTGTGGTACTGAGTATATAGGTACTTTCAGAATCTGTTTGAGAAACTAAAATCGGACAATCCTTAATCACGGCACGCATAAAACGCATTACTTCACAAGAAAGTGTTGTTCTCGGCGAAAACTTTGAAAAACTATTTTAAGAAAAATTAAAGTTTCGAAGAAAAAAGTGAGATAGTGGTTTAACTGAGTAAATGATAGATTTCAATACTGAGATAAAACCACACAAAAATGATCAAAAATGAGTGGAAATATACTGTTCATTCATTTAATACTTGAAGAATATTTTTTTATTATTTTTAACTCATCTTTATCTTCATTCACTCATACATCTCTAATTCAATAAAAAAAAATCGTATCTGACTCTCTTCTTTTCAGAGATGAAGACCATTTAGGCATGTGTATGTCAGTGAATACAGAGTAACAAAAATTTCTCAAAATTCAATAAGTCAATGTGGTCTAATTCTACATCATATGGTTGAAAAATATACCCAGTTATCCATTTGAAAAAAAGTCCGAGTTGAAAAATAATTTTAGCCACCCTGTATAATTTGAGGATATGTGAATGGATCGGATGGCATTTTGACAAAAATCATAATTTTCTGGTGGTTGGGAGATAGATAATAATAATATTGGAGAGGGCATGGAGGTCACAAAAATTCTTCAAAGGATTATTCGAAACAAATACTCGATTCTGTAGATGTTTGTCGGTTCACCCTTACATTTGACAATTATTTCAGGTTATAGGTTAGTTTACTCTAGTTTTTGAATCATATCACAAGTAGGTATTATGAAACAGTGCATCATTTGAATTTCAGACATAAGGACATCTCGAATAATTTCGAATTGAAAAAATCATATCAGATGAGGTTTGTCGAGGTTTGCAAGTATAGGCGTTAGGACGGAGGCCGCCGCTTCTATGATTGAGCTCAGTAAGAAAACAATCCCCAATACGGCGCTGTATGGTGATGAAAATATTAATAGTGACATATCTGATGATGATGAAGATTAATTTGAAAACTTATGTATATTTTATTATAACTAATAGAATCAATTTTGCCCATATTTTCTATTTTCACATAATGTAATTTGCATGAATGATTTGAGTTTTCAAGTTGTGCCTCTTACTCGCACTCTCACAGCATCTTTCCCCTCACCTGTCAAAGACTTATGCTAGCCAGAACCGCCTGTCATTGTACGTACCTTCGTAAAATCGCTTAGACAAACACATACAAATTTCAACTTTACAGAATGAAGTTTATTTTAATTCATATAGTACACACCTTCCGGTTCACCTGTCAGGTACTTGTGAGAACGCCTGTCTATTTTTTTTTGAACTTCTCAATGGATGAACAAACTTGTATGAAAATTTCAAGCTGACAGTAAGAAGTTTTTTTTAGATTTCATTTACACTTCCAAGGCTTTAGGGGTTGATGACGTGCAGGGCTGATGCGCGCCAGGCGATGGTAACCGGCATGCTATGACTCATTACTATAAGGATTTCTAACCTTGCAGACATACCGTTCCTCGGAGGGTTCACTAGCTCTCGTACTATATATACATAGGAGTTCACAACTTCCCTTCAACCAAAGTAAGCAATCACCCATTCAAATTCAAAGATAATTCTCAATCATGATTTCTTTTCCAGCACAAACAAGGGTTCGGAGTGATAATTATACCTTGATAAATATCTTGATAATTATGAAAATCCACATTAACTTTATTTGTACTTTGTATTATTAGCGTTTTCCACTGGACTGCCCTTTCGCACTCCAGTGCACTTGAGCGTAAGTTCGGAACGCACCCTCGTATCCGACCGAACTCACCGAACACAAATATCCTCAAAATTTGTGTCAAAACTGAAAACAAACGTGTTCGGTCGAAATCTGGGTAATGCTCAAAAAAAGGAAGCTTATGAATATATAACAGCAGCTGACAAAAACTTCACTTCCTTCATAATGGCATTGGTTGCCAAAACTCTTCCTTTTCCAGAATATATTTTTGGGGCTCAGTTCGTAATGACCAGTCCATTATTATGGTGGAGGTCAATGATTTTAGAAAATGAAAATGATTGGCCAGATAAGGAAATTTTTTTGACTTTTTGCGAAAAGCTTTTAACTGCTACAGCCGCCACAGCGGGGCTTGAGAGGCAGTTCTCAACATTTGGCTTAGTTCAGTCTAAACTTCGCAATAGATTAGGCAACGAAAAAGCTGCCAAACTTGTCTTTATATTTAAATATTTTAATCAAAACCCTGAAAATCGAAAGAATGATTTGACTTGGATAACTTCTCCAGTTCCTCAATCTGAGCTGCCTTCAACATCTACTCCCACAGTAATTTCAGTGGAAAATGATTCGGATGATGAAGACAACATACCATTAAGGGCATTATTAAGTAATTTAACAAAGACTTAATATAAAGACTGATTTTAAAATAATAAATAATTTCCTTAACATGGTTAGAATGTGATACTATTATTTATTTTGTATTTTGTTTTTTGTTTAAGAAGTTTGGAATATTATTTTGTTTAACATATTACTATTTTAATTTTATACTACTAAAAATTAGAAATTTTGAATTTATTTATTTTTTTATTTCATATTTAGTTTAATTCATTTACTTTTATTTTTGTAGTTTCAAATAATAAAAAAGTTAATATAAATGCCTTTCTGCAGGATATCAAAATGATAAATAATAATAACAATAACTGTTATCAAGTCTGTTACTATCAGTGCGCAATAAAAAGTAAAAAGCAATGAATGTAGCAATGATGGTCGATATATCCGATAGCAAATAAGCAATTGAATGGATGGAGCTCGACTGGATGGCATTCAAAGATGTCTTCTTATATGTTCGTTGTTGGCAAGAGCCTTCATCATTTATGCAGCTCTCAATGAGACAGCAGGTAAAAGTAAAACATGCAGCATTACCCGTAGATCTGCTTGGTCGTCAATGGTCCAGCAGTATACAGGGAACCGGATAATTACAAAAAGGTCTGAAATAGGGTTTTCGTCTACGACAACCTCTAGAGTAAGCAAAAGATAATGAGATATGACTTAGATATCAATACACACCTACCTGCAGATGAAGTGTGGCCTAAAGTGATGTCTCGGAATCAAAGCACCTTCTAGAGAACAGAATAATATGAATCCACAGAGTGTATCTCCTAATCTGCTCGATTACAGGAGAACCTACTTATTCAGTTACAACTAATTGAAGTTGTGAAAGCCACCAAAGGTGACAGTTCTCCTATCTTTCAAGAGGTACTCATAGCCATGTGCCTATCCAAGGTTAAAATAATCTCATAAGAAAGGCTTTCGTTTTTGTAGAATTTTGACATCTCACTGGTTCTTCTGCAAATAAAATTACTTGAATCAATGATTATGGATTAGTTCCAATCATGATTAAGTAGTTCACTTTTGATTTTTCTATGTTGAGGATAATTTTTTACTTTAATTTTTAAATTTAGGTCAGAATGAATAAATTGGCGAAATAAGGACTAAATATTGGATTCAAACTGATGATAATAACAATGATAATTTAGATCTACAACTGTCTGTTTTCTATGACTCTTCTGGTAAACTGAAAATGGAATATACCGAAAAGGCTAAATTCAATCATCAGTGAATACTTGATAAACATCCGAAGCTATGCAGTGTGTGATTGTTTTATTTTCATAGTTAAACTGAAGCTAGGCCGAAGAAATTGCATATCAGATGCAAATTATTTATTGATAGTGTTTTCTGTTTCACCACACATCAATCCGTCGAAAGACATCCAGATTAACAAATTCGAGATCACACAGTTAACTATTTGGCAACGTTGTATAGACGCGAGGAATTTTATGTTCTGTATTGTATCAAGCTAACATAACCTTGCTTTACTTGATTCGTTTGACAATTTTGGCATATGTACCTGTGTAAACAAAGTGAATTTTTGTTGAAAACGTTCAAAGCATGCTCGAAATGTTATATATTCAGAAGTTGAAAAAGAGAGAAACCCGATGTTCATGGAAATACACCTTGAGAAACTGAGGCAAGAACAAATGGAAGAGGCCAACGGAAAGTTAAAAAATTGAAAATGAACAAAATTATTTTACCTTTCTGTTTTTATTTATTAATTCATATCGAATCTATGATTGATAAGGAGTTTGTTAGTTTATTTCAGTAAAAATTCTCCTTTTCAGGTTTTTCTTGATCATTAAAGTGTTATTTGCTAATTTCTTGTTTAATATTGATTAAATTTTGACTATACAAACGAGAAAAAGATTTTATGATATTTGAATATGAAAAAAATTGCAGTTTGTTATGTTTTTTGATACAAGTTGATGTTAAATTTATACGCGAGCTGAACCATATTTCACAGAACTATGGAAATTTGAAAAATACTCAAACAATCTATACAGGGTGTTAGTGAATGAGTGCGACAAATTCCAGAGGTGATTCTGTATGAAAAAATTATGACAGTTTGTTATATAGCTTTCGTCTGCAAATGCTTCGTATTCCAAGATACGGGGTGTTAAAGTTTTTCTTAAATACTGACTATTTATTTATTGCTCTGAAACCGGCAGAAATATGAAAATTAAATTTCAAAAATTAGGAATTTGAGCGATTTGATGGAGAATCCAATAACAAAAAACTAGGCGTGGAAGAAAGTCTCTTTAGGTAGTAGAGCTTGCACATACTTTGAATATAGAACGGATACAATTGCTGTTTTTTAAGAATTTTAAATACAGTGAAGTTGCTTACATTGAATTTGTTGGCAATTTTTCGAGTATTTGTTTCAGGTGACTACGCAATTAATTCGAGAACTGCTTCTTCCAGTTGCACAGGTCGTACTTCTCGAAGGCGCCCGCAGTCAGCTGTTTGTTTTTTAAATGTACCATTTTCGCGCAAACGTTGAAGACAAGCAAATATTGTGTGATGAGGTGCCTACGTCCTGGATACAACTCAGCATATAATCGTCGAGCTTGCCGACCATTTCCATTATTTCAACCATAGACAAAATGCATGTCTGACAATTCCGCATTTGTATCATTTCCATTCTTTTCGATATAGGAAAATTCAATAACTCATCAATATTAATTTTATACCAAATTGAAAGGTTAAAAATGATAAAACGCTAATTTGACATTTCGTTAAAATATTCGTATTTAAGAATGTTGACAGTAGCCTACAACTAGCGTCGCTACCTCAGATCAAGAAGTAAACTCTAGATAGGCCCGATGCTATGTAAACATCGTACTCAATGAAGGCAAAGACAAATGTGTTTATTTACAATTCACTCTAGTCTCTGCTGTTTGCAAACATCTACCCTCTGTTGTCAAATTGATCAATGAAAAATCTGAGCTCGGTAAGTATCAAGCACTGCGTAATTTTATATTCCGGTGTATTATTCTAGGCGTGCTAGAGAAATATTTTTTTCCAAAAAGTTGGAAAAAAAATTTCTCTCAAAAGATATATGTCGTTTTCAACTGATAAAATAGTAGGCACTCTGAAAATTTCAGGCGGTTACCAGAATTATCTCACTCTTGGCAACACCGCTAGTTGTATCGGTCGCCATTGGGTTGACGTATTTTCTTGTTGTTTTGATTAGAAATTTCTTTTGGGTTGCCAACAGTTTTCGTGGTTTTTTGACGTGCATAAACAAGTTTACGTGAGAGCTTAGAGAGATACAATGTCGAAATACTGCTTTGTTCACAAAACAAACGATAGTCAACAAACATTCCTCAGGTGAGCTAACAGTGGCGTGTCGGACGTAGAATGTAAACGTATTCTTCAAATATAATATTGAAGTGGAATAGGTACTAATAATGAATAATTCATTCATACATAAGTTTTCTACTGACGAGAAGAAGTTGCAAATATGGTGTGATGTTCTCAAATTGGATCTTTTGAGCTTGAAGAAATATTTGAATGTACCTATGTTCTGCTCATTTTCCCACCGGTCTGATCATTAATAAGCCGTAAAGAAGAACACTTTGAGACCAGAAGCCATTTCTGATGTACAAGCAGTTGGGAGGTGATTTTGCGAAGAGTTAAATGGAGTGTATTATTTCACCCCAAAGATTATTTTTGGGCCTGAGTAAACCGGTAACATGGCAAAGACAGAGACAAGCTGAATCATATGCTTTTATCAACACGGTTTTCACAAAATCAAGTGGAAATTTGTTTAATAGTTTATTTGGTATACATTAGTGCTTGTTTTTCCTTACTTACGTGAAGTGATAATTGTTAACTGATACTTTTTATTTAATAATTGTTAATTGATGCTGCATGAATCCACCCTATATCTGAAAAATTAAGCAACTCCAGAAACTCCAGAAGGTGTAGGAGGGTAAGAAATTCATTTCCCTCAAAAAGTTACTTTGTTTATCAATTTTACTTGGTAAGAAAAATTATTCAGTTATTGTCAACTTATTGTAGGTAGGTATTTCTTATTTGCCTCAAAGAAATAAGGTGGGCATTTCATGATATTGAAAACTTGTCAATTAAATATTCCTCAGAAAGATTAATTGCTCAAGAAAGTTTTTGTTTTAGTTCGAACCTGATATGCAAGTATGGTAACATTAGCTACTTGTCTTATTTCTGATGGAGGTGTATATATTAATTCATCTTCACTATCTCAAGTGCGGAAATTGTAAATATTGACTCATCGTCAGTTTACGGAGTTTCCTAGGCAATCCGCACTCTGAAACCCCGCGAACCGACGATGAGCCACTATCTACAATTTCCGAAATCAAGTATATCTGAATTAATGTTTTTCAGTAGAAAATTCACAATATTATTAATTTAATTTGAAAACGTCAAAATTTTTAAAGTGGCATTACTCCCCTCAATATCAATAAGTAATAGACTGTTCCATTTCGACCAACCGGCTTGTACAGAAGTACAAGCCACCTCTTGATATTCGGTTCATAAATAATTCCAAGAATAATTTCACTTATAATATCCCTAGTGCTTAAATTATTGCCGGAAATTTTTCGAGTACATGCACTTTTTGAAAATTACACGAATCGCGAAAATTACACTAGATTCGGTAGGAAAATTTCACAGCAAGAAATGAAAATCATCCAACAATTCATAATAAGTATGTGAAGCCCAACCTCGCCCAACGTTGCTTGACCTCATATATCGGTGACCCGGCCACGTCAAATATTTGACAGAAAAATTTCCACTTACATTAATTTCGCCGAGGGTCCCTGGGAGGATAAAAATTTCCGGAAGATTTTTGGGTTGCCATAGCATCTAAACAAGAACGAATTTTTTGATTGGCTAAAAGAGTGAGGTGTGAAATTTTCCGATTTATTAGCGTGAGTTATAGCAGTGAGTAATTATAACTCACGCTGTTTGTTCATAGACACTATTAATGGCTTAAAAGCAGTTGAATAATCAATATATAACTTAATAGGAGTAGATAAAATACGTTTTACTTATTCTTCGTAGTTCTTTATCGTAAAGCCAAAAACCAGAGGTTCCAAATGAGGCCCTCCCACTTGAGCGAAGTAGTCGTGGTATAAGAGCATTTCTTCACGATCAAAGGACCCCGCCCATTTCTTGTGGGAAATGACTTTCCGTGAATTTGGCTAAATTTTTGGTATATTGTAGTTCTTGATGAGCTGATCAAAAGTGTTCACAGCCACAAAGCTCAAAAATGGATAGTTTTCGAAATATGGAGCTTTGAAAATGGATTTTTCCCATTTTTTGGGGTATTTGCTCATCCATCGGAGAGCTCTTATTTCTCGTTGGGATGGAATTCGACTATTCGGCGCCTAGAACCCGACTGAAAAATGGTCTTCCTAAGTTATACTGGGCACCGTTTTCGAAAAATTTCTATACACTGTCTATGGTACAAATTCCAAGATCTTCTCAACATCTTTCCATGCTACAAGATAACGCAAGAATAATTTATATTTCGGAAAATGTCATATATCGGGTATTTTTTCGGATTTATTTGATCCCAAATATATCTAATATCCAATAATATCAAATATGTTTTCCAAAATGTTCATAACAGGCTCAACGAGCTGAAATGAGGGAAACGGAGAAATCTTATCATATATCCTCAGAGATAATAATTGTGATCTCTATTAATATCATTCACATATGATATGTCATTAATTTCTCACAAAGCTCGATAATCTGACAATGGGGTGCCAAGACATTTTCCTCAGAATGGCTCGAAATGGATAATAGCATAATAAATCCGTGAAAATGTCAGCATCTTTGACACCTGATAGTACTTTCCAGATAGAATGGGAAGTTCAGGTGTTGGAAGCAAATTATGGAGAGAACTTTCAAAATTTACACCTGAATTCTTAAAAATACTAACTCTTTTTGAAAATGTTGCGTTGAAGTTTCCACATATATACGATTATCTATTCATATGATTTTTTACAAAGTAAATAAGTGGATCAATCAAAAACGATCAAAGGAGTAACATTGAAAATGACAATAATAATAATGATAATAAACAAAAAACAATAATAAACAATCTTAGCATCGCAAAAAATCGTTTGAAATATTATGGTGTTACTGTTGCTTTTGGGGTCTGACATCAGTTGCAGATCGGCATTCCACTTGTTGATTGTTTTGCTGATGGAAGAAATGAGGGTAGAGGATGTTCTATAGATATTTAGTCAATCCATGCGAGTGACATATATTTTTTTTTTGTTTGCAATCCTCATATAGTATTTTGCTTGTTAGAAGGCGATTATTACAACCGTACGTGTTTTTGACATTGTTAATCATTCTGTTGTTAATTCTTATGTGCTGCATGGAGATTTTTCAGCCAAAAATTGGTAATGCCGACAAAACCTGGCGATTTTTGATTGACTATTTCCAATGGCTGCTTTTACTTTGTTTTTTTTTTTTGTTAGGTATTTCCCAGACAGGCCCTGTTTCCGGGGCCCCGATACTTCCGGAGGGCGCGCTGGATCATTTATCCCAATAACAACTCCTCACGCCGTGGGGAAAGTGACTATTGGGTCCGAGAATCATGTGCCCTGAACAGGCGGAGTGAACCAAGAATTACGGCCTTCTGAATTTGTCCGGCTAAGATTTCTGCCATATTACGGCAAGCCGGTATGATTTTTAAGTTGGAGAGCAGTGTGTTCATCATTCCACCAAGGACCCCTATTATAAGAACCACCATTTTGACAGAATGGTTTGGATAAAACTTGCGAAGTTCAAAGAGTAGATCTCGATATTTAGTCCGTTTTTCCTCCTCTTTTTGGACGATGTTCGTTTCGCCAGGAGCTGAAAACTCAATGACGAAAATCGTCCTACTTTGATGGTCGAGGAGGACTACATCAGGCTTATCGGCTTGTTTTTGCCTGAGGGTGGGGAATGAGTAGTTCCAATTGATTCGGCACTTCTCATTCTCCACAACGGACTCAATATCCCCCGGAGCATAAGGCAACACCGGTGTCTCGTCTACACCCTACGAGTGTCGTAGATGGTAGTACAACACTCGTAGGGCCGTGTTATGCCTGTGGATATATAGGCTGAAACCGCATAAGCTGCACAAGCTGACAGCAAATGCATTATGGTCTCAGCTGCACCACGACACGCTCTGTCGTCGATGTTCTTTATTATTATTGTTATTATTATGAATGTTATTCTTACTAATAAATTGTTTTCGATTCATCCAATTATTCATTTTGTAAACAATCATATGAATAAACAGTTATTTATATTTGTAAACTTTAATGTAACATTTTTAAAAAATATAGTGTTTTCAGGAATTCGGGTGTGAATATAGAAAGTTCCATTCATAGTTTGCTTCCAACACCTGAACTACCCCATTCTACCTGGAAAGTACTATCACGTATATAGAAAAGATATAGACAGTTTCACGGATTCATTTGGCTGTGATTGTTGTGAGGAGGAGCTATTATGCAGTTCGAGCCATTCTGAGGAAACTGTCTTGGCACCCCATTGTTAGGTAATCGAGATTTGTGAAAAAAAAATCACATGTAATATGTAAATGACATCGATAATGATAACAATTGTTATCTCTGAGAGCCTCGTTAAGAACATTTTGGAAAACATATTAGATATTATTGGACTTCAGATATATTTGGAATCGGTTCTCTTCAAAAAATATCCGAAATATGTTATTTTTCGAAAATATAAATTATTCTAGCGTCATCCTGAGCATGGAAAGGTGTTTGGAAGATCTTGGAATTTGTACCTCATTCCATAGGCACTGTGGAGCAGAGTATGAAAATTTTTTGCCTAATATAACTGAGGAAGATCATTTCTCCGTTTGGTTCTAGGTATCGAATATTGAAATTCCACCCCAACAAGAAATGAGAGCTCTCCGATGGATGAGCAAAGACCCCAAAAAATGGAAAAAATTTATTTTCAAAGCTATATATCTCGAAAACTGTCCATTTTTGAGCTTTGTGGCTATGGACACTATTGATCAGCTCATAAGAAACTTCAACATACCAAAAATTCAGCCAAATTCACGGAAAGCCATTTTCCATAAGAAATGTGCGGGGTCCTTTGATAACAAAATACTAACATTCTCTCTGTTTTCACTAGAGAAATATTCTTCAATTCCTTTGTCCCTATGCAGTTTGAATGTATTTCATTCTTTCTCTAGAGATAGTATGAAAATTCTCACACTGTATCAATAATAAAGTTAGACTGTCATTGTATAGTTTTTCAATTTTGAGGTAACTTGATTATTGTTCGTTGCATTTCATTTCTTTCAATTGAAGTTTTTGATCGTGGAGAAAGTATGGTCTGTTATTCGGTTAGAATGAAAATTCGATATGCTCGCGTTTCCATATGGTTGCCTTAAACTCGCGCTCGGAACTTCACACTCATTTCATTCTAACTTTGTCACAGAAATTTTGAACTGAAACCACTCTGCATTTTTGTCACCTCAAAAAGCATTAAAAACCAGACAATTGAAAATGAAAATGAAACATTATAAAACTAACTAGTCGATTTAGAATTTTATTCGGTCCTCGATTGTATTTGAAGTGCAGCCCCATTTGAGAGTCGAAGTCTCTCAAAATCTGCCTTCTCCAAATTTTGGAAATGATCTCCATGTCAATTATATCGAGTAACTTAGTTTAACTACAAATTCATTTATCGTCTTCAAAATCAAGACCATACACTAGTTGAAACGCCATTATAACAAAATGTTGTTTTATTTATCTCAGATAAAAAGTTCAAACGTCCAAAAATAGGCCTATTATTCTCAATCGCGATTGGACGATTCAATCGCGGATTAGAAAGTGGTGAAACGCAACACTACGTTGATCTTGATCTGATATTCGATTGAAACTTTTGGCGAAACCGGACCTAAGGTGCCCCGGAAATCTAGACATATTGGTAGTGTGTACCCGGCAACGTCATTCCGGAGCATATACTCAATAGACGAATGCATATTCGCCAGCATATCCTAGGAGATTCATCCCGGCGATCTCTCTGGTGTTTTGCCGGCAATGGAACAGAGCATGATTGTCATTACATATTTGATTTCTCTCCGTTATTATCTCTGGCATTTCGCCTAATGGATTAATCATGTACTGTTCATTTATTCACATTTAACACGTAGGATGTCTCTTGAGGATCTGAATAACTCCCGTGAGCTTTAGCGCGAGGAAGTTATTCTTTGATTATTAATGTCGAACTGAATTGTCTCAAAATACAAGTTACTCGAGATGAATTAAAGAAAATAATAGTCTCTATTTGTCATGGTCAAGTGATATTCAGGAAGATTATTTCATAAACAGTATAAAATCATTCAACTATACTCGTTCATATACTCTTCACGGTATTTTCTGGGATGGATTTTTTTATATATGCATTGATTTCTGTCATAGAAGACAACCCATAACGAGACATTTCAATTTTGAGCGAGTGAGTTGTCAACGTTTGACACTTATACAAACAAAAGAAAGCTTTGTTTACATGAATGTTATATGAAAAAATACAATGGACTTTTATTCCAAATTGCGCAGTTATCTACGCAGTTAATCCTAATGGTGACAGTATGTCGCCGACTCTATGTTATTCTGCAGCGCAATTCAAGTTGTTTATTGGAGACGTAGAAGAAAGACAGAAGACGTCCAGTTAGCATCTCCAAAAGTTTAAATGAGCCTCCAGGAATCGACTCATAACTTCACTGCTTCCAGCGTTAGTCCGTGCAAGTTCACGTAAAATTGTATATTATTATTTTGTGAAATGAAGTAATATTTTTGAAAACGGGTTTGAGTGGATTCTAATCTAACAAATTGGCACAGTCGGTAGGATCCCTCAATACCGAAAAAGAAGAAAAATTAGCAAAGGGAAGAGCCCCCTCAAACAAAGAAAAGAAGAAACGAAAAAGAAGACATCCCTACACGACGATGGTGGTTACCAAACCTTCAAGGGAGAAGAACCCAACGCAAAGACGAGAAGATGGTCTCTGCGGCTCTGATAAACATGCGTAACTCGCTGTACGCTGCTCATCTTGTTGTCAAAGAAGGCACCGAGAAACACGCGGAAGTCGTATTACGTTGCTCATCCCAGGGTAGCGCTAGCCTCATACAGTAGAAACGATTTCATCTTCCGTCAACCCGAAGAAACCAACAAGAAGACATCGATTTAGCTGTAAGACTTAGTGTAAGTAACATTGAATCATCCTAGTCATTAGATTAAGTATTTTAATCATTCAAACTGCGAGATATCAAAATTTGAAATTTCTATTTTTGAATTTTCAACTTGAAACTGTCCTATAACCGATTTTGACAATTTACCCAATTTTCCGCTAACCAACTTAAGGAAAAACAACTCAAAAATGTCATCAACAGAAGAAAATTTTAATAATGAACGAGAACATACTGATGTTCTGCCAGAATTAGAACCTTATAAATTGTCTGAAATATTCTCAATTATTCCTGAATATGATGGAGATCCAATCACTTTGAACACATTTTTAACTGCTTGCGATGCTGCCTAACAAATGGCAGTCGGTCAACAAAAAGTTCTATTGACCATTTATATCAAAAATAAGTTGAAATCAAGAGCTTCCCAATTGAACAAATCACGAAATTCAGATACATATGGTGAAATTAAAACTCTTTTAAATGCTCATTCTGGTGACGCTAGAGATTTGACATCACTCATTCAAGATTTACAAAGACTCAAACAATCAAACGGAGAAAACGCTCTTACATTCTTTTCTAGACTACAATCCCACAACGCAAAAATGCTTTCGTGTATCCAGAAATCGAATTTAACTCAATTACAAAAAGCGGCACAATCAACACTTATTGAATCTATGGTGTTGAATACACTATCAATAGGACTAGAACCCCGACTTGGACATATCATTCGCGCAAGTAACCCAGCAAATATGATCGAAGCATGTTTAAGAATAAAAAGAGAACTACAATTTATTATCATATTTCGAAACTCAAAAATACAAGCAAGTAAGAACCCAAAATACTTTCAATAATCAACAAACGAAAATTCAAACTACTTTAAGTCCAAATAATTCACATATTCAAAGAAACTACCAACAACCTGTAAATTTCAATACTAACTTTAACAGAAACCCACCAAATTTTCAGAATTATCAACAACCAATGCCAACTTCTCAAAATGTTAAAATGTTTCAACAACGACCAAATCAATTTCAAAACTTCCAACACAGGCCAAATCAATTCCAAAGAAATTCATCACAAAATTTCAACAGATTTCAACCGAGACAACCAGTAATTCCAAAAAATCCCAGTTTTCAAAAAGCACATCAAATACACCATTTCAATGAATCAAATTATGACGAACAACCAGTTGAAAACTTTTACTCTCAACATGAACTCAGTGACAACTCTTATTTTCAAAATGAATACAATCAATGAAAACTTTTATCCTTCCAATAACGCACCATCTATGGACGAGTCTGGATAATTATTATACTGCTAATAATTATTATACAGACTCGCAGTATGAAGATTACAATTCCAACAATGAATTTTATTATGATGAAATAAACAATCAGGATTTTCATTCGCGTCTATCTCTAGACAGACCTCCCGCGATACAATACACGAACCAAGAAGAAACAACGACAGAGAATTTGAACAGTCTTGCCGAGCAGACAAAATTGTTACAGATTCAGAACAAAACACCGGGACAAGTCAATTGCACGAACCTCAAATAAAGCAATCTTCAGAAATTAGTTTAAATTCTGTTAATTCAAATAATTTATATTACATAAAAGACATCACAAACCGATACAAATTTTTAGTTGACACAGGGGCAGGAATTTCGATATTAAAACCAAAAGTAGTTGAACAATATAATTGGCGAAACAGAGAAAATTCACCAATTCGTGGAATAACTGATGAGAAAATTATAATCACATAATCTGTTATGATACCTTTTGCAGATAATGATTTTCACAAAGTATACGTACACGATCTTGACATACAATTTGATGGATTATTAGGAGCAGACTTTCTAGAACACTATGACGGAATCGTAGACATAAAACACAAAATTTTGAGAAAAAATTTCAAAACTGTCCCACTTTTTGAGGTAGAATTGAAAAAACAGGAACAAATTAGCACAGAACAAAATAAAATTTCCAAATTAAAATTTGAAAATACAATTTCTATTGAACCTCGAACAGAACAAGTATTTAAATTGGAGACAAATTTAACCAACGTTGATGATATACTGTTAGCTCAAGAAAAAGACAAAGTTCGTCTTCCTAATGCCCTTGTAAGAATAAATAAAGAAGGAGATTTTTTTACAACAGTTGCTAATGTTAATAATATTCCAAAGACAGTAAATTTTTCTGATTTGACGTTAGAACCAATAATTATTGATTCAGAATTAATTATGAATTTTAACCCAGGAAATGACTTTCAATCTGATACACATGTAGACAGAGAGTACGAAATCAAAAAACAATTGAGAATTGAACATCTTAATGATGAGGAAAAAGAAATTATTACTGAATTATGTCTAAAATTCTCAGATATATTTTAGTTAGATAGTGACAAACTATCTTTCACTAATGAGATCAAGCATACTATTGATACCGACGATGCCAATCCTGATTTCACAAAATCATACAGATACCCACAGATCCATAAGAATGAAGTCAAAACACAAATTTCAAAAATGTAAGATCAAGGAATTATACGACCATTTATATCCCCATGGTCATCCCCAGTTTGTGTTGTACCTAAAAAAATGGATGCATCAGGCAAACAAAAATGGAGAGTCGTAATTGATTACAGAAAACTCAATGAAGTAACTATTGACGATAAATACCCTTTACCTAATATTACTGACTTACTTGACCAGTTAGGACAATGCCAATATTTTACAACACTCGACTTAGCTACAGGTTTTCACCAGATTGAAATTGATTCTTAAGACATTCAAAAACTGCATTTTCAGTAAAAAATGGTCATTACGAGTATTGTCGTATGCCATTTGGCTCGAAGAACGCTCCAAGTACTTTCCAACGTGTCATGGACAATATTTTATTAGGAATTCAAAATGAACGATGTCTAGTCTACATGGACGATATAATAATTTACTCAACAACTATTCAAGAACATATTTCAAGACTAACTGAAATTTTTCAAAGATTACAAAAAGCCAACCTCAAATTTCAACCCGATAAATGTGAATTTCTCAGAAAAGATGTCGCGTATCTTGGACATTTAATTACAAAAGAAGTAGTAGACCTGATCTCCAAAAGATTGAATGTGTAAAAGAATTCCCCGAACCAACAAATCAAAAAGAAATAAAATAATTTTTAGGACTCACGGGTTATTACCGAAGATCTATCCCAAATTTCGCAAAAATTACAAAACCTTTAACACGTTTACTACAAAAAGATATACCATTTAATTTCATCAAAGAATGCAAAGAAGCATTTGAAACTTTAAAAAACTATTTAATAGATAGCCCTATTTTGATTTATCCAAGTATTTATTTTGACAACGGACTTGAGTAGTTTTGCCTTAGGAGCAATACTTTCTCAAGGAACCATCGGAAAGGATCTTCCAATCGCTTATGCCTCAAGAACATTATGTCCGGCAGAAACACGATATTCTACCATTGAAAGAGAACTATTAGCAATCGTATGGGCGGTGAAACACTTCAGACCATACTTATTCGGAAGAAAATTTATTTTAGTAACTGACCATATCCAATAAACGTGGCTATTCTCAATAAAAGATCCCGGTAGCAGACTTGCTAGATGGCGGCTAAAACTTGAAGAATATTCCTATGCTTTATCACGAATTAAAGTAAATCATTTAAATCAATGCGCAAAATATCATTCAAAACTACATATGATAAATGAAGATCAAGAAGAAGTATCTGACAAAGAAACAGTAATTGCACCCGAAACAGTTTTTATGAAGAACTGAAAAACTTTGTTAAGCTTTATAAAACAAAATCTTTAATTGATTATTCCAAATTTGAATTCTCAAATACTCAATTATTGGATAAAAACCATAAAAACATCGTAATTTTTCTACAAGAACATAAAGCCACCGAGCTACATGAGAAAATTCTAGAAGATATAGTAAAGGAAAAATATGATTTATTTTCCTATAACAAAATTAATGTTCTTAACAGTTCATCTGTGAAAAACAGAAAATATTACATTATTCCAGTACCTTTCGATCCTACAGAAGCTATTGAATATATGTTCACCTCACTCTATAAAGATAAAAATTTATTCGAACCATCAAAAACTTACCATGTCGAAAATAATCCAGATCTTCCAATTCAAGAAATGCTTTCCTATATATTAGCCGAAGTAGACGAAATTAAATTTCAAATTTGCCAAGATATAGTTCAAACCCCAGATAAAGGATCAAATTCCAATAATACTTGAACAATATCACAGTGGAAAAGCCAACATGCATACAGGTATAAATGAAACTATAAGGAGTTTGATAGAATTCCTAATCAAGACTAATGCCAAGTTGTAGTAGTTTTTAGAATTGCATTTGTGTGTAGACCTATCCTTGTGTTATATACCCATCAATCCGTGGTCTAATTGTTGTATGTCGTAGAAAAAGTCGTGCCGACGGACCCCTGGACGTGAAGCGTGTGTACCTGTCTATTCCTGTTGTACGATCTTCTAATTTCAATTTTCCATTCCTTTTTTAATCGCTTAGGTATTAACTTGATATAATACACTATTTCATACTCCACTTGCGGCTGGCTGAATGACGAAATGTCAAAGTCAATAAAAAAAAGGAGAATAAAACAAAGATATAATTGGCAAGGATTAGTAAAAGATGTTGAAAAATATATTGAAGAATGTGAAATTTGTCAGAAAACAAAAATTTGTAGAAACAATTTAGATAATCCAATGATAGTAACTGAAGTTCCATTTGAAAGAATAAATGTAGACATTAAAGAAATCCCTACGAAAAATTATGCTCCAACCATATCTGATGAATTAACAAAATTTGTTCAATCGTATCCACTTGAAGATAAATCTGCAAAATCCGTAATAAACTCACTGTTAATTTATTTCCAACATTATGGAACGCCTCAAAGAATTCACTGCGATAGTGGTAAAGAATTCAATAATCATTTAATGAAGGACCTTTGTAATTTATACGACATCAAACTCACTTTTTCAAGTGAAGATCATCCTCAAAGTAATGGAAGTATAGAACGTTATCATGCTACAATTATGGAAATGATAAGAGCACACGTAGCAGAAAGTCAAAATGACCATCCCTTAGACATTCTACCATTCGCTACTATAATGTTATAATATCACAAAAAATAAAACTCACGGATTTACCCCTCACGAATTAATATTCGGACATACCGCAAGTAGAGTTCCATACACTCTGTATAATAACGACCTTATAACCAAATACGTGAGAGATATGAACAACCGAATTAAGTATTTCAATAAAATTGCCCGCGCTAGAACCAAGCAAAGAAATGAAAAGTCAAAACAACGTTTTGATAAAGATATCAAACACGAGCCCCCTGACTACAAGGTTTATGTCAAAGAATCGCAGATTAGTAATAAACTCAAAAATAAGTTCAACGGACCATTTGAAATAATTGAAGTTTATAAAAATTCAGCTTTATTGAAAAACTTAAATACAAATCAAGAATCGATAGATGCTGTTCATCGCGATATCTGCAGTTTCAACGGCAACAGCTTTCGAGCAATACCTACTCCGTTGTCCCTATCAAGAACACAATAGGTATTTATTATCATCAGCGAGAAGAAATAAAAATCATCAACGATAAATGGACATTCTTAGTTTATAAAGATTTAACCTCTATAAGGAACGCCTTGGAGCAGAATAATAATATATTGTATACATTGGTAAATAACTTTGCAGAAAATGAAAGTGCACGGATGAAATATTTTTATGCAGATATTGAATCGCATATCAGCTTATTGACACAACTAGCAGATTCACTTGCACTGAAACTGCAAGAAGTATTTTTAGATACACCGAACTTTTGTAGTCGTGTGAAACGTGGATTAATAAACGGTATAGGAACCGTATGGAAGGCAATTGTATTAACAAAATTACGAATGATGAACATGAATTAGAAAACCTTGTGAAAAATCAAATTTCGGTAGTAACTTCAGTTATTAAAAATTTTAATACTTCTATTCAAAAGCTTCAAGTTGATGAAGTCACTTTTAATGAGGATATTAAAGAGATTAATAGTCTTATTGTCGACATTACGGATAATTTCAACCTAATGGAAGCAAAAACAAGGACAATAGAACTTTGCGAGGAACATATGGAAAGCTATTTATTTATAGAATCATATCTTGATGATATTTTGAACTCTATTACATTTGCGATATTGAGTATAATTCATTCATCAATCATAACACCAAACGATTTACTCTACAACCTTCAAGAAGTCGTTCAATCTATGGAAACTCATAAGTTACCTTTGCCAGTGAAAATGACATCAATTTCAAAATATTTAGATCTAATTGATCTACAAGCTTTTCAAACTGATAACAGAGTTGTTTTTGTCTTAAAAATTCCTCTTGTCGAACCAGAATTATATAAGTTATCAACTATATCCAGTTCCCAGGACAGGACTTCATCACATTTTAACTACGAATCATAAATTTATTGCAAATGATGATGATTCCATGTTATATTTTATTTTGGAAAATTTTTATGGTTGAAAAGATTTGAGTTTCAATTTGAAATTATGTTCAATTATTTTGCCATACCCCATTGACAGTAATGCTATATGTGCGGCTCAGATTTTCTAACACTTGTTTCAGTTACCGAAAATTTGTGAAACGTCTTTATTATTTGCTAAAGATTATAATGTTTTTAATTTAGATCCAAATATATGGCTTATAACTTTATCAGATCCCATTTCAATTACAATGAAATATTCAGGATTTGAACCAATGTCAAAAGATATAAAACAAATTCAATTTTGAAGTTGCAACCAGGATGTAATGCATTTATTGGTATTATGAGAGTATATTCAAAATTTCTTTTGAATTTTGAAAAGAATGTTACATATAACAGCCATACTATTTCAATTCCATATGAATGTTGTAATCATTTACCAGAAAATAAAAGCCAATGAAACTTAGTAAATTAAATGTCGATGATTTAAATATTGCGCAACATAAATTAGATCAATATTCAGAAGATCTTGATAGAATTATTAATGAACCATTTGTAACGAAACATATTTCTTGGTTTACCTATTTTATAATTGTAATAATTTGTATTTTGATAGTTTTATACATTTTTTGTAAATGCAAGAAAAATCGTACTGTAAAACTTGAAATAATGGCATCAAGAAATGATGATCTACCTCCAATACCCCCAGGACGAGGACCGCTTAGAACCCTATCAAGATTCATCCCTTTGACGAAGCGACCAAATACCCACATTGGAGAAGATATCGAAGAAGAGGAACTCCAATTGAATCCAAATTCGAGCAACAAAACTCATGCCTAAAAGTTGCTGCATCCTAAGTATCAACTTTTTCAAAATGAGGGGAGCTGTTATATGAAAAAATACAATGGACCTTTATACCAAATTGCGCAGTTATCTACGCAGTTAATCCTAATGGTGCCAGGATATCGCAGACTCAAGGTTATTCTGCAGCGCAATTCAAGTTGTTTATTGGAGACGTAGAAGACAGAAGACGTCCAGTCAGCATCTCCAAAAGTATAAATGAGCCTCCAGGAATCGACGCATCACTTTACTGCTTCCAGCGTTAGTCCGTGCAAGTTCACGTAGAATTGTATATTATTATTTTGTGAAATAAAATAATATTTTCAAAAACAGGTTTGAGTGGATTCCAATCTAACATGAATAGCGGTGTTTACCTAAATATCCGGTTGTTTACCTAAATAGCCGCTCAAGTGTGGTCGGTGGATCAGCGGTCTAACGCACAGACCATTCGAAACTCCAGCATAGCGATAGTCGGTTCGAGCCCGATGTAGGTACAAGAGAATCTTTCTCATCTACTTTATATCGAATCGATAGGCGACCGCATGCCTTGTTGAAAAGCAAGTGTATTGTGGGTTGTCTTGATGCAAATCTCGGCTGGTGCTAGCTTAGAGTTCACACCGACCACCGGAGGTGGTGCTGTAAGTTTTCAAGGTTTTCCGGGCTTTCATACAGCTGAAAAGTGAATACATCACCTGAAACATCAGTGAGTCGGCCCGGAGCGCCACGGCAAATAATAATAATAGCCGTCTACCCGCACAGGCTATGCCTTTGGGTATACTCAACGAGTGTTTATGAGGGATTATTATTATTATTATTATTATTATTATTATATCACATATCATGTGACTTCAGTCATGAAATTTCATTGGCGTAGCAATGTATGAATGAAATGAATGAATGAAATAATCAACACAATTTTTTTTGGTACCTAATTTTTTTTCATTTATAATCATTCAGAACTAAAAAAAAATTGGAAAACTAAATTGATGATATGATTTTCAATGAAAAATGTCCATCGAAACCGATAATAAAAATACTCACCTTAGGAATCGCACGTTACAAGGTAAGACCTCGTTAATCCTTAGCTCGCACAAGTTTCGACTTCTGAGGGCTGTCGTTCGTAGGGGAATGACAGCTGGTTAACGGAAAAAACAATTTTCAAACAACAACAACAACAACAAACATTCCAAAAGTGTACCCGAAGACATAGCCCGTGTGAGTAGAAAATGGCTTCTATTTTTATTCGTTGTGGCTCTTTCAGGCGACTCACTGATTTTATCACTGAGTCATATGACATCCACGGATTTTCATTGCATGTTGAAGTCTGTTTTGTTGTGAAATTTGGGTGGACCAAAGAATAGTAGAATTTCTTTCTTAATAACAATAAATGAAAAAACCGTTAACACGTAAAACCAATAATATGGGGAATTATCATTTATCAGAATAACTTTTTATAAGACTCGAATATAGCAGAATGAAATATATAGAACCGATTTCTTATAATCCAAAAAGAAATTCATCTAATGCGTTTGTATGAGAACCGATAAATCATCATACGCGAAAACGGTAAGAATTATTTTTTATAGATCTGAATTAGTTAAGAAACGAAAGTGACTGAAATGATAAAACTAAGTAAACGCAAATCTCAATAACCCAAGCTATTCTTATCATAAAACCGTCAAACTAAAATAATTTAAAACCAACAAAATATCCGAAAAAATGTTGTATCGTGAAATTTATGGAAACGTAATGTGTAAGATATGAAATGATCAGAATCGAAATCCAGAATAAATTTTAGCGAATAATATAGCAGTTGAATCGTTTGGTTCGGACTCATATTGATCGTTCATTTGTTTGTTCCTTCCTCGATTTATTCGAGATTTCAATTGCTAAGTGGTGATTTTCAAGAATATCGATGAAACAGCCAATGTTCATTGAATTTCACAGAACTCATAATCCTACCATGCTACAGTCAACCGCAATATGTCAGATCTCAATTATTACACCAATATCTCGGCAAAATACTACCTACTACCTACCTACCATAAGGACTTTTTCGGAGGATGTAGCGTGTCAGTCCAAAAAACATTTGGAGGCGGAATCATATTATTTTCGTGATATCTAATACTGGTGATAAAATTTGATGTAAGCCTAAGCATTTTAGTAATATCAGGTGGTGAGACAGAAATGAGAAGGAATTTAATGGGGACATGAGAATTTATTTAAGTATATTAACAGCATGCTACGCCATCTCTGAGAGAATAGATCAACCGGCGTTTCGCTACGCTGTAACCTCTCCAATTTCTGAAAATTTTTGATTCTTTACTTTTTGTTATTAGCATTTATTCGTCTGATGATTTTTGATATGCTAATTTTAGGTTTTGTGGTATACTGATTCGACGATTATAATTCCTTTGACTTTCGAATATTACGCTTTGCAGACTTACAATATTCTGTTATTATATTTTATCATTTTTATGAGATATTGTTTCTGTAATTTGATCGAATATCCGTTTTCACATTTGTGTTTATTCTCATTTTATGGTATTACAGATATACCGTCTGTGATTTTTCAGTTCATCAAATTTTGGTTCTTCGAAAGTCTGATATGATCATTTCTGATTCTGGGATAATTCATTTTAGATGAAAATTGGTTATTGTAATGTTTTGGTTTTACGAAGTTATTTTTCAATTCTTTTCCATTCCTGTGAAATAATTTCCTATCTTGTTCGATTCTCCATAAAATCGTTACTGAACTTTGTTGGTTCGATAGTTTTAAATCATAGTCTATTTCAGATCTATATTTTTCCGTTTTTATGGATTATATGTAATCAAAATTTGTGTAGGTAGTGGTAGGACGAATGTTGGATGGAGGTGGGGGAGGGGGGTTATGCACTTGGGTCCACTTTTGCTATGGACGGCTCTGTGTGAACTCTAGAATGGAATATCAAATATCGTGAATTCAACATTGGAGAAGAATAACCTGCAGTCTCCAGTGCTAATTTATGATCTGTGATGTTCAAATCTTATATTTTGATATCACAACTTCATGTTTTCTCCAATCAGAGGTTTCTGAATGTATACAAGACTGTATAAGACTGTAATAATCCAGGAGGCAGAGAAAAACCAGAAAATTATGTGAAGTGGTGGATAATGAAATGAAATGAATACCTTGTCTCAAGTGGTTATTTATGAACTGTGATGCTCAAATGGTATATTTTCACTTCACAACTTCATGCTTTCTCCAATCAGAGAGGATTATATGAATACATAACTGTATAAGATCGTAATAATCCAGAAGGTAGAGATAAACTCATGGAGGGAAAAAGAGGTGGTGGAGGAACCACAACGCTTTTTCGATCGTGGCTGTGAATTCGGTACTTTTTTTACCTCACTTCCATATTTTGTAGCTTCTGGTAGATACGGTCAATATGGCATTTATAAGTCTCTTGCGATGCCTCGGACGCCAGCTTTGAGTGGTGTACCTCACGTAGCTTGGTAGCAACAGATGGGCGGTATTCAGGGAATAGTTATTTGGACCATCAGCAGAGATTTCAATTGAATGCAGGTTTGAATGGCATTCACTCGTGAATATGAATAGCGGGGTGCTTTTATATTCACCTATATTCGAGGGTGCCGAGGGTGCTCGCTAGCGAGGCGGTTAGATGCCGGCCTTCTAAATTTCCGCTCGCGTTCGGCCAGGTTTGAATCCTTGAAAACGAGAAATTTTTTCTCAATTTCATAGGAGTCGATAGGCAATGTAATTTGTCTAGATGCCAATCCCGACGTATGGTGCTTGCTTGGAGTTCGCGCCGTCCACCTAGGGTGGTGCTGTAAGTTTTTCGGCTTTTCCTACAGCTGAAAAGTGAATACGCCACCAACAATCAGTAAGTCGCCCCGGAGCGCCAAGGCAAATAATAATAATAGCCGTCCTCTACCCGCACAGGTTATGCCTTTGGGTACACTCTATGAGTGTTTATGAGGTAGTATTATCAATATATTTCAAGTTTCATATTTAATTACACCAGTGCCCTCAAAGCCCCTAAACGACTATGAGGAGTAGGTTCGAGTCAGTACACTAGAAACTTTCTATAGAAGAAACTTCAGTCTCCAATCCATGGGGTCCAATAACTACCTATATATTACCTATGAACACTCCATGTAAATGGTGTTGTACAGAAAGACGGAAATGAAATTTGATAATTAAAAAATCAATACCTTGTTCATAGTAATGATAACGGAGGTTGTACCCCAAATGAATGGAATGCATTGTCGGGATATAGTTAATGTTAGGTATCCCTCAAATCATGACATTATTGCCATATCGCAATATTTCAAGGAAACAATAAGCACGTCAGCTAGATTTTGATATCGTATCAGGTATATTCATGGCAACGAAAACCCAAAAATACTGTCTTGGATGAAATATATAGCAATAAGAAGGCAACTGAAATGTTCATTGCAGCTTGTTGGGAGCATGTTAAAACCATAGCATTTCCGTCGCCGAACGGAGATTCTTCGTTGTCGATATAGTCTGGTCAGTACGGCAACACTGCATTTGGAATATCAAATGTCAAATATGACAGAACAACAACAAAATATCTCTGTTTTTCTTGTCTTTGGCTTATTAAAGTATTTTTTCTTGAATAAAAGTCAAAGTCAAAGTTAATTTGTGTTAAACTATCTTTAGTTTTTATTATTAAGCAATGGTGAAGCATTGTGAAATGTGTAGAAGACCATTTGACGCTGGAAATTAAAATATGTCATTTCATAGGTAAGCTACCAGTGTCGTAACTATCGAGAAAGGGAAACCGAATTGGAAAAGAGTAGAATGAATGAATTATGAAAAAAACATGTCAATTAGAGCATCAGCTGTTCTCAAAATCCAGTGGAGATTATTTCAGGTTTCCATTTTTTCTATTTTATTAAACCTCAATATTTCTGTTAACAGCGCACGACACTGCCGTTGGGGGAAGATGTACCTTACACACAAATTTTAATGTGTGTGCGGCGAGTTACTCATCTAGGTTGTGTTATTTGATCGGAGATGCCAACTCTATTGGCGAAGCGCGTGTCGAGTGAAATTGACGTTGTTGTAGTGTTTTGGGTAGCTTCTATTTCTTGAATTTCATGTACACTAAAGGTTTCAAATATTCATTTATTTAACGGAGAAAATAAAGTGAAAGTGGCGGCTTTGTGGGTGAATCAAGTCAGGCAAGACTAGAGGAAAGCTTATTATGAGGAAATCTATTTAATGATGATCCACGATGGGGTGTTACTCACACTTCGGCTACGAATTTGAAATAAAACGGAATTCACTAGACAAGGTCAATTTAAATATGATTACTGGTATTCCAGTTTTTGATTTTGTTTAATTAATCACCTCAAGATCCTCGAGAAAGTGGCCAGTGGATTTGAAATCCTTGAATGAGGCAGACAAGCAGGTGCAAGGAAAATATCACTCGCCTGAAATGCGGCATACTCGGTTTTAGAAAGTTTATAATTTGTTCAAGCACCTGTTAGAATGAAACCAAAATCAATATTGACCCATCAAATCAAGCTGTTGGCCAATGAACGTTTATATAGGT
Source organism: Chrysolina americana (assembly GCA_958502065.1). Classification (NCBI taxonomy): domain Eukaryota; kingdom Metazoa; phylum Arthropoda; class Insecta; order Coleoptera; family Chrysomelidae; genus Chrysolina; species Chrysolina americana. The sequence goes on along the minus strand of OY293412.1, from coordinate 63,574,323 downwards.
ATCGCCAGCGACATTACCGATCCGAAAGATCAACTAGTCGGTTGTAAATGCAATAAAATATAATGAAACGCGAATGTCCTTATATCCATCGCTTCTTGACTCCCCGATAAAACCAAAAGAAAACATGGAATGGTTCATTTGCCAACATCCTGATCATATCCAGGTATCGCTATTGGGGTAATGGGGATACCAAATATTAATTGAAACCACACGGTCGGGTCGGTGCTGTAAATGTAACAAAATGAAATGGAGCAAAATACGGATATTGAATATTACATTGCTTACGGACTCACTTCCGGAGCAGAATGCATGAATGAATAAAATGTGCACGCAAAATACAGGCTCCGGTCCAGTAGTATATGTAAAACAACAACGGTGTTGACGGACAGTTTCAGAATGAGCTTCATGAATTTATTTTGAGTAGTTTTTAAACTGTGACTAGCAAAATTGAATTGCAGTTGGCAGCTTTTCACAGTCCATCAACTATTTGAACTAAATGATACTTCAAGTTCGTTATGAAATCAGACCTGAGAATCAAACTAATAAATAAATAACGGATATGGGACTTGAATTTTGAATTACTACTGTAAACTATCAGTTGTCGGTGGCTTGGTCCTTGTTGATAATGTTGATTAGGATACTCGATACAATCTGAATTTTCTAAACGAAATTAAAGAAGAAAATGAAAACCGGAATTCTTGAGATAACATGACTGGAGGGTTCTATCAAAGCAGATTCACGGCCAAGTTTTTTTTGTTGATATTGAACGTTCTAGTCATGGTACATCACTTAATGACACGCTACTGGTTGGACCTAATTTACAAAAGGGTATTACAACCATTCTCTTGTATTTCCGCATATATTTTCTCGATATTACGGCAGATATTTTTAAAATTTTCTTTCAGACTCTGGTATCCGAGAAGCATCGCGATTACCAACGAATACTTTGCAGATTCAATCCTAATGATGAAATTGTGAATTTTCGCTGCACACGCTCAGATTTTGGTCTCTCTGCATCTCCCTACCTCGCAAATAAAACAATTGTTCAATTAGCCCAAGATAAATGCGAAAAATTCTCGCTTGCAGCCTATGCAAGTACTGGAAAATGATATAATAATAAAACCCCTACGGAAAACCTGCGGATACAACTGCGGCACTCCCAGCAATTGAAGGCATAAGGTCACCCATCTGTTTTACATGGATGACCTTAAACTTTATGCCTCCGGAGAGAAGGACCTTCATCAGTCCTTAAGGGTGGTGCAAGAGTACACGCATGCTATCGGAATGGAGTTTGAGATCGACAAATATGCCACGGTTCATCTCAAAAGAGGATGATGAGAGGAATACGGAGAGGACGTTCAGCTCGTAGACGGAAGCATCCTACATCATCTGGATGCCGGAGAGACGTATGCCTACCTAGGGGTGGAACAACGTCACACCCAAGAGGTAGCTACTGTCAAAAACTCTCTCCGCGGCAAGTATCAGCACAAACTCTGACAGATCTGGTCATCAGAACTGTCGGGAAAGAACAAAGTTGCTGCAACTAATATGCTTGCCGTTCCGATTTTACTTTACTACTTTGGAGTAATGAAATGGACACAGGAAGAGCTGCGACAACTTGACGTAAAAACTTCGCAAAACGATGCATTCATAAGCAGGGGAGGGATTCATAATGGCCTGTCAGGATGGTGTCTTCAACATCCTCGTCTACCGTAGTCGTGTGATGGGTATAGAGGTCCCTGACACTAGATGCAGAGTGTGTCGTGGGGCAGCTGAGATAATGGCCTGTCAGGATGGTGTCTTCAACATCCTCGTCTACCGTAGTCGTGTGATGGGTATAGAGGTCCCTGACACTAGATGCAGAGTGTGTCGTGGGGCAGCTGAGACCATAATGCATTTGCTGTCAGCTTGTCCAGCTTATGCGGTCTCAGCCTATATCCACAGGCATAACGCGGTCCTACGAGTGTTGAACTACTATCTACGACACCCGTACGGTGTAGACGAGACACCGGTGTTTCCTCATGCTCCGGGGGATATTGAGTCCGTTGTGGAGAATGAGGAGTGCCAAATGTATTGTTACTACTCATTCCCCACCCTCAGGCAAATACAAGCCAATAAGCCTAATGTAGTCCTCCTCGACCATCAAAGTAGGACGATTTTCGTCATTGAGTTTTCAGCTCCTGGCGAAACGAACATCGTCCGAAAAGAGGAGGAAAAATGGACCAAATAACGAGATCTTCTCTTTGAACTCCGCAGGCTTTATCCAAACCATTCTGTTAAGATGGTGGTTCTGATAATAGGGGTCCTTAGTGGATTGATGAACACGCTGCTCTCAAACTTGAAAATCATACCGGCTTGCCATGATGCGGCAGAAAACTTGTCCGGAAGAATGCAGAAGGCCGTAATTATTGGTTCACCCCGTCTTCTCAGGGCACATGACTCTCGGACCCAGTAATCACTCACCCCACAGATGTGCGGAGTGTTTACTGGGGTTAATTACACACCAGCGCGCCTTCCGGTTGTGTCGAAGCTCCGGAGCCAGGGCCTGACTGGTACATTCCTAATGGAAAAAAACAGTTATAATAATATCGATTACATATTTTAGCTAAAGCTACTCTTACACTTAACCTAATGAGTACCAAAAATAAATAAAAAACCAAGATACAATAATAATTGAAGGACGTGAAAAGAGCTGAAAATAACAATACCTATTAATTGAAGTTTTTTGTTTGGGATTATAAGCCAAATTTCATTTTCAGTCTCTGTTTGAAGGTATGTTTAGGCAAGTGAAGCAGGTCTTTGATGAAATTTTTGTAGCAGGATGCTGCAGAGTATGAAAAAGTTTTTTTTGGATATAGCTGATGAATGTCGAGTAATATGCAAGTTCTGGTTGTTTCTAAGGTTTAGGGAATGTAAGTCTGACCTTCTCGTTAATTTATTATAAAAAGTTCCAGGTGATTTTGTGTTCAAAATATCATACACAATATTACAAAAATTATAGTTTCTACAAGGTGACATAGATATCCACTTGAGTTTACTACTAACTGCATACGATATATGATACCAATGACGAAGCGACTACAAGAATTTTGTACACCCTGTATTCTCCTTTGATTGATAGAATCCAGGCAGGGCACATAAACAGATTGTATATGTTGACGATATTGTAACATGTTGTTCATCATTAAAGGAACCTTTAAACATTTGCGATCGATTGATTGGTATTCTAAAAAGTAAATGGACTTCAATATCTGCTTATTTTCTCAAAGAACTACATAACGCTCAAAGCATTCTATCGATACTGGATCGGATTCTACGGTAAAAATTTTGTGCTTGAACTGGCAGCGGTCATCACATATATTTTATTATAATATTGATCGTGATATTCGTGAATGCACATAACGAGTAATACTTTCGGACATGGCTCGCATTTTTGATCCACTATTTTTTTCAATCCTTTTACAGTATACGCCATAATTATGCCACGCCATTGAAGTTTGGGAATCCAATGGGATGAGTCTCAACCTGAAAAGTTATACAAAAATTAGTTTCCCAGTTCATTGTCAAATTTACAAATTCCTCTTCGATTGTTATTCGATGATTATCAGAATATTAAAATTCACGCTACTTTGGATGCCAGTGAAAGAGTTTTATTGTCCTGAGCTGGATAAAGTCTCCACCGCATAGGTGGAAATCTTTTATCAGTAATCGAATTACGCACAAAACCGAATATCACCTTCAAATTGGTTCCATATATCCTCAGAAAACAATATTGCTGATTGCGCAACACATTGCCTTCAGAAATAATTTGATATAAAGATTGGTTTCATGGTCCGCCGTGGCTGTCGCTCGGAAAATATCACTAACCCAGAAACACGTGATGTGATTTCTCCCAATACTTCAGAATTTTCAGAACAATCGTCAGACGAAAAAAAACTCACGCTAGTCGCATTCAATTCTGATAATTTCATCCATTATTATTAAATAGTCTACACTTCCCCAGATCAAACGTATATATAGGTTACGTATTACATTTTATTCATAATTGCCGTTACCCCAAAGAAAAGAAGATGGGAGACTTCGGTATTTTCGATTTGAACAAACCTCCATTTTCAATTGTTAAAGCTGTTCAACAATAACATTTTTCTGAAGATTTTTCTAACTTTCATGAAGCTGATGAACGTCTCCATTGACGAAGATGATTAAATAGGCAGACGCATTGAAATTTTCTGAGGAAACTTCCTATTATTTCACCACAAAATTCACGAATGATTGATTTGATCATTGAAGAATAGCATAAAGTTCACTTGCACCCAGGAGTGCAAACTTTGCATTTTTTTATCCCATCATCATTGGATACTCTCATCAAAACGAGTTATAAGAAGCGTTATTTCAAACTGCTATAAATGCTGTAAACTATATCCAAAACTTTACTAACCTCGTATGGAAAATTCACCGGCTCTGATGGTTTCCCAAATTAAGACCTTTTCATGCGTTGGGCTAGATTCCATAGATTTCAGTATAACCATGGGAAGGTTGTGCGATGCCAAGTGTAAAAAGGGTATACATGTCTTTTCGTGTGCTTCTCAACGAAAGCTATTTACTTAGATTTAGCATCCGACTTGACAACCGATGCACTTATTGCCGTACTTCGTAGATTCATAGCACGCCGAGGTAGATGCTCAACAATAAATAATTGCGATTGCGGTTCGAATTTCATAGGAGCAAAAAATCAGATTCTCGAACTTTTCAAACAAGCTACTGATTGCGATAGCATTCAGTTCAAGTTCCACCCGGCTGGTTCTCCACAGATCTACTAGAAGCTGGTGTTGAGTCAGTTAAAACGCATATGTATCAAATTGTTGGATTACAAATTATGCCCTAAGAATAATTAGTTCTATACTCTTTTCAACACAAATAGAGGATATTTTACATTCTCGCCCATTTTACCCGATGAGTACAGATCCATCTGATCTGTGTTGAAATGACCCCACCTACAAAATAGGTGTCATGATGCAATACATTATCGCTTATCAAACCGTTTACATATTGGATAATCTAGAAAGCAATGTAGTAGCTTTTAGGTACTAATAAATATTGTCAGACAAAAGCTGCCATGCCCTTCCATGATCTGATAACGGTGCCTCATTTGGTCTGGTAGAGCTAGATAGCTTTTTAGTTATCTCAAGCATAGCATGGAAGCTGTGAAGCAGTCTCTAGTCAGATTGATCTAAGCCAAACAATATTTTTTGTTATGTATTCAGCAAAGAAATCTAGATGAAGTTATAGCACAGTACTTAATGATGGTGAAAGCACACAAAGCGCTTTTCTGTTCCTGAGCACTGTGCTCCCGAGCACTTTTTTTGGACAAGTGCTTAGTGCTCCGGAGCATTTAACGAAAAGTCTTCGGGCCACTTTCACCACAGCGCTGCTAACGGTTGGTTTGCTGACGGTCCGTTTGTTAACGGACGTCAACTTAACATGCCGTTTGGCACACTTTTTCTGTAAACGTCAGACTAATCTTGCGTTCTAGGTTATAATTCCTCCGTTAGTATTTAACAGCTCCTCGAACGCTCATTTAACTTTAACGCACTGTTACCAACGTTAACGATCAAGTTCCATTTGGAAATTTTCAATTTTTTTTTATTTGTAATGGTGATCTGGTTACACGATTGCACAGACAATTGAAAATCGCTACGTCATGCCTATGATTGGACATCAGATGCTGTATGGTCGCGAAATTTGCAATCGTGGCCTAGGAATGGAAACTTCGCTAGTAGTATGAATAAATTTAATTTCATGAACTTTGGCCGATTTGCTAATGAATGAACTTATGTAATAATGATGTGTGGTACATTTACGATATAATGGTTTAAAAACGTGATGACCGGAAAAAACCGGAATTTTTGGTTGGTCTGTATGGGAAACTTATAACAGAGCCTCCGGCAGCACTGGATAATTAAACACGCTTACATTTCAACAAATTATTTTACATCGCGACATGTTTCGATGCACTCTAGATTTTTCAAGCGGTTAATATAAAGACCGATTGAAAAAGCTATATAGTGTAGCGAAACAGATCGCAATGTTATATTATTTATGAGAATCTTACATGTTCAATAAAACTTCAGTAACTTTTAAAGTATCTAACATTCTGAGAAGTGCTTAGTGCTTAGTGCTCCCCGACTAGAATTACTTTTTGAAAGTGCTTAGTAATCGCGAGCATTTTATGAATAAAAGTGCTTAGTGCTCGAGACTTTGAAGCACTTTTCAAGAGAGCTTAGTGCTTAGTGCTCGAAACACTTTTTGTCAGTGCTCGGCACAGCTCTGTGTTGTATCTACCTAGTTTCGAATACGAAGGCGAGTACCTACTCAAACTGCAACCAAAACTATATTTCCTTACTTTATCTGAGTATGTTCATCAATACAATAACGAACAATTGATACTGGGTGCAAGTTGAAATAAGGCATAACGGTTGGGTTAACATTTTAGTAACGGAGCCACAAAATATGCTTCTTTATACCATTTTCCAGAATTCATAGACTACTGGCCAATGATAGTATCGAAAGTACAGAAAAGATCCTGAAGAAAAAGGATGGTACACCACAGACACCATACAGAATAGTCAGGATAAATATACCCGGTGGGAACTCGTTTGGTTTAGAAACCACTTGGAATATAGGGTCATATACCAGAACTTCTGTCTGGAAGCTAGTCATTAAATAAATGAATAATATAGGTACCCGATAAGAACTCTTTTGGTTTAGAAACTATTGCCCATCGATGATTCGGAATGGGCACTCGATATCACATGAGAGTGTTAATTTTCTTTAGAATGTGCCATGAAAACACGAATTTCATACACGAAATACAAACAACATTTTTTGTACAACTGTAAATGTGAATTTACACCGTCTGAAATAAATACTTCCAATACATCTTGACGTGATTTTTTTGTCCCGATGAGTTATCGCTTTCAAACAAATTTTGTCTTGAAAATATATTCAATGTTTTCAGTCAAATCGTAATTAAAATTTTTTCCTGTATGAAAAAATTTGTCCCAAATAACTAAATGATACTTCTCTTTTCATACATGTTATCCTCAATGTTATCAATACTTCCAATACAATTTCACAGCATCCAGTGGTCCAAAAAAGTTGAAGAGGAAAAGGTATTCAGGAAAAACATTCTCATAAGACGTACGGAGACTATAGTGCCATATGAAACTGGGCAGTATTATGTTGCTCGATAATGTGGAAAAATTGTAAATAGTGAAGATGACGTTGTGGTTGATAATTTTTAGAACGTTTAGCGGTCTTTGGGATCAGACATGTTTGGTAATCCTTACTCGAGTATGAGTACCTAATTACGATCGGAGATACTGCCCGAAGTTAATGAATTAACTCATTCCAAATGACATAATATGGCAGTTGATTCATATGTATTTTGGCTCTTAGGATGTTCAATTATAATTTAAGTTCTCTGTTATCAATGGCAGGATTCCGCCATTGATAATCGGAATTCAGATTTCATTTACCCTTAAAAAAAATCATAAAATAAATCATACATTCATATACCCAGACCTGTGTCACCTGGTAGGGTAGACGAAAGACCAACTAAAACTGAACAATCTATGTAAAAATGCTGTAATTATCGCTATACTGATATTTATATTTATGTCCAAAGTCGAAATATTTTTCAATTGAATTTATGTCGCCAGTACAGACGATCGCCTGCCTGGGAAAATAGTATTCTACTTATAAAATGGTTGAAGTTTTATTACTCAAAGTTTGTGGGAGGGCGTAGAACTGTGGCTTTATCTTAAAATTAATCATCAGCATTTCTACTTTGTCAAATGAAATTACTGAATTTTATTGTTTGCAGAATGCTCACAATTTATCATAAGGACAAGAACCGCTTTCAGAGAACATAATTTTATAATTGAATGACGTTGATTAAGGTGAATGCATCTACTGTAGATAGATAATATTGGCATTGTTTGGTTTATTTGAATAGAATAAATGAATATTGGAGAGAGCTTATCCGATCCGTACATTTCACTTCTCATCTTTATACCATTGCTTCTTCCTCATTATATTGAAGGTTTAAAATTTTGACTAGTAATAATTCCATTTGAGAGGTTTATTTCATAATATTTCAAAATTACAATTTCTCATTACTAGCTCAAATACCAGTTCATTACAGGACCATGAATATCAGAGAACAATGGATTTCATGGCCCAAGTACGGTGTCTGTGAGATCCAGAACACAGACCACCTAGGTAGGTCTGTGAACCAGAAGAAGAAGAAGGATAGTAATTAGTTGTTGATGTTGACATTTTGTCTTTTGTATTATTTTTATAACTTTTAAAAATAAGTGTAACAGTAACAGTTGTGTTGTTTCTCATATTTTAGTGTTATTACATTGTTATGCATATTTTTTCTTTCGGCTTTTCGTAAACTTCGTTTCCAACTATGCCTTGTAGGATATGTTGTATTCTGCAATGTTACATAAATTTCCAAATCCAGGTGAATGTCTAGAACGATTCAGAAGATGGGTACAGTCTATCAATGATATGGAAATTAATGAAATGGACCCAGCCAGTATTGTTCTAAAAGAGTTTGTCATAAACATTTCCAATCAATTGTTAAAATGTGCAATGAATTAAATAATTCAGGTTCAAAATAGTGATCTGATGGCTGGCTCATCAACTTCTTATCATTAACATCAGCTCTGAAGTCACAATACTGATCCATCCTGTCCTAGCTTGACCTCTGAGATGAACAAAAAACAAATTGAGTTAGGTAGTCACTGTACATTCAAATCACTGAGGACCAGCTAGAATGGTCAAGAATTACATTTTAATATTTTATTTTATTTTATTTACCTTTATTCATTCAGTTATGTAATAAGTATACTTATTAACTTATTAACTATTTTATTTTCAGATGAAACCAATCTGCTTGATCCAGTTGAGCCGTCAACTTCTTCGACCATGCCGTTAACTTCAGTTTCAACTTCATCAGAATATGACCCTAGCTGGAAAGTTAAATGAGTTGTCCAATGTATTCAACCGATTACGAATCTGACTTAAATAGACTCATCTCTATTAGATAATATGGTGGTGGCTGGGCTAGAAGGCTGTGTTACCCAACACCAACATTTATTTCATGTATTTATAACATTTATAATATTATTCACTTTTGTTTTAATAGAAAAACCACATTTAAAAATTTTGGTTTCTCTAATAAAACAAATTGTTAATATTAAGTTGATTTTGAATTTTTGACTTATGATAATCAACATAAATTAAATGTTATTGATTTGATTTTGAAAATTTCAATTAGAATTCTACTGCACAATTGGTGCAAAAGTATTAATAAAATTGTACAAGGAAAATCCAGACCTTATACTGGTACTAATTCAGTTGGGGTTCAGGCATATAAAATTTATTTAAATAGAATTAAGAAAAATAATTTGAAAAAGCCAGTACATGTTTAGGTAGGTGTAATGATACTTGTTGTTTAACCAGACTTTCTGAATCAGGTTTCATTCCCACCTTAAAAATATTAAATTTTGTTTATTTTAAAATATTTGAGTTTTTTCCTGTATTTCACTGAAGTTACAGGATATTGTTACATGTATACTACAAATATTGAACAATATTGTTTATACTTCAAAGATCCTTTGAAGAAAATGGAAATATTCTTCAAAATGTATGGTTCCGATATCTACTTTGGAACTGTTGCATGTAAATATTCTTTCTATCTTGATATTTGCTATTGGAATCAACGTAAAACCAAAGCAAAGACTTTAAGTTGATTTCAGTAGCAAGTGGCGAGATAGATATAATATTTACATGCCACAGTTTCGAAGTGAACAATGGCTGGGCAATTACCAGTTACGTTTAAGTTTCCCGCTTTTGTGATTACTTTAAATACCAAACTATAGATGTTGCTGAAGTCCGTTGCCAGCACTGGCATGTCATTGCTGCGACCTTACAGGTGGTCACAGCGATCTACAAAAGCGTTTCTGATCTCAACCATTTGCGTGGAGCGTCTATGGAGTAGGTGGTCTGTGGTTTCTTTGCTGCAGTGCCTTTGGAGATGCAAATGTAAGTAAAAGGACCCCGTGGGAAAGAAACCTAACGTGTTGAAGTCAGTACCAATACGGGGGTTGATTTTGTTTAATTTCTACCTAATAATTGTTATTTATGGTACTAGTGTGTTATGTTGAAAATAAGTCACGCGAGAAAGATTTAAAGACGAGGCCGTCAGGCCGAGTGGTACAAATTCTCAAGTGACTTAGGAAACATAACACACGAGTAGCATACAATGTTTTATCCAACACGTGGAAGAAATCGTTTTTTTATGAGATAATAATTAAAAAGTCTGTTATCAAATCAAAGCTACGTTGCATCTCAGTACCCTATAAATGTCAGAATGACTTGACACAGACCTTTTTAAATTTTGGTTCAAGTAGGTTGTTTGTTTGGTTGCTACGGGCATGATACATTTCAGCAAATGTTTAAATAAATTTTGACACTTGTTAGTTTTCCCTGCAGTGGAGGAAAGCTTTTTTGAAGAAAAGAACAGATAGAAAATGAAGGAAATCGATGAAATTTTTCGTTCCTGAGGATATCTTACGGAAGCGGAAGAAGCAGCGATGCAGATTTTCCCAGAAAAGTCCCGAAATGCTTACGACAAGGAGTTCAAAATGTTTGGGTCTTGGATGAATTCACGTAAGAAAAATGGTATCGATGAAAATGTTCTATTATTTTTACATTTGCCATCGTCGCTATGGACCAAATACTCGATACTTCGCTGGACTATTTACTTTTATAGAAAAATCGACATTTCAAAATATGGCACACTAACAAGCTTTTTGAAACGCATATCACAGGGATACAAACCAAAGAAGTCCTAGACATTAGATCGACCTGAAATAGAGAAGTTTTTGAATTTTCAGTAGGGTTTGTTTTGTCATCTGAGTTTGATACTTCTCTCGACTACTCATTCACCTTTATAAAAAAATCGGCATTTCATAATATGGGAAACTGACGAGCTTGCACAGAGAAAACATCTCATTCAAACACATTACGGCGGTACATGCAGCATATTTGCGTATTGATCAGATACACCCGCAAACTGGAAAATATTTTAGCCAACCAAGCCAATTTTCTTCCACTCATCCTCGCTGAAGTATTCAGCAGCTATTCAGATAATATACTCAACCAGCGCCCTGGGAATTCTAGATGGCAGAATGAGTTTTGCGTTTCATAAAAGGTATCTATATTCTGTATGCAAGTTGAATATTTCATCTGCTTTTACAAAACATGCTTTCTGTGGACGTAAATAAGCTTTATACCATTTTACCAATTCGAGAGATCTTTGTTCTCTATTCTGCCTTGCTTATATATTATTCAGTATGAGTAAGTCAACTAAATATGCAAGTATTCCGAATGTTGTAATATGGTACTGGAAAAAAATTCGTATATCATCAAGTAACTAAATTGTACATTGCAATATAGGCAGTCATTTCCAAAATAATTCCGATAAACTTTGGGTACTAATTTCACCCATCACACATAATGAGACTCAGTTGAGCTAGAGAATTAGGCAAGAGTTGTGTTTTCCAAGGCCTATGAAGAATCCCAATCAGAAGCTGGTGACTTGAAACTGCAAGAGTTCTGGAAACATCTATATTTCATATAGTGTTGAAAGTAGTGTAACAAGGTTAGAATGAAAATTCGATGAGAGTGGGAAGTTTCGAGCGCGAGCGAGAGGAACCACGAGCATGTCGAATTTTGATTCTAACCGAGTACAGACCAAACTTTCTCCACGATCAACAATTTCAATCAGATGAAATGAAATGCAACAAACAATGATTGAGTTACGTCAAAATTGAAGAACTATACGACGACAGTCAAGGCTTGCCTTAACAGTGTGAGAATATTCATTCTATCTCTAGAGAGAAAATGAAATACATTTAAACTGCACAAGGACAAAGGAGTTGAAGAATATTTCTTCAATCTCAAGGGAAAGAATGTTAGTATTTTGTTATCAAACTTGATTTCAGAATTAGCAAATTTGGCGATGATCGTGGAGAAAATGTAGTTCTGACTTTTGCGTGACATGAAAATAACATGTGCTTAGCCACTTTGTCACTCTATATGCATGAAATAAATATGAAAATATAATAGATGAAAATTGAATAAATTCTAAGATATGAAATACACATAAAATAAATCTATGGACTATACACATAACAAATTAAAAACAGAATGTCTGTAGGAAATTATAAAACTTTATCCTTGGAGGTATTGTTTCAGTTTGGTTTTCATAAGGGTTTTTTTTATTTTAGCGTTTTAAAATTTTCAGGTTTTTTTTGATATAATGCTGTTGCGGATTGGCAATCTCATTAAATTTTCATTTTGAGTAGTGCAGCTATGGTCATCAGATACTTTATTGCGGACAAATATCAGTATTCATTTCATGTCTTTTGAAATCAAGGAGTAGGCAGATAGAGACCTTGTTACCTCATCAGACCACGACTCGAGGAGTAGGCAGATAGAGACCTCGAAGTCACTCTCTTGAAAATGGCTCCAAAGCAGGAGCCGAAACGTCGAGTTGTAAACTCTCAACGCAGTTCAACCCAGGAACTCAGTAATCTACATTTCAATATTGTATATATACAAAGTAAAGGTAGTATTGCATGTTTTCTGAAATGACTTGTACATGAATCTCTTCCAATCAGTAAAGATCACTCTCCTCTGTAAAATAAACAATCTGGTCAACTTACCGGAGCAGCCCCATAGATCAATAATAATACTCAAAGAAATATGTGGATAAATGATGGCATAATAAATATTTATCAGCTGAGCTTCGCTTGAAATGTCTTTCAGCTGTAGTATGACATCGTTATCTCCATTAACCTTTTCACAGATTTCATCAAACACTCCTGCTCATGTTACTGTCCACATAAGTACCAAGGAATTAATTGTTCTCTGATTGTTTCAAGGTCAACCTTTGAGTTCAGACTTTCTACGTTAACTCTGTGGAAAAATCGCATGCATACCGTTTTTATACGTTCACAATGAGGGAACACCAATTTTTAAATTCTACTGATACTTGATTCATTCTTTTCTGAAGTTCTTCCGTACTGTCAGATTCTACTGCAAGAGTTGTGTCAGCCGCTTACAAAACAATACAATCAGCATTAATGAGGTATGAGGACAGGAAGATCGTTTATATAAAGAAAAAATATCAGTTGGACAAAAATGAATGACTTTAATGAAGAATTGATTCATTTCACTTTAATAATATCAAAGAGGTTATATCGGTTATACTTGACTTTGAGCATGTCAGTGAAGAAAACGTCTAGGAAATTATCAATAATATGAAAACAAAATCCACATGTACTAACAACATCAATATTACTCTTGTTCTGATATGTTGTGAATTTTTATCACGGTATAAAAGAAGATAAAGTGCTTCATTGCGACTCAAAGAAAGAGGTTGGCTCAAGATGTATAATAGGTGTAGTATTCAGGTAGCGAGTTTATTTCACGAAGTTTTTAATTACAAAACTTCTGGGTATCTTTATTGTAAAACCATCTTCAGAACTGAGTGCCTAACAATACTCAAAATACCCAAGCATAAGAAAGAAATATTCAAAATATATTCTGTTATACTGTAGCCATTACTATAAACACGATGAATGAGAGGAAGTTCTCTCCTCACTCTATCCACGAACACTTCAAACATACATAAAGAAAAAATGTATTACTCAACCTTTAATATTTTATAGTGATCCTATTCAAATGACCATTTTCTCTGACCCAGTCAACTTTGTTCTCTTTATTAGTTCTATTGTTTCTTTTCTACATCTTTTTAAAATACGATATTGTATTAGCAATGCTGGATTAATAAATAAATCCCTTTGTTCGCTAAATGATGTATTTTTCTGAATAAAATTAAATAAGTCTTTTGTATTGGTAACCAATACAGGCAATCTGGGTGGTACTGCCACTTGATGATGTAGTTTATCAGGTGGTTAAACTGCACCAGGGTGCCTTATTCGTCGGAAATTATTTCATGACTTCCGTCAGCTCCTCATAGTTTGTCATTATTCTGGCACGTCTAGCTCCTCCAGTTTGTTCTTCTACACCATATCGTTGTAGTCGTTGATTAGTTCCGAAATCTCTCTTCCCAGCCGGAGAATAATGCTCCGGAAGTATTATGGCTTGCCACTTCTTTCGGAGAGAGTTCTTCAAACGCCCGAACTTCGGGTGAAATAACATTTCGGTTCCTCCTGCCCTTCAGTTTGAATCGATGGTCCTGCCGAAGCCAAGTCTCCGGAATGAACCTTAGGTCTGCATTGTGCCTTCCAATATATTCAATAATAAGCGGAAGCTTATTATCCACTGAACTGACGTTAAACATGCATGCCTTCATACTTTGCTCCAAAATTATATATTTGGCTGTCCCCCAAAATTTTAGTGGCAGCCATGGCCTTTTCCAGCGGGGCCTTCGCCTGTACTAGCCTGACGATTAAACTGTCCATGGCACGGCACAGTTCTGCGATGTTTAGGCATCGAGCCAACCTGCTGGTTTTTACCCACCAAACCCGCTAACTGGTTTTACTGGCTACCCTCTGGCCGGGCAAGCCTATGTGTTGGTGATTGCGTCGGCGGAGTGTAGGGATTCGCTGGTGATCCTGGCCCTGGTGCTTTTGAATTCTTCCGATCTCTTCAGGCTTTGTCGGTGAAGCACTCTGCTCCTGAATACTCTTCTGCCACGGGTTGAATTTTATCGTAGGCGCCGGTACGTACTTCACAGACACGGGCTTTTTGACTTTTTCCCCCTCTCCTCAAGAGAACTAGTACACTCGTTATATACAGGACATTCTACGCTGATCGCGGTATGACGACCGCCGCAGTTAACACAGACTGCCTGCACTTCTGGATTTACCTTACAAGTGTGCGTAGGATGGTTTTGCGCATACTTGAGGCATCTCGATTGTTGTTGACAATTTGATGTTGCGTGTCCCCATCGCTGGCAACGGTGACACTGGACTATGGCGCGTTTATTGCGCCTCATCTCCTAGGAGATCTGGATGTGTTGCAGAACCCCTACAGATTTTGCAGCTGGGAGAGTGTGGTGACAAGGTACAGTGGCCTATGACGCGTGTTCTTCCTCATCATATTCTAGATTCGGGTGAAATGTTTCTCCAACATCTCATCAATGAGATTCTGTTGATTCGAATCGAGTCCCCTCACATCAAACGCATGTGACCTGTCTTTCAGAAGGGTGTACGTGTGGAACTCCGTACCAGTTGCCTTGACAATATCTACCATCTTGGATCGATTGTTTCCGTTCTCAGTGAGCTTCTTTGCCCGTGTGTTTTTTAAGTTCCCTGAATAACAATGGGAGGAAGCACCTTACCCTTTTTGATTTTTGGTGCCTTCTTCCTGGGAGGCTGTTTTGTTCGACGTTCTTTCGGACCGGAGGTTCGCCCCGAGTCGTCGGTGAGGGTTTCGTCCTCGTTTAACGACCCTTAAGAGTTCCTCGTCGGTACGGGTTCTTTACCTGTAGTAACTCTTGCCTTGGCCCGTGATTTCGGTGTTATGAATCCGTCCAAGTCTTCTTTCGTTTTCCTGGTGAGAGGGGTGAATGCATCCTGCCTCCGCGTTTGACGAAGTTTCTGAATCTCCTGATGGTGGACCGCCTCATACTTTCTCGTGTAAAATTCCTTAATATGTTAAACCATTGCTGTCCGTATTATTGCTTCTGGAATTTCATTGATTTTCGCTGGGTTTTCAACAGCGGCTTTCTTGTAGGCGTTGATTTTTGCCTGGGCCTTCTGCTTGATGAGCTGCTGGAGGTTCCGGATTCTCTTTTCTATACTCTCAATCGTGCTGAGAGGAGTATCTTCCTTGGAAGTTCTCTAGTCTCAGAACTCTTCTCCGCCCCTCGGAGCATGAGGAGTCTGACTCTGAGCTAGAAAATTGCCTGGCTCTTTTTCCAATAGGCACTTGTTCTCAGCGATTTTCTCTTCCAGTTCGAGATTCTTTTTTTCCTCCTCTACCTTTCTTTCATAGAACTGTGCTTAACGTAAGCCTTCAGCCTAGCCGTTTCTTCCTCTTTTTCTTCATCTGAAGCACAGCTCGTCGAAAGCCTACTAGCTGGGATGGGGGTGGTTTCGAGGATCCTTGATTCGTGTCCATGTCCATTTGCGTTGTCGTCGTTTTCGCCACACTTTCCAAAGTATTCTCCACACTTTCAAATTGCCTATCTTTCTCCACATTTTCGATGTTTTCCACCACACTTTCCGTGGGTGATGCAGCAGGTTTTCCTTTCGCAGCACTTTCCATTTTATCGGCGCTCCCCACCGTTCCCATTTCCTTGAGATTCTCAACACTTTCGATTGGTGATGTGTTTTGGTTGTTCACCACAACTTCCAGTCGTGTTGCGATTTTTGGGACGAAGGTTTTACCACACTTTCCAAAATTTCTATTCTGTTCAGGTCTTCATCTGGAGGTTGATTTTTGGCGACGTTTCCGACTCCATGATGTCGATCCAATTGTGCTTGTACAATTATGGTCCCAGTGGCTGTGGCTGGTGGCGTCGGTAATTCAGACTGATCTTCCGTTCTTCCTGGTCCATACGAACGGAAATTATGTTGAAACCTACTCGGTCCAGCCTCGCTACCCTCTCCGCCACCTGGGAGCTTCTCCCTCGCATTGTCGATATTCTTTTCGTTGTAAATTGATCGGAAATCATATTTCTTGAAGGCTGTCTGCCACTAGTTGGATGGAAAGTGTGGCGAAAGCTATCTGAATTTTGTTAAATATTTTCAGGACTTGTATAAACTTTATTAGTTTTCTTGATACAACGTATTGACAGGAATCTGACAGTCAACAACCTTTTTCCGATATTTTCTCTTTCATATATACTGTGTACCGTCAGCTTCTTTTACAACACAAATATATAACATTATTCACCCCTAAAAACAAATGAACAACAATTCATATATCTATCAGGTTTTTTCCGAACTTTAGTCGATCTACGTAAAATTTCAGGTTCTATTTCAGTTGCGTTTTTATCCACACAACCATTTTCAACATCATTCTCCTCAACACCTCCCTGTTCATAACTTAGGATATTCCTTTCACAATCTTTATCATAATTTTTTTTCATTAAATTTTAATCGCACCAACCTTATGGTTATCAGCGATTCGTTCATATGTTCATTCATTTACAAATTTGTTATTATATTAATACATTTCAAAATGTTTTCAATATTACAGTTTCTGCCTAAGACGTTGTGAATTGCTGTAGGAAAGTTATGGTTTTCTCGATGCATTCCATACTTTGGACAGACGATAAAAATATGTTGAACACTTAGTTTTATGTTACACATGTTACACACTGGCTCCTGAGAATGGGTCAGCAGGTAACTGTGGGTGACTTTAGTGTGCCATAGGCGTAGCCGATTGAGGATCACTTGGTGTTTCCGGTCCACTGTTTCGTCTGGCCACGGTTTTATATCATATTTTATAGTACGTAGTTTCGCGTTGGACACTTGTTATTGGTTTTGCCACTTTTGTCTTATTGCTGTCGATATCATCAATTTAATGTATGTGGATACTACCTCCGTCATCGTTTCGGATATGGCTGAGATTACAGCCTTACGCGCACATTCATCAGCTTTTTCATTGCCAGGTATACCAATATGTGATGGAATCCAAATGAAAATAATCGTTTTTCCATTTTGCTGGGCTTCATGAAATTCAGCTTTTATTTTTTGAGCGATTGGGTTACTGGTATATATACGCCTCAGTTCATGTAAGGAGCTTAAAGAATCCGTCAAAATCATGTTTTTCAATCTCTTTCACATTTATGTAGATCACCGCACGATAGAGAGCATAAAGCTCTGCTGTGGAGATACTGCTCGTTGCGGGAAGCTGGAAGGAGAGGGTGTCGGTTGTTGTGATTGGAGTAGCTGTCTAAAATTTGTTCAAGATTATTTTTTATAAATTGGCTGTTGATGTTATGTTTGTCGTAGTAGGTTAAGCTCGTGTCGCAGTTTGGTAGTTTTATAGTCCAAGGGGAAGATGGGTGGAATACATTGGGAAGCGTGATTGGTAGGTGCAGTTCAAGAGAATCAAGATGTTTGCGAATTCTTTCGTAGAAGGGTTTATGGGTCCTTGTTCGATTCGCAAACAGGTCTATATACCTATCACTGAAAGTGTTGTCGTATGTGAGATTTGTTGAAATGGCACTACTGAGGCTGCATATGACAGACTGAGGTAAGCACGTCTGTTTTGAAGAGATGGTTCTCCCCAAGCACAGTAGATACTTTCTACTGGTGTTGTACATAAGGCACCAAGTGCTATTCGTAATGCTGTATTGTGAATAGTGTCAAGTAGTTTTAGTGTCGTTTTGCTTGCTGAGTCGTAGGAAACATCCAAAGTCCATCTTAGATCTGATAAGAGTTCGATAGATATTCAATAGGGTTTGACAGTCGGCTCCCTACTCCTTATGTGCCAGTGTCTTCAATATATTGAGTCTTTTGTGACACAATCTTTATCATCATTCACCACATTTTCTTTTTCTATATATAGTCATCATACTAAGTATTTCATCTTGTGACATATTTTTGAATAATACTCAACTGTTTAACTACTATTTCCCCACATTCATTTGGCAGGGACAGGACAATTATAATGTTATTCGACCTACCCTGTCACTGATGAGAGGCAATAAACCTCGAAACATGCAGCGAAATGAAGGATAATCTTCTGTTTAATTACAAGACAAGCACTTGCAATTGGGTCTTCTTGGAAGAACGTTGCACAAATATTTCATGTCAATGTCCGTCGTGGTATTAACCAGGGAAGTAGTTGTTTTCTGACAGACGTTTGCCTTTTATTATCCACTTGGTGGAAACGCTTTGAGAGAAGGGTATTCTTTCACATTGTTGATACTTACAATATATTCGAACTCAAAATCAATACTTCTTCCCTCGACTGTCATTTTAACAATCAGTGGAGCAGTTTAACCATTACCTGACTGATGAACTTCTTCAATTCTCTTCCCTACTCTCGGACTCCTGAATGAAATTGACACGATTCTTACAAAAGGATGACTTTGCAGTGTGTCCAAATTTATTGCATGAAAAACATTTCCATTTTAGTGCTGGGCTTCTGTACTGTCCTGGGCCTGCATCTGACTGCCTAGATTTTGACATGTATCGACTCTCAACTTTATTAACCGAATCCATCCCCATAATTTTTGCTCCATCGTCTGCAAGTTCCATTCCTTGGGACATTTGACAAGCTTTTGTGAAAGTAAAATTTTCTTCAGACAGTAATTTTCTCTTTACATTGTCGGATTTGAGACCACACACTAGTTTATCTCGTAAAACATCATCCAGGAATATACCAAATTGGCAATATTTGGCCAATTTCTTAAACCATATGTATTTATATCTCCTGTCGACTCTTGGTTACACATATAGAACTTGTATCTTTCTGCTATAATTATTCTCTTTGGGCTATAATGTGCTAAAAGGACATTTTTTAATGGAACATAATTTCTTGTACTTGGTTTTTCAGGATACATGTGGTCCTTGATAGCAGTATAAGCATCTGCTTCAATCAATGTAAGAAAAACTACCACTTTTTTATCTTCACTCCCATCACTACATAGAAATAACTGTTCCATTCTCTCGATATGTCGTCATATCAGACTCTTTTAGTTTGAAAAGTTCGATTGGATCCTACTAACGACATCCTTGTAGACTTCCGATTCAATTTCAATAAATGACTCAACAGTTTTTTGACCCTCGTCGCCAATTATGTTAAGTATTTTCAGGAATGAGATTGTATAAACTTTATTAGTTTTCTTGATAAAACGTATTGACTGGAATCTGACAATCAACAACCTTTTTCCGTTGTTTTATTTTTCATATATAGTGTGTCAGCTTCCTTTACATATTAATAACAAATATATAACAAATTTGAGGACCCATCCTTGTTCTGTTATAACCATTCCAGACTCAAAAAATGGGAAAAGGAGAGTTTTTACAGTTACAGACAAACTTTACGACGGAGTGAATCCTTTAGAAATGTTTCGACAATACACCAACTTAAGACCGAAGCATTGTAATCATAATATATTTATTATCAATTATGAATTAGGAAAGTGTACAGTGCAAGTGGTTGATGTGCATACATTTACGAAGATACCTAGCTTGATCGCAAAATTCTTAAAATTGCCAAACGAACTAAAGTACACCGGGCATTGTTATCGGCGCACATCTGCAACACTTTTGGTAAATGACGGCGCAGATATTCTGCCATTTAAACAGCATGGAGGATGGAAATCCTCAATAGTCGCCGAAGGATACTTCGAGGATTCCATTCCCAGAAAAATAAACGTATCGAAAAGCATTTTAACTGGTAAAGCACTCCAAGAAAGAAGTTTTGGAAATGGTGTTGTTGGAGCACCTGTATCTGAAATTGCATCAACAAGTACCCAAAATCAAAACTTGTCTCTTGCTTCTTCTTCAACAGCAGGAATTAATATCAATAATTGCACAAACTGTACGTTCAATATTCAACTTCAAGATTGATTTAATTTTGTAGTATAATTGAAATAGAGAGTTGCTACCCTTTAAATACATTTTGTTTATATTTATTAAAATTATGATCGAGTCTGCAGTTCAAAGAGTGGGACGTAGCTGAGGACAGCAAACAGGTGAGTGCTTACTTTCATAAAGGTTTATAGATGTCGACGAAAAAATTTAATATGCACCTTGGCTAAAAACTGTCTATTGTCTCGCCTGCTTGCTAGCCTCGGCTGCGCCTCAGCAATCAATTTGCAGGCTCGACTGTAATAGAAAGTTTTTCGTCCTTGGTACATAAATAACTATTTCGGAATGGAAACTGCTGCGATCCGGACGGAAAGTGTTCTGAACAGCCCTCCGATCTTGTTTCACAGCTCTTTCCATATCTTTGTTTAGGACAGTTTCCAATGTATTCACCACTCGTTAGTGTCGAAGTGTTCTGGGAAGATGGCAAACCTCGGACTCCCCGAATCTGAAAGAATTTTGAAAGTGTGTTGCACCGTTGTACTCAAAGTAACATAACTGATGTTAAAAACTCACGTCACGAATTTCAGATACGTATTCAGATTCTTGAATGTGGTGTTCAGAAAGAGTAATGAATTTTTTGAAACTCGGTTTCTGAGTACTGAGAGAAAACTGAGGAGAAATTCATTTTTCGAAAGTGAATATAGATAGATCTGAAATAAACTCTTGCTCCATAAACAATTACATCAAAGATAAACTTGTAGTATTGGAAAAAATCGGAGATATTCGCAAACTTGGCGCTCCTCTAAAAGACCGGAGTTTTGTTTGTTGACAACTTTGCATATAAAGATAGACAAGAAAGGAAGCAACTGATAAATTATCTCAAAGCGGCAATGTCCAAAGTCCTATCAGATAAAATTCGCAGGAATACCTTAGTGATCGACAGTGAAGTTTTCAGTTTATCTCACGCCATAATCGTCGGCAATAAAACAGAATATGCAACGACAGAGGAAAATCTCTGAATCCTCCTTGCAGATGAAGAAGTTCCATTGGTTTGGGAGCATTACCGATCCTTTTCGTGCGAGTTCCATACCAGTTTGTACGTTACTTCCTTGCTACACAAGGCCTTCAGGCTGATAGGATGTTGATGTGCGCATTTTCAACGTTTCTCCTATTATTTTTCTTCGCGCATTGAAGGATGTCATACACTTCTGCTTGATGCTTGATGTATGGGTGCCCAGTGAGTAGCTGATGCCAATACTCGGATTTCTGGGAACACTCCTGAGCCCACTCCATTCTCAGTCTTGAATCCATCTGTGTACCAGATTTTTCCCCTGTTGAATGTCCTTGAGCTGTAAGTCGTTCCAATCAGTTCTGTTTAGTACCAGCACTATTGATTGGTTGTTGTTGGAATGTGGTCCGTTCGCGTTCCTAGCGCGTCGCCGATCACAGTTCTAACGTTTCTCATGTGTCCCGTTCCAACATTCAGGTTGGGTGCCTCCAGACTTGGAGGCACCAAGCCTTGCCTCGCCCTGAACTACAAAGTGGAGAGGTGGCAGTCCCAGAAGTGTCGCCATCGCTGCAGTTGGTGTTGATTTGATGGCCCCTGTGATTCCAAGACAAGCAAATCTTTGCACCTTGCTCAGTCTCGTTGCGGCTCCTCTTTGTTGTTTCTTGGGCCACCACACAAATGGAGGGCATGACCACCGTGCTATACAACCAGTGCAGCATATGTGATTTCAGTCCCCATTTTTTTTTCCAAAAGTGCGTCTGGCTATCACTAGTGAAGTCACCACTTTTTTTGCTTATTTTTTCGATATGCTGGTTCCAGGTCACCTGGGAGTCTAGTATTACTTCTAGTCCTAGTCCCTCTGTTTTTCGTCTTCTGATGAATGCTACTATGGTTGCTTAGTTAGGGTTGACGTTGAGCCCCTCCAAGTCCGTCAATCTCGTGACAAGGTTGAGAGCCTCCTGCATGTGATCTCTAACCGTTGTGTTGAATTTTCCCTGTGCTAAGACCACGATATCGTTAGCAGCGCCAAGGGCTCGATGTTCTGCTTCGTTCAGTATTTCCAGCAGCGAGTCCGAGTCCGCGATCAGATTCCACAAAAGCGATGATTGCACTCCACCTTGTGGGCATCCTCTGGTCGTCCTGGCTACTACGGTCTCCTCTTATACAGTCATATATATTAGTCGGTTTCTCAGCGTAGAGTCTATCTGGGCCACACATGGTTCCTCGATTTCTCTGTGTCTGAGAGCTCTAGTGATTGAGTTTATAGAGATATTGTCGAATGCTCCTTCTATGTCTAGAAAGGCCGCTAGCAGTACCTCTTTATTTTCCAGCGTGTTTTCCACCCTTGTTAGTGGTTGGTGGAGTGCTGTCTCCGTTAAACAGCCAGTCCTGTAGGCATATTGTTCGCGGAGTAGTGGTCTTTTTGCCAGCACACCGTCCCTAATATGTCTATCCACTAGCTTCTCCAAAGTCTTGAGTACAAATGACATAAGACTTATTGCTCTTAGGGACTTTGCCGAATCCTGTTCAGCTTTTTCAGGTTTTAGTATAAAGGTAACCCTAACTTGCTTCCATAGTTTTGGTTTATACCCTAGGGCCAGACTGCCTCTGAGCACATTACAGAGTCTGATTTGCAGTGCTTCGGGTCATTTCTGCAGCATTTCAGGGCAGATCCCGTCTGGTCCCGGTAATTTGAAGGGTTCAAATATGTCTAATATGTCTTTGCTATGTCCCAGCCCAGCCGGGAGGCTCTTTTCAAAGTCTCCAGTACTTCCTGGTTTCCCATAGCTCGTATCTGATCTATCTGTGCTCCAGGGAAGTGAACTCTCAGTAGTTCTTTTATTTTTTCTTCTCCTGTACAGGTGTGCTCCTCTTGTTAATTTTTCAGGGAGTATGTTACTTGGACAAGGCGTTCTTGTATTCGTCCCACCCCCCAATTTTTTGTCCCTATTGAATTCTTTCCTGGCTTGGTTCCTCAGTTCTGCAAGTTCTTTGTGCCACCAGGGCACCTTCCTGAAACGTAGAGATGGCTGTGATAACAGCCTCCACATAAATACTACTACTACTACATTCTTCACAACCTGGTTTCAGCAAATATAAAAACATCCTCAACTATCCTCAACAGGAAAGTTTACAAATATCTACTTTTCGAAGCTTATAAATTTGTTAAACCACTCAAAAAGACATTGCCACTTATTTATTTGCCAAATTAATGAAGATTTTTTTTCATAGTTACTAGGGATGACACTTCAACTGCCTGTCATCTCTTTTTAGCGGCATGACCTAATAAATATTTCTTTTTACTATTGTTATGATTTATGTATCGTTCTGCAAATGAACATTATTAAAATTATTTGTGAAACATAGCATGTGATTCACTCTTAAACGAATTTGCGAAGCCGATACTTTTTTGTGTATTGTTATATTTCGTGGAGATTTCCACTTAAATGGCCTTCGTTGTTCTACTTGATTTAATCGCTCCTTAGGGTTTTGCCGGCACAGCACAGGGAGAAATCGGGATTCACAGAAAATATACGAGAATGTATGAATGTAGCAAAAAATGGCGATAAAATTCCTTGTGAATACATTCACATTCATGAATAATGGGCACATTCATTTTTCATATTCTAGTTGTTGAAAAGTATAATTGTTTTAAATTCACATTTGAGAAATGATATGTCAGAATAATAGCTACATGTGCCAGGAAATTTCTCTACCATATCACAACAAAGTTAATGCAGACTCATGTGGAGAGTTAGTGTGAAAATTAGTTGGAGTTATGGAACAGCAAGAGCTCTCGATAATTTCTCACCAACGCTGAATCGTTATAGTCCGGGAGACAGTGTCACAAATTATAAAATGATCTAACGCCAATCGGTTGGTATTATTTTCAATAGATCTGGTAATAGTGGTAAAAAAATGACAATATAGAGTGATGTAACGCTAGCTGATGCTAGAAAAATTGTCAGCTGCATCGTGGAGGGCGGATTATGCGTCAGCTACTCGCATGAACTCAACACTTAAAAAAATTTATAGAACGCTGAACGAAATTTTACCAAGTGATTATTTAAATAAAAAAATACATACATAAAAAAGTATTTCTCATTAACTTAGTCTGAATACTGCTACAGTAAATACGAATGTGTGTGTCACAACGTCACAAGAATAGTTCAAGAGCACATAGTGAACATCCTTCCTATTGGTCACCGCCAGACAGTCTCTCATTTACACTGATTTACGGTGGATGGCACATTAGACGTTTCCGACGAACCAGACACCGGAGCACTTTGGAAATTTGATGGAGAGCATATTCAGACATTCTCTACCCAAATAAAATATTTTCGATAATGCGGTGTTGCCACTTCCATTAGGAAGTATTAGCATCTTCGATTTTTCAAATGGAACACCTTGTATAATATTAATTTTGGAATCTCCAACAATTGCCCGACAAACTTCTTTACACTAATTTGTTACCGTTTTTGAAATAGAAATTAATTCTATTTTTTTTCCTTGGAAATCATGACCTTCAGAAATTCCGATATCTTTGAGTTAAGAAATACTATGCTATCGAGATTTGGTTTGGAGTTAGGTGATACTTGGAGGTTTTCCACACTTCAGCCTGATTCAGTTTCTTTCGTTTGGTTGCAAAAGTGACTGAGAGTTTATTATTTCAAATGGAACACTCTGTATATTATTGATAATTCATTTGTGAGAATGTCCCCTCAGAATGGTATTTCCATTCGGTATTTGGTAATACGGCCATGATTACTATTTGACAGTGACGTTGTGATATTGTCCTAATAATATCTACATTTTCGTCACTTCAGAAGTTGCAAATACCTTCAAAACGATAAAAAAAAACTATTAAAATGAAGTTCTCATGAATTTGTTCATTATTTTTGGACAGTGTGATAAAATTATCAGCAGGACAAGTAGAAAGGTCAATGAACTGTATCCGAATCTACCGCCAAAGAACTTCAAGGAATTCATATGAGCTCAGAACCATTTCTCTATGTTTGGATAAACTTAAAAAAAGCACAAGAAAACTTGAAATTGGAAATATTGATATGGATGAT
Source organism: Chrysolina americana (assembly GCA_958502065.1). Taxonomy (NCBI): domain Eukaryota; kingdom Metazoa; phylum Arthropoda; class Insecta; order Coleoptera; family Chrysomelidae; genus Chrysolina; species Chrysolina americana. The sequence continues at coordinate 63,548,635 of OY293412.1, read as the reverse complement.
CATGAAAATGTTCGAATTGCTGGCCATTCACTTTCAAGTACTTCAAAATGCGGGTGCTGACTTCTTTCTTCTGTAGATCTGATTTCATTCAGATTCAAATCTTCAAATGTTTGGATAATCTTTTCAAAAAATTCCTCTCTCGAGCGCACGGGTGTTTTTTTAACTTCTTCTTTGAACGTTTTTCACAGACAAAACTCTAATAGACTGAAATCGGGTGATTTCGCTGGCCAATTCCATGATCCCAAGCGCCTTATCCACCGATCGTCGAAAAGTCTTTCCAGTTCTGCGCTCACTTTTCTTGTACAATGTGCAGGAGCTCCGTCTATTTGGTACCAACATTTCCGATATTCTTCGAGTGACAGATTATCGATGAAGCTGTCTTCAGTATTCTCCAAAATATTCAAGTAGCTACTAGATGTTAATGATTCCTCGTTTATCACGTATCTACCTCAATTTGTTATCTATTACCATGCAAAATATATTAAAACTAAATTTTTCTTGAAATCCAGCTACTTTTGTGACGTGAGGATTTTCACTGGGCCAATAATGAAAAAAATTTCTATTGAAAATCTCTTCTCTCGAAAACTTCGATTCGTCAGTCCAAATAATTGTATTTAAAAAAAATGGATCTTCTTGAACACGTATCAACATCATTTCACAAAGCCCAACTCTCTGTTGCAGGTTTCGGTTCTGTCATGAATTCTGATGAATTTATAATCATGCATTTTATGCTTCGCAAGATTCTTTGAACCGATAATATGTTGCACCCAAATCTTCTTCAGCACTTTTTATCGATGACTTAGGAAATTCGTGAAAATATGCTAAGACATTAATCTGGATGTCTTCAGAAGTTACGGGCCGAGGCAAGGTTCTTGGTGCTCTTAAAGTTGATGCAAATGCATTGAAATTGTTCTGAATTGGAAAAAATTTCTTGAGGTCCATTGGCGGTAGATTCGGATACATATCATTGAACTTTCTGCATGTCCTGCTGATGATTTTATTATACTGTCCAAAAATAATAAACAAATTCATAAGAACTTAGTTACTGTCAAATAGTGATCATGACCTGCTTACCAAATACCGAATGAGTCAATTTGAAAACTTCCCATCCTTAATATCTTTCAGTAAATAATATGAGGAATCTAAAAAACAAGTAATTTTTATTTTCAAGGGGAACACTTTCAAGGAATATTTGTAGCCCTCGTAAATGTTACCTTAGAATCTTGAATGGAAATGGGGGTCAAGTGGCACATCATTTTGATTGGCGATCGATTATTTTACCAATGATACCCTGACTTTTAATTATTTGATGAGCAGTTTCGGAAAATTAGCGTTCTAAACTAGCAGAAGTAATTATTAGAACTTGCCTATACTAATGAGGCATGGTTCGATCAGAACTTGTCAAAATATTAGGTGGCACCGTCCCGACCCTTTATTAAGGGTTACATTAGTCATCAGCCCCAAAAAAGTTGAAGTTCAAGAAAAGAAATAATGGCTTCATTTGTACCTTTTGAACTCTGGAATCCAAATTGCGTTTTAACTGATATTTCATTGGTGTTAAAAAAATGTAATAATCTTTTTTTAACGAGTTTTTCAATTAAGTTTGATATTGATGACAACAAAGAAATTGATATAAAATTACTCGAATCTTCTGGATTACCGTCTTTGAATGCACTTACGTTGATATGCTTTGGAAGTGAATTTTATTTGCCTCTCAAACTGTTCACTATAGTCCAATTTTCTTTCACTTTATTTTATGTCTTCTCAACTTTATCTTTGTAATAAATTTCTTTGGCAAATTTGATGACACGTCTATAAATTCGGCGATAATTATTAAAATAAGAAATAAAATACTCATGAGAATATTGTTTTTTCATGGTATGGAAAGATCTGGAGTTAATTGCAGATATTCGTATTCCTTGGGTTATCCATTGTTTTTATTTTTCGTTTGGGAAAACAATCTTCAAATTCCTTCGTTGAAAACTTTTGAAAGCAACACACAGAATCTGTTGAAAGAAATACATCTTCCTACGGAACGTGATTGCATTTTTGTGTAGATTTGTCAAGTTTTTTTTACGATATATTCTGCCCAGCTTAAAATTTTTCTTAGACTTATTACACTTAATTGAAAATTTTGAAATAATAGCTTTATGGTCCGACTGCCCTGCCGATATAATATTGCATGTCAAATTCTCTTCATCTATGTTTGTGCAGATATAATCAATTGTAGTAGACGAGCGATATATGTGTTGGACCTTGAATCAACATTTCCAAATTATGGGATAAGAGCAAAGTTTCAAGTAATTGGGTAGATGTGAAATCCTTTTCATTATAATTAATGTTAAAATCACCAGGTACCATAAGTTGAGCGTTCGTTGGTAAGCTTGACAAAAGATTCTCTAGCCTTGTTAAGAAAGTAATGATATACATTTATGATATTTCTATAAATACAAATGAAATAAATATTATTTTTTTCTTCATGTATTACAGAGAATTCAAATTTTCTCTCAACTATGAGAGATTCAAATTTTGTACTATTGTTCAATATCCGTTCTTTGCAAATGTTTTTGTTTACTAAAATCATTGTGCCACCATGTACTGATTGGGACCTACAATATTTTGAAGCTATTACGTAATTGGGACATTCAAAATATTCTTCAGTTGTGAGCCAATGCTCCGTCAAAAATACAAAACCTAATAAGTTATTTTGTTCAAGAAGTACATAAAGTTAATTTCCTTTGTTGCGTACAGATTGAATATTCAATAGTAGCAATGTCACTCTGGTGTCATTATAGAATTCTTCATTTAAAAAAAAAATCTGTTACAAAATGGCGGAACATTTAATAATTACCTGAGAACAAATACTTACATAAATATCGATATTTCTAGAAATATTTGTTTTTCTCTGCTATATGGCTAACCCAATAATCCGATGAGGTGTGATAGGTTATTTTTTGTTTGACAAAAAATTTCAGTACGACAACGAACATCATTGTTCGGTTAAAATATTCAGCCCTATGCTGTATCACTTCTGTTAAAAATAACCGTTATTTTGCTATTGATTGGTAATAGCAAAATAACGGAAATGGCGAATGACGGTGACGTTATTTTTAACGGAAGTGATACAGCATAGGTCTGATTCTCATTTAGTTTTCGTTTTACTAGTAAATGTGTATGTACCACGTGAACTATCTTCAAAATGGTCAATTTTCGTCAACTCGAAGTGAAAATTGAAGCGATTTTTATTTACAGTGCGATGCATATTAACTATCACGAAACCGAAAGAATGTTCAATGACGAATCGTCCTATCTGTAGATAATATTCAAAGGAACTTGTTTCCTAATTAACAACTACCGGTAGTGTACATAACAATAAGCCCGCAGGTGATCCGTCCATTCCGGAAGAACAAACACCAAGTTCAAATAATTGGTGAGATGAGTAAATCCTCAACAGTCTATTTCCTCCGCCGCGAATGTTTGTGAGGTGTGTCCTTCTACTATGTAGAGACTTTTGAAGAGGAATAAGTATCATCCATACAAAATCGAAATGGTACACCAGTTAATTGAAGATTACCCTGATCGAAAAACATAATTCTGCGAAATTATGATGGAAACCATTGCAAAGCATCCATCTATCTCCACAATATTTGTTTCAATGAACGGTATTGTTCACAGACAAAAATGTCGTTATTGGAGTGACACCAACCTCACGTTTTCTGGTAAACTCATACTCAATATTCAGAAAAAATTAACATATAGGCAGGAATATTGGGAAACCATTTTGTAGGACCCCTATTTATTGAACACAATTCAACAGGGGAACTGTATTTGAATATGCTGGAAACTACTGTTGACCCTCTAATCACCGAAATCGTCGAAGCGAATCCTAATGAATTGGATATAGATATCGTATTCCAACAATATAGAGCACCACCACATTACTCCAAACAAGTAAGAAACTGTTTGGATAATACTTTCCCCGGTCGTTGGATTCGCTGTCGAGGCCCAACGGAATGGCCAGCCCGCTCACCAGATTTGACATTCTCAGACTGTTATGTATTCGGAGCAAAAGTTTTACGAAAATATGGAAAGCAGTTCAAGGCAACCATTTCTTCTGGACTGAACTCAGCTTAATTCCTTAAATTATGAAGTTGAACAACGACGTATTCAGGCAATTATTGAATATCACGCCATTTTGTAGTAGGTGAAGATATTGACTTTATATTCTAGGGTTGTGAAGTATCCGTCAGGAGCTTTGAAAGGATTTGTCAAGAAACACAACATTTATCCTGAACGTCACTGTGATTACGATTTACTGTTGGACGAGTTTGAATTTGTAAGTTTGAGAAAACGAAGAGAGATAGCGGACATGATATTTGTATATGAACTGATCAACAATCACATCGACTCAACGTCTCTACTATCATTACTCAATTTCAATGTACCTCGTATCTCGTCTAGAACAAATCAGATTTTCAGAATGCATGTACCAAATTCACTACATCACTTTCATAGTCCAATCACAACTATGTGTAGAAGCTTGAATAATGTACCCTCAGTTGACGTTTTCTTCTCCAGCTTAACTCAATTTAGAAATCAATTGTATACTATCCTACCAAACTAGTTTATTTCTTATTGTTATTTTTTTTTTGTTTCATTCGCTTTTTATATTATTTTCCTCTCACTGTTAATCCATTAATTTCGCATTATTATTTACTCCTGTAACTTGGGCATAGCCCTGTTGGATGTATTATGTTTAAATAAATAAATATTTAAATAAATAAGACCCCTCTTTGAATTAGTTTTTTTCCGTCTTGAAATTTTCATTTGTCAATTTCACTCCAAAATATAGTATTCATGCATCAATTTCATTATCCCATGTTTAAATTTTTGGAAAATTAAATGGGGGGGGGACACTGAAGAAAACTTGGAGGGAAAATTCTGTATTTCTTGCAGAAAATAATTTATAAAAATGTTAGCAGAGCACGTTCGACTATCATATAAGAAAACCACTGTATGAGTTCGTATGTATGGGTGTGCATGCAAGTTTGCATGTATACACGCATGTGTGCATGTCATGATCCACCCTGTCCCATACTGATTATTAGAAATGATCCGTCATCAAACGGCGTCATGCAATTCATTATTCTCGAATATCGGTCAAAGATATCAAAATAATAAACAATGTTGAATGCATCTCTCTTCTGTTTGAGAGCGGACTGCGCGAATACCCAGTTCACCGCTCTCTTTCCCCCGCCACGATCATAATTGATGAATTTCAAGATAATGAATATCTCGAAATATTCCATCCTACTTTCCAATAGCTCATCTTTCTTCCACCCACTGCATAAGATAATATCAATAAATTATGGTAGTAAATTCGTCTCGCTAATAGCTATAAATAACGATAAAAGTGTCAACTGGACGCTATTGAAACATGATTTATTTAGATGGCATAATTTATTGCTTCACGTGTTCCATTGCGAGGGGTCAATCTTAAATTTAAAGCGAGATTTCAAAAGAACAAGAATGAGTTTGTCTTGACCAGTGCTACGATTATCTTCTAAGTATAAGTTATACAAGTGCGTTACCAGTTCGTCTTCATGTAATAGTGCAGTATGTAGTCTAATCTATAGCGAATACCGGAGTGCCTCGGAGTTTAGTCCAGGGAGTTTGAAATCACTTTGTCAGTAAAAACCGTAAGATGAAACTATCGTACTATTAAATGTTATCCAGAAACGATCATGAATATAATGCCTGAACAGATATAATGAGTGCGGAAAATTATGTGCCTTCCCGTGGAAATAAGCCGCCTTAAAAGACATCTGCAACCCTGTTTAATTTATGAGCATATACGGAACGGAACCTGATATTTAAACCCTGTTACAAAAGCTATGGTTAGTGAAATTATTATATTATTTTCATTTGTCGAGTTTGGTTATTGTAATAGGTGAATCATATTTAGGTGAATGTGTATACCGGGAACCATGATTGGGTACAGCTATCGTTTATATTGTACTAAAGGTTTACATCTACTACTGGTAGTAGAACAATATACAGTGAAAGTAATTACTGTTACTTCGAATTTTGGGGTATTATTATAGGTATCATGTAATAGTGTTTTGTGTATTTGCTTGATTTGCGTTAATTAAGGTTTGAACTAATTACCCGTTTTATTTATGTCTTGTATGTCTGATGAATATTTCATTGATTTATTTGCCTGATTTTATCGCATGTTACCTGTATAATGTATTGAAACATGTACGGTTAGTACACGTTTTGCTTGATATATTTTGTATTGTTACGAACCTGGTAGTAGATAAAAAAAATCATGAATCCTTCTGTTTGCCTTCTAGAAACCCATTAGAATGTACTAGAATCATTAAAGTTTATTCGAGAACTTAGTATGGAATGTTCTGTTGAAAGTTAAACTACAGAAGACTTATGAAACATTCATGATAGACGTCCGATCGATTTGAAATTACCTGAACTTACTCAAAGAAGTTTGCATTTTACGGAACTCAACACGTTTTCTTAATAAATTTTTTTTTTTTAAATAATATCATCACCTTTCAACTTGAACTAAATTCCATAGATCAAAAACAAGGGGAGCTAGAGTAAATGGGCAATCTATTCAGAATGGTCTGATTAGTCCCAGATTGATTGAACTATGTTCCCTATGGAGCATGTCAAACCTGTACGTTTTGGTATTCGGATTCAGCGAGATTATATTTTGCTCAACCTGACAGTATTATTTTAGTTTTTGGCGAAGGCGGTCACCTGTAGTTGGCGGGAGTAATGATAAACTACAGAAGACTTATGAAACATTCATGATAGACGTCCGATCGATTTGAAATTACCTGAACTTACTCAAAGAAGTTTGCATTTTACGGAACTCAACACATTTTCTTAATAAATTTTTTTTTTTTAAATAATATCACCTTTCAACTTGAACTAAATTCCATAGATCAAAAACAAGGGGAGCTAGAGTAAATGGGCAATCTATTCAGAATGGTCTGATTAGTCCCAGATTGATTGAACTATGTTCCCTATGGAGCATGTCAAACCTGTACGTTCTGGTATTCGGATTCAGCGAGATTATATTTTGCTCAACCTGACAGTATTATTTTAGTTTTTGGCGAAGGCGGTCACCTGTAGTTGGCGGGAGTAATGATAAACTACAGAAGACTTATGAAACATTCATGATAGACGTCCGATCGATTTGAAATTACCTGAACTTACTCAAAGAAGTTTGCATTTTACGGAACTCAACACATTTTCTCAATAAATTTTTTTTTTTTAAATAATATCACCTTTCAACTTGAACTAAATTCCATAGATCAAAATTCCATAGAAAGTATAGCTTCTAGAATAATTCAGGAGTGTTCACAAGCGGGCACCCTCTGAGGAAATTTCTCCCACCAGTGAAAGGCAATTTTCACTGACATATCCAAGGCCTGCTCAAGCAAAAATTTTGAAGCCTCCAACATTTGATGGCCAATCTTCGTGGTCTATGTATCGACGTCAATTTGAGGCGGCAGCAAACGCAAACGGCTGGTCCGAGGAAGAAAAGGCCACTTCACTAGTCCTGTGTCTGCGAGGCCAAGCGTTAGAGATATTGCAGAATATCCCCAAGAATAAGCAGGAGTATTCTAGAATCGTGGAAGCTTTAGAGATAAGATATGGGCAGCAGTATCTTAAACAAGTGTTCCAGAGTCAGCTAAAGAGTCGATCCCAAAAACCAAACGAATCACTGCAGGAATATGGAGCAGATGTGGAAAGACTCATTAATTTGGCCTATCCACAAGCACCGAAAGAGTTCATAGAACAAATTGGAGTGCAAACCTTCATCGACGGCCTAAGAGATCCTGACATGCAGCAAGCCCTTCGACTAGGACGTCTTCAGACCATAAGCGGGGTACTAATAGCATCATTGGAGTTCGAAGCTGCTAAAAATGCATCAAGAAATACGAGATCCAAGTTACGAGAAGTCAAATTCATCGAAGATTCTTCTACGAGCGAGGCGCTGTTGAATAAGTTATTGGACTCCATATCGGCATTGGGTAAACAAATGACTTCTGAAGAAAATAAAAGGAGGCGCTGCTATAGCTGCGGAAAAACTGGTCATCTACAAAGAAGCTGCTGGGAAAGATCAAGGTCCAGAAGTCCAATGAGGGTAAGGACGACATCTACAAGCAATGAAGCGAGATCGAGATCCCCAAGCTCAAGAAAGGAACAACGTGGTCGTTTTATCAGAGGAGGCTACAGGAGGCCACCCACGTCAGAAGGGAGACCTCGAACGCCTGAAAGAAGACTTTCTTCCAACCAGGAAAACGAGAATTAGTCGGCACTAGGGAGCGTGTGTCGACTTTCAGTGTTCAAAGCCCCAAGATTCCTATCTCGACGTTGAAGAGAAATGGACAAAGTCTACTAGTCCAAGGCCAATTAGAAGATCGAAGATGCACCTTTACTATAGATACAGGAGCTTCCAGAACAGTTGTTCGTCCAGACCTCATACAAAAATCTGTAAAGCCGATAAAGAGGAATATGGTTTTGGAAACAGCTACGGGACAAACCTCACCAATCATTGGAGAGACGCTTGTACGCATCCAGATAGGCCCCATTACCATGGAACATTTTATGTTGGTTGCAGACATAAAGGATGAATGCGTTTTGGGTCTAGATATCATGGAGAAGAACGACTTCATCCTTAATGTCAGAAAGAAAATATTGCGGATCGGCAATGAAGAAATCTTCCTGAGCAGATACGAAGAAAAACTCCAACCAATGAAGATTTATGTTGAGGATGACATCCATATTCCGAAAAACTCCGAAACCATTGTTATGGCTAGACTGGAAGGTGAACCTGGGGATTTGAGCACTGGAATAATTGAAAACGATGAATACCGTAACGATGGACTTTTAATTGCCCGATGTCTTGTGAACACGGAACAACAAATTCCTGTCAGGGTTGCCAATACTACAGATATCAAAGTTTTCCTGAGGAAAAACGACCAATTGGGCATCTGCAAACCCGTCACTCGAGTCATCAATTGTGAAAACCAAACTCGAACACTTCGAAGAAAAACTACCAACATCGATCAGAGAACAATCGACAAAATGATGATCCACGGAACACCTATCTCTGGAAGAAAAACAGAAGGTCAAAGAGTTTCTCGATAGTCATGGACACATCTTCTCGACAGAAACTTCAACGGGACGTACCAATCTAGTCCAACACCGAATCAACACCTGTGACTCCCAACCAATCCGACAAGCTCCAAGGAGACTACCATTTGCCAAACAGAGAGAGGTAGTCAACATGATAAACGACATGCTGAAGGATGACGTAATTGAAGAATCCACAAGCCCGTGGTCCTCACCGGTAGTCTTAGTAACTAAAAAGGATGGATCAACCCGATTTTGCGTGGACTATCGACGATTGAATGACGTCACCATAAAGGACAGCTATCCATTGCCAAGAATCGATGACACGCTTAACACACTATCTGGTTCAAAATGGTTTTCAACGTTGGATTTGAAAAGCGGTTACTGGCAAGTGGAAGTCCATCCCGATGACAGAGACAAGACAGCATTCTCTGCCGGACACCAATTCAAAGTTCTTCCGTTTGGATTATGTAACGCTCCTGCCACCTTTGAACGACTTATGGAACTAGTACTAAGGGGTTTGACATGGAAAACCTGCCTTGTCTACTTGGATGACGTAATGGTAATGGGAAAGACGTTTGACGAACATTTGAAAAATTTGGAAGAAGTATTTTTGAGGTTAGAAAACGCCAACCTACAGATCAATCCAAAAAAATGCTGTTTATTTAAAAAGGAAGTTAATTTCTTAGGCCATGTCATCTCGGCCGAAGGAATCAAGACCTATCCTGCGAAAATCGAGGCTGTTAAGAATTGGCCACGTCCTAGAGACAAACACGAAGTAAGAAGTTTCTTGGGACTATGCACTTACTATCGAAAATTCGTACAGGATTTTGGAAAAATCGCCAAGCCACTCCATCGCTTGACTGAGAACAACGTTCAGTTTGATTGGAGTTCTGATTGTCAGCAGTCATTCACTGAACTGAACAAGAAATTAACAACTGCACCTATTTTAGCTTATCCACAAGAGAAAGGCACTTTCATTTTGGACTGTGATGCGTCTCAGCATGGTATTGGATCTGTTTTATCTCAGGAACAGGATGGCAAAGAGAAAGTTATAGCCTACTATAGTAAAACTCTGGGCAAAGCCGAAAAGAACTACTGTGTTACGAGAAAGGAACTTTTATCGATAGTCAAAGCCATTGAACATTTCCACACCTACCTCTATGGCAGACGTTTTCTCGTGAGGACTGATCACAGCGCTCTGCAGTGGATAATGAACTTCAAGAAGCCTGAGGGTCAGATTGCCAGATGGATAGAAAGACTCCAACAATATGACTTCAAAATAATTCATCGTAGGGGCAGGAAACACAGCAATGCAGACACCTTATCAAGACGTCCATGCTTGGAGCAGGAATGCCTGTATTGTCAGAAACTTGAAAACAAAGAGGCCAACTTCTACAGTGAGAGTCGAGTCCGAAGAATCTGATTTATGGACAACAGAAGAAATGAGGAAAAGTCAGAAGAAAGATAACAATCTGATGTTAGTCCTAAGCTGGCTAAAAAATGGAGTAAGACCCGAGTGGCAGAAAGTATCCAAGTTTGGTGCAGTTGCCAAAGGATACTGGGCTCAGTGGGATTCCCTATGTCTTCGTGATGGCCTATTGCATCGCAGATGGGAGAGCCCAGATGGAGCAACCGTGGTGTACCAACTGGTGCTGCCAAAGGTTCATGTCAAAGATGTGCTTGAACAACTTCATAGTAGTCGTGCAGGTGGACACTTCGGAATCAAGAGGACCCTAGCTAGAGTTCGAGATCGATTCTATTGGGTGAATTGCCGTCGAGATGTTGAAGAATGGTGTAAGAGATCTGATCTATGTTCTTCAAAGAAGGGACCGAAAGCCAGAAGTCGAGGAAAAATGGTCCGGTATCTTTCTGGTGAACCATTCGAAAGAGTAGCAGTTGATATTCTGGGGCCGTTTCCTGTTACTGAGCATGGAAATAAATACTTGATGGTAGCCATGGACTATTTCTCCAAATGGCCTGAAGTTGTGCCCATTCTAAACCAGGAGGCAATGACAGTTGCAAAGGCCTTCCTAGAAAATGTGATAGCCAGACATGGAGTTCCGCTAGAATTATATTCAGATTAAGGAAGAAACTTCGAATCCGAGTTATGGCAGGAAATGATGAACATTTTAGGCGTGAAGAAAACTCGCACAACAGCCTTACATCCACAATCAGATGGAATGGTTGAACGACACAATAAAACCATCAGCCAGTATCTGTCGACGTTCTTCTCCAAGAATCAAAAGGATTGGGATGAGTTGGTGCCACTATTTCTCCTATTCTATCGAAGTGCCCAGCATGAGTCCACCGGATATACCCCTTCAATGTTAATCACTGGGAGAGAAATGAAACTGCCAATCGATCTGCTATTTGGAATGCCACCCGCTAGGAATGTAGATGAGGACAAAGTTCTTCCAGAATTTGTCAAAGCATTGCGAGAAAGACTGGATCGAGTGCATGAATTCTGCAGACATCGTCTTCAAATCACCAGTGACAAGATGAAGAAGAGATTTGACAGAAATACTCCAGGGACTATGTTTGAGCCAGGTGATGCTGTTTGGCTGTACCAACCTCAAAGAAAGAAAGGACTATGTCCCAAGCTACAGAGGAACTGGACAGGCCCTTATGTCGTCGTAAAGAAAAACGATTTGGTGTACCGCATCCAGCTTACCCCAAGGAGCAAACACAAAGTTGTTCACGTGGAGAGGTTAGCAGAATACCGAGGCCACGACCCTCCAAATTGGTTCCAGCGAGACAATCAAGATGGAGATGATGTTATCCGGGACGGAATAACCTAGAAGAGGAGGCAGTGTTACGAACCTGGTAGTAGATAGAAAAAATCATGAATCCTTCTGTTTGCCTTCTAGAAACGCATTAGAAAGTACTAGAATCATTAAAGTTTATTCGAGAACTTAGTATGGAATGTTCTGTAGAAAGTTCTATAGCTTCTAGAATAATGTTATCCTATAAATACGATCAGATTTGCCAAGTTTGGGAACTTTTTGAGTTTTGTTTACTTTTTAACATTTGACTGTTGTAACGTTACCAAGTGAAGTTTGAAGTATTTATTTGAACTGCAAAGTGTCAAACAGTGTTGTCAGTTGTATTATTTGTTCTGTGACAATAAAGGCGAGTTTATAAGTAAGTGTACCACTTATTGAACCTGAAAATCGCAACAGTATAATCAGATATTTGACTTATTGCGCAAATAAAGGTATTTAGTAATGACTATGAGGTTGCTATATTTGAAAGTATGTTTTTATGTATGTAAACTGTTATCCAGAAACATTAATGTAATGTAATGTAATGTAATTGTTCATTTAACTGTTTTTAATATACCTCCGTCAGTAGCATAAACGGCTATAGTAATGTAAGAAATGTATCGTTGAATGTGCGTTTTCAACGGTAATTTAAGTATTCAAGGTGTTGTTTATTATGCATTATATTATTATATTGTGTGTTTGATACATGATGAAGAGGTCTGACTTGTGGGATAGCAAGTAGATCCAGAATGGAAATACTTGTAATTAATTCGAAACTAATCTATGTTTGTTTAATATACTCATCAAATTAATCAGTCTTGTTTTCTTTCTATACTCGAATTTCACTTATAACAGGTCGTCACGTACTTTCTAGGACCATCAGGGGTATAACGTATAAGCCCTGAAAGGGACACGTAATATGAAAAAAAAATTTTTCTTTAAAATTGTCAATTATATCTCGGAATTTCAAACTTTTGAGTTATAACTCGGAATTTTACATAAGAATTACTCAGTCAGTTATGACTCAGAATTAAAAAAAAAATATTTTTTTTATTCCTTCCAGGGCTTCGTATCATCCTCACCTGACACCTCGCCTTTTTTCAAATTCAATACTATTATGAATCTTCAGTACCGGCTTAAGATAAATTGCCGCCTGGTGTTATATGACTAGGGACCGCCCTTCAAACTCAAATATATTCCTAATGATGTTTGAATTTTCTTTTAATTATTAAACATTCTTTCAACAAATCTTCATTAAACGAAATAATATAAAATAACATAAAAACACTTACTTGTATAATAAAATACGGAATTTCATCGAAAAAAATAAAAAGCATAATTCTTTGGTAAAATAATAAATAACAAGGCCTTAACTCTTTTTAAAGTAGAAAAGAACCGTTCAATACTGGCACTCGTGACCATTATGGAGAAAAACATTCCCAAACAAATATTTACGTTGGGAAATGAAGACATTATAATTTATTCTCGTATAGAGCTTGGACTGATTTCAATGGCGTTTCTGCTTCAATCTCCGGAAGAGAAATCAAAAGTTATATTAAGTGGATACATTCGTCAGAAAAAAATTCGTCCAGCTCGTCTACATATTGTTTTTGTAGATCAGTTGCCAATTTGCTCAAATCATTATCATCTTTTGACTTAATCATAAACATAATGTCAAATGCTTCTGAACGAGATTTGTAGGTGAATGAACGACGAATAATTTCTGCTTGCAGTTTGTCTATTATCAAAATAAAACATTGCGTTCGCAATTTTTCTCTTTTACTTAAACTTGACTCAGAATAATTTTTCCGTAATTTTAATTTTCTCTTGATAATACGCATCTCAACAAAATTGTCATTCCCTGTCAATGACTTTCCCAATGCCTCTTAATGTTAAAATCGTTAGCGGGTAAAATCAAAATATTTTGCTAATGAAGTCAGTAGATGTGCTGCTGTATCCTAATCTATAGTTTCACTTTGTACAGCTTTATTAACTTCGTTAATTCTTTGTAAAGTATCCGACCAAAATTCACAGGCTTTTCTGATAGAGATGGTGCTATAACTACATTTTTCTCACTCATATCTGCTGCTATTTCAGCCAAATGTATTCTACCCGAAACTTTTTAGCGCTTTTATGGCGTCAAAACGGGATGACCAACGTGTTGTGTTAACTCTGCAGTTTTTGATGTCTTTCAAACATTTCCATATATTGATAAGAGTATCCTCAAGTTCCTTTTCACTAAGGTCCGCCCAGTATTTTCATGAAAGTCCACAAACCTTTACACGGGACATCCTTCATTATCACAGTATCTCAAAATTATTGTGAGTTGATCTTGGCGTGTTATGTCGGGCGTTCTTGTGGCTTGGGTGGCTACCAGGAGCGTCGACAGGTGACGGATAGCCAGACGACCTGCGGTACAGACTGAGAGCCTCATTGCAGGCCACCACCGTATAACCAATAAGGTGGCACTGAGCAACCCTCCAATCCATGGTGTTACGCGAACTGTGCCACTTGATGCATGGCGGTGGGAGAGCACCGTCTTGAACGTAGTCTCGAGGATACCGGGCGACCTCCTCGAGTACCAGCCCTGCCTCGGCGCCGTGCGGGGCTCCGGCGTGGTCGACTCTTGGTTCCCTAGCTATTCGTGGGACCAAAATGGATAAGACTGCTACCCCCGTCGAAGTTGCCCAGGTGAACACTCATCACCCTAAGGGGGCATCAGCCTCCTTATCGAGGGTGTTTGCTAGGACAAACTTGGGAGTTGTGTTGATCCAAGAACCTTGGGTCAACAGGGAGGAGATCAGAGGACTGCCGAACCGAGAAGGTAAGGTGATATGGGATGTTATTTTTGACAACCCCAGTGCTTGCATCCTGATCAGAAATGACATTAATTATATCTGTCTTTCATAATTCATGTCGAGGGACCTAGTACCGGTTCAGGCCAAGATCCGCACAGGACACTTACTCCTCGACGTAGTAATAGCCTCAGGACACTTTGCTGGAGATGAGAAAGTACCACCAGAAGAAATACAGAGGCTATCCGACTATTGCAGCAGGAGAAATCTACCCCTCCTGCTGGGTTGAGACGCCAACGCGCACAACACCATCTGGGGCAGCAAGGACACCAATCGAAGAGTTGAGCAATTACCAGAATTCATACTCGCGACTAACCTAAATGTACTTAATGTGGGATATGTCCCACATTTATAACTAAGGCTAGGCAAGAAGATTCAACGCTCGGCAGCCCGAGCATTAGTAGTAGTAGTAAGGAACTGGAGGGTCTCAGACGAACCCTCTCTTTCCGATTACAGAATCATTATGTTTAATGTGGAAGGACTCGTGACAAGGAAACAACCTTCACCAGAAATCCTAGGAACACAGATTGGGAAAAATACACCACCAAACTAATATGCAACCTAGAACAGATCAAGTTCAACGGCAATAGTCACGTCGAATTTGAGCAGACTCTAGAGACGGTTAACGGGGCAATTATGGAAGCATACGAATCCAGATGCCCCATAAAAGAGAAGAAATCACACAGTGGTACCATTTGGTGGAACGTTCACCTGTCAAATCTGAGATCCGAAGTCCGCTGACTATTCAACAAAGCCAAGCGGGACGAAGATTGGCAGGGACACACCTAAAAGCTCACAAACTATAATAAAGAAATAAGGAAAGCCAAGAGCTTCAAGAGCTATTGTGAGACACTCACATCAAGCCCCGCAGCAGCCAGATTGTATAAAACCATGGCGAGAGGCAGAGAGCAAGAACCAATGTCACTCAGAAGAACAGATGGTAGCTACACAAAGGATGAAGAGCAATGATCTCTCCTCCTACTGGAGACGCACTTTCCAGGTAGCATATCATTTGAACCCAACAGATCACTGGAAGAACCAGGTAGAGCCAGACGAGAAGACTGGGAGGTAGCAAAAACCATATGTACTTCACAAAGAGTGAAATGGGCAATTGATTCACAACTTCAAGTCACCCAGAATTGACGGTATATTTTCGGCACTTTGACAAAAAGAGCAAACAGAACTACTGCCACTTATTATTAAAGCAACCAGACTCATCAAATACCACTAGAAGAACAAAGTTTCAGCACCTGTTCGCCTCGACGGAGCAGAATTAGAATGGAAGCAAGAGTTGAAGTACCTAGGGCTTACCCTAGACTTAAAAATACTCTGGAACAGACACGTAGAAAATATCGTTGACAAGGCAAAATCATCATTGATGGTGTGCAGGAACATTGCAGGAAAAAAAGTGGGACTGTAACCCATCAATACTGCGATGAATGTACACCAT
The DNA here is from genome assembly GCA_958502065.1 of Chrysolina americana. Taxonomy (NCBI): domain Eukaryota; kingdom Metazoa; phylum Arthropoda; class Insecta; order Coleoptera; family Chrysomelidae; genus Chrysolina; species Chrysolina americana. The sequence goes on along the minus strand of OY293412.1, from coordinate 63,532,397 downwards.
GATATGATCACCTACGGAGCGGTAGCCACAATAAAATGAAACCTGGAGAAAGTGCAAAGACTAACATGTCTTTGTATAACAGGAGCAATGAGGTCGACTCCAAGAGCAGCAATAGAGGTAATTCTGGACCTCACTCCTCTCCAAATCATGGTGAGGGAACTGCTTGGGGAGCAAACCTTAGGTTGGCTAAAGTCGGACTCAAAGGGACAGCACACAACGTAAGGGGCTCAACCCCCACCGAAAGTGCACACCTTGCCGATCTCCCAACTGACAAAATTACCAGGAAATTTAGTTTTGAGAAATTTCTTTCGAACGGAATTAAATACCAATCCATTCAAGCACTGGGAAAGAATACCATAACATGGTACACGGACGGGTCCAAAACTCTCGACGGAACTGGAGCAGGAGTCTTTGGGCCTGGCACCAAATATTTCGCATTCAATTCAACCTCGACAGGAAATACCGGAACAAGGAAATCGCAATGCTCTCCGATAGTCAAGCAGCCATCAAAGCGTTGAGCTCATATAACATCAACTCAAAGATGGCCTGGGAATGCCTAGACAAGCTTAATGATCTAGGCAGGAACAAGAAGGTGATCCTCCTCTGGGTGCCGGGGCACGTCGGAGTGGAGGGCAATGAACAAACAGATACCCTGGCATAAAAAGGGGCATCAACGCACACAGAACCATTCTGCGGACTTCCAGGCAGGCCAAAGATCTCCTCGGCAACTTCAACCGAGCAAGATCGAAGACACTGATTAACCTCAGCAAAACTAGTTTAAAGACAATCACGGAATTTCTGACGGGGCACTGAAGACTCAAAGAACACCTAACGAAGCTAGGTTCAGAGGAGGACAGCACCTGAAGATTCTGTGGGGAACATCCAGAAACACCACATCATATATTGATGTAGTGTTATGCTGTACATCACAAGAGATTGAATATACTGGGATCACACCAGCTGACTGTGGGAGAAATAAGACGAATAGACCCCCTCAAAATTCTTAAATTCCTCAAGGAATTTGGGCTTGACGGGCTGCTGTAAACGAGAACACCTTGAAATATCAGAAGAAGATGGAGCACAATAGATCTAATTAGGTCGCAGCGCATCAGTCACCATCCATATCTACCATTACCATTACCATGTCAGGCGTTAAATCAACACTTATCGAATAGTACTTATTCGCTTTGATTTGTATCAAAATTTCATTAGTAACACGATTCGACATATATCCTTCGATAAGCCCTTTTGAATTAGATTCAAATCGAAAATGCGGAAAACCCTTTATTTCATTTCTATAGTTAGTGAGATAGATACTGGATATACAGTGACATTCAAAAAGTAAGCAACAAATGAAAAACAAATTCATTTGTGATTTCTCAAAAAAATTATTTGTCATATACCTAATTAGCCCCCATGAGATATTCTGCGTGATTTTGATTTTCTTGAGAAAACGTTTTCTTGAAAATCAATAATTTTTCAAAAATTGTTTTTAATAAATAACAGTTGGATGAAAATGTTCAAGGCAGATGTCGATTAGAGCTTTTACAAGCCATTTGATTGAGAATCAGTTAGTTATAGAATTTGCCATAAAAGTGCCTTGCAACAAAAACCATACGTTTTTGCATAAAATCTACTCTTGAATTAATTCTATGAAATGTAAAGGAATTAGTGAGAGTTTTCGAATATTTTGCCAATAATGACATCGCTGTCATCCCAGAAAAAAACGGGTTATTTAAATTGATTTCTGTTACACTAAATTGAAAATTAATTAAAAAAAATTGAAAAATTATATTATTGAAGAATTTCTGAAATATTCAAAATTTTCCCACTTCAATAAGATTTCCTTAAAAAAATTTAATTAGACTGTAAGTTGAAAGTTGGTTGATTTTGCAAAATGTTTTTTTTTCAAGAAACTGAAAATCACTCAGTATATCTGATAGGTGCTAAGTAGGTTCAAGACTTAGACAATTGACAATTTTATTTTTGAAAAATTACAAATATTTTTTTTTCTATTTAGTTGCGTATTTTTTTTAATGCCACTCTATGTCCAGTGTGTCTTCAAAGAAAGAGCAATTGCCCAATGAGAAATTTTTGTAATTTTTTTTTTTATTTGGAATAATATTGCCAATTTAATTCGTTTTCTTTTCGTTTATTTCTCTATCAATAAAAAATTACTTTTATGAGCAAATGATTAAAACTGTCAAAATCACCAAACCAATGGAATTTCTAATCATTTGATGGTAATTAATTGATGAATTCTTGACTTGCTATTATCGGTTATTGTGTAAAATGCTGACCTCCATATCAGGCGATAATAAGTACAAAATCATTCCATATGATTGCGAATTTCATGTATTATAGATAACCATTTGAACCTTGCGTAAATATGCTCATTTATGGAAAATCAATTAAACCAACAAATCCAGAGAGATAATCTATTTTCATACTTTTTTGAGTAATATAATCGTACAGGTATTGATGTACGGTCAAATGTCACCACTAAAAAGTTCCATCTATTGTCATTTTCGAATAATACAAAATTTCGTTAGGAAAACGAAAAGACTAGCTTAACGTCTCATGAAATATAAAATGAATTTGATATTCCTGAGTGCGCGAGCGAGAACATTAATGGAGAGCTTGTCATAACCTCAGAACCTGCAGTTATTTTTTCTAGACGCCAGTTCTTTTGTTTCATTTCAGTGAATTCATCTAATTATTAAAAAAACAAAGGATTATGTATTTGGATATTTTTCAAGGCATGAATGGTAGAAAATTTCAAGAATACAAAAAGATTCATATTATTTATTGTTATAGTTGATACTGTAGTTATTGTTAGTATGTACTGTCATTTATCAGTTGCTTCAGTTGAATTGTCACCTAGCGCGCTGTAATTCAGCTATAATTCTATACATCTTAGGGACATTTTAACACATGAGTGGAATTTTCTTCATAACCATAATAATTGATTGAAGTAATATGTTGTTTCACTTTTATCTTCATAATAAAAATTTCATTAGAAGTGGGTCAATATTTCCAAATCACTGAAAGAAAACACAAAAAGATAAAATCGAAATAATAATAACTCCATGAAGAAGTTCGCCACTACTGGGTTCAGCGGACTTCTCATGTCCACTCCTTCAATCTGTCCAAAAAAAGTATGTTCCCGACGGATGGTGCTTCAACCACGTATTGGAAAACACTCTAGCACACATGTCAGAGATTTCATCGGAAAAATCAAAGATCTGACACTAGAATAAAGCGATCTACTGGTTAGCTTAAAAAAATTGGAACTTAGGTGGACACAAACAGGTAAATCTAAACGAAATCTGGATATCGAGATCTTAGTAAATGATGAAAGTATAAGAGAAAAACATAAAATTGTTAACGCTTTTGGAGAATATTTCTCAACCATACCACCTAAAGCTATTATCAGTTATTTCGGATCTACATTTTCATCAACACTTTCACAACTATGTATGTCCCTCAAACTTTCGTTTTTATGCCTGTTCATCCAAGTGATTTTTGTGAAATTATTTTATCGCTAAAAAATAGAAATTCTATGGGAATAGATTGCATACGAACAAAACTTGTCAAAAAGATCAGAAATCTCATAAGTGAGCCACTGTCATTCATATTAAATACATCTGTACAATGGGAGAATTTCCAGACAAACTGCAATCGGAAACTTTAGGCCAATAACAGTACCCACGATAACATGTTAAACATTCGAGAGATAAGCTTATATGAAAATGCTTTAATTTTTGAATAAGTTCAACATCATCTCTCAAGTCGAACACGGATTCTGCCCAGCTAAGTCAACGGTGCATCATCTGTCTTCTTCAAATATGTATGATTCACTTGATAAAGGGAGATACTTATCGAAAGCATTTGACATCATTGCTCCCAAAATTATTCAAAGTGAGCTCTGTATTCAATCTGTTTCAGGGGTAATATTCTTGCGTGGTTAGTATCATATTTATCTCTTAGCAAAATACGTGTGAAATTAGATCACTGCAATCATCGCCATTTAACATGGATCTATGAGTCCCGCAAGATTCCATTTTGGGTCCTTTCATTTTCATACTCTTCATTAACGATATCTCAAACCATGTGTGCAGCTGATTCTGACAGTCTTACGGAACTGCAAGGAAGGCTAAATGAGCTAATTTAAAACCTAGTGTTACGAAAACTCCTTTATCGTTAATTCTGGTAAAATGGTTCTCATGCAGTTTCTGTTCAAAAATGGAAAGAAAATTAATAATTTTCGATTGAAGGTTGGAAAAGAGTATGTCGAATCGTCAAATAGCACCAAGTTCCTTGTTACCTATATCGATGGTGAAATGACGTTCGAATGGAGTATAAGCCATATAAGTAAAAAGGTTTATAGTGGAAGCAATTGTACATTCTCATACTTCATACAACATCACCTTGTGGGGTTGCTCCACCAGTGTAAATAAATATCTGTTTCACAAAAAGGGTTGTACGCATGATATTCAACCTGGGCTACAGAGATTCATGTTAACAATATTTTATAGATTATAGAATTATGTGCCTATCCTGTATATATGTATATAAAAGTTGAATTTCTGTGGGGATGCAGTCAGGTGAAGGGCTATTTTAAGCAAACTCTTTGAAATTCGTCAAGCTTTCGGCTATGTTTATTGCCTTCCTCAGGACGACTAAAATCATAATCAGCAACATTCTGAAAATTGTAAAGTATTTGGGTACTTACTGACATGAGATTCAATAGAAATCATACATATAAGAAACATAAAAAATAATAAAGTGACAGTGACATTATATAATATAGAAATCAAGTTGAAAAATTTTGAATATTGAGTGTTATGTCGTCATTAGTCTTGAATTTTAGTGAATACGTATAAATTTGACTAAGATTATTCAAATCGGTTCTTTTATTCATAGACTGTTAGAATTTATATGAACCATTTCCAAGAAAACTCTTTTGGTTTCATTATTCTCAGTATCTAAAATTTTTGTGTTGTTATAGTCGATTTGATGGTCTTTTTGATTAACGTGCTCCGAAAGTGCACATGAGTTAACCTTTGGTTTACAATCACTTCTAAGGGAGATAATACGACTATTGAGATTTCTGGAGGTTTGACCAATAAATGTTTTCGAACAATCTTTACAAGGGATTTCATATACAACATTGGAATTTTGCTTATTTTGTAAGGGACTTTTCAGTTTGCTGTGTAATTTTGAAATTGTTTTTACGTTTATTTCAGTAATTTTGAAATTTTCGTTCTTCAGTACATTGAATAATTTGGGAGTTAGTTCCTGGATATGTGGAAGAGATCGAAAAAGAGGATGTTCTATTTCATTTACAATGGGAAATTGCTGTTTTGTTTGGGAGACTAATGAGTTAGTTTCACTGAAAATTAATTTATTGATAAGGTGTTTGGGATATGAATTTTCTAATAATATCACGGAAATTCAACTTCTATTTTACTGAGAAAAAATTCTAACAAGTATAATCGAAACTCAGATGTGCATACTTATCCCACCAGACACGAGAAAATTATATGACTCCAAAACATAAAACAATGTCGTATGAAAATTGTTCATCTCATGCTGGAGTGACATTTTTCAATAAACTTCTTGGATATATAAGAGATGGCCCGGTAGAAAAAAGTTTTAAAACCAAATTCAAATAACTTTTACTCAAGAGTTGTTTTAACAGTGTTGATGAATATCTGGTAGGTGAGGCCAATCTTGATTCTTGCTCAACTGGTTTTTTTATCTGTTGGGTGTTCAATACACCCATTCAACTGTGCTTTAAGCAATTTTTCTTGAAATGTGATCGTTGTATGTTAGATACTGTGTATAATTTGTATATACATTTTTTTCATCATTGAATGATTTTATTTAATATTACTGACACATCCATTTCATAATGTGATCTTAAAAGATTACATGATGATTTATAATTATTTATTGCCTTTGTACTATGTAATATTATTAACTTCTCTCCATATTTTTTTTGTAAATGTTTTTGGCAGCATTTTATCCCTGTATTAGTTTCTTTTTGTTGATTTTATTAAGTTATCCAAAATATTTTAATAATAATTGTTCTACTCAGTTTTTTGTCCATTAGAAGGTATTTTGTTCTCCCTTATTTTTAGGTAATTGATTAGTCCTTGTGTTGTCCATGGTTTAATTTTCATAGATTAGCTACCTTCTTAGTGAAATAATTCTTTTACATTGATCGATATATTCTTTGATTTTGTTGAAAAAAGTGTCAATAGGCAATCTTCCTGGTGCATTTTGTATATTAAGAAAATCAATTCGTTATCAAACATATATTTATGTATTTCCTGTTAATCCCTAAAAGAACGATAGCTGTAAAACTTTCAACTTCATTATTTGATAAATCAAAAATGATAGGTAACACTCATACATTTTGAATCTTTGCTCAGAATCAATTGACAAAAATCGTAGATCTGGATGAAGGGTAGTGGATATGCGATTGACGTAAACGTTACTTTCTAACAGGGAATATTTCACTGTTTCATAGATTGGCATCAGTCGTGACCTGCAACTTGTATACTTATTTCATGCGAAAATATTTAAATACGGTATCAGTTATCTTCTTTCGTAATTATTAGCCAACTGAACGTTTCCATAACCAAGAAACTAATTGCTGTTTTATTTGTGTAGTAGTGGTTGTACCATATCAACAAAATGAGAGTTTTGGTAAGCGACAGAACAATTATGAACACATACATAAAGTTCGGATGATTAACAAATGAAAAATATTACAAAAAATAATAATAATTTTTTATCAACCGTATTAAGATTTCCATTACTGCCATCGCATTCAGATTACAATTATTATGAACTGAAACTTGATATTTTGAGTTTTTGGCTTCGCCATCGTTCTTTGTCAAAGTCAGAAAAGATGGGAATCACTCAGAATTACGAAGTGACAACAACGTTGAAATTTACCGATAGGGCCTTCCAATTGAGCTCTTTTACTAGGCGTTCAATAACTTGTTGATCTAAACAGTGACTGACAAAATTTGCCCCAAATCATAGATCTCTTAATTGTTTTCCCGTTTTGATGAATTGAAGAGTTGACCTTCAAATGCAATGGAAAAGCACCAATTTCAATTCTCTTCTTCAAGATCAAGTTTAGCGATTGTCATTTTTCGCAATACTGTACAAGTTTATTGTCCTGCAGAATTAGGGAAAAATATATTTTTTTTACTCTTTGTTTAATTAGAATCTGACAATGAAACAGAATAATTTGTTCATTTTACCTACTCATTTTATTGCAACTATGCATTCTATGCATAGTTTCTGTACAACTCCTTCATCAAAATATCGATCCATGCTTCATAAATTTTATTGAATATTCTCTTTGGTGAAAATTAATAGTTTTTCTCAAAAACGCTTTTTTATTGGAAAAATAGATATTCTTCCTATTTCTTCGCCTTACTCTTAATGAAAGACCATTTTTACGGAAAAATCCATATTTGACGACTGCGATTGGGATAGCCACGGCAAATAATGATAATAGCCGTCCTCTTCCCGCACAGGCTATGCCTTTGGGTACACTCTACGAGTGTTTATGAGGGAGTATTATTATTATTATTATTACTATTTGTAACATATTTCTCGTAATGAAACTGTCTCGTAAACCGGTGTGGATGGACGGCTTCCGCAAAGTTTCGGATTCCTCCGAACCCATCTTCAGCCACCCACCGCTCTGCTCCTAGTTGCCTGGAGGGCAAGGACGTCGTCACCCAGGGATTTCGGGTGGCAACTTCCGTGTCCCTGCCGACACCCGTCACGAAATCTGCCTTCGTAGCTCTTGTTGCATATTGAGGCTGTGCATAGTGATTCCCTTGGGAGGTACACTGAACCCGCCCCTGGAGAGATATGGGAATGCGAGCATTCCCAACTCCCTCCGAGAGCCTTCCACCACCCCCTAGTTCTTCCACTAGGGCCTCAGCATCACCCGGTTCCCTTAGGGTATGCACATCTATATCCGGCCTCCGCTGTGGTGTGTGGGGCACACCCGATGACCCCGGAGCGCTTCGGCGCATTCCGAGGGGGCGTACCTCACGAGCTTCGCCAGCACGGACTCCTTCGTAGCCCTCCGACCTGCAAACAGATACATTTCTGGTTAATCGAAATTGCTCAAAACGGGCTTCCAAAGGTGGAGTTGTGACAACTCCCGCGGAATCGATTACTAACCCTACCTGAGCCGACGGGGAAGGCTGCCTCCCTCCATCTAAGCTCGACTCTAAAGTACCTTGGTCCAGCACACTTCTCGGGGACAAGGTAGTTGACATCGTCAACTCACGATTTTCCCCGGTAGTACGTACCTGGGGGACGTCTCCGTCGAGGCGTCGCGACGCTTCGGGGAATAGACGCCTGGCGTCTAAGTCACCCGACGGCGGAGGTGTCCGAGAAAGCCCAGCGCCGGCGAACACGGCTTGGGTATTCTCCTCCGCGAGCATATGAGATCTCAATCTCATATTCGTCATTGCTCTAAAGGACAAACAATTACGGCTGTAATGTATTGTCGGGCTACTTGCGTGTGCAAGTGTGTGGCAAAGGAGAAGTGCACTAAAATCGACCTCGCGTCGACCCAACTCAAGTGTGACGATGAGAAGGGTCACCCTATAGCTAACTAACCTAACACCTAACAAGACCTCGCCGGGAAATGGACGAGGGAGGAAGGATTCACGGTTTAGAAAAACTATCTAAATAAAATTTCCTAACTTCAAAAATTGTGTGAAGCACCAAAAAGGAAAAATTAAACTTGAAAAATTTTACTTTAAAAATTACAACTGGATGTGACAAAAACCAAGACAGAGATTTGGGTAAAGGATCACGGAGCCTAACCAGACTGTCTCAGGTGGAAAAGCCGAGAACAGCCGCAGGAAATAGGTATGGGAAGGACGCGAAACCCCTAGGTACCACAGGAAATGTGGCTCGCCAACGACAAAGTCGCAGCTAATGATGTCTTGACAGGCCGAGGAATTTAAGCTCGAACGATACAATCTTCGTGGAACTCTACGATCGAGCCGATTGTATCAGGTGAGATCTCGTTTTGGTGCCTGACCCCTTTTCATACGATGGGGATTTTTCGTCAACGTCGCGTACAGGTATTAAGTCGGGAAATAACTTTGATGAAGTTAAATCCCTAAGTGTCCGTTGCAAAAGATCACTTTACACTGATTATTGCTCGAGAGTTAAACTGCCTATCAACGTACTTTCGTAGCGCGAATAAAACACCTGTAAACCGTACAAGTGAGTCTAACCCCCTTTAAGATAGAAACAAAACGTTATGAATCTACTGTGAACTGAATTAGTATTACCGAGAACCTGACTCTAACTGCTAGCCAAAACGATGAATTGCAGAGACAAAAGGCAAAGCCAAACAAACGTAAGTTATTTAACGGAAACACAAAATTGATTATTACACTGCAATTCGACAAGAAAGAGTGGCTGTCTGCTGCTTCGCTGCTTGCATATTTATGCAATCCTGACTGCTAAATCCGCGACACCCATTGGCCTAGAGGGCCAAAGTGGGCGTCGCCCTTGGCTGAACAAAACCCTAGCTCGCGAAAACGCGCGGGATTTGGGCAAATGACCGTTAAAGTCCCGTTACCTGCGTTTTCTAGGGAGTATTTGACAAAAGTCACTAAATACTCCCCAGATCTAGGGAGATATTGAAAGTCAGAATTTCAGATATCTCGATTCCTAGGGCGGTTCGATATTCGGAGAGCCCCGAGAAAAACCAAAACCAACGTGATTCTTGAACGCCGAAGAAATACACGTATTCCTTCGCCGAGGAATCTATACCCGTTTTCCGATTTGGCCAACCTGATGAGAAATCGAATTGAAATAAAATAATTTGTGAAAACAAATGGAGCCACGGAATCTTTCCACCCAACAAGAGACTAGCGTGTCGAAACCTTGCTCTAAGTGTTCTGTATACCGGGTGCTCGACTGTTTGGGGCCACAAATTAATAAAATTGAAAACTAGTCAGGAATTTCCGGTAAATCGGTAAAACTACGTACAGTGGAGTTCCACTGGGTGGAGATTGGGACTTTACATCATACAGGGTGAGACTAGACTAGTGACCTGAATATAATGCAAAAATCTAATATTATTCGACTGGCTTCTAGGTGAAAATTGAGAGTTATTAGGTGTAAAAATGGCTCACTAAAGGTGACCATACACAAAAAAAATCATCGTAGGAGCGCGGCGAGCCTGCCCTGCGACACGCCCCTACTAAAGAGTTTAACTTGGTCGAAGTTATTTCCAACGAAACAACCGACAAAAGCTAAATTTACGTTAACTCCCTAATAGTCACCTTCCGCACTCTGATGAACCAAGGCTGGAACCACCAAAGTTACTGGAGCGTCATCCTCCATGTCGGAATCGTTCTCAGTACAGTCTTTACTAACTCTAGGAGCTTCGCTGTAGCTCTGGGCTGGTACGGGATCTTCGTCAGACCCGGTCACCGAAACATACTGACGGGCGGAGTCTGTCGGTGGCCGCTGGATCGGAGCTCTGTCGGAGTCCAGCGCCACAGCTCGGCATCTCCTTCGCCGTCCTGTACTCTTACTAGGAATCTCAGTCCTTACTGAGCCTTCCTGTCTCACATTCTCTCCCGGGTCGACCATCAATGATAATGGAGACCCCCCTACTGGAAGTGCTAACTCTCGGATAGCAGCTTCCACTTCCGAATCTGAATCGTACGCTGGACTTTGGTCGGGAACGACCGCTTGACGGTTAAGAGCGTCTACTTCAGTAGTAGCACGCCCCCCTACTGGTGAGTTTGCGACGGGGAGTTCAGAATCTCTGATCTCCAAAAGGCCAGAGTTCACCACCGGCAACGGACTCCTACGGGATACTCCTCTCTTCTCCGCGCAGTCTGAGTCGCGTTTCCGTCCTTGTGGATTCCTCCTCAACCTTTTTACTGTCCGCCGGACCGCTTTGTCCTTTGGATCGAAACTGACCGTTACTTCCCGTGGATTCGTTGAGTTGGGTGCGTCAGCTCGTACCCGGATTAACGAAGGTGGCTTCGGACCGCCCCCAGTCGTCGGCCTAGGTGTGACTTCCCCTGTCACTTCTTGGTCAGCGTCGTTGGACTCTGGCTGATCCGGACCTGGGCCACCATCGTCGTGGTGGACGCCAGCCGGCAAAGTCCTGCTTACCCAAGAACGGATATCGTCTACGTGCACCAGCCTCTCGGTGCCGTTCCTATCTACGAGGTAACTGTCTCGCCCCATCACCCTCGTGATCGGATGCGGTCCTGACAGTGTACCTCCGAAGTTTCCTTTGACGAAATTCCTAACTAAAACGCGGTCGCCGACCCCGTAGGTCCGTGGCGACGGTAGATCTTTATCGGGGAATAAATTCCTCTGATAAACTGCCTGACGTCTGGCTGCCTTTGCAAGACGTTCTTGCCGATCTTCGGGGCTATTATGTACCGGATCTCGGTACATAGGTAGCCTCCAATCTCCTGGACGACCAGGTGTATATCCTAACAATAACTCCGCTGGAGTCTCCCCTGTTGCTCTATTCTTACGGTTCCGTAAGCAATAGAGACTTGCAGCCAGACCTTCTTCCCAAAGCCCTTCCGAAGTGGTTTCCAGCATCCTTGCTCTTAGGCACTTCTTCAGTTCCTGGACCCTTCGCTCGACAGGGTTCGCCTGTTGATGATAAACAGGTGAAAATTTGACCTCAATGTTCTTCGCATCGTAGTATTTTAGCAGACGATTGCTCTGAAACTGCGGGCCGTTGTCAGAAATGACGACTTCTGGACAACCCCAACGAGATAAGATTTCTTCGTCTAGAAAACGAGAAATTACTTTCAACGTGCATGTCTTAGTGGCCTTGGCTTCAACCCACTTTGAAAACATATCGACGGCAATTACCACGAACCTGTTTCCCCTCCTTGAGGCTGCATAGGGCCCCAGGACGTCAACAGCCAGCATCTGCCACGGTCGCTTCGGCACACTAGGCCGTTGCGGTGCCGCTTCCTGATGCCGTACGGCTTTAACGCACTGGCAGACTAGGCAACCTCTCACGTAGGCCCGGACGTAGTCCTCCATGGCCGGCCACCAATAGTGCCGTTTCAAGGCACGTAAGGTTTCCTCTTGACCAGGATGACCAGCGGTCGGGTGTTCATGGTAATAAGCCGACACGTCCTCACGGAGCGCCTCGGGCACATACAATAGCCGTTTACCAGCAGAAGAAACATATACAACACCTTGGACATCTGAAAACTTGTTGATAAAACGAAGATCGTCCCTGGACATAGGACCTAACTCCTGTATCGTTCTGATACGCGCCCTCAACCTTTGCGTCTCCCTATCTATGGCCTGCCGCCGCATGACCACTTCAGCCGGCGTCTCTACGACGCTCACCACACCTTGGTGTTCAGACAGTTGCACCTTCATAGGTGGCAACCCCATACGCTCTACATCAGCATCCAAGTCTTCACTGTGAGACCCCGAGGGATTACGGGACAAGAAATCAGCTAGCTGATTGTCTCGACCTGCGACGTGCTCCACAGTGAAGGAATACTCCTGTAGAAGTAAGGCCCAACGAGTTAACTTCGCTTTTGCGTCCTTGAACTTGGATAACCAAGTCAACGCTTTGCTGTCCGTTCGAAGAGTGAATGGACGGTCTTCGAGATAATGACGGTATCGCTTGATACCCCAAACAATGGCTAAACATTCAGTCTCGTTCACATGATAGTTTAGTTCCGCGCCCTTGAGCTTGGCACTAGCATGTGAAACGATCCTTCTGTCGCCGTGACAATTGACTTGATACAGAACTGCAGCGATGCCTACCCCAGATGCATCGGTCTGCAGGAAAAACGGGAGAGTCATGTCCGGCCTGGCCAAGACCATAGGACGGCCCACGACTTCCTTGATCCTCTCAAACGCCTCCAATGCTTGAGAGTTCCACTTAAGGTCTCGCCCTTTTTTCGACTTGAGCATGTCACTTATCGGAGCCTCCAACTCCGCTAAGTTCGGGATGAACTCCCGTAGCCAACCAACGGTGCCCAAGAATCCTCGGAGCTGAGAGACATTCTTGGGTAGCGGGAATTGTTGAACCGCTAACACATGACCTGGCATTGGTTCGTTTGACGTTTCCGTCACCACATGCCCCAAGTACTCCAGCCTACGCTGAGCGAAGTTGCACTTCTTTAAACTGCACCACAGGCCATGTGCTCTGAACCTCTCCAGCACAAGGCGGAGATGGTAGAGGTTCTCCTTTTCATCTTCGCTGTAAACGATTATGTCGTCTAGATATACTTTGACGAATTTATCGACATAACCAACCAACACTTCCGTCATAAGGATTTGGAAACTTCCAGGTGCATTCGTTAGACCAAACGGCATTGAGTTAAACTCATAACAAGCTCCATCTGGCGTAGCAAATGCTGTATACTTTTTACTAGCCTCATCCATGGGTATCTGCCAAAACCCAGACTTCAGATCCAAAGAAGTGAACACTCTCGCTGTTCCGAGCTCTTTGATAGTCTCGTGAATACCTGGCAATACCGACGACTCGGGTATTGTCAGACTATTCAACTTCCTGTAGTCGACACAAAACCGAGCCGTACCGTCCTTCTTCGTGACGATAACGACCGGACTAATAAAGGCAGAATGGGACCTACTTATGACACCTGCAGCGAGCATCTTATCCACCTCCTCTTGGATAAGAGCCCTCTTCTGATCGGAAACTTTGTACGGACGGAGCTTGAAGGGTAGCTCCTCCTTCAATCGGATTTTGTGGCAAGCAGCCCTCGTCACTGGTTGCCTTGGAGATTCGTAAAAGACGTCTCCAAACTCTCGGATAAGACTCCGAAATTCCTTTCTCGAGAACGCCGGTAGCTGTACGTCCGCTACCTGTGGTTCAGGGAACTTTTCTGGTGGAAGATAGACCTCCTCCGCCCAGAAAATAGTTTGCCTAGGCCCCTTTCCAACGTACATGGTGCGACGTGCAAAGTCGACCATAGCCTCGTTTGATGCCAGCCAGGGACACCCGAGCAGAAGATCCTCGACAAGATCATCCACCACTTGCACGACAACTTCGTGAACAACACCATCTATTAACAGTTCGACTATTGTCTCCCCTAGACTGGTGATGCCACGACTGGCGCATGCAAGCTGCAACGGTGTCACTTGCTTCCTATCCACCCTCCAGGTGACAGGCAACAAACTACGTTTCAGGAGATTTAGCGAACTTCCGCTGTCCACCAAAACCCTAACTCGACGACCCATCAGTTCAGCCTCGATTCGCGGCAACTGATGCAATCGTCCCTCAACCTTGTTGTTCGCTAAGCTAGTATCACAGCGACGATATAGACACAATGGATCCAGCAGATCCACCTCCGACTTCTTCCTAAGCGGGTCGGTCTCAATGAAACTCAGAAGTTCCGACTTGCGATTGACATCAAGTACTGCAGCACCAACTGCAGCCAACGATGGGACTTGGCGATTGCATCCCTCAGGAACCTCGCCTCCGCCCCGACTAAGACGTGTAACTCTCTCAGATGACATGCCTACCACGCCTCTGGTATCTACCAACGGGGAATGGCGATTCGCACCTGCGATCCCATCTGCTCTGCCCCTCGATACCGTCCTTGAGACTTGGCATGCATCGACCTCGAAACCTGCGTCCTGTATGGGAGTGAGTGACAGACCACCACCCTCGGTGTCTTCACTACCCCGAAGTGGAACCGAAAAGAGTACGTCACTCTCGACGACTCTTTCGTTCCGAAACCTTGATTCGCAATCTTCCCTTGGATACACCTTTTCATCTCGACTTGTGCCTATACCGGACCTGTGCCCAGTTTGCAGTGCCCTAGCACTCTCTTTGACAACAGGCCCCTCCTGGTCCTTCTGTATACCGATCACTAAATCCGAAACCTTGTGTTGTGGCGGATGGAACGACCCACCCACAACGACCTGGGGTACCTCGATGATCTCACAACTCCATGAACCTGAAGATGATTCATAACCCCTTACATTCGTTCCAAAACTAGAACCTGATTTTTTTGAAATGACTTTCAACCCTCTACGTTTAACGTCTGCCGACGAGTGAACTTTTTTCCGCCTACCACCAGTGGCGCGATCCACACGCTCATCTACCACACTGAAACAAACGGATTCACAATCTGACCGGTCTGCCCAAGGTAGTTTGCCTGATGACGGTGGCGTTTCGGCTGAAACGACTCCAGCTTCAACATCCTGGAACTCCTTCTCCTCCTCCTTGTTGGGAATACATGCCGCATAATTTCTATGACAGTCCAACACTGTCACAGAACCGCAAAACGGTGTTGAAGGAGTACCTACTCCGATGGAGCCCCCTGATGGCTCCTGTTGGAGTTTTTTTGATTCTTCTTTGCAAACTGCAATTTTGTCTGCGTCCTTAAGTGACGTCTTACGACGCGAGGTTTTACTCGCCTGCACGGTATTAACCGTATGTGCCTTATTGGCATGATCTAACGGTTTTGTTCCCGCACTCTGACGTTTGGGACCGTTCTTGCTATCATTTTGCTGAGGGCAATCTTTGTTCCAATGAGCTCCCCCGCAAGTGAAACATCCGCTCGAAGGAGCGTTGTTTCCTCCAGAACGCCTCGATTGATCATAATTCTGGAATTTAGTGCCATTGTTATTAAAGTTACTGGACCTAACATGGTTCGAACCCCTGTTGTCCTGTAGCTGTCCCTGAGGACGTTTAGGTGGCACATCGTCGGCCTGATGAGGACGGTTGGTGTTCGAAACAAGTTTCGGCCCCGACTGTACACTTTGGCTGGTGCTACGAAGTAGCGTCTCGACAGCAACAGCTTTTTGTGTCAGCTCTTCAATAGTTGCAAATCTATGCAATTGCAAATGGACTTTGATATCCGGTCTGATCCGGTTCAATATTAATCGCACAACCCTTCCTTCGTCCATCTCTGGGTAGAGCCTTTGTGAAAGACTCCACTTGCTCAGGATGAAGGAAGTTATTGACTCTCCCTTCGGCTGGTCAGTGCCAAAGAACTCCGCTTCTAAGCTCGAGACCAACAGATCGTTATCGAACCGTTCCTGGAGCCGGTTTGTGAAAAACTGCCAGTTTAGGCGTGAGTTGCGATATGGAGCATACCACTGCTGGGCTGCTCCCTTGAGCCACTGAGCTGCAACGCTCACCCAGACGGTTGGATCAAAGCCCCCTAGATAATCCTCAGAGGATTGAATAAATTGAATTGGATCTTCGTGAGGAAGCCCACTGAAACTGGGATGTGGTTTATTGTTAATTAAACCCCCATCAACACCGTTTAGGGTTCCCCGACGTCTATCCTCCAGCAAATCCGCGAGTCGCACGAGCACGTCGTCGACCCCCGTCACTGGTCTTCTGGGATTCTCCTGAATCCGGACTGTGGGCACTGGCCTCCTCGATGGGTAATATCCACTCCTGTGGACATCACCGGGGTTGGAAGCGACGTTTCGAGCAACTCGAGGGACATCCTCAGATTCCCTATAATGCCGATTCCCGGTTGGCAACCGGGTAAACGTGCCATATGGGCGCCAAAGAGTTTCCGGTTCACCCATAACCATTTCATTCACTGGGAGTCTCTCAGGAGAGAGATCCCGAACTCTAAGTCTGTTTGCCGGAGGAAGGCTACACCCGCAGATCCCTGAAGACGGTCTGTCTTCAGCAGCCCCACGTTGGGCGCCATGTCTCGTAAACCGGTGTGGATGGACGGCTTCCGCAAAGTTTCGGATTCCTCCGAACCCATCTTCAGCCACCCACCGCTCTGCTCCTAGTTGCCTGGAGGGCAAGGACGTCGTCACCCAGGGATTTCGGGTGGCAACTTCCGTGTCCCTGCCGACACCCGTCACGAAATCTGCCTTCGTAGCTCTTGTTGCATATTGAGGCTGTGCATAGTGATTCCCTTGGGAGGTACACTGAACCCGCCCCTGGAGAGATATGGGAATGCGAGCATTCCCAACTCCCTCCGAGAGCCTTCCACCACCCCCTAGTTCTTCCACTAGGGCCTCAGCATCACCCGGTTCCCTTAGGGTATGCACATCTATATCCGGCCTCCGCTGTGGTGTGTGGGGCACACCCGATGACCCCGGAGCGCTTCGGCGCATTCCGAGGGGGCGTACCTCACGAGCTTCGCCAGCACGGACTCCTTCGTAGCCCTCCGACCTGCAAACAGATACATTTCTGGTTAATCGAAATTGCTCAAAACGGGCTTCCAAAGGTGGAGTTGTGACAACTCCCGCGGAATCGATTACTAACCCTACCTGAGCCGACGGGGAAGGCTGCCTCCCTCCATCTAAGCTCGACTCTAAAGTACCTTGGTCCAGCACACTTCTCGGGGACAAGGTAGTTGACATCGTCAACTCACGATTTTCCCCGGTAGTACGTACCTGGGGGACGTCTCCGTCGAGGCGTCGCGACGCTTCGGGGAATAGACGCCTGGCGTCTAAGTCACCCGACGGCGGAGGTGTCCGAGAAAGCCCAGCGCCGGCGAACACGGCTTGGGTATTCTCCTCCGCGAGCATATGAGATCTCAATCTCATATTCGTCATTGCTCTAAAGGACAAACAATTACGGCTGTAATGTATTGTCGGGCTACTTGCGTGTGCAAGTGTGTGGCAAAGGAGAAGTGCACTAAAATCGACCTCGCGTCGACCCAACTCAAGTGTGACGATGAGAAGGGTCACCCTATAGCTAACTAACCTAACACCTAACAAGACCTCGCCGGGAAATGGACGAGGGAGGAAGGATTCACGGTTTAGAAAAACTATCTAAATAAAATTTCCTAACTTCAAAAATTGTGTGAAGCACCAAAAAGGAAAAATTAAACTTGAAAAATTTTACTTTAAAAATTACAACTGGATGTGACAAAAACCAAGACAGAGATTTGGGTAAAGGATCACGGAGCCTAACCAGACTGTCTCAGGTGGAAAAGCCGAGAACAGCCGCAGGAAATAGGTATGGGAAGGACGCGAAACCCCTAGGTACCACAGGAAATGTGGCTCGCCAACGACAAAGTCGCAGCTAATGATGTCTTGACAGGCCGAGGAATTTAAGCTCGAACGATACAATCTTCGTGGAACTCTACGATCGAGCCGATTGTATCAGGTGAGATCTCGTTTTGGTGCCTGACCCCTTTTCATACGATGGGGATTTTTCGTCAACGTCGCGTACAGGTATTAAGTCGGGAAATAACTTTGATGAAGTTAAATCCCTAAGTGTCCGTTGCAGAAGATCACTTTACACTGATTATTGCTCGAGAGTTAAACTGCCTATCAACGTACTTTCGTAGCGCGAATAAAACACCTGTAAACCGTACAAGTGAGTCTAACCCCCTTTAAGATAGAAACAAAACGTTATGAATCTACTGTGAACTGAATTAGTATTACCGAGAACCTGACTCTAACTGCTAGCCAAAACGATGAATTGCAGAGACAAAAGGCAAAGCCAAACAAACGTAAGTTATTTAACGGAAACACAAAATTGATTATTACACTGCAATTCGACAAGAAAGAGTGGCTGTCTGCTGCTTCGCTGCTTGCATATTTATGCAATCCTGACTGCTAAATCCGCGACACCCATTGGCCTAGAGGGCCAAAGTGGGCGTCGCCCTTGGCTGAACAAAACCCTAGCTCGCGAAAACGCGCGGGATTTGGGCAAATGACCGTTAAAGTCCCGTTACCTGCGTTTTCTAGGGAGTATTTGACAAAAGTCACTAAATACTCCCCAGATCTAGGGAGATATTGAAAGTCAGAATTTCAGATATCTCGATTCCTAGGGCGGTTCGATATTCGGAGAGCCCCGAGAAAAACCAAAACCAACGTGATTCTTGAACGCCGAAGAAATACACGTATTCCTTCGCCGAGGAATCTATACCCGTTTTCCGATTTGGCCAACCTGATGAGAAATCGAATTGAAATAAAATAATTTGTGAAAACAAATGGAGCCACGGAATCTTTCCACCCAACAAGAGACTAGCGTGTCGAAACCTTGCTCTAAGTGTTCTGTATACCGGGTGCTCGACTGTTTGGGGCCACAAATTAATAAAATTGAAAACTAGTCAGGAATTTCCGGTAAATCGGTAAAACTACGTACAGTGGAGTTCCACTGGGTGGAGATTGGGACTTTACATCATACAGGGTGAGACTAGACTAGTGACCTGAATATAATGCAAAAATCTAATATTATTCGACTGGCTTCTAGGTGAAAATTGAGAGTTATTAGGTGTAAAAATGGCTCACTAAAGGTGACCATACACAAAAAAAATCATCGTAGGAGCGCGGCGAGCCTGCCCTGCGACAAAACGTCTTCTAATTTCTTCATGCACCTTCTTTAAAATATCGCTCCATGCTTTACAAATTTTATTGATTATTTCATTCACACATTGCTACACCAATGAAATTTCATGACTGAAGTCACGTGATATGTGATATGAGCGGCTATTCAGTAGTAATACTATAAGTACTTCAGAATAATCAGGTTGTATATCGATAACTTGTTGCATAATTATAAAGAGTGTCAGTTTGACAGTTTAAATAATCCGACCGCGAAGCGTGAGGATTATTCTGTCAAACTGACACAGTTAGCTTATCTAGAAGTCTCACTGGACAACGACTCACTTCATTATGGTTAGGTACAAGCCATTTATTATTAGCACATGGTTTTGCTCCTCCTTGTGTGGTTTTGGTAAAAATAGGATTATATTGTATTCTACCAGTTGGAGTATCATCATTTCCAGTTTCTTTTTGAAAATAATGAGTCAAGCATGACGCTCCTTCATTTTCTCTCCACGCAAGTTCTACAGAAGCAATTAAGAAAAATTTTATTTGTAATCCTTCCGGTGTATTTTCATCCCACGCTTCTATCATTGCTATGTACTCGTTATCTTTAAATGCTGATGCACTAACCTTTCTCTTGTCCGGTAACATTTGAAGTTCCCTTCTTTTTGAATTTCTTGCGTTTTGTGCTGCTAAAAATATGGGACTAGAGAATGGATCAATTACTCTATTAAACTCCTTCATATATTTTTCTTGTACTTGTTTTGCCGTAATGTTCCACATCGTTTTAACCACATTTTCTTTAAAATTTTCTCCATTACATTTTCGCATATTGAAAGCCCAATCATTCAAAATGGACGCTATCATTTCAATGGAAATTGATTCATTTAGCACATAGTTTCTTCCACTGCAAAACGTAAGAAATTGTTTCCATACGTACTTTTTTGTTTTCACTGTATTTTGTATACTTTCGTCTATTGCATTTGATGATAAATCTCCGAATCGACTAATTTTTGAACAATTTTTGATAAACGTCACAATTTAACAGTACTGTTTGTTGTATATTGATGTCGATGTGGTTACTATGAAAATGAAATTATTTTAAAATTTTCGATTGGTGGAGCTACTCTATGTATAATCAGGTATTATCGAAATTATACGAGGTAACTTAACTGAATTGGACATTCTGATTGGTTGAAAATCATACGAAAACGGCTATTCATGTAAATAAAGCTTTCTTTTGTTTGTATAAGTGTCAAACGTTGACATCTCAGTCGCTTAAAATTGAAATGTCTCGTTTTGGGTTGTCTTCTATGACAGAAATCAATGCATATGTAAACAAATCAATCCCAAAAAATACCGTGAAGAGTAAAGAGTATATGAACGAATATATTTGAATGATTTCATACTGTTCATGAAATAATCTTCCTGAATATCACTCGACCATGACAAATAGAAACTTATTTTCTTTAATTCATCTCGAGTAACTTGTATTTTGAGACAATTCAATTCGGCCAATAATCAAACAATAACTCCTTCGGGAGTCATTCAGATAATTATTGTTCATTTATGGTCTCATTGAATTGTACTCTCGATAGAATTATGAAGAAAATAATAGTCGGCTATTTGTCATGGTCTTGGGGTATTACCTACGGATATTCTCTATGGTCAAAATCAAAAGGTTTTTGCAGAAAAGCTTTGTTTTTCGAGAAATGGATATTCTTTTTATTTCTTCGCCACAATCTTTTTGAAAGACCTTTTTTATGGCAACATCCACAATTTATGACTGCGATCGAAAGAGTTATGTTTGTAACACATTTTTCGTAATGATATACCTTCTGATTCCTTCATTTAATGCATAGTTTTTGTCTATCCCCTTCTTTAAAATATTGCTTCATGCCTATAATTACCCTTTCATAAGATAAACAAGTTGTGAATTCGATCACCACTCTGTTATTATTTCCAATCACATTAAAATGTATGTTTTGGTATAATAACAATAATTTCGAAAAAATCTCGAAATTTGTGTCATTATCTTCCGGTCTACGATAACCTTTCAAGGAAAAGTTTTGATACAATTTAATCAAAATGTTGATAACAATATACGAAGCAACTAAAATATGAAGAATCCTTGTGGACAACACTTTCCAGTTTATTTTCTTTTACGTAATTTTCACTGTCATTGTAATTTTTCTAAAATCTCGATATCCTCATTGGATTGCTTTGCTCTGATGGGATAATTGATAAACAAACTCTGGAAATTTTGAATAAAGCTGATTAGTTCTTTCATTATTGAAGATGGATTCTAGTCTGTTGATTTAGGTATCATAGAAAATGATGAATTGACTGCAAATAGGAATTTTCATCGATAAACATGATTTCAAAATTGCACAGAGAAAAAAGGAAATTTCCAAGCACCATCCAACTTCTGGAAAAAGTTCACAACTCATCGATGAATGAGGAGCCACAGATTCCAGTTTGGTTTGTCAAAGGGCAACCGTGCTAATCCCCAAAAACGGAGATTTGCCTGATCCAAACAACTATAGACCGATAACATGCTTGAATGCATGCATGTTATAAGATGTTTACCCGCATTTTGTACATGCGAGTACTCTCCGAAGTTGACCCGATGTATGAACGGATATACCGGGTGGCTACGGAAGTATTGCCTACGGAATATCTCAGTTATTGTATGAAGTAGGTTTGTGAAATTTGGAGCGTCGATATAATGACATAAGAGCTAGAATTTGAGCATATTGACATGTCGAAGTTAACTTCCGGTCTGACCGGAAGTAACATCAACTTTCTTATTTTGAATGGAAACCCTATTTTTTTTTCTCTTGGCTTTATTCAGCATTCAATTCCCTTTCTAATGACATATCACAAGTTGGTATCTAACCCGAAACTAGACCAGAAAAAAATTATTATTGAAATTCACCGAGTAGGCCGTGGAAGCAAAATGAAAGCCAAAAATTGAAAAGTTGGCTATGGAAACCATACGTCACTTGATAACAGTTGCTACTACTGTAATATTTTATTTTCATTCGTCGGCGTTATAAAAAGCCGCCAAAAAAAATATTGGAAAAATTGGGAAAAAAACAATACTCTGTAGGTTCATAACTTAAATAGGAACATACAACTTTTTCTTGCCTGTACTATTCAGCATAACCATTCCTTTCTAATGATATAATAGAAAGTAATTTTTTGAAATGAAATACCAAAAAATCCTATTATTATTATTCAAATAACAAAAAAACAGATTTATTGAAAAAAAAATTCAAATTGATAGGATTAAAGATAAAATAAATTCAAAACAAATGTTCGAAATGCATTCCCTCTGCGTCAGTACATTTATTGACTCTGGTGATATTTTCATGGAAAACGTTTCTCAACATTTGGGGCGTGATATCTTGGAAAGCTCTACGAATTTTTACTTGTAGCTCTTGTAGAGTTGTAGGCTGTGTGGAATACACCCTATTTTTAAGATGCCCCCATAGAAAAAAGTCGCACGGAGTAAGATCAGGTGACCTTGGTGGCCACCTGACTGGACCATGGGTTGTTATAAGTCTCTCTTGAAAGCGATTTTGAAGATAATTTCTCGCTATTCTTGAATTATGCGGAGGGGCGCCATCTTGCTGGAAGTACATTCTCTCAGTTATTTCCGCTGGTAGGTTGTTAATGAATTCCGAAATTTCATTCGTTAAAAAATTAAAGTATCTCTCTCCGGTTAGTTGGACTTGAAAAAGAATGGAGCCAACAATATGAGTTCCAACTATTCCTGCCCAAACATTCACACCAAATCTCTCCTGGAAGCCACCTTGTCAAAACCGGTGCTCGTTTTCTATCGCCCAGTACCTGAAACAAAAGACCGTTCACACTTTTAGCACGTTACACTTCGACTATCGACAATAATCCAAATAAAGTACAGTACCTACCTTGTATTATTCCTGTTAAATGATCCATTGTTGGTAAATCTTGACTCGTCCGTAAACAACATAGGTATAATAGTTAAATAGGTGATTCTCAGCATTTTGTCGAAGAAACCAATTACAATATTCCAGGCGCCTTTCACCGTCATTTTCATACAAATGTTGATGCAACTGATACATGAAGGATTTATATCGATGTTTTTTTCAAAATTTTCCTAGCAGAGTCCTTACTTATAGCTAATTCGGCACCAATCTGCCTTGAGGAAATTGTGCTATCATATTGTACTAAAGCTAATACATTAATTTCAGTTTCCTCATTAATAACAAATGCTTCTTGGTCTTCGTGAACATCAGGCTTAGTTCTTAATTTTTCTTCAAGCCACTGGAAATACCTTCTTGACGGTTGCTGCCTCCCTGGATATCGCTCTAAATACAATCGTTCAGCGGTATAAGAATTTTTTAAACATTTACCATAAATGAGAAGCATGTCAATTTGTTCGGTTCGTGAATAACGGGGCATTTTTCGAATATTCCACTAAGTGATTTCGATTTCCAAACCATTTCAAAATGGCAGAATCAAAAACACTACTTCGAACGTCAAAATAATATGGATAGCAGCATTCGTGAGAGCTCTCGTTTCTTTTTTGTTTCATTCCAAAATACATCTTAATCAGCCTACTTGTTAATTTTTTGGTTCGAGTGATTATTGCAATGGTATGATTATTCTGAATAGCACAAACATCGTCCATAGGTAGATATTAGAATATCTATGGACGATGGCACAGACTAAGTACGTTTATGTTCCTATTTAACCTAGAACCTACAGGATATAATTTATCATTCCACATAATTTTTAATGTTATTTTTGCGTATGGCGATAATCTGTTTTGTTATTTGAATAATAATAATTGGATTTTTTGGTATTTCATTTCAAAAAATTACCTTCTATTATATCATTAGAAAGGAATGGTTATGCTGAATAGTACAGGCAAGAAAAAGTTGTATGTTCCTATTTAAGTTATGGACCTACAGAGTATTGTTTTTTTCCCAATTTTTCCAATATTTTTTTTGGCGGCTTTTTATAACGCCGACGAATGAAAATAAAATATCACAGTAGTAGCAACTGTTATCAAGTGACGTATGGTTTCCATAGCCAACTTTTCAATTTTTGGCTTTCATTTTGCTTCCACGGCCTACTCGGTGAATTTCAATAATAATTTTTTTCTGATCTGGTTTCTGGTTAGATACCAACTTGTGATATGTCATTAGAAAGGGAATTGAATGCTGAATAAAGCGAAAAGAAAAAAAAATAGGGTTTCTATTTAAAATAAGAAAATTGATGTTACTTCCGGTCAGACCGGAAGTTAACTTCGACATGTCAATATGCTCAAATTCTAGCTCTTATGTCACTATATCGACGCTACAAATTTCACAAACCTACTTCATACAATAACTGAGAAATTCCGTAGGCAGTACTTCCGTAGCCACCCGGTATATACCGAAAATTTTAAAAAAACATCGATTTAAATCCTTCAAGTATCAGTTGCATCAACATTTGTATGAAAATTACGGTGAAAGGCGCCTGGAATATTGTAATTGGTTTCTTCGACAAAATGCTGAGAATCACCTATTTAACTATTATATCTTGTTTACGGACGAGTCAAGATTTACCAACAATGGATTATTTAACAGGAATAATACAAGGTAGGTACTGTACTTCATTTGGATTATTGTCGATATATCTTGTTTACGGACGAGTCAAGATTTACCAACAATGGATTATTTAACAGGAATAATACAAGGTAGGTACTGTACTTCATTTGGATTATTGTCGATAGTCGAAGTGTAAAGTGCTAAAAGTGTGAACGGTCTTTTGTTTCAGGTACTGGGCGATAGAAAACGAGCACCGGTTTCGACAAGGAGAGATTTGGTGTGAATGTTTGGGCAGGAATAGTTGGAACTCATATTGTTGGCCCCATTCTTTTTCAAGGCCAACTAACCGGAGAGAGATACTTTAATTTTTTAACGAATGAAATTTCGGAATTCATTAACAACCTACCAGCGGAAATAACTGAGAGAATGTACTTCCAGCAAGATGGCGCCCCTCCGCATAATTCAAGAATAGCGAGAGATTATCTTCAAAATCGCTTTCAAGAGAGACTTATAACAACCCATGGTCCAGTCAGGTGGCCACCAAGGTCACCTGATCTTACTCCGTGCGACTTTTTTTTATGGGGGCATCTTAAAAATAGGGTGTATTCCACACAGCCTACAACTCTACATGAGCTACAAGTAAAAATTCGTAGAGCTTTCCAAGATATCACGCCCCAAATGTTGAGAAACGTTTTACATGAAAATATCACCAGAGTCAATAAATGTATTGACGTTGAGGGAATGCATTTCGAACATTTGTTTTAAATTTATTTTATCTTTAATCCTATCAATTTGAATTTTTTTTTTTTTCGATAAATCTGTTTTATTGTTATTTGAATAATAATAATTGGATTTTTTTGGTATTTCATTTCAAAAAATTACTTTCTATTATATCATTAGAAAGGAATGGTTATGCTGAATAGTACAGGCAAGAAAAAGTTGTATGTTCCTATTTAAGTTATGGACCTACAGAGTATTGTTTTTTTCCCAATTTTTCCAATATTTCTTTTGGCGGCTTTTTATAACGCCGACGAATGAAAATAAAATATCACAGTAGTAGCAACTGTTATCAAGTGACGTATGGTTTCCATAGCCAACTTTTCAATTTTTGGCTTTCATTTCGCTTCCACGGCCTACTCGGTGAATTTCAATAATAATTTTTTTCTGATCTAGTTTCTGGTTAGATACCAACTTGTGATATGTCATTAGAAAGGGAATTGAATGCTGAATAAAGCGAAAAGAAAAAAAAATAGGGTTTCCATTTAAAATAAGAAAGTTGATGTTACTTCCGGTCAGACCGGAAGTTAACTTCGACATGTCAATATGCTCAAATTCTAGCTCTTATGTCATTATATCGATGCTACAAATTTCACAAACCTACTTCATACAATAACTGAGATATTCCGTAGGCAATACTTCCGTAGCCATATATATATATATATATATATATATATATATATATATATATATATATATATATATATATATATATATATATATATATATATATATATATATATATATATATATATATATATATATATATATATATATATATATATATATATATATATATATATATATATATATATATATATATATATATATATATATATATATATATATATATATATATATATATATATATATATATATATAGGGTTATTCCATTATTACCCTTCCAATTGCCCTTCATCTACAAATATGTAGATGACATCATTTGTGCAGTACCGGCAGACACTATACAGATGACGCTTGATACTTTCAATTCGTTCAATAAACATTTACAGTTTACTGTCGAAAAAGAAACAGATAACAGTGTCCCCTTCTTAGATACAAGGTTGATACGTACTGAAGACAACAGTATTTTGTTGGATTGGTACCAAAAAGAAACAGCATCAGGACGTTTCATCAACTTTGCCTCTCACCATCCCTTAATTCAGAAATACAACACCGTCATTGCTATGAAAAATAGAGTCACCCACATCTGCCATGAAACGTTTTTGAAAGCGAATCTGAGAAAGTTATTCGACATTTTTACACACAACGGTTACCCAAAACACATCTTAAAAAAACTAATCTATAACTCCAACTTTTATGACGGACAAACTGATGACGTTACAATACAATATAAGTACAAATCAATCCCATTCATCGACAAAGTATCCAACCGCATAATAAAAATTTTCAAAGACTTTCCACAAATCAAAATAGCCAAGCGTAATAATACAAAACTTTCCAACTTGTTCTCCAAAATCAAAGACAAAACACCAACTCCACTCCTTAGCAATGTAATTTATGAACTACCATGCCAAGGTTGTGAAGGTAGTTATGTCGGACAGACCTCACAGTGGTTAAAACAACGGCTAGCTTTGCACAAGAGTGATGCCCAATTGGGAAAAAACTCCTGTGCAACAGTCGACCACACCCAGAAAACAGGCCACCGGTTTGATTATTCAAATCCAAAAATTCTAGACAAAGTCAGCAATCAAAAAAACAGGTTATTCCTTGAGATGGTCCATATCAACAAAAATCCTAACACAGTTAACTACAAAACCGATACAGGACAACTTAATAGTATATATTGTAATATCTTAAATTCCATTCAACGTTGTGTGTAGTTTGACAGTTGGTGCCAATGGAATACCTACACTAATTAACACCATTGTTATTCTCCGCTGCAGACTAATCGCTTAATTTACCTGACTGGAGTGTTACTATGGTTTGAATAAGGATTCGTTTAAATACAATGGTGTTAATTAGTGTAGGTATTCCATTGGCACCAACTGTCAAACTACACACAACGTTGAATGGAATTTAAAATATTACAATATATACTACTAATACAATACTTACTACTATACTACTACTAAGTAACCGATACAGGACAACTTAGTATATATATATACTATATAGTGTATATGCCCCACGTGTCTGATATTGGAGGTATATCAATCTGCCGTTTTGCATGGTGGGGGTGGCTGTACAGAAGGGTTGAAAACGGGAGAAAAAAACATTCACTGGAGTGTGTCAGATATTCATAAGGGATGTTTAGTGAGTCCGAAAGAAGCTCCCATTAAAAAAACTGACGATTTTGATATGACGCAAGCTTGTGGCGGCTGTTTGAAGATGCAAAAAAACGACATTTTGAAATACTCAAGCGCATCTGATTATCATACAGGCGGTTTAGCTTGAAGTCCTACTTGTGCTGACCCGTAATCTGACGATTATTTGGAGGGATTTTCTTATTCTGACGAATTGAAAAAGAAATATTTCAATAGAAAAAAAAGTCACTGAATATGACTAATGAAAAACACAAAAAATGTATTCCTCCCAATGATATTTTCTGGAAAAAATGGAAAAATAAAATTTAATTTTTTAAATTTTTTTTTCAGTCTTCATCTTCATCTGTGGAGTAGTCAAAATCATTTTACCAACCTGAGTATAATTATTTCAGAATTTTGCTAGCACCTATGAAATAGTCATTACCATGACCAACTACTAAAAGTAAGGAAGGCTTTGAAAAGAAAATATAAGACTCTGAAATCTGATATAGCAGAATCTCAGTTACCTTTACAAAAAACTTATGAACCAATCACCCAACCTTTGAAAGAATTCTTGACAGCTGTTCAACAACCTCCAACGACTCGGTTGAAACAAGAATTGAAACAAAAAATTAAGTCACATTTTTGCGAGATTTATGCAATGGACTGTATTAAATAATAAAATAGGAAATAAATTGGCACAAGAAAAATTTGTGGAAAAGGCCACTCACCGTGCGTATACAGAATTTCTTGATCTTGATTGTCGACAGCAGGATATTTGCCTAGCTAGGACTTTGTTTATTCAATGGCGAAATTCACACCACCAATCTTGAAACGGACACTTTGAGAGTTTTTTAAAGCGATCAGAAAGAGAGTGTTTCTTCGAGACCATTTTTTTATGTGTTGCCTTTCCCGCAAAAAACACATCAGTTTTTGCACAAGGTTTTGCGCTTGGACACTCAGTGGCGTACCTACTTACAATCCTTGTGCCATGGAAATATTGATTGTAAAATAAATTGAATAATAATTACATCTCATGATGCCTTCAAATCTGATCTGATACCAAAATTAAAAATATATTATATGGACGAAACAACATTCACCCCCAAATTTTGGGGTGTCGATTGATAGACACCCCAAAAATTGCAGCAAGCAACTCCTCAAAAATTGCAGGAACCAACTCCCCAAAAATTTCACCGGCGTACACCTCAAGAATTTTATCAGATCATTCCTGATGAGGCGACATTTCAGTATGATTGAACCATTCTAAAATCATACCTAATATAGAAAACAAAATTACAGTGCGAGAGAGTAAGAGATACAGAAATCGTGAAAGGGAAAAAGAGGAGCGAATGTTAGGTATGCTGTGGTGGAGTGGGCAATACAAGCTTCACTGCAGCTGCACGCCCTAAACTTTAATGACGATTTGTGTTACTTCGGCTTGTGGAAATTGGCAGATTATATTTTTTTCTATTATTCTTGAATTATTTCCTTCAAAATAAAAAATAAATCTACCACGCTCGAGAATGTCAAGGTGACGTTTTTTTGCAAGTTTGTGACCTTCCCACTTCCTTGCGTCACGCTCGAAACGTCAGATTACTGAAATGCATACTATCATGTGATTACCTCACCTTACCTTAATCTGATGCGCTCGAGTATTTCGAAAGATCGATTTTTTTTTACTAATCTGATCGGCTGTCCTAGACGTGCGATCTTGTATTGAGGGTTTATGTATGGTGGAGGTACTTAACAGGGTGTAAGGTGATAAGGCTTTCAGAGCACAGAAAAAAATATTGATAGCTATGTTCAATGTACATCCAATGTCCACTTGTAGAGACTTATCTAAAAGATCACATATACAAACATTACCCAGCCTATACATCTTTCAAATCATTACCTATATTAAAGAAAATTAATACAGCTTTGCCAGAACTCGTCTAACTACATAGGAGTTAAACTTTATAATAAGTTCATAAGCATTTGTGATGAACAATATTATTGTAATATGTCTTTTAGAACTAAACTAAAATGTTTTCTTACAGAACAAATCTTTTATAGCGTAGACGAGTTTCCCAACTTTTAAAATATATATCAATTTATTTTAATTGCATGTATTGTTTTGTATTTACCTATATATTTTACATTTTTGATTAGTCCGATAAATATGCATTTGTCTTTAGTCCTTATTGACTAAATTTATTTGTACATTTTTGTGATGAATGAATTGATTCTGATGCTGGTATCCCCCTTTATGTTAATCTGCCACGCTCGAGTGAATCCCAAAATCCCCTATTGGACTCCCCTATTAGTAATTAATTTTCAAGAATGATTGTCACTGAATCCAATAGAAAGTAGATAGGAAATTATATCAGGTAAATTCTAAAATGAATTTTATCATAAGAGTAGGAACACAATTTGAAGTAGGGCGGTATTATGTAGGGAGTAGAGTGGGTAAATTTAAAGATCAGGAAAACGAATAAAGTAGATGGTGGTCAGTAGCGAAGCTGTTAGAGGTCGGCCGTTAAAACTTCTACCAGCGTTTGGCCAGGTTTTGAATTTCACTGTAGTCAATAATAGGCGATATGAATTGCCTTGATGCCAATCTGTGCAGTCTGGTGCTTGCTTGGAGTGGGCACCTACAACCCGGGGTGGTGCTGTAGGTTTTCCGGGTTTTTCTACAGCTAAAAAGCGAATACATCCCCTAAAAAACAGTAAGTCACCCCGGAGTGTCACGTCAAATAATAATAATAGCCCTTCCCTATGTCCATGATTACTGGGTTCGAGAATCATGTACCAATCGACCCAAGAATTACGGCTTTTTGCATTCTTCCGGCTAAGATTTCTGCCGCATCATGGCAAGCAGGTATGATTTTCCAGTTTGAGAGCAGCGTAAAAAGTAAGTCTTGATATCCTACCCGTTTTTCCCCCCTATCGGACGATGTTCATTTCGCCAGGAGCCGAAAACTCTATGACGAAAATTGTCCTAATTTGATAGTTGAGAAGTACTACATCTATTCCCAGGCAACATCGGTGTCCAATCTATGCCATACGAGTGCCGAAGAACACGGAATGCCTGTAGGTATAGGCTGAGACCGCATAAGGTGGTCAGGCTGACAGCAAATGTATAATGGTCTCGGCTCCCCCACGACACGCTCTGCATCTAGTGTCAGGGACTATATACCCTATACCCTTCACCCGACTACGGTAAATGAGGCTGTTGAAGACACCATCCTGGCAGGCCATTATGAAAATCCCTCGTTTTCCGACTTCAGCCCACTTGACTTGAGAAATGCAAAGGTAAGGATTCTGAACAAGCCTAGGTCTTCAATATTTCTGAAGAAGAACCCATGCATTGGATTGTCCTCATGTTGCTGTAGAAGACTCTTACTCTCCGCAGCTTTGTGCTTTTTGCTGAATGGGTCTCAACTCAGTGACAGAGTTGGGGTTGGTCCATTCAGTGTCAAAAACGAGAGAGACCGAGTTCATCGGACGCATGGGTTGCTGCCTTGAAAAAAATGCTCCAATTCATGCAGAGAAGGGTATCTGAACCTTCTGATAACTTTAAACGCTCCATCCAAAACCATGTTGTTATGAAGACACTCCAAACTCACGACCTCCCCGTTGTCTGAGGAAGTATAACCGTGGAACAGAAGATTTAGGATGCCAGCTTCTATGAAGATGCATCATTTTGCTAGTTTTTACTTTGAGTTGTCGCAGCTCTTCCTGGGTACATTCAATCGCACCAAAAAAGTAAAGTAGAATCCGAACGGCAAACATATTACTTGCACAATTTTTTTTCCCGACGGTTCTGATGACCAGATTTGTCGGAGATTATGCTGATACTTGAATATGTGTAACTGGTAATTTCAACATTTGTCGTCATTTGCTCAACTAAAAATCTGATCTACCTCGTATTGATAATTTTGGTTGATGGACCAACCAGAATGACCCTACCATCTATCAGCGATCGTGTCTAGAGTATTTTCAAACACTTTTCTTATACAAATCAATTTTGAAGACGAAATCTGTGACATTACACTCATTGCGGTTGAATCTATAACACATACAGATCTTTGTTTCCAAATAATCATAAATGAAGAAAAATGTTCAAACTCTTTCAAGACGACAGTTTCTTCTTTAGGACCTTATCATAATCGAGTATATAAGTAAGCTATAATCATGATTTCAGAACCCGAATACTGTTTCCATCATCGACCCATCTGAACTACTACGTCCAGAACCAAAATTTGCTACAAAACCAGTTGGACAATTCAGAGACTACAGTATAGATGAAAATGATCCGATCAAAGAAAGAGTGAGGAAAACATATACAGAAATGCACACTAACCAGACTGTTGCCTTTGTGAAGGGTAAGACATTGTAATGACACATCTTCACCAATTATCTTATAAAGATATTGCAGTAAAATTTAACATGTAAAAATTCAATCTATAACAATGGCTGAGTTGCGACTAAGAAAATCATTTGAGCTTGAATATTGTACCTATTCATTTCAAAACTAGTTATCAAACAAAATAATACGCATAATTACTGTCGACGTCACATCTGTCATTTTGTTGAGAAATGTCATACCACTGAATCCAAACAAAGAAATCGTATATGGCGGTTTGCATTAGTATTATTTTGGAGTGGTGTTTTTTTCTATTACTCTCAGTTCTTGATACCCTGTTGGTGTGGACATTATTGTTTTCATTTCTAGCAGTGGATTGTGCACAAAGGGAATTATATATTGGTCGAATACAGGTACATATCAATTAAAAAGGCATATAACCTACAAACATTTATTATTTATGAAGCATATATGAGTTTGCTATTCGAGTTACGATAATTTCAGAATGGCTGACCACCAAAACTCACTCGGCACAGTGCAAAACTACATAAGAAACAAATGTTTGGATTCACTTTCGTGACCTCAACTCTGACGTCACAATAATGCAGCGTATTTCAATTTCTATCCGATTACAATTTTTTTCAAACCGCATCATTTGGTGCATAGTCTGTATCGACTTTTATTTTATTAATTTGTCTGAACTGAGGTGGGATTCTGTGTATCATAGAATTCTATAGTCGACAGCTATGTTTCTTTCTCTCCCATGTATTAAAAAAAATACATCGTATTCATTTGATACACTATAGAATTCTCTGGCACATGGTATCCCCTGAACTGATATAATTTTGTTAGGAACTCTTTCCTCAATGTTCTGACGCGTGACATTGAAAGATCGATGAGCTTTCTGTTTCCAATTCCAGGTCAAATTGAGAAATATACCAAATTCGATCACCTCAAATACACAATGCGTGAAGCTCTAGAAAAACTGAATGAACTGGTGGATGAGAGTGATCCAGATGTGGATATCCCCAATATCGTACACGCCTTTCAAACTGCCGAAAGAATCCGAAAGGACTACCCAGATGATGACTGGTTCCATCTTACTGGACTGATTCACGATGCCGGAAAGGTATGTGCTACCCCAAAACTTCTTTAAAGAGTTTTATCATACATTGTAATTTGTAATAATGTTGTACTAAGTATTATCTGCTTTAGTCTATAATCACAAAATGATTTACAAATCGATAAAACGACGGTGTATGAAACAGTTGATAGGCCTGGAAATGTTTCCAGAGTTGCTAAAGTATGAGTAATTATATCCAGCCAAAATGACTTCAAAAAATATCTCTATCTTGCTGTATCTGTGTTGCTGAACAGTAGCACAGTTTGAGTTGCAGGCGATGTGACGATACATTGAAAAATTCTGTATTTGAAAGAAATATGCTATCAGAGAATTGGCATTTTCTTCAGTTTTTTTTTTCATTTTGACCATGAAGGAGTGGTTTTTCGACCATGATTATCAAATGTTTCGAACAATATAGAATTCGCTCGATTATGAAATTTTTGTAGTAAAACTGCACTAACTAATTTTTTTAATTAATTTAAAACACTATTTGAAACAATTATTCAAGTAAAATATTTCTTTCTACTGTGTCAGTCTCTATCTGCGAACTCTGGAACTGTAACTAACTCTGAACTCTGACTATCACGCCATCTAATACCCCGTGGCTTATATACTCCTATTCACAATTCTCGACCATTTCGAGTTAATTGGTTGATCAGGGCCTGTCTCGAGGCCGGTTTCGAAATCGTTACATTGCACCCTTCTTAAAGACGTTTTGCCCCGAAACGTCATTCTTGGAGTGTGAAGATATCTGCAAGATTCTCCATATTTGCACCTGGACGTTCGATGGAAGCAGCACTCCACAGTCTTCAAGTTGGGTCGAGGAAGATGGTTGCAGCACACCAGAATGTTGATGCCGCTGGATCTGAATATTGTCTCCAACATTCTTCTTATAACTATCCAGTCCAGCCCATCAAGCCCACAGGCCAATTTTGGGATTGCCAGGTCCACAATATTCTGGCCCAGCATCGTGTCTCTTAATCTCGTAATGCTCTTCCAAACATCTTCATAAGACGGCTTATCTCGAGAACGCTTCTTGGTAACCTGATAGTAGATGTTTCTCTGGGCTTTCCTCAGCTGTAACACCCCTCCAACTTCCGGGTTCTGTTCCCGCAGTTCCTGGAGTCGACCGAATTTCTTGTGGACCACCCTAGGTTTTCCTCGTGGTGACTTATATATGTGGTAGACGAGGTCGTTTATCCTTTTCATGATCTTATATGGACCTTTCCATATGGAGTTCCGAAGCGACGTTTAGGGTTTTACAGCCAGACTAGGTCACCTGTCTGATATCCACCAGCATCAGCCTTGATGTCGTAGGTCTCCTTCATTCTTTCGCTGGCAATGTGGATGTGCAAACAGACCCGTTCATGGATGTCGTCCATTCGCTGTCGTAGTTTATGACTTAGTCATCTCCCGCGGTGTCTTGCCCTGGTGGCGTCCCAAACTCCAGGTCACAGAGAAGTCGCAGCTCTCGGCCCATAAGAACACTAGCAGGGGTTTGGCCGGTTGACTCATGAACTGCGGAACGATATGCCATCAGGAACAGATGAAGGTACTGGTCCCAATCTTTCTGGTGGACAGGTGGCGGATTATCGTCTGATTCATCCGCTCCACCATCCCATCGGACTGAGGATGTAGAGCTGTGGTCCT
Source organism: Chrysolina americana (assembly GCA_958502065.1). Taxonomy (NCBI): domain Eukaryota; kingdom Metazoa; phylum Arthropoda; class Insecta; order Coleoptera; family Chrysomelidae; genus Chrysolina; species Chrysolina americana. The sequence continues at coordinate 63,497,333 of OY293412.1, read as the reverse complement.
TGTCTTTCCAGTATTTAGCATCTGGTACATTTCCTGGAACAGGTTCGACTCAAAATTTCTGCCTTGATCCGAATGCAGCTCCAACGTAACTCCGAATCGACAAATCCACTTCTTCACCAAGACGTCGGCGACGGTGATGGCTTCTTGGTTGAGCAGGGCATAGGCTTCGGCCCACTTGCTGAAGTAGTCCATCGCCACAAGGATGTACTCATTCCCGTGATCCGACTGGGGAAACAGGCCAGCGATGTCAATGGCGATCCTTTCAAATGGGCTGCCCACATTGTACTGGCGCATCGAGGCCTTAGGTTCCGTTCGAGGCCTATTGCTGCCAGCGCATACAACACATTTTCTGCACCAGTCTTTGACGTCAGTTTGGCAACTGACCCAGTAAAACCGTTGCCTCAGTTTCTGGAGGGTCTTCGTCACTCCCAGATGTCCTCCGCTGACCCCATCATGAATTTCTCGGGGAACATCGTGTCTCCAGCTCCTGGAAACTACTATCTGTCGTCTGTCTTCTCCACCATCTTCAGTCTCCACCACAGGTTTCAGGACTCCATTGTCGAGGGTAAGGGAGCTCCATGGGGACCAATAAGATTTGACGACTGAAGAACAACTGGCTATTTCCTGCCACGACGGTCTTCGATCACTCTTCTTACAGTCTATGCTTAAACCAAGATCTGGATCTTTTTATAGATCTTTCTGGATCCTGTGGTCATTCCAGTTATCATCCACCGCCGTAGTTCTGCAGAGTGTCGATTCCTTCTCCTCTGCTCGTCGGCAGTGCAAACAATCATCTGGACATGGTCTTTGCAACTGGGTATCAGCATTCTTATGGCTGGTCCCCGCTCGATGTTCGATCTTAAAGTCAAATTCTTGGAGCGTCTCGATCCAACGTGCCACTTGGCCCTCGGGATTCTTGAACTATAGGAGCCATTTGAGAGCTGCATGGTCAGTTTTCAGCAGAAATCTTCTCACATACACGTACTTGTAGAAGTGTTCTACTCCTTTGACAACAGCTAACAGCTCCCGCCTAACGACACAGTAATTCCGCTCCGGTTTACTGAGGGTCTTGCTGAAATAACCTATGACTTTTTCCTGTCCTTCCTGGATCTGTGACAGAACAGCTCCAAGTCCCACATTGCTTGCGTCCGTGTACAAAATGAATTTTCTGTCCGGAAGAGGATAGTTCAGAATTGATGCGTTGATCAAGGCTCCTTTTAGCTTCCTGAACGAGTCTTGGCATTCTCAGACCACTAGAACTATGTTTGCCCTTCTGTAAGCCTGGTCAGCGGTTTGGCGATGTTGGCGAACCCCAGTACATATCGGCGATAGTAAGTGCACAGGCCAAGAAAACTTCGAAGCTGATGTAAGTATTTTGGAATGGGCCATTCCTTAACAGCTTTGATCTTTTGCTCATCTACAGCCACTCCTTTTCCAGAGACAACGTGGCCGAGATATCGTAATTCCTTCTGGAACAAATGGCATTTCTTGGGACTCAGCTTCAATCCAGAGGTTCTTAGTCGTTGGAATACCTCCTTCAAGTTTTTCACGTGGCCCTCGAACGATCTGCCAACCACAATAATATCGTCGAGATACATCAGACAGGTCTTCCATGAGAGTCCCTTCAGAACCGTCTCCATCAATCGTTCGAATGTGGCTGGAGCGTTGCAGAGCCAAAATGGCATAACTGTGAACTGTCACAAACCTGAACCGACGGTAAAAGCTGTCTTTTCTCGATTCTCCTGAGCCAGTTATATCTGCCTGTATCCACTCTTCAAATCAAGGGTCGAGAAAATCGTTGAACCGGCTAACGTGTCTAGGGTGTCGTCTATGCTTGGGAGAGGGTAGCTGTTCTGCTTCGTCACGTTGTTCAGTTGAGGATAGTCTACGCAAAAGTGTGTTGATCCGTCTTTCTTCTCTACCAAAACGACTGGAGAGGACCAGGGACTGTCCGATGGCTCGATGACTCCGTCTTTCTCCATGTCGCAGACTATGTTGTCAGCCTCTTCCTTGTTGGCGAGAGGAAGTCTTCTGGATGATTGCTGGATTGTTCGGGCATTTCCAGAGTCAATTTTGTGCTGAACCACCTTTGTTCTACCACTTCTGCCCACTCCGGTATCGAAGATGACCTGATACTGCCTGACATTCTCTCAGTTTGGGCTGTTGTGCGGGTCCCATATCTTTGAATGAGATGGCAACCAACTTCTCCAGTTCTGCTGGCAAGTTACTGGCTTGACTAATAGTGCCGCGTACACTCCTCATCACAGAGGAAATTGACGAGCAGTGCCCCAGAATTGTTCCTTTCTTCAAAGTCACAGGGTAATAATTGACATTCATTATCCTTACTGGCACAAATTTATCAGCACGCAACAAGGTCTTCCCTAATGCGTCCAATTTTCTCATCATGGAGCTTGGGCTCGAACATCACCACGTTCCATTACTCGCACCCCCATCCAGGCGAGCCTCCAAAATGGTTTCAGCCCTCTTCGGTACGCTCACATTTTCAGCCAGCAGAACACGAATCATTTCTTCACTTCTCCCATGAAGCACCAACTCTTCTCCATTCACTCGTAGGACGCTATCTCTGAAATTCAACTCGAAACCTCTGGAGTTCATGATGTCCATCCCTAAGATTGCATTATCTTCGATATCTGCCCGGTGTTTCAGTTTAGTACTGCCCAAAGTCAATTCAATCGGAAGTTCACCATACACAGTTGCCAGCTCTCCTGTTGCTGTGCGTAGCGTCCAATTTGATGATTCAATTCTTGCCGGTGTTTTGGCAAAAGTAGGCCCAAGGATTGTCCTAGTCGCACCTGTATCAAGCAGAATGGTGCGAGTTTCGTTGTTGATGAGACCGTCTACAAAAACACCTTTGTTCTGTCGATGAAGGACATCGACATATGCATTGTTATTTGGGGCTTACTGGATACAGGCCGACGACTGCTCCTCCTCATCGTCCTTCTTTAGTTTTCCTGTGTCGGTGTCGCTTCCTTAAAAGTTGGGCATTTGCTACGCTCATGCCCAATTTTCCTGCAATTCCAGAACCTTATTTGTTTTCTTTCAGACAGGACTTCCTTCATTAATTTTCCCATGACAGCCTCGATATTAGCGGGCTCCTGTGGCTGTGGATCTTCCTCCATCATCCGGACTCTACTCTGGCTTTTCCAGTATTGCTTTGCTGCTTTAAATTCCAGAGCGCGTGCCAATGCATCCACGAGATGTGCGGGGCGAGCTAGTGTTAGGGCTTGCCGGGTTTTCTGGTCACGAAGTCCATCCAAAAATGCCTGGACCGCTAGTCGCTCCGGTGTAGCTGGGTACGCAAGACGAACCAAGCGTGCAATATCTGCTTCAAATTCTTTCAACGATTCTCTTGATTTCTGGCATCGGTTTCAAGTGTTTTACCAGCTGTTCATAGTCTTCCTGTTGTTGGGCGGTGAGCGTTTGTAAAATATTCGTTGCTTCGCCACGCAATGCCGGTGTCAATGCTCAAGCTTTTTCCTCAGCATTCCATCCATTTGCTTTGGCAGCAGCTGCGAATTGTCGGTGGTAGTTTGACCATGGAGTATTTCCGTCGAACTGAGGCGGTTTCAATGCTAGTTTTCCAGGTTCAGCACTAATCATGAAATTTTTTGTGTCTTTCTGGACTTCCTCCTGGTTGATACTCAGGTCTAGCATTGGGTTTTTGTTGTAAGTTTCTGAGGAATTTTCTAGAAGCTTTTTCTCCAGATTCTTTGAATTTTGTTGAAGTTCCTTCTTCAAACTATTCGAATTTTCCAGAAATTTATCTTCCAAGGATTTCGTGGTCTCTTCGAGTTTATTCATTATGGAACTCAAATCAATTCCAGAAACTTTTTTGGGGTCTTCTCCTTCTTCAATCAGCCCATCTGCACTTCTTTTCTGGAGAACGGCCTTCTTTCCAGTTGTTTCTAACTTCCGCTCCTCTAACTCTTGCTTCAATTCACTAACTTTAAGGTCAACCAGGTGAACTCTCGTCGGAAACATTTTGTCTTTAATTGTTTTTAACCGAAATATCAGTCTATTATTTATTTCACACAAAAATTTTCAGTTTATTGTCCCGCGACGCGCAAAACTGACCACTTAGCAAACACTCAAATGTTCAACGGGTCACTAACTATCTATTAGGCGTGATAAATGTCTATCAGTTTTTGAACGCAACGAACACTTATTTATTTTAAACATCCGACTTCTGACAACAAATGTAGTAAAACTGCACTAACAAATTTTTCTTTCTTTAATTAAAACACTATTTAAAACAATTATTCAACTGAAATATTTATTTTTACTGTGTCAGTCTCTATCTGCGAACTCTGGAACTGTAACTAACTCTGAACTCTGACTATCCCGCCATCTAATACTCAGTGGCTTATACAGTGTCATTCCCAAAGCATGCACCATATGGAAAACTTATTTATTAAGGGTTTTTCGACGAAAAGTTATTCTTGATAAAAGTTTGTGCATTCCCCAAAACTAAACATGCACCAACAAAATACAGTAAAACACACGTAATGTACGAGGAGCCTTCAAATATTTGATTTTGAGACAGTAAAGTAAAGTACTCTTATTTTGAAAAATCTCAGGAAATGTTATTTAGAAAAGTTGTTCAGCATTAAAAAATACATCTAGTTTTGAAGTCATGGCCATCTAAGTGAAGTTTTATTTTTTACCCATTTTTTTCAAATGGGGACTACGAAAAAAATTATTTGCTAAAACGATAAATAGACAGCATGCTGTATACGACGGTTTATTTTAAAAGCCTGTAATATTACAACTGACACAACTATGGTGTTAACCATGGTAAATTTTTCTGAGGAGTAAAATAATTTTCAAATTTTTTGGTGCAAAGTTATTTTTATTTTTTGTTGACACCGAAAATTACTTATTAATTAATTACTTACTTAATTATAAAGTTTTGTAACAAGAACTTCAATATTCAATAATATTAAATCACAAAACATCAAAATAAAATAGGTATTTCGGAACAAACTCATTGATTTTCTGGAGATTTTCTTGTCCAAAATAATTCTTATATTCGCTTTAAAAACAAAAGCATGTTTCCCAAAGAAGTATTTTACATCTCAGTATGATGTTCATTCCGCAACATGCACAGTTCGGTTCTTCTTACACAATCCTTGACTGCATTCGTAATGTGCTCCGGTTGAATGGCCCTGACACAATTAGTAATTAAATTTTTTAAATGTTCTCTATCCCTAAATGGACGATGTTTGTAAACTTCGTTCTTCAATGAACCCTATAAGAAGAAATCCATTGGGGTTAAATCTGGTGAGCGCGCTGGCATTGGATATTCTGAGTAACGTCCTATCCATTTTCCATTGAATGTTTCATTTAAAAATTGTCTTATTGCAACACTACAATGAACACTAGCTCCATCTAACTGATACCAAATTTTTTCTCTTTGTCTACGCGACATTTGATTCAAAATTGGTAATAAATCTAGTTGTAAAAATTGCAAATATCGGTTGGCATTAAGGTTTCCATCAATGAAGAAGGGACCAATCACATTATTGTTCAACAGTCCACATAAGACATTTACCTTAAATGAGTATTGGTCCTTGCACTCTATAGTGAAATGAGGGTTTTCTAAAGCCCACCATCTACAGTTCTGTGAACTTACGGTTCCATTAGTCGTAAATGTTGCTTCATCAGTCCATAAAATATTTATTGGGAACCGTGCGTTTTCTTCGTATTCTCCCTGATGCCATGCGGAAAACTCAAATCGTGGGATAAAATCCCTTTCTTTTAGGGTATTTATAAATTTTGGTTTGAAAGCTTTGAATCTATTTCTTCTTAAAAGTTTTTGTACGGTAGAAATAGGTACATCAAGAGATGTTGATATTTGTGTAATCGATGTCTTACCATTTTGGATGACACTTAAACACACTTCCTCTTCCACTTCTCTTTTGAAATGAACCGTCGTATACCGGATGCTGTCTATTTATCGTTTTAGCAAATTTTTCGTAGTCCCCATTTAAAGAAAATGGGTTAAAAATTAAAACTTCACTTAGATGGTCATGATTTCAAAACTAGATGTATTTTTTAGTGCTGAACAACTTTTCTGAATAACATTTCCCGAGATTTTTCAAAATAAGAGTACTTTACCCTTGTCTCAAAATCAAATATTTGAAGGCTCCTCGTACATTACGTGTGTTTTACTGTATTTTGTTGGTGCATGTTGAGTTTTGGGGGATGCACAAACTTTTATCAGGAATAACTTTTCGTCGAAAAACCCTTAATAAATAAGTTTTCCATATGGTGCATACTTTGGGAATGACACTGTATACTACTATTTACAATTCTCGACCATTCGAGCCTTTCGGTTGACTTCTTAGATGTCCCCAGAATCTTCGTTAGAAGGTTCGCGATTCTTCCAAATGATGTATGTGTTTGTCATCGGAGAACAATGTTTACTTTTCGAGTTAATTGGATGATCAGGGCCGGTCTCGAGCCCAGTCTCGAAATTGATACTTTTTCTTTGTCTTTTTAGACCCGGCGGTTTTCAAAATATAGCCTGCCAAATTTTTTGCAGTTCCTCTTGTTTCTCATAAAACCGCCCTTGTATCAACACAAATCACTTCCATTTTGTTCAGCAAAGTCAATTTTAACTAAATTTACATTTAAGAAAGGTGCGTATGAGGAGTGGAGTTGGAGTATGTTCGAAACAGCGATTACTTGCTACAAGTTTATGAGGAATGATCCAAATCACACCCCCATCCCTAACAACCGTGTACTTTAACCGTTTCTCATCCCCAGGTGATAGTGAATTCAATTGAAAACAAAATCCATTGGAGTTTGAACAAAGGTCTACATTTTTTATGCAAATAGCATTTTTAAAGTGGTTATACATAATTGAATGGCATAAAAAATTCCCTTATTAATTTAATTTCGTATTGGAAGGGCAGTGCCTATGTTGTCGTCGTCGTCATGTTGGAGCTCTGACACACGAGGTAGGGAAAGTTCCTCGTCGTAGAAGCTCTCGTCTGAGTCGGAGGACTGAATGGTGATCTCTAAACGTTGGCGGTTCTTCCGAACTGTCGGGAGCAGCCGACCTGATCACACTACCGCGCTGCCAAAATTTAAAATTACAAATATTTGGGAAAGTATCGAACGGGAATCCGAAGTGGGTGCCTGCTTCTAGACGAGGTGAGCAGTAGATAGGGGAACCGCGATCATATAGCCTAGTTCCCCTAAGCTCTTGGGAGCCGTCGTCTAGACTAGTCAAAGAGGCTCCACCCACTTTCGCCAAAGAGGCCACTCCCAAGTGGTCGGGCGCAAGGCAGGCCCCGCAATTGGCCACTGGCTGGGCTTGAAGCCCAGAAATGTTAGACACCTCGGGGGGTGAGAAACCACTCACCCCCCCCCAGGACCCTTCACCCCGGGGGACCAGAAAAAAGGGGGAACAGGAGCTCCAACCCGAATCCCCAAAACCTCCACCCAAATAAGAAAATCCCAGTAGGAGAAGTGACGCATGCGCAGATGCGCCCGGCGCCGGAGGCGTCGACGAAAAGTCCAAGAAGCGCCCGAAGGAAGAAGAATCTCTATCGAATGCGAACTTTGTCAGCGCATACGCTCAGGATGAGCAAAAAGCGACAAAGCCTGAGGAAATAGGCTCGCAGGAGAAGGGAAACTTCTTCCGCAAGATCATCTGGAAGCCTTCCCTCGAAGTCCCCGGAACCTGCTACCCGGACCGAAGATATGGAAGTCGACCTCCCCAAGGAAAGTCCCTCAGGACTCCAGAAGCTGTGCCCCGACATGCGGGCCCAACAACTCAAGGATAAGGAAAATAGAGCCCAACGTCAGAAGGAGAGGGAGGAGAAAGCCCGCATGAAGACGAGGCTTCTGGAGAAAAGGAAGTCCCTCACACAGGATCAACTGAAAGCCCTGGAAGATTCCGTGAGGGATAGGGTGAATCAGAAAGTCTCCATGTTCTGCAAGAACATGCACATCCCGGAGGAGCTAAAAGAGTTCCCCTGGATGAGAATCAGGGAACGGGAACTTAGCGAGGTTGCGGCGTACTACCGAGAGAAGTACTTGGCAGAGAACAAAGAGCCAAGGGAAAGACTAGAGGGGACACTAAAACTCCTCCAGGTATCAAAAAGGACAACAACGAACAAACAACAAAAGATTCAGAGGGATTCCAAAAGCCGAGAAACCCTAAAAAGCTCTGGATCTAAATGAGGCCCCTCTAGATCTTAAAAATGCGTTCCAGGCGTTGTCAGGAGATGACACCGACGAGGAGGGACAGAGGTAAACGGAAACGGAAAGGGAAAAGAAAAAGGACAAAGAAAATAAGGAAAATCCGAACAAGAAGAGGAAACGGGAGGTCGACCCTAAGCCGAGCACGAGCAGAGCTGTGGGAAACAACCCCCCTCCACCCCTTACCGCTACCACCACCAGCGGTAAGGGTAAGAGCGTAATCGTCCCTTCGATCATTATCGAAGGGACGATTACCCTGAAGGAGGAGAATAAGGCTACTCTTCAGCGAAACATTAAGGAAAGTTTGTTATATAAGTTCATAAACAAATCTTTCCTTATCTACGCGAACACGGCTGAAGACCACGCCACGCTGAAGAGTACCCTTAAGGCATCCATACCTACACAATGCCGGGGGAAAGGAGACATGCATTCATTCTCAAGGGACTGGACCACAGCCCATCAGTGGAGGACATCGAACAGGACCTTGAGAAGCAGGGGCTGAGGACGTACGGGATAGTCGGGATCACGAACACCGACAGGAAGCTCTACATAGTTAATAAAGACAAGAATGTCACGGAGAGCTTCCTGAACAAGACTATCCGTGCGGTTACTGGGGTAATAGTACACTGGGAAGTGAAGGTCAACAACAGGGATGCTATCCAGTGCTACCGTTGCCAAGCTTGGGGGCATGCCCAGTCAAACTGCAACAGACCAGCTAAATGCATGAAGTGTACGGGAGCAAACTGGTCTACCGCATGCACCAAGCCCAGGACAACCCCAGCCCTGTGCTGTAATTTTGGAGGGGATCACACAGCCTACAACATCGAGTGCGAGGCTTACAAAAGGCATATCTCGGCGCAGGAAGCCAGGAAGCAGCCAAGGAAAAAGGCCGAGAAATTTAAACCAGCCCCGCCGGTCCAATGGAACGTCTGGGAGGAGCGACGGGCAGCTAGGAAAGAAGCCGAGGAAGAAGTAAGCCGCAGTATCTCTACCTCATCCCAACCTCCAATCCAAATCACGGCCAGCCGGACAATCCAGCCGGGTCCGTCAGATGCTGTGAGTGGGTTCATGGAGAGACATCGGGCTATCCAGGAACTTGTCAATACAAAAGGCCCATTGCGGGCCATGGACAACATCGTCGAGGGCCTTACGAAGGCCCGGACTAGCGGTGAAAAATTCCTAGCCTTCTGGTGGGTCATGGATAACATACAAAGCTACGGCTTATAGATGCCCCTCCAGGTATGCATGCTTAACGTGAATGGGATCACAAATAAATACCATCTTGTTTCTGAGCTCATTCGCAAGCATAAAATTGACCTGTTGCTCTTGTCCGAGACGGGCATCCAACAGGGGCATAAACTTAGTTTCAGAGGATTCACCACCATCAGGCAAGATCGCCCGAACGGAGTGAGAGGGGGGGGAGTTGCTATCCTAGTAAAGTCCTGTGTACCGCATACGCACTTACCACAGAGAGCAAGCTCAATAGAGTATGTAGGAATACAGCTCGGATCTGGGGCAAGGCTGTATTCGGTATACAACCCCCCTAGTGATAAAATCACCGAGTTGGATGTGGATGTTCTCTGCAGCAGCGGGCACAAAGTGCTGCTTGCAGGGGACTTCAATGTGAGACATCCGACGTGGAGTCTAGTCGGTCAGTCGGTCGCCAACCCCAACGGAAATGTGCTCTGGAGGTATACTATGAACAACAACGTGGTAGTAGACCATCCCGATACCCCCACCCATTACCCCTGGAACGGTCTCGCTCCGTCGATACTCGACCTGGTGGTAAATAAAAATGTCACCGATATTTCTCGGCTTAGAACCGCCTCTGAGTTTATCTCTGATCATGAACCGGTGTTCTTTACAATCAAGGGTGGACAAAACCACTGATTGGAAGGAATACCGGAGAATAATCAACGAGAGAACGGTTATCACCCCTCAGATCCCTGAGGGGGAGATAAACCGGGAAACTCAGAGGTGGATCAAAACACTCCAAAATGCAAGAGAAATTACCACCAGGAAGAGGGTTCTACGGGAGGACAAGGATCCTCTCCCGGACTTCATACTGGAGCTTATAAAGCTCAACAACAGAGAGCGCAAAAAGTGGCAAACCACCCGCAACCCGGTTCATCGTGAGAACATGATATGCCTGGGGTGGAAGGTTGGCCAACTTATCCGTAAGCACCGGGATGAAGCCTGGAAGAGGAAACTTGAGGCCCTCAACGCCGAAGACGGTTCTCTGTGGCGGACGACGAAGGTGCTTCGTAGAAAGTAGAAGATCGACGCGACTCTGCTGCGGAATCTTCCAAGGAAGTCCCTTGTACAGCTGATCCATATCATCAATTCTATAATAAAGTGGCTGCACTATCCAGAGTGCCTAAAGTAAGCGGAGATCATCCTCATCCTTAAAACAGGGAAACAGGATACGAGGATAGACAGCTACCGCCCCATCTCACTGCTTAGTGCGGTAAGCAAGGTGGTGGATAGAATCCTACTGAAGAGACTTAGCGGTCTCGAAGAAGAACTGGAATTCATCCCGGAGAAACAGTTCGGCTTCAGGAGAGGTCACTCGACGACCTCCCAAGTGGCCCGAATTGTCCACGGGGTGAAGGAAGTTTTCAATCGGGACCGTAACGAGGAATTATCCTCTCATAGCGAGATATTCCAGACTGTCCATGGAGAATAAAGTGTTAGTCTACAAGCAGGTCATAAGACCAACTATGACTTATGCATGTCCAGTGTTTTGCAGCGTTCCCAAGTCAACAATGTTGCGCTTGGAAACGATGCAAAACAAAATACTCCCTATCGTCACGAACAGTGATAGATACATTCGGCTTGACACACTGAGAGAGCTAGCCGATATTCAAAAAATCGAAGAATTTATCAGACAGCAGTCTGATAAATTCTTCAGACACTTTATCCTTGGAAGCCGATTGACCAGGGATATTACAGCAACCAGAGCCCGTGACAACCTAAGGTTGAAACATGGGCTCATATACCAGGCACTGGATATATTCCATGAAACTCCAGAAGATGAGTGAGTGAGCTATAGCTCACCACGTAGTCCGAACCCGGTTTTTTCGTCGTTTTTCCGGGAGTCGTTAGAAAAGCCCGACAACCCATGGTCCCTATAGCCCGATGCCTCACCCAAATTATTAAATCCCCTGTATAAATTAACTAGGAGACAGGGTTTAATTAATGGTCGACACAAACTCGCAGCATTTGAAGACCTACATAACATCGTAGGGCATGCTCCGGCAGGCGATATGAGGTTTTACCTGCCAGAGAATACCTCTCTGGCACTGTTAAAAAACCCAAAACTCCCACCTAAATCACGAAACATCCCCCAACCCACTGCGGCTGAGTGATTGGTTTAATGCAATTTTTATATATTTAAATGTTTAACGAGTGTTGATATTTTTATTGTAAATTTAATTTTAAAATATATATTTTTGGGTTTTGGATTTAGGTTCTTACGAACAACTGAGGGGTTCGACAGATAAGCCGGCTATCCGGGCCAGGTGCCAGTTAATCATATGGTATATGTTGAATTAAAAATTTTCCTTCAAACATTTTACAGAAGAACTACCTAATAACTCTTTCAAAATTAACAAGATCCCTCATATTCAATATTCAGCAATATTAACCTGAGTTCGTTATCACGCCAGTTCTGTGATATAGACACTACTCAAAAGGACATAGCTTTGGTAAAGGAAGTAGGCTTGTATTGATTCTAAGATAGAATAATCCTGAACCGTCCGAACTATTAGAAAGTATTTTGTGATAAATTCCAAGGCTTGTGATTCAGGATATGAGTTTAAGGAATGACTCAGGGTGCAAAATAGAATTGAATTTCAAGTTTGTTTGTGAGGTGTGACCAGAAATATTAAATCACGAAACATGGTGCTAACAACATGAAACTTTAGTCTCGGACCAAATGGTTCGAAAAGTATTGGCAATGCTCGCTTCATGAGCAGTGTTATCCAGTATTTATCAAACAGAAGTGGTTGTTGAAATATTTGAAAAATTATGACCATAAAAGTGATGTAAACATGAATATATCTGTGATAAAAGAACTTTTTTCAAAACTTTTGCGGAGACACGTAGCTCGAGTACACTGACTCTTATGTCTCACCAATTACATCAAAGATAACATGTATTCCTTGTTTTTGGAACAGTTAATTAGAAAATCAGGTTGAATTTCATTACATAAATCAATTATTTTGAAAATACATTTTTTTTAATAAAAATTTGCTATACCTTATAAACTTTTATCATATGATCCCAAACTTACTTCATAATATACGGGTCAATCCATAACACCTTTTATGTGAGGTGAATCTCCTATAATTTTATTTCAGGCAGTCGTCGAAAAAGTACAGTGTACAACTCGTACGGGTTTATGGACCACAAGCCTATGGCTACGTCACCCTTATATCAAATATCCTATTTTCTCTACTACACACCTCATAATTAACAAACTTACTGCACTATTTTAGGTCCTCGCATTCTTCGGAGAACCTCAATGGTGTGTTGTAGGAGACACATTTGTCGTTGGATGTGACTGGGGAGACAATATTGTATATAGAGAAACATCGTTCAAAGACAATGTTGATGGAAAAAATCCAGAATACAAGTGAGTGAATGTAGACAGTAGATATGAAACAATCCGAAATTGCACAACTGTGCAACATTGAACAAATCATATCGTCATTTATTGTTTTACTGCAATCATCAGAAGGCTTCGTGGGAAGACTTGTGCGAGCTAGGAAGGTATAACGAAAGCTACTTTTTAATTGAATAGCCCTTTGTCAAATATGTTACGACCGAGCAGAATAGTTAATGTTATGAAAAGTAAGGGAACGTTGGCCACTATATTGTTTCTATTTTCTTCACCTACAGGAATTGGATTCGCAAAAACTAAGTTATCACTTACTTTGATTGTTCAACTCTGTTAATTGATAAGCCTTTTCACAAATCGACAAGGCTATAAGAGCCACTATATGGAGGTTCATAAATGAAAGACAGGATTCAACATTTTAATATTCATATTACGTAAATTAATTAATCACATCTATCACATCTATCGAAAATTTAGTAAGCGATATTCACCAATCATTATTGAAACTGATATTGAATTTTGATAGGAACTAATCCTGAAGTAACATGAATGGGGCAAGATGAATTCAATAACATCTTAACGAGATGCAAAACAATGTGCTAATTTAATCAAAATACAATTCTAAATGTTGAATAATCTCAATGACTGATACAAAAATTGATTAGAAGAATCAGCTTTCTGGACGAATGAGTGAGATTATTTATGAAACTAAATAATTGATAATGAATATCAAGTAATTTTTCACATGGAAACCAGAATTGAAGACAGAAAGAAGCCTAATGAAAAATTAATATATAGAATCTACACGATCGATACATAATCAACTGAACATCTACATCTTTACTGCAAAGAGTGGAGACGAAGACTTACTTATTTCTCAAGGCACTGTCGAATTTCAGAGATCCAATCTTTCACTCAGTTCTTAAAATTTCCTTCATGGAGTCCATTAGAATATGTCGCATTTTACAGAAATATCAACATCTGAAATTATTCAAATATTTAAAAGTGGGTAATATTATACAGCGTGATTTACGTAGGCCGTGCATTAGAAGATTTTAACTTGCAGTTGGACTAGAAACTTGAAATTTGGTATGCTGTCATAATTGATCATGTGCGTTCTATCTCAAATGTTTCTAGTCCCACAATTATACAGGGTATGCCAAAAGTCGGTACCAACTTTCTTAGTTTAAATGGAAACCTAATGTTTTTTTGTCATGGTTCGATTGGCCTTCTGATTATGACTTTAGACAACCTGAGTTATGTTTACTTATCTATCACAGTTTTTGAGATATGTCCATTTTTCTGAAAAAGATTACGGCTGTAGTAGTTTACGAAAACACGTGTAGCCCGCAAACCGTTCAAAATTAGGAAACCAAATTTATGGAGCAGTTAGCTGGTAGTCCAGGCTAACACCTGATGTCCCATCGACGGTCCCATTTTGTACCATATGGGCCCAGCCGATTTTTGAATGTCGCAATATAAAATTGTCAAAAACTCAATTTTTTCAAATGGCACCTACCATTTCTTTTTTAACCATTCAAAAGAAAATTGAATTTTGGGATGAGTTATTTCAGCTTTCCCTATACCCAAGTTCAACCTCTATCGAGTTATTCAATAAAAATCAAGAAATGCCTTATCTTACAGAATGATTATGTGTGTATGCCATGGAAAAATATTTATCAATTTTGACAGAACTCTAGCGTAAATGTTCAATATGATCGCCATTGTTGTTCTCAACTCATCTATATTGTGAACTGGTGAAGAATAGACCAAATCTTCTACCCTACCCCAAATATAAAAATCTAAAGGGGTAAGATCTGGAGATCTTGCAGGCCAGAGAAAGGGTCCTCGATTTCCCCACCAACGGTGCTCGAACATGGAAGTCAATTTGTTATACACAGTTCGTGTATTGTGCGGTGGTGCCCCATCCATCTGGTACCGTGAACGTGCAGCTCTAGCCAGTGGCAAATTGTCAAGAAATGTTTCTATTAAGTTTTGAAGAATTTCTACATATCTGTCACTATTCAGATTTTTATCGTACATAAAGTAGCGTACCTCTTGGTTCATTACCAAACAAAACACATTTATTCGAAATTATACTTATGGCGGTATAAAATGTTTTGTATTGCAGAGTATGAAAATCCCAATTCCAAAGACGCCGTTCGTATTGAGGATTCAGGATATGCTTGAAAATATCCGAGAATGGTAATTTGATTATCGTCATTGCCAGTTAGTGGTTTGACTCTCGTAACGGGTCCAGCCACCTTCCCAAAATGTATAAAATTAGTTTTCAATCGTGAGAACTTGCCCCGTGTCATCCTCGGTAAGTTTGGATATTTCAAATTAAACTCTCGGACAGTTCGCTGCACAATTTTTTGACACATGCCGTGGATAACAAACAAGTCAAACACAACTTCGTTTGTATAATTTTTCATATTCCAATCAATTTTATATAAGAATTAGCACGACTCGTTTTTATTTTGACAAAATAGCACATTCTTGTTTACAGTTGTTTTTTGTTTTCATTGCATACTTGAATAAACACAAAAGCATTCGGCAGGATAAGGCATTTCTTGATTTTTATTGAATAACTCGATAGAGGTGGAACTTGGGTATAGGGAATGCTGAAATAACTCATCCTAAAATTCAATTTTCTTTCGAATGGTTAAAAAAGAATGGTAGGTGCCATTCAAAAATCAGCTGCGCCCATATGGTACAAAATGGGACCGTCGATGGGACATCAGGTGTTAGCCTGGACTACCAGCTAACCAGCTACCAGCTACACGTGTTTTCGTAAACTACTACAGCTGTAATTTTTTTCAGAAACATGGACATATCTCAAAAACTGTGATAGATAAGTAAACATAACTAAGGTTGTCTAAAGTCATAATCAGAAGGCCAATCGAACCATGACAAAAAAACATTAGGTTTCCATTTAAACTAAGAAAGTTGGTACCGACTTTTGGCATACCCTGTATAATTGTGGGACTAAAAACATTTGAGGTAGAACGCACATGATCAATTATGACAGCATACCAAATTTCAAGTTTCTAGACCACCTGCAAGTTGAAAAACTTCTAATGCACGGCCTACGTAAATCACGCTGTATATTTTATAATATTGCATGTTGTCCTATTTGATCATTGTTTATTCCATATTCGAATACTTGAAACTGATGTTACAAACATTGTTCATTCATTTAGGGAATCTTTGTAATATGTATCCAGGAGGGTTTTGCAATGATTAAGTTGAAAACTGAAACTGTAATTCCATACATTTACAAGAGGTCGAAGAACGATTGCTTTTACAACTGAAAAGGATACTCCACCTTCGTGTGTGACAATACTAAATATATTTCTGGTTATATTATACTATCTGTCCGTTTAATTACAAGGTCTTACCTTTTATCGCTCTAGCCCAAGCTCAATAACATCACTTCTGAGGCTATTGTCTACGGGAACACTTCAGAACTGATAACAATTATCTACATAATTGATTCGTACAAAGTGAACCTTTTCACCCTAAACTACTAAATTAGGATCAGAAGTTATAAAAGCGAGAATATAAACTCTTCTCTTTCTTATGCAAACCCCTTTAGAGCTATTGCAGAGAGTGTTGATGAATAAAATAAGGGTTGACAATGAAGTTACGTAACTAGTTGACTGAGTAAGGTAAAATATTTTCCGGTTCACGTGCAAAATTACTCCAAGCATACGAGGTCCAAAATGGATGTTTCTAGGAAAAAATTCTGGAAGTTTTTATATGTCTCTGAATACGATTTTCAACTCTGACACCTCGTCAAAGGTGAGCTAACTTTAGTAATCATAAAAAACCTCGTTTCTTTGGATTACTGGATAACTCACGAGTAATGCTTTTTTTGGTAATGACTACTGTATACAAAATTGAATTATACCAAATTTCTCATAGTTCATTTACATTCACTTCATCAATCAATCAATGAACTTCATTTCCCCACGAAACATGACATGTATAGAAGGGGTGAAAAAAATTATGATGAGCTCTCGGAATTGAATCGAAGACAATCTATTCACTTTAAATCCTAAAATTAACATAACTGAATATACAGAAAATGTAATTACTCAATATCAAGGTAATTATTCTTACCATCAAAATTGAACACAGTTGCTTTGTTTTTTGTTTTTTCCGTTAACCAGCTGTCATCCCCGTACGAACGACAGCCCTCAGAAGTCGAAACTTGTGCGAGCTATGGTTTAACGAGGTCTTACTTTTTAACGTGCGATTCCTAGCTTGAAATACAACATATATCATCGTCGATTTGAACGTAATATAAGTGTATAAAAGACTATACAATAATCAGTTTTCAAAATATACCAAAAAAAAATGAAATTGAAGTGGTCAAATTCATTAAATAAATCACTTCAAAGATTTTACTTGATTTGTTTTTAAAGTTCATCAACGAATGGTAATTTATTTGATACAAAATTGTTGCCGTTTGACGTTTTTCGACCCTCTGTTTTATAGGGAATTAGCGAAAGGTTCGATTAATTTTAATCAATTTTTATTCTGTGAATTTATTACCTTTTGTTAAGGACACACAGCACAAAACGATGTAATATTGAAATTTTCGTTTATTTCCAAATAATTATTGGAAAATTACAATTACTGTCTAGAAATTTTCAGTTACTATGTAGAAATTTCCAGTTACTATCTGAAAATTTCCAGTTACTATCCGGAAATTTCAATAAGTTCTTATTGAGTAATTTTCATTTAATATTTGAAAATTTCTAGTTATTATCTGGAAATTTCCAATTACTTTCTGGACGTATCTAATTGATATTCTCATAAAGGAAGAATGGAATTTCAACTTCTGCTTTTAAAAACACCTGTTGATGTAGTTCTTGATTTTGTTTAGATCACTGTTTGATTGTTTACACTATCATCTACGTATGAAAATTTTGTTGCTTTCGGAAGTGAACTGAATTTTCTTTTATATTCGAATTTATGGGTAATGGATATTGTTTAGTAAAATGTTTTTGAGTATTGAACATGCGTTTTTTGAATTATTTTGTTATGAGCAAACTATATGCCATTGAGTTGAATTTTTGTTTTTTTTTTATAAAAATTGTTGAAATTGAGTGTATAATTTATGTATCATTGACTTTATAATTAATTTGTTTATGTTAATTATATACAATGTTTGGTCAAAATAGTTTTAATGTATTCTATGAAAGTTCATTTCTATATTTGAATAAGACAACATAGATCAAATCTCTTGTGAACACATAATTTTTGTGGTTCAGATTCAACCATAAACATCTTGAGTAATATGATTTGTTTACGACAAAGAACGTAAACTAGCAAACACAATGTTTTGAATTGTGAAATATTTTTGATGAAAATGAATTTTATTCATACAATTTATGCTAAGTACGTACATTTTAATTCGCCCCGTAGCTACTTTATTGCCTAATTACCTAATAGGTGAACCATTTCATTCCTTCAAATATTATACAGATCAATAGCTCCATAACAACGGCTAGAAATTTGAAGTGATTATTCTGTAATAAATCAATTGTATCATAAATTGCTTTGTCGCATGGATATTTCAAGAAGTCACATTCTCACAAACTGTCAAAAATCTGTAATGGACAATTATATTGATGTAGTCTCTGGTACCTCCAATTAATTTTGTTTCCATTCGTAGTACAAAATACGGAGTATACAAACCAAATTGTGGACTAGACAAACTAACGCTATCCTGGGGACATGATGAGTACTTATACAGAATGTTGGTGCACAATAAAGCCAAGTTGCCTCCTCAAGCTCTAGCAATGATAAGATATCACAGTTTCTACCCATGGCATTCTTCAGGTGACTACCAACATCTTATCAGACCAGAAGACGAAGAAACCAGAAAGTGGGTACTCAAATTCAAGTAAGTAAATAATCACCCAATTTGGAATTGGTCTTCATTGAGTTTTATTCCGAAACTGAACTCTGAATATGTTGAAAATTATGAATTTTCATTGAGTAATGGTTATGGGACAAATTAATGAGTTTTGTCCTTACCAAACACTTTCTCAATACACAGTACATGGATTTCTTACTGGGATGTATGGTGCGGTGAAGGGGCAACATTATTCGTGATTTTCATATTATTTTTACTATGGTTCAAGTTTTTAGGCTGATAGAATTTTCTAATAACTTTCTCTCATTCCACTACAGTTGTTATCCGAATAGTTCTTTTCTTTTGCGGGGGGAATTGATGGAATTGTTGTTTTTTAAAATTGTTTTTTCTGTTAACCAGCTGCCATCCCCGTACGAACGACAGCCCTCAGAAGTCGAAACTTGTACGAGCTAAGGATTAACGAGGTCTTACCTTTTAACGTGCGATTCCTAGCACGAATAGATGGATGGACATTAATTTTTTCGTCACATTTGCGACTTCGCCATAATTTCGCATCTTTTTGATAGGTTAAGAGAAGAGATATGACAGTTCTATTTATTATTTACTGTAACCAACTAGGTAATACTTTCAATGAATCAAATAATTCTGACGCAATCGAAAATACCCATATCTTTTCACACCTTCCCACAAATTGGAAAAATACCAATTATTTGAAATAAAGTCGTAATAATTACAAAACAATTAAAATAAACTTAACGATGAACACGTTAAATAAAATACATTCACAATGTAAAATAATGTCATACTTAATAGTTTTATTTAGTATTGCCAATGAATGTTTCAGTAGGTAATCTTGTAATTGTTCACCCAGTACGCTTCAGCAATCCGTGCAAATTTATAATAATGTATGATTCGCTCGCCAACCCAATCCTAGTTGTTCCTGGTTAAAGTATATTTTAGTCAATAAATTCAGAATAACTGAATGTGTACCCATAGGCAACTCGAATAATGCTCTATAGATTACCAGCATAGCATTCCCAATAATTTGGTTGGTAGTTCGTGTAGTCTGTCGACCAGTGAAAAATTTAATAATTATAAGGTGAATAGGAGAAATTGTGATACAGTTTCTCAATAGTTCAACTTTGATTGGCCACATAACTGGGAAAAATAAAGAAAACAATATCAAAAAATTACAGTACACTGACAGGTTTGTTGCGAATGCAGAACTGTATTTTGGAGACCAAGATCATTTATTTTTGGAAAATGTGGTATTTTTTGAAAAGTATGTCATTATCACATTTACCCGGTGATTTGGGGCTATTGTGATAACTGACTACAACTTTCTATTGAAATATACATATCAAGTGAAAGGGGGATATGTGATAAAGTCATCTATAATGAGTAAAATCGTTTTTGATTCACTAATATATCTCGAGAAGCTGAAAAGTTATGAAATATTATGTGCAAGAGATAACGTCATCATATGAAACACATGAGAATTCAATTGATAAAAAAAATTATTATTCATGCATACGACATTATTAAATATAATTTGCGTTATAGGAACATTACCAAAATAAAACCCTTTATAGAATATAATGAAAAATATAACACTTTATATAATGTTATAGCCTTGGAATGATACACTGAATGTAAAGCCTCTGCCCCTCCTGTCAACAGTTGGATCTGGTAATACTTTGACAATATCGTGTTCAGAAATGGAATCCACATATTCAATAACTGGCCAAACAAATTTACTGTTTGAAAACTTTGTGAATTTCATATTCCAATTCTCTCAATAAATTGACCAACATAATGTTTCACATATTTCTTGGAATAGTACTTAACCAAAACCCATTTGCCCACTTCAATCACAGTGTCTGTTGAACTTTCCTTTAATTGCATATCATTCAAATACTCCTCATCTTCATCAGATTCTATATAATATGGAGAAAGCTTTGCGTCTTCATCACTTGAGCTCCAATCTGGTGTTTTCCTGGATTTTTGTATTTTTTTTGTTTCTTTGAGCTGGTTTCGTTCGCTTTTTTGGTTTGCTTTTCTTTTAGGCGTTGCAAAACTTCGTTCGTCGTTCGTACCTCTGAACCAAAACAAACCCTTCTTTTTTGTTTTCTGTCACCGGAGTTTGCCTAATAGTTGCTAATAAGAGATTCTCGAAAGAAATATTTTCTTTTTTGGCAGTTCAAGCACAGAAGTTGCAGCAGTAGGGTCATTTTCGGTCACATTGGTTTCATGCATTGGAAGTGGAGACGCAATATCTTCTACTTCATTGCTGATAGCGGTATTTTCCTGTGATGTTGAGGCTTCTGGTTGATCAATTTCACCGTTTGGCATATTGCTGAAATGTTCTCCAAATCGTTTCAAGGCATTTGGAGCATATGAGTCTTTGGAAAGAATGTCATTATTCAATGGGTGGATTCCTGCTTTCTTGAAACCATTCGAGATTACTCCCGGGCTTATTATAGATTGCCATGTTTCACATAAAAATTGTGAAAATATATTTTTTGGCCCACACAATCAGTTTTGCGTCCCATTTACATTTGAAGGACTTGAACACGGACAAGTCCAGTGGCTGTAGCAAATGGGAACTATGAGCGGAAAGTTTGAGAATAGTTATATTTTCTCTGATAGCAGTTTCTATTATATCAGGATCATTGTGAGTGCTGTGACCATAATAGACTATCAAGGCGGGCTTTCTATCACCCAAAACTGGGATGATAGTTTTCTTGAAATAATTCAAGACTTCACTCTCCATTCATCCTTTTTTAGTAGCTGCATACACGGTCCCAGGGTATGTTACTTCTTCAGGAGCAACCCATTTGTCCCAAAGATGTCGATCCTTTAATATTATTAAGGGTGCGGCTTTCCCTCCTGCGGCGTTACCCATTAATAGTATGG
This sequence comes from Chrysolina americana, assembly GCA_958502065.1. Lineage (NCBI taxonomy): Eukaryota > Metazoa > Arthropoda > Insecta > Coleoptera > Chrysomelidae > Chrysolina > Chrysolina americana. The sequence goes on along the minus strand of OY293412.1, from coordinate 63,475,674 downwards.
TCGTGTTTTCTTTTCCAGGGCTATTTATTGTTCTCGAAGACGGCTTTCCCATTTCACCTACCACTTTACTTTTTCTGGAATCTATTGATCCAAATTTATGATGGTTTATCATGTAGATTCAGTTCATCTAGCATAGATTTCAGGAGAGAAAAGTAATTATGAATTGTGCTTTTTTTCTGGCTTTTTTCTGGCATATTCCACATTTTGTGGTACTTTAAGACTCAAATGGTATCTCTTTTGGAATCCAAGAAACCATTCTTCAACAGGAATACCATCCTTAAATTTGTTGACGCCTGCTCAATCCAAATCCCCACTTTTTGAGTGTCCTGATCCCATTTGCTAACTTAACTTCTTCATCATGTTGAATAGTAGTGGGGTGCCCTTTACTCTTACTTATTTTGCCTCTTAATCCTTCATATCGAGCACTCAGTGAAGAATATTAAATGCTTTCGATGCAGCGTACATACTCTTCCTCCTTGCTCTGACTGATATTAATGCATTTTGAAGATCAACTTCGGTATGGCTTAGCCACCTTCTTTTTGTAATTGCGGACCATGATGGATACAACTGCTGAAACAAAACCATAATGATGGATAGTTAAGTACTTTAGTATATACTGATGTAATTGTGATATATAAAGTGGCAATTGTGTCACATTTGCCCCATGCTCATTTTCACTGGGGTAAATGTGATTTAACTTCAAATATCCTTCTACAGAATAAAATCCGCCTAATCTTCATAACTTATACATTGCACAGTATGAAATGAGTATATTCAAGAAAACTATTACTTACCAAGTTCAAACTACGAAAACACATTCAGGTTATGGATCCGACTCACGCGCAACAATGGCGTGCTCAGTAGTGCGCTGAATGTCAAGGTTCCTCTAGTGTAGAATAGATGAACGATGATATTAGGATGACTGTACGCTAGATGTCGGATATATTTACCAATTCGAACGAAATATATGATTCATTATTACAATTTTCCCGTTATTATGTTATCTTTCCCCTGAAACTCAATTTCGAGTTTGAGTATAGCTGAGTTACGAATTTTCAATAGGCCCCGCCCACCGCGGGTCTGGGATTATATTGGCCGCACTGAGTCTATAAATATAAGCCTATTTGGCAATTTCGTCAGTTTCCCGCCGGCCGCTGGCGCGGTTCGACGTGGCGCGTTAATGTATTTCTGGGCATAATTTTGAAATCTACGGCCTAGCCTCAGCATAGAGCTTCATTGGACAAAAATAATATGAAGAAAGAATTCGTTAAAAACAAATCTTCGGCCTTGAGTTTTTCTCAAGACTCTATAGGGCAAATTATCGTTGCAGCTACTTTTCGACTACCCTTGTCGAACAACAAGGGGGAGTTCGGGTTAATGGACATTTTTGCGACGATGCGTGTACTTTGGAGGACAATAGCAACCCGGTTGCTGCCCTACTGGAATCCAGGTACACGCATTTGTTGACAATTACATTTACCCGCATTCACCTTACTCATTTTACGTGTAAGTGTGAGTCTATCAATTGCATTCACAGCAGTACGATTGAAAATAGAAGTCGCAGCAAAGTAGGTAATATATACCACTAAAAATACTCTATTGTTTTTGTTAACACACTAATATTCCAGTTTCGGAGATAGGAACATTTCCCCCAGTAATTTTATAATGACCATCGCTCTATGCTTTGACGTGTCGTAAAAGTGTGTCACCCTTGGATTTGTATTGGGAATAAGATTGATGGACGTAATTAGAAGGGATCATTTCATTCATCCTTGCGGGTTTGTCCACATACGTTGTTTCCAGGAAATAATGATCTCGTGTTTAATCCGAAATATCCTTTACCAAGACATCCGCGATGGCTTCCTGGTAATGTAGGGAATATGCTTCTACCCACTTACTCAAGAAGTGGGGGTATACTGACACATCAGGCCTTATGTCGTGATCCCAGTCCATTGCTGACATTGTATACAGTTCATTGCCTACTCCAGTCCTTGACGTCGGATTGGTATCGGAAAGCCGTTGTCCCATTTTCTGGAGGGTCTTCGTCACTCTTAGATGTCCTCTGGTGACCCCGTCATGCATTACTTGGAGCATGTTCTTTCTTCTGTTCCACACTGTCTGAGATACTTCTTTCCCACCCTTCATGCTTCAGGACCTCATTGTCCAGGGTAGAAAAATTCTACTGCCGTAGTTCTAGAAATTGCCAATTTCTTCTCTCACGCTGATCAGCAATGTGAGCAGTCGTCGGCCGATGTTCGATCTCGATACAACGTCGTACTTGATCCTCGGGATTTTTGAATTGTAGAACCCATTTGTGAGCTATATGACTTCGAAATCTTCCAATTCTTTTCGAATTTCATTCAGTTTCGAACTCATAGACAGTGTTTGTTCCAGCTTAGTGATTGATCACTTTATTATATCGATTTCGGTTTTGATTTTGCCCATGTCCTCATAACTGATTGTTTCATTCATTTTGTCCATTTCTGCCCTGATTTCATTTTGATTTGTTGTCTAAATACAACAGGACTCAGTGCAGAGAAACCTTACGGAACGTGGAGTTGATCCACCTTTGACCGACATAGACGTTCTGACGCACTGAGGGGAAGTCAGGGGGTAGTGGAAGTTACTTTACGAAAGTTGATGATGGAAGAAACGGAAATGAATATTGATATACTGAAGTTTCATGCCGACACCAAACTACTCCCTTGGACACATGTTTCAGTCACCAAGTGACATCTTCCTGATAGAACGATTTTGTTAATTGGAGTAAAACTAAAGCTGATCATGAAACTGTTATGTGTAACTGAAAGACTTCTCAAGTAACCCTGCATTTTGAAAATTGAATGTTTTGGGAAAGCAAAGCCACTGGGGCAATTAGAGGCACTAAAATTTAATTAAAGGTTGCCTGAGAGTTTTTATTATTGAATTTAATCAATCTCATCAAAAATTCAAAATATATGATAATTTGAAGTACTAAGAAAGCTGAAATTATTGAAATTTTTTATTTTAAAAAATGCAATGTTGTTTGTTAGATTCAAATTGATAAATATCTTTCTTGTTTAGACTGGGAATCTTGAAACCTTCAGTTTCCTCCAATACCTGATTTGAAAAAAGGTCTACACTTCATCGATACATTTCTTTTACTATACTTGACATTAGGTATGTTTCACTAACAAAGTTAGCATCAGAAGTGTCAGTGATCGGTCAAGTCAAATATAGAATGTCATACGTCGACTTATAGCAAGTAATGTTTTGGATGTGGTGGTGACACAATTTTTTCTCAAATTCCATAGTTTCATTCTTTTTGAAAATTTTTCTTCCTCATAGACTATTATGCTCGAATTCTGTTAAAATGTCCTAGAGTTCGTACAATAATTAATTATTGTTGTTACCACATCTAACTGTGTGAAATTATTTTCAGCACTTACGACTTGTACACTAAGAGTGCTGATGTTCCTGATATCGAAAAATTGTGGCCGTACTATGAGAGCCTTATCGAAAAATATATACCAGGAGTACTCGAATGGTGAAAGGTCCACAGCATATTCCTCAACAAATGACTCATTGAATATATGAACCATGAACACATCTCGTAGAATCGTCGTATATACTGTTTGTTAATATAGGATTATCTATACCTTATTGAATAAAAATATGAATTTATGTAATGATATATTAATATCTCTGAAGTTAAATATTTGAAATGTCCCAAAAATTTAGACTGAAGAAACGCCTCAGATCACGGAAGAGTAAGTGCAAGTTGCTCTTTCATATAGCATAACAAAATCAACCCTGTGGCAAACTACTAGGTTACAAAAACCCTCGCCTAGCTTTGGCATTTTAAATTGTACCATCAAATTTGTTATTATTCAAGCTTTTTAATTATTCATTGATGAGTAATAGTATAAAAGTAATAATTGTAATAATTGTAATAAAAGCTCTTGTCTTGCTGGTAAGGGAAAACAGTGTGAAGAAGAATTATATACTCACATACTAGAAGAACCACACTCATTTTATTTTCAAAATCCGACTTGGTATCTCGGAATTCTGACTTGGTAACTCAATTTATAATTTCAACTTAGTATCTCGGAATTCTGACTTACCATTTTGGAATTTCAAAATTTCGACTTGGATTTTGACTTGGTAACTCAGAATTTAATTGCGTAGTTAGTATATTAGAATTCCAAAATAATGAGTATAAATAATAAAACTCCGAGTTGGTAGGTCAGAATTCCGAGATACGGAGTTGGAATTATAGAATTCCGAGTATCCAAGTTGGAGTTCCGGAATACAGAGTTGGAATTTCGAGATACAAAGTCGGAATTATGGAATTCCGAGTTACCAAGTCTTAAAATTCCGATATACGAAGTCGGAATTATAGAATTTCGAGTTACCAATTCAAAATTTCGAAATACCAGTCAGAATTCCGAAAAACAAAGTCGAAGTTTAGAATTCCGAGTTACCAAGTCGGAATTCCGATATACAAAGTCGGAATTATAGAATTTTGAGTTAACAAGTCGGAATTCCGAGATACGAAGTCGGAATTATATAATTTTGAGTAAACAATTCAGAATTCCGGAATACGAAGTCGGAATTATAGAATTCCGAGTTAGCAAGTCGGAATTCCGAGATACGAAGTCGAAACTATATAATTCCGAGTTTCCAAGTCGAAACTCCGAAGTACGAAGTCTGAATAATAGAATTACGAGTTACCAAGTCAGAATTCCAAGATACCACGTCCGAATTATAGAATTCCGAGTTACCAAGTCGGAATTCCGAGATAAGAAGTCGGAATTATAGAATTCCGAGTTACCAAGTCGAAACTCCGAAGTACGAAGTCTGAATAATAGAATTACGAGTTACCAAGTCGGAATTCCAAGATACCACGTCCGAATTATAGAATTCCGAGTTACCAAGTCGGAATTCCGAGATTAGAAGTCGGAATTTGGAAATACGAAGTTGGAATCATGAAAATCTGAGTAACTAAGTAGGAATTTGAAAAATAAAATTGGTGTGGCTCTTCTATGGCCCATTTAGGTTTTGCTACATTTTCTCACACTCAACCCTGACAAAAGCAAGAACAAATATATACCATTCGTAGAAAGTTAGCAATAAAAAAAAATAGAAATAGAGGTAACAATAATGATAAGCATAATTATGATAAATAACCACAGTATTTAATAATTTTTCGAAAAGATTTTACTTCAATTGCTAAATCTGATAAAACCGCAATATATTCAATAAATACATATACAAACATACAGTATATGAATATTGTGAAGAATGATATGGTGAAGTTCTTAAAGCTGTGTACATGAAACTATTCAATGCAATGAAAGAGTTGTATTTCTTACACGAAATACAACTCTTTCATTGCAAAGAATGATATGTACTTCTTACTGATATCTACATATTCGTAAGTTGTATGTACTTTTGTGTGTTTTTTTGTTAGCAGCACTAGCCGTCAGTTTCAACGTTTCAAATGCCTTCATCCTGGAGCACTATCAATTGACTGGTAACATTTTGATATGGTTATTGGTAAGGTAAAGAAATGTTGATCGTTTTATTGACATTGCTATATGCCTCAGTCGAGGAAAAGTTCAAGACTGAAGCAAAGGATCTCACTGCTGAAGAATATTTTTGAATTCTGACACCCTTGAGTCATCCATAAAAAAGCACATTTGCTGATTCTGACAAAGATTCCTGGAACAAACATACAATTGATGAATCATAGATGTTTACTCGACATTTAATAAATGCTATGTCAAGAACCGCAGGCAAAAAGTCACTCACCTATGCCTCTGGCAAAAATTATCTTCATAAGTCCTCGAGGGTGGTGGTATGCTATCGGAATAGAGCTTGGGGTCGACGAGTGTGCCACGGTTCATTTCAAAAGAGGACGTGCGGCAGCTTATCAGGTTTATATGATCACAGCCTATATCCAAAGGTACAACGGGTTGCTAGTGTTGTACAACAATTTACGACAATTGTACGGTATAGACGAGAGGTAGGTGTTGTCTTATGTTCCGGAGGATATTGTGTCCGTTGTGGAAAATGGGAAGTGCTGAGTTTTTGGTACTATTCATTTCCAACCTTCAGGTAAATACAAGCCAATAACTCCGCAGGCTTTACCTAAACTATTCTGTTAAAATAATGGTTCTTATCGTAGGGGCACTTGGTGAAATGATGACCACGCTGCTACCGAGATTAAAAATTACACCGTCTTGCCGTGATGTGGCAGGAATATTTGTCGGAAGAATGCTTAGGACGTGGGGAGTCTTACTGAGATTGATAACACATCGGCGCACCTCCGAGTGAATCGGGACACCGGAGTCAGTGCCCGACTCGGAAATTTCGAAGGAAAAAAATAATACTTCCTCACATATGTTCCGTTTTAATCGGTCACCTCGAACTATAGGTATGCCTTGGGCAAAAAGGATCTCCATCAGTCCTTAAGGTGGTGGAAGAGTACACGCATACTATCGTAAAAAATAACATTTTGCCGTGGCGCTCTTATAACTCTTTGGTGGTGTTTTCACTTCTCAGCTGTAGGAAAACCCGAAAAACTTACAGCACCAGCCTGAGTGGTCGGTACGCACTCGCGAGCACCAAACGTCGGGATTGGCATCCAGGATTCACAACAAGATTCTCACGTACTGAGACCTCGAACCTCTGTCCGATGCATGCCAGAAGCTCCACGGCCAGAGATCTTACCCGCTGAGCTACCGACCACATTCGAAGGGAAGTTGCTTCTTTGGAGTGATGAAATGTACTTAAGAGGAGTTGCGAAAACTCGACGTTAAAATTCACGAAATGAGGCATACCTATAGTAGCTTGAATCCTGAATCATCCTTTCCACGGTTATACCTTCTCAAATAACGGGGAGGCTGTGGACTTTTGAGTTTGGAGTATTTTCTTAACGGAAATATAAAAATCGTAGAATTTTTTTATATGGCAGCCGATGCACTCGGTTTTGTATTCGACACTGAATTGTAACCAAGTTGAAACCCGTTCAGCAAAAAGCTCATATTGAAGCTGCGGAGACCACGGTTTCTTCTACAGCTACACAAGAATGAGCCAATGCATATTAGGGTCTTCTCGAAAAGCATCGAAGACCTTGGCTGATTCATTGAATTTTCCATTTATTGAGTCAACTGGGCTAAAGTCGGAGACCAAAGAATTCATATTGGACTGCCAGGATGTTGTCTTTGATACCTTGGTCCACGTCGCGTCACTAGATGAAGAGTATGTCATGGGGTTGCTGAGACCATAATGCATTTGCTGTCAGTCTGTCAGATTTATGCCGTCTCAGCCTATATGCAAAGGCATAACGCGGTGCTACTATCGTCTACGACAATCGTACCATAAAGATGAGATAACGGTGTTGCCTTTTGTTCCGGTGGATTATTGAGTCCCTTGTGTAAAATGGAAAATGCTGAATTTGTTGGAACTGTTCTTTTCCCACCTTAAGGAAAATACAATAAGCCTGACGAAGTCCTCCTCGACTATGGAAGCAGGTCATAGAATTTCCAGCTCCTGGCGAAACAAACATCGTCATAAAAAGAGGAGGAAAAATGGACTAATTCCTTGAGCTTTACCCAACCCATCCTGTTCTCGAGTCTAAAAATAATATCGGGGCTTACTCAGGACCTTTGTTTTTGGGAAACTCAAAAAGCATTTTAGGAAATATTTGATAAATACAAAAATTGTTAAAAAGTACGTGTTACAATTATAATGTATAAAGTCAGACTGACTGCATTTCGTTCCCAGAGAAACGAAGCGATATTGCCGTGTACGATAATAAGGCATTTTTCCTGGGAAGTGTACAGGTAGCGTCAGCGGAATACGAGGTCGTTGACAACGTAATTCAGGGCACATGTTTTTCGGATATAGTAAACACTCAGCACACGGACCTGAAGAGTGTACTGGATTCAATGATACATCAGCGCGCCCTTCGGATGAATTGGGGTACCGGAGACAGTGTCCAATTGGAAAATTCCTAACAAATAAAAATTACTTTCTCTTGAACACTTGTATAGAGTGTATCCAAAAGCATATCCTGTGTGGGTAGAGGACGGCTATAATTATTATTTGCCGTTATGATAGATAAAATATAGTTCAAGTTCAACTTATCTTGAAGATTTATGGGAAATAGTCGCATTCAAATCGTGTATCTGGAAGTAGAGATCGAAATCTACAACTCCCATGTCTCGGATTTTCACCAGAGAGGTGGAAAATGTGTTGAAAATATCACTGAAAGTTACACCAACCAATCGAAAGTGCACTCGTGACATAGTCGAGTAATTGTTTATAACGCGATTGTGCAAAATCTACACATTGGATAGAAATTATCTTAGGCATAGTTGAATCACATTTCATTATTTATCATTTCTAGCAAGATTGTTCATCAATGCTGAAAATTGGTAAATTATTAGAGGTTTTTCCGGATTTTTTCAATGGTAAATACACTGATGCGGTTCTGAATTCTATACAAAGTTCTATCGACTGTGGAGAAAATTCCTGCGTTAACTTCTAAGATATCTGTGAAATTCTAAAAAAATGTAATTTCTGAAAAAAATCTACAAAATGATTTGGCTGGGGCCGTCACGGTAGTTTCCAACTCGTTCAAAAGGTGGTACATTCTTTATTCAAGTGTGAAAATAGCCTCCATTTCATCTCTTTTGGGTAGTCTAATAAGCGAGGTCACCAGTTAATGTCTGATGACAGAAACCATATATTGTCAAGCATAAGTTATAGAAAAAAGTACAGTAGCCTTCAATCTGTGCAGGAAAATGTGGGGAAAAAATTGAAGGCTACAATCGGATGCTCTATATGCTAGAGTTATCAGACCCATGAAAACGTACGGGTTTATGGTATGGTGGCCAAAGACTAAGCAGGTAGGAGTGGTTCGACGACTCGGAGCACTGCAATGACAAGCATGTTTTAGTGCCACCGAGGCCATGAGAACTACCTCAACAGCCGCACTAGAGGTGTTGCTCAACTTGCCTCCACTATACATATGCATTCAAGGTGAAACCAAGTCAGTCAGAGGGGAATGCCATCAGATGGCATACATCCCAGATATAGCTTTGATAAAACTTTTAAGATAAGTGGGCATGGATGCGTGGAAGGAGGGAACCTCCCATCAACGCGGTCACAAAATCTGATTAAGGTTCAGGAGGCGGCATTTATGGAACCAAATCGGAAGATGAAAATCTCATTGAGTACATGTATATGTATAAACGCGATATTTCAAGCGGAAATCGTCGCAATACACCATTGCAGTCAAGAGCGAATAAGGCAAGAGTTTAAAGAATAAAACATTGTCATTTACTCAGACAACCAAGCTGCGATTAAATGTAAGTTACCTACTAACTTGTTTGGAACTGCATTAAAGCTCTGAATGCTGCGGAAGCTGGGCAGTCCGAATAGACTAACCCTAGTACTACCGTAGATAAGTAAACTGAAGTTGGATCACTCGCCGCCATATTTGTGTCGACATCCCCACCCCGAATTTTGCGTTCAGTCGATGTATTCTGTGCTATCTATAGAATTCCGTACGTGATACCAAGTGAGACAGGACAACTCTCAGCTGACCCCTCTCACTCCACCGCATGACAGAAAAAAATTAAATCTGAATCCGATACATCAAAGGCGCCGACTGGGAGTGAATCTACTTCAGTTTACTTATCTAGGGTGCCAGCACACACAGTTCATAGAGGCAATGGAGAGGCCATGAAGGGGCAAGTATGGCCCAGGATAGCCCAGAGCCAAATCATGGATCCAAAAGAAATCCTAAAACAATTCACCAGGAATGGGTCAGGCCCAATAGTTTATCAAACAACAGTAGCCAACATTCACAGAATATCTACTGAGCCAGAAAAGAAGCACTACTAGAATCTCAGTAGGACTTATCACAGGGCATTGTAGGATCAACAAATATTTCGTAAAACCAAAAAATACCTGTCTCTCCACACAATTGGACAACAAAGTGGACCTATCCTTGCACTGATTAGTGAAAAATAGCCTCGCAACATGCACGTATGCAGGTGGTCATTTCCAAAAAAATGAGGGATAATATTCAATGGCTTTATAATAATAACCACTTGCAATTAGGTGTCCGTGAGGAACCTTGCACAAATAGACAAAAGATATAATTCAATATCCGTAGGGGAAAGTAGTTGTTCTCTGTCAGATATTTGCCTCAATTTCCACATTGTGGAATTGTGTGGAGAGACTGTTGTATTGTCAATCATTCACAATGGCATCAGTCTAATACCAAAACACCTGTATAGTAGTAAGATTGGAATTCGTCGAATCCGAAGAGTTCCAATCATGAAACAACCATTTTGGAAATGGCTTATAAATATATGAAAACGACGTGGATCTTAAGCCAGTAACGTATGAAAAATGACAAATTTTTCACTACGGACTAAGCTTCGATCTCTGCTTCGCGAATCGTTGAGAGTTCTATAATAGCTCATTGTTATGTACAGATAGTGAGAATGATGCTAATACTCATAGCAATACAAGTTAAGACATTGAAACACGTTAATTGGGAGAAATAGTGCCATATTTCTCCAAAGACAGCTCTCACAATGTGAGACGTATGCGAGCATTTGACTTCGTGATGGCGGAAACTATATTGTCGATCGTTCATTATTCCCGAGTATTTCTAACAATACATGACCCCGATGTTGATGGCTTGATCAAGTTGAACATCCGTTTAGTAACAGTAATGATGTTTCAATAATTCCTGGACTCGTTATTTGTTACTTTAATTTTTGTTACCAGAACTAACGAGGTATCGTAGCTTCATAGGGACTGTCAGGTGATTTACTGCGGAACTTATTACTTCCGTTCTGGTTCGCTAGTGAATTGGGATTCTTTCATCAGAGAATGATTGGAAAACCCAATCAAAACGGGAATGAAATAGACAAAAGGCTGTTTCAGCAATAAGATTTCCGATGTAATAATTATTTTGTGACTCTCGAACAAACAATATATTATTCCTCATTCAATTGAATATCGACCTTACAATCTCTGGTGAATGCGCTGATGTCATGAATCCATTTGAAGTAGATTAATTGTTATTTTATTTTCCCAGTTTTCAAATGAGTTGCCGCGAACGAAATATAATGAAGTCAGGCCTGTATTGTGAACGGGAACTTGATGATGGAATATACCTGTGAAAAGTTGTACAAAAACATACGAGTTGAGATACTTATCTGCAGTCCAGAAGATAAGGACTACTTTTAAGGATTATAAAAAATGTAGTTGTGAGTGGCCGTTGAAGAACGAAACGTCGTATCAGACGTTAAAGTACTGCAAATCAGAGTAAATGGGAAACAATAAGGAAAGTTCTACAAACACGTTTCCATATTTCTGAAATGAAGGTGCTAACGTAGAAATTTAAATAGTATGAAAATGGTTTATGATACTTTAGATTTGGAATCATCACTACTGAAATAGTCAACTTTTGTCTAATTCAAGCAACTATGTATCAAAGCTCGTTTTCGAAATAGTAGTTAATAGTGGTACGAAAATAAAAATACGGCCTGTATACCGGGTGTCCACGAAAGGTGGCTTGCCCCTATAACTTTTTTGTTTTCGGAATGAAATTTAGAGGATCTCTTTAACATAGGAAACTACATTTTTTGACAAGTTTTTCTCATGTGGTATGCATGTATGCACGATGATGATAGTGACAATTGTTGAATGAGAGGGATGAAGGTATTTTTGAAAAGCACACTAAAAAAAATTGAATTTTTTTAAGAATCACGAATAAATCTGGTTTTTCAATTTCAAATTGTGATTTGGAATTAAGCTCATGACTTAAAATTATTTTAGAGTGTTGTATTGTTGTGTTGTTGAATTGGCTTATAACTTCATGAAATATCGTGTTATATATTGAGAGAGGGTAGAATATTTTTTGGGTAATGAAGGTTACCTGTAGCTTCAGGGAATTATGGAAGAATATCCTAGGTGGATTGAATGATTGCCTGAACAAGCTGTTGTATGTTGTATATGAAGTAAAGAAGTGACGATGGAACGTCTGCGTTATTTCACTCTTGAGGTGTTGCCAAGAGATTTGAGATTTATTAGATGGTGGTGATATATATGCTCGTGATATGCGAGAAATAAGTTGATATTGATGTATGAATACATATCCTCTCACATTGCGATATTAAGTAAAAAGTCAATGAATTTGAGAGAGACCGTTACACAGTGAATGAGTTTTTATGAATGATTGTGAAAATGAGTCATGAGTAATTATATAAAGTTTGATTATAAAAATAATTATTTGAAGTATATACTTGACAGAATTGCAAGTCATAGCACTGAGTGAGTGAAAAATGTATGTGCTAACGAGGTAGTGACGAGGTATAAATTGCTGATTAGTAATTTGAATGATAATGTGATTGAAAATTTGTATGACTGTCCTAACCGAATTGATAAACACACCCGTGTTTCATTCAAGAAGGTGAACAGGAGGCGTGAACGGATATCTAACAGTCACAAATTAATTAATCGACAATTTGACCATTCTAACCGAGTTAAATGAATCTCAGAATCGCATTAGACTGCATAATTAATTTTTTCTCTTTAAAACGTAAACATAAAAACACCAGGTTAATAGTAATTATACTAACCAATATTATGAATGACGAAAGAATATGTATTGAAAACACAATTAAGTAGGTATTTGCTGACTAAGGTCTAGCCACAGTAAACGATCGTGGTTGTAAAATTACTCAGTTGATGTTGGTCATGAAATAAAAGGTATACACTCAGGAATACTTGACGGTTCCTATTTTTGTTTACATCTGGAAAGAAAATAATTATGATTTTGTTTTGAGTTAAATTCAAAGAATAGGTTAGATTAAAATAGTATTTCACTTTATTGGTCCGAAGAAACATTTTTGTCTATAAAGATATTACAAATTTTACATACATTAAGTAATGGCATTAGCATTAATGTAGAAATGAAATAGTCAATAGAAAGAGCGACAAGAACAATCAGTAAAATATAAGTCCACCACAGTATATCATTCTTCCTTATCTGCACATTGTTCGCAGTCTTCATTATTTACCTTAGTTCGAAAATTGTCCTCAGAATCATAGGTACCAGACGTGCCCTGAAAAATGACAAATCTACATCAACGACTATCCACAACCTGGAACGAGAAAAGTACATCAGAATGTCTGCATCATCTCAATAATAGCTATATACTCGAGATTGAGAAGAGCGAGGGGGACACATTGCAGGCAGGGCAAAGCCTGAAATACATTTTACGAGAACAAGATACAGATCGTGAGGCTCATGAAATGTAGGCTATGAAAGTTAAATATAGTGAACTGATGTTTTTTTATGTATATTTCAGGAACAATAACAGAGGAAAAAGAGGTACAACCAGGTATCAGGAAACGGTGAAGCCAGGACGTTAGACATCAAGGGACACAGGCATCAGTAACTTTCAGCAGCATTTCAGTCAGGACCGGAAGAAATCAAGGGGAACGAGAAACTGGATAGGACGCACCAATGGTATATGAAGGAATCGAATATCAGAAGAAAAAAGAAAAAGGCAAGTACAAGCATATTTTCATCATTTCTCACTCTCACCGTTGATATTTTTTAATTGGGTTATATCTTGAATGTTTGGATTTTGGATTTCGGGTAATTTGGGGTTAACATTCTTGTAATAACTTATTTTGGTTCGGTTAACAAGTAGATATAATGAATTTCAATAAGGATACTTTACAATTCCTGAAAATATCTTCGGTTGTAACAAATATAAATATGTATAGGTAATGATAAAAAGATGTAGATTATGTTGAAATTTATTCACTGTCTAGCTACAAACCTTCACGAAAACAATGAGGTTGTGGGCTTTATATGGACTATTTGAAAGACAGATAGGAGTTATTTGAAAGACAGAGAGGAGTTATTTGAAAATATTGTATTGTATTGTTTACTCTCAACTTATTCAGAATCTTGATCTATAGCTAGAATGGGACATTGTAGACTCTCATATTAATAACTTAGTAAGATTCACATAGTTGTCAATACACTAGGTTTTTGCAATAATAATAAGGAGAAAAAAAAAAAGTGAAAAACAGATACCCGAGTGATGTGAACCCATGTAAATGTTGATGTATAGGTAATGATAGAAAGCTGTAGATTATGTTGCACTGAAATACTTTCAGCAAGAGAGCACTTGACATTTGAGGGAGTATCACCATGTAAGATTTCAACTTGAAATTCATTCACTGTCTAGCTATAAACCTTCATGAAAACAATGAGGTTGTGGGCTTTATATGGACTATTCGAAAGACAGATAGGAGTTATTTAAAAATTTTATGTTGTATTGTTTCCTCTCAACTTATTTAGAATCTCGATCTATAGCTAGAATGGGATATTGTAATAACTTAGTAAGATTAACATATTTGTCAATACACTAGGTTTTTGCAATATTAATAAGGAGAAAAAAAATTAAAACCAGACACCCGAGTGATGTGAACTCATGTAAATGTTGATAAATGTTAGAGAACAATGATAAAGGAACATCTTCGGATTTCTGGATGTTAGTATAAAATTTTAAGAAAATATCACCTGAAAATTTTCTTCTTTTGCATGTAATGGTACACACATAATCCATGAGAAGTCCGAGAATCCACGAGGCACGAAAATCGGCGTCCACTGGTTGGAGAAATCGAGGGAGCGGATGGCCGGCACAGAGCGAGGTATGCACTGAAATGGACAAACAGCAATGAATATCGATGAGTGGAAGTATTGGTTGCAGTTGTACTAAACGACAGAGAAGGGACACTGAGTGGAGAACTATGCTGGGTGAACCAAGTAGCTTGGCCGTTCCATTCATATTGAATCCTAGAAGTAACAAAATAAATCAAAGGAGAACCTATAGAAACGAAGCCTTTTTAGCCACGTACTAACCATGTTGGAGTTCTTAAAATGGCACATGAATATGCTAACCACGCACCTCACACGGAAGAAAGAATTTCTAGGCGTAACCAAAACGCCGAAACTGCAAAATCACGTACAAATTGTCAAATTCAAGCGAATTGAAACACTCATTTGCCGATCTAGTGCTGTCCACTGACGAAATCATGGGACGACAAGCCGTCCAGGGCATGCCGCTAGGAAGTATGGAATAATCGACCAATTCTGTGGTATGGACGCAAGCAGACAAAAGAACACAAGGCAGCGTTCGCATCAGTCAAGCTACCACTCGTCGCCGTGACCAGTGATCATGGTATATGCTCCCGGGAACACCGCTATATGGGTCCCATGCAGCAGACGAGATTTGTCACGAAAGCCAGTCAGCGCCGTATTCAGCAACAGACGAACCCAGGACCGGAGTCGACCAGAATGTGTGTACAAAGGGACTCTAGATTTATGAAATATAATAATTGAAGAGCAACAGATATAAGGTTAGGGATTTGAATTGTATCCATTGTCATTATATTATCTGATTCATTTTCATAATATAGACAGGTAAAACAGTTTAAAGCTGGGGACTAGCTTTCTCGGAGAGGGGGCATATGTCAAGAAGGGCATATTTTCAAACATTTTGTTACTTGGATATTAGATCGATCTCATTCAAAATGCACAATTCAAAATAGATTGTTTGATCTCATTTCAATAAAACAATCATAAACAATAAGCCATTAAAGTATGTCATTAGAACAACCGCGGAAAAGGTGATAAAAGATCATCGGCGTGAGAGAAACGGTGGTGTCGGTCGCGACGCGTAGACGGGGTTACCTCGTGAGTTCCCTCGTGAGTAGGAAGAGCCCTTTCAAGAGGTATGCCCTCCAGTAGTAGTGTTTTTTAGCAAAAACCTTTGTACACCAGATATCAGATATTTTGAGTTGATTGAAGTGCCCTTTATGTGAATCTTCCCTATTATCTCTTTTTCCTGACTACGTCCCAAGCGATAGGGCTTATAGCTTCCCTAAGGCCCCAGTCGCGACACTATTTCAAACTTGATATCACAGCATCACTGTACCCATCCTTGCTTTGATACCAGATGTTACCGTTGAGGTTCGGTCTAGTCTTTCCCGATGATGAAGAAGACGATTGGATTTCCCTCCCTAAGGAATGTTTTCTCACAATAGAAAACTGCTCATGAACATGGATATGCTTCTCCACAGACAAGGGATTTAGAGGATATCAGTGAAACAAATAATTATTCTCATATAATTTTTCCATACGGATGTTTACAGTAAGTAGGCTGTTTAATATCCGTTGTCCCCTATGGTTATATTGAGCGTTGAAATTGTACTGACATAGATTTATGTTATCTGCTGCATATTAACTCAAATCAAAATCTTTTAGAGGAAAATCAATTTTGACATTTATTTTCCCTTCTGTATGACTCTCTGTTGAAAATATTTTCAAATTAATTATTATTATCTAAGGAAATGTTTGAATTAACAAAGACTTTGTGCATATTCTCCTTTCTTTACAATTTGAAAATGCGAGTTTCTCGTCACCGTATCCTCCATGATGAAAGTGTCCAAAATTTGTATAATATAAAAAAATATTATAAAAAATATTAAACTTCACATATTTGAACCATTATAACCGAAATCAGAAAAGTGGTATTTTTCCAAACATTTTAGAACTAAAATTAGTTATTTGAACGTATCCATAGTCCACCAGAATAAAAAAAAATATATAAAAAAAATACAAAAAGTAACAAATGATTCATGGTTGTATTCTGAATGTCATATGGAGTCGAAAAAGCTGAAAATATATTAGGTGTCCCATTCAAAAATCGAAAGTTCATGTTTCATGCAGTTTCAAGCCTCAACGCGATCATTCAAATTCCATTCTATTATCACAGAAAAAAAAAAAGTTGTATGCATGAGCCACCTTCCATAGACACCCGTTATGCCAGCGAGAGTCATGAATGTTAACCCAGTGACTCTGAAGAAAGAATCAAGTTGAGAGCGCTTCTTGACCATTTCCTTTGCGATAATCAGAGAAGCCAAGCCAGCAACTCACGCATAGAATAATACGAGTTGGTTTTCATCTGCTCCAAGATCACAGAACCGGCTTAGTAGTTCAAATTGAGAGATTCAGTCTAAAAGTACCAAGACATCTCCGATACTGGACAAGGAAGACGGAGTAAGACGAAGGTTGTTCAGCACAATATAGACACTGAGAATGCCTAACCAATACAGCAACTAATCTCTCTTTTTCTCCTGTCGTACTGGTAGTAAAGAAAGATATATCAAAACACTTTTGCATAGACAATCATCAACTTGACAACAAGGCGAAGAAGAAGAGTAGGTACGATGGAAGGGTGGAGTGGCTGGATAGAACGGTAAATCGCCATTTGACCAAGGAGACAGGGACTAGTACTTTAATTTTTTCCTGATGGCCCGAGTCCTACTGATATTGGCTGATAGTTACGAATTTTGAATATTTCAGTTGATGAATACGTTTCATAATCAACTTTCTAAAATGTATCACATTCGTCCAAACACACTCCACAAAGTGCAACATTTTGTAACACGTTCCCTTTGAAGATAAGACTGCTAAACTAAACAAAATCCTGGTATCTGATAGGAAGTGTAACGTTTTCTAAGACGAGAGAGGAGTATTTCTGCAAACTTTGGTAGAGTATGAACGGTATCTATGAACGAGTCCATTTAAACTTCCGGAGTGCCAGCGATAGCATGATGAAGCCCTGGGCCGTATGTTTGAGTTCATGACAAATCAATGCGTTTGAAGTGACAAAGAGCGATACAAACACCGCGCATTGAAGAGAGATATAACATTGATATCGCAAGCGTTAAAATTCAAACATACGGCTCTGATTTCAAGCTAGTAACCTAGTTTGGCTGTATAAGCCTCGTGGAAAGGTCGTTTTTTTTATCATAAAAAGGATTAATAACCTCGTTTATCAAATCCATAAGCCACCTCGAGGGAAATCTATGATCGTCCGTTTTGATAGGTTTGCCGAAAATCAAAATCAAATCTGCATCCTCACACCACCGAAAAAAAGTTCATGTCGTTGTACACAAACAGACCAAAAGTGTTAGATGGGGTAACTAGTGAAGAGCCACGAGACCTTTTCAAGGAAACAGAACCCAGAAGTTAAAGGGGAGTTACAGTTGAAAGAGGGCCAGAGAAACATATTTTATCTGGTAACGACCTCAAGTGGTCAGGAAGGTTGTCAAGACTTTACTGTAACTGTCTAGGCTGATTGGCCAGTAGCTGTTAGTGGCATTCAAGGTTGAGGAATATCTTGATTTCCTGCTAATTTTTGAAACAGTTTCCTACGGAGATTTGAGAGGATGGACTGGAATTTTCACATGTTTGTTCAACATTGTGGAGTCAACATTAATTCTTATTTTCCATTAGATTTCTTAACTATCACCAGAGGACTAACAAAATCTGGAGGACTATCCTGTACATGTTTGCGATGATTATGCCTTTTGACACCATGGTTTTCAATTCAATTTGAAGTTCATCCGCCCATGCGAATGAATTTTTTTTGTATAGCAAATTAAAGACAGTCTTATTTCAAATGTTCAGAATCAAATCTGAACTGAATACCTACAATATGATATTGACTGAGTATATTGAGTGGAATTATTTCAACATCTACAAACCGATAATTAATTAGTAGAGTTCGTGGGGAATCTGAATGAATTAATCGCAAATCGATGATTGAGTAGCCATCAATTAGTTACTCTTTGACAATTCGACAAATATAAATAGAAGTAGAACATGTTCGATAGCCTTTATATTTGATTCTGCATTCTACAACACCTGAAACTACCAGACGTGATCCTTTCGCAGACTACAGTTTAATTCAGTAAGTTTAAATTTTTCAACACAAAGATATATTTTCTGTAGGATACCTGCACCAGCTACAGAAACCTCTAAGTCAGTGTCTGATGTTGAAGGTGATTAGATGATTTGTATTTTTCTTCAGTCACCATTTCAATATCCACACGAATTTATCTTTCAACGAGAGGTATTTTATTCAGTTCAACTTTAATCATTTTCAGATGACTTATATTTGAAATATTTTCGTCCGCTTCTTCATCCTGAATTATTATTAATCTGAATATTGGATCTTGATCGGCAATTTCTGAAAAATGGCCCTTCTTAGAATATTTTTTACAGACAAAAGCATCCAATTAGTCTTTTTTGTCACCTCAGAATACGGCAATGTCCTATTTTTATTTCGTACCACTATGTCGAAAAGTGATTCAATGATATGGCCTGTCAAACATATTTCATAGCAATTTTACATGGATTAGTTAGCTGGAAGCGTTTTGATTTTTCTTGGTTGAAAGACATGAAAGATTCACCAATATTTGTTTTCTGAACATGAAATGACTTCCCCGCATTCGGCTATCTTCCTTTCTCTTGAAATATTATTCGAGCTCATCGAGTATATATGTTGACATAATTTCTAGCACATCAGTACTAGTAATAGTTCTAGTAGTATCAATTTTTAGAACTAATCGCACTACATCAGCTATGTATTGGCTGAAAAACAATGATGAAATTTGGTTTGTAGGGTCTAATTGCAATCCTTGTAGTGTTAAATGGTTCTTGAACTTCCTTCTAATCCATGAATTGGGCTAGTGTAAAATTTTCAGTAACCTTTTCTGGTACCGCGAATATTACCGGAATACAAATGAATTTGATAACATTATTTGCACTATCTGTACTGCAACTTGGTTGTGTCTGATGATTGGTTTCATCAATGTCTCTGGTACCACATTCTCATAACTTTTTTTTGTAGAATTTCACTTGTAGCTTACTTGTATGTTCTCCATTTCAGCATTGACATTTTATTCTTTAGTCGTCAGAGAGTTTTTTGTGCATTCTTCCAGGAATACTATGGTGCCAATCTGCAATTATTGATCTTCTTTGTCGTTAACTATCAATTTCTTCGTACCTCTGGGCATTGTTTTGCATCTCAAAATATTAGGTTTTGAATAATTATATTGAGTGATTATTGCTTATAGTCCAAATATCGAATGCACTTGAAGAATTAAAAAGACATTCATTCTTTCAACTTCAACTAAGTGACATGTCATAATCCTATTGCATACTTGGTCTTGATATCACATCAGTAACGAGTCTTCTGTACATTCATGACCAAAACCATATAGAAGAGAATACGTTTGGACTTAGCTGGGCCATTTATTCAATTTCAGTTTTGGCCAAGTTTAGTTGGTTGGGTGTTCTTCCAATGAGATCAATCTGGATCAAATGTACGAATAAAATTCTCAAATGTGTTTTTATTTTTTGGAATCCTTTGGTGATCAATATCTACTTACGGGTCATACAGCTAACAACGATCTTGCTAACTGATAGGTATCGACAGTAAAAAATGGTTTGAGATCTGAACATATCATGGAAATCTCAATTTGAAACTGAAGAGACTAGACTGCTCAGACAGCAGAATCAAAAAATGATAACTATAGTTCTGAAAAGTGGGAATTTGGAAAAACTGGAGTAGCCGTGCTCCATCGTCGTATATATTATTACATCCATTAATATTTGCCCATAAAAGTCCTGTTTCAAAACTAATCAGCTCAATAACTTTATTTCATTCTCTCTTTCTACCGGCGCTGAAGATGTGATTATACATCCAAGTGAGAATTCTCCGGAATTCCCTGATTTGATTGAAAAATCACGTATGAAAGATATAAAAAATGAAATGACTTCGAGAGTTGGATACACACTGCACGCCCTGTTGATTTCACGTTTTAGTAGTGGTTAACCCAGTTTAATCGATTAAAAGTCGCATCTGAAGTCTCATGAATATCCAAGTGTCCCCTCGAAATCCATTATGCCCTTCCTTCATAATTTACTCTATCCCCTTCCCGTACCACCAAATGAGCGTTAAAAACTTTTGAATCAGCACATTTTCAGGCTTGATCAGAAAATCCGGTTTTTATTGGTAGTGGCCTCCACAGAAGCTATTCCATCTTAATAAACAGGGTGGCAAACTAGTATGGCAAAGTTCGATATCTCTCTTATTTCGGATAGCTGTAAATCCTTTCTTCGGAAGGCTCATGGGGGTCATTAAGAAGAATATTATTCCTGAATCATAATAGGCATGAGTGACTTCATGTAAACAGTGTCGACTAAACATTTGCTGTTTTGAATCAAATACCCTGTATATTATTATGATTGCAGATTCTACTGGGAATTTTTGAAGGAAATTCAGCACAGACTCATCTTTCAGAGACAAATATGTCATTGAGGGCATGTAGAATTCATATGGTAGTTCGGTAGGATGACTTTCCGACAATGGATATACAATTACCTAGTTATCCAAATGAGCCTTCACTTGGGAAAGGATGTCTCAGTGTCATTTAATGGTCAATGAAAGAACTGAATATTATCGAATGTATGAAAACTCAATAGAATTATGTGTTCTGCTCCACGTATTATAACTAAAAATTTTACAGACAGCCTAGAAGCTCAGATTGATAAAAGCCAATCTTTATGTTATGCATTCAGCAAAGAACTCTACGTGAACTTATTAGGTTCCACCTACCTAGATTCAGATAGGAAGGTACGTAATCAAATATCTGACGTATATGATCTATATATTGTGATGTTTTGTGTTATGTAAGTAGGAGAAAAATACTTGAATACAATTTTGTAAATTTCTTTCCAGGCTAGCTCAATTTTTATTGAATTCTATAATTTTGATTAATACAGTATTGTAAAATAAAATTTGTTTTGTGGAAAATTCAAATATTTTTTATATATAACAAAATGAACAACTTCAAATACCTCAGTCTTTGAATTATCTTTTAGACATATAATATAAAAAATGTGCCATATAATAATAAACCTTTTTATTTTCAGATCTGCCCATGTAACGGCAATCCATTCTCGTGGTTGGATCTTTGGAGAAACTAAATTATACTTACTTTCCAATGATATAAGTACCTGTATATCTTTCAATAAATGATAGATTTCAAAACACCTCTATAAATTTATTGAACAATCAATTATCAAAAGAACAATCATAATATTCTTACCAAATATTCCTGGAAGATACCCTACTCTTTTTGCTAATTATATAACTAATATAATTAAATTAATCAAAATTTCTCAACCGTATGAGATGCTGCCCTCAAGGTCATAAAGGTTAAAACTATCGTACTTAAATTTTCTCTGGAAATACTTGCAATAATATTCGTTGTGCACTATTGACCAAAATATCGTTCATCTTAAAAGTTTGTTATGGAACGAAATCAATGTAAAATCGATAATTCCTGCATAATACTATTCAGGAACAATGTGAACAACAAGCTGGTACTCCGTGGAAAGTTGGAATATAAAAATGTATATAGAAATACCTTATTGTTTGTAGCTGGAACTCATGACTAACCACATTGATTGTTGCAGGACAGCTTTCTAAGTCATTTCAGGTAGGAACTATTGTTTTTTTGTAGCTTTTCCTTTTTCTGTAATAATTAATTTTTTTTCGTCTTCGCTCGATAGCTTGTTGACTCGTAGTTATTGATTTCTCTTGACAATCAGGCAAAACACTCATGAATGTTCCAATGACTTCTTTTCAAATTACTTTCACACTGAATCTTGCAGAATATCTTATAAACTACTCTTTATAATGTCCTCAATCTACATTGTCTATTATATCTAATTATACTCTCCTTTTGTTGTACTTTCCATAATATTCCTTATAACAATTTGCTTTTTTTTATCATCTGTCATTATTGTCAAAACTTTCCCAATTTTACTATACAGGTTGTTCCCAATTGATTTTTACAAAAATTTCATTTAAGTTCACTCTTTTAGTAACTTCTGATTCCATGTTCCTGCAAACATATAGAACTGGCTGGAAACCATGTCGCAAGTCAGACCGAAAACTATTTTCCTGTAAATTAAGGTAGAATCATCATCGGACTGTGCTTTAGATCTATATCAAAGGGTTGATATCATATGGCTAAGTCTTTTAGCATGATCTGATTTTGTTCATTTATGGTTTCACCATTCCATAACACATCAATATGCTTATATTTACCATTACAATACGGTACGATGTCCGGTGAAATACAAGCATGTATGTGATGTGAAATTATTGATTCTGTTTCAGTTTGTGGTCAACAACTTCATAAGACCTTCTCAGTCCCGCGATTTATTTTGAGGTCCTACTAAAACAGTAATGATAATGAATTCTCCTTGAGTAATATTCTCCGGAAGCAAAATAACTGTTTAGTCAGATTTCCGGGCGATAGGTACTCGAGGTGACACATCATTCAACAATTTGAAGATCCACTTCTGTTACATCCACGGTCTCAACAAGAACATCATTGAAGTCCATTATCACCTACAGATTGAAAAACCTGATATTCTGTCCCTAACAAAAGCACAAATAATCTACCTCAAGGTTAGCATGCTCTGTTTTGGTTACGACCTACATTCTCGATTCAGATTCAAAGGGCCTGTACTCCAAGAGTAATACTTGATGCCAACACGAACAGATTTCAGAGCCGAAAGAATAAGTAGAGGACTTCGGATGAGAATGCAGTCATGCCAATGAAATATCAAGATTCTTCATTAAAAACAGAACACTAGAGGATTAAATTTTCAAAGGGGGTTTTTGTTCAAGAATGGCGATAAATTTAAAACTAGAAGCGAAGAGGTAGTGGTAGTGTTTAGGCCGATTCAGATACATGCGTGCCCACCCTGCATGAGATGAAAGATATAGTGAAAAGTACATCGGAAACTCCGATCAAATAACACAATCTAAATGAGTAACTCACCGAACACGCATTTAAATTTGTGTGTAAGGGACATCTTACCCCAACGACAGTGTCGTGCGTTGTTGACAGATATATTGAGGTTCAATAAAATAGAAATAATGGAAAACCCATATGGAATGGAACCCTGAAATTATGATGGAATAGTCTCCACAGGATTTTAAGAACAGCCGATGCCGATGACATGTTTTTTCATAATTCATTCATTTTTCTCTTTTCCAATTTGGTTTCCCTTTCTCGATAGTTTCGACACTGGTAGCTTACCTATGAAATGACATATATTGATTTTCAGCTTGAAATGGTCTTTTACACATTTCATAATGCTTCACCATTGCTTAATAATAAAAACTAACGATAGTTTAGCACAAATTCACGAAAAACACTCCAATAAGCCAAAGACGAAAACAAACAGAGATGTTTTATTGTTGATCTGTCATATTTGACATTCGATATTTCTAATGCAGTGTTGCCGTACTGACCAGACTATGTCGACAACGAATAATCTCCGTTCGGCGATGGAAATACTATCGTTTTTACATGCTCCCAACATGCTGTAATGAACGTTTCAATTGCCTTCTTATTGCTATATATTTCATCCAAGACAGTATTTTTGGGTTTTCGTTGCCATGAATATACCCGACAGATATCAAAATCTAAGTGACGTGCTTATCCTGCGTATCGCGTATCTGCGTATCGTGCGTATCCTTAAAAAATTGCGACATGGCAATAATGTCATGATTTATTATGACATTATGAAAAGACGTTACCTTCAGTTCTATTTGAGTAAAACTCATCTAGGTTGTGTTACTTGATAGGAGATAGAGATTATTTGAAAAACTCGAATAGCATTACTCTAGCATTGACAAAATTATTACAGAACCAAATAAAATTTATCCTTGTCATGGAAACTTAAGTAAAATGCGTTTAAACTGCACGTACTTCAAAAACCTTGCATGGGCATGCCTGTATCTGAATCGGCCTTCACGTAGAACATGGCGTTAGAGCGTTTGCCTCTCACACAAGCGGCCCGGGTTGCATATACGTATACTGTAGACGCTAGAAGCATAAGGCATAGCTGAACGATTCGGCTTTTTGTGATCTATCGGACCAATAAAAATAGCAGTAAAGTGGAGACGTAAATTGTCCAGATTGTCTGCAGTTTACTAAGGTTGGTCAACTGATAAAGGGACGACGTAGTTTATGCTGGTGCGTCTACAGTTTATGCTGTTTATAGAAATGTAAATAAGACACAGTTACAACCAATTTTTTCGTTTGCTTTTATGTAAATTAACATAGTGACAAATTAACGTTCGCAAAATCTTAATTTCCTAAATTTATTGTCACCTAGACCAATATTACACTCTACACTCAGTTGCAATTTGTGTGGTGCTCTTTTTTGCTGTTTTCTGTTAGACTTTCCAGGTTTTCGTCCAGCTAACGATGCTCTTCTATCTGTTAATTTAACCGTACGTCTTGATATCGAAGTCGGTTGTACAGATATTTTTTTCTTTTCTTAATTCTGCCTGCCTCTCATTTTAAGACGAAATTCCTGTATATTTGAAATCCGATAAAGAACGAAGATGAACATGCCTCTGAGGAAGCTAGCCACTCGTGCTAGAGAAACGTTCGGAAACAATTCTAAATCACGAGGGCTTAGCCAATTTATCAAAAATGAGGATACGGCAAAATATCACAGGTACCTCTTACCTGAAGACAAGTTTGTACCCTTGAGTATGAAATTATATTGGATCCAACAGCGACTTTACCAACTTTATCCAATTACAGTGACAAAACCGTTATAAAAGGTACCCGCATGGTACCTTTTTGGTACCAGCATCATCGGATAGCTATTGAAAAGTTAGGATGAAAACCTACCTAATCTTCGAAACGCCGTATGTCGGTAACAAATTGACACACAAACATGTGTGAGGCAACAAATTCGTAGGGGATTTGACGATATACAAAAAAGTAAATGGACGTTTTTTGCTGTAGAACGTAAGACAAAAAAGTTATTGAGGAAAAACCACACCAAGGTCGAAAAATTTGCAGTTTCCCCCCCCCCCCCTACTTTTTTAGCACAGGGTCCTCGAGGTCCAAAACTTGAGAAAATGTTAATCAACCATCCCTGAACTACATATTAAAGTTTCATTGACTTCCGACTTTTTTCTACCGGAACCTACTGTCGACTGAACTATACTGAGTCTGAGATAAAGTGACCTGAATCCACATGTATTATATTAGCTGTACAGTTGGTCCCGAATCTCCCTGGCTTTCATACGCTCTGCTTTCGAGGGGTTTTCTCCAAAAACCTAGAGGTGATTCTTTCTGACAAATGTTCTAAAAAATTTAATTTTACGAAAAGAAACACTAGTGCATTGTTATTGAAAGAGACAGAGAGGGATATTATAGTGTAGGGTTATTTCTTCCACAGTTACGATACTTTATTAACAGTTCAACCACGTTTTTAACTTTCTGAAACGAAACTTAACTAACCAATTCGGTTTATAATGATTATGATGAGAAAAGCATAGATTCTCTATGCAGGCAGTTTTGAGTGCAATTTCCCATGGCAACAATGACAAAATAGCAATCCAATTCTCTAATTGAAAGTAGAACTGTTATTTTAGATGTGATTTTGTCTTATTTACTCAAACATCTGTTGATTAATGTCTCAAAGATAAAGATAAAGATTGGCAAAATATTGAGGTCACCAACAAATGAGTTTTATTCCAAAGTTGAGTTTGTATAAGTTTATAAAGTTTGGTTGAGAATTCATTCCTACCATTTACAGGGTTGGCCACTTTTTTAATGGAATTGTATGAGTAACTTTCAAATCATACCAGTAAGAAGGTCGGTTGAATGGAAAAAAGTTGCATATCTGGAAGCGTAATCTATCGGTGGAAACTAATCGAAAATATCAGGTCTGGTTCTTGAGATATGACGAAAAAAGTAAATTAGATCATTTCTGTTTTTTGGTTATAGTTATTTGTAGTTTTTCAAAAAATCAAAAAACATTTTTGAGGTTTTTATTCGATGGTAAATTCTCACTGGCGGATCATAGGCACGAGGCGCGCGCTTCGTTTTTTTCCACACACTCGCCACTATAGCTCCCACTACAATTTTCTCCAATCAAGGGTAATTTGATGCAATGGACCAGTTGTAGCATGAGTGATGCAACTGGATTCCGCTTTAAATAAGAGATTGCGTTATTCTGTTGACTGCGAACTCGAATAAACTTCGTTAAAACAATAGTTCTGATGCTGCCGCAGTCGGATTTGAAATTTTTTCAATTCAATTTCACCGATTAAATTGTTAAAATCTCGTGGCTTGACTGGGGTGAGTCCTGCACGATTCACTTCTGCATTAAAATTAACAGTGCTGCTCCTAAGGTGGCGTATGGAGTTAGTCAACAAAAATTGAAAAATCCGTTGTATGAAGCTTTTCAAGATGGGTGAACCACATTTTCAAAAAACTATCCTACTGTGATTAAAATTTTTCGCATAAAAATTACGTATAAGAAATATTTCTTCATGTATTCTACTTGTTCGGAATTACCTCAAGACCTATTTTCATAATCAAATATCATTTTGGACCCCTAATTCCAAATTTTGTTGAAAACAAAAATATAAAAAATCACCAAAATTATATCATTCTCATGAGTCACAGTCCGAAAAAGTAATCAATATTAATGAAACAACAAGAGATAAGGGTTTTAACATTGATTATTTTATTTTTCGGAATGAATTATTGTGAAAATTTTAATATTGATTTTTTTTATTTTTTGTTTTCAATCAAATTTGGGATAATGGGTTCTTCTGAATAACATTTATCTAATACGTTTCTTCATTTTCATCTGTTATTTTTTTACTAATGCTAAAATACAATTCACCCATCTTGAAAAGCTTTACAAGCTCAACATAACGGATTTTTTTATTTATTGAAAAATAAAAAAGTTATTGAGGTGTTACCATTTTGAGTGAAACACACTCTAGATAAAGATACATATATAATAGTAATATAAGAATATAATTTCAATTTAATTGGAAATTTACAATTTTTTTTCGGGACATCGTGTGTCTATTCTCAGAAGCTCAGATATCTATATGAGTTCCAAATGAAATATTCTATGATTGTGATAGTTGACTTCGCAAAAAAAAAGAAAGTTCGGAAAGATTCATATTAAACCAAGTCTTCTGTGAGATACATATTTTTTATTAATTTTTTCTTACCATGAAATATTTCTTATTGGTTTATCTTCTCTCAGAATGATATTTTTCAAATTTCATTGAATGAGTTCGTATACAAAACGCTATTCAAGAAAAACTGTCTTAGGTTTTTAAATATATGGCCTACAGGGTAGGCACATTCCAGGAGGAAAGGGGCGCTGAAGTCAGTTGCGCTTCAGTCTGCCAAACGTCATGATCCGCCACTGTAAATTCTCTTCGATTTGACGTCTTCAGATTTTGTTTCCAACCTTCTGTATTCTCAGGATCACCCTCAACAATTTTTTTTAATACCGACCTGGATATTAACTTTTCATTCTGAATCCAGGGGTGTATCATACAATGCCATTTGAAGAATGGTTTTGGGTAATAAAATAAATGAGAATCACTAATTGAATGAATGCAATATTTGCCATTTGAAAAGCGAGTTCTCAATCGTCCGTGCGCGATATGAACAATCCACTTGACTTGTACAGTATACTCTATAACAACAAAAAAAAAAACACTTGAATTTAATTACTGGTACCTATCTGAAATATTTTATGCATGTGAGAAAAAATGTTTTGATAAAATAAATATACGAAGATAAAAAATTATTTTTGCTAATTCTGAGATATTAAGTCAGAATTCTGACTTACTATCTCAGAATTAGGTAAATCCGAGATACTGTAAAATATATAAAATCTTCATCAAATTATTCAAATTTAGTTAGGTGAGTAAATGCAAAGCATGAAGATCTGTGAACCTCAACTTCCATATACAATAAAAATTTACACAATTACAGGATAATGAAACATAAAACAGCTCAAAATATCGCAAACTTGCATTGAAAATATAAAATAATTTTTTGACCGTGCAGCTACCTTGAGAAATGCAAGCCTCGCAAAATATGCCTTTATAAGTATTGCGTGCGGTCAAGATCTGGACAATAGTTATTACTCGTCAATTGGTCAGTCAACATTTTGCATTTAGATTGAGATCATGTTTGGCATCTCCCCATCTATGGCTATGCTGACTATCAGCATATTTTAGTTTTTATATTTGTACATTTTTTTATTTTTTATTGTCAGTTACACTTTTTGCTTTTTCACTGTTTGGTTATTCATTTACCTCTTTTTTGTGACAGACTTGCTCATTTTTATATTCTTCAAATCAATAAACATTTATTTAGTTTTGGAAATGAGTTCTTTTATTAATTGGATTAATGTGGTTTGGGTGAAAACAGCTTGAAAACCCTTTCGAAAATTGCCAAGCTAGTACTGAGTTGCGACAATACTAAGTCGGTAAGTAATACTTAGTATCTCAGAATTAGCTAATTCCGAGACACGCCTCATGATATATCTAAAAGGGAGAATACATTCTGAAATTAAGTGCAGTGAAAGTGCTGAATTAGTTTTGGGTTGTGCCGATGCTGACTTCGCTGATGATCCCGAAGATCAAAGATCTAATAGCTGTTATACATTCTTGATGGCAAAAGGAGCAAAAAGTTGGGCGTGATACAAGCTCTATGGCTTCGTATGGAGATGAAAGAGTTGGGAATCGATGGAAACTATAATAATTTTAATCCAGTGGAAACATTGAAAACTTCTAATGAATGTGTTACGCAATCATCTCTCTATAATGAGTTTCATTTACTAATTGGGACTTTT
Source organism: Chrysolina americana (assembly GCA_958502065.1). Classification (NCBI taxonomy): domain Eukaryota; kingdom Metazoa; phylum Arthropoda; class Insecta; order Coleoptera; family Chrysomelidae; genus Chrysolina; species Chrysolina americana. The sequence goes on along the minus strand of OY293412.1, from coordinate 63,445,997 downwards.
GAAAACTTTACTGGATTTAACGTTGCTGTGGAGAGTTTCTATAAGTTTTATGAAATCGTGAATACCTGCATTCCACTCAACGATAATATTCATTATGGTATTCAAGCGATTTTGAAGGTCAAGTTACTGATAGAGTGTAGAGACACATGTAGTTTTAGTTGTGAGCAAGATATAATAGACTAACGCCCAGTTTCATAATTTGCGGTGATCTTTTCAATTAATTAACCTTAACCACATATCATTTGGTATAATTGGTTCAATGATTCATAAAAAAAGTTGTTAGTCAACTATTAGTTAATGTTAATATCCAATATGTTGGCAACGAGAATTCATGATTACATGGAACATATAAATCAACTGAGAACCAAATAACTTCTTGTTCCTCAATCGCGTTTTCCCACAAAATTAGGGTGGTTGAATTCCAATTCAAAGAAACAAAAATGATCTAAATATGCCAATTTTACATCGGAAAAGGAGCAACTTCTAGAAAGTCTCGTTGGAATGTATAAATCATACTTACTTCTTGGTGAGATGTTTGACTGAATCTCTATTCCTTCTAAATTCAATAGTGTCACACATATCCATATAAGAGTTTAATAGTATTTTACCGTGGAATTATAATATCCTTGTGTTTGTGGAAAACTGGACATCAAAGTAAAGCTAAGTAGTTGTAGTGAAGTTGACTTTTGATTAAATGCTTGGCCATCAACTTTGAAACACTTTTCAATGCTTGACCCAGAGTAAATTGCTAGCTTTGGGTGCCAAGATATTGTTGTATGTGTGTGATAAATGCGAAACTATAATTTTAGTATTTTAATCAATTCATCAATCAAAATCAGCCGAAATCCAAACAAAATCAGTATGACTGAATAGGTATTTTCAATACCTTTCAACTGAGATGTCACTTGCCATAAGGTTCCATTCAAAATTTTTGGTCACAGTGGTCCTGTGATGTCATCTTTGACTATTACGTCACGTGTTACGACTAATTGAGGAGCCTTTCGTGTATTTTCACCCTCCAAATTTCATCATTATACCTACAACCGTTCAGAAGATACCAAGGGGGAGGGGACTTCTGACTAGCACTGTATTGTTGTTAAGTTATTGTTTTGTTAAAATTGTCAACCGCCTGCACCCTCACGAGCAACCCTCAGAAGTCAGAGACTTGTGCGAGCTAGGGAGCTTACCTTATAACGTATGATCATGCTGGGAATCGAACCCACACCCCTGTGATTGAGAGGTAATCGCTTTACCATCACGACCACTACGGCCACTATAGACACAACTCCAGTTTCTTAAGTTAAAGAAAAATTAAAAGTTGCAAGCACCAATAAATTGAGTGTGCAATAATGCAAACAAACTCTTTAGCATTCGTGACATCGTTTATAAAAAAATTATGAAATAGTAGTTGTGATTGTTATTTCTGTGACAGCTTGGGTTGAATGCTATTCTCCGAATTGTGTTCGGAGACAAATTTTGCAGTACATATTTCTTTCAGGTTTGACGCCGGTACACTGGAACATGATCACATTTCAGTCCAAAATTATCCTATCTTCTATTAATGATCGGAGAAAATATCATTGAGGCATCGGAACATTATGGAAAGAGCACGTGTCCGAATGACTGGATAATTTTGCGTGAGCGGTTTGGAATGAACTAGAGCAATTATTATTTTTCCCAGCTGATATGAATTCCATCAGAGAGGAACGAAACAGGAAATCAAAGGCAAATGAAATTATGTGGTCGCAGATAACGAATAGATATGCTGAGGGTTTTAAATACACGTGTTCGTTCATTTCTCTTTTCATCTACCTGGGTAATTAGTGAAAATGAAATGGGGGAAAAACCTTTTTGCTGGCGTATTAAGTTCATTTCATTCAAGAATGTGTAGGTCTTCGGAAGAGTGAAGGGTCGCTGAAATGCTAGACTGACATTCTGACACACGTTTTATATTTGCGGCCATCACCATTACAGGTAGATTCCAAGAAGATCAACAAAACACAATAGTTAACTGTTATACCTTTATCTTTCATATACAGACGATTCTTCGGAGACACTGGTATTGATGATTGACGGAAAGTTAATTGATCTATATATTGATACAACTGTTACTACTTGAACACGATGGACTCGTTTCAGAACTTGCTGTTGGACTAGAAACTTGAAATTTGGTACACTGTCATAATCGATTATGTTTGCTTATTTTCATTTATTTTCAGTCTTACAGCTTTACAGGATATGCCAAAAGTCAGAACCAAATTTCTTATTTGAAATGAAAACCTATTTTTTCAGATTAAGTGTCTGATTGGCCTTCTGATTTTGAGTTTGAAAAACCTGACCTATATTTATTTATCAATTACAGTTTTTGATATATTTCTATTTTTCTCAAAAAATACTGAAATACTGTAGTAGTATTTTAGGATTCAATGTCTATCTCACAAACCGTTCAGAATTAGGAAATCTAATTTGTAGAGCTGTCACCTGATGTCCTATCGGATGCACGCCTCCGCACCTAGGGTTACAATGTGAAGGCACCATTAGCGTTCCTCAGGTCAGCGCCCTCAGTACGGTTTGGTTTGGCTACCCTTGAATGGGCCCTGGTGCCCTTTTTTCGTGTGCCCGCCTCCGCACCTAGGGTTGCAATGTAGAGGTAAGGGTACCTTAGGTCGGCGCTCTCAGTATGGTTGTCATGGCTCCCCAGAATGGGTTCCAGAAGTCCCTGCTTTGGTAATTCTTGCTGGTGTAGTCTTTTAGTCGCCTTCTTTTTCGAATTTCATTTACAGTTTGACACTGGTTTAGAAAAACCCCATCGTGATGAAAATTTTCAGTACTGCTCTGAACCCAGAGTGTTTATTAAAATAAAAAATAAATGAAAAATTAATCATTAATTGGTCCCCTGTTTTCTTATCCTCCTTATATTTTATTCAATTCGAAAAATCTGTATGTGACTCATGAACCTGATCATTCTTGAGCTAACAAACTCCAAGTTGAGATAACTACTGATAGGACATTAGATTAGGCCTGAACAGGTCATGAAAATCAATCTCTTGACGAAGACAGAGGATATCACTGACGGAAACAAACTAGTTTTTGAGCTGTAGAGAACCGTCGAATATTGAATTTTGTTCCACGATGGATGAGAACAACATATCCATTTTATCCGAAATAGGACGACTACATATCCAATTTCAAAGTTGGTTATTCTAATTAGTGAAAAACGAGTTGGAACAGTAACAATGATTGAAAATTGAGGAATAAAGTTTCGTTTACCTCTTCCTACATTATCCAAATCTGTTATCAATCTATTCCTGATTGAATCAGTAGGTATTAATATTAAATCGAATTCTGAACCTAAAACTTTGCAAACAAATCTGAAAATGAAATATAATTTGAAATGTGAATGTCTCAACTGTGTTCTGTAATTTAATAAGGATCCGAAGGAATTGAACAGATATTTAAGATGTCGTGGAAGATCGGTAATTGAATTTTATGGAACTATCAATAAAGCGTATTTTTAGAATGCTAATTTCATGAATTATTTGATTGGAAAATCGACAGATAATTCCATTTTAGTAGTGCATGTCCAAAATATATTTGATTGAAAAGTCTTGAAAGAAATTCTCAATAAAAATTCTGCAATTCAACGCATTAATGCTTATTTGAATAGAGATAGAGAATGGGGTACATAATATCATATCAAAGCACCACAACAGTTTATCGATAGTAGCATTCAACTACTCAATGTACGATACAAATTCAAATTAGTGAATACTCACATTTTTTTGTTGTTAATACGTCAACCGGTTGCACCTCTACGTACAACCCTCAGAAGTCAGAGACTTGCGCGAGCTAGGGGAAGACGTAGCCCTCACCTTTCAATAAGTGTGATGCCATGCACGAGACCGGTGACACTGCTCATTTTCGAACTCATGCTCCTACGGATGTTTTGGCTTATGGAGCGATCATTTTACCCGCATGCCACCGCTGGTAAATACTTTCTATTTGTTTGCTCAAGGGTCACAGTATAAACAATGTGAGTTGACGAGGATGAAAAAAAAACTGGAGAAGTCAACAATCAGCCCTATGCTGTATTACTTCTGTTAAAAATAACGTCAACGTTATTCGCCATTTCTGTTATTTTGCTTTGATTGGTAATAGCAAAATATCGGAAATGGCGAATAACGGTGACGTTATTATCAAGGGATGTGATACAGCATAGGGCTGATTATTTTATATTGATAAAAAGGGAACCGCTGGTGGTAATTTGTTTGTTGAAGGGCCATAAAGATCTTCCTGTATATTGCACAAACGCCACAAGTGAATGAATATGGATGGAGCCTGGAGTTGAATAAAGTGATAACTTGAACAGTAGTATGGCAATACAAATACCAGGACCGATGAGTGTCCTGGTATTTGTATTGCTCCACACGGGGATCTATTTCTCGATGGCCGCGTCCATCGAGTTCTCGCCATTGGTGGAGGGTTGCTGAAGAAGATGACGTGTTCGCTGAATAGTTTCGGGGGTGGGGGGTCGTCAAAGCGTTTCACCCTAAGCGGCGCTCGTCTTTTCTGCAAAAAAAACATGGCGGCGATGGAGCGGAAGGCAAAAAAACATGGCGGCGATGGTGGAAGTGATGAAAAAAACGTCCCCTCATGTGATTCGCTGAGAGCAATTGGCTGGAAGACAAAAAAACGTCGAGTGATTCGCTGAGAGCAATTGGCTGGAACAGAAAAAACGTCACGTGATTTGTTGAGAGCAATTGGCTGGAAGAGAAAAAAACGTCACGTGATTCGCTGTGTAGAAAAAATAAATGGCCTTAGTTGATAAAACGATAAAATGAAATATGAAAAATGCCTGTCTTAGAACAACAGAAAATTATAAAATTATTAATTCACTCTCTCGAATGTAATGCCAAGACTGATACGTCTCCGCGCGCTGTAGTCGTAAACAGCGATAAGCCATATCCGGCGTTTGTTTACTCTCTCTCCAATGAAATTCCAAGAAACACAATTTGGCCTTGGACTTGTTTACTGTCTCGATCTGAAATTCTAAGAATAATGCACACATCAGCTGCCGTTGTGTGACTCACGACAGTCAGATGTTGTTTTTCCAGGAAAATGATGAGTCAGCAGAGATAATAAAGTTGAGTTTGAAGCCAAATTGCTGGATTCAAGACGTTTCAAGTGTCTCACTCTAACCCATGGCATTGTAGGTCTGTCTCTGTTTGTTCGCATTTATTGAAATGAATAACGTCAGTTCGAGAAAAATACATTTAGTTTTTCAACGTAGGCGTCTGTAGGGCATCTTGACGTCGTCGTCGTTACTTGGAGCACTGCAGGCATCTTGCGAGGGGTCACCTCCTCCACCACCTGAGATGCTGGCGGTTGGAGCAAAAACCAGTCAGTTTCTTGGCAAGTTTCGTTGCGAAAGACTTTTCTCAGCGGGTGGCGGGGACATGTTTGGTGAGTCGTTAAAAGCAACGTTTGGTCCTCCTAACTCCACCACACCCATGCGATACGATTATTTAGCGAAATTACCGGGAATTTTTTGGCGGGTGCGAAAAATCTAAAATCCAAGCCCAAGTGTTTGAGAGAATGCATGATTCTCACGAGTGTTTATTTCGACTGTCAGTTGTTTATATTAGCATATTCGAATAATTGATATATTGAAATCCGTCAGTTTTCGTGAGTACACCCTGTACAACTAGTCTCAAACCGCTTCATGAGAGCTCGGTAGGTAATAATCAAACTTTCAGACATTTCATTCATATAGGTACCACGGTACATTTATTTTATTATCAAATTACTATGTGAATTTTTGCCAAAGAATCAAACAAACTTCAAGTATTCATCCGCATATAATTTAAGTTTATTTACCATCTCGATATTCATATCTATGCTTGGTCAACGATTTCAAGCAGGTAGGTATTGTTGACACAGCAGGAATAAGCTCAGAGACTGGAAAATTTTGAATGCTCGAGTTGAAACATATTTGTCATTGCTGGTTCCTCAAAACAGAAATTTGTTTATTACCATACTTGCGTTCCAAAGAATTCTCGATCATATGATGATGCAATCGAACACCTGAATAAACAAAACGAATCGGATTTTGAGACCGAAGCACCCGATTCTTGGTGTGTATATCTTCATACCATTGGATTTTATGTCTCTTTGCATTCATCATTTGACTAGAGTTTGAAATCGAACAGCTCAGAATGTTCTGGAAATTAGAGTCTGATAACGTGATACCTGGATTGGAGGAGGATACAGTAGCACCTATTAGGTGAAAGCTAAACTAACATCGCAGTAATATTCGCCACTTGTCGATTGCTTTTGCGAATTCATACAAAGTTGAATACTGAATAGTTGAAATAGACAAAGGCGAGAGATGGCGTGTAAAGACCTTTGGTATAGCATCTAACACTTGAAGACAATGTTGGAAAGAGTTGAAATATTCAGATTAGACGTGGAAAGTGGAAAACCAACCTACGCCGAAGAAATAAATGACTTCGAAGGTTGGAATATTTTTGAGTGAGGTCCATGTTAAAAAGTACGATCCTGGGAAGACATCAAATCTGACGAGTACAGGAAAAAAAAACATAATTGAAACATTCAAGTGAGTGGGATGATTTCAATTAATCATGTCTCGGAGTATTTCAGAAAAGTAATCGAGTTCGTGAACAAGATTTCCGTATGAAAAAAAATTACTTCAAAATGCTGAAGAAAGTATCAAGATGACTCGACATATTTCTGAGTGAAGTGTGTGTTATTTCAAAAACACCAAGATTGTTCCGCAACAAAGTAGGGTTAAGTAGGGTTAGATTTGACACATAGTTGAAACGAATGGGAAGATCGCACTAATCAGATCGGTTTCAATCAATCAATTCTTGTGTCCAGAGAAGTGAGCAATTTCGTGAGGAAGACATCACCAATGGGACGAATGACTTCAAAATGCTGAAGGCACTAGCAAGATGACTTGACATATCTCTGAGTGAAGTGTGTGTTATTTCAAGTACACCAAGATGGTCCCGTAGCGAAGTAGTGTTGAGACGTATACATATATAGATTTGATATGTACTTCAAGCGGGTTGAGAAGATCGAATTAATCAGATCCGTTTCAATCAAACAAGTTTTGTGTCCAGAGAAGTGGGAGAGTTCGTGAGAAAGACACCACTGACGAAACGAATTACTTAAAAAGGCTGTATATGCATATGGGATATGGGCCGCAGTGGTCATTATGATAGAGCGCTAGCCTATCGATAAGAGGGATGTGGGTTCCATTCCCAGCATGGTCACTGGTCTCGTGCTAGGAATCGCACGTTGAAAGGTAAGACCTCGTTAATCCTTGGCTCGTACAAGTTTCGACTTCTGAGGGTTGTCGTTCGTAGGAGCATGAGTAATAGTGGTCTCGTAGCGAGGTAGGGGAAAGACATTTGACGCACACTTGCAATGGGCGGGAATTATTCAGATCGTATTCAATAAAACAAGTCTTGTGTAGTGTTCCAGAGAAGTGAGCGAGCCCGTGAGAAAGACACCACCGGCGAGACGAATAACTTCAAAAGGCTGAAGGCATGTTGACATATTCTTTAGAGAACTACATGTTATTGGTTATGAGTGAAAGTGGTCTCCTAGCGAGGTAGGGAAAGACATTTGGCGCATATTTGCAATGGACGGGAATTAATCAGATCGGTTTCAATCAAGCAAGTCTTATGTCGAGAGCAGTGAGCAAGTTCGTGAGAAAGACATCACCAACGAAACGAATAACTTCAAAATGCTGAAGACAGTATCAAAATGATCTGGTATATTTTTGAGTGAAGTGTGTGTTATTTCAAATACACCAAAATGGTTCGGCGATTTAGATTAGACGTGGAAAGTGGAAAACCAACCTACGCCGAAGAAATAAATGTCGAAGGTTGAAATATTTTTGAGTGAAGTCCATGTTAATTCAAATAAACAATGATGGTCTCGTAGCGACGAGGTCCGCATCAAAAAAAGTACGATACTGGGAAGACATCAAATCTGACGAGTACAGGAAAAAAACATAATTGAAACATTGAAGTGAGTGGGATGATTTCAATTAATCACGTGTTCGAGTATTTCAGAGAAGTAATCGAGTTCGTGAACAAGATTTCCGTTTAAAAAGAAAAAAAAACTTCAAAATACTGAAGGCACTATAAAGATGACTTGACATATCTCTGAAAGAAGTGTGTGTAATTTCAAATACACCAAAATGGTTCCGTAGCGTAGTAGGGTTAAGACATTTAACATATACTTGCAATTGGCGGGAAGATCGAATCAATCAAAGCAGTTTCATTTAAGCAAGTCATGTGTTCAGAGAAGTGAGCGAGTTCGTGAGAAAGACATCACCGGCTCAAAAAATCATGACATTGATAATAGACGCAATGGGTAGTCAGTGGAGTATACAGAGTGTATCAAAGAATAATCTCCGAATTCAGTATACCAGATGTGCCTACATATAAAGTGGGATAAAATTGATGATTGAAAAAATCGTAAATAGATATAGAAAAAACATGGCAGCAATAATTGACGCAATAGGTATTCAATGAAGTATACAGAGTGTATTGAAGAATAATCATAAGAAAGAAAAAACATGATGGATACCCCGCCAACACAGAACGGGTATTTAGCGAGTTAAAATGTACAGGGTGTATCAAAAAAGTAATCATGAGGATAAAACATGGCGGCTGCTTGTAGAATTCAGTGTAGTGGGTGTGTCAACATATACAGCGAGATAATAATAATAATGATTGAAAAAATCAAAAAATAGATATAGAAAAAAAACATGGCAGCAATAATTGACGCAACAGGTGTTCATTGAAGTATACAGAGTGTATTGGAGAATAATCATGAGGAAGAAAAAACATGGCGGATACCCCGCCAACACAGAACGGTTAGTTAGAGAGTTGAAATGTACAGAGTGTATCAAAAAAGTGATCGTGAGGAAAAAAAAAACCTGCGAGATAATAATAATGATGATTGAATGTAAAAATGAGTATGGAAAAGAACATGAAAGCAATAATTGACGCAATTAGTATTGAATGGAGTATACAGGGTGTATCAAAGAATATTCATTGAATGAACGGTTATTTAGCGAGTTGAAATATACAGGGTGTATAAAAAAAGAATTACTGAGGAAAAAAAATTATTTTGTTTCAGAGAGCACATGCGCACACCACCATGGTAGACACTTTGAAAAATGTATGCTGTCTGCAAGTAGTCAGATGTATATCATCAATAGTTGAATTCATCGAGGCCTCACCTCTACCATGGACGCTCACTGATCGAAAATGATTGCCAATGTAAAACGGGTACAAATCTATAAGCAGGCTCAGAGCGTCAGACAAAATTTCAGTGATTTGGACTACTTACAGTACACTAGAGAAATCAGCTTTAAAGATAGGTGTGAAGCTCTCAAAAATCAAGACTGGGAGGGGCATTTGCACGAAGACCAATACTGTGTGTGGGCGAATGCATATCGTATTCCAAAATATAATTTACGATTTTGCCGCACTTGCTATAAAGCATTCAGAAGGGTTCTGCGAAACCATTCAGTTCACAGCATCAGGGACCATCAATATATGGTGTTCGGTGTAAAGCACATGGACAATATATATCAATGCTGCAAATTTCGGTGTCACAACCGATTTGATAAGAGTTTATTCATTTTGATAATGAACAGCCAATGCTACTTTGACCTTCATCTGCGTGGAGGTGGTGAGCCGATGAGATCTCGCGTACGAATCCCCAATCCCATTCAAAATCCCACATAATTTTGGAGGTCATTTCTTTATAAAAAAAGTGTAACTTTTTTATGCAAAAAAGTTCCACTTTTCTGTGCAAAAAAGTGCCTGTTTTCTGCCCTAAAAAGTAACACTTTTATTGACATGGTGGAAAAAGCTGAGTGATTCACTCAGCCACTCATCTTTCACTGAAAATGCTTCACTCAGCTTTCACTACAATGTTGATAAAGGTGTCACTTTTTTTCATCCAAAAATACATGTATTCTTATGGGAAAATGATAATTTTTTGATAAAAAAATTACTAAAAATTGACATGGTGGAAGAAGCTGACTGAAAGCTGAGTGAATGCTGAGTGACTCAAAATTCAATGAAAATGCTTCACTGAAATCGTTCCACCATGTCAATTTTTGGTGTTTTTTTTATCAAAAATGGTAAAATGGAATTTTTTTTTTTATAAAGAAAATTACCGAATATTGACATGGTGGAAAAAGCTGAGTGAAAGCTGAGTGAATGCTGAGTGACTCAAAATTCACTGAAAATGCTTCACTGAAATCGTTCCACCATGTCAATTTTGGGTGTTTTTTTATAGAAAAAGGTGTCACTTTTTTGTGCTGCATTTTTGCATAAAAAATATGATGAATAATTCAATAAAAAATGTGCTCATTTCTGCATAATAAATAAGCATGTATTTTGAAGCAAAAATGGGACGTAATTTTCGAGTCAAAAAATTTAAATCAAAAATATTCTAAGATATATATATTTTCATAAACGTATAGATGCACACCAAGTGTCTACATGGCATAAACAATACACTTAGTTCATTTACAATTTACATTTACATGTCACCTTTTACTTGTCTTTCTTCTGGAGCAGTATCAGTGCCATCTGTGGGTGGTGGTGATGATGATACCAAAACTGTCGGCGAAGTGTCATCTGCCCACTCGTCTTTGTGTGAAGGAACATCAGCGCCATCTGTCGGTGGTGGTGATGACAGCCAAACTTCTGGCGAGGTGTCATCTGTCACTCCGCTAATGACACCTGACGGACTTGGTCCTGGAGGAACATCAACACCATCTGTCGGTTGCTTGATGCCACCTGCCACTCTCTGTTCTGGTGAAAATATCAGCGCCATATGTCAACCAACTAATGTCACTTAATACTCTCCGTTCTGGTGGGGATATCAGCACCATCTGTCAGCCATTCAAACGTCATTATTCTTTTTGACTTTACGGTTCTTCAAAGAATCTGTCATGTATATCGTCACTCGAACATCTAAAGCTTTAATGGAGTCGATGACAGCGTACTCTGAACTTTCGCATGATATCATCAACGTATTTTTTATTAACATCATTCGGCGCACTTGGCGTTTCCACTTTACATATTTTCACATGTTCAGCATCAATGTCCCCATTGGTCGTATAGTTGAGTATGGCGCCAGGGGAATGGTAAGACTGCTGTTGCTTACGGTGAGCTAAGGAACTTTGACAGAACTTGTTGATACTCATGATGGATTTATGGCAAAAGAAACGTCTTCGAACTAGAGAAAGAGAGAGTATGATTATGAAGAGTGTGGTGTGCTCTTGTGCGACAGAACTAACGCCTGCCCCCCTCAACACTTCTATGCTCCTCTTCAAATACCAACCCCATTTGGCAGCTTGCATAACACGATTCTTATGATGATGGTTTCTTCGCGGAAATTAGCTCCAGTAGTCAAAAATATATTATTGTCGCCGACAGATGATGATGATGACATCTCTGATAGCCTCATAAAACAAAAAGGGACACGTGACAGGCTGACAGATGCTAATAACATTTGACAGACTGATAGATCTCTGAGTCACCGAGAACCGTCACAAACAGGTGTTGAGTGAGTTATTAGCCCTTCAACTGAACCATTCACTCAGTAGTTATTCAGCCACTGACTAAATGAATCACACTGTAGCTCTCACTGAGCGAAAGAATCACTTTGTAAAGCCGCCAAGAAATGTCACACTCAATCATTAGCTGAAATAATCACTCGACTGATTGAATCACTCAGCAGTTATTCAATTCAGTCACTGAGTGAAGGACTCTACCATCTGCGTGCGTCTGCCAGCGAAAATTCACACTGCAAACGCAAAAGCCTTGTTCGAGAATTATACATCATATTATGTTTAAAAAAAAGACACTTTTTTCTGCATAAAAATGTGACCTTTTTTGCATTGAAAAATGTTACAGATTTTGCATAAAAAAGTGACAGCTTTTGCATAAAATTTTTACACTTTTTTGCATAAAAAAGTGTAAATTTTTATACAAAAATGACCTTCTGTAATATGTAGGTCACAGTAGCATTGACTGCTCGTTTTCAAAGTGAACACCTAATCAAATCGGTTGTGAAATTTGCAGCATTGATATATATTGTCCATGTGCTTTACACCGAACACCATATGTTGATGGTCCCTGATGCTGTGAACTGAATGGTTTCGCATAACTCTTCTGAATGCTATATTGCAAGTGCGGCAAAGTCGTAAATTATATTTTGGAATATGATATGCATTCGCCCTCACACAGTATTGGTCTTTGTGCAAATGCCCCTCCCAGTCTTGATTTCTGAGAGTTTCACACCTATCTTCAAAGCTGATTTCCCTAGTGTACTATAAGTGGTCCAAATCACTGAATTTCTGACGCTCTGAGGCTGCTTATAGATTTTTACCTATTTTTCATTGGCAAACATTTTCAAAATTCGATCAGTGAGAGTCCATGAATTCAACTATTGATGATGTACATCTGACTATTTGCAGACAGCATATATTTTTCTACCATGTACCATGTCTACCATGGTGGTGTGCGTATGTGCTCTCTGAAACAAAATTTTTCCTCAGTAATTCTTTTTTTATACACCCTGTACATTTCAACTCGCTAAATAACCGTTCATCCGATGAATATTCTTGCCATGTTTTTTCTTCCTTATGAATATTCCTCAATACACTCTGTTTACTTCATTGAATACTTGTTGCGTCAATGATTGCTGCCATGTTTTTTTCTATATCTATTTTTCGATTTTTTCAATCATCATTATTATTATCTTGAGGTATATGTTGACACACCCACTACACTGAATTCTACAAGCAGCCGCCATGTTTTTTTCTTCATGATTACTTTTTTGCTACACCCTGTATATTTCAACTCGCTATATAACCGTTCTGTGTTGGCGGGGTATCCGCCATGTTTTTTCTTCCTTATGATTATTCTCCAATACACTCTGTATACTTCATTGAATACTTATTGCGTCAATTATTGCTGCCATGTTTTTTTCCACATCTATTTTCGATTTTTTCAATCATCATTATTATCCCACTTATATGTTGGCACATCTGGTATAGTGAATTCGATGATTATTCTTTGACACACTCTGTATACTCCACTGATCACCCATTGCGTCTATTATCGCTGTCATGATTATTTGAGCCGGTGATGCCTTCTCACGAAATCGCTCACTTCCTTGAACACATGACTTGCTTAAATGAAACTGCTTTGATTGATTCGATCTTCCCGCCAATTGCAAGTATGCGTCAAATGTCTTAACCCTACTACGCTGCCGAACCATTTTGGTGTATTTGAAATAACACACACTTCACTCAAAAATATACCAGGTCATCTTGATACTGTCTTCAGCATTTTGAAGCTATTCGTTTCGTTGCTGATGTCTTTCTCACGAACTTGCTCACTGCTCTCAACATGCTTAATTGAAACCTATCTGGTTAATTCCCGCCCATTGCAAGTATGTGCCAAATGTCTTTCCCTACCTCGCTAGGAGACCACTTTCACTCATAACTAATAACATGTAGTTCTCTAAAGAATATGTCAACATACCTTCAGCATTTTGAAGTTATTCGTCTCGCCGGTGCTGTCTTTCTCACGGGCTCGATCACTTCTCTGGAACACTACACAAGACTTGTTTAACTGAATCCAAACTGAATAATTCCCGCCTATTGCAAGTGTGCGTCAAATGTCTTTCCCCTACCTCGCTACGAGACCACTTTCACTCATAACCAATAACATGTAGTTCTCTAAAAAATATGCCAATATTGTTTTTTTTGTTAGTTTTAAAATTGTTTTTCCGTTAACTAGCTGTCATCCCCCTACGAACGACCACCCTCAGAAGTCGAAACTTGTGCGAGCCAAGGATTAACGAGGTTACTTTTTAACGTGCGATTCCTAGCACGAGACCAGTGACCATGCTGGGAATCGAACCCACGTCCCTCTGATCGATAGGCTAGCAAATCTATATATGTATACGTCTTAACACTACTTCGCTACGGGACCATCTTGGTGTATTTGAAATATCACACACTTCTTTCAGAGATATGTCAAGTCATCTTTATAGTGCCTTCAGTATTTTGAAGTTTTTTTTTCTTTTTAAACGGAAATCTTGTTCACGAACTCGATTACTTCTCTGAAATACTCGAACACGCGATTAATTGAAATCATCCCACTCACTTGAATGTTTCAATTATGTTTTTTTTTCCTGTACTCGTCAGATTTGATGTCTTCCCAGTATCGTACTTTTTTTGATGCGGACCTCGTCGCTACGAGACCATCATTGTTTATTTGAATTAACATGGACTTCACTCAAAAATATTTCAACCTTCGACATTTATTTCTTCGGCGTAGGTTGGTTTTCCACTTTCCACGTCTAATCTAAATATTTCAACTCTTTCCAACATTGTCTTCAGGTATTAGATGCTAGACCAATACAATTGCAAACGTCGTTCACGAGCTCACTTAAATTTAAAAAAAGAGCATGAATTTTACTCAAAAATGTTTTGTGATTTCCCAAAGTTCTTTCCACGCCATCTCTCGCCCATGTCCATTTCAACTATTCAGTTCTCAACTTTGTATGAATTCGCAAAAGCAATCGACAAGTGGCGAATATTACCGCGATGTTAGTTTAGCTTTTACCTAATAGGTGCTACTGTATCATCCTCCAATCCAGGTATCACGTGATCAGACTCTAATATCCAGAACATTCTGAGGTGTTCGATTTCAAACTCTATTCAACCGATGAATGCAAAGGAAGATAGACATAAAATCCAATGGTATGAAGAGAGGTGATATACACACCCAGAATCGGGTGCTTTGGTCTCAAAATCCGATTGGTTTTGTTTATTCATGTGGTCGATTACGTCAGCATATGCTCGAGAATTCTTTGGAACGCAAGTATGGTAATAAACAAATTTCTGTACCAAATATATTCACAAACACTTAAGAAATTTGCATACCTATTTCAACTTCCGATTTTTGCAAACAAATTCTCGGAATACGAAATATGTATCAACTCGATCTCTCAAGATTTTCCAGCCACTAGGCTTATTTCTGCTGTGTCAACAATACCTACCTGCTAGAAATCGTTGACCCAGCATAGATATGAATATCGAGATGGTAAATAAACTCAAATTATATGGGGATAAATACTTGAAGTTTGTTTGATTCTTTGGCAAAAACACATAGTATTTTGATAATAAAATAAATATACCGTGGTACCTATATGAATGAAATGTCTGAAAGTTCGATTATTACCTACAGCGCTCTCATGAAGCGGTTTGAGACTAGTTGCACAGGGTGTACACACGAAAACTGACGGATTTCAATATATCAATTATTCGAATATGCTAATATAAACAACTGACAGTCGAAATAAACACTCGTGAGAAACATGCAATCTGTCAAACACTTGTGCTTGGAATTTATATTTTTCGCACCTGCCAAAAAATTCCCGGTAATTTCGCTAAATAATCGTATCGCATGTGTGTGGTGGAGGTAGGAAGACCAAACATTGCTTTTTACGACTTACCAAACATGTCCCCGCCACCCGCTGAGGAAAGTCTTTCGCAACGAAACCTGCCAAGAAACTGACTGGTTTTTGCTCCAACCGCCAGCATCTCAGGTGGTGGAGGAGGTAACCCCTCGCACGAGTAACGACGACGACGTCAAGATACCCTACAGACGCCTACGATAGATTTATGTTTTTTGTATCTTTAGCACTCATATGCCAACTGGGTGAATCATTGTACAAGCTGTTGCAATCAATTCGACAAAGATACATATTCAACAATTCGAACAAAGATGGTGAATATTACCATGACACTGAAGTGTAATTTTTTATTTGAAAAAAAATAAAATTATTTTTCTCGAACTGATGTTATTCATTTCAATAAATGCGAACAAACAAAGACAGACATACAATGCCATTTACGACTACAGCGCGCGGAGACGTATCAGTCTTGGCATTACATTCGAGAGAGTGAATTAATAATTTTATAATTTTCTGTTGTTCTAAGACAGGCATTTTTCATATTTCAGTTTTACGTTTTATCAATCAAGGCGGCGGCCATTTTTGTTTCTACACTTCGAATCACGTGACGCTTTGTTCTCTTTCAGCCAATTGCTCTCGGCAAATCACGTGACGTGTTTTTGTCTTCTAGCCAATTGCTCTCAGCGAATCACGTGAGGGGACGTTTTTTTCATAACTTCTATCGCCGCCATGTTTTTTGCCTTCCGCTCTATCGCCGTCATGTTTTTTGCAGAAAAGACGAGCGACACTTAGGGTGAAACGCTTTGACGACCCCCCACCCTCGAAACTTTTCGGCGAACACGTCATCTTCTTCAGCAACCCTCCACCAACTCGACCATCGAGAGATAAATCCCCGTGTGGAGCAATACAAATACCAGGACACCCATCGGTCCTGACCTGAACATTCAGTTGATTCATTGAAGACTACTTAGAGTTTGTTATCAGAGCGTAGAATTGAAAGTTTTCATAACACAGTGAGGTATGTAAATAAAGCGGGCAACAGACGTTACAAATGATTGTACTACAGGTCGTTTAATGAGTTGTACTGTAAATTGAAGAGATAGATCCTGTCAACATGTCAACTTTCTAATTCAATTAGTACAACTAGTGGTCGCGATGGCACTAACAGTGTTAAAAAAAGAAATGGCTGCTCTAGTAGTAGTCGTTGATGTTAGTAGATGATAAATACTCCTCACGAACACTCACAGACTGAACCCAAAGGCATAGCCTGTGCGCATAGAGGGCAGCTATTATTATTATTTGCCGTCGCGCTCCGGGGTGACTTACTGATGTTTGGTGGTGTATTCAGTTTTCAGCAGTAGAAAAACCAGGAAAACCTACAGCACCACATCGAGTGGTCGGTGCGCAGGAGTGAACCATTATATTCCAAAAATTAATTAAGAATGGACGACGAATCAGTCAACGTATTCCAATCTCACTATTATTATTACGAATTTATATGGGAGATACAATTAGTGCCGGAGTCAGATATTTGTCTACTGGAAATTTCTATGGAGACCGTGAATTCAGTACAGTTGTGTCACCTCAGTTCATAGATCAAATTGTCCCTCAAACCTGCCAAGCACTAACGGAAGAATATTTAAAGTTCGTCGAAGTAATAACAAAGTTCAGAAACTTTCATTTTTTAATTGATTATTACACAACTGAAATTATATTTGGTCAAAATATTCGAAGAGAGCAGACATCAGACACTGATAAATTATAAAAAAGATCATAAATTTGTGAATAAATATTCCCAATAATTTCAGTTAGTGCATGCATAATAATTATGCAAAGAATTTCTGAGATTTGGAGTTTTATTCGAATTTTCTCTTTTTAATTGCATGAAATATCACATTGGATATCACCTATTCCCTTCTTTCTCAACATCTCTACAGTACCTACTGTTACTTGCTATTCCTTCTTACGATACAATCGTGTCGTACAATTAGTTGAACTGGAACACCACACACGTTGCATTTATCGTTCAGACGGTTGAACCGAATCATCTACATTTATTTACATGTCATTTAAATCAAGCCATCCTTTCATAAATGCTGAATGATCCTGATGAATGGTCAGCATTTCCAGAAATTTAATTTTTATGGTTTGAAGGTGGGGTTCAAGGGGGTGCCGGGAATCCCAACGCTATTCTCACCTCCAGGTGGTGAATCCTGGGCAACGGCATGACCTGTCATGACGGCTAATGAGAGTGAAGCTGACTATAGGGGTAGCTGAGGCGCCAACCGGAGTAGCAACCAGCTCACCAGCGACCCTAGCTCACCGTACACCGATGTCAAAAGCATATATGAACCTTTGGCACTCGAAACATACACATTCATACATCACAGATGGAAGCGAGAACTGACAAACCTGTCCCAAATGGAAGCCAAGGAGGGGCCTAGGATCGGAACCTGCGAGACTGGTATTCGGTGAAAGAACCAGGTATCCTTGAGGAGGTAGATTGAAAGAACTCGCAGCAGGAACTAGAAAACCTGTCTTCGATGAGAACCGAGGAGGGGCCTCGGATCGGACGCTGCGGAACTGGTAACTCGTGAACGATTCATCCACGGCCTCTGTAGAGGGGTCCCGGATCAGCTACTGCGGGGCTGGTAGCCGCTCATTGAATCACCCGCCGCGACCACACCGCCTGGCCCCACCAAAGCTTTCATGAGGAGGGGGATTCAAGGAAACCGCTTCTACAAGCACCAACTCACAACACACACTTTAAGTCGCTACATTTTGAGGAAACACCTCTATAAAATAGGGCAATACGATGGAAGCTTGACCTGCAGACTATGCAGTAAGGATCCAAAAGTCGTGAAACACATACTGTGCTATTGCGAAGTTCTAGACCGAAAAAGAACTATAGAGTTCCCACCCAATACGGAACTTGTACAAACTCGTACAAGGCACAAAAGTATTGAATTGGGTACTGTGACATTATAACATACGTAAGATACAATGGGCCAATAGGCCTAAGTGTCACCGGAGGCAATAGCCTGACCGGACCTACACAGAGGTGGAGGTTTTACTGAGTATGCCTAACAAGGAGAGTCTCACAGTATTTATTGAGATTGAAGACTCAATATTCCTTCACCTCACCAAAAAAAAATGAGAATGCGAAACCAGGAAGTTTAGACAGAGCATGCCATGGATGAGGAGACCAGGGGATGGCAAGAAGGGCCCATGGAGATCTACTTGTCTGGCTGCAGTAGCAGCCTCCCCACCAACTACTACTACTAGGGATACTACAATTTTCTGATCTTGATTGGGTTCAAAGCAAACATCCTTCCGTTTTTGTAGCCCTTTACCAATGACTATTCCGGGGTGTTGCTATGACCGTCGCCGCAAATTACTAGGTAAATGGTAATTGTTAGGTACTATGATTGATTCAACAAATCAGGCGCTGTATGCCTTCGTTTACCTAGTTAAAAGTCACAGATAAATCAAATCGTCGTGAACACAAGGTGAATGCAAGAAAAATTTGGCCAGGTATTTCGACTTCACTGTGGAATGAAATGATAAAACCTCGTAGATTTGTATAGACTTAATTCTAAACGATTTTTTTGTCCTTTTCTAATGCTTACAATCCTACAATCCTAAAACATCAGTAACTGAAGTGATTGTACATGGTACATTTGAAAGTTATATTGTTATTGTAATATCCGTCAACGGAGCAACGGAGCAACGAAATCTCTCAGAGAATTATGCGAACTAAGAAAGACGTAACCGTTATCTTTTTAAACGTGTGTTGCACGAGACCGGTGTTCGTGCTGATTCGACCCATACACCAACGGGTGATTAGATCAAGAAGCGAACGCTCAACACGCACGCCACCACGGACCATTGAATGAAAGATTCATTCAGGAATTAAACCTCACTTTCAAAATTATCTAGGTGATATATGTCCAGTAAGCGGAGATCTGCTGGATCAGTAATGGAACATAACAAGTGTAACGAACTGGGACTCCTTGGCATCGGTGAATCAACACCGACCACCAAAGGCGGGGCTTCGTCGAGCGGCTGCCTCAGCCCCTAGTGTGGGTCCGGTTGATAGGGCTCGACTAAGTTTAGTCAGGGTTTGTTGTGGAAGGAAACACTCGTGGAATAGTTGAAAAATCATACAGTATATTAGAATATAAGCCTTAACAAAATGCTACACATATATAGAAAAACAATTAGCTCGATTTACAACCTAGCACGTAAAACGGGCTCAAACGTGAACCTTGTGGTAACGTTATATGAGCCGATTATCCTCTAAACGTACAAACGTTACAAACAAATACTCGGTTCAGCAAAGATATCCAAAGGCAAATTAAACTTATTATCTAGTAGGATCCGATCAAGTCATTATATTATAGAGGGTCAAACACATATCAACAACTTGAGTCATAAGCCTGTTCAAAAAAAAAATCAAAGTATAAGCAACCATTATTTCAAAGGGAGTTAGACATTTCTGGACATTTGGTCACGCAAGGTGAGATCGACGACACACCGAAATATACTTTACCTAAGCATGCACCAATAAATCATACCACAATAAACTCCATTACTTAAAGCAATACAGGAAATATATACTCTAGACAGAACCAAACATCAGATCGTTAAAGTTTACACAAATCAGTTTGAATTCAACAAAGTTGAATGGTGCATAGCCATCAACCGCATGTAACCTTCAAATATTTCAGCAAATAAACAGTAAATACCACACATATATTAATAACCTAGCCCACCTTGTAATGCTACAACGTTCATAAAACGAAAAAATATAAAATATCGATTATCTGAAACAATCGCCACTCAATGACCGATATCAGAACAGCGCATATCTTCTACTTAATAAATTATTCTCCATTCATAGATAACACCGCTTAAACGAGGTTGAATGTTCAGAGGATATAAATATAACCCACTTACTGAATGCGAAATGCATCTTCTGCCTAATCTGTATAATCTGTATTTATTTAAACGACCGGAAAACGAGTGTTCGAAATTAGGAGATCTTCGTATTTCTTGAATGATGGTTGTCACAAGGAAGATATTTTCTCTTGGAAGGATATCTGTTGCAGAATGGCGGGTTCTTCGTTCGTGGCTTTTTTATCACTATCGGCATAATA
Organism: Chrysolina americana; assembly: GCA_958502065.1. NCBI lineage: Eukaryota > Metazoa > Arthropoda > Insecta > Coleoptera > Chrysomelidae > Chrysolina > Chrysolina americana. Next base: position 63,425,283 of record OY293412.1, on the reverse strand, counting down.
AGCTGCAGTTGTTATCGAAAACCATACTTTACCATAACTTATGTATTTCACAAGTAATTACACTTTAGCTATTTTCTAGATCTCGACATGTCGGAGCACTTAATTGTACGGAGAGTACATTCGAACTTGTTGGATAATTCGGATTTCGGACTTTATAAGTTTCGCAAAAACCCATTAAATCTCTTTGAAGTCAATCGCCGACAAGCACGTGCATTTAATGAGCTGTCGCGATTCATTTAATGACCTTTGTAATGAGGGGTCATTCCATAGCAGATTGGGTATTTTTAATGCGGTATTATTTGATAGAATTAATAAATTATTGCTTTTTGTCGCTGAAGACTCATCCTAATTGAGTTTATCTTTAATTATTTCACGGTCTGCTATTTAATTATTGGGCCGGATTTTCACAGGACGCGGAGTCTGGCTCAATTAGTGATTTTCGTTTCAATTACGTTTAATTAAAATTATATAAAGATGACGTTCGTCACATTCCTCCCCTCTTAAACTATCAACGGTATCGCTAAATGCGTCACCGGTGATCTTTTCGACTGTACTAAAATCGTTCATTTGGACTGATATTGGCTAATCTAATTATAAGCGCGTAATTTTTTCTCCAAATGCCAGAATTGTCTAACCTTTTATCTTACTAAAAATTGAAAACATACATTCCTTACTATCTATCCATACAAAACTTACTCTTAACAATTTATAAACGAATGTTGTCGTTACTTCAGGTATCGTCATCACTCGATCACTTGCGCACGACCATTAATTTCCCTCGGGGTCCGCGGAGGGCTCTATGCTCCTCTGCATAGGCGACGCGTCGGGGCGACGTGTGTTCCTGCTCCGGGTCTGACGAGGCCGACTCTGAAGTCGGTGGTGGCACATATTGCCTCGGGCGAAAACTTCGAGTATAATGGGCGGACGGGCCAGCTCTCGGAACCGTCTGATCCCTCTCCACGTCCATCCGTTCGGGCAGGTATCCATTACTCCGGGCTACGGCCAGTGACTCCACCGCGGGTGGCCAGGGCGTCTCGGGCCAAGGCGGCGGACTAATCGGGCTGGTCTGCGGGCCCGATCGGTGGAACGCTCCCACCGTTAGGCAGCAGTACCTCGTATCTGGCTGGTAGGGCTGCTCTCTCGGCTCCGGGACAGGAACCGGCATCGATGCAGGCGTGTTTCTCTCTCCGGGCGTCGCAAAGAATGACGCCGGGGGAAAAACAGGCGTCGTTCGGGTCGGCACACACCAGTAGCAGTCGCACCGGGGAAGGCCAAGCTCCATTATGGTGCGGGTATACACCAGGTGGTAGGCTATGATGTAGGATATCATCCACCCACGTCGCATGGTAACATCCTTCCTGAGGGCGGCTCCTCCCGGCATGTAATCCACCTCCGGCACTAGGTAACGCAATACGGTCCTCAGGATATCCCTTCGGCAGTCGACGTTCTGTATTGGTTGCACGGTGTCCAATAAGGTATCCATCCCAATTGTTCGTGCACTGAAAAATCGCCCAAATAAAAGTATATGACGATTCACTAGGGACAGTCGATCCTAACCGACTCACTCCGGTATTCGCGTAATTTTACGTACTGTATCGCTCGAACTACCAATGTCACTGGAATAATACCCGTCCAGGCACTTCCTTCCTTTTTATATGGGGGGTTTTAATCTCGTTAAGCTAAAGGTCACCACCAAACTCGCGCACCCTTCCAACGAATTATCAAGCTATTATAGATAATAATATCCTTACATTTCTTTAAAGTCTCTGCGGCATCAATTACTCACAACGCGTATCATCTTAGTCTTGGCATCTACATTATCCCTTAGGCATCGTATCGCCAGTACATACCCGTAAAGGGGCTACTCGGCGCGCTTGCAATGACCTCTTGATCCGCCGATATCCTATCGTTAATTGTTTGGTGATTATTTTCCGTTTTACTTGTTTCGGGTTTTATAGCGGTACTAACCGTCTGCCGATTGTGGTGATTTAATACGAATAAGGTCGAAGTATCCCAACGAGCTGCCATCAGAGTGATAGTACAACCACTAAGTCGATGTATAGCCACTGTGTTCACGAAAGTTTCAACTAAAAACTTCAAAATTTTCATGCAAAAGTATATTCCTAAGAAACTACTCGTCAAATCCCCAATAAACGTGAAGATTCCTTATAGTTTCTTCACTGCGCGGTCAGCTAAGTTTTCTAGCTTGACTTCGGATATTAAATTGAATGTATTAATTCCTTGAACCAACACGGGATTTCCAGCGATTTTATTCACTATAATATTGTTTATCGCCTGCCTCTCGGCTTACAATACTAAAACCTCCTGGGCACGCCTCAATTCGGCATTCATATAAATCCCGTTTTGTCCTATATTACTAATTTCTCTACAATTTATTTCCTCACTGCTTCCAGTCTCAATCTCAAAGTTCTGGTTATCGGAGCCATTAATAGCGATTGATTATTATAACTTACAGGTAATTCTTGGTAACATTTACTATCTCGTCTGACGTCTAAAATTACGGGCAGATATTTTAACAAATACACAACTTCGCCGCTGACTTTCGCCAAATATCCAGGTTCGTCTTTTAATAATGGGGCTATAGCGTCAGCAGATTGACGGGCTATGGCAAATCTGTTTTTTAATATTTCTCTCTTTAGCAGACAAAGTCTTTGAACTGACTCAGCTAATAATGAATTGAAAATCCGCTAAAAAGATTGTTCCACATACAGGAATTTAGAGTTTACATAAGTGATAAGATCAGTTACAGTGGCACCATGTGTTATTACCCAATCTAAATAAGCTACAGATATATTACCTTTTACCTCAAATACTATTATTCTAGGATGTTCCGTTTCCTAGACTAACAAATTGCATATAGCTATTTTCTTGACTAGCTGAAGCGCGAAAATTCTCATCCGGTCTTCGATTACCACAAACAAGTGTTCGTCAGTGACTAGAATCGCTCGTCCATCATACAGTCTCCCATACGTGTCACACTTGCTAACTGGGGATGTCTCCCAAATAGCTTCCCCTTCATAAGAATCGACACAGTAATTCTTAGTATAGGGACAACTCAACTTATTACTTAAACTAATAGTATTATCGTCCAAGCGAGCTAATGTCAAATAATCCCGCAGGGTAATTCTCACGCTCGCGGTAACTACCAAGTTTTCATATTTTTTCCCTTGGAAAGAATAAGTAGTCCCTTCGCATGAACCATTTCCTTGGATGCACCGAGATTACTTGCGACGCGAACCCTCGGTATTCGCGAAAATCGTGCATCTGTTTGCATCCTTCTCGTCCTAACTTGTGCATGTAGTCCATCATACTATCATATGCATCAGGGATATTTGGGCATTCAGGTACACTTCTGAGTGATACCGACGATATATTCGCCAAGGGGTTTTCGCAATTATACGCGATTATTCTTGCTTCCGTTATTCCTCCTATCACTAAGATCAGCAAAACAGCAGCTGTAAAAATTAATCAAAAACAGTACTCCCGAAATTCTTTTCCTTCTTCTGGGTGCTCATTTAACCTTGATAGGTGTTCACGACCTATTCATTTATATTCTTTATCTTAACCTAACACGAACTTACAGTCCTAAATATAATGAACCATTTCTATAAATGAAATATGCACAAAATTACAGCCTACAAACTTACATTCGCTGTACCCTTATTGAACCACATCAACATCCGGATTTTCTAGGTTTTCCACGTCCTCTATCCTCTCTTCCGGGATGGACGGTCTAGTTTCTTTCCCTCTCGGGTCTCTCAGAATTAAAGGAATCTGATCGACGAATTCTTCATTCGTAATCACCGTTTCGTCCTTTTCATCCTGTCTGTCATTGTCAGAAGCTACATCTGTCTCGACAAGGTCGTCCTGACCTTCTAAATCATACACCAGAGTCGGGTGCCCTCTAAAAACTTTCAATCGGCTGGCATGCACAATCTTTTTTCTATATTCTCCTATCTGCTGAACTTCATAATTTACAGGCGATGTCCTTCCCAACACTCAGTATGGTCCATTCCATTTTGGCACCAGTTTGCCTGCTAGTTTTCCGTTGGCTCTAGTAACAGGCGGAGCTCGAAAATATACCATAGTTCCGGGAGGTAATCTCTTAACCTCACTTACCTATTAAATTTCTCCCGCCGTTTCGCAGACGACTTCTCCAGAGCTTCGCACGCTTTCTCGTGGGAGATTTGTATCCTCACAGGAAATTCCGAAACGAAATTGCTGTCCACGTCATATTTAAGTTGCAGGGGCGTCAAACTTATAGTAATCTCGTATCTCTCCCGAACATCAAATAAAAAGGGGATTCTTTTGTGGCGCTGTGGACTTGATTTCTGATCGCTAATAAAGCGTAGTTCAACTGATTGTCCCAATCGCTGTTTCGCTCGTCAACTAATTGTGCCAGTCTCTTTCAGGTGTCTATGGAACCTCTCTATTACTCCGTTGGTTTGCGGGTAATACGCGGTCGTGTTTAACTTTCGTATTCCCAGTATCCTACACATTTTTGAAAAGAATTTAGACAGAAAATTTGATCTCCTATCACTCAACACATGCCTAGGGATCCCAAATCACATCACGATTCGTTCTATGAATACTTTCGCGACTGTGCTCGCGGTTATTTCCTTCAGCGCTATCGCTTCTGGACACCTAGTGAGGTGATCAATTACCGTAAAAATGTATTTGTTCCCGCTGCTAGTCGTATTTAATGGACCAACCAGATCGAGGGCTATTATTTCGAACACGTACGCCGGAATTGCCATCTTTTGCATTTCCACAGGTGGTTGTATAGGTTATTTGAACAAATAGCAGGTATGACATCGGTTACAATACTCGCTTACATCTTTTCTCATACCTGGCCACATAAAATCACGCTGAATAGCCGTCATTGTTTTCTCTCGGCCAGCATGTCCATAAAACGGGTGCTCGTCATACATCTTTAAAATATGCCCTCTCATTTTCTTAGGCGCAAATATCTTATCTTTCCATTCGTCGACCTTCCTTGACACATATAGAATGCCGTCTCGATGGTAATACAACGAATCGTTTATATTGTCTCCGATTTAACCTACTAACTCAGATACTTCTTCGTCGGCCACCTGCATGAGCCTTATCTCTTCAGGTCGAATACGGTCTCCGGGATAATCAGATGTCCGTTTGGGAGTTCCCGTCGGACGGTCTTTCGCACTTGTCGCACGACGTTCGGGGTAAGTGGAATCTCTCCAATGGCGTCGTCGAGTCTTTCTATAGTTGGCGTGCTTGGGGCATCTGATACGCTACTTTCTGGGTCGCTAACTACTCTCGAAAGCGCATCGGCGTTGGCATTTATTTTTCCTGGGCGGTGCTTGATAGTGAAAGAATATTCTAACAGGGCCATGCTCCACTTAGCCAACCGGGAGCTGGGTTCCTTCATGGATAACAAATATACCAATGGCCTATGATCGGTAAACATTTAAAAATGTGTGCCAATTCAAAAACAACGATACTTCTTAATCGTCCAAATGATAGCTAGCGCTTCCCTCTCAATAGTCGAATAACGAGTCTCAGCTGGGTTCAACATTCTACTAGCATAGCAAATCGGGTGCTCAAAACCGTCATAGTCCTGACTCAGTATCCCTGATATCGCGGTTCCTGTCGCGTCGGTACATAATATGAACGGTCTACTAAAATCAGGATACGTTAACACAGGGGGTTAACGCCCCTTTCAAGGTTCGAAAGGCTGTCTCTTGCTCGTTTCCCCACTTAAACTTGACATCTTTCTTAGTTAAATATGTCATTGGCTGGGCAGTGCGTGCATATTCAGGTACAAATTTTCTGTAGAATCCGCATAGTCCTATGAACGATCGGATTTCCTTGACACATTTGTGTCGGGGACATTTTTCAATAACCTCGGTCTTCTCTGGATCAGCCTCGCACCCTCTGGCTGATATAATGTGTCCTAGATATTTTACTTCCTTTTCTAAAAACTTACCTTTGGCTGGTTTAAATTTCAAATTTCTTGCTCTCATTCTCTCGAACACATGCCGTAGTCGGCTCAAATGCTAAATATGAATATGTCATCGAGCATTCTTTCCGGTGAGATCTGTAAATATGGCATTCATAAGTCTAGACCACGTAGATGACGAATATTTCTGTCCCATTACCATCCTAGTTAATTCGAAGTGTCCTGACGGGGTCGAAAATGTCGTTTTTTCTATATCTTCGGGATGCATTGCTATTTGATAATATCCTCAAGCTAGGTCCATCACGCTGTATAAGCTGGAACCATTTAATTGATCCAACGTGTCCTGTAGATGGGGTAAAGGATAAAAATTGGTTTTCGTGACTTTGTTCAGTGCTCTAGAATCCACGCATAAACGATATTGCGCTTCTTGTCTTGGCTGTCTCTTTTTCTCGACTAGGATCGCAGGAGCACTCCATGGACTCTGAGAATTCCTTATAATTCTGTTATCTAACAAATTGGCGATTTCCTTCTCCATTATCGGTTTTCTCTGGTATGGTATCCGATAAGGTCTTTTAGAAATGGGAGACACATTTTCGGTGATAATCCGATGCGTAACTAAATTAGCACATGTCAGTTTCTGAGACGGAGCATGAAATACATCAATATACTCTCTCACCAGCGTAGCTAATTTTTCCCTTTCTGGAGTTTCGGGCTGTTCAAAATCCAATATGTGCAAAATTTCTTCCTTCTTAATAACGTGCACCTGCCATATGGCGCACCTTTGTCCAATTTCGCTCACGTCCTCTTCTGTATCTGCCTCAAAAATTCTCGCAATTACCTGCTTCCTTGGTATCAATATTTCTTTTTCCAAAATGTTAATTATTTGAATAGGTATTTCTTGTTTATTTTTGCTTACAGGCTATCATTATTCCTGACATACTCTATCACTATATTTTCCGATGTTACCCTTTTTCTGGCCGTCGCCAAGCAAATTACTTTCGTTCGGGGTGGTAAAATTAAATCCTTTGGTAACCATATTTCTTCACTCCTCAAATCATCTGCTATCCTGGCATCATCTGTGCTTGTCGGTCCGGGCCATTGTTTCGACATGAACCGGACATCTCGTTCCACCGGGCATCTTTTTCCTTCAAAAACAACGGGGCTTGTTTGCGAACTAGCATCGAGCGTATTACATATTCTTGGCTTCTGCGTCATGTGGACACTTTCTTTGCCACATTCTCCAACATATTTGGGCTCCAGACAAGTTTGTGAGGACTTTTCTACCGTCGCTGTCCTTATGTTCATATAGTTTTCACAAATTGGCGAAAGCTCTCCTGAATTTCCGTTTCTACCAAATGTCTCGCTAGTTGACACATTACTTGCAAATTGAGGGCTTCTGCCAAGATTCTTACAAAATGGCCGATAATTTTCCACCCTTGAATTTCCGATCATACCATCCTCAACTAATTCAACTTCCCAGATATTGGCGGGGGTCCCCTCGACCATCCGCCCGAGCTATTCGTCCTTCTATCATTCTGTATCTCCGTGGAGCGTCCAGAAACTGACGACAGCTTTCCTGACCGTCCATCTGTAGAAGACGAATTTCTCATCAATGGTACTGCCTCTTCAATATTCCCAGCTAACAAGGCTGGTTTTCCACTATGAGCGTTTCTCGAATGCCTAACAAGTGAAATGTCTTTTCCGCAATTTCCATGCAAGGATGTCAATTTTCCTTTCCAAGCATCCTGCAAATTCAAATCACGAGAACATGGAGCTTCTCCCTCGAAGTTCCCAAAATCAGTAGAAGGCGCTTTTGTCCATTTCTCACTGATATTATCAGAAAACGAGACTTCTTCCTTGAAGTTTCCAAAATCAGTAGAAGGCGTTTTTGTCCATTTCTCACTGATATTATCAGAAAACGGAACTTCTCCCTCGAAGTTCCCAAAATCAGTAGAAGGCGCTTTTGTCAATTTACTCGCTTCGGGGTGCGACCACGACCTTGAGGACACGTCTGCCCTGCTATCACTCTATCCGTTATAATCTAACCCATTCCGGTTCTTGGATCTCTCAGTCGGGGGGGATCCCTTGGTCTCGGAATCAAAAGGCCTTTTTATCCATTGTAAGCTCAGCAGTGACGGTGCTGAACCTACAGAGAAACCCTCACTCAACTTCCTATCCCATGAATCAACAACATTCCTGAGTTCTCGCATACCTTCCTCTAGCTTCTCGACTCTATTGTCTTCAAGCTTCTCACACTTGGTCCTCGAACTATACCGAGGTTCGTATTCTAAATCTATTTCCTCGTCTAAAATGCAGACCTTGTTCATTCGCCAGTCCAAACGGACTTGAAATTTCTGAATGAAATTCGTGCCGATAATAAACTGGTTCGCAAAATCAATAGAATCTATCACTGAAAACTCATGCCAGATTGTTTGTCCATTTTCGATCTCCAAATCTAACATTACCGATCCCTTATACGGAATAACCTTTCCTTGTACATCTCTCAACAAATATTGACTATTCATAAAAATCCTTTCGCCTCTAACGACGTCCAAACGTGCCATAGAAACGCTGGCACCTGAATCCAAAAGCATATAGCGCTCGACGCCGTTGACTCTTAGCACTATCGTGTTGCGCTGGGCACTCTCTCCAGAACACGTAAGTACTATGGTCGTCCCCTCGGTACTTAGTTTTCCATTTCGTCGACGACTTCTGCTGGGGCTGAGCGAGAAGCCAATTCCTGGTTTAAAGTATGCCCTCTAGTACGGGTGCCCTCCGTTCGAGGCCACCTCTTTCCTCAGATGACCCGGAAGACCGCAGCCGAAGCATACTTCCTGCTTCCGGTAGCAGTCTTTGACGGAATGTCCTCTCCTCCTACAATATTCGCATTCTAAGGCGCCGTTATTTTGCCTGGCGCTCCGGCAGTGTTCCTTTTCGTGCCCGGTGCGCTTACAAATTTGGCACCTGGCTACGGTTCGTGAGTTTATGACGTACTCCTGGTTCAGCCGGTATGGCCTGCTGATGGGACCTACGATGCTCTCGATGACTTCCTGCTTCTCCGCCAGCTCCACGGCCCACTGTATCGTCGTGGGACCGGCGGATAGTACACTCCTCCTAATTGGGTCTAGCATTCCCTTAGAGAACTGCGCAATCGTCTCGGCTTCCTGTTTCTGCCTAATACAGCATCTATGTCGTCATCTCCTGAAATGTACGCAATTTTGGAGGCAAGCACTTTCAGCCTCGCCAAGTATTGGCGACAAGACTCGTTCTTTTGCTGTCGGCACTCTGCAAATCTCCTTTGGTCGTGACCCGGTATTTTTAATGTACCAAACTGGTCAACCAACCTTTTCCTGAAAATAGAAATTACAAGGACTACTTCCAATTATTTTCAAGGTCAAAAATCCAAAAAACATACTAGTGATTTTTTAATGAACTTTGACGACGGCACTAGATTATTGAGTGACTGAAATTTCACGATAACATTATTTGACAGAAACATATCATAAATAAAATTCATATCATTTCATCTAAATATTTCGAATAGTCTTTATATAAGTTTCGACTTCTGAGGGCTGTCGTTCGTAGGGAGATGACAGCTGGTTAACAGAAAAAACAAAACAAAACAAAATAATAATTTGAACGAAGTTCGAATATATTGTGCCAGAGAGGTATCAACAATGTGAAAGAATACGGGGTACCCTTCTCTCTAAGCGTTTCCACCAAGAGGAAAATTAATGGCAAACATCTATCAGAAAACAACTACCTCCCTGGAAATACGTATTTCAAATAACGAATAACGTTTTTAAAAACACGAAAATTATTTATTTAGACAAGTTTGTACTTCAAAGATTACATCAAGACTGAATAAAATTCCATTTCGCATTGTGAATGTAAAAATATAAAATTAGCAATTCTGGAATTGTAAGATATATGATTCTGCTGAGTCAGCGCTTCCTGGATGGGTGAATGTACGGAGCGGACGGTGACCGGTACGTAACTCCTCAAACAAACAAAACTTCTGAAGACGGCAAGGGTTGTGTGGCTTCTTTGGTCCTTCCCTTGGATTTCCTGAACTTATTCAGGCTGAATATTACGACTCCTAGGATGATGATTATGTATAAAGGAATCGTCCAAGGATGATGGCTGGAATACCTCGGGGATTCAATCTGCAATGGTTGAAGTCGGTTCCCTTGTACTTGCAAATCGTGTAGTTGGTCTAGTGAAATATCATCTAGTTGAAGTTGGCTTTTTTCCATGATCCGCTTGAGTATTTTGACTTCGGGGAGGAACAGTGGCTTCCCTTTGGCATCGCCTTTTTCGTTGGTGTATCCCTGTCCAGAGGTTAGGATGCTGCACTGGTATGGGATTTCGATGAGAAATGATCCGTTGAGCATCACAAAGTCAGTTTCGTCACATCGGGTTTGGACTTTCTCTTCGTGAGGGAAAATTGCGATATAACTGGATTCACTAACTTCCTCAATTAGGGGCTTATTTACAACTATATTAGCCATTTTGCATTCGGCTTTGTTGTATTTTACTTGAAGAATTGAGAAAATGCAATCGCTTTCTTGGGTACCATCAATCAGGTAGTTATTCTGACATAGGTAGTTTGGATTCAGGTAAAAACATGGCCTGGCGTCATATTGAAATAGTTCGTTACTCATTGTGAAAAAGGTATTTTTGGGAATAATTGTTGTGGAATTCTGTGTGGGTATTGAGTAGAGGTGGTAATGGGTGAAGACATCAGGGTGGACTAAGGGGATATGCAGCGCAAAAACTAGTTTGGTATTTGAAAAATATGCATCAACTGGGGTTATATCAAATTGTTTATACGTGTCTTTAGTATCTGAGTAAACTAACTGATCTCTGGAATGATGTTCGAGAAGAGAATTGAATATTGATTTCATGTCATCGATAGATATTATGCTATGATGTAAAGTACCAAGCTTAGCAAATGATATAGCATTTTCAATACTTGTGAGAATTGAAAGCAGTGTATCCAAATTGAATTTTATTTGGGTGTATGTGTCTACAAGTGACAGGAAATATGTGCTGTTGTTATTCAGTTGTTCTATACTTTCCCTGATTACATTTTGGTTATGAACTATTAATGAAAATGTTTCATTATTATTCTTTAAAATTTTGTGGGTCAACGATATTTGCTGATTTAGAGAGTTGACAATTTGTTCTTGATTGTTTTGCAATTTTTCGATTGCGGCATCATAGCGTTCGGCATCTTCTTGATCTAAGTTGCCAGAAATAGATTTAATGATATTCCCTAAACCATTGATTAGTCCTCTTTTTTGTCTGTTCGTTAAAGGATAGACTGATCGAAATTTTTCCTTTACCGATTTCATCTGAGAATCAATGTGTTGTTCAGTATATTCGTGTAGAGATGTTAAATATTTAGAATTGAGGTTATAGTTCGCAAGAGATGATTTTAGTACATTATAATTTTGAGCTAATATTTCGATTTCATCTGATATTGGTTTGAAATCGATGTAGTGTAAAAACGTATGGGTGGCTACTTTGATTTTTGCTGTCCCCATCCGAAAGGGCAAGATTCCTGGGTTGTTCTTCAAATTAGTTATTTGTACTTTCTTGGGGATCGTCAGATGAACTATCGTCAGGAGTAGGAGGGTCCTGTAACAAATTTGGTTTTGTTACTGAGGCTCGAGGTTTCTTGAAAATGTTTTTGTGATAGGTATTACGATTGGTTTTCAGTTTCAGTCCTTGATCAGTTATGACAGTTACTTTAATAAATGGGGGGTTTAATTTTTTTCCACGTGTTTTGACATCGTGTCGATAAACTTCGTCATTTTTAGTGTAATTTGCTGGTTCTTCCCGAGTTAGATTTTGTTTTTCAATATTTTTTTCTTTCTGTTTTTGAGAAATATCGTGTATGTGGTCGAAAATCTGAAGTGTTTTTTGTTTATGTTCTTGTATATAATTGTTTAAAATTTCGTATTGTATGTCTAAGTCGAAGGGGTCTTTTGTGTCGAGGTGTCCTCCCACAATATCGATTGGCTTTTGTTTGGTGACAGAGTGTATGGAATGGTTGTACCCAAAAATAGCATAGGGCATTAGACTCGTTACTTCTGCACGGGGGTTTTCAAGTTTTAAAACCCTCAAATGCTCGAGTAAAGTTGAATGAAGCCGTTCTACGGGGGCATTGCTAGTGGAATTTTTTGGGGTTACAAGGTGAAGGTCAATTTTGTGAAGTTTTGTGAATTCCGTTAGCGTCGAATTTTTGAATTCTGTTCCGCTGTCGGCTACAATTTTTAGGGGTAATCCATGAAATGACATGAATATGATAAGATTCTCCACGATGGAGACTGCATTTGCCGCTGTTAGAGGAAGAGCTTGAGCGTATTTTGAAAAGGTGTCTATGATAGTTAAAAACTTTTGGCTATTGGCCTGGAAAACATCAATATGTACTACTTCAAAGGGTTTCCTAGGTGTTGGTGTAATTTGAAAATTGATTTTCGGTGGGCTTCTGTCATATTTTGTTCTTTGGCAGATATCACATTTATTTATATAGTTTCTAACATCGTTAGCACATTTTGGCCAATAGTATTTTCTTTTTATTTGTTGTAAGGTTTCTTGAATACCACGGTGATTTGTTTTAGTCTCATGATTGTATACTAAAAGTTCTTTTTGTCTGTATAGTTCTGTGATGTTTTCAAGTTTAGTGTTGCATTTTATCAAATTGAATGTCGAATTTTTGAAAGTTTGCATCATAAGGTTACTGAGACTTTCGTACAGTTTGCTCGAATCATCGTCATTAAAATAAAAAGCGTACGTCTTTTTAGGCTGTCCAAAGTCTTTGAAAAATGTGATAATTGGGGAAAGGTCATTGTCCACTATATAAATGTTCCATAAATTCTTCTTGTTTGGTTCCCATAAACATTTTTTTGTAGTCCTTTTGGGCAATACCGATTTAGAAATATGGATTTGATTTTGAAATACGTTAATCGGTGATTCACTTGCATTTATTTCTTGTACAGGGTCCTCGGCATTCGTGTGGACTGTTTCATTATTTTCTTCGTTTGGGGTTGGGGTGATTTCTTGGACTGGTTCTTCCTCGCTTGAAGTTGAAGTTTCAGTTTCCACTTCGATTTCGTTTTCGTCTGGGGTTTCGTCGAGGTTATTGACTAGGGATGAGGTGTCCGGGTCCCGTGTACGAGTTTGCTCTGCGTTGAACTTTTTCATATATTGGAGGAATGGAGATGTTTCATCTATGTCTTCCGTTCTGGTCTTCGAAGTGTTTGGTTGTGGTTCTACTTCGTTGGCATGGATTTCAATTCTCGATAGGGCATCTGCATTGGTGTTTATTTTTCCTTATTTATATCGAATCTCGTAGTCGAATTCTTCTAACTTCAGTTTCCATCGGATTAGTCTCGAGTTTGGCTCCTTCAGCGACATCAGCCATTGTAGTGGTTTGTGGTCTGTTAAAATAACGAATTTTCTACCGAAAAGATACGGTCGAAAATATTTTGTTGCCCATACAATCGCTAAGAGTTCCTTTTCAATGGTGCTATAGTTTTGTTCAGCATCGTTAAGCGTCCTTGATGCGTAGGCAACAGGGCGGTCAGACCCAACAGGACCTTGTGATAAAATAGATCCAATGGCCGAATTTGAAGCGTCTGTGGTTAGGTTGAAGGGTTTGTCGAAGTCTGGGTATTGTAGTATGGGGTCATTTGTCAGTAAGGTTTTGCAATGGTCAAAAGCTTTAAGGAAGGTGGCGTCGTGTTTTATTTCAGCGCCTTTTTTCAGACAGTTTGTGAATGGTCTTGTGATTTTTGCAAAGTCCTTGATAAATTTACGGTAATACCCTAAAAGTCCCAAAAATCCCTTTATCTGTCTTGTAGTTTTTGGAATAGGATAGTGCATTATTGCTCTAATTTTATCTGGGTTTGGTTTTACGCCCTGTGGTGTTACAATGTGTCCGAGAAAAGCAACTTCCTTCTTGAGAAATTCTGATTTATCAATCTGAATTTTCAAGTTAGTATCGCGTAGCCTTTGAAACACTCTTTTTAAATTAATCATGTGTTCCTGCAAAGATGTTGAGTATACAATAATGTCATCCATGTATACCAGGCATATTTCGTTTTGCAGCCCTTTCAAGACGTCATCCATCACCCTACTCAGAGTAGCTGGGGCATTCTTCAAGCCAAAGGGAACCCTCAGGTACTCGTAGTGACCGTTCTCGACATTGAATGCGGTCTTTTGAACGTCTTCCGGAGCCATCTCTATTTGATGAAATCCGCTCGCCAAATCTAGGGTGGAGAAATATTGGCACCTTCCTAGCTTATCTAGGATGTCACTGATGTTTGGCAGGGGGTAGCGATCGTCGATGGTCTTTTCATTTACCTTACGGTAATCGACCACGATTCTCCACTTTTTCTTCCCACTAGCGTCTGCTTTTTTTGGTACCACCCATATAGGTGATGACCAGGGCGAGTTACTGGGGCGGATGATATTTTGTTCGAGCATGGAATTTATTTGTTTGGCTACTTCCGCTTTGTGAATGAAGGGATACCTATACGACTTGGAATAAACGGGAATTTCGTCTTTTGTCTTGATTCTATGTTTAACCTGATTAGTAAATGTCAGTTTTTCCCCTTCATAATGAAAAATATCCGAGTATTTGCCGCATAAGTTTTTTATGTGTGTCTGTTCTTCTTGATTCATATGTTCTGTGCGAATGAGGTTACGAATGTCGTTTTCGTCTGTGTGAAAGGTGTTTATGTCCGCATGATAAAGTTCAAAGTTTTGAGGTGAAAATGGATGAGTACTGAAATAGTTGAATTTCGCAATTATAGTCATTTCCATTTTCTAACTCGACCCATGCATATCCGTTATTAGCTGTAGTTAGTGTTTCTCTTATCAAACATTCGTTTAGTTTTGTTGGAGGGACGAAGATATCGCCCGTGGATTGACTTACAGGCACTTTAATTTTGGTTCCCGTATTGGGTTCTATTTCGACAAAAAATAATAACCTTAATTTTGCGAAGATGGAGTATACAATATTGAGTTTGAAAAATCAATTTGAGCGTTGAGTTGCTTAAGTATATCAAGTCCTATCAGTCCATCAAAGTATTGGTGAAATTTGAATAAATGAAATTTCAGCATTTGTTGATGGTTAAATTCATCGAAGGAAGGGATGCTTGCACAGTGATCACGTTTTGATTGTTGAAAAACTAATGTGACTGTAAATGGCTCTTTGAAAATATTTTCAGGGTAAAATTTGTTTGCAATATCGGGGTTCATGAATGATTTAGTTGCTCCTGTATCTATTAAAAGTTTAATAGGTGGGTTTTTGATTTGTATGTAAGGGAGTTCTGTTTTGTCGTATATAGTATTCAGTTCAATTATGTTTCGTCCTTGTTGGACCTCATCTCGTGAAAATTTTGTTGTGTTTCGTCATAGTAATCGAATTGTTCTGTCTCTTCTACGTAAGGTTCGTTCGGGTAATACTCTTGTGGGTGGAATTCGTCGGGTGTTTCGTAATTTTGGTCATATTCAAAATTATGGAGTTCTTCAGAAACGAAGTTACGTCTCTGATGTGGGTTTGATTGGAAATAGTTTCGAGATTGTTGTTGATAGGGGGGTCTGTTGGAATTGTTTTGAAGATTTTGTGTTCTAGTTACAATACTCATAGGGGTAGGTTTGGAAGTGGATGGTCCATTATGGGGTTTCCACACGTTTCGGGGTGCACCGAATACTTCCTTGTTACTGAAATATCTTTGGGGTGTACCGCTTTGGCGTGGTTGTATCTGAATTGGTCCCCTAGGGAATTGAGGCTGACTTGAGATGTTTTGGTGATTTTGAAATTGTCGGGGAATATTTTGTTGCAATTGGGGTCTATCAGAGTGGTAGTTTTGGGTGTATCGTTGTCAAAAATTTTCAATCTGTGGTCTGATAGTAGTTGGAAATTTATGAAAATTATTTACTTGAGATTTTTGAAGGTATCTAATATTGTTGTCTTCAATTATATATTTTTGGGCTTCAGCCAAATTATTTGGTTTCATTGACCTTACCATAGAACTTTGAGGTTCTCTTAAACCAACAAATAATGTGTGTAGTGCGTGTGAATCGTAGAGTAATTTTTTGCTCACTTTAATTTGATCATTAATTTCATGTAAATTGACAAAATTATGGAGTAAGTTGAGTGTGGACACTACCCTTGAAAAAAAATTCATTGAATTTTCACTGGGACTTTGTCTCAATGAACCTAGATTAAATTAATTAAAGTTAATAAATTTTTAATGGTATTGAAATCATTGCTACCACTAAGCGAAAATACTTCTTCAGCTGGTCCAGTTAGCTTGGAAAATATTCCATTCAGTAACAATTTATTCTGAGCACAATTTACGTTTGCCGGGGTAGCGTCCCAATATGTATTCAATAGATCGGTAGATGTTGAAATAAATCTGTATAACCTGCACGGGTTACCGTCAAATTCCGGTACGATTTGCAAAAGTTTTATATCAAATACTGGTGTTGCCATTATTATTGATTCAACTATTTTTTCTAATTCATTTGTTTTATTACTATTTAAGCTGAGAGCTTCTAATGATTCAACTAAATCTATCTCAACTTTTGCGTCAATATCACTCAAGGAATTTGGAAAAGTTGAGGAGTCTGACATATGAAACGAAAAAGGAATCAATGAGTAACTCACAAAATAGCCTTTTTCATCCTCTGGTGGTGGTGTCTCCGGAGCTGAAGTTCTGCAACCTGCCCTCGAACTGCGGCTAATCCAATAATGGTACTTTCACAGTTTTAACTTTGTTTTTCTCGTTCCCGAACTTTTTCTGCCGGTTCTTCTCGATGAAGAGTTGAGACTCAAGGATATCTAAGCGGTAGATGCCTTCGAGATCCTACAACGACTGCGCCAAATACGTATTTCAAATAACGAATAACGTTTTTAAAAACACGAAAATTATTTATTTAGACAAGTTTGTACTTCAAAGATTACATCAAGACTGAATAAAATTCCATTTCGCATTGTGAATGTAAAAATATAAAATTAGCAATTCTGGAATTGTAAGATATATGATTCTGCTGAGTCAGCGCTTCCTGGATGGGTGAATGTACGGAGCGGACGGTGACCGGTACGTAACTCTGGCTAATACCACGACGGACATTGAACTACATCTGACAGATATTTGTGCAACGTTTTTCCAAGAAAACCCAATTGCAAGTGCTTGTCTTGTAATTACACAGAAAATTATCCTTCATTTGGCTGGGAATTACCACCTGCAGACATGCATGTTTTGAGGTTTATTGCCTCTCATCAGTGACAAGGTAGGTCGGACAACATTGTAATTGTCCTGTCCCTGCCAAATGATGAGAGGCAATAAACCTCGAAACATGCATGTCTGCAGGTGGTCATTCCCAGCCAAATGAAGGATAATCTTCACGTATAATATCCCAAGGCTACTGATAATTTCGAAATAATTTTTCGTATACTTCTGAAAGCTTGAGAAAAGTTGAGAATTTACCAAAAGCCGAGGGATATTCAGAAAGAACATTTTTTCATAGAATTGTCAATTATAATTTTATCCATCGACTCATTTTGGATATTTACATATCTACTCGAAAGGACTGACATTTTTTAAATTTTATTGAGTAAACGTCAAACTATATCATAACCATGGTGACTCGATTGTTCAATGGTGATAATTTACCGGGGCACTTATCAGTTAAATGTTTGTCTGATTGGCTATTTCTGGCCACTTGGTCACTAATACGTAGATATGATAGGTTCAAATTATATGGAAAAATATTTCTGTTTTATTACAAGACAAGCACTTGCAATTGGGTTTTTTTTGGAAGAACGTTGCACAAATATCTGTCAGATGTAGTGCAATGTCCGTAGTGGTATTAGCCAGGGAAGTTGTTGTTATTTGACAGATGTTTGCCTTTAATTTTCCACTTGGTAGAAACGCTTGCATAGAAGGGTACCTCGTATTCTTTCACATTGTTGATACCTCTCTGGCACAATATATTCGAACTTCGTTCGAATTATTACAGTTTTCTCTTCCGGGAGTCTGTGCTTCTTGGGGGTGTTTTATCTTGTTCCGTGCGGAAGGCGCTGCGATCAACTTTGTTGTGGATCGTAGTGCCATCCGTAGAGAAATATAAGTTAAACAGTTGATTATTATTCATTTGGCAGGGACAGGACGATTATAATGTTGTCCGATCTACCCTGTCACTGATGAGAGGCAATAAACCCTGCACCCTGCAGGTGGTCATTCCCAGCCAAATGAAGGATAATATTTTATTTAATTACAAGACAAACACTTGCAATTGGGTCTTCTTGGAAGAACGTTACACAAATATCTGTCAGATGTAGTTCAATGTCCATCGTGGTATTAGCCATGGAAGTAGTTGTTTTCTGACAGATATTTGTCTTTAATTTTCCACTTGGTGGAAACGCTTAGAGAGAATGGTATCCCGTATTCGTTCACAGGCTTTATATAAATCACAATCTTTTTGAAAATATCGTTCAAAATTCTCTTTTAAATCGTTAGCAGTCGAGTTTTTAAACATCATTTGTTCAATATGGTGTCAAATTCTGTTTCTTCCAAACATAAGGGAGATGCCTATCAGAACAATGCAGTTTTTTTGTCAGAGAAATGAAATTTACATTTCCTCATTGATAATTAATATTCAATAATCAATAGTAACCAATATTGATAACAAATGAACTACAACAACACATTAATTTTTGTTGTTGTTGAAGCGGTATGCTCACAAAATACCCATCTACGAAAATGTGAGTAGAACTAAGAGGATATGGATGAGTGAGGTGTTCTATGAGTGTTCAGAGAAAGTACTTTCGATCTGATTTATACAACTTCTAGTTCTTCAGCCAAATGATAAATGACATCAGCTTCGTTGGTTGAGAAAAAGATCTGGTTTGACAACGATCCTGATACATTTTCTGATCTCGTTCATCTCTGCGTATAGGTCTTTGATGTTATTGAAAATGAGTAGGCACAATCAAAGTATTGCTGTGACAATATTACAGAATAACGAAGAAATGTATGAAAGTTTCCTCAATGCATTCAACAGATAGATGATAGAAGGAACAAGAAGTTTTAACATGTACATTGCGATTCAATAAGCATCACAAGAACGTACTTCTTGTTGCATATTACTCTGATATAATATAATTTTGTTTGTGAAAAGTTTGATTACTTCCATTCAGATATGTTGAATATTCCTGTGAACATTCATGAATGCATGAATTACTGTTCAACAGTCCTATTATCAATAAACTATATTCCACAAAGAGCAGAACTAAAACAATACCTTATTAAGTGTGTTATGACAGGAAATGTTTTCCCCTTTCAAATCTTGTGGCCTAACGCCCCACAGTACGAAGGCAATATGAGTTGTATTCAGATTTATGTCAGAGCCAAACACGGACGGCGTGCTTTCGAAAGCCATGTTGATACCTTAGGCGGTTTTTGTAGGCGTAAAGTTGAGAGGGATAGCTTCAATAGCATTATATCACAGAGCCCTTTCTGTTGGAATAACTTCTGAACTTTTGGGCTCGTCGAGTTCGTCCAATAAAAATCACTCGAGATGATATATACATGACCTCTCGAATAAATATATCTGATTAAACTATAACAAATCTTCCTAGAAAATTGTAGAGAAACAACGGATGACTAGTCTGGAAACTAAAACAAACGATAACGTAACGATTTGTATAAATCGCAATTTCATTTTAAAAAAGCGGTCAAGTGACGAAACTCACTAATGTCAACATTTTTGTTTATTACCACCTACGTGCTTCGTAACATTAAGTAATAAATCCATAAATTTGAAGACTATTTTGTCTTTGTTTTTTAAAGAAAGACAAAAAGTACCTTTCCTTATGCAAGAACATTTTTCTTCTGACACTAATTATTTATATTATTAAAAAAAATTGTGATGAAGTTTCATAATGATTTAAATGTTTCTGCAAGTGCTCACAATTCATTGTCATACTTAATTGGAATACAATACAATTATCATTTAATTAATGTATCATTTACTTAAAAGGGTTGTGCTGAAGGCTAACCTCTCAATCACCTCAATTTTTTCACCTTTTTGGAAACGCCCATGACACTTTAGTCACTTTTTCACTTGTTCACAATTATGTACCGCTACTGAATTGTGAACAAGTATAGCACCTTCAATAATTTATTCCGGTTCTGATTCCTGCGAGAAGCAAAATCCTGTAATGTTCAGAGAACATCGTGAGAGTCAAGAAGAAGTGGGTAAGAATTGATGTCTTGAACTCCTACATGCGTTATACCACAGGCAACACCTCCCGAAGTAGTTAGTTCGTTAGGCGAACGAGCCATGGGAAAAAGACACGTGGCATATCTCCAAAGTGACGACAAAGGGATGTGAATGTAGCCTGAGCTCGACGGGCCAGTCTTGTTGGCTAATGGTTGAATGATTGTTGATGTTTCAGAAGAGCATCGTCCGTGAAAATATCGGTAAAAGAGACAGATCCACAACCTTTTTGCGGTGATCCAAATAAATGAGCGAGCTTGTGAGTGGAGCATCACCGACGAGACGGATGATTTCTGAATATAATTTTTTGAAATATCTTGGTATACCCAATAGCTATTTGTGTATTAAGAGGGCAAAGTGATATATTGTCGCTTGACAAAGAGAGCGACAATGACACTTTGTGCTCGAAATACACGCAAGATTTTTTTTGCAAACGCAGTTTTCAGAAAAAAAACACCAGATGCTTTATTCAACAAAAGTACATCACATTATAACAAACTTTCATTTTAACTCGACTATCGAACACAGTTTATAAATTCCTGATTAATATTAATTTAATTGATCTTTGACTATACTAAAATTTAATGTACAATTGTGACACTCAATTATTATTCCTGAAACTGATGGACGATCAGCAGATCCATCTAACATTAATTTCCCTGAATATTGGAAATCTACAGAACGAGATGTAGATGGTCTTGAGAATAATCTCCTGGTAGTTTCAATCTTATTTTTGATTGAGTCATCTATGTAGCCTTCTGCTACTTTTCCATCCACCATGTTTTTTCTGTTGTATTAGGTCATCTCCATCATTCACCAATAAAGTAGCAGAGGTTCGTCGGAGACAGTGTCCAGGATATAAATTATGCTCGGGCAATTTCAAATAATTAGCGATGTCATTGAAAATCTTGCCAATTGTATTCATACCCACAACTTGTTTCATACATCTGCCTTTTTCATAACGTAAAAATAGACGTTGGACAGTATTAAAGATAATCAACTGAATTCTCTTCATTATGACCAACAATCGTAAAAACACGGCTTATTCTCGTTTTTGAATCCGGAATTTGGATTATTAAAATAGAATCCGTATCTTCTATGTCACCAATCTCCATTTTGACCAACTCATTGCGCCTGCAGGCACCAGCAATACCCATAATTAGAATGACCCATAAAAAATTGCAATTAATAGCTATTTCAAATGTATATGCTAACCAAATTGCACTAAAATAAAAAAAAAAATATAATCGCTTCTCAAACTACTAAGAGCATGAAATATTAAAATTTACCTTTTTTAGTAGATAGTCTCCATCGGGCGCTTCTTGTAAAAATTTGTGAATATCTTCAGTGGTGAAAGTTTTGGATTTCTTCGCTTTATATCCAACAGACCGTTTCTTCAGAAAAGTTTAGGATACTTATTGATTTCGATGTTATTTTTAACATTCAAGCATGTCCGTATCATCGAAAATGTAGGCCAAAGAGTTGATGACTTACAAGTCACTGATTTTTCTGCAAAATAAGCCAGTAATACGTTTGCTGGGTAAAATTCTGTTAACTAATAGCCACGAGCTGTCAACATAATTTTTTTTTGGAACTTACGTAGTTTGGCCTCCTGAACAAAAAATCCAATTGTAATATTTGGCTGTCTCAACTAATTTCGCAGATATGGGACTATTTTTGAGTTATGAATGGAAATAATATGAAATATTGTATCATTGTAGTCTACAGACCGTCAGGTGCTGACATAGAAATATTTTTTAGACAAATCTCTGAAATGCTTGATTACTGTGTAAAAAAATTTGACAAAGTCATATTTTGTGGTGATCTAAATATTGACTACTTGACGGAATCTTCCAGCAAAAATGATCTCCTAAACATTATGCAGTGCTACCAATTAAATACACAAAACACTAAACCGACTAGGATATTTAAAAACATAAATGGTAATTTATCAATATCCAAACTTGATTATATATTCACAAACATTTATAATGAAGCTTACTGTGAAACTATACATAACTTAAGTTTGGGAGATCATCTTGGCTTTATGATGGATATTAAGTCAAGTAACAATACGAAGCCTATTAAGAAACTGATCTTCATTAGACATTTGAATGACTATAGCATGGCAGGATTAAGTCACTACTTACAACATGAAGATTTCTCTGATATTTTTAGAGAATCATTTGAGTTACGGAAATCACTAAACAATCTTTATTGGCTAAAGCAGAACCTTAATGATGAAAAATTAGAAATTGAATACAAACTTCTGCTTAAAACTTATAAAAACAGACTAAAATCAGACAAAAAGTTATATTACCAAAAAATTATTGAAAATAAATTAGATCCTAATGAAAAACAGAAATATGTTTGGAAATTAGTGAAAGAAAGAACTGGAAAAAATAATAATAAGATAAGAGTAATGAAATTGAATGTCAATGGGTCAATTGTTGACAGGGACTTTGATGTTGCGAATAGCTTTGTCAATCATTTCAGCACCTCTGTAAGATTGTTAAACGAAAAAATTTTTAAAATTCTGTATCGTCTTGTACAACATGTGATCTGAATAATAGTAATTCATTCTTTTTCACTCCTGTTACGGCACAAGAGGTCTTTGAGATAATATGTAGTTTAAAAAATACTAATTCAAGTGGTATTGACTGTATATCAACAAAAATTATTAAATGTATAGCTCAGCACATTGCACTGCCTTTGTCTGAATTAATAAATATCTCAATTGAAAGTGGTCAGTTCCCGGAAGAACTGAAAACTGGACTCGTTACTCCTATCTATAAAAACAATGATCCCTTGTGTATGGATAACTATAGACAGATAACTGTTTCAAATGTGATTAGTAAAGTTGTTGAAAAATCTGCTTATAATAGAATGATTAATTATTTGGATAATCACAGTATTGTAACAAAATGTCAAAACGGTTTCTACCCTGGGAGATCAACAGAAGGGGCTGTTTATGAATTTATTGAATTTATATATGAACAACTTGATAAAAAGAAAACTGTCGGGGCACTATTCTTTGATCTAACTAAGGCGTTTGACAGCATAAACTTAGATTTTGTCCAAGAAAAACTATATGCTTTGGGATTTCGTGGAAACGTGTTGACTTGGCTGATGTCATACCTAAGATATAGGAGAATAACAATCAAAATAAATCAAACTCAGTCAAATGAGGCAATTGTTAATCTGGGTGTCCCTCAGGGTTCTGTGCTGGGCCCACTTATATTCATAATGTTTATTAATGATCTACCAGAATTTATGAAAACGAAGTTTAAGGTCATATATGCAGATGATGTTTCGTTTGCAACCTGTGGCAACTCTCCCGAAGAACTGGCAGACAATTTAAATTTACTTTATAATCAATTTACTAAATGGTGTTTGAACAATCATTTAATTCTAAATCATGGGAAAACGGTTCTAATGAAATTTAATATAACAAATGATCCCAACACGTCTTTTGAAATACATACTGAAATATTAACATTACTTCTTCTGAGACAACAAAATTCCTTGGAACTTTTCTCGACTCATCACTTTCTTTTCAGACATGTATTAATCATATTTCTAAGAAGATATGTAGCAGTTACTATGCAATCTTACAACTCAAAAATATATTCTCCCAACAACAACTAATGAATATCTACTATGCGATGACATACTCGCACTTATCTTATAATGTTATAATATGGGGAAACTCTAGATTCTCAACAAAATTGTTTATTTTACAAAAAAAATAATACGTCTCATCTTTGGGATCCATAAATGAACTTCACGTAGAGACTACTTTCAAGAAAACAAAATTTTAACTCTTCCCTGTATTTATATTTATAAAAATATCCTATTCGTTAAAAATAATTTGAAGGACTTCATTAAAAGTGCTGACAAGCATAGCTATAAGACAAGGCATGGTAATCTTCTTCGAATACCTCCTCATCGGACAACTTTCTATGAAGAGTCCATCGTATACAGGTATACAGTTGTTCAATAAACTACCAATCGCTATAAGAGAAATCCAAAATCTGAATTTATTTAAAAAATCTCTCAAAGATCTCCTGTTGCAATACTCATTCTATAGTCTGAATGAATTTATGGAATTTAGCTTTTAATACCTTGTACCTATCTATTTATATGTTTACTTATGTAACAATTCATATTTTATGTATACTATTTTCTCCACTGACTTTTCCAATATCGTGTAAATGATCTCAATGGAATAAAAATATTATTATTATTATTATTATACATTCATCAGGAAATATCTCGATGTGGTATGAGGAAATATCAATCAGGTGAACAGTTGAAGTAAATTACATTTTAGTTTCCAAGAATATGAAATATAAATAGCAGGCTGTGGTGAGCATTGAAACCCACAACTTGTGGGGGCATGCTCTTGACTCGAAACTATTATATTGCTATATTAACAGAGTATGAAAGTCAGCTCACACCCGAACAAGCTTTCAGAACAATGCCTCTCTCATGTACAACACCTCGTTGACTGTAATTACTAATTACATACAGGTTGAGTACTAAAACTCTACTCCTACAGAATAAAGGGATCTCAGATCAAAGATGCTGTTTCCTATGGAAATATGTGAAATCAGCAGAGGAGCAATATGATCTACCAATATTTTTGGGGTACTTTATAGGAGGAGCATAATTAATCAAGATCTCCGATAAGAGTTCATAAGGAAAATGGGTTTTGCGATAGACTCTTTTGCTATTGATTATTTGTTTATACAGGAGGTCCCTCCGGAAACTGCATCGATCAATATATAGAAAAGCATTGGTGGGCCGAATCTGAAAATTTGGGAGTTTACTATTGTTGATAAGTGTTATCCGGCTAAAATATTTTGAAGATTGTGGCACTTACGGTTGTACCGGAAGTGGATCCCTTTATTTCTGGACATGAATTTATATTCGATTGTTTATCGATTTATTCGTAGGAGAGGACCCAGTTCAGCAGAATTTCAATCAATTCGATTAGAGTTATACAGGACGTTCGCCAGAAAATAATATAGAACCGGTTGAAAAAATTATTGTAAGGCCATTTTTTAAATGGAGACCGCCCGATTTTATATTCTCATTCGATTTGGCATCGGAAAAAAAGCTAACTCTGAATAAGGTTATCTATGCCTACATTCAACAGTTTTCGAAATATTGGAGAATTAACATGTCTCAGTTCCAGAAAATCTCGTATTATTTAGTTTACTTATTCTTAGTTCGCCATGGCATCCGTGGTTGCGTTGGAAACAATCAACTGCTACAGAAATATCATTGTAATCAATCATGCCGGCTCGTTTGAATTATTCGAATGAATATAATTCAAATCTATTTATTATTTATGGCGAATGTAATAGGGTTATCTCAAGAACATGTCATATGTTTGCTATTCGGTATCCACAGATGCAGAAGCCCTCACTAAACACTGTTGAATGAATTATAGAAAACTTCAAAAACATTCCATCTGCCGATACAACAATGAAGATGAAGAAATTCTAGAACAATTCGAATAAAAGAGAACAATTAAATATCAAGGACTGACAGTTCTAAAATTGTAGATAACTTCGTTGTTCGTTGGCCAGTTAAAATATAAATTGAAATGTACTTATTGTGGTCACTGTTCAGTCACTTTCGATGCGTTCTGGGATCTTTCCCTCCCAATACATCGAAGAACAGGCCAACTTAGACTATCACAATGCTTGGATTCATTCAAAAGAGAATAAACTTTGGATGGTGACGAGAAGCCGACATGTACGAAGTGTAAAGAGAGAAGGAAGTACATCAAATCCATATCAATTCATAAGTTCCCGAAAATTTTAGTGATCCATTTGAAACGATTTTGTTCGACAGGAAGATTCCAAAGAAAATTGAATGTTGTCATCTATTTTCCTTTAGAGGGATTGGACGTGGGTAATTATGCAGCAGACAACGTAACCCCTTGTCGCTATAATTTGTATGCACTCTTTAATCACAGTGTAACTACCTACAGCGGACACTACATGGCATACTGTAGACATCCATATACGAGCACGTGGTATGAATATAATGATTCACGTGTAACCCCAATTTCATCTAAATCCCTCAAGAGCGGAAATGCCTATATTCTCTTTTATGAGCAGGAAGACCTCTTAGATTATACTTTTATTTCATATTTTATTTATATTTTACATTATGTTCTATTTCTACATTTATTAAAGATCATGTATATGTTCGAATTGATGTCCTTTAACTTCCAAACATTTGTTCACATATCAATAATAATTCTTGATGTGTCGCTTTTCGTATTTAATCAGGTCTGAGATTCTCAAATGAATTCCTCCCTCATTGCATACAGTCTTCCATGATAGTCAATTGAGTTTCATATACTTGATTTTTAATTGTACCCCAAATGAAAAAAAAAGGAATTGAAGACACCATTCTTTGTAAATTTAGCTTCGTCTGTCCATATAATATTATTATCCAAAAATAGTTCATTCACTTGCGACCAAGTTAAAACGAATTTACAAAATCTCACTCTTCGTGGAAAATCTGTTTTTTTTTCAGGTGCTGAACTATGGAGAACTTATATGGGTGAAATTTTTGTTTGCGCAGTGTTCTATGTACTGAGTGTTTTGACAATCCTGATTCTCTTGCAACTTGCCTCAAAGATATTGTGATATGCGGCAAAATAATCCAAAATGGCAATTTCAATATCTTCATCATCAATAATTGGCTTGTTTCTCTGCATTCTTGCTTCGACGGATACAAAGTTTTCGAAGTTTTCTATAATTCCTTTGACAGTGTTTTGTGAGAGCTTCTGCTTCTGCGGTTACCGAATAGCAAATATACATGTTCTTGAGATAACCCTATTACATTCGCCATAAATAATTCGAACGAGCCGGCATGATTGATTACAATGACATTTCCATGACAGCTGATTGTTTCCAACGCAACCGGGGCGCTATGGCCAACTAAGAATACATAAATTCAAGAATACGAGATTTTCTGGAACCATTCAAAGTTAGCTTCATTTCCGATGGCGAATCGAATGAGAATATAAAATTGGATCTATATAATTTTCTGGCGAACAACTCTAATCGAATTGATATCAAAATTCTGCTGAACTGGGTTATTTCCAACGAATAAATCAATACACAATCGAAAATAAATGAACAAGAAAAATTTGTTATTTTTGTATCTAGGGCGCGAAATGCTACTTTGGTGATCGAGAACTGATTTTTATTAACGAGGCGCAGCCGAGTTAAAAAAAATAGTCGAAATCACCAAAGTATTTCGCGAATGAGATGCAAACAAAATTTTTTCTACAAACGTCAAAAATATTGTTCTAAAATAAGTAATATGCTTAGCTTGATCTGAAAAATAGTATAGAACTGGCTTTAACCGTTTTTCCAAATCAAGTAATTACTGTAACTATGGAAATAAAATGAATGAATGATTTCTTGGATTTTTGCATGATTTAGGAACATAAAGGTTAAAATATAAAAATCCCATATAGTTTACATGCAGTGTGCGAAATAAATATTTCGCACACTACTTCGCGCACGGTGTCATGGTAACGAAGGAAAATGAAAAAAAGGGTCACTTCGCATATTGTTGTCAATGCGCTAACTTTGTCATTTTTTGATGTTTGTAGAAAAAATATATTTTTCGGTCTGCAAAGGCAATTTTCAACATAAAATTTGAAATATTTCGAAAACGGTAAGACTTGGGTATAGGATATTATACATTATACATGTTCAAAATCATGTGTAAAATCTAAAACTTTGATACTATACAGGGTGTCCTATTTGAAATAACGAAGTTGGGGTCTACTTCCGGTACAACCGGAAGTTCAACAATCTTCAAAATATTTTAGCCAGATAGCACTTATCAACAGTAGTGAACTCCCAAATTTTCAAATTCGGCCCACCTATGGTTTTCTATATATTGGTCGATGCAGTTCCTGGAG
This sequence comes from Chrysolina americana, assembly GCA_958502065.1. NCBI lineage: Eukaryota > Metazoa > Arthropoda > Insecta > Coleoptera > Chrysomelidae > Chrysolina > Chrysolina americana. Next base: position 63,397,057 of record OY293412.1, on the reverse strand, counting down.
GGACCCCTTGTATACTCCTTTCATCCTGATGTTTTTGTTTGAATTAACGTATTGTTTAAGTTTTAATGTTTCTGTAATATGGAAAGTTTGTCGAATCAAATGTGGCTTGATACATTTCAAGTTCATCTCTGCATTTTTTACAGAATACGAGCATTCAGTGTCCCATCGCTAGTGAAAGTGATGAAGGTTTCAATTAGTGTATGAAATTTGTTAACAGTTGTCATGGAAGAAGAAGTGTGAATATTTTCTATTGCAGAACCTATACTGATTTGGAAAGGATTTCAATCTACACGAGAATAGGTCCATTTGCACGTATCATAAATTTCGTTTATTTCATTTTCAAACTCGTTATTTTTTTGGTCACATTCGGGGATTTATAAATTGAAACTGGATTTATTTCTTATATAATTAATACTTACAAATCTCTATGCCGGGATTAGGGATAGTTTCTATAATAATTTGATTAAAGATTATACCTCCTTTCTCCAAAATGGATACTCCCTATATATTTCGAAATCTATATATTTCGAAACAGTTCAGTTTTTCTGACCGTTGAAGATTAAATATTCTACTGGAGAATGTTGATTTTATTGTTATTTATATATTTTTTGTTAGTCATCGCTGTCACCTGAAGTGTATATTTCCAGTTGTTCATTGTGAGGGAGCGAACTATCAAAAATTTGAAATATGTACTTTTTGTAATCACGCTATGTACGAAATGAACTACTTCAGCCAATACGTTTTCATTGTATGCTATGAATAATTTATGTAATGAACTGGTCCTTTGGGTTAGTTGTATTTTTGGAGTAGGTTTTCACAATAAAAAGTTGTTTTAGCTTTTGGTAACGGAGGAGCGTCACTCGAATCATTCAAAAGAGAAAATATATTGATGTGAGTTGTAATCTCAGCAAATGAGGGATTGTTAACAATTAATGCAGCTTTTTAAAGGTAATTATATCCTTTACTATCATTTGTTCGATATTATTTGGAAGCGACCCGTGTTCGGCACTATTACTGCAGAAAATGCGTAGGGTTCCCTTGTAGGTACAGGGATTGTCGTTGCAACTGATTGCATGTCGTAATTGAAAATCAGCCGATATTATGAGTTCACGAAAAATGTCATATCTGCAAAAATTGGCCCCAACTCAATATTTGAACATGATATTTTCGAAAACATGAAAACTGCAGATAGGCCTTTTTTGATCAGCATGGCAGAATAGGTACCTAATGGAGAATTTGCGAAATTAATACTGAAGTTCTCTGAAATTGAATATCATTCAATACCTTTCGGAATATATTCCTAAGAAAACATTGTATCTACCATCCTGATAATAATTTTATCATGGGTGTGGTGTATTGGTATAAGAGGTGGGTCACGGTCGATGGTACCTTAGACGTTTACGGAGAACGGGACATAGGATCATTCTGAAAATTTCCTGGTCTATCGATATAAAATATTTCCAGCAATGCAGCGTTGCCGTTTCTACCAGAGAGTAGCAGCATCTTTGTCATTTCAAATGGGACACCCTGTATATCACTGCATTTTGAACTTGTCATTCCTTTCTGATTATTTTTGCCTCATACTTTCCTATACCTATCTCTACCGGTTTTTGAGATATTGATTATTTTCCATATTTTTTATCCAAAACTCGAATTGAATGTTTATTTTGGCGGTATTTAAATTCTTAGGAAGTTGAATTTTGTGTTTAGTTCATCAAGATCTAATATATATTTATATATATACATATATATAAATGAAAACTAAAAGTTCGGGTTGAACCGCGTCTAGAATTTGTTGAAATTCGACGTTTCGGCTCCGATTTTGGAGCCATTTTCAAGAACTGAAAAAGAAAGAAAATAAGAAAATTAATAAATGGTTGAAACGTAATTCTACGCTGAGGTCTCAATCTGCCTACTCCTCAGGTATAATTACGTTAGGTTTTTGTGACTTGACGTCGGGGTCTCAATCTGCCTACTCCCCATGTCTCGTCACTGGTTCTCTCTAAGGTCTCAATCTGCCTACTCCTTCGAGAGAACTGAGGAATTGTGTGTTGAGGCACTGTATTTATAGTGGACGTGGCTGTAATGGCCGTGTGCAATGTATTGGCGCGAGGTGAACTGAGTTGGCGCTAGATGAGCTGTGTGCGGGAACTTGGTTGGCGCTAAGTGAGCTGTGTGCGGGAATATAAATATATACAGTGAGGACCAAAAGTCCGTCGCCCCCCCCGTAACTTCTTCATTTTCCATATTACAAAAAAATGTTGAATACATAAGTTGTAGGGTTTCATTCGACCTATTGAATGGTTTGAGTTTCATTCATACAGAGTGTCTCAAAAAAGCACGGTGACATAGCAAATAATTTTTTTAAATGGGATACCCTGTATTTCATTGCATTATTACATTCTACGTTGAATTCTGAACAAGTTTGATGAATAATTTTCTATCAAAAAAGTTAATAGTTTTGGACTTATGAACACTTGTAAATAATTATTTCGACTACTTTTGCGCCAGTTCAATGAGAAAATCGTAACAAATGGATCACAATGTATTCCACTTTCCAATCCTAACTTTTTGAAAGCTATCCAATGTTGCAAACTGCTGATGGCACCATGTGTAACTTACCTCGTCGTACCATTTTACAATTGTTAGAGTTGTTGAATCTCACGAAAAACTAGTACAAATGAAGTTGAAACATTTTATTAACAAATAAGGTAGTCCATAAATACAGATCAGGAATCATTAAAAACTGAAGAGATATTTCAATTTATAACTAAAAACGGTGAGTTTTTATCTATTTCAAAAGATGTTCGACATGTCCACCATGCATTTCTTGACACATAAATAGTCGGGTTGTAAACTCTTCCCTAACATTAATCAAGGTTTGAGGTGTGAACACACTTCAATAATTCGACGGCGCAGTTCATCTAACGACCCACAAACTGTCTTAAAAACTACAGATTTCACATAGCCCCAGAGAAAGAAATCAAGCGGTGAGAGGTCCGGTGAGCGAGCTGGCCACTCTGTTGTACCTCGATGCCCAATCCACCTACCTGGATACCTTTCATCTAAGTAATTTCTCACCTCCCTGATATACAGATCAATTCAGCTTACCGACAACCAGAATAGACCACAAGAGCTGGACAAACTGAAATCAGCCTTACTTCAGAATGGTTACAACAATTCGCTAATCGACAAGTCTATCCGCCATCAACTGACCCGTCCTCCAAAAACAAATGATCCACTAGAGAGTATCCAGCCACACAAAGCTTTCCTACCATACATCAAAGGTGTGACAGACAAAATCAGTAATATCTTGAGAAAACACGGGATAAAAACAATATTCACGGCCAATAACCAAATATCCAAATTTCTCAGATCTCCCAAGGACACAATACCAAACGATTCTCAAGGTATATATGAAATACCATGTTCAGACTGCCCTAGAAGTTATATTGGCCAGACTAACAGACGAGTAACTTCCAGAGTCTACGAACACGAACTTGCTGTGCGTCAGGCATCTTCCACTTCCGCACTTTATAAACATCGAGAAGACACAGGTCACAAAATAGACTTCAAAAACACAAAAACAATTTCCACCGAGAAAACTCTGCAAACCAGGATCATCCGAGAAGCCCTCGAGATAGAGAAGTGCCCCAATTGCCTCAACACTCGCGACGACGGACGTAGACTTCCCAATACCTGGAAGCCTCTCATTGCACGCATCAACTCATTTCCCACCAACCTAGTTCCCGCACATAGCTCACTTAGCGCCAACCAAGTTCCCGCACACAGCTCATCTAGGGCCAACTCAGTTCCCGCCCATAGTTCACCTCGCGCCAATACATTGCACACGGCCATTACAGCCACGTCCACTATAAATACAGTTCCTCAACCCACAATTCCTCAGTTCTCTCGAAGGAGTAGGCAGATTGAGACCTTAGAGAGAACCAGTGACGAGACATGGGGAGTAGGCAGATTGAGACCTCGACGTCAAGTCACAAAAACCGAACGTAGAATTACGTTTCAACCATTAATTAATTTTCTTTCTTTTTCAGTCCAATAAAATGTTCCTTCTTGTTATTCACAATTTCCCTCGAGAGCATATCCCTGTTTCATATATATATATATATATATATATATATATATATATATATATATATATATATATATATATATATATATATATATATATATATATATATATATATATATATATAATATAATGAAACCAAGCCCGCTATATGCCACAGGCTAGTAGAAGCCCGGGTTGAGGGGGATCCTTGCGGGCGTATATGCATACATTTTGAAAACGAACGATATTACGAATCCCCCGATATTCAATAGATTATTTGCCCAGTTGCATGGAAATATATGTTCTAGCGCTCTAACCAAGCCACTGCGGTGTCGCCAAGTTTATTTTAGATAAATTTTAATTGGGATTGTGCTGATTATACCTTTCATGAGTATTTATGTACTTTTAAGTGGAAACGCATTCGTCAATATATTCACATTACTCCTAAATAAAGAAAAAAAATCAATAATGCTGTCGTGCGAATGAAAATAAGTAGGTATACTTAGATGAAAGTACCCATTTTCACATATTACTAGTAATGTGTTGACGCACTGTTCAAGTTGATTACTCTCACGTTATGTTTAAGAAAAATATGGAAGGTAGTACTGAACATGCAAAAGATGGCAAGAAAGGAGAAATATGCTAGAAAGCCGTGATTTTGCAATTCGGTTAAATTTTGTTCGCAACAGATATCTATAGAACTAGAATTGAGGATGAGTGTATCCCCAAAGTGGATAATTAAAAGGAAAAAATCATTTGATATTATGTAATATATTGATTCTGAAATACAAATAAAATTCAAGACAGAAAATACAGAGTATTGAAAACTGAAATATAATATGAAAAATCATGATTATTTTTTTCACATGTCAAATTTTCACGTTTCTGGTACTTTGGCCATTAGAAGTGGTGGAAACTGCCTGGTCCTCGATAAAACGATATTTACCTTTGAAATGTTAAAACTATTTAGGATCAATTTCATTGACCGGGTCATATGAAACGTTATAATGATATTTTATTATTAAAATTAATGAAAAAAAAATTATGGTTATTCACTTTTCAGATTGGCGAAAGAAAATATCTTTTCAAATACAACTCGTTCTTAAAATTTTATTGAATTTTTTTTATTTTCATCACTCAAACACGTTGATTTGACAAAAACATTTAAACTAAACAAATCTAGATAAAATCACTCGTCCTAAAGGACTATCAATCGATTTGTTTTCATATTTTTGCCAAACAAAGAGTTTTCATGAAGAATAATAAAAATTCGATAAAATTTTAAGTTGAATTGTTAAAATTGTTATTGTTAAAATTGTTATTTCCGTCAACCAGCTGCACACCCTTAAGATTACAACCCTCAAAAGTCTTCGAAAGACTTGTCCGAGCTAGGGAAGACGCAGCCTTTACCTTTCAACGTGTGATGCCATGCACGAGACCAATGACCATGCTGGGATTCAAACCCATGACCCTCAGGTTGAGAAACAAGCGCTCTACCATCATGACCACCACGACCCATTGTGCTCGTGGTATTACCTTTGATAAAATGAAAAAATAAGTTAACATCTAGGGTACTTTTATCTTGAAAATCATTACTGAACAATCTGAAAAATGTGATGCGCTTTTAGGTTAAAATCACAAAATTAGTGGCATCCTCAATTTCCCACAGATTTCTCCATAAAAAATGTTATACCCACTTGAATTATACCAATGTTACTCACCTTCAACAGGATCCCTATTCAAAATCATTCAACCTTATTTCACCTCTGGTAGAGGACATATTTGAAATGAAATTTCACACAACCACCCTCAACGCGTAGCGAAACGAATTAAAAAGCTCGCCTGACCGTTTCCCTTTGAATATTAAAAAAACATCATGCCTTCCACAGACTGCCTTACTGCCAATAACGGGCTTCAAATAATACGCGGAACTCTACGGGACTCCCTTAAACTGTATGATATCTACAAATCATATGTTGCCTTCCACAGACTGCCTTACTATCAATAACGGGCTTCGAATAATACGCGGAACTCTACGGGACTCCCGTAAATTGTATGATATCTACAAATCATGTGGCCTTACACAGACTGCCTTACTATCAATAACGGGCTTCGAATAATACGCGGAACTCTACGGGACTCCCGTAAACTGCATGATATCTACAAATCATATGTGGCCTTACACAGACTGCCTTACTATCAATAACGGGCTTCGAATAATACGGGAAACTCTACTGGACTCCTGTAAACCGAATGATATCTAAAAATCATTTGTGGTTACACATTCAATAATTTTAACATGCCAATGGAAGTATACAGTTTTTGTTTTTACGAACATTTTTGTTTTTGTTCTTACGAATCACCCAGGTTTCCGCAGATACTCCTCAGAGCTTGTGCGAGCAAGGGTGATTCGGGATCTACAATTTATCAGAGTGTATTTCGAACCACCCCAGCTCCGAGGCAGACCGTCGGGGCCCATGATTTGAACCGGATACCCCTTGAGAAATCCGAGTGAATCGCCGATGCTTTAACACTACGACCACGTGTTACAAATAATATTTCAAAGCACTATTCGCACAAGGAGTAAATTGAATGTCATTACTAGCGCGTTATGTTTCGAAAACATCTGGACAATAGTATTAGACATGAAAAACACAAGTAAGAAGGATGTATCGATGTATGCGCGATTCAGTTAGGTTCATAGGAACCTGAAATGCTGATGAAATGGATAATAAATAATAAAATTATCGTTTGATGATACGTAACCCACTATTGCTGAAATATAACTAGAATGCAAGTTGGCGGAAATAAACATTTCGTTTTATACCAACTAAAATTACATTTCAAACGGATGATAGATAAACATTTTGATGTAATTATAACTTGGACCCATCGAATTTTAATAGGAATAATCAAAAATTGTAACTCTCAAATCGCGAACTGAACTAAATATGGAATAGACGACGATATAAACTTTTGAGACTTCTGTTGGTCAACGAGAAATTACTTCAAATTGAACTTCTTTCCTTCAGTGAATCATAAGACACTCTTGGCAGAAACTAACCAATGCATCTGCATTTTTCAAGATGGCAGAGGTTCATGAACATAACGAACTAGTGGATATAATCCTAATTTATCGTGAAGTACATCAAAAGGTTAAAGCAGCATCCTGCCTTCATGCAGGACCCTAAAAAATATTAGGTTAATATATTCAGATCTAATTTTCAGTAGCGAACAACGTTCCTTTCGAAACAGTAAAACCTCAATGTCAAGATATTCCAATTTTTATATACGCTGTATATCGACTATACCATTTGCCTTCCCAAATATTTAGTAATCTCTCTCTTCAAATACCTTCCGCGTAAAAATTTCACTCGCATAATACTCGTCCACTATTTTGTTTTTGTTTTTGATGAAATTTTTCACCATTCTTTGATCACCAAACAATAAATAACAGAATGGTTTGGTTGGAGATACTGTCAAAGAACTTCTGCTTAAGGAGTTGGGGAAGGTGTTTCAAGTAACCCTGAAGACTTTGGAAATAAAGTTGTTCTTAAAAATTTGGGAAACACATGTTTTATAAACAGTTTTTGACAAGCGTTATTTATTATTAAGACTTTCATGAATGAAATTTTATTTAAGTGGTAAAACTATTTCCCAGTTATTGAGTGTTTGAGGCAATCCAACTTTTCATCCGGACGGCAAGAGGATAGTTCAGAATTTTTTTGTTACCTATCAAAGACACTTTATGAGAAGGAGAACAACTTCATATTCATAACTGCTCTGAAAGAGATGAATACTTACAATCTTTCACTTCCTTAGTACATACATATTTTGATTGATAAATCTTAACTGTTTATGTCACGGTGAATGTGGTAACAAAAGCAGAAACGTCGGTGACTTACTGGAATTGCAGCTCGCGCTTCCTTATCTGTTCAAAACCTAGTCCGTGCAGAGCTTGCTTTAGCACCATCTTAGAACGAAGCATTCAACTACTGATACACGAACCCTCTGCCGATCACATTCTAGCCTAAATGACTGATGTAAAATAACCATTATTTTGTTGAAGATCCTACATATTTAGTAATGACTCTAAAGTTCTCCAAGCATGACCCAGCCTCTGTTCAATACATTAGGCTTATACAGAAAATCAGGTTGGATGAATACCCCACTTTTAGCGACTTCCATTATCAACTTTACGTAGTCATCGTTCACTGTGGTTCTGTGGACTTACATATAGCCACGTTACAAGAACATCGATAGCTGTTTTGGATGCTTCGGAGCCAAAGAAGACACACTATATCCTCTTCATTACAAAACTGGTATCAACAGATCGAAGAACCTGATAATCAGTTCACGTGAAGATGATTCGAAAATAGCCAATAATTACCAGTAAGTCGCCCCAGAGCGCAGACAGATTTTTTGTTCAGATCTATTTTCACATATGGAATAATTACAACTTGATTATGTAACTGAATTTATTAGTAGACCATTGAATCCTGGAGATAATCGCGGATTTACGCGATTGAATCATCATATAAAACAATAGTTCGTGAGATGATGGAAATCCGAAAAAAAGTCCCATGGTAGAGATAGGCAAGTTTCTATTACAATATTTAAGCAAAACATACTATTAGGTGGAGTTCAAAACTGGCGAAACCCACTTGATGAAAGCTATAAAGGTGTTTTTGATCTGAAGTCAAAATCGAGATACATTCGTCTTGAAATTTTCCACTGAATAATCTGAAAATATACCGCGCTATGAGTTTATAACCTACAAATTATCATTCAATCTACTGGTTCCTCTAGAGAAATTAGATTAATGCAGTATCAAACTTAGCACCATAAGTTTTTTCCTTCCGTTTCAATCTAATATTGAATCATACATCGGCTTATATACAAGCATAACGGCATGGAAAACGTTGTGAGAAGCCCACCTGTATTTTCCGCTTCAAAGAGTAGAAGAGCGAAATAATCAGTTTTTACAGACCGCAATGCTGCCAAATGCCCGGGCTTCTGAAAATACGTGGAACTATACGGGATTCCTATAAAGCGTATAACATCTACATACCGTATATAGTTACATACAGAACTACTCATGCGCCCTCTGGTAGAGGTCGGCTGAACTAAATGTGTATATCTTGAGATATTATCCACCATTACGAAGCCCAGGCTACATTAGCTCTATGGGGTCGCGGGGTCATTATTAAGCTATAAAATCGATATACACGTAGATTTTTAGGAAGCCCGAGAACGGGCTTCGTAAACATGCATCGGGCTTCGTTTAATTCGTCATGTGTAGCGTTTCGAGCTTCGTAATGGGGGGTTAATATAGATATATATACAGTGAGGACCAAAAGTCCGTCGCCCCCCCTGTAACTTCTTTATTCTACATACTACAAAAAAATGTTAAATACACAAGTTGTAGGGTTTCATTCAATCTCTTTAATGGTTTAGGTTTCATTCATACAGAGTGTCTCAAAAAAGCACGGTGACTTAGAAGTTAATTTTTTTAAATGGGACACCCTGTATTTCATTGCATTAATACATTCTACGTTGAATTCTGAACAAGTTTGATAAATCATTTTCTATCAAAAAAAGTTAATAGTTTTGGACTTGGCAAAATTTAACCAAACTGGCACCGTGAAAGATGCTCCGAGATCTGGGAGGCCGAAAATAATTACGGAAGATGTTGAAATTCAAGTACTAGCCGAAATGGTAAATAACCCACAACAATCAACTAAGCAAGTAGCTGAGACATGTGATGTTTCTAAAACATCAGTAAAGAGGGTTTTAAAACAAAATAAATTCCATCCTTACAAAATAAAATTTTGCACCAATTGGTTGAAGATGATCCAGACCGGCGACTTGAATTTTGCAAGACCATGGCAGAAAGAATTGTTGCAAATCGACTTTATTTGCAACTCATCTGCTTTAGTGACGAAAGCACTTTTTACCTAAATGGAAATGTGAATACCCAGAATTGTAGATATTGGAGTGATGAGAATCCCCATGAATTCCGCGAGGGGCATACTCAATTTCCCCAGAAAATTTATGTTTAGGCTGGTATTTTAGGTAAACACATTGTGGGAAATTACTTAGATGAAAGGTATCCAGGTAGGTGGATTGGGCGTCGAGGTACAACAGAGTGGCCAGCTCGCTCACCGGACCTCTCACCGCTGGATTTCTTTCTCTGGGGCTGTGTGAAATAGTGTGAAGTAGTTTTTAATAAGACAGTTTGTGGGTCGTTAGATGAACTGCGCCGTCGAATTATTGAAGTGTGTTCAGAAATAACACCTCAAACCTTGATTAATGTTAGGGAAGAGTTTACAACCCGACTATTTATGTGTCAAGAAATGCATGGTGGACATGTCGAACATCTTTTGAAATAGATAAAAACTCACGTTTTTAGTTATAAATTAAAATATCTCTTCAGTTTTTAATGATTCTTGATCTGTATTTATGGGCTACCTTATTTGTTAATAAAATGTTTCAACTTCATTTGCACTAGTTTTTCGTGAGATTCAACAACTCTAACAATTGTAAAATGGTACGACGAGGTAAGTTACACATGGTGCCATCAGCAGTTTGCAAAATTGGATAGCTTTCAAAAAGTTAGGATTGGAAAGTGGAATACATTGTGATCCATTTGTTACGATTTTCTCATTGAACTGGAGCAAAAGTAGTCGAAATAATTATTTACAAGTGTTCATAAGTCCAAAACTATTAACTTTTTTGATAGAAAATTATTCATCAAACTTGTTCAGAATTCAACGTAGAATGTAATAATGCAATGAAATACAGGGTGTCCCATTTAAAAAAATTATTTGCTATGTCACCGTGCTTTCTTGAGACGGACTTTTGGTCCTCACTATATATATATATATATATATATATATATATATATATATATATATATATATATATATATATATATATATATATATATATATATATATATATATATATATATATATATATAGATATATAAATAGATAGATATATAAATATCCAAATTTCTCAGATCTCCCAAGGACACAATACCAAACGATTCTCAAGGTATATATGAAATACCATGTTCAGACTGCCCGAGAAGTTATATTGGCCAGACTAACAGACGAGTAACTTCCAGAGTCTACGAACACGAACTTGCTGTGCGTCAGGCATCTTCCACTTCCGCACTTTAAAAACATCGAGAAGACACAGGTCACAAAATAGACTTCAAAAACACAAAAACAATTTCCACCGAGAAAACTCTGCAAACCAGGATCATCCGAGAAGCCCTCGAGATAGAGAAGCGCCCCAATTGCCTCAACACTCGCGACGACGGACGTAGACTTCTCAATACCTCGAAGCCTCTCATTGCACGCATCAACTCATTTCCCACCAACCCAGTTCCCGCACATAGCTCACTTAGCGCCAACCAAGTTCCCGCACACAGCTCATCTAGCGCCAACTCAGTTCCCGCCCATAGTTCACCTCGCGCCAATACATTGCACACGGCCATTACAGCCACGAACACAATAAATACAGTTCCTCAACCCACAATTTCTCAGTTCTCTCGAAGGAGTAGGCAGATTGAGACCTTAGAGAGAACCAGTAACGAGACATGGGGAGTAGGCAGATTGAGACCCCGACGTCAAGTCACAAAAACCGAACGTTATTAAACCTGAGGAGTAGGCAGATTGAGACCTCAGCGTAGAATTACGTTTCAACCATTTATAAATTTTCTTATTTTCTTTCTTTTCCAAATTCAAAATCAAAATCGGAGCCGAAACGTCGAATTTCAACAAATTCTAGACGCGGTTCAACCCGAATTTTTAGTTTTCAAATATCTGACCGCGGAAACCTATCTGAACACATATATATATATGCACAGTGCCGATGATAACCAAGGAGTTTGAAACAGCAGTCCACTGTTTACGTTTTTCGGTGAGTATGATTTGTGAAATTGAGAGCATTATATTTTTGTTTTTTTTTTATATCTTACATGTCTTCATGGACGAGAACTCTAGTACTCTACTTGTCCCACAATTCTGTTTTCAATTTCGTGTTTTCGATAAACTTCGATGAATATTGTTTCGTACCTACAAATAGTAGGCTGTATGGAAATATCAAATAGATATGCCTACATCAAAATCGGGTCAATGTTTGTTGTTGTGACATTTGTACCAGGTACAAAATACAAAATATAAAATCGGAGGAATCAAAGATCCATTGTGGTGTTCCTCAAGGATCTGTACTCGGCCCTGTTCTCTTTCTATTGTATTTGAATGACTTAGCAAGTATCGATATCTCAGGGAAGTTCACAATGTTTGCTGATGATACAACTATAATGTGGCACGGGAATGACATAGATGCACTGAAAAACATTATATCGACCGATTTAGAAAAAGTAAAAATTTGGTGTGATGCCAATTTTCTATGTTTTAATGCAAATAAAACTAATATTCTGACTTTGAAATTCAACTATGATAGTTTGTATTTAGCGAACAGAACAATTATTAATAAGTCAAATACCAAGTTCTTGGGTATAACTCTAGATGATAAATTGAAATTTAATAATCATATAACATCCTTGAACAAAAAACTAGCTAGCGGTTGTTTCGCGGTCCGAATAATTAGGAAGGAACTTGGGTTTTCGATTGCTAAAGCATCTTATTTTGCATTGATTGAGTCTCATTTGCGATATGGCATTCCTTTCTGGGGCTTTTGTAGCCAACAACTGTTTAATTCCGTTTTTGTAATGCAAAAAAGAGCAATACGCTATATGTGCGGAGTTAAAAACTCCGATCACTGCAAACCTCTATTTCAGCTTCACAAAATATTAAGTTTATGCAGCATCTTCATACTTGAATCTGTATGTTTGATGAAAAAGAAACATCTAAATATGACAAATTTTAGAACATACGAGACACGACAAAATAATAACATACCTTTGCCAATTCCAAAATCTTCTTTAACAAAAAATTCATTGATGTTTGAAAGTAAAAAAATGTTCAATCATTTGCCAATTAATTTGAAGCAAATGTCTGACTTTTCTAAATTCCGGAAGGCAGTTAAAGATATATTGTGTACGAAAGCCTACTATTGCCTACAAGAATATTACAGTGACAAATGGTGATATATATCGTAACCAAGTTTTTATTATTTTAATGTGTTTGTAATATTATATATAGATATTGTGATTCTATAAATTCTTTTATATTTATTGCCTTCTATTTTAAACCAATATTTATATTCTAGTATTTAACTTCTACTTACTGATCTTGTAACTCTTTTATATGTATTAGTATAGTTTAACGCTGTGTCAATAAGTACCTTTTCTTAGACAAAGCATATTTTGATTTGATTTGATTTGATTACAATGTACCAGGTACAGAGGATTGAACCCAGATAGCTATTTGGCGTTAGCGATAATTTTCGGATATAATTGCTCTCATAGTAGGCTGTATGGAAATATCAAATAGATATGCCTACATTAAAATCGGGTCAATGTTTGTTGTTGTGACATTTGTACCAGGTACAGAGGATTGAACCCAGATAGCTAATTGGTGTTAGCGATAATTTTCGGATATAATTGCTCTCAGTTTTATAGTTTTTATTCATTGTTAATTTGTATGCACAGTGCCGATGATAACCAAGGAGTTTGAAACAGCTGTCCACTGTTTACGTTTTTCGGTGAGTATGATTTGTGAAATTGAGAGCATTATATTTATGTTTTTTCTTATATCTTACATGTCTTCATAGACGAGAACTCTAGTACTCTACTTGTCCCACATTTCTGTTTTCAATTTCGTGTTTTCGATAAACTTCGATGAATATTGTTTCGTACCTACAATGTACCAGGTACAGAGGATTGAACCCAGATAGCTAATTGGTGTTAGCGATAATTTTCGGATATAATTGCTCTCAGTTTTATAGTTTTTATTCATTGTTAATTTGTATGCACAGTGCCGATGATAACCAAGGAGTTTGAAACAGCTGTCCACTGTTTACGTTTTTCGGTGAGTATGATTTGTGAAATTGAGAGCATTATATTTATAATTTTTCTTATATCTTACATGTCTTCATAGACGAGAACTCTAGTACTCTACTTGTCCCACATTTCTGTTTTCAATTTCGTGTTTTCGATAAACTTCGATGAATATTGTTTCGTACCTTCAAATAGTAGGCTGTTTGGAAATATCAAATAGATATTCCTACATTAAAATCGGGTCAATGTTTGTTGTTGTGACATTTGTACCAGGTACAATGTACCACGTACAAAGGATTGAACCCAGATAGCTAATTAGTGTTAGCGATAATTTTCGGATATAATTGCTCTCAGTTTTATAGTTTTTATTCATTGTTATTTTGTATGCACAGTGCCGATGAATCCAAGGAGTTTGAAACAGCTGTCCACTGTTTACGTTTTTCGGTGAGTATGATTTGTGAAATTGAGAGCATTATATTTATGTTTTTTCTTATATCTTACATGTCTTCATAGACGAGAACTCTAGTACTCTACTTGTCCCACATTTCTGTTTTCAATTTCGTGTTTTCGATAAACTTCGATGAATATTGTTTCGTACCTACAATGTACCAGGTACAGAGGATTGAACCCAGATAGCTAATTGGTGTTAGCGATAATTTTCGGATATAATTGCTCTCAGTTTTATAGTTTTTATTCATTGTTAATTTGTATGCACAGTGCCGATGATAACCAAGGAGTTTGAAACAGCTGTCCACTGTTTACGTTTTTCGGTGAGTATGATTTGTGAAATTGAGAGCATTATATTTATGTTTTTTCTTATATCTTACATGTCTTCATAGACGAGAACTCTAGTACTCTACTTGTCCCACATTTCTGTTTTCAATTTCGTGTTTTCGATAAACTTCGATGAATATTGTTTCGTACCTTCAAATAGTAGGCTGTTTGGAAATATCAAATAGATATTCCTACATTAAAATCGGGTCAATGTTTGTTGTTGTGACATTTGTACCAGGTACAATGTACCACGTACAAAGGATTGAACCCAGATAGCTAATTAGTGTTAGCGATAATTTTCGGATATAATTGCTCTCAGTTTTATAGTTTTTATTCATTGTTATTTTGTATGCACAGTGCCGATGAATCCAAGGAGTTTGAAACAGCTGTCCACTGTTTACGTTTTTCGGTGAGTATGATTTGTGAAATTGAGAGCATTATATTTATGTTTTTTCTTATATCTTACATGTCTTCATAGACGAGAACTCTAGTACTCTACTTGTCCCACATTTCTGTTTTCAATTTCGTGTTTTCGATAAACTTCGATGAATATTGTTTCGTACCTACAATGTACCAGGTACAGAGGATTGAACCCAGATAGCTAATTGGTGTTAGCGATAATTTTCGGATATAATTGCTCTCAGTTTTATAGTTTTTATTCATTGTTAATTTGTATGCACAGTGCCGATGATAACCAAGGAGTTTGAAACAGCTGTCCACTGTTTACGTTTTTCGGTGAGTATGATTTGTGAAATTGAGAGCATTATATTTATGTTTTTTCTTATATCTTACATGTCTTCATAGACGAGAACTCTAGTACTCTACTTGTCCCACATTTCTGTTTTCAATTTCGTGTTTTCGATAAACTTCGATGAATATTGTTTCGTACCTTCAAATAGTAGGCTGTTTGGAAATATCAAATAGATATTCCTACATTAAAATCGGGTCAATGTTTGTTGTTGTGACATTTGTACCAGGTACAATGTACCACGTACAAAGGATTGAACCCAGATAGCTAATTAGTGTTAGCGATAATTTTCGGATATAATTGCTCTCAGTTTTATAGTTTTTATTCATTGTTATTTTGTATGCACAGTGCCGATGAATCCAAGGAGTTTGAAACAGCTGTCCACTGTTTACGTTTTTCGGTGAGTATGATTTGTGAAATTGAGAGCATTATATTTATGTGTTTTCTTATATCTTACATGTCTTCATAGACGAGAACTCTAGTACTCTACTTGTCCCACATTTCTGTTTTCAATTTCGTGTTTTCGATAAACTTCGATGAATATTGTTTCGTACCTACAATGTACCAGGTACAGAGGATTGAACCCAGATAGCTAATTGGTGTTAGCGATAATTTTCGGATATAATTGCTCTCAGTTTTATAGTTTTTATTCATTGTTAATTTGTATGCACAGTGCCGATGATAACCAAGGAGTTTGAAACAGCTGTCCACTGTTTACGTTTTTCGGTGAGTATGATTTGTGAAATTGAGAGCATTATATTTATGTTTTTTCTTATATCTTACATGTCTTCATAGACGAGAACTCTAGTACTCTACTTGTCCCACATTTCTGTTTTCAATTTCGTGTTTTCGATAAACTTCGATGAATATTGTTTCGTACCTTCAAATAGTAGGCTGTTTGGAAATATCAAATAGATATTCCTACATTAAAATCGGGTCAATGTTTGTTGTTGTGACATTTGTACCAGGTACAATGTACCACGTACAAAGGATTGAACCCAGATAGCTAATTAGTGTTAGCGATAATTTTCGGATATAATTGCTCTCAGTTTTATAGTTTTTATTCATTGTTATTTTGTATGCACAGTGCCGATGAATCCAAGGAGTTTGAAACAGCTGTCCACTGTTTACGTTTTTCGGTGAGTATGATTTGTGAAATTGAGAGCATTATATTTTTGTTTTTTCTTATATCTTACATGTCTTCATAGACGAGAACTCTAGTACTCTACTTGTCCCACAATTCTGTTTTCAATTTCGTGTTTTCGATAAACTTCGATGAATATTGTTTCGTACCTACAAATAGTAGGCTGTATGGAAATATCAAATAGATATGCCTACATTAAAATCGGGTCAATGTTTGTTGTTGTGACATTTGTACCAGGTACAATGTACCAGGTACAGAGGATTGAACCCAGATAGCTAATTGGCGTTAGCGATAATTTTCGGATATAATTGCTCTCAGTTTTATAGTTTTTATTCATTGGTAATTTTTATGCACAGTGCCGATGATAACCAAGGAGTTTGAAACAGCTGTCCACTGTTTACGTTTTTCGGTGAGTATGATTTGTGAAATTGAGAGCATTATATTTATGTTTTTTCTTATATCTTACATGTCTTCATAGACGAGAACTCTAGTACTCTACTTGTCCCACATTTCTGTTTTCAATTTCGTGTTTTCGATAAACTTCGATGAATATTGTTTCGTACCTACAATGTACCAGGTACAGAGGATTGAACCCAGATAGCTAATTGGTGTTAGCGATAATTTTCGGATATAATTGCTCTCAGTTTTATAGTTTTTATTCATTGTTAATTTGTATGCACAGTGCCAATGATCAATCCTCTGTACCTGGTACATTGTACCTGGTACAAATGTCACAACAACAAACATTGGCCCGATTTTAATGTAGGCATATCTATTTGATATTTCCATACAGCCGACTATTTGTAGGTACGAAACAATATTCATCGAAGTTTATCGAAAACACGAAATTGAAAACAGAATTGTGGGACAAGTAGAGTACTAGAGTTCTCGTCTATGAAGATATGTAATATACTTGTTTCAAGGAGCAAATAATGTTCCAGTGACTGTAAAACAGCAGTGCACAATAAACAAGAACTGCGCCAACGAGTGATAAACTGCAGTGAAGAGCTAGATGCCAGTGAAATAAGGAGGGCTACAACAACTGTATCTCCAAATACCCGGGTATTGAAATGAACCCAGAGATGGCGCTGAATTCATACCTCAGTGTTTGTCTCAGGGATTTCCAAATAGGATGAAAGGATTTTTCGATTCAATTGGGTCGAACTAGCCTTCGCTGACGATTGGCAATGACCATGAAACCGGTACGGAGGTGTTCCCCCAATTAAATCGAAAAATAATTTCAGCTTTGATATTTGAAATGCATTGCAAAGTGGTTCTTGTAGAAAACTTTGCCAAGTATTAAACAAATATAATTCAATGGTCGTAGGGGGCAGTAGTTGTTTTTTGTTGAATAATTGCCGACGACTTTACCTATTGTATAGGTTTTAATGCGGAAGATTGGATTACGTAATCCACCATATTTCATTATTAGTTTTATGGTCTTCCGTCAAGTGGTGTCGCCCCTCTTTCATGATGTTTCTGGCTTCATGTTGAAGTCGACACGTAGTCGGAGTGCATTCTTTTCTGATTATTTTTGCCACATACTCTTCTGCACCTATTTAACGCTTTTTGAGATATTGTTATTTTCCTTATTTTTCATGCAAAACATAGCTCGAATTGTTTGTTTATTTCGTCGGTATTTGGATTCTTAAGAAGTTGCAATTTTGTGTTAAGTTCATCAAGATCATATATATTGATTCTATATAGGGAAGTTTGTTCTGCGTTATACAGGGTCATCAATGGTAGCTATTAAATGTCAATTTGACAATTAGTGCACTATTAATATTACCTTTGTATATTTCTCAACGGAAGTGACTCAGAAAGAATTGAAATGGAGGGAAAAAACTATTCAAACGAAGTTCTGATGAAATTGTTTATTATTCATTGAATATGTGAGGGAATTATAGCAAGAACGTACAGAAAATTCAATGAAACGTAACTTGATATATATATATATATATATATATATATATATATATATATATATATATATATATATATATATTTGCCCGAACTTTTAGTTTTCAAATATCTGACCGCGGAAACCTATCTGAACATATATAGATATATATATATAGATATATACTTGTTTCAAGGAGCAAATAATGTTCCAGTGACTGTAAAACAGTCGATAACAATCCTTCAAGAAGTGACTATAACTTTGTATAGTATGTATGGCATATGTCCAGCAGAAAACAACTACTTCTCTGGCTGATACCCCGACAGATATTGAATTATATCTGTCAGACATATGTGCAAAGATCCTTACTTTGAAGGAACAACTTTGCAAGAGCTCTCTGAAACAAACAGCAGGACTTTGCCAGATTCAAACGGAGAGCCAACTACAGACCGGTTTCGGAATATCGTACCTCATCAGTGCAGTCAAGGTTATCACGGTTGTATACACGCGAGGTCCCGATGTTCGTCATCGTCCTCCGAGAGGATATTTCATTATTAGTTTTATGGTCTTATGTCAAGTGGTGTCGCCCCTCTTTCATGATATTTCATTAATCAGTTGATTTCACAACAGAAAAAGATATTTCGTAAGTAGGTACTGCATGAGTTGAATAAAAGAAAAAATCATTAGTTATTTTATCAGGTATATGAAATAGTTAATCTAATTTTGAAGGGGTCAATGTGTAAAAGTTTCTGCAATGAAATAATACTCTTTTTCAAACGATTCCATCTATATGAGCGCTTACTTTTTACGCATTTTCATACGAAATCCTCTGAATTGGATGAATTACGGCGCGTTTATCAGCAACTCAGGCTGTTTCGGTGGTATCAATAATCACGATGCGTTTCACAAATATAGATTGGAGAAAATAAGCAATTACATTTTATCGTTAACTTCCATACATAAAAAGTTGGAGGAGGCAAAGTTACAAAATACTCTAAACCACTGCAAAGCAACAAATATACCTCCTAAAATTCAGTGCATGTCGACAAGCAAGTGACGGAGACGGCCAGTACGAGTTGGATTACATCAATATCGGCTCGTTCCCAAAGCGTGGAACAATAGCAGAATTTATAGATCAACCGGAACATTCTGGAATGGACGATTCTATATAAGAGTTGCAGATATCACAGGTGTTCTTGATACTAACAGCGGGCTATATAAGGAAGGCGATTTGAGCCGAAGGACAAGTTGTTTCTGAAATTGAAATATTGAAGTTATAAGTGTTCAGATTCAATATCCAGTGGAGTAGGCAGATTATTATATCAGTGTTTTGGAGTTGTATTATTGGAATTTATTGTTGATGTTGAAGCTACAAGAGAAGGAATCATAATTATCCACTATTTTCTGTAGCCGTGAACCCCGATCTATTATTAAAGTGAGGTCTATCGAGCTCGTGAAACTAAAAATGGACAAAGTATAGTTTGATGTGCCCCCTCATGCGCCAAATATAGAACTGGCAAGAATTCTAGTACACGGTTCAAAATAACTACGAGTATTTTCCAATTACACTTTTGTCTGGCGTCACCGTACCATTGAACATACCTCTTTTTTTTTGAAATTGTAAAGTTGACAATTTCATCAGCATTGTCATAGTGTGAAGTGCGATATGTACATTTTTCAAGTGAATTATGCACTAGCTCCAAAAAGTATACATAGAATTACACGTTGTCCAATAAAGAAAGCATTGTGCAGTTCATTCTCAGCTTTACCTCTTTGGGTTGAAGTTCTCAGTCTTAACGGGCCTTGTACTCTTTCTAACTTACGCAGCCACAGCCGTCTTAATCTCTGAGCCGTGGTGAGAAAATCGGCAACACCGCGCTGTAATCAATATGACGACCTCCCCATTTATTCTATAATGTCAATTTCTTGGCTTATTTGAATAACTAGAAAAAAACATAGGAGAGTGAATTTGTAGAGAAAAGAACACCGATAGATATGGTTGTTTCATTTTCTTCATCGCAAACGGAAATCGCAATCTATTCAATTTCTTAGAAACGGAAAAACTGTCAAGTTCGGTTTTTCCATGCCCTAAAATTCACATTTTGAATTTTTTTTTTCAATTTTTTTTCTGATTAGTATTCAAACCACAAAGATGATCCCTGATTTTTTTCAGATTTTTCATTTGATGTCTGACACATGAAAAAAATATGTTATTGGGAGGTACATATACTTGCGAAGGCTAGTTCGACCCAATTGAATCGAATTAAATTGGGGCGAACTAGCCTTCGCTGATGATTGGCAATGACCATGAAACCGGTACGGAGGTGTTCCCCCAATTAAATCGAAAAATAATTTCAGCTTTGATATTTGAAATGCATTGCAAAGTGGTTCTTGTAGAAAACTTTGCCAAGTATTGAACAAATATAATTCAATGGTCGTAGGGGGCAGTAGTTGTTCTTTGTTGAATACTTGCCGACGACTTTACCTATTGTATAGGTTTTATTGCGGAAGATTGGATTACGTAATCCACAATATTTCATTATTAATAATAATAATATTAACAGTATCACTTACATTTTTCTCAAAAGGCAATGAATGTGTGAGTGAATGTTGGTCGCTATTCTCACAAGATGGTCTGAGGGTTTTTTCCAAATAAGTATAACATATTTTTATCCAGCAAACTATTAATCATATTTGCATCGGTCTGATTTGAGTGGCTTCCGAACCTAACCTTGCCAGAATATTTTCAAGTTGTGACCACCTACTCAATATCAAATTAAAAGTAAGAATCCATTTCAACTCATTGAATCCCAACTTATTATTATCAAGGTAAAGTTGGACCTGCATCTCATTCAATATTATAATTCGCGAAATTATTCTCAGTTTATTCTCATTATCAGATAGTGAAACATCTGATTACAAACCTAATAGATAGAATTGAAGTTTAGCTAATTTCAGTATGATGAACTTTCCAACTATGAAATTTTATTTTTTCGGCATATTCCCTAACTAATTGGTCGTAGCTGTTGATGATATATGATTTTCAAACTCTTCTACTAAATTATTATGAACATCTAAACATTTCTGTCATCAGGGTTACTTCGAAAAACATTTTAGTAAATTCGGAAAAATTGAAGGAACTATAGTTTTTATCAACTTTGGACGTTCAATCAATTTTTTTTGTATTGATCCATCTCGTAGAGGATATGTTTCATAGCTGATAACAGACCTTTGAGATGGGCTCCAATTTTTATGAGGTATTTTAGAAAAACATCTCTTTCACAATTCGAGAAATAAAATACTGAGATATGGTTTTATTGAGAATAGTTATTCGACTTACACCTCACAATCACTTTTGAGTTTAACACTATTTTTGGTGGGCTTTTAATAAACTTTCACTGATAAATCAAACACTAGATTTTTACCAATATTTTGTGAACCATTTCACATGAATCGTACGTTCATTCATCAATAAGAACACAAATAATTCACCCTAGATTGACTTCTTTAACAACTATTCCACAATACGATTAATATGATGACTAATAATGTAGTCGCATGGAAGGACGCTTTCACCTTGTTGTCAAATTTCTTCACCATAGCTCGGAGAAATAAGACGGCTGTGACGCAGCTGATAATGGACCTTTCCACGGACTATAAGAAAACACTTTAATTAAAAAGTATATACGCTAATATCACTTGGAATATTTTATTTATCTTTTCTGACCGCCAGTTTTTCTATAATTTGAAAAAAAAAGGGGTTTCGTGACGTCACCTTCAAAATTAAACTTGACAACTTCGTATAAGTTGTACACTATGGAATCAAATTATCATTACATCTGGATTGTTTTCTATGATATTTGTTATTTGACACCAGATGGGTTTGTTCGTCTCTTTCACGGAGCAGATCAATAGATATTAATTGTTTTTCTCTGTTTAACTCATTTGCTCACCTTATGTGATATAAGAAAGATGCTAGTAGATCTGTTTGCTGAAAACTAACGGACTCTTGAATATTATATTTTCTGAGGTTAATGCGGTTTTCAAATTCAAAGTTTTGTTGTTTGTGTTAAGTAATTTCTGTATTGCTTATAACCGTGAAAGTGTATAAGAAGTGCTTTGTACCCAGTTGTCGGAACACCAGTAAATAAACAAATAAACTGTTTGTGTTCTATGGTAATAACACTTGTTGTTCCATAACTGTTATTATAATTTGCGGTGTTGCCAACAATAGGTTTTCATCAAAATGCAGGTTTGTTCAGAAAATTTGAAAGTTACAAACAATATAAAAAATGGCTTTCATGCAATTTTTTTAAATATGTTGATCCAGTGGCAGTTTCAATTATTTTTCGATAGCTCATTATCAGCCAGTAACTATATTATATGGGAGAATGATATTCCCTATTTCGGAAGGTGAATTATGGTGGGGGATGTTTCCGATGAACATGACGTCAGAGGCACGCTTTGAAATGTAATATTTTTCTCAAATAAAAAAAATAGAGTGGCACTTGTTGATAAATAGACATTTTAGACTATTCACAATCGATTGAAACGAGTTTTGCGATTAATTTTTTGTAAATGTATAGGTCCGTTGGAAGTGAGAAGCTAAGCATCCCAATAGACTACCTTAGAGCTGTCGTCACGATTGGGCGGAGCCCAAAAAACATTTCCAAACGAATGGGTAAGTGTTGAAAACCCATAAAAATTATTGATTTGATGATTATTTTTATCAAAACCAAGGATA
This sequence comes from Chrysolina americana, assembly GCA_958502065.1. Taxonomy (NCBI): domain Eukaryota; kingdom Metazoa; phylum Arthropoda; class Insecta; order Coleoptera; family Chrysomelidae; genus Chrysolina; species Chrysolina americana. The sequence continues at coordinate 63,373,699 of OY293412.1, read as the reverse complement.
GTCGTTATTATTTCAAATAAAGGAACTGTTAGTTGAAACCTTTTGTAAAAAAGACAATTCCTATGTTTTGAAAGATTCACTAAGTTCCACCCACTTTGCTGTCACGCTTAAGCAGTCTATTGACAGCTTAGTCCCTCCGGTGACGTTCCAAGTGGGCTTCAAGTCCCTACGTGACAGGGCAGTGATAAACCCAACATCTCAATTGACAACTTTTACCCGGTATAACGATCTGCTAAAACTATAAGCTCCTACGCAACTGGTAATTGGGGTGATAAACGCAGCATCTCAATTGACAGCTTTGCCTGTTGTGACGTTCAGCTCAAACTTTAGGCTCCTACGCGACTGGCATTATAAGACAGACCTATAAAAGACATCGTAGCACTTAAACTGCTCACTATTCACATGAAGACGACTTCGGAGCAAGTAATAGAAACGTTGTAAAAAAGTGAAAGAAGTATAAATATTTCAACTCTCAAGATGATGGACGTCAACAACCTTGGAATAAAATATTTTACTTAATATGTTCCACTTTGTTTTGATAACTCTTCTTATTTTACTTGTTCCATTTTTATTATGTTGAATGTAAAGTCAGTTATTTTTCATGTAATGCGAGTAATGATATTCAAATAGATAAATTTCTTTGAGTAAGTATTTTTGGAGGTTTTTAGTTGTTTCATCTATTAAAACGTGTTCGCGGACGAGGGGCTCAAAAAAAACAAAGATATGAAAAAAAATTGTTGACCAAAAAGTAACCTGTACCAACCACAGGCCATTTTTGATTATTTTAAATCTTGAGTGGAATATGCCGTCTTGACCGAATAATTTTTTTTATATACTGGGACAGTGACTTCAAATGGCGTCAAGAAAAACTCATTATTATTCATCAAAAATTTATTTATCCTTAGATGGTGTGTCGACTGATTGGATTTTGATTAGATTTTTTGAAGACAAAACAAATGAAATCGCGGTCTGTTACTGTAATCGGATTCAAAGATGGCGCCTCGTCCTCGTGTCAATATTCCAGGGACATGGTGATTGTAATTATTGTTGTTGATTGAATTTGATATAGAATAAACTTTTAAATATCATACTACAGTAATATTATATTTCAAACTTGAAGTGGTAGACCAAGTTTTTTAGAAAAGTAACACCCCTCAAATTGTACTGGTTTTCCAAAATAATCTAAAACCGTTTTAGAGTCCAAATACCTGTGGGGAGATCAAAGATTTCGTAGTGCAATATTATTGATGTGCGTTTTTTCATTTTCATGTATTTTACATTATTTTCCTAAATAATTTGATCATATGACTCCGTTTTTGTGTGAACAAAATCCAGAAAGATGACCACAATATTTCATTTATATCCAGTTCCGGAAGTGAGTACCACATATAATCTGCAACATACTTTGAGACCAATTTGAAACTTACATTAAATTTTTAAACTCGCATGCTCTAATTGACAATACTTTATGGCGCACAATTTTTTCCAATCGAATCTATCAAAGGGGTGCATTGTTATACCCTATTTCTTTAAATCTTCCATAGGTATAAGATGTGAAAATCCGTGATATAGTGAAAAAATCACCACTCTTACGGAAATCTATCAATTTTGCATGTCATCAGGGACCGTATGTTTGAGTTCATGCGAAATCATTTTCATGCATTTGAAGTGACATAGAGCGATACAAACACCGCGCATTGATATCGCACGCGTTAAAATTCAAACATACGGCCCCAGGCTTGTTCAGGTTTTAATTATGTTACCACTCGTTCAATATGTCGGTATACTCCTTTCAGTGAAGTTAAATGATCCTTTTAATGATAATTTTCAGTCGAAAAAAATCGCACAAAAAATATCTCCACTATTACATGACAATTACACTTTTTAAAACAGCGAAAGAACATTGTAATAAAACACACATATCACTTCTGAAAAGCAATTAAATTTTAAATAAGCGATAAAATTATTACAAGTACTTTAAATAAAAGGAAAACTCGGATTTATTTGTGCAAATACTTGCGCATGCGCATTTTGGGCAGATGTCAGATAGGCACAAGATTGACAGGTTCTAATAGTGAATTGTATGTGGAAAGTGTGATTATTATTTATTCCAGTAAATTGCATTCCAACAAAACAAAAATAATATAATAAGTCGAAAATGTAACGAATAAAACTGCTTGCTGACAGTGATTACGTAAATTTTAATGATTATGTTGTTTTGTTCATTTCATGCTCGTGCGCAATACTTAAAACTTCTGTTCATGAGAATGTGACTTAACAAGAAAACCGACGGTTGCAGTTCACGCAGTGGAAAGTAGAATGCGAATTCATTTGTTTTTTCATAATCATGCTAGCAGCGAATGTCTACAGTTTCACAAGTATAAGTCGGCACAACAGGATTTTTAGGCATCATACTTGAACTAAAGTACAAAACAAGGTTTGAAACATAAGTTCAAGTTGGAGTTCTATACTCTTTGTGAAATTCTTCTAAGCAACGCCCGATATACAGGGCTGGTTTTTCCGTGCATGTTTTTCATAGGAATTTTGTTCCTATGCGAATTTCATTTTCCGCGTATTTCTTGCACATCATGTGGTGGCTCTTGCTAGGATCTTTTTTATTCGGAATTTCATCTGAAAATATATCGGTTTGTAGTTCTCCGCCTACATCAAGTTGGAACCGGTGATATTTACCGGTGCCATTTATTATAGAGCCTGAAGAGATTGACTTTCGACCATCTTTCATGTCTTGAGGTATTTCAAGAAACGGTTCAACTTGACCTTCACGAAATCCAAGCAAGGTTTGTTTACGATCTAGAGGTGAAACATGACCTCCGTATATCAGCGTATACTTTCACAAGGAGAAGAATAGTAATTTACCATTTGGTCATTTCGATCATTTCATACTATTATCACTGTAGTATAACACCTCCTTTGGTTTTATTTTTTCACGTCGAAAACGATCTTTGACTGGAATAAGATCAGGATGATATTCAGTTGTCAAGAGTAGAACTTCACAACGATCCCTCTCCACTTGCATACATACACTTTTCCATAGCTTTTCTATTCATACTCTCCGTTTTTCAGCTTCAATTTTGTTGATTCTCTTGGATAATATTTTCTATTTTCGCGCAGAGTTCTAGTCTAGTTCTACGTAACTGCTTTTCAGAAAGTCCAACACTGTTTTGAAAATTGTCCATAAATATACGATGTCCGCGATCCAGATCCAGGGTTCTGATAGAGAAGTAACCAATTTTTCAATTTTAGAAATCCTGAAGCCTCTTCACTTCTTCCAGAATGAATTTGCATATTTAGTAAATAACCATTTGTAAAATTTTATTCCATATCCAGCCTCACTATATTTATATATTGCCTAAAGCCTAGGCGGCCTCGAAATAGTAAAATAGACTCATCCAAAGACAAGTTTCTCCATAGGAAAATAGGCATTTTTGAATATTTCAAGAATTTTTTTCTACAACGGATTTATTTTATTCAGTTTGTCTCTAGGATTGGCTACTTGACCAATGGCACAAATAAATATTCGTAGTAACTGTTCAAAGCGCCTACCTGAAATTTTGTAATGGAAAACTGGGCAGTAATACAGAGAATCCATGCTAAACATTTTTCCAATCGAAGTAAACTTTAAATATCCCTGGAGAATGCACAGTGCCAAAAATTTCTTTAACTCCTGCATATAATGACTGGCTTGAGTATTGAATATCGACTGTGCTTTCTTTGTGACCTTCCTGTGTTACCTTAGTTTTCTGAATATTTATTCATGGATGTTAGTATTATGTTTATAACACCGTCGGCCCAAATTTTTTTCAAAAAATTGTTTAACGGAAAGATCATTTTGAAATTTGAACTGTATTCCAGTTTTCGAATTGCCAAGACTAAAATCTGGTATATCGTCAATATCTTGTTGCCACTTAATTTATCATTTCTAGTAACATGACCAGTGGGATCATCATCATTTTGAGAAACAGTTTCGTGCGATCATTACTTTTGACACGGAATCATCTGAGCTGTTTTGAGTGAACATATAATTATTAGGATCCGCAATATAGTCTTCCGCATTGAACAATTTTGATTCGGAAGATTCTTCCGTGTCGAGGGTGGATACTTCATCCATCATTTGCTCAGGCCTCCCAATTTCTTTCCGGTCCATTAATTTAGTCTGCTAATAAAAACGCGAGTTATTCATCAGATTATCTAAAACCAACGTAATGCTTATAATTTGTGTTTGTGCTGGGGCAGTACATATAACTATAAAACAAAGATATCAGCATACGCTGCACGTAGTCGTTGTCACATCTTTGTTACAAACAATAAAATTGCCCAACGAGTGCCTTAAAAATATCAAAATTATAGCAACCACTACTAGCTGTGTTTGTATTATTTAAAACACTTATCACACTCCATGCACAGATGTGTACACAAACACAGATAAACCGCACATGTACCAGTTGAACAGTTTATTCAGGTTAGGCTCACCAGAACTTATGCATGGACATTTAACGAAATTTTGTATTTTTTTTTCTGGGACAGTAAGCATCCGTCAACCCAGAATAAAATTAGAAATCGGTCGGCATATCCCGTCTTGTCCCTGCACATTGCGTGGAATATGCCGCTCTGTCCAACAACGTGTTAAGGTTCGTATCGAAAAATAATGGGAATATTATGTAACAAGTGTTATAAATATCAGTTAAGGCGCGATTATTTTGATTGTTACATACTATACCTTGTCCACGAACTCAAATCCATACAACGAAATTATATTTTTGTAATTTACAGTCAGTTTTGATTTTCGTGTCTCTAATATAGAGTTGTGTTGTATTTTATTCTTTCGACAAGCTTTAAACTCGAAAATTATTCAAACATGAAAATTAATTCGAAGGAATTTAGAAACGTGACCATTATATTATGCAACTGAATGAAACCTAGATGCGTAGGTGATGATGGTTGTATAGAAATGTGGTCCACTGAATACCCTTCTATAAATATGAATCTCAATAAAAAATATGAATTATGAATAAGTTTTTACCGAACGCTTTAATCTCTTTGATTTGCTGAAATGTCAAACGTTTTTAATTTTATTTAATTTCACTTTCGTTTGTATTCATTTTCTTTAGAGAATTTTGTTATAAACTGGAGTAAACTTAATAATCCGACATTTCCACAATATAATTATAACGTCGTTCAAACACGAGTGCAGCGTTGCGGAGCGAGTGTCTAATACACGAGTGTGTGGAGTAGCTTAAAAACGAGTTACATAGCGAACTTGTTGAAGAAACTCATACTGAAACAACCAAAAGTGTATTTCATAATGTAGATTAATTTAAGGTTATCATGACAGTTGACAACCAATACCTACTCTGTCGGGCGGATTTTCAACCATGCACTGAGCCAGTGATTTATTTCAAGAACTGAATGCCACAGTAATGTTTTTGAAAACTTGCTTCAAGAACAAATTGCGAATCTGAGACTTATCACGAGAAAAAATGATAATAGCCGTACTTTACTCGCACAGGCTATGCCACTGGGCGAGTGTTTATGAGGGAGTATTATTATTTAGCGCCGAATACATATCCGTACGCTATATGCCATTTCAGTTATGTTATTAGAAAAAGTAATTTTAATCTGACTGAATACGATTCATCTTTGTTTTTATTTAATTGAAAAGAGGCACGGTAAATATTTCTGCCATCTTCCTTTTACTTGGCACTAGTGCCGATCTCTGCCCCTACCAAGTGCTCCCCGAAGATCTTCGCCAAGTAATATTATATTTTTGAGTCAAGAGGAATATATTTCAAAATGACTTAATGTGAGAGTTCTATATAGGTAGTGTAGAGTATATATAATGTTTCATTGCAAGTACATTTCTTTCAAGATTATTTATTTCATCAAGAAGCAAACAGCTCAATCGCTTTGAAATCAGAGAATGTTTGTCAAAGAGAAATTATTATTAATTTCAGGAGACTATTCTGTTCAAAAGTATATATATATATATATATATATTTAATTGAAGTTATCTTTTTCATTCGTGAAGAACATAACCAAACCACCATTCAATTTTGACTGTAGGAAAATACCACTCTAACGCACTGACTGGGAGCATTACACAATTAAAAAGCAACTGGATTACACAGATCACGGATAAAGCAATTATTTTTCCTGAATCACAATGGTGGTTTCTTCACCACAATACTCAAGGAGATTTTTTTTCATTTTCCAGATTGCATCATTCCTAATTCACAACGGAAAGAAAGATCACATGAAACATACGCTGGGATTAGTGAAAATTGAAGTACGTGTCTTACACCAGCTGAGGATGGATTTTATCGGCAATAATTTCATCGTATCCAACTATTGAAATGATTCTCATAGCTCAAATGTCACGTTATTCTAACCACCAATTCACATAGTCTCCACTGATTCAAATTAAATGCAATATTCTCTCGAGGCGTGCGATACATTGTCGGGATCTCGATTCAATAAATTTAATGAAAATGAATTACGTCTAAATGAAGGTTTTCAATATTCGAATTGGTGGAAAAGGAAAATTTGATTTAAAGAGGTTTTTGTGGGAGGATGTTACGGAAATTGTTTCATTCATTGGGGATCGAGAAATAGAGACACTCAGGTAGACCGTTCTCAGGTTCTGGATTAAATTCTGAGATTTTAAACTAACGGCTCAAAAATAATCTATTTATTCGTTTAATTTTTTATCACATAAGTTCAAATTACATCACTATTGTTACGAGATTGATAAAAGCCCCCTAGCTGCGCCGCTGAGTCCATTCCGCGGACGCCTCATCCATAATTAGTTCCAAGAAGTGTTTATTTGGATGGATCGTTTTCTGTAATGCATGAATAGTCTAGACAACGGAGCTGCCGCGTCATCGCTCAATTCCTGGAAATGTGTAGAAGTTCTCCGTTTTGAGTATTTTCGAATCATCGCGATTGATCCAGTCCACATGATGAGCGCCTATATAAACGGGGACGTTTGACTGGGAAGGAAGTTTTTATGAAGAGAATTATTTAAGAAGATTAGAAAGTGATAAGCAGAAGTGTTTGGAATATTTAGCTAGTTGTATTGTTGTATAGATAGATCTAAGTGTTTTATTAGTCAGTGAAGTGTTGTATGTTTGTTTATAGTGAAGTTAGAAAATAAACAGTTTAGTAGTGTGCTCGGCCTATTATTTAGCAAAACGTAACAGTGGTGTCCGAAGCGTGATATTAGTGAAAAACAGAAACTATATTTATAAACTGTTTATGGTGAATACGAGGAGTACATCGTACGATACGATGGACATTGTGAAATTTATCCAAAATCAGTTTGCGGATTTGGAAAGAAGGCGCCAGGAGGAAAAACAAGAAGAGGAAAAGAGGCGCCAGGAGGAAAAACAAGAAGAGGAAAAGCGGCGCCAGGAGGAAAAGAAAGAACGAGAAGATGAAAAACGAGAGGAGGAAATGCGACGGTTAGATGAAAAACGAGAAGAGGAAATGCGACGGTTAGATGAAAAACAAGAACGAGAAGAGGCACTCCAGAAAATTCTCGAAGAACAGAGAAAAGAGAGAGAAGATGAAAAACAAGAACGAGAAAAAGAAAAACAAGAACGAGAAGAAGCACTCCAGAAAATTCTCGACCAACACGTTCTACAGAATACCGAAGTACAAAGGGAGGAACTGAAAGGAAAAATAGAGGAAGACGTCGAAAAAATCGACGATGAGCTTAGTAAGAAAGTGGATACAGTGCGAGAGGAGGTGAAAGGACTCGAAAATCAGATAGCACTCCTCAAGAAGCAAGATCGTCGAGACAGGGTTGCCACATCAGGAATTTCCGTAAAACCACCGACTTTTGATGGACAGTCCACTTGGTCCATGTATCGCCGGCAATTTGCAGCTTCAGCAGTGGCAAATGGATGGGGTGAAGAAGAAAAAGCTACGGCCCTTATAGTAGCTTTGAGAGGGCCAGCTTTGGGTATGTTACAGACAATACCTATCGAACAGCAAAATAAATATAAAGATCTGATTACTGCATTAGAGTTACGGTATGGCGATCAACATCGAGAATAGCTGTATCGGGCTCAAATGAAAACGCGCACTCAGAAATCAGGAGAGAGTCTGCAGGAATTTGAATCGGATGTGAGACGCCTAATTCAGCTGGCTTACCCAGAAGTACCGGGAGATTTCAAAGAACAGTTAGCGGTGCAGTTATTTATAGATGGACTCAAAGACACCGAAATCCAAAGGACTCTGCGATTGACACACTTCGAGAGGAGTAGTGATGCCTTGGTACGTTCTCTAGAAGTTGAGGCAGCCCTCAACTCCTTGAGTCCGAAAGTACGAGCGGTTTCAATAAAAGAACCCGACCAACGATCAAGCACAGTTACTAGTTTATTGGAGAAGGTTCTGGATGCGCTCAGATCTTTGAAAAGCGGAATGAGCACTCAGGATAACAGGGCTTGCTATCGATGTGGAAAATTGGGACATTTTATTAGAGACTGTAGGGTAAGAATGCCACAACGTTCGCTATCACCTGTATGGACAAGGTCTTCCAGCGAGTCCTCAAATTGGCGGCAGGAAAAATTTGAATCAGACATTTCAGGGCGCATACCGGATAGCAAAGATGGAGCCCCCAGGATCATCCCTGTTAAGAGGCTACAAACAACCGAATTGATATGGGGGCGCACACCGGCTAACAATGATATAGCCCCCAGGGTCATACCAGTGAAGAGAATGAGAACCGAATTGATATCGAGGCACATGCCGACTAACAATGATGAAGCCCCCGAAGCCATCCCAGATAAGAGGCTAAGAATAACTGAATTGCCCAACAACACATATACCTTGTCCAGAAGACCTGATTCGGATAATTGTGAGCGAATTTTACGTCGCAAAGACCAGGTGAGATTAATGGTTGACAATTGGACCACAGCGAAATTGAGGAAGGACCAAGAAGGTGATTCAAACATTGCAGATTTTCTACGATGGAAGGAAAGAGGAACGGAAAGACCCACTTGGAAGGAAATCTCCTTACGATCACCAGGTTTCAAGGCATTGTGGGCACAATGGGACTCCCTGATTGTTGAGAATGGTATATTGAAGAGAGCGTGGGAATCGGCCGACGGCAGAAACGTTGGTTGTGCCTAGGTCGAGGATAAGTGATGTCTAGGAGGAGATCCATGGCAGCAAATCAGGTGGACATTTTGGAGTAACTAAGACCATGGATAAAATACGGCAGAGATTTTACTGGGTCCAATGTCGTGAAGATGTAGAGAGATGGTGCCGAAGATGTCTGAAGTGTGAAGCAAGCAAAGATCCCAAGACAAGATCGAGAGGAGAAATGAAACAATACATTGTAGGTGCTCCCTTCGAACGAATCTCCATCAATGTAGCAGGACCGTTTCCGATGACGAATGATGGCAACAATTACATCCTCGTTGCCATGGATTACTCTAGCAAATGGGTTGAAGCTTATGCCTTGCCTAATCAAGAAGCATCCACAGTTGCAAGAGCTCTGGTGGATAACATGTTTTCAAAGTTTGGACTCCCAATGGAGCTACATTCCGATCAAGGAAGAAATTTTGAATCAAATTTATTCAAGGAAGTTTGTGAATTGATGGGAATTAGCAAGACCAGAACAACGGCCCTCCACCCACAGTCTGATGGCATGGTTGAAAGGTTCAACAGGACTATGGAAGAACATCTTTCCAAAGTAGTAGAGGAGCACCAAAAGACCTGGAATCGACATCTTCCACTATTCTTGATGGCTTACAGGGCCTCTGTGCACGATTCCACAAAGCTCGCTCCAGCCAGCATCATCTTCGGGAGAGAACTTCGGTTGCCCTGTGACTTGGTGTTCGGATCACGTTCTGAAGAAAAAGAGGTACAGGATTATGCAGCCGAACTGCGAGATAGCTTGAATGGGATCCACGAATTTGCAAGAAAAAGATTGAAGATAACTAGTGACAGAATGAAGGCTCGATACGATCTTAAGGCCAATACTGGTGGATTCAAAGAAGAAGATCGAGTGTGGCTGTACAATCCTCGTCGTAAGAAAAAAATTTCTCCTAAATTAACACCATCTTGGGAAGGACCATATATGATAGTGAAAAGAATAATCGACGTGGTCTATAGAATTCAACGCAGCCCGAGAGCGAAAATGAAGGTCGTTCACCTAGAGAGGCTCAAACGTTATAATGGAGACAACGACACATTGTTTGATCGGGACGATCAAAATTGAGAGGGGGATAATGTTACGAGATTGATAAAAGCCCCCTAGCTGCGCCGCTGAGTCCATTCCGCGGACGCCTCATCCATAATTAGTTCCAAGAGGTGTTTATTTGGATGGATCGTTTTCTGTAATGCATGAATAGTCTAGACAACGGAGCTGCCGCGTCATCGCTCAATTCCTGGAAATGTGTAGAAGTTCTCCGTTTTGAGTATTTTCGAATCATCGCGATTGATCCAGTCCACATGATGAGCGCCTATATAAACGGGGACGTTTGACTGGGAAGGAAGTTTTTATGAAGAGAATTATTTAAGAAGATTAGAAAGTGATAAGCAGAAGTGTATGGAATATTTAGCTAGTTGTATTGTTGTATAGATAAGTGTTTTATTAGTCAGTGAAGTGTTGTATGTTTGTTTATAGTGAAGTTAGAAAATAAACAGTTTAGTAGTGTGCTCGGCCTATTATTTAGCAAAACGTAACACTATTCTAAATAGTTCATAGGCGTATGTTGTTTTAGCAAGTACCCTTCAGAATAAAGATTTTAATTTCATTTTGTATGCTTTTCGTTCCTCCATTGAAAACGCTTATACTGCACGGAGTCCTGCGTGATGCATCTGTCGATCAGCAGGTTCTCCTTGCAGCCAGCAACCCTCTTCTTTGACCCTCTTTGCTCATATATCCGTTTATACACTGGCTCAACTGCGGAGAGTATTTGCATACATAAGATGCCTGTAAACATCTTATAACATGCGTTCAAGCATGTTATCGGTCTGTAGTTCTTTGGATTAGACAAATCTCCGTTTTTGGGGATTAGCACGGTTCGCCCCTCATCAAAACAATCCGGAATCTGTTGCTCCCCATCTAGCCATGAGGTAAAAACTCTTTATTATTATTTTACTATTATTATTTTTATCTGAGATTTTGTTGTCGTGAAGAAAATTTAAAGACGTTTCGAGTAAGGCATCACTGGATTACTTTGTACAAAAAAATCTTTCAAAATGACCCTTTTCGATTCTAAGTAAATAAAACATTATCGAGCCTGCGGATAAATTCAGTTTCCAACAAATTGGTGTCTCATTATTTATATATTAGAAATGATTAATAAACGAGATAACGCATTAAGTAAAGTTCACCCAGTATGTTGGGTTTTGATTAAAAAATATCGATCCTAGAGAACAAATTATAAAGACTGAAATTGTAGCAAACTAAAGTCAACTTGGGACTTTACTAATTTTCGTGTCAATCGATCATAACTCACCCTTAAATTCATAATAGCAGCTGAAGTAAGAAAGTGTAATACCCGAAAATCGAATTATAGACTGCCTGTAAGACTCTCGAAAAAAAATCGCTATTGTCTGTTCTTTCTGTCAGTACCTTTTTTGTTCTCATTCGACTGGGCTATATTTTTCCTATAGGCGACTCAAAAAATATGTGAGAACAGAGAACAGTATTTGTATGGTGGGATGGTTATAATTTTTTCCTATTCCTTCGACAATTACTATCTTTTGATCATTCCAGATTTCTATGAATATGCAGGTTCAATATATAGAAAACCATAGGTGAGCAAAATTTGAAAATTTGGGAGTTCACTAATGTTGATGAGTGCAATCCGGCTAGAATATTTTGAAGATTGTGGCATTTCCGGTTGTACCGGAAGTGAACCCCAACTTCGTTATTTTAAAAGGGACATCCTATATATTATCCAAGTTTTAGATTTCACGCATGATTTTGAACATGTTTCATGGATGATGTCCTATACCCAAGTCTAACCGTTTTCGAAATATTTCAAATTTTGAGTTGAAAATTACGTTTGCAGACCGAAATATATTTATTTCCGACTGTGTATCGATTTATTCGTAGGATTAGAATTAGATTAGAGTTATACAGGGCGTTCGCCAGAAAATGATATAAATCCGGTTGAAAAAATTATTTTAGGTCCATTTTTTCAAATGGAAACCCCCCAATTTTATAATCTCATTCGATTCGGCATCGAAAATGAAGCTAACTCTGAATAAGGTTTATCTATGCCTATACTCGTATTCTTGAGTTTACTTATTCTTAGTTGGCCATGGCGCCGACGGTTGCGTTGGAAACAATCGACTGCCACGGATGTCATTGTAATCAATCATGCCAGCTCGTGGAATTACTCAAATGGAAATTACCTAAATCTATTAATTATTTATGGCGAATGCGAAAGGATTATCTCAAGAACATGTGATATATTTGATATTCGGTGTCCACAGAAGCAGAAGCCCACACAAAACACTGTTGAACGAATTAAAGAAATCTTCAAAAACATTCCATATGCTGATACAAAAATGTAGATGAAGAAATTCTGAAACAATTCGAATAAAAGAGAACAATTGAAAATATTGAGAGGTATACAAAAATTATTTGGTCAATAAATGTTTGAATTGACGCCCTTTAACTTACAAAGATTTTTCACAGCTCACTAATAACTCTTGATGTGTCGCTTTTCGTATGGAATCGGGTCTGAGATTCTCAAATGAATTCCTCACTCGTTGCATACAATCTTCCATGGTAGTCAATCGAGTTTCATAGACTTGATTTTGAATTGTACCCCGAATGAAAAAATCGAGCACTGATAAATCTGGTGAGCAGGGTGGCCAAAGAAATGGTCCATTGTTGGCTATCCACTGGTCATGAGCTAATTCTTGACTTAAGTGACCATTATTCGGAGGCCCCGCCATGTTGATAAAATAGGTTTCTATAGTCAGCGATTGGTGGAGTGTCCAAGTACTCATATTCGAAATTATACAAAATATTCAAATACACTTCACCTGCAGAAAAAAGTACATCTCCTATTCTTGTTTCTCAATAGACATCTGTTTTTTACTTACCATTTAAGTTTTCTTGATAAAAATGCAGTACCACGACGCTATAACTTATTATCGCACAATAAACATTGAACTGCCCTGAATACATATTTATTTGAGTTACTCCAATAATGGCAATCATGTCGGTTGAATACACCATTCTTTGTAAATTTAGCATTGTCTGTCTATATAATATTATCCAAAAATAATTAGTTCACTTGCTACCAAGTTAAAACAAATTCACAAAATCTCACTCTTCGTGGAAAATCTGTTTCTTCCAGGTGCTGAACTATGAAGAACTGATATGGATGAACTGTATGTTTGCGCAGTATTCTATGTACTGAGTTTTTTGATAATCTTGTTTCTCTTGCAACTTGTTTCAAAGATATTGTTGGATATGCAGCAAAATATCCCAAAATGGCAATTTCAATATCATCATCATCAGCAATTGGCTTGTTTCTCTGCACTCTTGCTTTGACGTAGTATCCAAAGTTTTTGAAGTTTTCTGTAATTAGTTCAACAGTGTTTTGTGTGGGCTTCTGCTTCTGCGGATACCGAATAGCAAATATATCACATGCTCCTGAGATCTATTACATTCGCCATGAATAATAAATAGAATTAAGTTATCTTCATTCGAATAATTCAAACGAGCCGGCATGATTGATTACAATGAAAATTCCGTGACAGTTGATTGTTTCCAACGCAACAGCGGGCGCCATGGCCAACTAAGTATAAGTAAACTCAAGAATACGAGATTTTCTGGAGATGAGACATGTTAATTCGCCAATATTTTTAAAACTGTTGAGTGTATGCATAGAAAACCTCATTCAAAGTTAGCTTCATTTGCGATGCCGAATAGTATGAGAATATAAAATTGGTGGGATTTCCATTTGAAAAAATGGACTTACGATAATTTTTTCAACCGGATCCATATCGATTTCCGGCGAACGCCCTGTAAAACTCTATTCGAATTGATATACAAATTCTGCTGAACTGGGTCCTCTCCTATAAATAAATGGATACAATAAAAAAAATATTTTTCGGTCTGCAAACGCAATTTTCACCTTAAAATTTGAAATATTTCGAAAACGGTTAGCAAACGAAAATAATTCCAAATCAGGAATCAAACACACGAAATAAGGTTGAAGGATAAAAGAAGTTCGAATTCGTTAAAATAATTGAAATGATCTGTTTCCATCATCCTTATAAGAGGTGTCAGTAAAAATGAGCTACTAAAAATTGTCGTAGTGGATAACTCGAAAACGGCTAGGAATATCCCCTGGGATGTACATACAAAAAATATTCGCCTCTCAATCCTATATCACATGGTCGAAAAATATACGGAGTGTTCCATTTGAAGAACTCGAGAAAATTTAATTCAAAAACTTCCGAATTGAAAAATCATTTTCAGTCATCCTGTATAATTTTTGGGAATGATAATGATTCAGAAATATCACTCATATGTCTGACGAATAGGATTATGATCATGACCTCCTGCATTCCATAATCTTGAGAACGTTGGTTTTTTCGGTATGCATCTGCAGATAGCAATATTTTGACAAAAAAAAATTATAACTCCCTAGTGGTTGGGAGATAGTAAAGGATATTGGAGGTGTGGATGGAGACCACTAAAATGCTTGAAAAAATGTATTGAAGTACATAGCATTTCATTTGAAAAAATAGCAATTGACCCTGTAGATTTTCCTTGGTTTACCCTGTATATCCGACAATAATTTCTAGATATTGACACCGTTCTCTAGTTATATTAGGTTTTTGAATTATCGTCCTAACTATCTTAGAACTCAAGCAATCGGACTCTGACGCACTATTGCCCCACCCTGTATATCAAACTTTTCAAACAAATGAAACAATATTTGTCCAGTGTGATAATTCTAGTGCTTTCCACATTGATGGATAGAACTCTAAATGAGTTATCGCGAATTATTGGGTGCCAAAAGTCAACAGAACAGGTAGTACGTACAAATATGGAAAATAATTCAGTGCCTGGATTAATTAGAAACTAGTGTACACATTTATTGATTTAGGTATCATGCCTTGACGCTATAAAGTTCGATTTCAATTTGTTACTTCAACCAAACGAACTTGTGATTGCTCGACAACCACATATATGAAATATTTATTATTATTTCAAGCATTTTCTTCTGAAACTTCACCAAGAACATATTATACTCTTCCACAGTTTTGAAGAAGTCTATGCCAAGTACCGTTTCCGTTTCTTCAGTTTTCTAAAATATATTCCATTTCTCAGGTGAAACTTGCCGACATGAGTTCTTTTTCCAAAAATTTCCTAACTGGATTTGGTGGACTAAAATGTAGTACAAAGATCAGCCCCAGACAGAATAGAAGTTTGATGTAATGAGTTTTGCGATTTTGGATATCAGTTTCAGAAATAAAATAGGATGCAAAACAGAATTGAAATAAAAAGCTTCTATATATGAGATTGTCTGTAGGGCGTGATCAGAATAATACAGGAAGTGATAGTTTCGTGTTGAAACGGAATCTGAAATTATAAAAATTAAAACCAAGAACATAAAACCTCCATTGTGTTTCAGCCTTATTCTTAACCGAACTAAATTATGATCATGAAACCATATCATGACGACACCAAAATGCAAGACAAAAGCGCTCTGTAATTGGTCTTTGTAATCGCGGGTAGTTTAAGTGACAAGGCAGCTGTAAACTGAGTTGAAAATGCATATATTATTAGCCAATTTAACCTGGGGTGCGATTCCGTGTACCATAGAATTCTGCAGTCGATTAAATAAGTGAGATGTCATTATCGTTTAATTCATGGGAAAGAAAGAGACATAAGTGTCGACTATAGAATTCTATAATACACGGAATCCAACCCCAGGACAATCGAATGTTTCAGAAGCCAGGAACATAATACTAGGTCAGGTCTGAACAAATTGTCTGGCTCTGTCTTCTGACATGACAAATTAGCCAGTGGGAGCTCCGAGTAACTCTGGGTAGCTTCTAAAGTTATCTGACAGACTACGAAACAACATGTTTTAATTATCTCCCATTTATAAAGTCAGGTGAAGTTCGTTAAATCATATAATTTTCACCTTAAGTTGTACCAGAATTTTATAACTTAACAATTCTCACAACATATTCAATAAAATTCACATAAACAGTGACTAATATCGTGGAAATTTCAACGAACACAATAATTACCATGAACTTGTAACTAGTTCTCAAACTCAATACCAGAGGGAGAACCCCTTATATTCTTGAGTTGAATTTCCAATAGTACTCACTCAGCTAGCACGGTGATCCCGTGACTAATCAGCATTTGATCGCTCCGTTCGCTTTCACAAAACTGAACGCACCTAACGAATGCATGATAGCCGCTTTCCAATTACATGCGTGCCCATGCAGGGTTTTTGAAGCTCGGGCTATTTAAACGCCTTTTACTCACGTTTCTATCACAAGAACATATTTTATTTGATTCTGTGATCATTTTGTCAATGCTGGAGTAATAAGAAGAAGATACAGTGAAAAATACTTTGGGATTATTGAAAAAACTCAAATAGAGCATTACTTCTGGATTGACAGAATTATTACAGAATCAGATGAAATATGTTCTTGTACAGAAACGTGAGTATCTGAATCGGCCTTTAGCCACTTTATAATTGCTTCATGGAGTAGCTCCGAATAACTCCGGAGAGCTTCTGAAGTAATTTGTCAGACGTGGTCAGACCACGATAAATCATGTTCCAATTAAATGATATTCATAAAGGCAGGTGAAGTTCAGTTCAGGAGTAAGAAGCTCTACTGTGTGCTAGTCCCTGTGGCAAATCGGAAGCGGCTAGGTCACAAGTTACGTCCCACTTATGTATATTTGAGAGACTAGAATTTATTTAGGTTATGAGTAACTAACGCCTGCAACACCTGTGTAAGGGCCGGTTTTTCAATGTACGTAAATTTCGAGCTAAATTAACCTCATGGTTAGAATATGAGTCTATTCCTTCATTTAGCAAATGTCATATTCATTCTAACCACGGGTCAAATTTAACCGGGTGTCAAAGTACGCTAACACGACATTGATAAACTGGCCCTGAATAAGGGACGAACAGATAAAATTGCAATATTCCCATGTTAATCACAGAATAGTGCCAGTGACCAATGAAATAAAGTGGCCTTGAATACTACCAGGCGGTATTGCAATTAAGAGATATTGCAATAACGGCAGCCAGTATTGAGGCAACTTCATTTTAATGACTGGCACTATTCTGTGATTAAAAACAGATATATTGCAGTTTTGTCTGTTCGTCCCTTATTTACACAGGCGTTTGTTATTCATAGCCTATGAAGTAAATATAGGTTCTCAGATTTTTTTTTCTACATAATTTAATTCAAAATTAGATTTTGGAGTTCACTAAAGCTATATAGGAAATTTTTGAAACAAGGATTTATGTTAGCATGTTTCAAATAACAAATAGAATAATAAATATTTGAAATCTGGAGGTTTCAGTGTTCAGATAGATAAAGTTATATCTCTATAATATTATGTTTTACCAGACAGTAGAGGTTTTAGAAGAATATGCTTGAATAATAAGTAAATATATTCATTCTAGATTGTGCAGTTCTGTAGTCGTGAAAGTTTGTGCACTAGCAACTAGTTCTAATCAGTACAGGCACCGATTTTTTCCAAATCTTTATGTCACATAATAATTCGCAATAATTCGTCTAGAATCGTTATATCCATCAGCATAAGGTGAAAAGCCCATGAGTTATACACTGAACAAAAACATTGTTTTAATAAATTCAGATAGAGTTTGTTGACTGAATATAATAATTGGAAACAGTCAGTTCAAATTAATAATATAATTGAGACCCACACAGGCCCGGAAAAAATATAAGAACTTTTACGTTTTACGTATATTGTTTCCCTAAGTATCGAAAACAACAAAATCCTATTGTGTCAAAAATTTTAAAAATATTTTGATTCGTTATCTGATAAATATTCAAAATGAAAAATACGAAATACCTGCAATGTATATATTTGCGTAACCTCTATGGTATGAATGGATCTCTAAGAATGTTTCATTAAAATAATTATTTATGAAAAATTGGGAACAACTGATGGATAAATCTAATTGTCAAAGTATTATTTGAAATTCACCAATGTCGAAGGTCTTTTCTTAGTTCATCAATGAGCAGGTAACGTTTACTACCATTATTCTTCCCACAAAGTTACCGCAAGCCCATAGACTATAGGATTGTGCTGGAGTATGTTATGATGCTTTACGTTATGATGCGTTACGAATATGATCGCTGACGTTATGATGCGTTGATGTTGTGATGACATGACTTTCTGATGAAGTTCGTTATGCTGGTGTATATATATTATGATGGTTTAGGATTTCTATCTTGTACTGTTATGATCAATTACGATTTCTACCGGTTATCGTTATGATGGAGTATTCTTCTATGTTTTACGCTTTCTTTCCTGTACATTATGATGAATTAGATGGATCCTCAGATTACCAATACTCAATACATATCGTGTTTAACATTTCTTCGCATAATACAAATGTCAAACTTGATGCTTATCGAATATTTGAACAGATGTACATAAGTATTTACATAATAATAAATCAATTCGTGGGATACCAACTTGTGATTCGTATTTGTCTCGGAATTTGCAGTAGAAGCTGTCCCATCATCTTGTTTGAGAAATAAATAGATGTAGGCCATTCATTCCATCAATTTGAAAATAAAATAAATCCAAATAAATAAATTTTTATTGTGTTGAATTTTCCATGAGTGTGTGAATATCTTGATGTTTGTTTATCGAAACGATGGATCAGTGAATTTTTCAATAAGTATTAATTCAAGAGTTTAATTGTGTCATGCAAGTTTCTTTCACATTCCTCATTCCAGGTAATCAATCTGGTATATGTTGGAGGTTCAGCTTACACAAATTCAATCAGGAATTGTTTCCATAGATACTCGAAGCCCAAGTATAATTTCGGGATTTGGTGAAAAAAATAAAAAAATTCAATTCAAACATTATGTAAATACTCAAACGTTCGTGCATTTCACATTTTTTCTGCTGCCTTAACGTAGAACAAACACTGATGAAAACTGGTGAGGCCTGAGATGTCATAGTAATAAACAAATAAAATATTTATCTAATTATCTGTTGAAATATTTATACGACGGACTGTATTGTAAATTTTGTACTCACCTATTCATGGCAATTTGGAAGGTGCATTTTCATGCTAATGCTAGACGCTGCATTTGAGCGTCAAATGCGGTCACGTAATGGAATTTCAACATAAACGCTATCTTGAAATTTTATTATTTTTAAGCTTTCACTTTTGAACTGGAGTTTAGAATGTTTACAGTTTACCAGCCAATACATCAATACAGTTAGAAACTTCGAAGAAAAGAAATTCAAAGTTGACACAGGTATCTGCGATGATATTACACCAACAAGATATTGACATGATATTGCTGGCCGTGATGGTCGTGTGGTAGAGCGCTCGCCTTACAAGCATAAGGTCGTGGGTTCAAAGCCCAGCACGGCTATCGGTCACGGTTCTTTTCCTTGCTCGCACAAGCTTCTAGGAGCTTCTCTGAGAGGTTTCTCTCTCTGGAAACCTGGAAGAGATTACAAAAAAAACACCTGTTGCCATGTATAAAAAATTGATTTTTTATACTTTTTGTCTAAATACGAAGAAAATGTTGGAAAGACGGCCTCATCATACATGCTCTTGTTGCCATTTAAATGATTGATGCACCCAAAAACATTTTTTACTGTTATATTTCTCAATTCTGTATAGCAATTCCATTAAATAATAGAGTAGCTAAACTCTGTATTTTGGCTAAATCTTGTCATCTGGAAATTTAGATATAACATGCCTTTACAGATCTCCCTTCACGTGCCCAGAAGGTTTCATTAAACATCATGAATATTTTTCAAAAGAAGAAATAAATAACGCCACATGAATATTTTTTTAGGTGACATAAATATCAATTTACTAGTGAAGCCGGATTTTTATTCGCTATAAGTGAGAGTACCAGGGTAGGCGAAAGTTCCGGAACTTGTATAGATCATATATTTTACAATAATATTCACCAAAATATGATTCCAATTATACTAAAAACTCATTTGACAGACATGAGCGAATATATAAATCAAACTTTAATTCATATAACTTCATTAATTTGCATCGACATTCGACATGAATGAGTCATGTTTTATCTTAACGGTCCTTTAACTGATATCTGACATTTGACCGCATATGACTCATCCATATTTTTATTATCCATTATGTATTTTCAAATATCATTCTCCCACTGACATTCATCTTTTGAACATGTAGATTAGATTAGATTAGTTTGGGGCTTCTGTGCCATAAGCATCTACACCGCCACTTTTGCAGATCTATTGTGTGTGCCCTCGAAATCGAAATCGAAGAGTTTTTTTGTCTAGCCCTGTCTTCATCATGTACATTCAACTTGTTTGATATTTGATACAAAGAATGGGTGAGGCCATGCATGGTAAATATTATTTTTCTATATTTATTGAGTTAAATTTATTCACTACTAAGAAGTGAATATTAAAATTCCAGAAATGTCTAAATGTAAATGGGTGAAAATAGTGTTACATTACACAAATTAGTATATTACGTAACGAGAGTTGTAAGTAACCCATTACGCACGAAATGAAAAAGTTTATGCACGAAGCCGCGCAGCGGCGAGTGCATAAATTTCATGAGTGCGTAATGGGCTTACAACTCGTGTAACGTACTATACTTTTTCTACGCCCATTCATTTTCTTCCATTAAATAAAAAACATCGCAATCAAACATATTCGTAGATAAAGTTGAGAAAATGTTCGGATACAATTATAGTTTGTTATATTTTGCTGACATGACATTTATTTTCATAGCATGCTACGTAACGAAACGTGTCCTATTTTTGAAGAAGTTGCATAACGTGCTGCCTACATTTAGGGGCATCACTCTTTCAATCCTAAATATATCTCGCTATTGTTAAAAGTTTTTATGTTTTTGAATTGACAGAATTTGTGTAAATAGACCAAATAAAGTCTTACGTAAATAAAAATTTTATTGTAATTTAATTAAACCAAGAAGTTTAAGTTTTCTTTTCAAAACGCACGTGTATGTAATGAGATCTCATTACGTGCATGTTATTGTTAAATGTCATTTACAAGGAATGTTAACAGTGCGATTTTTGATGTTTAGAGACATGGGCGTAGAAAAAAATATATTTTAGTACAGTTGCGTTTATGTGATATTTACATTAGGCATGACATGGCAATATTTATAAAAGGCACAAAGTACTATGGACGCAACGTATTACTTATTGCTCTTTCTGATAATGATAATAAATAGTTTCGAATGGAGTAAATCTTACTCGGAATGTAGACAAGCCAGCAAACTCAAACACTGAAATACTACATAATTGAAATTCTCCATGGAAACTCTCATACGGATTGCTAATTTCATTATACGCGAAAGAAATGAAATGCAATTCTCAACTTGAAGAGATTTTGATTGAAGTATAGGAACGTTAAAAAAAATACGTATGGAAAAATTTATGAGACACAAATTACTCGTATTCATACATTTCCTGTCTTATAATAAGATGAATAATCAAAACAGGAATACATGAAACTTGCTCTCTTCTTTGCTTTACGGCTCTGATCAGATCTTCCAATATTGCTTTCGCATTTTATAAATTGGCCCCGACATAATATATAACGTAGTTATTCAACGAGAGCAGCTCGTCTGATAACTGAATGGATTATTCAACATCCAATTTATATTTTCATCTTATGAAGAGCCCGTTCAATATTGACAACTGTGAACTTGGATGATTATAAATGATTCTGTTAAGATGTCTTGAAATTGACTATAGTAATGATACCTAACAAACTTACTTCGACAAGAATAATATATATTGTGATATTGATACAATTGGGTGTGTCAAATTTTCATTTGATTGAATTCTATCGATAATTTGATTGCTGAAACCGAAGAAAAAAATTGGGGTTTTTCCATTTTAAACCTCTAACTCATAATGGGGCCTTCAGGAAACCAAGCGAAATTCTGAAGTGAGCAGCCTTAGTCCTGTGCAGCGGGCATTACTGGACCAAAATACCACTTTCCCCATACTCTTGTAAACAACATAAAGAGGAATAAGAAAAATTGCTCCGAGCATCAAAAAGAGAAACAAGCTCTCTGGGGCTCAGCGAAAGAGACTAGCCTGGGGGAAGCAAATATCAGCCGAAGCATAGACGACTGAAATACCTATGTCGCGGACCTATATCATTCATCACAAAAAATACAAAAAGGAAAATGCCCTAGTGGAACAAAGAAATGGCAGAATTAAGGAAGCAAGATAGAAAAGAATTCAACATATAAAAATAAAATCAGGTGGGATTAATACAAGAACGCATTGGTGATTTACATTTCCTTATCAACCAAATCTTCGATTCCTGGAATGGACTTAGTGAAGAAGTCGTCAACACCTCATCAGTCAACATTTTCAAGAATAAAATTGACATTACATTATGTATAATAACAATAATAATATAGGCTAATGACCACAGCAGTCGATGCCTTAAACGAAAAAAAAAAAAAAAATAGTAACAATTTACAAAGAAACTCTAAACGAATCCAAGAGAGACTGAAGAAGGCACTGTGAGGAGATGGAAGGCTCTCAAGAGTGTGCCAGACTTCAGAAAATACCCTCGAAGGATACACAAGTAATATAGTCCCTGAATAATGAATATGGGGAGCACACTGGTACAGGAGAAGAGCCCAGCTAGATCAGACACGTGCTATGGCCCGCGTTTATATACCAAATGCATGGAAGCCACTTAGATGCATGGTATGAATAAGATTACGATAGTATTAGTTGTAAGTACGTTTTTTTGATCTCTTGGGGATTCCAACTTTGTTAGAGAAACGCGCTTAAAGTGATATCGACGTTGTTTTGGTGTTTTCGGTACTTTCTATTTCTTGAACATAAAAGTTTAAGCAAAACACTTTTTGACTCACCTTGCAAAACACCATTTCGCAATTTGAACAGAACATGACCTGACCTCCCTGACCGCACCAACGACAATAGGTCTTTCTCGAACTCCCCGCTCGTGCAGATTAGATCATTCAAAAGGGGGTCTTAGAATCTGTTCCTTTGTCCGTCTAGGGCGCTGCCCAGCTGAACGTTGCCAGCCGTATAGTGGATCTTGGTGTAAGTAAGAGGCAATAGTCAATGAGGGTGAAGTTTTTAGAGAGTATGCCTGATGAGGAGAGAGCAGACTCTCAGTAGATGTAAGGTTCGATGCCGAACATCGTTGAGCAGTGCCAGCCTGATGATCAGATCGTCCATGGAACGAAGTCCCCTTTGGAAAAGACGATGGCTGCACTACAAGTTCTGGAGGACAGCCATAGATACAATTTTTGAGCCAAGTCTGAAGGCATGCATGTTTAATACTAGTTTGGAATAATAATGACGCTTCCGTTTATTATTGACTTTATTGGCAGGCACAAGTCAGACCCAATGTTCATCTCGAAGACCTGGCTTCGGCCGGACCATCGATTCAAACTGAAGTGCTTCTTCACTGTCAGGGCTGACCACTCTCAGGGGGGTCGACGAGAAGACTTTGGATCAAGACCCAGTGCTTTTCAGAATAAAGTATCGAGGAAAGCAGATTTCTCCCAACCTTTGATACGACTACAAGAATGGCGAATGGGCCGAGTTGAGAAGGATTATGAATGATTGGACTGTGATTAAGTCCGAAAGTTCCCGTGAAGAAATTGAGGAGGTTACTTTCGCTCTCATTCGCGACATTAAGATCAGGAGAAACCGTAATATTCTTCCATCCGGAGTTAGGGATTTGATTACTCTGAAGAACTCTCTCCGGAAGAAGTGGCAAGTCACAACGCTCCCGGATTATAAAAATGATAAGCTCTTGCTAGGAAGTCAGATCTCGATGTTAATCAATGACCACAATGATACGGATATCGACCTTCATAGATTTGCCAAAATGATGACAACCCATGAGGAGCTGACGAAAGTCATAAAACGACTTCCGACGAATGAGGCGCCTGGGCCGGATGGGCTCGACGCCGTTGTGATCAGGAACCTGTCGGAAAAGTCCCTGGTACAGTACATTCACTTGATAAACGCAATCATCAAGTTTCTAGATTGCCCAGATTGCCTGAAAAAGGCGCTTGTAATACCTATCCTAAAGCCGGGAAAGAATGGCCAGCAACTCTATAGCTACCGCCCGATTTCATTACTGAGTATCGTCGCCAAGGTAGTGGAGAAGACTCTCTTGAAACGTTTACTCTCCCTCGAGGAGAAACTCAGAATGATCTCCACTGAGTAGTTCGGCTTTCGTGCAGGTCACAGTACGACCTCAGAGATTGTCCGAGTTCTTGTTATTGTTATATCCGTTAATCGGTTGCACCCCTACGTGCAACTCTTAAAAGTCAGAGACTTGTGCGAGCTAGGGGAAGACGTAGCCCTTACCTTTCAATACGTGTGATGCCATACACGAGACCGGTGGCAGTGCCGAGATTCGAACTCATGCTCTTACGGTTGTTTTGGCTTATGGAGCGAGCACTTTACCAGTATGCCACCGCGGAGGAAGAGGCAATTCATCGGTGGATGAACATGGTCATGGTCCTGCTGGACATGCAGATAGCCTTCGACTCCTAGTGGGTTGAGGGGCTAATCAACAAATTGCTGAGAGCATGCATGCCTTCATACATGTTAAGGCTTGTGGGTCTAGTCTTTCCCCGCATCAGTACTCCCTACCCAGAACACATAGTGGCTAATGATTAGAGTTATCGATGTCATTATAGACACTAAAAAACATAATTAAAAAAAGCGTTCCGTCAACCATCATCACCAGTTTTTCTCAGATGAATCGTCTGTATACTGGTATCGGTAACTATCTTTTATACACCATGTTACAATACATTTTGTGACGATTTCTTCTCAAGCCGGTCCTGACGGAGCTCGTAAACAGCACAGAAAACAGCGTTATTTATAGCCGATGATGTCACCATTAACTTTGCCGCTGGCGATTAACACAAGATCATTCGAGAAAGCGACATCTAGTCGCCAGTAGAGATTTCCGGAACTTGTTCAACACGCTATATAAAGAAATCTCCACGGAGAGACAGTTTTTGGAATCAGCCGGAGTACGATATTTGAATAATAATGAGTGTCAGTAAAGATAAATTAAAATAGTGAAATAGTAAAAATCTGTATTCAAGGAGTGTGTAAATAAATTATAAAATTAGTTAAGTGCAGTTTTACTACATTGGTGTCAAGTGGTGGATGTTAAAAATAAATAAGTGTTTAGGTGTTCACCGTATTGAAAAACTGATAGACGTTTATCGCGCCCAATAGACTAGTGAACCGTTGAACATTATTGTGTCTGCGTAGTTGACAGTTTTGCGCGTCGCGGGAAAATAAACTGAAAACTGTGTGTGAAATAAATAATAGACTGATATCCCAGTAAGGATAATACGAGACAAAATGTTTCCGAGGAGAGTTCACCTGTTTGATCTTAAAGTTAGTGAATTAAAGCAAGAGTTAGAGGAGCGTGAATTAGAAACAACTGGAAAGAAGGCCGTACTCCAGAAAAGACATTCAGATAGACTGATTGAAGAAGGAGAAGACCCCGAAACGTTCTTATTCGAAGTTTCTGGAATTGACTTGAGTTCGATTCCAGAAACTTCCACGATGAAATAAAAGGTCAGTCGGTGGCTCAGTGGCTAAGGTCTCTAGCAGTGGAACTTCTAGCTCGCATCAGACAGATGTTCGAGGCTCGGGTACGGAATCATTTTTCTCAAGTACACGGGTCTCTTTAGGTGGCCACATGCCTTGTTGTGAATCAAATGTGATGTGAGTTGCCTAGATGCCAATCACGACGTCTGGTGCTAGCTTGACCAACCGGGTGGTGCTGTAGATTTTCCGGGTATTCCTACATCTGAAAAGTGAATACACCACCGAAAACATCAGTCGCCTCGGAGCGCCACGGCAAATAATAATAATAGCCGTCCTCTACCCGCACAGGCTATGCCTTTGGGTACACTCTACGAGTGTTTATGAGGAAGTATTAATATTATTATTATTATTATAAACTCGAGGAAACCACGAAATCCTTGGAGGATAAATTCCTCGAAATTTCGAATAGTTTGAAGGGAGAGCTCCAACAAAGTTCGGTGAGTCTGGAAGAAAAATTTCTAGAAAGTTCTGTCAGCTTGAAAGAAGAACTTCTCGAAAATTCAAATAGTATGAAAGAGGGACTCCAAGAGAAGTTTCTAGAAAATTCGAATAGCCTGAAAAAGGAACTCCAAGATAAATTTCTAGAAAATTCGAATACTCTGAAACTTCTAGAAAACTCAAAGAATTTGAGAGAAGAACTTCTGGAAAATTCGAATGGCCTGAGGGAGGAGCTTCTGGAAAATTCAAAAAGCTTGAAAGTAGAAGTCTGCGGTATGGCGAGTCGGTTAGAAGAATGAATGGGAACTGTTGAAACAGAGATAGCGAAAATCAAAGATGACATGGAGGAAGAAATGAAAAAATTAAGGAAGCGCTCCACGATGGAATAAAAGGCGGAATCGAGACAGAAGTCGGCAGTATAAAGGAAACAATTAGT
Organism: Chrysolina americana; assembly: GCA_958502065.1. NCBI lineage: Eukaryota > Metazoa > Arthropoda > Insecta > Coleoptera > Chrysomelidae > Chrysolina > Chrysolina americana. The sequence continues at coordinate 63,346,944 of OY293412.1, read as the reverse complement.
AAGTTAAAAAAGCAAACAATACTGCATACACCGGAGAAACGGTCACCAAAAATTCAATGCTGGACTCGAGTTTGGACTTAGATGAAGTTCAAAGAGAAATGAAAGATTTCAAGATTAGTGCTGAACCTGGAAATCTCTCATTGAAACCGCCTCAGTTCGACGGAAATACTCCATGGGCATACTACCGCCGTCAATTCGAAGCTGCTGCCAAAGCAAATGGATGGAATGCTGGGGAAAAAGCTTTAGCTTTGACACTGGCATTGCGTGGCAGATGCCACAAACATTTTACAGACCCTCACCGCCCAACAACAGGAGGACTATGAACAGCTGATTAAACATCTAGAACTACGGTATGGTCAGGCCCACCTAGAAAACGTGTACCATTCACAGCTGAAGAATCGATGCCAGAAATCAAGCGAATCCTTGCAAGAATTTGCAGCCGATATTGCACGCTTGGTTCATCTTGCGTACCCAGCTACACCGGAAAATGTAATGGGAGCGACTAGCAGTTCAGGCATTTTTGGATGGGCTTTGTGACCAAGAAACGAGGCAGGCATTGACATTAGTTCGTCCTACACATCTTCCAGATGCATTGGCACGCGCTCTGGAATTCAAAGCGGCAAAGCAACCCTGCAAAAGCCAGAGTAGAGTCGGGATGATCGAGGAAGACTCACAGGAGCCTACTAACATGGAAGCGTCATGCGAAAAGTGATGAAGGAAGTTATGCCTGAGAAAAGACCGATAAGATGCTGGAATTGCGTAAAAGTTGGGAATGTGCGTAGCAAATGCCCAACATTCGAAGAATCGACGCAGGAAAACTAAAGAAGGTCGATGAGGAGAGGCAGTCGTCGGCCTGTATCCAGCAAGCCCCAAATAATGACGCATATGTCACTGTCCTTCAACGACAGAACAAAGGTGTTTTTGTAGACGGTCTCATCAACAACGAGCCTCGCATCATGCTGCTTGATACAGGTGCGACTAGGACAATCATTGGACCTACTTTCGCCAAAACTCCGGCAAGAATTGAATCGTCGAATTGGAAGCTACGCACAGCAACAGGAGAGCCGGCAACTGTGTATGGTGAGCTTCCAATTGAACTGACTTTAGGCAGCACGAAACTAAGACACCGGGCATTGGTCGCGGACATCGAGGACGATGCAATCATTGGAATGGACATAATGAATTCCAGAGGATTGGTGCTGAACTTCAAAGACGGCGTCCTACGTATCAAAGGAGAAGAGCTGGTGCTCCACGGGAGAAGCGAAGAAATGATCCGGGTTGTGTTGGCTCAAGACATGAGTATTCCAGAGAGAGCTGAAACCATTCTGGAGGCTCGTATGGATGGCGGAGTGAGCAACGGGAGCGTGGTGATGTTCGAGCCCGAGCTCTATGATGAGAAAATCGGACGAGGAATTGCCCTTGGGAAGACCTTACTGCGCGCCGATAAATTTATACCAGTAAGGGTCATGAATGTTAATTACCATCCAGTGACGTTGAAGAAAGGAACAACTTTGGGCCACTGCTCGCCAATTTTCTCTGTGATCAGGAATGTACCCGGTACCATTAGCCAAGCCAATAATGTACCCGCAGAATTAGAAAAGCTAGTTGCCATATCATCGAGAGGCATAAAACCGGACAGCAGCCCAGATTAAAAGATTTAGTGAGGAGATATCAAAACGTCTTTGACACCGGACAAGGAAAAGGGGGTAGAACAAAGGTGGTCCAGCACAGCATCGATACTGGATATGCCCGACCAATCCGTCAATCAGCCAGAAGACTCCCTCTTGCCAAGAAGGAAGAGGCAGATAAAATAGTGAGGAACATGGGGAAAGAAGGAGTGATTGAACCATCTGATAGCCCCTGGTCATCTCCAGTTATACTGGTAAAGAAGAAAGACGGATCAACACGATTCTGCGCAGATTACCGACAACTCAACAACGTGACAAAGAAAGACAGCTACCCAATACCAATAGCTGACACCTTGGACACGCTCGCCGGCTCCATAATCTTCTCTACGTTAGACCTGAAGAGCAGATATTGACAGGTAGAACTGGTTTCAGAAGATCGAGAGAAGACAGCTTTAACCATCGGCTCAGGGCTGTGGCAATTTACCGTTATGCCATTCGGACTTTGTAACGCTCTAGCCACTTTTGAGAGATTAATGGAGACGGTGTTGAAGGGACCCTCCTGAAAGACTTGCTTGGTATACCTCGATGACAATATCGTAGTCGGCAGATCATTCGAAGACCACGTGAAAAATCTGGAGGAGGTATTACTGCGTCTGCGGATTGAAACTGAGCCCTAAAACATGTCACCTATTTCGGAAAGAAGTCCACTATCTTGGCCACATTGTCTCTGGGAAGGAGTAGCAGTAGATGACCAGAAAATCAAAGCTGTTGAAGACTGGCCCATTCCCAAAGATATCCATCAGCTTCGGAGTTTCCTTGGCCTAATTACCTAATACCGTCGGTACGTGCTACGGATTGTTAACATCGCCAAACCATTGACCAGGCTCACGGAAGGACAGACAAAGTTCGAGTGGTCCGAAGAATGCCGAGATTCGTTCAGTAAGCTGAAGAGGGCATTAATCAACGCGCCAATACTAAGTTATCCTCTTCCGAACGAAAATTCATTCTGGACACGGACTCCAGCAACGTGGGACTTGGAGCTGTCCTGTCTCAGATCCAGGATGGACAGGAAAAAGTCATCGGGTACTTCAGTAATACCCTCAGTAAACCGAAGCGAAATTACTGTGTCACCCGACGGGAGCTGCTGGCTGTGGTCAAAGGAGTAGAGCACTTTTATAAGTATGTGTATAGCAGGAGATTCCTGCTGAGAACTGACCACGCCGCCCTCAAGTGGCTTCTACAGTTCAAAAATTCTGAGGGTCAGGTGGCACGTTGGATTGAGAGACTCCAAGAATTCGATTTCGACATAAAACATCGATCCAGGACCAGCCATAAGAATGCGGATGCCCTATCGTGAAGACCATGCCCAGAAGACTGTTCGCACTGCCGACAAGCAGAGGAGAAAGATTCAAAAATTTGTAGAACAATGGCTGTAGATGATAACTGGAATGACAGCAAGCTCCAGAAAGACCAATAGAATGATCCAGATCTTGGCTTAGTTATCGGCTAGAAGAGGAGTAATCGAAGACCGACATGGCAGGAAGTAGCAGGATACTCGTCAGCCATGAAGTCCTACTGGGCTCAATGGAACTCCCTTACTCTGGACAACGGAGTTCTGAAGGGTGTGTTGGAGTCCGGAGATGGTGGAGAAGAAAGACGTCAGACAGTTATACCCAGAAGCAGAAGACCGGAAGTGCTTCGAGAAATTCATGATGGGGTCGCCGGAGGACATCTGGGAGTGACGAAAACTCTCCAGAAAGTGAAGCAATGGTTTTACTGGGCCAATTGTCAGGCCGACGTTCAAGACTGGTGCAGAAAGTGCGCTGTATGCGCCGCAAGTAATGGACCTCGAACGTGACCTAAGGCCCCAATGCGTCAGTACAACGTTGGTAGCCCATTTGAAAGAATCGCTATCGAGATTGCCGGACCGTTTCCAGAATCTGACCACGGGAACAAATACATCCTCATGGCAATGGACTACTTCAGCAAGTGGGCTGAAGCCTATGCCCTGCCAAACCAGAAAGCCATAACCGTCGCCGACGTCCTAGTGAAGGAGTGGATTTGTCGATTTGGTGTCCTACTGGAACTGCATTCAGACCAAGGCAGAAATTTCGAGTCCAACTTGTTCCAGGAATTGTGTCGAATGCTGAACATCCAGAAGACGCGAACTACAGCTTTACATCCGCAGTCTGATGGAATGGTGGAGCGGATGAACAGGACGATGAACCGCCACTTATCCAAGGTAGTCTCTGACCACCAGAGAGACTGGGACCAGTATCTCCATTTGTTCCTGATGGCATATCGTTCTGCAGTACTCGAGTCGACCGGCCAAACCCCTTCTGGTATTATTATGGGCCGAGAGCTGCGACTACCATGTGACCTGAAGTTTGGGACGCCACCAGGATAAGACACTGCGGGAGAGGACTATGTCAGCAAACTTCTGCAGAGAATGGAAGACATCCACGAAAGAGGTCGTTTGAACATCCAGAGTGTCAGCGACCGAATGAAAGAGACCCATGACATCAAGGCCGATGCTGGAGGATTTAAGGTTGGTGACCTGGTTTGGCTGTACAACCCCAAACGTCGTCGTGGCCTATCACCAAAATTGCGGAACTCATGGGAAGGCCCTTATAAGATTTTGAAGAGGATAAATGATGTGGTCTACCGAATTAAAAAACCACCTAGAGGAAAACCCAGAGTTGTCCTTTTCAATAGGTTTGCCCCTTACGCTGGAAACCACGACCAAGTCTGCACCCTCAGACCACCGGAGGATGCAATGACGTTTCAGAAACTCATGTCCTTGTACTCAAATGGACAGAAAGTTCAACATGGGGTGACTCGAGAGGAACCACGAGACCTTTTTAAGGTGCCTGCCGATTACGCGCTAGCCCACTGTGTAGCAGAAGATCTTCAAATGTCCAGAGGCATCGCTGTGTTGTTCTCCAAGAAGTACGGTCGTCTCCATGAACTACGGAAAGAAAACCCGGAATTTGGAGGGGTGATACAGTTGTGGAAAGGCCAGAGAAGCATCTTCTATCTAGTCATCAAGAAGCAGTCTCGAGACAAACCGTCCTATGAAGACGTATGGAACAGCCTTGCGAAATTGAGGGACATGATGGTGGAGCAGAATCTCGTGGACCTGGCAATCCAAAAATTATCCTGCGGGCTCGACGGACTTGACTGGAGAGTTATAAGGAGCATTTTGGAGACGATATTTCAATCCACCGGCGTCAGGATTTTGGTATGCTGTAATCATCGTCCACAACCAAACCTGAAGACGGTACAGTGCTACTTCCATCAAACAGCAGATATGGAGAATCATGCAAATATCGGCACATCCCAAGGAAAACATTTCGGGACGAAATATCTCTAAGAAGGGGGCAATGTGACGATTTCTCCTCAAGCCGGTCCTGACGGAGCTCGTAAACAGTACAGAAAACAGCGCTATTTATAGCCGATGATGTCACCATTAACTTCGCCGCTGGCGATTAACACAAAATCATTCGAGAAAGCAACATCTAGTCGCCAGTAGAAATTCGACAGTTTTCCGGAACTTGTTCAACACGCTATATGAAGAAATCTCCACGGCGAGACGACAGTTTTTTGAATCAGCGGGAGTACGATATTTGAATAATAGAGAGTGTCAGTAAAGATGAATTAAAATAGTGACTTGTGATAAAAATTGGTGTTTAAGGAGTTAAGGAGGTAAATCAATTATACAATTAGTTCAGTGAAGTTTTACTACAATATGTCCACTGATGAAGATATATCCTAGTAGTAGGACAGAGTAACAGAAAAATGACAGAAAAGGGAGCAGACAAACACGTAAAAAGAAGTAATATTGAATTTTTGTTCATCATGTGTCTGTGACTCTCTCTATCCACTCCTCCAAAGAGGAGACGTGCCTACCCTTTTTATTATCAGTCCATTATCAAAAGGAATTATTGCTGAAACTGGACAAGTTTGTGATTGTGTATGTAGTGAATGCTCTCTACAGAAAAATTGAAAAGAAAAATAAGTTTGTGGAATTTTTGGAAAATCAAAGGGAATGAAATTTTCTTCTTCATCCAATTCGTTGGAGATAAGATCACCCTTACCTACCTTCAATAACTAAGGCGGCATTTCCGCATTGTATATAGAAGTAATTGCTTATAATTCCAATCTCAATGAAAGGAAGAGAAAAGTTTTGTTGACGACAAAATCCGAAATATTCGAAAAACAAAATACAAAAAACTTACACCTTTGATAAGTTCAAATGAAAATAATATTGCAATCCATCAATGCTTCATTGTGAGGATTCAGAAAAGCACCTCACGTAAAGTTCACTTCCGTTGCGACCTAATTAGACGATTAGAGCTTTTTTATATCAACAAAATTATATACAATTATCGTCACTCCGAATATCGTACCTTACTGAAGTGATATGCTAATTCATCTTTGTCAAGACTTGTTTGAGTTTCACAGAGAAATCAAGTTATTCTTGCGAAGTTGTATAAAGCAATTTTGCTTTGGTAATTCACCGGGATTGATTACGTTATTTTGAAATTCATGAGTTTCGACGTTGTTTCAAAAGACAAGACCAATAGTTGTTTAATTTTATCACGAATTTTGTCCTCGTTCTGAAGTTTTGGTCGAAATTTCATTAGTGCTCATTATTTATTTTCTTGAAAGTAATTTTCAAATAAGGATCAGCTTATTACACTGAAGAAAGAAGCTAGGAAATTGGTATTAGCTTTGGTGAAAAATTACTTAATGAATTGATTCCAAAGCTTTGACGCTCGTAGGTACAATGAGAATTTCTCAGTAGAAAAAATTTCGATGGATCTCAAGGATAAGAACTGAATAATTATTGGAAGGCCAAATTCGTTGGCTTCATCCAAGTAAATGTAACGTACTTATACATCTTAATACATGGTGTACCACGAAGAGCTGAGCCGATATATACAGGGTAAGTCAGAATGAGACCGAAAAACTCCGAACATATATTCCTTAACTCATTTCGAGGTGAAAAGTTTCCATCAGTATACATAATATAATAATAATACTCTCTCATAAACAATCTTAGAGTTTACCCATAGCATAGTCTGTGCGGGTAGAGAACGGCTATTATTATTATTTGCCGTGGCGCTCCTGGGCAGCTTACTGATGTTTTTGATGGTTTATTCACATTTCATCTGTAGAAAACACCATATTCTGATATGCATCACTTCTGAGGGTGTCGAAAGTCCGAAAACAATTTAGATTTAATTTGTTTTCATCAAAACTACTGAATGATGGAAATATGAAAAATATGGCTACGTAATGAGGTCGTTTACTCCTTCATACATCCTCAAAAACCATTCACAAATTCTACGGTGGCCATAATCACCAGCATTTGGGGCCATCAACTGCTATCAGCGAAATGGATACAATTGTTGTAAAGTGCTACACGTTTTGCTGTTCAAAAAAAATGTTAAATTTGTTATTTTTGTCAATCGGTTGCACCTTCACGCGCAACCCACAGCTTGTGCGAGCTGAGGAAGACGTACCTTTTAACATGTGTTGCCATGGAAACTTCTAAATTATATCTACTGAGTACAATGAAGAAATATCTCGTTCCTTTTGTCATTCAAAATTTTGTGTTTGTTTTATGCGTTGATTAGTGGCGTTCTTAACAGCCTACAAACAAACCAGTCTGAAATTCTCGACTTAGTTAATAGACATCAAGAATCAGCAGAAAGTTTTTCAGGAAAGTATGGTTACATACCAGCGTATTCACGACACACGATAGGTACATGTGAATTGAGAATGAAAATCCTGAAACGAATGAACTATTATTTGACCTAAAAGTAGTTCTTCAAAATTTCAGTTCGTAGTACACGTGTGTTCAGGAAAAAAAAACGTTTTTGTCAGATTCGGCATCTTGTCTCAAACAGGTTGGAGATTAAGACTCATCTTGAAAAACTGTTCACTTTGAATGATGTTTTCAATATACCTATCCACTATTCAAAAATATTCAGGAGGATGAAAATACTCCGATATATCATAACAAAATTTCATTCTGTGATTGTGGCATACAGGAAATGATATATTTACGTTCTCATGACATACTTCCAGTTTTCCGTAAAATCTCGAAAACCTTTACATATAGGAACATGGAATGTCATGACTTTCAGGACGAATATTGATGAGCGTAACTGATAAACACTCATTTCTCAATTCACATTTCTAAAGAAAATATGGAGAGACAAGTATTTTTCGGTGTTATGAAATATTTGTTTCATTGAATGGAGACGATGCTACGAATAGTCTTTCCTGATCTGATTGCGGATGGCGCTGCGACTGACTTTATTGTAAGTCGCAGCTCCATTCGTAGACCGATACTACTTACAAAGGCTTTTTAATGTTATCATTCATATTATGGAACAAGACGACCTGCAGTCTGACATATCCTTGCACTGATGAAGTGGTCATTTACATTAAAGTGAAGGATACTATTCAATGGCTTTATAACAATTAGCACTTGCAATTGTGTGTCCGTAGAGGGAGAAGTAGTTGTTTCTGTCAGATATTTACCTTAATTTCCACGTTGTGGAACTGTATGAACATGCTGTTAATTTT